>OX451208.1:2500-1270000 GCA_949628255.1 Macrophya alboannulata
ACCTAACCTAACCTAACCTAACCTAACCTAACCTAACCTAACCTAACCTAACCTAACCTAACCTAACCTAACCTAACCTAACCTAACCTAACCTAACCTAACCTAACCTAACCTAACCTAACCTAACCTAACCTAACCTAACCTAACCTAACCTAACCTAACCTAACCTAACCTAACCTAACCTAACCTAACCTAACCTAACCTAACCTAACCTAACCTAACCTAACCTAACCTAACCTAACCTAACCTAACCTAACCTAACCTAACCTAACCTAACCTAACCTAACCTAACCTAACCTAACCTAACCTAACCTAACCTAACCTAACCTAACCTAACCTAACCTAACCTAACCTAACCTAACCTAACCTAACCTAACCTAACCTAACCTAACCTAACCTAACCTAACCTAACCTAACCTAACCTAACCTAACCTAACCTAACCTAACCTAACCTAACCTAACCTAACCTAACCTAACCTAACCTAACCTAACCTAACCTAACCTAACCTAACCTAACCTAACCTAACCTAACCTAACCTAACCTAACCTAACCTAACCTAACCTAACCTAACCTAACCTAACCTAACCTAACCTAACCTAACCTAACCTAACCTAACCTAACCTAACCTAACCTAACCTAACCTAACCTAACCTAACCTAACCTAACCTAACCTAACCTAACCTAACCTAACCTAACCTAACCTAACCTAACCTAACCTAACCTAACCTAACCTAACCTAACCTAACCTAACCTAACCTAACCTGACCTTCGGTCAGAAAAATTTTTTTTCACTTAGGTTAGAATTTTTCGACTTAGGTTAGAATTTTGACGACTTAGGTTAGAATTTCGACGACTTAGGTTAGAATTTTTCGCTACTTAGGTCAGGATTTTCACTACTTAGGTTAGAATTTTGACGACTTCGGTTAGAATTTTTTGCTCTTAGGTCAGGATTTTCGCGATTTCGGTTAGAATTTGTCGCTCTTAGGTCAGGATTTAGCGATTTCGGTTAGAATTGTTGCTCTTAGGTCAGGATTTACGCGTCGTCATCAATCGACGTATTTAAATTAAGACTAGGTTAGACTAACCTAAATCGTTCGTCCAACCTAGCCTTAATTTAAATACGTCGATTGATGACGACGCGAAAATCCTGACCTAAGAGCGAAAAATTCTAACCGTCATCAATTGACATATTTAAATTAAGGTTAGGTTAGACTAACCTAATTCGTTAGTCCAACCTAGCCTTAGTTTCAATACGTCGATTGATGACGACTCGAAAATAAAGCGGGGTAAGGGTAAAATAAAATGGATAGATATAGATAGTTATGATTTATTATGCCGTAGCCTACATATGGGCCATAGGGCGAATGACATTTGATCTTATTAGCTAAGTAGTTAGGAGCGGTACAAAAATTCACATGAAGTAAGGTTAGCCTACGAGGAGTGTGATTCCACTCGAGATAAAAATAACAAAACAATAAAGCAGACTAAGAACTGTGGGACTAAAGACTAATGTAAGAAACACTGCGTGGGGCTAGCATAAATATTTGGACTAAGCCCGATACCCAGGCGCACTTGAGACCACGGCGCAGTACTCTAGGATATACAACGGGCCTTAGGCCCTGGCCTGAGGACGTGACCAAGACATACACCAGGACGCTGCCCCTAGCGATGCATTGCTAGGGCTGGTGATGCATCAGGGAACATGAGGGCGTCACTTCTAGTCCACACTTCTAGTCCAGCCAAGACACGGACCACATCTTGGGCTACGGCCCTCCCTCACTTATATTCGATAAACGTTGCTCGCTGGCAATTCTGGCATCTTGAGTTTCTTATACTAAATAAACGATATAAATATATCTAACAATATAGGTATAAAAACTAAATAAACGATATAAATATATCTAACAATATATGTATAACAATATGTGAAATATGCTAATGAGAGAACTATGTAGAGGGATATTTTAATAATTCCCATAACAATATTGGGAAAGGTAGAGATAACCTAACCTAGGTAAAATAGAGTAGGGCCTACTCTATTTTACTATGCCTGTTATATACAGGTACGCCGTTCAGTCTCATCGGTATATTTATTTTACACACTTTGTTATATTTTTGTATTTTAATTTTAATTCATACTAGTTGGATAATTTCCTGTTACCTTATGTAACCTACTCGCTACTTGAATTTTTGTACTTTGCCCTTTGGCTTGGTTGCAGGCCACGGAATAATAAATAACATACGTACGTACATACTCCGTCTCTTCTTAGGTTATTTTCTATTTCTAGGTTACTCTTATTTCTATTTCCTAGCTCTTACTCTCAAGTTTTTCCTGTACGTCTCCGTGTGGTTAGATGGCCTTCGCCAATTTATTATATAGTCTGATTGCTGTTCCTGCTTCGCTGAGTTTCTCTTACTTTGTTCCCTGCTTACTTCGCTTTACCACCAAGGCCATCTGTCCACACCGCGACCTTCTTTGCTTCTCTGTTGTAATTGCCCTCTCTCTCTTTTTAGTCTTTCTCTTGTCTCTATGCCTATTTTTTGTCACTTTACTTGAGTTGTGTCAAGTCTGTAGTTACCAAGTTGTAACCGCTACCTACCTTAGTCTAGTTTTTCTCAATTTCTTGCTCATCGGTCTTGGTAGCTTCTTCTGATTATTATTATTCATTTTTTATTTTTATTTTTCTCTTATGTCTTATTTTCTTTTCTTGCGTTGCCTTATGGGTTACTCTTATCTTGCTGCTATTATTACCTATCATTTTTACTTATTTTCAAGGCGCATCAATTGCTACTCGTTATAATTACTAGTTATAATTTCTACTCTTATTCTATCTCTATCTATGTACTATATCTGTTATTTTACTGTCATCCCACGGGACGTTGTCCCTGGATGTAATAAAACATTTTCTCTCTCTCTCTCTTTTTACCCTATCTTACTTTTGTTTTACACTGTCTCACTCTATTATATTATTTTTATTTTTATCTGTAATCTTGCTTGTGATCCTAAGTCGAATCGTTATCTTACATTACTACCTTGCCCATTCCATTATATCTCCTACTTTATTTATAATAATTTGTATCTTCTACCTTTTATCTCTACCTTTCCCAATATTGTTATAGGAATAACAAACGTAAGCATACATGACACATAGAAGTATAAATAGTATGAATAGTATAAATAATTTGAATGGAAAGACATGATACAGAGATGCATATGTAAAGAGATGATACCTGGAGGAACAGCCTAGCCAAATGCGCTGATAAGACATGGCTGCTCGGAGACACAGATGATACACAAGGAAAAGCGAGATATATAGAAGTATAAATAGTATGATATGATATGAGTTCGTTATGCCGTAGCCTAGATATAGGCCATAGGGCAAATCAGGCAATACATGGTTAATATGGAAAACATAGTATAATATACAGAGAATATATATGTATATAATGATATTCAACCTTATTAGCTATATAAAATTATAAGCGGTACAAGAAATTTAATATGGGATAGATTATGAGCGGTAGGTACAAGAATTTGGACGAAAATTTACAAGGTATCTACTAGTGCATGTGATTCCACTCATGATAAAACTAACAAAACAAAAACGCAGACTAAGAGCTGCAGGAATAAAACTAATAAAATTATGGTAATTATAATAATACATACGGACGACAGGCAATAGCCAATTAGGTAAGAATAATAAATAAACACTAAATAGTAAGGCAATAGCAGTAAATGGACCACATAACGGCATACGCCCAATGCATAACGCGCGATCCGAGAATCGTCCGAGGACAAGAGATGCACCGTGAGCCATTTTGTGCTAAAATCAAAGGATCAAAAACTTGATTTTAACGACGTAGAGAACAATAAGAACAATGCTGGCTGGTAGTATCTCAAATTACAAGGTTTGAGAGACTAAGATTTACACTAAAAATATACACTAGGCCCCGATACGCACGGTGCATCTCTGGCTAGATTGAATTAACAGTTACAATTAATTAAGTAAACAGGACAGAAACAAACTTAAGATAACGTAAGAAAACGGCCCCAGGGCCCTGCAAAGGCAACTGGACGTAGCAACGGACTGAGAGTGCACTCGAAGATCATAACCTGGGTCTTGTTTGAGCAGTAACGCAGCTCACCTCCGCGGACGCTAGGTGCGAGAGTAGCCTCGCCTTGAATACGTCCAGCGAGGACGACTCACGGATTGACTGAGTATGGATACATGAGAAGATATATTGAAGTGAAGAGGATGACCCCTGGTCTCTGAAGAGTAGTGCTGCAAGCCTAAACAGAAATATAAATGCAGGTGAATTACGGATACGCTGAGCTCCATGGTTTAATGACAAGACAAAACAAAGAAAAAGCAAATGTATGAGCTTACTCGAATGGGTGAGCTGATGCTGAGGGTATGTGGGTGTATATGACCGTCAAAGCCCTGGCCTCGGTGTTGCCGCGATACCGCGAGAATCAATAGATGCAAGATGGGAAAGAAGGCGTGCTTTGAACACCTCCAGCGATGATGCGTCACGTACGGTAGGTGGCAATCCGTTCCACAAGTATATCGTCGAGTAAGGTAGTCTGAAATAAAAGTAATATAATAGTGAGATAAAATAAAATAGAAGGTATAGATGAATGAAAGAGTGCACTGCACTAAGATCGGTACGTAGTTTGTTCTGTAATATGTATATTGCTATAAAGGCCCGCCAAGTACCACTTTCTAAATTTTTTTTCATAATTTTTTCCCTACAAATTATCAAAAGCCACTATTCAGGAAAAAACAACACTATTTAATAATAACTATTTAATAATTTTCTGTTGTGAGCCTTTACTATACAGAAGACATGTATGTACTTGGCAATTGTATCTGATTTCAAGTCTTTTGTGAGTAGACATTTTTATAGTATTTTGTTGATGGATTTTTTTGTCGGTGGTGACTGCATTATTGTACTTGGCGAAAGGTTTTTGCACCAGAGGTGCTTTTGGGGGTGATATCACTACTTTTTGTAGAATTTTGCTTGACTACCTAATAATTGTGCTCGCTCGCTACGCTCGCTCGTTTGAGTTTTCCTATATCCTTGCTCGCTAGGTTCGCTCGGTCGTCATCATTCTGCTAATTGTTTCAATAAGTATCTTAATGCATGCATGTACGGCGATACATTTTATATCATCTGAATCCCTCGGTAAACAGTAATGTTAAATGTGGTAGTCTAATACAAATCATTATTTTGAGAAACACTCTTTTACCAGTTACCATATAATCTTTTCTATAGAGTTCTAGTTTTCTATATAGTCACATTCGTTAACTAAAGCAAGATAAATAATATGTGTTGAAAGCACAGAGGCCTGAATTAATGGCACCCGCTACCATTTGTTGCCTTCCGAGCACTATGTAGATATCTTTCTTCGTGCATTTACTGAATATGATATTATATATTTGACGCATCAAATATACGAAAATATTCGGAAATTAACATATTTATTCATTTCATTCGTGCATAATCGATTGTGTCATATAAGGTATAGATTAACCTTCATGCGATTCAATAACCGCATCTAAAACCCAACCTTAAAATTGCGCGCTCAATCATTTCATGAGAGATTTTTACGATTCCGACCCTCGCTTTGAACGTAAATTTCATAATGAGTAACTATAGGGAGCATAAATGAGAAAATAAAATTTGCAATATGTTGAGACGTATGAATATGGAATGAATATGAACAGAACTAGGTTATGATTCTGTGACCGAACTGACAGCTCTGTCTCGGGAGTCCGTCGTCTTGTGCAATCGATTCTTGATCTTACGTTAACATTGTCGATATGAGCGCCATCTAGCAACTGATGTCAAGTACTTATATTTCTGCTGTCTAGTGGTGCTGTAGTGGCCACTCTTTCCTTATTCTCATCCGCATAGCTTTAGTGGACTGTAATCTGGCTGAATAAGGTGAAGGAGACGAAAAATTTTCGATCGAAACGGGTACTCAGAAGCTTAAATTAATCATATCTCAGCTCTCCGTGCACCGATTCAATCGATGCTAGACTCAAATGAAAGCTCTTCGTGCCCACATTCTGAAATAAAAATCTCAATCCCATTGATATCGCGAGGCGAAAGAAATTAGGAAAATACTGTCCCCCCACCATGACGTTTAGCTCCCGTACGGGTATAAAGACTCATCGAGTCTCGCGCGGCTATATACCTATATATATGGATTTTTTATTGTACTTGGCGCGAGACTCTGCCGAGTCTCTTGATAAGAAAAACGAAAGCTACAGGAAGGGAAAAAGAAAAGAGAACAAAAAAAAGACGAGTGAAAAAGAACCGAGAAAAAGAGAAAAAAAAAAAAGAGCAAAAAAAGAGAATAAAATAAAGAGAATAAGAAGTTTACTACCTAAACAGAAATATAAATGCAGGTGAATTACGGATACGCTGAGCTCCATGGTTTAATGACAAGACAGAACAAAGAAAAAGCAAATGTATGAGCTTACTCGAATGGGTGAGCTGATGCTGAGGGTATGTGGGTGTATATGACCGTCAAAGCCCTGGCCTTGGTGTTGCCGCGATACCGCGAGACTCAATAGATGCAAGATGGAAAAGAAGACGTGCTTTGAACACCTCCAGCGATGATGCGTCACGTACGGTAGGTGGCAATCCGTTCCACAAGTATATCGTCGAGTAAGGTAGTCTGAAATAAAAGTAATATAATAGTGAGATAAAATAAAATAGAGTAAGGTAGTATAAAATACAAGTAATATGATACTACTCCGAGAATAACAAAGAGACGAAGAACAAAAGGACAAGAAGAAGAGAACTAAGAAAAGAGGACGAGAAAAAGAAGACGCGATGAAGGGAGTAAGGACAGGAGAATAAGATAACGTATCCAAAAGAAGATGACAAGGGAACGAGAAAAAGGGAACAAGAAAGAGACTACAGGAACAAGAGATAAATAGAACGAGAGCTACAGGAAGGGAAAGGGAAAAGAGAACAAAAAAAAGATGACGAGTGAAAAAGAACCGAGAAAGAGAAAAGAAAAAAAAAGAACAAAAAAAGAGAATAAGTTAAAGAGAATAAGAAGTTTACTACCGAAACGTAGAAGAGATCGTACTGAAATTTCCCATATACATATAGCAGCTGTGTAAATTTTCTATTTCCTATCAGAAAAAGAGTCGAACATTTTATTCGTAGTGGATTCTGCAAGATAAAAAGGATAGTCTTCTCTATAACGTGCATAACATCGCAATTCTGGTTCTGGTTTTCGTACGTGTCCATTGATCAACGCACGTATACGTATGTACATTCACACACTGTTGGAATAAATATGCCAATTTCAACTCATTTCGCATGTCCCATTAGGTCCACTAACTTTTTTTCAGGTAATTTCACAGGAACATAGTATGTCATCCCTCAACATGGGATTTCAGTTGATATTTGTAGTTCCATTCCATGGGTCAATAAGACGTCATCAATCTGTTAAATTGAAATGATTAAATGTTCATAATGAATGACAGCTGAGTCAAATCAACTAAAAATACAGTTGAAATTGACATCTTTAGTTTTTATAACATAAACCATATGTTATTTCAAAGGTTTAACATAAACATAAAGTTGTTTCTTTATTATTCTGAAGTTAACATAATAGATGTGTCAAGTTCTGTGTAATTATGTTAATAATAAATTTCAACATGGAATACCAGCCTAACCTAAATCGAATTCGTTAAATTGACATTCGGATATGTATTGAATTTGCTATCATATTGTTAACTGCGAATTTGTTTGACAGTAACACAAAATTTTTCCAACAGTGTAACATAGAATTGTTAACTATATCACTTAGACAAATATACTTTTCGTCAAATTACAACGTTTTAACTCCAAATTTTAATGCACAGCAGCTCAACGGCAGAACGACCGTCGCCATGCACCGCTCGAGCGCGACTGAGTTTCAAGCGGGTAGAAGCTGGCTCGCCACCGAGTTAGCCATCGGGCGTGAAACGAAACTACTTCATTCGAGATTATTGATTTTTCTTTCAAAGATTTGGCTAGCGAAAGAGAGAGACACAGACAGAGAGAGAGATACAGAAATAAAATAGTATTTATTGAATTATTGGATTTCCATTTAAAATTATTGATATGCGAGTTATGTCGTTAAGTTATGATATTTGAAAATGCAATAAGAATGAAAGCAAATGGAAAAGTACAAAATAATTCAATCGGGATATCTTGCCATCGAACAAGTCGAAAATTCCTATATAGTACGTGCAAAAAACTCTTGTATTACGAGCTGAAAATTGCCGTGATATCTTGGAAAATTGAATATGAATAAAATAAGAACAAGTCGATATTGATATGGGAGATAGAAAAATTTACGTAGTTGCTGTTGCAAATTACACTATATTCTTCCCTATAACGCGTGTATAACATCGCGATTTTGAATAACCTGGCTATATATATTTTTCTAAAACTCGGAGCTCCTGTATTTCCTACTACTGAAACGTAGAAGAGATCGTACTGAAATTTCCCATACATAACAGCTTTTGAAATTTTCTATTTCCTGTACAAAAAAGTCGAACATTTTATTCGTAGTGGATTCTGCAAGATAAAAAGGATAGTCTTCTCTATAACGTCTATAACGTCGAGATTCTGAATTGGCAAACCGAATTACCTGGCTCTATATCAATTTCTAAAACTCGGAGCTCATGTATTTCCTACTACCGAAACGTAGAAGAGATCGTACTGAAATTTTTTATACATAGCAGCTGTGAGAATTTCCTATCTCGTATAAAAAAGTCGAACATTTTATTCGTAGTGGATTCTGCAAGATAAAAAGGATAGTCTTCTCTATAACGTCTATAAGATCGAGATTCTGAATTGGCAAACCGAATTACCTGGCTCTATATCAATTTCTAAAACTCGGAGCTCATGTATTTCCTACTACCGAAACGTAGAAGAGATCGTACTGAAGATTTTCATACATAGCAGCTGTGGAAATTTCCTATTTGATTTTTTGTTCTACTCACCAATAACTGTTTTATTAATCAGCTACAAATCCAGAGATAATTCTCTATGCACTCACTACACTTATCGAACATCACTTATCATTGTTGAGGAAACATTCACGATTTACTGTCAGCTATAATAAATCAAGCTGAATTTGTCTGAATTCGAATTCACACTCACCGTTAGAATAAAGTCGAGACAAAAACTTTCAACTGGACTTCATTGCCGATTAAAATATAGCAACCTTGATCAATTTTCGATGCACTCATCACTATAATGAACTTACTAAGTCTCTGCAAATGGCTGAACTTACAGAATAATGCGAAATGAACCGTCAACGGTGACGGCTGGTTGATTTGTCATGGTTAATCAATCAGTTCTCGTTTTCCTACGTGTCCAATGATCAACGCACGTATGTATACCTTAAAATTGTTAAATATATCACTTTGACAAAGATTATCTATATACTTTTTGTCAAATTACAATCTTTTTAACTTTAAATTTAATGCACCGCACCTCAACGACAAAATGACAGTCGCCATGCACCGCACGAGCGCGACTGAGTTTCAAGCGGGTAGAAGCCGGCTCGCCTCCGAGTTACCTATCGGGCGTGAAACCGCCACCGGTGGCGCCATCGCGCGTGAAACCAAACTACTTCATTCGAGATTATTGATTTTTCTTTCAAAGATTTGGCTAGCGAAAGAAAGGAGACACAGACAGAGAGAAAAATACAGAAATAAAATAGTATTTCTAGAATTATTGGATTTCCGTTTAAAATTATTAATATGCGAGTTATGTCGTTAAGTTATAATATTTGAAAAAAGCAGTAAGAATAAAAGCAAATGGAAAAGTACAAAATAATTCAATCGGGATATTTTGCCATCGAACAAACTGAAAATTCCTATATAGTACGCGGGAAAAACTCTTGTATTACGAGCTAAAAATTACCGTGATATCCTGCGAAATTCAATATGAATAAAATAAGAACAAGTCGATATTGATATGGGAGATAGAAAAATTTACGTAGTTGCTGTTGCAAATTACACTATATTCTTCCCTATAACGCGTGTATAACATCGCGATTTTGAATAACCTGGCTATATATATTTTTCTAAAACTCGGAGCTCCTGTATTTCCTACTACTGAAACGTAGAAGAGATCGTACTCAAATTTCCCATACATAACAGCTTTTGAAATTGTCTATTTCCTATAAAAAAAAAGTCGAACATTTTATCCGTAGTGGATTCTGCAAGATAAAAAGGATAGTCTTCTCTATAACGTCTATAACGTCGAGATTCTGAATTGGCAAACCGAATTACCTGGCTCTATATTAATTTCTAAAACTCGGAGCTCATGTATTTCCTACTACCGAAACGTAGAAGAGATCGTACTGGAGATTTTCATACATAGCAGCTGTGGAAATTTATTATTTCCTATAAGAAAAAAGTCGAACATTTTATTCGTAGCGGATTCTGCAAGATAAAAAGGATAGTCTTCTCTATAACGTCTATAACATCGAGATTCTGAATTGGCAAACCGAATTACCTGGCTCTATATTAATTTCTAAAACTCGGAGCTCATGTATTTCCTACTACCGAAACGTAGAAGAGATCGTACTGAAATTTTTTATACATAGCAGCTGCCGGAATTTCCTATTTCCTACAAAAAAAAAGTCGAACATTTTATTCGTAGTGGATTCTGCAAGATAAAAAGGATAGTCTTCTCTATAACGTCTATAACATCGAGATTCTGAATTGGCAAACCGAATTACCTGGCTCTATATTAATTTCTAAAACTCGGAGCTCATGTATTTCCTACTACCGAAACGTAGAAGAGATCGTACTGAAATTTTTTATACATAGCAGCTGTGGAAATTTTCTATCTCTTATAAAAAATTCGAACATTTTATTCGTAGTGGATTCTGCAAGATAAAAAGGATAGTCTTCTCTATAACGTCTATAACATCGAGATTCTGAATTGGCAAACCGAATTACCTGGCTCTATATTAATTTCTAAAACTCGGAGCTCATGTATTTCCTACTACCGAAACGTAGAAGAGATCGTACTGAAGATTTTCATACATAGCAGCTGTGGAAATTTTCTATTTCCTGTAAAAAAAAGTCGAACATTTTATTCGTAGTGGATTCTGCAAGATAAAAAGGATAGTCTTCTCTATAACGTCTATAACATCGAGATTCTGAATTGGCAAACCGAATTACCTGGCTCTATATTAATTTCTAAAACTCGGAGCTCATGTATTTCCTACTACCGAAACGTAGAAGAGGTACTGAAATTTTTTATACATAGCAGCTGTGGAAATTTTCTATCTCTTATAAAAAAGTCGAACATTTTATTCGTAGCGGATTCTGCAAGATAAAAAGGATAGTCTTCTCTATAACGTCTATAACATCGAGATTCTGAATTGGCAAACCGAATTACCTGGCTCTATATTAATTTCTAAAACTCGGAGCTCATGTATTTCCTACTACCGAAACGTAGAAGAGATCGTACTGAAGATTTTCATACATAGCAGCTGTGGAAATTTCCTATTTGATTTTTTGTTCTACTCACCAATAACTGTTTTATTAATCAGCTACAAATCCAGAGATAATTCTCTATGCACTCACTACACTTATCGAACATCACTTATCATTGTTGAGGAAACATTCACGATTTACTGTCAGCTATAATAAATCAAGCTGAATTTGTCTGAATTCGAATTCACACTCACCGTTAGAATAAAGTCGAGACAAAAACTTTCAACTAGACTTCATTGCCGATTAAAATATAGCAACCTTGATCAATTTTCGATGCAGTCATCACTATAATGAACTTACTAAGTCTCTGCAAATGGCTGAACTTACAGAATAATGCGAAATGAACCGTCAACGGTGACGGCTGGTTGATTTGTCATGGTTAATCAATCAGTTCTCGTTTTCCTACGTGTCCAATGATCAACGCACGTATGTATACCTTAAAATTGTTAAATATATCACTTTGACAAAGATTATCTATATACTTTTCGTCAAATTACAATCTTTTTAACTTTAAATTTAATGCACCGCACCTCAACGACAAAATGACAGTCGCCATGCACCGCACGAGCGCGACTGAGTTTCAAGCGGGTAGAAGCCGGCTCGCCTCCGAGTTAGCTATCGGGCGTGAAACCGCCACCGGTGGCGCCATCGCGCGTGAAACCAAACTACTTCATTCGAGATTATTGATTTTTCTTTCAAAGATTTGGCTAGCGAAAGAGAGGAGACACAGACAGAGAGAAAAATACAGAAATAAAATAGTATTTCTAGAATTATTGGATTTCCGTTTAAAGTTATTAATATGCGAGTTATGTCGTTAAGATATAATATTTGAAAAAAACAATGAGAATAAAAGCAAATGGAAAAGTACAAAATAATTCAATCGGGATATCTTGCCATCGAACAAACTGAAAATTCCTATATAGTACGTGGAAAAAACTCTTGTATTACGAGCTAAAAATTGCCGTGATATCTTGGAAAATTCAATATGAATAAAATAAGAACAAGTCGATATTGATATGGGAGATAGAAAAATTTACGTAGTTGCTGTTGCAAATTACACTATATTCTTCCCTATAACGCGTGTATAACATCGCGATTTTGAATTACCTGGCTCTATATTAATTTCTAAAACTCGGAGCTCATGTATTTCCTACTACCGAAACGTAGAAGAGATCGTACTGAAATTTTTTATACATAGCAGCTGTGAGAATTTCCTATCTCGTATAAAAAAGTCGAACATTTTATTCGTAGTGGATTCTGCAAGATAAAAAGGATAGTCTTCTCTATAACGTCTATAAGATCGAGATTCTGAATTGGCAAACCGAATTACCTGGCTCTATATCAATTTCTAAAACTCGGAGCTCATGTATTTCCTACTACCGAAACGTAGAAGAGATCGTACTGAAATTTTTTATACATAGCAGCTGTGAGAATTTCCTATCTCGTATAAAAAAGTCGAACATTTTATTCGTAGTGGATTCTGCAAGATAAAAAGGATAGTCTTCTCTATAACGTCTATAACATCGAGATTCTGAATTGGCGAACCGAATTACCTGGCTCTATATCAATTTCTAAAACTCGGAGCTCATGTATTTCCTACTACCGAAACGTAGAAGAGATCGTACTGAAATTTTTTATACATAGCAGCTGTGAGAATTTCCTATCTCGTATAAAAAAGTCGAACATTTTATTCGTAGTGGATTCTGCAAGATAAAAAGGATAGTCTTCTTTCTAACGTGTATAAGATCGCGATTCTGAATTCGCAAGCCGAATTACCTGGCTGTATATATTTTTCTAAAACTCGGAGCTCCTGTATTTCCTACTACCGAAACGTAGAAGAGATCGTACTGAAATTTACCATACATATGGCACCGGTAGAAATTTCCTATCTCTTATAAAAAAGTCGAACATTTTATTCGGAGTGGATTCTGCAAGATAAAAAGGATAGTCTTCTCTATAACGTCTATAACATCGAGATTCTGAATTGGCAAACCGAATTACCTGGCTCTATATCAATTTCTAAAACTCGGAGCTCATGTATTTCCTACTACCGAAACGTAGAAGAGATCGTACTGGAATTTTTTATACATAGCAGCTGTGAGAATTTCCTATCTCGTATAAAAAAGTCGAACATTTTATTCGTAGTGGATTCTGCAAGATAAAAAGGATAGTCTTCTCTATAACGTCTATAACATCGAGATTCTGAATTGGCAAACCGAATTACCTGGCTCTATATCAATTTCTAAAACTCGGAGCTCCTGTATTTCCTACTACCGAAACGTAGAAGAGATCGTACTGAAATTTACCATACATATGGCACCGGTAGAAATTTCCTATCTCTTATAAAAAAAGTCGAACATTTTATTCGGAGTGGATTCTGCAAGATAAAAAGGATAGTCTTCTCTATAACGTCTATAACATCGAGATTCTGAATTGGCAAACCGAATTACCTGGCTCTATATCAATTTCTAAAACTCGGAGCTCATGTATTTCCTACTACCGAAACGTAGAAGAGATCGTACTGGAATTTTTTATACATAGCAGCTGTGAGAATTTCCTATCTCGTATAAAAAAGTCGAACATTTTATTCGTAGTGGATTCTGCAAGATAAAAAGGATAGTCTTCTCTATAACGTCTATAACATCGAGATTCTGAATTGGCGAACCGAATTACCTGGCTCTATATTAATTTCTAAAACTCGGAGCTCATGTATTTCCATCTACCGAAACGTAGAAGAGATCGTACTGGAATTTTTTATACATAGCAGCTGTGAGAATTTCCTATCTCGTATAAAAAAGTCGAACATTTTATTCGTAGTGGATTCTGCAAGATAAAAAGGATAGTCTTCTCTATAACGTCTATTACATCGAGATTCTGGTTCTGGTTTTCGTACGTGTCCATTGATCAACGCACGTATACGTATGTACATTCATACACTGTTGGAATAAATATGCCAATTTCAACTCATTTCGCATGTCCCATTAGGTCCACTAACTTTTTTTCAGGTAATTTCACAGAAACATAGTATGTCATCCCTCAACATGGGATTTCAGTTGATATTTGTAGTTCCATTCCATGGGTCAATAAGAAGTCATCAATCTGTTAAATTGAAATGATTAAATGTTCATAATGAATGACAGCTGAGTCAAATCAACTAAAAATACAGTTGAAATTGACATCTTTAGTTTTTATAACATAAACCATATGTTATTTCAAAGGTTTAACATAAACATAAAGTTGTTTCTTTATTATTCTGAAGTTAACATAATAGATGTGTCAAGTTCTGTGTAATTATGTTAATAATAAATTTCAACATGGAATACCAGCTTAACCTAAATCGAATTCGTTAAATTGACATTCGAATATGTATTGAATTTGCTATCATATTGTTAACTGCGAATTTGTTTGACAGTAACACAAAATTTTTCCAACAGTGTACCATAGAATTGTTAACTATATCACTTAGACAAAGATTATATATATACACTTTTCGTCAAATTACAACGTTTTAACTCCAAATTTTAATGCACAGCAGCTCAACGGCAGAACGACCGTCGCCATGCACCGCTCGAGCGCGACTGAGTTTCAAGCGGGTAGAAGCTGGCTCGCCGCCGAGTTAGCCATCGGGCGTGAAACCGCCACCGGTGGCGCCATCGGGCGTGAAACCAAACTACTTCATTCGAGATTATTGATTTTTCTTTCAAAGATTTGGCTAGCGAAAGAGAGAGACACAGACAGAGAGAGAAACACAGAAATAAAATAGTATTTCTTGAATTATTGGATATCTGTTTATAATTATTAATATGCGAGTTATTTCGTTAAGTTATGATATTTGAAAAAAAAAAAACAATAAGAATAAAAGCAAATGAAAAACTACAAAATAATTCGATCGGGATATTTTGCCATCGAACAAACTGAAAATGCCTATATAGTACGTGGAAAAAACTCCTGTATTACGATCAAAAAATTACCTTGATATTTTGCAAAATTCACTATGGATAAAATACATACAAGTCGATATTGATATGGGAGATAGGAAATTCACCCAGTTGCTGTTGCAAATTACACTATAATCTTTTCAAGAGACGGGCTTCCGGGCTCTTTTGTTCGCACCCGACGTCCCCTATTTTACTGAATTTTTTCAGATTTTTCCGACTCATTTTTTTTTCGATTTTTGTTTTTTTTTCGCGCCAAATTTTGAAAATCGATATCTTCGAAGCGGCTGGAGATCAAGAGACGGGCCAGGGGGCTTTTTCTTCGCACCGACGTCCTCTATATTAGTGAATTTTCTCAAATATTCCGCAGCAACGGCGGCGAACATGATAGCCGCCAATTATTTTCAAACCCGGATATCTCGCGAACCGTAGCTCCGATCGCTACGATCTCGATGTCGGTTTCGCATTCTGTCTCCAAGGAGGTATAGCGTCTGAACACGACCGCGGGGTCGGATTTTCGACAGCGACCACGGAAGTCCCAAAAACCGGAAGCAACTTCCGTACCGGAAGGAGCAGCGGGTCGACTGATGCGATTCGTAGCTCCGGTTCGCCCACCAGATGCGTGTGAATTTTTTCAGATTTTTCCGAAGTTATTTTCCGAGTTTTTTTTTCTCTCTCTTCGCGTCAAATTTTGAGAATCGATATCTCCGGAAAGGCTAGAGATCGAGCGACGGGCCAAGTGGCTTTTTTGTTCGCACCGACTTCCTCTATTCTACTGAATTTTTTCAGATTTTTCCGACCAATTTTCTTTCGATTTTTGTTCTTATTTTCTCGCCAAACTTTAAAAATCGATATCTTCGAAACGGCTGGAGATGAAGAGACGGACCTGCAAACTTGTCCGTCCGCACCGACGTCCCCTATTTTGCTGAATTTTTTCAAATTTTCCGCAGCAACGGCGGCGAACATGATAGCCGCCAATTATTTTCAAACCCGGATATCTCGCGAACCGTAGCTCCGATCGCTACGATCTCGATGTCGGTTTCGCATTCTGTCTCCAAGGAGGTATAGCGTCTGAACACGACCGCGGGGTCGGATTTTCGACAGCGACCACGGAAGTCCCAAAAACCGGAAGCAACTTCCGTACCGAAAAGAGCAGCGGGTCGACTGATGCGATTCGTAGCTCCGGTTCGTCCACCAGATGCGTGTGAATTTTTTCAGATTTTTCCGAAGTCATTTTCCGAATTTTTTTTTTCTCTCTTTGCGTCAAATTTTGAAAATCGTGTCTCCGGAAAGGCTGGAGATCGAGCGACGGGCCAAGTGGCTTTTTTGTTCGCACCGACTTCCTCTATTCTACTGAATTTTTTTCAGATTTTTCCGACCAATTTTTTTTCGATTTTTGTTCTTATTTTCTCGCCAAACTTTAAAAATCGATATCTTCGAAACGGCTGGAGATCAAGAGACGGACCTGCAAACTTGTCTATAGATATGGATAGTCTTCTCTATAACGTCTATAACATCGAGATTCTGAATTGGCAAACCGAATTACCTGGCTCTATATTAATTTCTAAAACTCGGAGCTCATGTATTTCCTACTACCGAAACGTAGAAGAGATCGTACTGAAATTTCCCATACGTAACAGCTTTTGAAATTTTCTATTTCCTGTAAAAAAAAGTCGAACATTTTATTCGTAGTGGATTCTGCAAGATGAAAAGGATAGTCTTCTCTATAACGTCTATAACATCGAGATTCTGAATTGGCAAACCGAATTACCTGGCTCTCTATTAATTTCTGAAACTCGGAGCTCATGTATTTCCTACTACCGAAACGTAGAAGAGATCGTACTGAAATTTTTTATACATAGCAGCTGTGAGAATTTCCTATCTCGTATAAAAAAGTCGAACATTTTATTCGTAGTGGATTCTGCAAGATAAAAAGGATAGTCTTCTCTATAACGTCTATAACATCGAGATTCTGAATTGGCAAACCGAATTACCTGGCTCTCTATTAATTTCTGAAACTCGGAGCTCATGTATTTCCTACTACCGAAACGTAGAAGAGATCGTACTGAAATTTTTTATACATAGCAGCTGTGAGAATTTCCTATCTCGTATAAAAAAGTCGAACATTTTATTCGTAGTGGATTCTGCAAGATAAAAAGGATAGTCTTCTCTATAACGTGCATAACATCGCGATTCTGGTTCTGGTTTTCGTACGTGTCCATTGATCAACGCACGTATACGTATGTACATTCACACACTGTTGGAATAAATATGCCAATTTCAACTCATTTCGCATGTCCCATTAGGTCCACTAACTTTTTTTTAGGTAATTTCACAGAAACATAGTATGTCATCCCTCAACATGGGATTTCAGTTGATATTTGTAGTTCCATTCCATGGGTCAATAAGACGTCATCAATCTGTTAAATTGAAATGATTAAATGTTCATAATGAATGACAGCTGAGTCAAATCAACTAAAAATACAGTTGAAATTGACATCTTCGGTTTTTTAACATAAACCATATGTTATTTCAAAGGTTTAACATAAACATAAAGTTGTTTCTTTATTATTCTGAAGTTAACATAATAGATGTGTCAAGTTCTGTGTAATTATGTTAATAATAAATTTCAACATGGAATACCAGCTTAACCTAAATCGAATTCGTTAAATTGACATTCGAATATGTATTGAATTTGCTATCATATTGTTAACTGCGAATTTGTTTGACAGTAACACAAAATTTTTCCAACAGTGTACCATAGAATTGTTAACTATATCACTTAGACAAAGATTATATATATACTTTTCGTCAAATTACAACGTTTTAACTCCAAATTTTAATGCACAGCAGCTCAACGGCAGAACGACCGTCGCCATGCACCGCTCGAGCGCGACTGAGTTTCAAGCGGGTAGAAGCTGGCTCGCCGCCGAGTTAGCCATCGGGCGTGAAACCGCCACCGGTGGCGCCATCGGGCGTGAAACCAAACTACTTCATTCGAGATTATTGATTTTTCTTTCAAAGATTTGGCTAGCGAAAGAGAGAGACACAGACAGAGAGAGAAACACAGAAATAAAATAGTATTTCTTGAATTATTGGATATCTGTTTATAATTATTAATATGCGAGTTATTTCGTTAAGTTATGATATTTGAAAAAAAAAAAACAATAAGAATAAAAGCAAATGAAAAACTACAAAATAATTCGATCGGGATATTTTGCCATCGAACAAACTGAAAATGCCTATATAGTACGTGGAAAAAACTCCTGTATTACGATCAAAAAATTACCTTGATATTTTGCAAAATTCACTATGGATAAAATACATACAAGTCGATATTGATATGGGAGATAGGAAATTCACCCAGTTGCTGTTGCAAATTACACTATAATCTTTTCAAGAGACGGGCTTCCGGGCTCTTTTGTTCGCACCCGACGTCCCCTATTTTACTGAATTTTTTCAGATTTTTCCGACTCATTTTTTTTTCGATTTTTGTTTTTTTTTCGCGCCAAATTTTGAAAATCGATATCTTCGAAGCGGCTGGAGATCAAGAGACGGGCCAGGGGGCTTTTTCTTCGCACCGACGTCCTCTATATTAGTGAATTTTCTCAAATATTCCGCAGCAACGGCGGCGAACATGATAGCCGCCAATTATTTTCAAACCCGGATATCTCGCGAACCGTAGCTCCGATCGCTACGATCTCGATGTCGGTTTCGCATTCTGTCTCCAAGAAGGTATAGCGTCTGAACACGACCGCGGGGTCGGATTTTCGACAGCGACCACGGAAGTCCCAAAAACCGGAAGCAACTTCCGTACCGGAAGGAGCAGCGGGTCGACTGATGCGATTCGTAGCTCCGGTTCGCCCACCAGATGCGTGTGAATTTTTTCAGATTTTTCCGAAGTTATTTTCCGAGTTTTTTTTTCTCTCTCTTCGCGTCAAATTTTGAGAATCGATATCTCCGGAAAGGCTAGAGATCGAGCGACGGGCCAAGTGGCTTTTTTGTTCGCACCGACTTCCTCTATTCTACTGAATTTTTTCAGATTTTTCCGACCAATTTTCTTTCGATTTTTGTTCTTATTTTCTCGCCAAACTTTAAAAATCGATATCTTCGAAACGGCTGGAGATGAAGAGACGGACCTGCAAACTTGTCCGTCCGCACCGACGTCCCCTATTTTGCTGAATTTTTTCAAATTTTCCGCAGCAACGGCGGCGAACATGATAGCCGCCAATTATTTTCAAACCCGGATATCTCGCGAACCGTAGCTCCGATCGCTACGATCTCGATGTCGGTTTCGCATTCTGTCTCCAAGGAGGTATAGCGTCTGAACACGACCGCGGGGTCGGATTTTCGACAGCGACCACGGAAGTCCCAAAAACCGGAAGCAACTTCCGTACCGAAAAGAGCAGCGGGTCGACTGATGCGATTCGTAGCTCCGGTTCGTCCACCAGATGCGTGTGAATTTTTTCAGATTTTTCCGAAGTCATTTTCCGAATTTTTTTTTTCTCTCTTTGCGTCAAATTTTGAAAATCGTGTCTCCGGAAAGGCTGGAGATCGAGCGACGGGCCAAGTGGCTTTTTTGTTCGCACCGACTTCCTCTATTCTACTGAATTTTTTTCAGATTTTTCCGACCAATTTTTTTTCGATTTTTGTTCTTATTTTCTCGCCAAACTTTAAAAATCGATATCTTCGAAACGGCTGGAGATCAAGAGACGGACCTGCAAACTTGTCTATAGATATGGATAGTCTTCTCTATAACGTCTATAACATCGAGATTCTGAATTGGCAAACCGAATTACCTGGCTCTATATTAATTTCTAAAACTCGGAGCTCATGTATTTCCTACTACCGAAACGTAGAAGAGATCGTACTGAAATTTCCCATACGTAACAGCTTTTGAAATTTTCTATTTCCTGTAAAAAAAAGTCGAACATTTTATTCGTAGTGGATTCTGCAAGATGAAAAGGATAGTCTTCTCTATAACGTCTATAACATCGAGATTCTGAATTGGCAAACCGAATTACCTGGCTCTCTATTAATTTCTGAAACTCGGAGCTCCTGTATTTCCTACTACCGAAACGCAGAAGAGATCGTACTGAAATTTCTTATGTATAGCAGCTGTGGAAATTTCCTATCTCGTATAAAAAAGTCGAACATTTTATTCGTAGTGGATTCTGCAAGATGAAAAGGATAGTCTTCTCTATAACGTCTATAACATCGAGATTCTGAATTGGCAAACCGAATTACCTGGCTCTCTATTAATTTCTGAAACTCGGAGCTCATGTATTTCCTACTACCGAAACGTAGAAGAGATCGTACTGAAATTTTTTATACATAGCAGCTGTGAGAATTTCCTATCTCGTATAAAAAAGTCGAACATTTTATTCGTAGTGGATTCTGCAAGATAAAAAGGATAGTCTTCTCTATAACGTGCATAACATCGCGATTCTGGTTCTGGTTTTCGTACGTGTCCATTGATCAACGCACGTATACGTATGTACATTCACACACTGTTGGAATAAATATGCCAATTTCAACTCATTTCGCATGTCCCATTAGGTCCACTAACTTTTTTTTAGGTAATTTCACAGAAACATAGTATGTCATCCCTCAACATGGGATTTCAGTTGATATTTGTAGTTCCATTCCATGGGTCAATAAGACGTCATCAATCTGTTAAATTGAAATGATTAAATGTTCATAATGAATGACAGCTGAGTCAAATCAACTAAAAATACAGTTGAAATTGACATCTTCAGTTTTTATAACATAAACCATATGTTATTTCAAAGGTTTAACATAAACATAAAGTTGTTTCTTTATTATTCTGAAGTTAACATAATAGATGTGTCAAGTTCTGTGTAATTATGTTAATAATAAATTTCAACATGGAATACCAGCTTAACCTAAATCGAATTCGTTAAATTGACATTCGAATATGTATTGAATTTGCTATCATATTGTTAACTGCGAATTTGTTTGACAGTAACACAAAATTTTTCCAACAGTGTACCATAGAATTGTTAACTATATCACTTAGACAAAGATTATATATATACTTTTCGTCAAATTACAACGTTTTAACTCCAAATTTTAATGCACAGCAGCTCAACGGCAGAACGACCGTCGCCATGCACCGCTCGAGCGCGACTGAGTTTCAAGCGGGTAGAAGCTGGCTCGCCGCCGAGTTAGCCATCGGGCGTGAAACCGCCACCGGTGGCGCCATCGGGCGTGAAACCAAACTACTTCATTCGAGATTATTGATTTTTCTTTCAAAGATTTGGCTAGCGAAAGAGAGAGACACAGACAGAGAGAGAAACACAGAAATAAAATAGTATTTCTTGAATTATTGGATATCTGTTTATAATTATTAATATGCGAGTTATTTCGTTAAGTTATGATATTTGAAAAAAAAAAACAATAAGAATAAAAGCAAATGAAAAACTACAAAATAATTCGATCGGGATATTTTGCCATCGAACAAACTGAAAATGCCTATATAGTACGTGGAAAAAACTCCTGTATTACGATCAAAAAATTACCTTGATATTTTGCAAAATTCACTATGGATAAAATACATACAAGTCGATATTGATATGGGAGATAGGAAATTCACCCAGTTGCTGTTGCAAATTACACTATAATCTTTTCAAGAGACGGGCTTCCGGGCTCTTTTGTTCGCACCCGACGTCCCCTATTTTACTGAATTTTTTCAGATTTTTCCGACTCATTTTTTTTTCGATTTTTGTTTTTTTTTCGCGCCAAATTTTGAAAATCGATATCTTCGAAGCGGCTGGAGATCAAGAGACGGGCCAGGGGGCTTTTTCTTCGCACCGACGTCCTCTATATTAGTGAATTTTCTCAAATATTCCGCAGCAACGGCGGCGAACATGATAGCCGCCAATTATTTTCAAACCCGGATATCTCGCGAACCGTAGCTCCGATCGCTACGATCTCGATGTCGGTTTCGCATTCTGTCTCCAAGGAGGTATAGCGTCTGAACACGACCGCGGGGTCGGATTTTCGACAGCGACCACGGAAGTCCCAAAAACCGGAAGCAACTTCCGTACCGGAAGGAGCAGCGGGTCGACTGATGCGATTCGTAGCTCCGGTTCGCCCACCAGATGCGTGTGAATTTTTTCAGATTTTTCCGAAGTTATTTTCCGAGTTTTTTTTTCTCTCTCTTCGCGTCAAATTTTGAGAATCGATATCTCCGGAAAGGCTAGAGATCGAGCGACGGGCCAAGTGGCTTTTTTGTTCGCACCGACTTCCTCTATTCTACTGAATTTTTTCAGATTTTTCCGACCAATTTTCTTTCGATTTTTGTTCTTATTTTCTCGCCAAACTTTAAAAATCGATATCTTCGAAACGGCTGGAGATGAAGAGACGGACCTGCAAACTTGTCCGTCCGCACCGACGTCCCCTATTTTGCTGAATTTTTTCAAATTTTCCGCAGCAACGGCGGCGAACATGATAGCCGCCAATTATTTTCAAACCCGGATATCTCGCGAACCGTAGCTCCGATCGCTACGATCTCGATGTCGGTTTCGCATTCTGTCTCCAAGGAGGTATAGCGTCTGAACACGACCGCGGGGTCGGATTTTCGACAGCGACCACGGAAGTCCCAAAAACCGGAAGCAACTTCCGTACCGAAAAGAGCAGCGGGTCGACTGATGCGATTCGTAGCTCCGGTTCGTCCACCAGATGCGTGTGAATTTTTTCAGATTTTTCCGAAGTCATTTTCCGAATTTTTTTTTTCTCTCTTTGCGTCAAATTTTGAAAATCGTGTCTCCGGAAAGGCTGGAGATCGAGCGACGGGCCAAGTGGCTTTTTTGTTCGCACCGACTTCCTCTATTCTACTGAATTTTTTTCAGATTTTTCCGACCAATTTTTTTTCGATTTTTGTTCTTATTTTCTCGCCAAACTTTAAAAATCGATATCTTCGAAACGGCTGGAGATCAAGAGACGGACCTGCAAACTTGTCTATAGATATGGATAGTCTTCTCTATAACGTCTATAACATCGAGATTCTGAATTGGCAAACCGAATTACCTGGCTCTATATTAATTTCTAAAACTCGGAGCTCATGTATTTCCTACTACCGAAACGTAGAAGAGATCGTACTGAAATTTTTTATACATAGCAGCTGTGAGAATTTCCTATCTCGTATAAAAAAGTCGAACATTTTATCCGTAGTGGATTCTGCAAGATAAAAAGGATAGTCTTCTCTATAACGTCTATAACATCGAGATTCTGAATTGGCAAACCGAATTACCTGGCTCTATATTAATTTCTAAAACTCGGAGCTCATGTATTTCCTACTACCGAAACGTAGAAGAGATCGTACTGAAGATTTTTATACATAGCAGCTGTGAGAATCTCCCATTTCCTACGAAAAAAAGTCGAACATTTTATCCGTAGTGGATTCTGCAAGATAAAAAGGATAGTCTTCTCTATAACGTCTATAACATCGAGATTCTCGATTGGCAAACCGAATTACCTGGCTCTATATTAATTTCTAAAACTCGGAGCTCATGTATTTCCTACTACCGAAACGTAGAAGAGATCGTACTGAAGATTTTTATACATAGCAGCTGTGGGAATTTCCTATTTCCTACGAAAAAAAAGTCGAACATTTTATTCGTAGTGGATTCTGCAAGATAAAAAGGATAGTCTTCTCTATAACGTCTATAACATCGAGATTCTCGATTGGCAAACCGAATTACCTGGCTCTATATTAATTTCTAAAACTCGGAGCTCATGTATTTCCTACTACCGAAACGTAGAAGAGATCGTACTGAAGATTTTCATACATAGCAGCTGTGGAAATTTCCTATTTGATTTTTTGTTCTACTCACCAATAACTGTTTTATTAATCAGCTACAAATCCAGAGATAATTCTCTATGCACTCACTACACTTATCGAACATCACTTATCATTGTTGAGGAAACATTCACGATTTACTGTCAGCTATAATAAATCAAGCTGAATTTGTCTGAATTCGAATTCACACTCACCGTTAGAATAAAGTCGAGACAAAAACTTTCAACTGGACTTCATTGCCGATTAAAATATAGCAACCTTGATCAATTTTCGATGCACTCATCACTATAATGAACTTACTAAGTCTCTGCAAATGGCTGAACTTACAGAATAATGCGAAATGAACCGTCAACGGTGACGGCTGGTTGATTTGTCATGGTTAATCAATCAGTTCTCGTTTTCCTACGTGTCCAATGATCAACGCACGTATGTATACCTTAAAATTGTTCAATATATCACTTTGACAAAGATTATATATATACTTTTCGTCAAATTACAACGTTTTTAACTTTAAATTTAATGCACCGCACCTCAACGACAGAACGACAGTCGCCATGCACCGCACGAGCGCGACTGAGTTTCAAGCGGGTAGAAGCTGGCTCGCCGCCGAGTTAGCCGTCGGGCGTGAAACCGCCACCGGTGGCGCCATCGGGCGTGAAACGAAACTACTTCATTCGAGATTATTGATTTTTCTTTCAAAGATTTGGCTAGCGAAAGAGAGAGACACAGACAGAGAGAGAGATACAGAAATAAAATAGTATTTATTGAATTATTGGATTTCCATTTAAAATTATTGATATGCGAGTTATGTCGTTAAGTTATAATATTTGAAAAAAACAATAAGAATAAAAGCAAATGGAAAAGTACAAAATAATTCAATCGGGATATCTTGCCATCGAACAAACTGAAAATTCCTATATATAGTACGTGGGAAAAACTCTTGTATTACGAGCTGAAAATTACCGTGATATCCTGCGAAATTCAATATGAATAAAATAAGAACAAGTCGATATTGATATGGGAGATAGAAAAATTTACGTAGTTGCTGTTGCAATTTACACTATATTCTTCCCTATAACGCGTGTATAACATCGCGATTTTGAATAACCTGGCTATATATATTTTTCTAAAACTCGGAGCTCCTGTATTTCCTACTACCTAAACGTAGAAGAGATCGTACTGAAATTTCCCATACATAGCAGCTGTGGAAATTTCCTATTTCCTACAAAAAAAAGTCGAACATATTATTCGTAGTGGATTCTGCAAGATAAAAAGGATAGTCTTCTTTATAACGTCTATAACATCGAGATTCTGAATTGGCAAACCGAATTACCTGGCTCTATATTGATTTCTAAAACTCGGAGCTCATGTATTTCCTACTACCGAAACGTAGAAGAGATCGTACTGAAATTTTTTATACATAGCAGCTGTGGAAATTTTCTATCTCTTATAAAAAAGTCGAACATTTTATTCGTAGTGAATTCTGCAAGATCAAAAGGATAGTCTTCTCTATAACGTCTATAACATCGAGATTCTGAATTGGCAAACCGAATTACCTGGCTCTATATTAATTTCTAAAACTCGGAGCTCATGTATTTCCTACTACCGAAACGTAGAAGAGATCGTACTGGAGATTTTCATACATAGCAGCTGTGGAAATTTATTATTTCCTATAAAAAAAAAGTCGAACATTTTATTCGTAGTGGATTCTGCAAGATAAAAAGGATAGTCTTCTCTATAACGTCTATAACATCGAGATTCTGAATTGGCAAACCGAATTACCTGGCTCTATATTAATTTCTAAAACTCGGAGCTCATGTATTTCCTACTACCGAAACGTAGAAGAGATCGTACTGAAGATTTTTATACATAGCAGCTGTGAGAATTTCCCATTTCCTACAAAAAAAAGTCGAACATTTTATTCGTAGTGGATTCTGCAAGATAAAAAGGATAGTCTTCTCTATAACGTCTATAACGTCGAGATTCTGAATTGGCAAACCGAATTACCTGGCTCTATATTAATTTCTAAAACTCGGAGCTCATGTATTTCCTACTACCGAAACGTAGAAGAGATCGTACTGAAGATTTTCATACATAGCAGCTGTGGGAATTTCCTATTTCCTACGAAAAAAAAGTCGAACATTTTATTCGTAGTGGATTCTGCAAGATAAAAAGGATAGTCTTCTCTATAACGTCTATAACATCGAGATTCTCGATTGGCAAACCGAATTACCTGGCTCTATATTAATTTCTAAAACTTGGAGCTCATGTATTTCCTACTACCGAAACGTAGAAGAGATCGTACTGGAGATTTTCATACATAGCAGCTGTGGAAATTTATTATTTCCTATAAAAAAAAAGTCGAACATTTTATTCGTAGTGGATTCTGCAAGATAAAAAGGATAGTCTTCTCTATAACGTCTATAACATCGAGATTCTGAATCGGCAAACCGAATTACCTGGCTGTATATTAATTTCTAAAACTCGGAGCTCATGTATTTCCTACTACCGAAACGTAGAAGAGATCGTAATGAAATTTTTTATACATAGCAGCTGTGGAAATTTCTTATTTCCTATAAAAAAAAAGTCGAACATTTTATTCGTAGTGGATTCTGCAAGATAAAAAGGATAGTCTTCTCTATAACGTCTATAACATCGAGATTCTGAATTGGCGAACCGAATTACCTGGCTGTATATTAATTTCTGAAACTCGGAGCTCCTGTATTTCCTACTACCGAAACGTAGAAGAGATCGTACTGAAATTTCCCATACATATGGCACCGGTAGAAATTTCCTATCTCTTGTAAAAAAGTCGAACATTTTATTCGTAGTGGATTCTGCAAGATAAAAAGGATAGTCTTCTCTATAACGTCTATGACATCGAGATTCTGAATCGGCAAACCGAATTACCTGGCTGTATATTAATTTCTAAAACTCGGAGCTCATGTATTTCCTACTACCGAAACGTAGAAGAGATCGTAATGAAATTTTTTATACATAGCAGCTGTGGAAATTTCTTATTTCCTATAAAAAAAAAGTCGAACATTTTATTCGTAGTGGATTCTGCAAGATAAAAAGGATAGTCTTCTCTATAACGTCTATAACATCGAGATTCTGAATTGGCGAACCGAATTACCTGGCTGTATATTAATTTCTGAAACTCGGAGCTCCTGTATTTCCTACTACCGAAACGTAGAAGAGATCGTACTGAAATTTCCCATACATATGGCACCGGTAGAAATTTCCTATCTCTTGTAAAAAAGTCGAACATTTTATTCGTAGTGGATTCTGCAAGATAAAAAGGATAGTCTTCTCTATAACGTCTATGACATCGAGATTCTGAATCGGCAAACCGAATTACCTGGCTGTATATTAATTTCTAAAACTCGGAGCTCATGTATTTCCTACTACCGAAACGTAGAAGAGATCGTAATGAAATTTTTTATACATAGCAGCTGTGGAAATTTCTTATTTCCTATAAAAAAAAAGTCGAACATTTTATTCGTAGTGGATTCTGCAAGATAAAAAGGATAGTCTTCTCTATAACGTCTATAACATCGAGATTCTGAATTGGCAAACCGAATTACCTGGCTCTATATTAATTTCTAAAACTCGGAGCTCATGTATTTCCTACTACCGAAACGTAGAAGAGATCGTACTGAAATTTTTTATACATAGCAGCTGTGAGAATTTCCTATCTCTTATAAAAAAGTCGAACATTTTATTCGTAGTGGATTCTGCAAGATAAAAAGGATAGTCTTCTCTATAACGTCTATAACATCGCGATTCTGAATTCGCAAACCGAATAACCTGGCTAGATATATTTTTCTAAAACTCGGGGCTCCTGTATTTCCTACTACCGAAACGTAGAAGAGATCGTACTGGAATTTCCCATACATAACAGCTTTTGAAATTGTCTATTTCCTATAAAAAAAAAGTCGAACATTTTATT
This sequence comes from Macrophya alboannulata, assembly GCA_949628255.1. NCBI lineage: Eukaryota > Metazoa > Arthropoda > Insecta > Hymenoptera > Tenthredinidae > Macrophya > Macrophya alboannulata. Next base: position 30,750 of record OX451208.1, read on the forward strand.
CGTAGTGGATTCTGCAAGATAAAAAGGATAGTCTTCTCTATAACGTCTATAACATCGAGATTCTGAATTGGCAAACCGAATTACCTGGCTGTATATATTTTTCTAAAACTCGGAGCTCCTGTATTTCCTACTACCGAAACGTAGAAGAGATCGTACTGAAATTTTTTATACATAGCAGCTGCCGGAATTTCCTATTTCCTACAAAAAAAAAGTCGAACATTTTATTCGTAGTGGATTCTGCAAGATAAAAAGGATATTCTTCTCTATAACGTCTATAACATCGAGATTCTGAATTGGCAAACCGAATTACCTGGCTCTATATTAATTTCTAAAACTTGGAGCTCATGTATTTCCTACTACCGAAACGTAGAAGAGATCGTACTGAAGATTTTCATACATAGCAGCTGTGGAAATTTCCTATTTGATTTTTTGTTCTACTCACCAATAACTGTTTTATTAATCAGCTACAAATCCAGAGATAATTCTCTATGCACTCACTACACTTATCGAACATCACTTATCATTGTTGAGGAAACATTCACGATTCACTGTCAGCTATAATAAATCAAGCTGAATTTGTCTGAATTCGAATTCACACTCACCGTTAGAATAAAGTCGAGACAAAAACTTTCAACTGGACTTCATTGCCGATTAAAATATAGCAACCTTGATCAATTTTCGATGCACTCATCACTATAATGAACTTACTAAGTCTCTGCAAATGGCTGAACTTACAGAATAATGCGAAATGAACCGTCAACGGTGACGGCTGGTTGATTTGTCATGGTTAATCAATCAGTTCTCGTTTTCCTACGTGTCCAATGATCAACGCACGTATGTATACCTTAAAATTGTTAAATATATCACTTTGACAAAGATTATCTATATACTTTTTGTCAAATTACAATCTTTTTAACTTTAAATCTAATGCACCGCACCTCAACGACAAAATGACAGTCGCCATGCACCGCACGAGCGCGACTGAGTTTCAAGCGGGTAGAAGCCGGCTCGCCTCCGAGTTAGCTATCGGGCGTGAAACCGCCACCGGTGGCGCCATCGCGCGTGAAACCAAACTACTTCATTCGAGATTATTGATTTTTCTTTCAAAGATTTGGCTAGCGAAAGAGAGGAGACACAGACAGAGAGAAAAATACAGAAATAAAATAGTATTTCTAGAATTATTGGATTTCCGTTTAAAATTATTAATATGCGAGTTATGTCGTTAAGTTATAATATTTGAAAAAAGCAGTAAGAATAAAAGCAAATGGAAAAGTACAAAATAATTCAATCGGGATATTTTGCCATCGAACAAACTGAAAATTCCTATATAGTACGCGGGAAAAACTCTTGTATTACGAGCTAAAAATTACCGTGATATCCTGCGAAATTCAATATGAATAAAATAAGAACAAGTCGATATTGATATGGGAGATAGAAAAATTTACGTAGTTGCTGTTGCAAATTACACTATATTCTTCCCTATAACGCGTGTATAACATCGCGATTTTGAATAACCTGGCTATACATATTTTTCTAAAACTCGGAGCTCCTGTATTTCCTACTACTGAAACGTAGAAGAGATCGTACTGAAATTTCCCATACATAACAGCTTTTGAAATTTTCTATTTCCTGTACAAAAAAGTCGAACATTTTATTCGTAGTGGATTCTGCAAGATAAAAAGGATAGTCTTCTCTATAACGTCTATAACGTCGAGATTCTGAATTGGCAAACCGAATTACCTGGCTCTATATTAATTTCTAAAACTCGGAGCTCATGTATTTCCTACTACCGAAACGTAGAAGAGATCGTACTGAAATTTTTTATACATAGCAGCTGTGGAAATTTTCTATCTCTTATAAAAAAGTCGAACATTTTATTCGTAGTGGATTCTGCAAGATAAAAAGGATAGTCTTCTCTATAACGTCTATAACGTCGAGATTCTGAATTGGCAAACCGAATTACCTGGCTCTATATTAATTTCTAAAACTCGGAGCTCATGTATTTCCTACTACCGAAACGTAGAAGAGATCGTACTGAAATTTTTTATACATAGCAGCTGTGGAAATTTCCTATGTCCTATAAAAAAAAAAGTCGAACATTTTATTCGTAGTGGATTCTGCAAGATAAAAAGGATAGTCTTCTCTATAACGTCTATAACATCGAGATTCTCGATTGGCAAACCGAATTACCTGGCTCTATATTAATTTCTAAAACTCGGAGCTCATGTATTTCCTACTACCGAAACGTAGAAGAGATCGTACTGAAATTTTTTATACATAGCAGCTGTGGAAATTTCCTATTTCCTATAAAAAAAAAAGTCGAACATTTTATTCGTAGTGGATTCTGCAAGATAAAAAGGATAGTCTTCTCTATAACGTCTATAACGTCGAGATTCTGAATTGGCAAACCGAATTACCTGGCTCTATATTAATTTCTAAAACTCGGAGCTCATGTATTTCCTACTACCGAAACGTAGAAGAGATCGTACTGAAATTTTTTATACATAGCAGCTGTGGAAATTTCCTATTTCCTATAAAAAAAAAAGTCGAACATTTTATTCGTAGTGGATTCTGCAAGATAAAAAGGATAGTCTTCTCTATAACGTCTATAACATCGAGATTCTCGATTGGCAAACCGAATTACCTGGCTCTATATTAATTTCTAAAACTCGGAGCTCATGTATTTCCTACTACCGAAACGTAGAAGAGATCGTACTGAAATTTTTTATACATAGCAGCTGCCGGAATTTCCTATTTCCTACAAAAAAAAAGTCGAACATTTTATTCGTAGTGGATTCTGCAAAATAAAAAGGATAGTCTTCTCTATAACGTCTATAACATCGAGATTCTGAATTGGCAAACCGAATTACCTGGCTCTATATTAATTTCTAAAACTCGGAGCTCATGTATTTTCTACTACCGAAACGTAGAAGAGATCGTACTGAAATTTTTTATACATAGCAGCTGCCGGAATTTCCTATTTCCTACAAAAAAAAAGTCGAACATTTTATTCGTAGTGGATTCTGCAAGATAAAAAGGATAGTCTTCTCTATAACGTCTATAACATCGAGATTCTGAATTGGCAAACCGAATTACCTGGCTCTATATTAATTTCTAAAACTCGGAGCTCATGTATTTTCTACTACCGAAACGTAGAAGAGATCGTACTGAAATTTTTTATACATAGCAGCTGTGGAAATTTTCTATCTCTTATAAAAAAGTCGAACATTTTATTCGTAGTGGATTCTGCAAGATAAAAAGGATAGTCTTCTCTATAACGTCTATAACATCGAGATTCTGAATTGGCAAACCGAATTACCTGGCTCTATATTAATTTCTAAAACTCGGAGCTCATGTATTTCCTACTACCGAAACGTAGAAGAGATCGTACTGAAGATTTTCATACATAGCAGCTGTGGAAATTTCCTATTTGATTTTTTGTTCTACTCACCAATAACTGTTTTATTAATCAGCTACAAATCCAGAGATAATTCTCTATGCACTCACTACACTTATCGAACATCACTTATCATTGTTGAGGAAACATTCACGATTTACTGTCAGCTATAATAAATCAAGCTGAATTTGTCTGAATTCGAATTCACACTCACCGTTAGAATAAAGTCGAGACAAAAACTTTCAACTGGACTTCATTGCCGATTAAAATATAGCAACCTTGATCAATTTTCGATGCACTCATCACTATAATGAACTTACTAAGTCTCTGCAAATGGCTGAACTTACAGAATAATGCGAAATGAACCGTCAACGGTGACGGCTGGTTGATTTGTCATGGTTAATCAATCAGTTCTCGTTTTCCTACGTGTCCAATGATCAACGCACGTATGTATACCTTAAAATTGTTCAATATATCACTTTGACAAAGATTATATATATACTTTTCGTCAAATTACAACGTTTTTAACTTTAAATTTAATGCACCGCACCTCAACGACAGAACGACAGTCGCCATGCACCGCACGAGCGCGACTGAGTTTCAAGCGGGTAGAAGCTGGCTCGCCGCCGAGTTAGCCGTCGGGCGTGAAACCGCCACCGGTGGCGCCATCGGGCGTGAAACGAAACTACTTCATTCGAGATTATTGATTTTTCTTTCAAAGATTTGGCTAGCGAAAGAGAGAGACACAGACAGAGAGAGAGATACAGAAATAAAATAGTATTTATTGAATTATTGGATTTCCATTTAAAATTATTGATATGCGAGTTATGTCGTTAAGTTATAATATTTGAAAAAAACAATAAGAATAAAAGCAAATGGAAAAGTACAAAATAATTCAATCGGGATATCTTGCCATCGAACAAACTGAAAATTCCTATATATAGTACGTGGGAAAAACTCTTGTATTACGAGCTGAAAATTACCGTGATATCCTGCGAAATTCAATATGAATAAAATAAGAACAAGTCGATATTGATATGGGAGATAGAAAAATTTACGTAGTTGCTGTTGCAATTTACACTATATTCTTCCCTATAACGCGTGTATAACATCGCGATTTTGAATAACCTGGCTATATATATTTTTCTAAAACTCGGAGCTCCTGTATTTCCTACTACCTAAACGTAGAAGAGATCGTACTGAAATTTCCCATACATAGCAGCTGTGGAAATTTCCTATTTCCTACAAAAAAAAGTCGAACATATTATTCGTAGTGGATTCTGCAAGATAAAAAGGATAGTCTTCTTTATAACGTCTATAACATCGAGATTCTGAATTGGCAAACCGAATTACCTGGCTCTATATTGATTTCTAAAACTCGGAGCTCATGTATTTCCTACTACCGAAACGTAGAAGAGATCGTACTGAAATTTTTTATACATAGCAGCTGTGGAAATTTTCTATCTCTTATAAAAAAGTCGAACATTTTATTCGTAGTGAATTCTGCAAGATCAAAAGGATAGTCTTCTCTATAACGTCTATAACATCGAGATTCTGAATTGGCAAACCGAATTACCTGGCTCTATATTAATTTCTAAAACTCGGAGCTCATGTATTTCCTACTACCGAAACGTAGAAGAGATCGTACTGGAGATTTTCATACATAGCAGCTGTGGAAATTTATTATTTCCTATAAAAAAAAAGTCGAACATTTTATTCGTAGTGGATTCTGCAAGATAAAAAGGATAGTCTTCTCTATAACGTCTATAACATCGAGATTCTGAATTGGCAAACCGAATTACCTGGCTCTATATTAATTTCTAAAACTCGGAGCTCATGTATTTCCTACTACCGAAACGTAGAAGAGATCGTACTGAAGATTTTCATACATAGCAGCTGTGGGAATTTCCTATTTCCTACGAAAAAAAAGTCGAACATTTTATTCGTAGTGGATTCTGCAAGATAAAAAGGATAGTCTTCTCTATAACGTCTATAACATCGAGATTCTCGATTGGCAAACCGAATTACCTGGCTCTATATTAATTTCTAAAACTTGGAGCTCATGTATTTCCTACTACCGAAACGTAGAAGAGATCGTACTGGAGATTTTCATACATAGCAGCTGTGGAAATTTATTATTTCCTATAAAAAAAAAGTCGAACATTTTATTCGTAGTGGATTCTGCAAGATAAAAAGGATAGTCTTCTCTATAACGTCTATAACATCGAGATTCTGAATCGGCAAACCGAATTACCTGGCTGTATATTAATTTCTAAAACTCGGAGCTCATGTATTTCCTACTACCGAAACGTAGAAGAGATCGTAATGAAATTTTTTATACATAGCAGCTGTGGAAATTTCTTATTTCCTATAAAAAAAAAGTCGAACATTTTATTCGTAGTGGATTCTGCAAGATAAAAAGGATAGTCTTCTCTATAACGTCTATAACATCGAGATTCTGAATTGGCGAACCGAATTACCTGGCTGTATATTAATTTCTGAAACTCGGAGCTCCTGTATTTCCTACTACCGAAACGTAGAAGAGATCGTACTGAAATTTCCCATACATATGGCACCGGTAGAAATTTCCTATCTCTTGTAAAAAAGTCGAACATTTTATTCGTAGTGGATTCTGCAAGATAAAAAGGATAGTCTTCTCTATAACGTCTATGACATCGAGATTCTGAATCGGCAAACCGAATTACCTGGCTGTATATTAATTTCTAAAACTCGGAGCTCATGTATTTCCTACTACCGAAACGTAGAAGAGATCGTAATGAAATTTTTTATACATAGCAGCTGTGGAAATTTCTTATTTCCTATAAAAAAAAAGTCGAACATTTTATTCGTAGTGGATTCTGCAAGATAAAAAGGATAGTCTTCTCTATAACGTCTATAACATCGAGATTCTGAATTGGCAAACCGAATTACCTGGCTCTATATTAATTTCTAAAACTCGGAGCTCATGTATTTCCTACTACCGAAACGTAGAAGAGATCGTACTGAAATTTTTTATACATAGCAGCTGTGAGAATTTCCTATCTCTTATAAAAAAGTCGAACATTTTATTCGTAGTGGATTCTGCAAGATAAAAAGGATAGTCTTCTCTATAACGTCTATAACATCGCGATTCTGAATTCGCAAACCGAATAACCTGGCTAGATATATTTTTCTAAAACTCGGGGCTCCTGTATTTCCTACTACCGAAACGTAGAAGAGATCGTACTGGAATTTCCCATACATAACAGCTTTTGAAATTGTCTATTTCCTATAAAAAAAAAGTCGAACATTTTATTCGTAGTGGATTCTGCAAGATAAAAAGGATAGTCTTCTCTATAACGTCTATAACATCGAGATTCTGAATTGGCAAACCGAATTACCTGGCTGTATATATTTTTCTAAAACTCGGAGCTCCTGTATTTCCTACTACCGAAACGTAGAAGAGATCGTACTGAAATTTTTTATACATAGCAGCTGCCGGAATTTCCTATTTCCTACAAAAAAAAAGTCGAACATTTTATTCGTAGTGGATTCTGCAAGATAAAAAGGATATTCTTCTCTATAACGTCTATAACATCGAGATTCTGAATTGGCAAACCGAATTACCTGGCTCTATATTAATTTCTAAAACTTGGAGCTCATGTATTTCCTACTACCGAAACGTAGAAGAGATCGTACTGAAGATTTTCATACATAGCAGCTGTGGAAATTTCCTATTTGATTTTTTGTTCTACTCACCAATAACTGTTTTATTAATCAGCTACAAATCCAGAGATAATTCTCTATGCACTCACTACACTTATCGAACATCACTTATCATTGTTGAGGAAACATTCACGATTCACTGTCAGCTATAATAAATCAAGCTGAATTTGTCTGAATTCGAATTCACACTCACCGTTAGAATAAAGTCGAGACAAAAACTTTCAACTGGACTTCATTGCCGATTAAAATATAGCAACCTTGATCAATTTTCGATGCACTCATCACTATAATGAACTTACTAAGTCTCTGCAAATGGCTGAACTTACAGAATAATGCGAAATGAACCGTCAACGGTGACGGCTGGTTGATTTGTCATGGTTAATCAATCAGTTCTCGTTTTCCTACGTGTCCAATGATCAACGCACGTATGTATACCTTAAAATTGTTAAATATATCACTTTGACAAAGATTATCTATATACTTTTTGTCAAATTACAATCTTTTTAACTTTAAATCTAATGCACCGCACCTCAACGACAAAATGACAGTCGCCATGCACCGCACGAGCGCGACTGAGTTTCAAGCGGGTAGAAGCCGGCTCGCCTCCGAGTTAGCTATCGGGCGTGAAACCGCCACCGGTGGCGCCATCGCGCGTGAAACCAAACTACTTCATTCGAGATTATTGATTTTTCTTTCAAAGATTTGGCTAGCGAAAGAGAGGAGACACAGACAGAGAGAAAAATACAGAAATAAAATAGTATTTCTAGAATTATTGGATTTCCGTTTAAAATTATTAATATGCGAGTTATGTCGTTAAGTTATAATATTTGAAAAAAGCAGTAAGAATAAAAGCAAATGGAAAAGTACAAAATAATTCAATCGGGATATTTTGCCATCGAACAAACTGAAAATTCCTATATAGTACGCGGGAAAAACTCTTGTATTACGAGCTAAAAATTACCGTGATATCCTGCGAAATTCAATATGAATAAAATAAGAACAAGTCGATATTGATATGGGAGATAGAAAAATTTACGTAGTTGCTGTTGCAAATTACACTATATTCTTCCCTATAACGCGTGTATAACATCGCGATTTTGAATAACCTGGCTATACATATTTTTCTAAAACTCGGAGCTCCTGTATTTCCTACTACTGAAACGTAGAAGAGATCGTACTGAAATTTCCCATACATAACAGCTTTTGAAATTTTCTATTTCCTGTACAAAAAAGTCGAACATTTTATTCGTAGTGGATTCTGCAAGATAAAAAGGATAGTCTTCTCTATAACGTCTATAACGTCGAGATTCTGAATTGGCAAACCGAATTACCTGGCTCTATATTAATTTCTAAAACTTGGAGCTCATGTATTTCCTACTACCGAAACGTAGAAGAGATCGTACTGAAGATTTTCATACATAGCAGCTGTGGAAATTTCCTATTTGATTTTTTGTTCTACTCACCAATAACTGTTTTATTAATCAGCTACAAATCCAGAGATAATTCTCTATGCACTCACTACACTTATCGAACATCACTTATCATTGTTGAGGAAACATTCACGATTTACTGTCAGCTATAATAAATCAAGCTGAATTTGTCTGAATTCGAATTCACACTCACCGTTAGAATAAAGTCGAGACAAAAACTTTCAACTGGACTTCATTGCCGATTAAAATATAGCAACCTTGATCAATTTTCGATGCACTCATCACTATAATGAACTTACTAAGTCTCTGCAAATGGCTGAACTTACAGAATAATGCGAAATGAACCGTCAACGGTGACGGCTGGTTGATTTGTCATGGTTAATCAATCAGTTCTCGTTTTCCTACGTGTCCAATGATCAACGCACGTATGTATACCTTAAAATTGTTAAATATATCACTTTGACAAAGATTATCTATATACTTTTTGTCAAATTACAATCTTTTTAACTTTAAATTTAATGCACCGCACCTCAACGACAAAATGACAGTCGCCATGCACCGCACGAGCGCGACTGAGTTTCAAGCGGGTAGAAGCCGGCTCGCCTCCGAGTTAGCTATCGGGCGTGAAACCGCCACCGGTGGCGCCATCGCGCGTGAAACCAAACTACTTCATTCGAGATTATTGATTTTTCTTTCAAAGATTTGGCTAGCGAAAGAGAGGAGACACAGACAGAGAGAAAAATACAGAAATAAAATAGTATTTCTAGAATTATTGGATTTCCGTTTAAAATTATTAATATGCGAGTTATGTCGTTAAGTTATAATATTTGAAAAAAGCAGTAAGAATAAAAGCAAATGGAAAAGTACAAAATAATTCAATCGGGATATTTTGCCATCGAACAAACTGAAAATTCCTATATAGTACGCGGGAAAAACTCTTGTATTACGAGCTAAAAATTACCGTGATATCCTGCGAAATTCAATATGAATAAAATAAGAACAAGTCGATATTGATATGGGAGATAGAAAAATTTACGTAGTTGCTGTTGCAAATTACACTATATTCTTCCCTATAACGCGTGTATAACATCGCGATTTTGAATAACCTGGCTATATATATTTTTCTAAAACTCGGAGCTCCTGTATTTCCTACTACCGAAACGTAGAAGAGATCGTACTGAAATTTCCCATACATAACAGCTTTTGAAATTTTCTATTTCCTGTACAAAAAAGTCGAACATTTTATTCGTAGTGGATTCTGCAAGATAAAAAGGATAGTCTTCTCTATAACGTCTATAACATCGAGATTCTGAATTGGCGAACCAAATTACCTGGCTCTATATTAATTTCTAAAACTCGGAGCTCATGTATTTCCATATACCGAAACGTAGAAGAGATCGTACTGAAATTTACCATACATATGGCACCGGTAGAAATTTCCTATCTCTTATAAAAAAGTCGAACATTTTATTCGGAGTGGATTCTGCAAGATAAAAAGGATAGTCTTCTCTATAACGTCTATAACATCGAGATTCTGAATTGGCAAACCGAATTACCTGGCTCTATATTAATTTCTAAAACTCGGAGCTCATGTATTTCCTACTACCGAAACGTAGAAGAGATCGTACTGAAATTTTTTTATACATAGCAGCTGTGGGAATTTCCTATTTCCTACGAAAAAAAAGTCGAACATTTTATTCGTAGTGGATTCTGCAAGATAAAAAGGATAGTCGTGTCTATAACGTGCATAACATCGCGATTCTGGTTCTGGTTTTCGTACGTGTCCATCGATCAACGCACGTATACGTATGTACATTCATACACTGTTGGAATAAATATGCCAATTTCAACTCATTTCGCATGTCCCATTAGGTCTACTAACTTTTTTTTAGGTAATTTCACAGAAACATAGTATGTCATCCCTCAACATGGGATTTCAGTTGATATTTGTAGTTCCATTCCATGGGTCAATAAGACGTCATCAATCTGTTAAATTGAAATGATTAAATGTTCATAATGAATGACAGCTGAGTCAAATCAACTAAAAATACAGTTGAAATTGACATCTTTAGTTTTTATAACATAAACCATATGTTATTTCAAAGGTTTAACATAAACATAAAGTTGTTTCTTTATTATTCTGAAGTTAACATAATAGATGTGTCAAGTTCTGTGTAATTATGTTAATAATAAATTTCAACATGGAATACCAGCCTAACCTAAATCGAATTCGTTAAATTGACATTCGGATATGTATTGAATTTGCTATCATATTGTTAACTGCGAATTTGTTTGACAGTAACACAAAATTTTTCCAACAGTGTAACATAGAATTGTTAACTATATCACTTAGACAAATATACTTTTCGTCAAATTACAACGTTTTAACTCCAAATTTTAATGCACAGCAGCTCAACGGCAGAACGACCGTCGCCATGCACCGCTCGAGCGCGACTGAGTTTCAAGCGGGTAGAAGCTGGCTCGCCGCCGAGTTAGCCATCGGGCGTGAAACCGCCACCGGTGGCGCCATCGGGCGTGAAACCAAACTACTTCATTCGAGATTATTGATTTTTCTTTCAAAGATTTGGCTAGCGAAAGAGAGAGACACAGACAGACAGAGAAACACAGAAATAAAATAGTATTTCTTGAATTATTGGATATCTGTTTAAAATTATTAATATGCGAGTTATTTCGTTAAGTTATGATATTTGAAAAAAAAAAACAATAAGAATAAAAGCAAATGAAAAACTACAAAATAATTCGATCGGGATATTTTGCCATCGAACAAACTGAAAATGCCTATATAGTACGTGGAAAAAACTCCTGTATTACGATCAAAAAATTACCTTCATATTTTGCAAAATTCACTATGGATAAAATACATACAAGTCGATATTGATATGGGAGATAGGAAATTCACCCAGTTGCTGTTGCAAATTACACTATAATCTTTTCAAGAGACGGGCTTCCGGGCTTTTTTGTTCGCACCCGACGTCCCCTATTTTACTGAATTTTTTCAGATTTTTCCGACTCATTTTTTTTTTCGATTTTTGTTTTTTTTTCGCGCCAAATTTTGAAAATCGATATCTTCGAAGCGGTTGGAGATCAAGAGACGGGCCAGGGGGCTTTTTCTTCGCACCGACGTCCTCTATATTAGTGAATTTTCTCAAATATTCCGCAGCAACGGCGGCGAATATGATAGCCGCCAATTATTTTCAAACCCGGATATCTCGCGAACCGTAGCTCCGATCGCTACGATCTCGATGTCGGTTTCGCATTCTGTCTCCAAGGAGGTATAGCGTCTGAACACGACCGCGGGGTCGGATTTTCGAAAGCGACCACGGAAGTCCCAAAAACCGGAAGCAACTTCCGTACCGAAAGGAGCAGCGGGTCGACTGATGCGATTCGTAGCTCCGGTTCGTCCACCAAATCCGTGTGAATTTTTTCAGATTTTTCCGAAGTCATTTTCCGAGTTTTTTTTTTCTCTCTTTGCGTCAAATTTTGAAAATCGTGTCTCCGGAAAGGCTGGAGATCGCGCGACGGGCCAAGTGGCTTTTTTGTTCGCACCGACTTCCTCTATTCTACTGAATTTTTTTCAGATTTTTCCGACCAATTTTTTTTCGATTTTTGTTCTTATTTTCTCGCCAAACTTTAAAAATCGATATCTTCGAAACGGCTGGAGATCAAGAGACGGACCTGCAAACTTGTCTATAGATATGGATAGTCTTCTCTATAACGTCTATAACATCGAGATTCTGAATTGGCAAACCGAATTACCTGGCTCTATATTAATTTCTAAAACTCGGAGCTCATGTATTTCCTACTACCGAAACGTGGAAGAGATCGTACTGAAATTTCTTATGTATAGCAGCTGTGGAAATTTCCTATTTGATTTTTTGTTCTACTCACCAATAACTGTTTTATTAATCAGCTACAAATCCGGAGATAATTCTCTATGCACTCACTACACTTATCGCACATCACTTATCATTGTTGAGGAAACATTCACGATTTATTGTCAGCTATAATAAATCAAGCTGAATTTGTCTGAATTCGAATTCACACTCACCGTTAGAATAAAGTCGAGACAAAAACTTTCAACTGGACTTCATTGCCGATTAAAATATAGCAACCTTGATCAATTTTCGATGCACTCATCACTATAATGAACTTACTAAGTCTCTGCAAATGGCTGAACTTACAGAATAATGCGAAATGAACCGTCAACGGTGACGGCTGGTTGATTTGTCATGGTTAATCAATCAGTTCTCGTTTTCCTACGTGTCCAATGATCAACGCACGTATGTATACCTTAAAATTGTTCAATATATCACTTTGACAAAGATGATATATATACTTTTCGTCAAATTACAACGTTTTTAACTTTAAATTTAATGCACCGCACCTCAACGACAAAATGACAGTCGCCATGCACCGCACGAGCGCGACTGAGTTTCAAGCGGGTAGAAGCCGGCTCGCCTCCGAGTTAACTATCGGGCGTGAAACCGCCACCGGTGGCGCCATCGCGCGTGAAACCAAACTACTTCATTCGAGATTATTGATTTTTCTTTCAAAGATTTGGCTAGCGGAAGAAAGGAGACACAGACAGAGAGAAAAATACAGAAATAAAATAGTATTTCTAGAATTATTGGATTTCCGTTTAAAATTATTAATATGCGAGTTATGTCGTTAAGTTATAATATTTGAAAAAAGCAGTAAGAATAAAAGCAAATGGAAAAGTACAAAATAATTCAATCGGGATATTTTGCCATCGAACAAACTGAAAATTCCTATATAGTACGCGGGCAAAAACTCTTGTATTACGAGCTAAAAATTACCGTGATATCCTGCGAAATTCAATATGAATAAAATAAGAACAAGTCGATATTGATATGGGAGATAGAAAAATTTACGTAGTTGCTGTTGCAAATTACACTATATTCTTCCCTATAACGCGTGTATAACATCGCGATTTTGAATAACCTGGCTATATATATTTTTCTAAAACTCGGAGCTCCTGTATTTCCTACTACTGAAACGTAGAAGAGATCGTACTGAAATTTCCCATACATAACAGCTTTTGAAATTTTCTATTTCCTGTACAAAAAAGTCGAACATTTTATTCGTAGTGGATTCTGCAAGATAAAAAGGATAGTCTTCTCTATAACGTCTATAACGTCGAGATTCTGAATTGGCAAACCGAATTACCTGGCTCTATATTAATTTCTAAAACTCGGAGCTCATGTATTTCCTACTACCGAAACGTAGGAGAGATCGTACTGAAGATTTTCATACATAGCAGCTGTGGAAATTTCTTGTTTTCTATAAAAGAAAAGTCGAACATTTTATTCGTCGTGGATTCTGCAAGATAAAAAGGATAGTCTTCTCTATAACGTCTATAACATCGAGATTCTGAATTGGCAAACCGAATTACCTGGCTCTATATTAATTTCTAAAACTCGGAGCTCATGTATTTTGTACTACCGAAACGTAGAAGAGATCGTACTGAAATTTTTTATACATAGCAGCTGCCGGAATTTCCTATTTCCTACAAAAAAAAAGTCGAACATTTTATTCGTAGTGGATTCTGCAAGATAAAAAGGATAGTCTTCTCTATAACGTCTATAACATCGAGATTCTGAATTGGCAAACCGAATTACCTGGCTCTATATTAATTTCTAAAACTCGGAGCTCATGTATTTCCTACTACCGAAACGTAGAAGAGATCGTACTCAAATTTGCCATATATCGCAGCTGTGGAAATTTCCTATCTCTTATAAAAAAGTCGAACATTTTATTCGTAGTGGATTCTGCAAGATAAAAAGGATAGTCTTCTCTATAAAGTGCATAACATCACGATTCTGGTTCTGGTTTTCGTACGTGTCCAATGATCAACGCACGTATACGTATGTAGTACATTCATATACCATAAAATTGTTAACTATATCACTTAGACAACGATTATATATATACTTTCCGTCAAATTACAACGTTTTAACTCCAAATTGTAATGCACAACAGCTCAACGGCAGACGACCGTCGCCATGCACCGCTCGAGCGCGACTGAGTTTCAAGCGGGTAGAAGCTGGCTCGCCGCCGAGTTAGCCATCGGGCGTGAAACCGCCACCGGTGGCGCCATCGGGCGTGAAACCAAACTACTTCATTCGAGATTATTGATTTTTCTTTCAAAGATTTGGCTAGCGAAAGAGAGAGACACAGACAGAGAGAAAGATACAAAAATAAAATAGTATTCATTGAATTATTGGATTTCCATTTAAAATTAATAATATGCGAGTTATGTCGTTAAGTTATAATATTTGAAAAAAACAATGAGAATAATTTTGAATAACCTGGCTCTATATTAATCTCTAAAACTCGGAGCTGATGTATTTCCTACTACCGAAACGTAGAAGAGATCGTACTGAAATTTCCCATATATATTAGCTGTGAAAATTTCCGATTTCCAATAAAAAAAAAGTCGAACATTTTATTCGGAGTGGATTCTGCAAGATAAAAAGGATAGTCTTCTCTATAACGTCTATGACATCGAGATTCTGAATTGGCAAACCGAATTACCTGGCTCTATATTAATTTCTAAAACTCGGAGCTCATGTATTTCCTACTACCGAAACGTAGGAGAGATCGTACTGAAATTTTTTATACATAGCAGCTGTGGAAATTTTCTATTTCCAATAAAAAAAAAAGTCGAACATTTTATTCGGAGTGGATTCTGCAAGATAAAAAGGATAGTCTTCTCTATAACGTCTATAACATCGCGATTCTGGTTCTGGTTTTCGTACGTGTCCATTGATCAACGCACGTATACGTATGCACATTCATACACTGTTGGAAAAAATATGCCAATTTCAACTCATTTCGCATGTCCCATTAGGTCCACTAACTTTTTTTCAGGTAATTTCACAGAAACATAGTATGTCATCCCTCAACATGGGATTTCAGTTGATATTTGTAGTTCCATTCCATGGGTCAATAAGACGTCATCAATCTGTTAAATTGAAATGATTAAATGTTCATAATGAATGACAGCTGAGTCAAATCAACTAAAAATACAGTTGAAATTGACATCTTTAGTTTTTATAACATAAACCATATGTTATTTCAAAGATTCAACATAAACATAAAGTTGTTTCTTTATTATTCTGAAGTTAACATAATAGATGTGTCAAGTTCTGTGTAATTATATAAATAATGAATTTCAACATGGAATACCAGCTTAACCTAAATCGAATTCGTTAAATTGACATTCGAATATGTATTGAATTTGCTATCATATTGTTAACTGCGAATTTGTTTGACAGTAACACAAAATTTTTCCAACAGTGTACCATAGAATTGTTAACTATATCACTCAGACAAAGATTATATATATACTTTTCGTCAAATTACAACGTTTTAACTCCAAATTTTAATGCACAGCAGCTCAACGGCAGAACGACCGTCGCCATGCACCGCTCGAGCGCGACTGAGTTTCAAGCGGGTAGAAGCTGGCTCGCCGCCGAGTTAGCCATCGGGCGTGAAATCGCCACCGGTGGCGCCATCGGGCGTGAAACCAAACTACTTCATTCGAGATTATTGATTTTTCTTTCTAAGATTTGGCTAGCGAAAGAGAGAGACACAGACAGAGAGAAAGATACAAAAATAAAATAGTATTCATTGAATTATTGGATTTCCATTGGAAATTATTAATATGCGAGTTATGTCGTTAAGTTATAATATTTGAGAAAAACAATGAGAATAATTTTGCATAACCTGGCTCTATATTAATTTCTAAAACTCGGAGCTCATGTATTTCCTACTACCGAAACGTAGAAGAGATCGTACTGAAATTTTTTATACATAGCAGCTGTGGGAATTTCCTATTTCCTATGAAAAAAAAGTCGAACATTTTATTCGGAGTGGATTCTGCAAGATAAAAAGGATAGTCTTCTCTATAACGTCTATGACATCGAGATTCTGAATTGGCAAACCGAATTACCTGGCTCTATGTTAATTTCTAAAACTCGGAGCTCATGTATTTCCTACTACCGAAACGTAGGAGAGATCGTACTGAAATTTTTTATACATAGCAGCTGTGGAAATTTTCTATTTCCAATAAAAAAAAAAGTCGAACATTTTATTCGGAGTGGATTCTGCAAGATAAAAAGGATAGTCTTCTCTATAACGTCTATAACATCGCGATTCTGGTTCTGGTTTTCGTACGTGTCCATTGATCAACGCACGTATACGTATGCACATTCATACACTGTTGGAAAAAATATGCCAATTTCAACTCATTTCCCATGTCCCATTAGGTCCACTAACTTTTTTTAGGTAATTTCACAGAAACATAGTATGTCATCCCTCAACATGGGATTTCAGTTGATATTTGTAGTTCCATTCCATGGGTCAATAAGACGTCATCAATCTGCTAAATTGAAATGATTAAATGTTCATAATGAATGACAGCTGAGTCAAATCAACTAAAAATACAGTTGAAATTGACATCTTTAGTTTTTATATTCATAGACCATATGTTATTTCAAAGATTTAACATAAACATAAAGTCGTTTCTTTATTATTCTGAAGTTAACATAATAGATGTGTCAAGTTCTGTGTAATTATGTTAATAATAAATTTCAACATGGAATACCAGCTTAACCTAAATCGAATTCGTTAAATTGACATTCGAATATGTATTGAATTTGCTATCATATTGTTAACTGCGAATTTGTTTGACAGTAACACAAAATTTTTCCAACAGTGTACCATAGAATTGTTAACTATATCACTTGGACAAAGATTATATATATACTTTTCGTCAAATTACAACGTTTTAACTCCAAATTGTAATGCACAACAGCTGAACGGCAGAACGACCGACGCCATGCACCGCTCGAGCGCTACTGAGTTTCAAGCGGGTAGAAGCTGGCTCGCCGCCGAGTTAGCCATCGGGCGTGAAACCGCCACCGGTGGCGCCATCGGGCGTGAAACCAAACTACTTCATTCGAGATTATTGATTTTTCTTTCAAAGATTTGGCTAGCGAAAGAGAGAGACACAGACAGAGAGAGAAACACAGAAATAAAATAGTATTTCTTGAATTATTGGATATCTGTTTAAAATTATTAATATGCGAGTTATTTCGTTAAGTTATGATATTTGAAAAAAAAAAACAATAAGAATAAAAGCAAATGAAAAACTACAAAATAATTCGATCGGGATATTTTGCCATCGAACAAACTGAAAATGCCTATATAGTACGTGGAAAAAACTCCTGTATTACGATCAAAAAATTACCTTCATATTTTGCAAAATTCACTATGGATAAAATACATACAAGTCGATATTGATATGGGAGATAGGAAATTCACCCAGTTGCTGTTGCAAATTACACTATAATCTTTTCAAGAGACGGGCTTCCGGGCTTTTTTGTTCGCACCCGACGTCCCCTATTTTACTGAATTTTTTCAGATTTTTCCGACTCATTTTTTTTTTCGATTTTTGTTTTTTTTTCGCGCCAAATTTTGAAAATCGATATCTTCGAAGCGGCTGGAGATCAAGAGACGGGCCAGGGGGCTTTTTCTTCGCACCGACGTCCTCTATATTAGTGAATTTTCTCAAATATTCCGCAGCAACGGCGGCGAATATGATAGCCGCCAATTATTTTCAAACCCGGATATCTCGCGAACCGTAGCTCCGATCGCTACGATCTCGATGTCGGTTTCGCATTCTGTCTCCAAGGAGGTATAGCGTCTGAACACGACCGCGGGGTCGGATTTTCGACAGCGACCACGGAAGTCCCAAAAACCGGAAGCAACTTCCGTACCGAAAGGAGCAGCGGGTCGACTGATGCGATTCGTAGCTCCGGTTCGTCCACCAAATCCGTGTGAATTTTTTCAGATTTTTCCGAAGTCATTTTCCGAGTTTTTTTTTTCTCTCTTTGCGTCAAATTTTGAAAATCGTGTCTCCGGAAAGGCTGGAGATCGCGCGACGGGCCAAGTGGCTTTTTTGTTCGCACCGACTTCCTCTATTCTACTGAATTTTTTTCAGATTTTTCCGACCAATTTTTTTTCGATTTTTGTTCTTATTTTCTCGCCAAACTTTAAAAATCGATATCTTCGAAACGGCTGGAGATCAAGAGACGGACCTGCAAACTTGTCTATAGATATGGATAGTCTTCTCTATAACGTCTATAACATCGAGATTCTGAATTGGCAAACCGAATTACCTGGCTCTATATTAATTTCTAAAACTCGGAGCTCATGTATTTCCTACTACCGAAACGTAGGAGAGATCGTACTGAAGATTTTCATACATAGCAGCTATGGAAATTTCTTGTTTTCTATAAAAGAAAAGTCGAACATTTTATTCGTAGTGGATTCTGCAAGATAAAAAGGATAGTCTTCTCTATAACGTCTATAACATCGAGATTCTGAATTGGCAAACCGAATTACCTGGCTCTATATTAATTTCTAAAACTCGGAGCTCATGTATTTCCTACTACCGAAACGTAGAAGAGATCGTACTGAAATTTTTTATACATAGCAGCTGTGAGAATTTCCTATCTCGTATAAAAAAGTCGAACATTTTATTCGTAGTGGATTCTGCAAGATAAAAAGGATAGTCTTCTCTATAACGTCTCTAACATCGAGATTCTGAATTGGCAAACCGAATTACCTGGCTCTATATTAATTTCGAAAACTCGGAGCTCATGTATTTCCTACTACCGAAACGTAGAAGAGATCGTACTGAAATTTCCCATATACATATAGCAGCTGTGGAAATTTCCTATTTCCTATCAGAAAAAAAGTCGAACGTTTTATTCGTAGTGGATTCTGCAAGATAAAAAGGATAGTCTTCTCTATAACGTCTATAACATCGAGATTCTGGTTCTGGTTTTCGTACGTGTCCATTGATCAACGCACGTATACGTATGTACATTCATACACTGTTGGAAAAAATATGCCAATTTCAATTCATTTCGCATGTCCCATTAGGTCCACTAACTTTTTTTCAGGTAATTTCACAGAAACATAGTATCCCAGATAGCACAAACCTCAGAAAGATGTCTCCAAGAACTCTTTCTAGAGACTTCTTTTAGAGCTGCGCATAAGATCTCTTACGGACATCAATTTTAAGAAATTCGAAATAAGAACTCTTTTAAATTTCTTATGTAAGATATCAATTTTTTGAAGTCTTAAAGAAGTCTTTTTTCTGCCATCAAAAAGACTTCTTAATTCAGACCTCGATATGTTATCTCATTTTTGATGAGTTTTCGATTCATTTTACGCATGTGCGTCTTACTGAAATGATTCAGTGCAATCTATCCTACAGTTAGAATGTAGTACAAGTGAGTTATCAGGTATTGTAATAATTTATGTAACGATAATTGATAATTAATTATTAACTAATATTATTGCTGTAAAAACTATGACGTGGATTCAATTCATTATTATTCAATATAAATAAGAGAAGTTAAATCCGCAAACCCATTGGTTTATATCAACCCAATGTTATAGGGTTAGCATAACCTCAGTGTAGTGAAGACTACACTGAGTGAATGAGTGAAATGTATTCCAATATGCATAATGTATTATATTTGATTAATTATTACACATGTCACATATGTTAATATGAATAAAGTGTCATTTCCTTATAATTATCTTCAATATATTCAATGAGTTTTGTAGGTAAATTGTGTTTTTATCCTAGAAAATGTCCAAAAAGAAATCATTTGAGGGAGGACCCTACTGAAATTCTGACAAAAGGCAGTTTTTTATTTTTCTATCGGCCAAAAAATATCCAATCTAAAAAGTAATACGACCAATTCTAGATTATGGTAGAATATATTCTTCAACAAAATCTCAGTCTTCTGCGATGAAAGTGTATGCGCAGGAGACCTTTCGCAGCGCTGCGGAGGATAAATTCTGGAAAGGTTCCCTGCGCATACACTTTCATCGCAGGAGACTGAGATTTTGTTTAAAAATATATTCTACCATAATCTAGAATTGATAGTATTACTTTTTAGATTGGATATCTTTTGGCCAATTGAAAAATAAAAAACTGCTTTTTGTCAAAATTTCAGTAGGGTCCTCCCTTAACGACTTGTCGTAGAGTTAAAAAAATAAACGAAACAACAGCCTGCCTCGCTATTGGAGATGCAGTCCAATTGTAACGCTGAAAAAATAATTATAGAGGAAGTGATACAGTTGGAAACTGATGGAGAATGCGGATGATGTGAAATCATTAGGTGATTTTCATTCAGTTGCAATAGGTGAAAGTTATTGCAATACTCATCCAATCAGTTCAGTGGAATCAGAAATTAATGTATTTCAATAAAAATGTCATTTCCGAAACTGCAATTCTCAAAACAGAGTTCTTATTGTCGTCTTTTTTAAGAAATCAGAAAAATAATTCTTCGGACATCCTTCTGACGAAATCAGAAGAAAGAGTCCTTCAGGATGACGTTTTAGAGAAGTCTCAGGAGGTAGTCTTTAAGACATCTTTTTGAAGAGGTCTTACTTCCATCTTGAAGTGGCGCATTAGACGACTTTCTGAAGTCAATAAGACTTTTTTGAGAAGTTATATTCGGATGTCCAAGTCTTACATGCGAACTCTTTAAGAATTCTTTCAGAAGTCATATTGCTGTCTGGGATGTCATCCCTCAACATGGGATTTCAGTTGATATTTGTAGTTCCATTCCATGGGTCAATAAGACGTCATCAATCTGTTAAATTGAAATGATTAAATCTTTATAATGAATGACAGCTGAGTCAAATCAACTAAGAATACAGTTGAAATTGACATCTTTAGTTTTTATAACATAAACCATATGTTATTTCAAAGATTTAACATAAACATAAAGTTGTTTCTTTATTATTCTGAAGTTAACATAATAGATGTGTCAAGTTCTGTGTAATTATGTTAATAATAAATTTCAGCATGGAATACCAGCTTAACCTAAATCGAATTCGTTAAATTGAAATTCGAATATGTATTGAATTTGCTATCATATTGTTAACTGCGAATTTGTTTGACAGTAACACAAAATTTTTCCAACAGTGTACCATAGAATTGTTAACTATATTACTTGGACAAAGATTATATATATACTTTTCGTCAAATTACAACGTTTTAACTCCAAATTGTAATGCACAGCAGCTCAACGGCAGAACGACCGTCGCCATGCACCGCTCGAGCGCGACTGAGTTTCAAGCGGGTAGAAGCCGGCTCGCCTCCGAGTTAGCTATCGGGCGTGAAACCGCCACCGGTGGCGCCATCGCGCGTGAAACCAAACTACTTCATTCGAGATTATTGATTTTTCTTTCAAAGATTTGGCTAGCGCAAGAGAGAGACACAGACAGAGAGAGAAATACAGAAATAAAATAGTATTTATTGAATTATTGGATTTCCGTTCAAAATTATTAATATGCGAGTTATGTCGTTAAGTTATAATATTTGAAAATGCAATAAGAATGAAAGCAAATGGAAAAGTAGAAAATAATTCAATCGGGATATCTTGCCATCGAACAAGTCGAAAATTCCTATATAGTACGTGGAAAAAACTCTTGTATTACGAGCTGAAAATTGCCGTGATATCTTGGAAAATTCAATATGAATAAAATAAGAACAAGTCGATATTGATATGGGAGATAGAAAAATGTACGTAGTTGCTGTTGCAAATTACACTATATTCTTCTCTATAACGCGTGCATAACATCGCGATTCTGAATAACCTGGCTCTGTATTAATTTCTAAAACTCGGAGCTCCTGTATTTCCTACTACCGAAACGTAGAAGAGATCGTACTGAAATTTCCCATACGTAACAGCTTTTGAAATTTCCTATTTCCTGTAAAAAAAAGTCGAACATTTTATTCGTAGTGGATTCTGCAAGATAAAAAGGATAGTCTTCTCTATAACGTCTCTTACATCGAGATTCTGAATTGGCAAACCGAATTACCTGGCTCTATATTAATTTCGAAAACTCGGAGCTCATGTATTTCCTACTACCGAAACGTAGAAGAGATCGTACTGAAATTTCCCATATACATATAGCAGCTGTGGAAATTTCCTATTTCCTATCAGAAAAAAAGTCGAACGTTTTATTCGTAGTGGATTCTGCAAGATAAAAAGGATAGTCTTCTCTATAACGTCTATAACATCGAGATTCTGGTTCTGGTTTTCGTACGTGTCCATTGATCAACGCACGTATACGTATGTACATTCATACACTGTTGGAAAAAATATGCCAATTTCAATTCATTTCGCATGTCCCATTAGGTCCACTAACTTTTTTTCAGGTAATTTCACAGAAACATAGTATCCCAGATAGCACAAACCTCAGAAAGATGTCTCCAAGAACTCTTTCTAGAGACTTCTTTTAGAGCTGCGCATAAGATCTCTTACGGACATCAATTTTAAGAAATTCGAAATAAGAACTCTTTTAAATTTCTTATGTAAGATATCAATTTTTTGAAGTCTTAAAGAAGTCTTTTTTCTGCCATCAAAAAGACTTCTTAATTCAGACCTCGATATGTTATCTCATTTTTGATGAGTTTTCGATTCATTTTACGCATGTGCGTCTTACTGAAATGATTCAGTGCAATCTATCCTACAGTTAGAATGTAGTACAAGTGAGTTATCAGGTATTGTAATAATTTATGTAACGATAATTGATAATTAATTATTAACTAATATTATTGCTGTAAAAACTATGACGTGGATTCAATTCATTATTATTCAATATAAATAAGAGAAGTTAAATCC
This sequence comes from Macrophya alboannulata, assembly GCA_949628255.1. NCBI lineage: Eukaryota > Metazoa > Arthropoda > Insecta > Hymenoptera > Tenthredinidae > Macrophya > Macrophya alboannulata. The sequence goes on from OX451208.1 coordinate 54,047, forward strand.
GCAAACCCATTGGTTTATATCAACCCAATGTTATAGGGTTAGCATAACCTCAGTGTAGTGAAGACTACACTGAGTGAATGAGTGAAATGTATTCCAATATGCATAATGTATTATATTTGATTAATTATTACACATGTCACATATGTTAATATGAATAAAGTGTCATTTCCTTATAATTATCTTCAATATATTCAATGAGTTTTGTAGGTAAATTGTGTTTTTATCCTAGAAAATGTCCAAAAAGAAATCATTTGAGGGAGGACCCTACTGAAATTCTGACAAAAGGCAGTTTTTTATTTTTCTATCGGCCAAAAAATATCCAATCTAAAAAGTAATACGACCAATTCTAGATTATGGTAGAATATATTCTTCAACAAAATCTCAGTCTTCTGCGATGAAAGTGTATGCGCAGGAGACCTTTCGCAGCGCTGCGGAGGATAAATTCTGGAAAGGTTCCCTGCGCATACACTTTCATCGCAGGAGACTGAGATTTTGTTTAAAAATATATTCTACCATAATCTAGAATTGATAGTATTACTTTTTAGATTGGATATCTTTTGGCCAATTGAAAAATAAAAAACTGCTTTTTGTCAAAATTTCAGTAGGGTCCTCCCTTAACGACTTGTCGTAGAGTTAAAAAAATAAACGAAACAACAGCCTGCCTCGCTATTGGAGATGCAGTCCAATTGTAACGCTGAAAAAATAATTATAGAGGAAGTGATACAGTTGGAAACTGATGGAGAATGCGGATGATGTGAAATCATTAGGTGATTTTCATTCAGTTGCAATAGGTGAAAGTTATTGCAATACTCATCCAATCAGTTCAGTGGAATCAGAAATTAATGTATTTCAATAAAAATGTCATTTCCGAAACTGCAATTCTCAAAACAGAGTTCTTATTGTCGTCTTTTTTAAGAAATCAGAAAAATAATTCTTCGGACATCCTTCTGACGAAATCAGAAGAAAGAGTCCTTCAGGATGACGTTTTAGAGAAGTCTCAGGAGGTAGTCTTTAAGACATCTTTTTGAAGAGGTCTTACTTCCATCTTGAAGTGGCGCATTAGACGACTTTCTGAAGTCAATAAGACTTTTTTGAGAAGTTATATTCGGATGTCCAAGTCTTACATGCGAACTCTTTAAGAATTCTTTCAGAAGTCATATTGCTGTCTGGGATGTCATCCCTCAACATGGGATTTCAGTTGATATTTGTAGTTCCATTCCATGGGTCAATAAGACGTCATCAATCTGTTAAATTGAAATGATTAAATCTTTATAATGAATGACAGCTGAGTCAAATCAACTAAGAATACAGTTGAAATTGACATCTTTAGTTTTTATAACATAAACCATATGTTATTTCAAAGATTTAACATAAACATAAAGTTGTTTCTTTATTATTCTGAAGTTAACATAATAGATGTGTCAAGTTCTGTGTAATTATGTTAATAATAAATTTCAGCATGGAATACCAGCTTAACCTAAATCGAATTCGTTAAATTGAAATTCGAATATGTATTGAATTTGCTATCATATTGTTAACTGCGAATTTGTTTGACAGTAACACAAAATTTTTCCAACAGTGTACCATGGAATTGTTAACTATATCACTTGGACAAAGATTATATATATACTTTTCGTCAAATTACAACGTTTTAACTCCAAATTGTAATGCACAACAGCTGAACGGCAGAACGACCGACGCCATGCACCGCTCGAGCGCTACTGAGTTTCAAGCGGGTAGAAGCTGGCTCGCCGCCGAGTTAGCCATCGGGCGTGAAACCGCCACCGGTGGCGCCATCGGGCGTGAAACCAAACTACTTCATTCGAGATTATTGATTTTTCTTTCAAAGATTTGGCTAGCGAAAGAGAGAGACACAGACAGAGAGAGAAACACAGAAATAAAATAGTATTTCTTGAATTATTGGATATCTGTTTAAAATTATTAATATGCGAGTTATTTCGTTAAGTTATGATATTTGAAAAAAACAATGAGAATAATTTTGAATAACCTGGCTCTATATTAATTTCTAAAACTCGGAGCTAATGTATTTCCTACTACCGAAACGTAGAAGAGATCGTACTGAAATTTTTTATTCATAGCAGCTGTGAGAATTTCCTATCTCGTATAAAAAAGTCGAACATTTTATTCGTAGTGGATTCTGCTAGATAAAAAGGATGGTCTTCTCTATAACGTCTATCACATCGAGATTCTGAATTGGCAAACCGAATTACCTGGCTCTATATTAATTTCTAAAACTCGGAGCTCATGTATTTCCTACTACCGAAACGTAGAAGAGATCGTACTGAAATTTCTTATACATAGCAGCTGTGGAAATTTCTTATTTCCTATAAAAAAAAAAGTCGAACATTTTATTCGTAGTGGATTCTGCAAGATAAAAAGGATAGTCTTCTCTATAACGTCTATAACATCGAGATTCTGAATTGGCAAACCGAATTACCTGGCTCTATATTAATTTCTGAAACTCGGAGCTCATGTATTTCCTACTACCGAAACGTAGAAGAGATCGTACTGAAATTTTTTATACATAGCAGCTGTGGAAATTTCTTATTTCCTATAAAAAAAAAAGTCGAACATTTTATTCGTAGTGGATTCTGCAAGATAAAAAGGCTAGTCTTCTCTATAACGTCTATAACATCGAGATTCTGAATTGGCAAACCGAATTACCTGGCTCTATATTAATTTCTAAAACTCGGAGCTCATGTATTTCCTACTACCGAAACGTAGAAGAGATCGTACTGAAATTTCTTATACATAGCAGCTGTGGAAATTTCTTATTTCCTATAAAAAAAAAAGTCGAACATTTTATTCGTAGTGGATTCTGCAAGATAAAAAGGATAGTCTTCTCTATAACGTCTATAACATCGAGATTCTGAATTGGCAAACCGAATTACCTGGCTCTATATTAATTTCTAAAACTCGGAGCTCATGTATTTCCTACTACCGAAACGTAGGAGAGATCGTACTGAAGATTTTCATACATAGCAGCTGTGGAAATTTCTTGTTTTCTATGAAAGAAAAGTCGAACATTTTATTCGTCGTGGATTCTGCAAGATAAAAAGGATAGTCTTCTCTATAACGTCTATAACATCGAGATTCTGAATTGGCAAACCGAATTACCTGGCTCTATGTTAATTTCTAAAACTCGGAGCTCATGTATTTCCTACTACCGAAACGTAGGAGAGATCGTACTGAAGATTTTCATACATAGCAGCTGTGGAAATTTCTTGTTTTCTATAAAAGAAAAGTCGAACATTTTATTCGTAGTGGATTCTGCAAGATAAAAAGGATAGTCTTCTCTATAACGTGCATAACATCGCGATTCTGGTTCTGGTTTTCGTACGTGTCCATCGATCAACGCACGTATACGTATGTACATTCATACACTGTTGGAATAAATATGCCAATTTCAACTCATTTCGCATGTCCCATTAGGTCCACTAACTTTTTTTCAGGTAATTTCACAGAAACATAGTATGTCATCCTTCAACATGGGATTTCAGTTGATATTTGTAGTTCCATTCCATGGGTCAATAAGAAGTCATCAATCTGTTAAATTGAAATGATTAAATGTTCATAATGAATGACAGCTGAGTCAAATCAACTAAAAATACAGTTGAAATTGACATCTTTAGTTTTTATAACATAAACCATATGTTATTTCAAAGGTTTAACATAAACATAAAGTTGTTTCTTTATTATTCTGAATTCAACATAATAGATGTGTCAAGTTCTGTGTAATTATGTAAATAATGAATTTCAACATGGAATACCAGCTTAACCTAAATCGAATTCGTTAAATTGACATTCGAATATGTATTGAATTTGCTATCATATTGTTAACTGCGAATTTGTTTGACAGTAACACAAAATTTTTCCAACAGTGTACCATAGAATTGTTAACTATATCACTCAGACAAAGATTATATATATACTTTTCGTCAAATTACAACGTTTTAACTCCAAATTTTAATGCACAGCAGCTCAACGGCAGAACGACCGTCGCCATGCACCGCTCGAGCGCGACTGAGTTTCAAGCGGGTAGAAGCTGGCTCGCCGCCGAGTTAGCCATCGGGCGTGAAATCGCCACCGGTGGCGCCATCGGGCGTGAAACCAAACTACTTCATTCGAGATTATTGATTTTTCTTTCTAAGATTTGGCTAGCGAAAGAGAGAGACACAGACAGAGAGAAAGATACAAAAATAAAATAGTATTCATTGAATTATTGGATTTCCATTGGAAATTATTAATATGCGAGTTATGTCGTTAAGTTATAATATTTGAGAAAAACAATGAGAATAATTTTGCATAACCTGGCTCTATATTAATTTCTAAAACTCGGAGCTCATGTATTTCCTACTACCGAAACGTAGAAGAGATCGTACTGAAATTTTTTATACATAGCAGCTGTGGGAATTTCCTATTTCCTATGAAAAAAAAGTCGAACATTTTATTCGGAGTGGATTCTGCAAGATAAAAAGGATAGTCTTCTCTATAACGTCTATGACATCGAGATTCTGAATTGGCAAACCGAATTACCTGGCTCTATGTTAATTTCTAAAACTCGGAGCTCATGTATTTCCTACTACCGAAACGTAGGAGAGATCGTACTGAAATTTTTTATACATAGCAGCTGTGGAAATTTTCTATTTCCAATAAAAAAAAAAGTCGAACATTTTATTCGGAGTGGATTCTGCAAGATAAAAAGGATAGTCTTCTCTATAACGTCTATAACATCGCGATTCTGGTTCTGGTTTTCGTACGTGTCCATTGATCAACGCACGTATACGTATGCACATTCATACACTGTTGGAAAAAATATGCCAATTTCAACTCATTTCCCATGTCCCATTAGGTCCACTAACTTTTTTTAGGTAATTTCACAGAAACATAGTATGTCATCCCTCAACATGGGATTTCAGTTGATATTTGTAGTTCCATTCCATGGGTCAATAAGACGTCATCAATCTGCTAAATTGAAATGATTAAATGTTCATAATGAATGACAGCTGAGTCAAATCAACTAAAAATACAGTTGAAATTGACATCTTTAGTTTTTATATTCATAGACCATATGTTATTTCAAAGATTTAACATAAACATAAAGTCGTTTCTTTATTATTCTGAAGTTAACATAATAGATGTGTCAAGTTCTGTGTAATTATGTTAATAATAAATTTCAACATGGAATACCAGCTTAACCTAAATCGAATTCGTTAAATTGACATTCGAATATGTATTGAATTTGCTATCATATTGTTAACTGCGAATTTGTTTGACAGTAACACAAAATTTTTCCAACAGTGTACCATAGAATTGTTAACTATATCACTTGGACAAAGATTATATATATACTTTTCGTCAAATTACAACGTTTTAACTCCAAATTGTAATGCACAACAGCTGAACGGCAGAACGACCGACGCCATGCACCGCTCGAGCGCTACTGAGTTTCAAGCGGGTAGAAGCTGGCTCGCCGCCGAGTTAGCCATCGGGCGTGAAACCGCCACCGGTGGCGCCATCGGGCGTGAAACCAAACTACTTCATTCGAGATTATTGATTTTTCTTTCAAAGATTTGGCTAGCGAAAGAGAGAGACACAGACAGAGAGAGAAACACAGAAATAAAATAGTATTTCTTGAATTATTGGATATCTGTTTAAAATTATTAATATGCGAGTTATTTCGTTAAGTTATGATATTTGAAAAAAAAAAACAATAAGAATAAAAGCAAATGAAAAACTACAAAATAATTCGATCGGGATATTTTGCCATCGAACAAACTGAAAATGCCTATATAGTACGTGGAAAAAACTCCTGTATTACGATCAAAAAATTACCTTCATATTTTGCAAAATTCACTATGGATAAAATACATACAAGTCGATATTGATATGGGAGATAGGAAATTCACCCAGTTGCTGTTGCAAATTACACTATAATCTTTTCAAGAGACGGGCTTCCGGGCTTTTTTGTTCGCACCCGACGTCCCCTATTTTACTGAATTTTTTCAGATTTTTCCGACTCATTTTTTTTTTCGATTTTTGTTTTTTTTTCGCGCCAAATTTTGAAAATCGATATCTTCGAAGCGGCTGGAGATCAAGAGACGGGCCAGGGGGCTTTTTCTTCGCACCGACGTCCTCTATATTAGTGAATTTTCTCAAATATTCCGCAGCAACGGCGGCGAATATGATAGCCGCCAATTATTTTCAAACCCGGATATCTCGCGAACCGTAGCTCCGATCGCTACGATCTCGATGTCGGTTTCGCATTCTGTCTCCAAGGAGGTATAGCGTCTGAACACGACCGCGGGGTCGGATTTTCGACAGCGACCACGGAAGTCCCAAAAACCGGAAGCAACTTCCGTACCGAAAGGAGCAGCGGGTCGACTGATGCGATTCGTAGCTCCGGTTCGTCCACCAAATCCGTGTGAATTTTTTCAGATTTTTCCGAAGTCATTTTCCGAGTTTTTTTTTTCTCTCTTTGCGTCAAATTTTGAAAATCGTGTCTCCGGAAAGGCTGGAGATCGCGCGACGGGCCAAGTGGCTTTTTTGTTCGCACCGACTTCCTCTATTCTACTGAATTTTTTTCAGATTTTTCCGACCAATTTTTTTTCGATTTTTGTTCTTATTTTCTCGCCAAACTTTAAAAATCGATATCTTCGAAACGGCTGGAGATCAAGAGACGGACCTGCAAACTTGTCTATAGATATGGATAGTCTTCTCTATAACGTCTATAACATCGAGATTCTGAATTGGCAAACCGAATTACCTGGCTCTATATTAATTTCTAAAACTCGGAGCTCATGTATTTCCTACTACCGAAACGTAGGAGAGATCGTACTGAAATTTCCGGTATACATATAGCAGCTGTGTAAATTTCCTATTTCCTATAAAAAAAAAGTCGAACATTTTATTCGGAGTGGATTCTGCGAGATAAAAAGGATAGTCTTCTCTATAACGTGTATAAGATCGCGATTCTGAATTCGCAAACCGAATTACCTGGCTCTATATTAATTTCTAAAACTCGGAGCTCATGTATTTCCTACTACCGAAACGTAGAAGAGATCGTACTGAAATTTTTTATACATAGCAGCTGTGGGAATTTCCTATCTCGTATGAAAAAGTCGAACATTTTATTCGTCGTGGATTCTGCAAGATAAAAAGGATAGTCTTCTCTATAACGTCTATAACATCGAGATTCTGGTTCTGGTTTTCGTACGTGTCCAATGATCAACGCACGTATACGTATGTACATTCATATACCATAAAATTGTTAACTATATCACTTAGACAAAGATTATATATATACTTTTCGTCAAATTACAACGTTTTAACTCCAAATTGTAATGCACAGCAGCTCAACGGCAGAACGACCGACGCCATGCACCGCTCGAGCGCGACTGAGTTTCAAGCGGGTAGAAGCTGGCTCGCCGCCGAGTTACCCATCGGGCGTGAAACCGCCACCGGTGGCGCCACCGGGCGTGAAACGAAACTACTTCATTCGAGATTATTGATTTTTCTTTCAAAGATTTGGCTAGCGAAAGAGAGAGACACAGACAGAGAGAGAGATACAGAAATAAAATAGTATTCATTGAATTATTGGATTTGCATTCGAAATTATTAATATGCGAGTTATGTCGTTAAGTTATAATATTTGAAAAAAACAATGAGAATAATTTTGAATGACCTGGCTGTATATTAATTTCTAAAACTCGGAGCTCATGTATTTCCTACTACCGAAACGTAGAAGAGATCGTACTGAAATTTCTTATGTACAGCAGCTGTGGAAATTTCCTATTTCCTATAAAAAAAAAGTCGAACATTTTATTCGTCGTGGATTCTGCAAGATAAAAAGGATAGTCTTCTCTATAACGTCTATAACATCGAGATTCTGAATTGGCAAACCGAATTACCTGGCTGTATATTAATTTCTAAAACTCGGAGCTCATGTATTTCCTACTACCGAAACGTAGAAGAGATCGTACTGAAATTTCTTATGTACAGCAGCTGTGGAAATTTCCTATTTCCTATAAAAAAAAAGTCGAACATTTTATTCGTCGTGGATTCTGCAAGATAAAAAGGATAGTCTTCTCTATAACGTCTATGACATCGAGATTCTGAATTGGCAAACCGAATTACCTGGCTCTATATTAATTTCTAAAACTCGGAGCTCATGTATTTCCTACTACCGAAACGTAGAAGAGATCGTACTGAAATTTCTTATGTATAGCAGCTGTGGAAATTTCCTATTTCCTATAAAAAAAAAGTCGAACATTTTATTCGTCGTGGATTCTGCAAGATAAAAAGGATAGTCTTCTCTATAACGTCTATGACATCGAGATTCTGAATTGGCAAACCGAATTACCTGGCTCTATATTAATTTCGAAAACTCGGAGCTCATGTATTTCCTACTACCGAAACGTAGAAGAGATCGTACTGAAATTTTTTATACATAGCAGCTGTGAGAATTTCCTATCTCTTATAAAAAAGTCGAACATTTTGTTCGTAGTGGATTCTGCAAGATAAAAAGGATAATCTTCTCTATAACGTGCATAACATCGCGATTCTGGTTCTGGTTTTCGTACGTGTCCATCGATCAACGCACGTATACGTATGTACATTCATACACTGTTGGAAAAAATATGCCAATTTCAACTCATTTCGCATGTCCCATTAGGTCCACTAACTTTTTTTCAGGTAATTTCACAGGAACATAGTATGTCATCCCTCAACATGGGATTTCAGTTGATATTTGTAGTTCCATTCCATGGGTCAATAAGACGTCATCAATCTGTTAAATTGAAATGATTAAATGTTCATAATGAATGACAGCTGAGTCAAATCAACTAAAAATACAGTTGAAATTGACATCTTTAGTTTTTATAACATAAACCATATGTTATTTCAAAGGTTTAACATAAACATAAAGTTGTTTCTTTATTATTCTGGAGTTAACATAATAGATGTGTCAAGTTCTGTGTAATTATGTTAATAATAAATTTCAACATGGAATACCAGCCTAACCTAAATCGAATTCGTTAAATTGACATTCGGATATGTATTGAATTTGCTATCATATTGTTAACTGCGAATTTGTTTGACAGTAACACAAAATTTTTCCAACAGTGTACCATAGAATTGTTAACTATATTACTTGGACAAAGATTATATATATACTTTTCGTCAAATTACAACGTTTTAACTCCAAATTGTAATGCACAGCAGCTCAACGGCAGAACGACCGTCGCCATGCACCGCTCGAGCGCGACTGAGTTTCAAGCGGGTAGAAGCCGGCTCGCCTCCGAGTTAGCTATCGGGCGTGAAACCGCCACCGGTGGCGCCATCGCGCGTGAAACCAAACTACTTCATTCGAGATTATTGATTTTTCTTTCAAAGATTTGGCTAGCGCAAGAGAGAGACACAGACAGAGAGAGAAATACAGAAATAAAATAGTATTTATTGAATTATTGGATTTCCGTTCAAAATTATTAATATGCGAGTTATGTCGTTAAGTTATAATATTTGAAAATGCAATAAGAATGAAAGCAAATGGAAAAGTAGAAAATAATTCAATCGGGATATCTTGCCATCGAACAAGTCGAAAATTCCTATATAGTACGTGGAAAAAACTCTTGTATTACGAGCTGAAAATTGCCGTGATATCTTGGAAAATTCAATATGAATAAAATAAGAACAAGTCGATATTGATATGGGAGATAGAAAAATGTACGTAGTTGCTGTTGCAAATTACACTATATTCTTCTCTATAACGCGTGCATAACATCGCGATTCTGAATAACCTGGCTCTGTATTAATTTCTAAAACTCGGAGCTCCTGTATTTCCTACTACCGAAACGTAGAAGAGATCGTACTGAAATTTCCCATACGTAACAGCTTTTGAAATTTCCTATTTCCTGTAAAAAAAAGTCGAACATTTTATTCGTAGTGGATTCTGCAAGATAAAAAGGATAGTCTTCTCTATAACGTCTCTAACATCGAGATTCTGAATTGGCAAACCGAATTACCTGGCTCTATATTAATTTCGAAAACTCGGAGCTCATGTATTTCCTACTACCGAAACGTAGAAGAGATCGTACTGAAATTTCCCATATACATATAGCAGCTGTGGAAATTTCCTATTTCCTATCAGAAAAAAAGTCGAACGTTTTATTCGTAGTGGATTCTGCAAGATAAAAAGGATAGTCTTCTCTATAACGTCTATAACATCGAGATTCTGGTTCTGGTTTTCGTACGTGTCCATTGATCAACGCACGTATACGTATGTACATTCATACACTGTTGGAAAAAATATGCCAATTTCAATTCATTTCGCATGTCCCATTAGGTCCACTAACTTTTTTTCAGGTAATTTCACAGAAACATAGTATCCCAGATAGCACAAACCTCAGAAAGATGTCTCCAAGAACTCTTTCTAGAGACTTCTTTTAGAGCTGCGCATAAGATCTCTTACGGACATCAATTTTAAGAAATTCGAAATAAGAACTCTTTTAAATTTCTTATGTAAGATATCAATTTTTTGAAGTCTTAAAGAAGTCTTTTTTCTGCCATCAAAAAGACTTCTTAATTCAGACCTCGATATGTTATCTCATTTTTGATGAGTTTTCGATTCATTTTACGCATGTGCGTCTTACTGAAATGATTCAGTGCAATCTATCCTACAGTTAGAATGTAGTACAAGTGAGTTATCAGGTATTGTAATAATTTATGTAACGATAATTGATAATTAATTATTAACTAATATTATTGCTGTAAAAACTATGACGTGGATTCAATTCATTATTATTCAATATAAATAAGAGAAGTTAAATCCGCAAACCCATTGGTTTATATCAACCCAATGTTATAGGGTTAGCATAACCTCAGTGTAGTGAAGACTACACTGAGTGAATGAGTGAAATGTATTCCAATATGCATAATGTATTATATTTGATTAATTATTACACATGTCACATATGTTAATATGAATAAAGTGTCATTTCCTTATAATTATCTTCAATATATTCAATGAGTTTTGTAGGTAAATTGTGTTTTTATCCTAGAAAATGTCCAAAAAGAAATCATTTGAGGGAGGACCCTACTGAAATTCTGACAAAAGGCAGTTTTTTATTTTTCTATCGGCCAAAAAATATCCAATCTAAAAAGTAATACGACCAATTCTAGATTATGGTAGAATATATTCTTCAACAAAATCTCAGTCTTCTGCGATGAAAGTGTATGCGCAGGAGACCTTTCGCAGCGCTGCGGAGGATAAATTCTGGAAAGGTTCCCTGCGCATACACTTTCATCGCAGGAGACTGAGATTTTGTTTAAAAATATATTCTACCATAATCTAGAATTGATAGTATTACTTTTTAGATTGGATATCTTTTGGCCAATTGAAAAATAAAAAACTGCTTTTTGTCAAAATTTCAGTAGGGTCCTCCCTTAACGACTTGTCGTAGAGTTAAAAAAATAAACGAAACAACAGCCTGCCTCGCTATTGGAGATGCAGTCCAATTGTAACGCTGAAAAAATAATTATAGAGGAAGTGATACAGTTGGAAACTGATGGAGAATGCGGATGATGTGAAATCATTAGGTGATTTTCATTCAGTTGCAATAGGTGAAAGTTATTGCAATACTCATCCAATCAGTTCAGTGGAATCAGAAATTAATGTATTTCAATAAAAATGTCATTTCCGAAACTGCAATTCTCAAAACAGAGTTCTTATTGTCGTCTTTTTTAAGAAATCAGAAAAATAATTCTTCGGACATCCTTCTGACGAAATCAGAAGAAAGAGTCCTTCAGGATGACGTTTTAGAGAAGTCTCAGGAGGTAGTCTTTAAGACATCTTTTTGAAGAGGTCTTACTTCCATCTTGAAGTGGCGCATTAGACGACTTTCTGAAGTCAATAAGACTTTTTTGAGAAGTTATATTCGGATGTCCAAGTCTTACATGCGAACTCTTTAAGAATTCTTTCAGAAGTCATATTGCTGTCTGGGATGTCATCCCTCAACATGGGATTTCAGTTGATATTTGTAGTTCCATTCCATGGGTCAATAAGACGTCATCAATCTGTTAAATTGAAATGATTAAATCTTTATAATGAATGACAGCTGAGTCAAATCAACTAAGAATACAGTTGAAATTGACATCTTTAGTTTTTATAACATAAACCATATGTTATTTCAAAGATTTAACATAAACATAAAGTTGTTTCTTTATTATTCTGAAGTTAACATAATAGATGTGTCAAGTTCTGTGTAATTATGTTAATAATAAATTTCAGCATGGAATACCAGCTTAACCTAAATCGAATTCGTTAAATTGAAATTCGAATATGTATTGAATTTGCTATCATATTGTTAACTGCGAATTTGTTTGACAGTAACACAAAATTTTTCCAACAGTGTACCATAGAATTGTTAACTATATTACTTGGACAAAGATTATATATATACTTTTCGTCAAATTACAACGTTTTAACTCCAAATTGTAATGCACAGCAGCTCAACGGCAGAACGACCGTCGCCATGCACCGCTCGAGCGCGACTGAGTTTCAAGCGGGTAGAAGCCGGCTCGCCTCCGAGTTAGCTATCGGGCGTGAAACCGCCACCGGTGGCGCCATCGCGCGTGAAACCAAACTACTTCATTCGAGATTATTGATTTTTCTTTCAAAGATTTGGCTAGCGCAAGAGAGAGACACAGACAGAGAGAGAAATACAGAAATAAAATAGTATTTATTGAATTATTGGATTTCCGTTCAAAATTATTAATATGCGAGTTATGTCGTTAAGTTATAATATTTGAAAATGCAATAAGAATGAAAGCAAATGGAAAAGTAGAAAATAATTCAATCGGGATATCTTGCCATCGAACAAGTCGAAAATTCCTATATAGTACGTGGAAAAAACTCTTGTATTACGAGCTGAAAATTGCCGTGATATCTTGGAAAATTCAATATGAATAAAATAAGAACAAGTCGATATTGATATGGGAGATAGAAAAATGTACGTAGTTGCTGTTGCAAATTACACTATATTCTTCTCTATAACGCGTGCATAACATCGCGATTCTGAATAACCTGGCTCTGTATTAATTTCTAAAACTCGGAGCTCCTGTATTTCCTACTACCGAAACGTAGAAGAGATCGTACTGAAATTTCCCATACGTAACAGCTTTTGAAATTTCCTATTTCCTGTAAAAAAAAGTCGAACATTTTATTCGTAGTGGATTCTGCAAGATAAAAAGGATAGTCTTCTCTATAACGTCTCTTACATCGAGATTCTGAATTGGCAAACCGAATTACCTGGCTCTATATTAATTTCGAAAACTCGGAGCTCATGTATTTCCTACTACCGAAACGTAGAAGAGATCGTACTGAAATTTCCCATATACATATAGCAGCTGTGGAAATTTCCTATTTCCTATCAGAAAAAAAGTCGAACGTTTTATTCGTAGTGGATTCTGCAAGATAAAAAGGATAGTCTTCTCTATAACGTCTATAACATCGAGATTCTGGTTCTGGTTTTCGTACGTGTCCATTGATCAACGCACGTATACGTATGTACATTCATACACTGTTGGAAAAAATATGCCAATTTCAATTCATTTCGCATGTCCCATTAGGTCCACTAACTTTTTTTCAGGTAATTTCACAGAAACATAGTATCCCAGATAGCACAAACCTCAGAAAGATGTCTCCAAGAACTCTTTCTAGAGACTTCTTTTAGAGCTGCGCATAAGATCTCTTACGGACATCAATTTTAAGAAATTCGAAATAAGAACTCTTTTAAATTTCTTATGTAAGATATCAATTTTTTGAAGTCTTAAAGAAGTCTTTTTTCTGCCATCAAAAAGACTTCTTAATTCAGACCTCGATATGTTATCTCATTTTTGATGAGTTTTCGATTCATTTTACGCATGTGCGTCTTACTGAAATGATTCAGTGCAATCTATCCTACAGTTAGAATGTAGTACAAGTGAGTTATCAGGTATTGTAATAATTTATGTAACGATAATTGATAATTAATTATTAACTAATATTATTGCTGTAAAAACTATGACGTGGATTCAATTCATTATTATTCAATATAAATAAGAGAAGTTAAATCCGCAAACCCATTGGTTTATATCAACCCAATGTTATAGGGTTAGCATAACCTCAGTGTAGTGAAGACTACACTGAGTGAATGAGTGAAATGTATTCCAATATGCATAATGTATTATATTTGATTAATTATTACACATGTCACATATGTTAATATGAATAAAGTGTCATTTCCTTATAATTATCTTCAATATATTCAATGAGTTTTGTAGGTAAATTGTGTTTTTATCCTAGAAAATGTCCAAAAAGAAATCATTTGAGGGAGGACCCTACTGAAATTCTGACAAAAGGCAGTTTTTTATTTTTCTATCGGCCAAAAAATATCCAATCTAAAAAGTAATACGACCAATTCTAGATTATGGTAGAATATATTCTTCAACAAAATCTCAGTCTTCTGCGATGAAAGTGTATGCGCAGGAGACCTTTCGCAGCGCTGCGGAGGATAAATTCTGGAAAGGTTCCCTGCGCATACACTTTCATCGCAGGAGACTGAGATTTTGTTTAAAAATATATTCTACCATAATCTAGAATTGATAGTATTACTTTTTAGATTGGATATCTTTTGGCCAATTGAAAAATAAAAAACTGCTTTTTGTCAAAATTTCAGTAGGGTCCTCCCTTAACGACTTGTCGTAGAGTTAAAAAAATAAACGAAACAACAGCCTGCCTCGCTATTGGAGATGCAGTCCAATTGTAACGCTGAAAAAATAATTATAGAGGAAGTGATACAGTTGGAAACTGATGGAGAATGCGGATGATGTGAAATCATTAGGTGATTTTCATTCAGTTGCAATAGGTGAAAGTTATTGCAATACTCATCCAATCAGTTCAGTGGAATCAGAAATTAATGTATTTCAATAAAAATGTCATTTCCGAAACTGCAATTCTCAAAACAGAGTTCTTATTGTCGTCTTTTTTAAGAAATCAGAAAAATAATTCTTCGGACATCCTTCTGACGAAATCAGAAGAAAGAGTCCTTCAGGATGACGTTTTAGAGAAGTCTCAGGAGGTAGTCTTTAAGACATCTTTTTGAAGAGGTCTTACTTCCATCTTGAAGTGGCGCATTAGACGACTTTCTGAAGTCAATAAGACTTTTTTGAGAAGTTATATTCGGATGTCCAAGTCTTACATGCGAACTCTTTAAGAATTCTTTCAGAAGTCATATTGCTGTCTGGGATGTCATCCCTCAACATGGGATTTCAGTTGATATTTGTAGTTCCATTCCATGGGTCAATAAGACGTCATCAATCTGTTAAATTGAAATGATTAAATCTTTATAATGAATGACAGCTGAGTCAAATCAACTAAGAATACAGTTGAAATTGACATCTTTAGTTTTTATAACATAAACCATATGTTATTTCAAAGATTTAACATAAACATAAAGTTGTTTCTTTATTATTCTGAAGTTAACATAATAGATGTGTCAAGTTCTGTGTAATTATGTTAATAATAAATTTCAGCATGGAATACCAGCTTAACCTAAATCGAATTCGTTAAATTGAAATTCGAATATGTATTGAATTTGCTATCATATTGTTAACTGCGAATTTGTTTGACAGTAACACAAAATTTTTCCAACAGTGTACCATAGAATTGTTAACTATATTACTTGGACAAAGATTATATATATACTTTTCGTCAAATTACAACGTTTTAACTCCAAATTGTAATGCACAGCAGCTCAACGGCAGAACGACCGTCGCCATGCACCGCTCGAGCGCGACTGAGTTTCAAGCGGGTAGAAGCCGGCTCGCCTCCGAGTTAGCTATCGGGCGTGAAACCGCCACCGGTGGCGCCATCGCGCGTGAAACCAAACTACTTCATTCGAGATTATTGATTTTTCTTTCAAAGATTTGGCTAGCGCAAGAGAGAGACACAGACAGAGAGAGAAATACAGAAATAAAATAGTATTTATTGAATTATTGGATTTCCGTTCAAAATTATTAATATGCGAGTTATGTCGTTAAGTTATAATATTTGAAAATGCAATAAGAATGAAAGCAAATGGAAAAGTAGAAAATAATTCAATCGGGATATCTTGCCATCGAACAAGTCGAAAATTCCTATATAGTACGTGGAAAAAACTCTTGTATTACGAGCTGAAAATTGCCGTGATATCTTGGAAAATTCAATATGAATAAAATAAGAACAAGTCGATATTGATATGGGAGATAGAAAAATGTACGTAGTTGCTGTTGCAAATTACACTATATTCTTCTCTATAACGCGTGCATAACATCGCGATTCTGAATAACCTGGCTCTGTATTAATTTCTAAAACTCGGAGCTCCTGTATTTCCTACTACCGAAACGTAGAAGAGATCGTACTGAAATTTCCCATACGTAACAGCTTTTGAAATTTCCTATTTCCTGTAAAAAAAAGTCGAACATTTTATTCGTAGTGGATTCTGCAAGATAAAAAGGATAGTCTTCTCTATAACGTCTCTTACATCGAGATTCTGAATTGGCAAACCGAATTACCTGGCTCTATATTAATTTCGAAAACTCGGAGCTCATGTATTTCCTACTACCGAAACGTAGAAGAGATCGTACTGAAATTTCCCATATACATATAGCAGCTGTGGAAATTTCCTATTTCCTATCAGAAAAAAAGTCGAACGTTTTATTCGTAGTGGATTCTGCAAGATAAAAAGGATAGTCTTCTCTATAACGTCTATAACATCGAGATTCTGGTTCTGGTTTTCGTACGTGTCCATTGATCAACGCACGTATACGTATGTACATTCATACACTGTTGGAAAAAATATGCCAATTTCAATTCATTTCGCATGTCCCATTAGGTCCACTAACTTTTTTTCAGGTAATTTCACAGAAACATAGTATCCCAGATAGCACAAACCTCAGAAAGATGTCTCCAAGAACTCTTTCTAGAGACTTCTTTTAGAGCTGCGCATAAGATCTCTTACGGACATCAATTTTAAGAAATTCGAAATAAGAACTCTTTTAAATTTCTTATGTAAGATATCAATTTTTTGAAGTCTTAAAGAAGTCTTTTTTCTGCCATCAAAAAGACTTCTTAATTCAGACCTCGATATGTTATCTCATTTTTGATGAGTTTTCGATTCATTTTACGCATGTGCGTCTTACTGAAATGATTCAGTGCAATCTATCCTACAGTTAGAATGTAGTACAAGTGAGTTATCAGGTATTGTAATAATTTATGTAACGATAATTGATAATTAATTATTAACTAATATTATTGCTGTAAAAACTATGACGTGGATTCAATTCATTATTATTCAATATAAATAAGAGAAGTTAAATCCGCAAACCCATTGGTTTATATCAACCCAATGTTATAGGGTTAGCATAACCTCAGTGTAGTGAAGACTACACTGAGTGAATGAGTGAAATGTATTCCAATATGCATAATGTATTATATTTGATTAATTATTACACATGTCACATATGTTAATATGAATAAAGTGTCATTTCCTTATAATTATCTTCAATATATTCAATGAGTTTTGTAGGTAAATTGTGTTTTTATCCTAGAAAATGTCCAAAAAGAAATCATTTGAGGGAGGACCCTACTGAAATTCTGACAAAAGGCAGTTTTTTATTTTTCTATCGGCCAAAAAATATCCAATCTAAAAAGTAATACGACCAATTCTAGATTATGGTAGAATATATTCTTCAACAAAATCTCAGTCTTCTGCGATGAAAGTGTATGCGCAGGAGACCTTTCGCAGCGCTGCGGAGGATAAATTCTGGAAAGGTTCCCTGCGCATACACTTTCATCGCAGGAGACTGAGATTTTGTTTAAAAATATATTCTACCATAATCTAGAATTGATAGTATTACTTTTTAGATTGGATATCTTTTGGCCAATTGAAAAATAAAAAACTGCTTTTTGTCAAAATTTCAGTAGGGTCCTCCCTTAACGACTTGTCGTAGAGTTAAAAAAATAAACGAAACAACAGCCTGCCTCGCTATTGGAGATGCAGTCCAATTGTAACGCTGAAAAAATAACTATAGAGGAAGTGGTACAGTTGGAAACTGATGGAGAATGCGGATGATGTGAAATCATTAGGTGATTTTCATTCAGTTGCAATAGGTGAAAGTTATTGCAATACTCATCTAATCAGTTCAGTGGAATCAGAAATTAATGTATTTCAATAAAAATGTCATTTCCGAAGCTGCAATTCTCAAAACAGAGTTCTTATTGTCGTCTTTTTTAACAAATCAGAAAAATAATTCTTCGGACATCCTTCTGACGAAATCAGAAGAAAGAGTCCTCCAGGATGACGTTTTAGAGAAGTCTCAAGAGGTAGTCTTTAAGACATCTTTTTGAAGAGGTCTTACTTCCATCTTGAAGTGGCGCATTAGACGACTTTCTGAAGTCAATAAGACTTTTTTGAGAAGTTATATTCGGATGTCCAAGTCTTACATGCGAACTCTTTAAGAATTCTTTCAGAAGTCATATTGCTGTCTGGGATGTCATCCCTCAACATGGGATTTCAGTTGATATTTGTAGTTCCATTCCATGGGTCAATAAGACGTCATCAATCTGTTAAATTGAAATGATTAAATCTTTATAATGAATGACAGCTGAGTCAAATCAACTAAAAATACAGTTGAAATTGACATCTTTAGTTTTTATATACATAGACCATATGTTATTTCAAAGATTTAACATAAACATAAAGTTGTTTCTTTATTATTCTGAAGTTAACATAATAGATGTGTCAAGTTCTGTGTAATTATGTTAATAATAAATTTCAACATGGAATACCAGCTTAACCTAAATCGAATTCGTTAAATTGACATTCGAATATGTATTGAATTTGCTATCATATTGTTAACTGCGAATTTGTTTGACAGTAACACAAAATTTTTCCAACAGTGTACCATAGAATTGTCAACTATATCACTTAGACAAAGATTATATATATACTTTTCGTCAAATTACAACGTTTTTAACTTTAAATTTAATGCACCGCACCTCAACGACAGAATGACAGTCGCCATGCACCGCACGAGCGCGACTGAGTTTCAAGCGGGTAGAAGCCGGCTCGCCTCCGAGTTAGCTATCGGGCGTGAAACCGCCACGGGTGGCGCCATCGCGCGTGAAACCAAACTACTTCATTCGAGATTATTGATTTTTCTTTCAAAGATTTGGCTAGCGGAAGAGAGAGACACAAACAGAGAGAGAAATACAGAAATAAAATAGTATTTATTGAATTATTGGATTTCCGTTTAAAATTATTAATATGCGAGTTATGTCGTTAAGTTATAATATTTGAAAATGCAATAAGAATGAAAGCAAATGGAAAAGTACAAAATAATTCAATCGGGATATCTTGCCATCGAACAAGTCGAAAATTCCTATATAGTACGTGCAAAAAACTCTTGTATTACGAGCTGAAAATTGCCGTGATATCTTGGAAAATTGAATATGAATAAAATAAGAACAAGTCGATATTGATATGGGAGATAGAAAAATTTACGTAGTTGCTGTTGCAAATTACACTATATTCTTCTCTATAACGCGTGTATAACATCGCGATTTTGAATAACCTGGCTATATATATTTTTCTAAAACTCGGAGCTCATGTATTTCCTACTACCGAAACGTAGAAGAGATCGTACTGAAATTTTTTATACATAGCAGCTGTGAGAATTTCCTATCTCGTATAAAAAAGTCGAACATTTTATTCGTAGTGGATTCTGCAAGATAAAAAGGATAGTCTTCTCTATAACGTGTATAAGATCGCGATTCTAAATTCGCAAACCGAATAACCTGGCTCTATATTAATTTCTAAAACTCGGAGCTCCTGTATTTCCTACTGCCGAAACGTAGAAGAGATCGTACTGAAATTTCTTATGTATAGCAGCTTATGAAATTTTCTATTTCCTATAAAAAAAAAGTCGAACATTTTATTCGTAGTGGATTCTGCAAGATAAAAAGGATAGTCTTCTCTATAACGTGTATAAGATCGCGATTCTGAATTCGCAAACCGAATTACCTGGCTCTATATTAATTTCTAAAACTCGGAGCTCATGTATTTCCTACTACCGAAACGTAGAAGAGATCGTACTGAAATTTTTTATACATAGCAGCTGTGAGAATTTCCTATCTCGTATAAAAAAGTCGAACATTTTATTCGTAGTGGATTCTGCAAGATAAAAAGGATAGTCTTCTCTATAACGTGTATAAGATCGCGATTCTGAATTCGCAAACCGAATTACCTGGCTCTATATTAATTTCTAAAACTCGGAGCTCATGTATTTCCTACTACCGAAACGTAGAAGAGATCGTACTGAAATTTTTTATACATAGCAGCTGTGGGAATTTCCTATTTCCTATGAAAAAAAAGTCGAACATTTTATTCGGAGTGGATTCTGCAAGATAAAAAGGATAGTCTTCTCTATAACGTCTATGACATCGAGATTCTGAATTGGCAAACCGAATTACCTGGCTCTATGTTAATTTCTAAAACTCGGAGCTCATGTATTTCCTACTACCGAAACGTAGGAGAGATCGTACTGAAATTTTTTATACATAGCAGCTGTGGAAATTTTCTATTTCCAATAAAAAAAAAAGTCGAACATTTTATTCGGAGTGGATTCTGCAAGATAAAAAGGATAGTCTTCTCTATAACGTCTATAACATCGCGATTCTGGTTCTGGTTTTCGTACGTGTCCATTGATCAACGCACGTATACGTATGCACATTCATACACTGTTGGAAAAAATATGCCAATTTCAACTCATTTCCCATGTCCCATTAGGTCCACTAACTTTTTTTAGGTAATTTCACAGAAACATAGTATGTCATCCCTCAACATGGGATTTCAGTTGATATTTGTAGTTCCATTCCATGGGTCAATAAGACGTCATCAATCTGCTAAATTGAAATGATTAAATGTTCATAATGAATGACAGCTGAGTCAAATCAACTAAAAATACAGTTGAAATTGACATCTTTAGTTTTTATATTCATAGACCATATGTTATTTCAAAGATTTAACATAAACATAAAGTCGTTTCTTTATTATTCTGAAGTTAACATAATAGATGTGTCAAGTTCTGTGTAATTATGTTAATAATAAATTTCAACATGGAATACCAGCTTAACCTAAATCGAATTCGTTAAATTGACATTCGAATATGTATTGAATTTGCTATCATATTGTTAACTGCGAATTTGTTTGACAGTAACACAAAATTTTTCCAACAGTGTACCATAGAATTGTTAACTATATCACTTGGACAAAGATTATATATATACTTTTCGTCAAATTACAACGTTTTAACTCCAAATTGTAATGCACAACAGCTGAACGGCAGAACGACCGACGCCATGCACCGCTCGAGCGCTACTGAGTTTCAAGCGGGTAGAAGCTGGCTCGCCGCCGAGTTAGCCATCGGGCGTGAAACCGCCACCGGTGGCGCCATCGGGCGTGAAACCAAACTACTTCATTCGAGATTATTGATTTTTCTTTCAAAGATTTGGCTAGCGAAAGAGAGAGACACAGACAGAGAGAGAAACACAGAAATAAAATAGTATTTCTTGAATTATTGGATATCTGTTTAAAATTATTAATATGCGAGTTATTTCGTTAAGTTATGATATTTGAAAAAAACAATGAGAATAATTTTGAATAACCTGGCTCTATATTAATTTCTAAAACTCGGAGCTAATGTATTTCCTACTACCGAAACGTAGAAGAGATCGTACTGAAATTTTTTATTCATAGCAGCTGTGAGAATTTCCTATCTCGTATAAAAAAGTCGAACATTTTATTCGTAGTGGATTCTGCTAGATAAAAAGGATGGTCTTCTCTATAACGTCTATCACATCGAGATTCTGAATTGGCAAACCGAATTACCTGGCTCTATATTAATTTCTAAAACTCGGAGCTCATGTATTTCCTACTACCGAAACGTAGAAGAGATCGTACTGAAATTTCTTATACATAGCAGCTGTGGAAATTTCTTATTTCCTATAAAAAAAAAAGTCGAACATTTTATTCGTAGTGGATTCTGCAAGATAAAAAGGATAGTCTTCTCTATAACGTCTATAACATCGAGATTCTGAATTGGCAAACCGAATTACCTGGCTCTATATTAATTTCTGAAACTCGGAGCTCATGTATTTCCTACTACCGAAACGTAGAAGAGATCGTACTGAAATTTTTTATACATAGCAGCTGTGGAAATTTCTTATTTCCTATAAAAAAAAAAGTCGAACATTTTATTCGTAGTGGATTCTGCAAGATAAAAAGGCTAGTCTTCTCTATAACGTCTATAACATCGAGATTCTGAATTGGCAAACCGAATTACCTGGCTCTATATTAATTTCTAAAACTCGGAGCTCATGTATTTCCTACTACCGAAACGTAGAAGAGATCGTACTGAAATTTCTTATACATAGCAGCTGTGGAAATTTCTTATTTCCTATAAAAAAAAAAGTCGAACATTTTATTCGTAGTGGATTCTGCAAGATAAAAAGGATAGTCTTCTCTATAACGTCTATAACATCGAGATTCTGAATTGGCAAACCGAATTACCTGGCTCTATATTAATTTATAAAACTCGGAGCTCATGTATTTCCTACTACCGAAACGTAGAAGAGATCGTACTGAAATTTTTTATACATAGCAGCTGTGAGAATTTCCTATCTCGTATAAAAAAGTCGAACATTTTATTCGTAGTGGATTCTGCAAGATAAAAAGGATAGTCTTCTCTATAACGTCTATAACATCGAGATTCTGAATTGGCAAACCGAATTACCTGGCTCTATATTAATTTCTAAAACTCGGAGCTCATGTATTTCCTACTACCGAAACGTAGGAGAGATCGTACTGAAGATTTTCATACATAGCAGCTGTGGAAATTTCTTGTTTTCTATGAAAGAAAAGTCGAACATTTTATTCGTCGTGGATTCTGCAAGATAAAAAGGATAGTCTTCTCTATAACGTCTATAACATCGAGATTCTGAATTGGCAAACCGAATTACCTGGCTCTATGTTAATTTCTAAAACTCGGAGCTCATGTATTTCCTACTACCGAAACGTAGGAGAGATCGTACTGAAGATTTTCATACATAGCAGCTGTGGAAATTTCTTGTTTTCTATAAAAGAAAAGTCGAACATTTTATTCGTAGTGGATTCTGCAAGATAAAAAGGATAGTCTTCTCTATAACGTGCATAACATCGCGATTCTGGTTCTGGTTTTCGTACGTGTCCATCGATCAACGCACGTATACGTATGTACATTCATACACTGTTGGAATAAATATGCCAATTTCAACTCATTTCGCATGTCCCATTAGGTCCACTAACTTTTTTTCAGGTAATTTCACAGAAACATAGTATGTCATCCTTCAACATGGGATTTCAGTTGATATTTGTAGTTCCATTCCATGGGTCAATAAGAAGTCATCAATCTGTTAAATTGAAATGATTAAATGTTCATAATGAATGACAGCTGAGTCAAATCAACTAAAAATACAGTTGAAATTGACATCTTTAGTTTTTATAACATAAACCATATGTTATTTCAAAGGTTTAACATAAACATAAAGTTGTTTCTTTATTATTCTGAATTCAACATAATAGATGTGTCAAGTTCTGTGTAATTATGTAAATAATGAATTTCAACATGGAATACCAGCTTAACCTAAATCGAATTCGTTAAATTGACATTCGAATATGTATTGAATTTGCTATCATATTGTTAACTGCGAATTTGTTTGACAGTAACACAAAATTTTTCCAACAGTGTACCATAGAATTGTTAACTATATCACTCAGACAAAGATTATATATATACTTTTCGTCAAATTACAACGTTTTAACTCCAAATTTTAATGCACAGCAGCTCAACGGCAGAACGACCGTCGCCATGCACCGCTCGAGCGCGACTGAGTTTCAAGCGGGTAGAAGCTGGCTCGCCGCCGAGTTAGCCATCGGGCGTGAAATCGCCACCGGTGGCGCCATCGGGCGTGAAACCAAACTACTTCATTCGAGATTATTGATTTTTCTTTCTAAGATTTGGCTAGCGAAAGAGAGAGACACAGACAGAGAGAAAGATACAAAAATAAAATAGTATTCATTGAATTATTGGATTTCCATTGGAAATTATTAATATGCGAGTTATGTCGTTAAGTTATAATATTTGAGAAAAACAATGAGAATAATTTTGCATAACCTGGCTCTATATTAATTTCTAAAACTCGGAGCTCATGTATTTCCTACTACCGAAACGTAGAAGAGATCGTACTGAAATTTTTTATACATAGCAGCTGTGGGAATTTCCTATTTCCTATGAAAAAAAAGTCGAACATTTTATTCGGAGTGGATTCTGCAAGATAAAAAGGATAGTCTTCTCTATAACGTCTATGACATCGAGATTCTGAATTGGCAAACCGAATTACCTGGCTCTATGTTAATTTCTAAAACTCGGAGCTCATGTATTTCCTACTACCGAAACGTAGGAGAGATCGTACTGAAATTTTTTATACATAGCAGCTGTGGAAATTTTCTATTTCCAATAAAAAAAAAAGTCGAACATTTTATTCGGAGTGGATTCTGCAAGATAAAAAGGATAGTCTTCTCTATAACGTCTATAACATCGCGATTCTGGTTCTGGTTTTCGTACGTGTCCATTGATCAACGCACGTATACGTATGCACATTCATACACTGTTGGAAAAAATATGCCAATTTCAACTCATTTCCCATGTCCCATTAGGTCCACTAACTTTTTTTAGGTAATTTCACAGAAACATAGTATGTCATCCCTCAACATGGGATTTCAGTTGATATTTGTAGTTCCATTCCATGGGTCAATAAGACGTCATCAATCTGCTAAATTGAAATGATTAAATGTTCATAATGAATGACAGCTGAGTCAAATCAACTAAAAATACAGTTGAAATTGACATCTTTAGTTTTTATATTCATAGACCATATGTTATTTCAAAGATTTAACATAAACATAAAGTCGTTTCTTTATTATTCTGAAGTTAACATAATAGATGTGTCAAGTTCTGTGTAATTATGTTAATAATAAATTTCAACATGGAATACCAGCTTAACCTAAATCGAATTCGTTAAATTGACATTCGAATATGTATTGAATTTGCTATCATATTGTTAACTGCGAATTTGTTTGACAGTAACACAAAATTTTTCCAACAGTGTACCATAGAATTGTTAACTATATCACTTGGACAAAGATTATATATATACTTTTCGTCAAATTACAACGTTTTAACTCCAAATTGTAATGCACAACAGCTGAACGGCAGAACGACCGACGCCATGCACCGCTCGAGCGCTACTGAGTTTCAAGCGGGTAGAAGCTGGCTCGCCGCCGAGTTAGCCATCGGGCGTGAAACCGCCACCGGTGGCGCCATCGGGCGTGAAACCAAACTACTTCATTCGAGATTATTGATTTTTCTTTCAAAGATTTGGCTAGCGAAAGAGAGAGACACAGACAGAGAGAGAAACACAGAAATAAAATAGTATTTCTTGAATTATTGGATATCTGTTTAAAATTATTAATATGCGAGTTATTTCGTTAAGTTATGATATTTGAAAAAAAAAAACAATAAGAATAAAAGCAAATGAAAAACTACAAAATAATTCGATCGGGATATTTTGCCATCGAACAAACTGAAAATGCCTATATAGTACGTGGAAAAAACTCCTGTATTACGATCAAAAAATTACCTTCATATTTTGCAAAATTCACTATGGATAAAATACATACAAGTCGATATTGATATGGGAGATAGGAAATTCACCCAGTTGCTGTTGCAAATTACACTATAATCTTTTCAAGAGACGGGCTTCCGGGCTTTTTTGTTCGCACCCGACGTCCCCTATTTTACTGAATTTTTTCAGATTTTTCCGACTCATTTTTTTTTTCGATTTTTGTTTTTTTTTCGCGCCAAATTTTGAAAATCGATATCTTCGAAGCGGCTGGAGATCAAGAGACGGGCCAGGGGGCTTTTTCTTCGCACCGACGTCCTCTATATTAGTGAATTTTCTCAAATATTCCGCAGCAACGGCGGCGAATATGATAGCCGCCAATTATTTTCAAACCCGGATATCTCGCGAACCGTAGCTCCGATCGCTACGATCTCGATGTCGGTTTCGCATTCTGTCTCCAAGGAGGTATAGCGTCTGAACACGACCGCGGGGTCGGATTTTCGACAGCGACCACGGAAGTCCCAAAAACCGGAAGCAACTTCCGTACCGAAAGGAGCAGCGGGTCGACTGATGCGATTCGTAGCTCCGGTTCGTCCACCAAATCCGTGTGAATTTTTTCAGATTTTTCCGAAGTCATTTTCCGAGTTTTTTTTTTCTCTCTTTGCGTCAAATTTTGAAAATCGTGTCTCCGGAAAGGCTGGAGATCGCGCGACGGGCCAAGTGGCTTTTTTGTTCGCACCGACTTCCTCTATTCTACTGAATTTTTTTCAGATTTTTCCGACCAATTTTTTTTCGATTTTTGTTCTTATTTTCTCGCCAAACTTTAAAAATCGATATCTTCGAAACGGCTGGAGATCAAGAGACGGACCTGCAAACTTGTCTATAGATATGGATAGTCTTCTCTATAACGTCTATAACATCGAGATTCTGAATTGGCAAACCGAATTACCTGGCTCTATATTAATTTCTAAAACTCGGAGCTCATGTATTTCCTACTACCGAAACGTAGGAGAGATCGTACTGAAATTTCCGGTATACATATAGCAGCTGTGTAAATTTCCTATTTCCTATAAAAAAAAAGTCGAACATTTTATTCGGAGTGGATTCTGCGAGATAAAAAGGATAGTCTTCTCTATAACGTGTATAAGATCGCGATTCTGAATTCGCAAACCGAATTACCTGGCTCTATATTAATTTCTAAAACTCGGAGCTCATGTATTTCCTACTACCGAAACGTAGAAGAGATCGTACTGAAATTTTTTATACATAGCAGCTGTGGGAATTTCCTATCTCGTATGAAAAAGTCGAACATTTTATTCGTCGTGGATTCTGCAAGATAAAAAGGATAGTCTTCTCTATAACGTCTATAACATCGAGATTCTGAATTGGCAAACCGAATTACCTGGCTCTATATTAATTTCTAAAACTCGGAGCTCATGTATTTCCTACTACCGAAACGTAGAAGAGATCGTACTGAAATTTTTTATACATAGCAGCTGTGAGAATTTCCTATCTCGTATAAAAAAGTCGAACATTTTATTCGTAGTGGATTCTGCAAGATAAAAAGGATAGTCTTCTCTATAACGTCTATAACATCGAGATTCTGAATTGGCAAACCGAATTACCTGGCTCTATATTAATTTCTAAAACTCGGAGCTCATGTATTTCCTACTACCGAAACGTAGGAGAGATCGTACTGAAGATTTTCATACATAGCAGCTGTGGAAATTTCTTGTTTTCTATGAAAGAAAAGTCGAACATTTTATTCGTCGTGGATTCTGCAAGATAAAAAGGATAGTCTTCTCTATAACGTCTATAACATCGAGATTCTGAATTGGCAAACCGAATTACCTGGCTCTATGTTAATTTCTAAAACTCGGAGCTCATGTATTTCCTACTACCGAAACGTAGGAGAGATCGTACTGAAGATTTTCATACATAGCAGCTGTGGAAATTTCTTGTTTTCTATAAAAGAAAAGTCGAACATTTTATTCGTAGTGGATTCTGCAAGATAAAAAGGATAGTCTTCTCTATAACGTGCATAACATCGCGATTCTGGTTCTGGTTTTCGTACGTGTCCATCGATCAACGCACGTATACGTATGTACATTCATACACTGTTGGAATAAATATGCCAATTTCAACTCATTTCGCATGTCCCATTAGGTCCACTAACTTTTTTTCAGGTAATTTCACAGAAACATAGTATGTCATCCTTCAACATGGGATTTCAGTTGATATTTGTAGTTCCATTCCATGGGTCAATAAGAAGTCATCAATCTGTTAAATTGAAATGATTAAATGTTCATAATGAATGACAGCTGAGTCAAATCAACTAAAAATACAGTTGAAATTGACATCTTTAGTTTTTATAACATAAACCATATGTTATTTCAAAGGTTTAACATAAACATAAAGTTGTTTCTTTATTATTCTGAATTCAACATAATAGATGTGTCAAGTTCTGTGTAATTATGTAAATAATGAATTTCAACATGGAATACCAGCTTAACCTAAATCGAATTCGTTAAATTGACATTCGAATATGTATTGAATTTGCTATCATATTGTTAACTGCGAATTTGTTTGACAGTAACACAAAATTTTTCCAACAGTGTACCATAGAATTGTTAACTATATCACTTGGACAAAGATTATATATATACTTTTCGTCAAATTACAACGTTTTAACTCCAAATTGTAATGCACAACAGCTGAACGGCAGAACGACCGACGCCATGCACCGCTCGAGCGCTACTGAGTTTCAAGCGGGTAGAAGCTGGCTCGCCGCCGAGTTAGCCATCGGGCGTGAAACCGCCACCGGTGGCGCCATCGGGCGTGAAACCAAACTACTTCATTCGAGATTATTGATTTTTCTTTCAAAGATTTGGCTAGCGAAAGAGAGAGACACAGACAGAGAGAGAAACACAGAAATAAAATAGTATTTCTTGAATTATTGGATATCTGTTTAAAATTATTAATATGCGAGTTATTTCGTTAAGTTATGATATTTGAAAAAAAAAAACAATAAGAATAAAAGCAAATGAAAAACTACAAAATAATTCGATCGGGATATTTTGCCATCGAACAAACTGAAAATGCCTATATAGTACGTGGAAAAAACTCCTGTATTACGATCAAAAAATTACCTTCATATTTTGCAAAATTCACTATGGATAAAATACATACAAGTCGATATTGATATGGGAGATAGGAAATTCACCCAGTTGCTGTTGCAAATTACACTATAATCTTTTCAAGAGACGGGCTTCCGGGCTTTTTTGTTCGCACCCGACGTCCCCTATTTTACTGAATTTTTTCAGATTTTTCCGACTCATTTTTTTTTTCGATTTTTGTTTTTTTTTCGCGCCAAATTTTGAAAATCGATATCTTCGAAGCGGCTGGAGATCAAGAGACGGGCCAGGGGGCTTTTTCTTCGCACCGACGTCCTCTATATTAGTGAATTTTCTCAAATATTCCGCAGCAACGGCGGCGAATATGATAGCCGCCAATTATTTTCAAACCCGGATATCTCGCGAACCGTAGCTCCGATCGCTACGATCTCGATGTCGGTTTCGCATTCTGTCTCCAAGGAGGTATAGCGTCTGAACACGACCGCGGGGTCGGATTTTCGACAGCGACCACGGAAGTCCCAAAAACCGGAAGCAACTTCCGTACCGAAAGGAGCAGCGGGTCGACTGATGCGATTCGTAGCTCCGGTTCGTCCACCAAATCCGTGTGAATTTTTTCAGATTTTTCCGAAGTCATTTTCCGAGTTTTTTTTTTCTCTCTTTGCGTCAAATTTTGAAAATCGTGTCTCCGGAAAGGCTGGAGATCGCGCGACGGGCCAAGTGGCTTTTTTGTTCGCACCGACTTCCTCTATTCTACTGAATTTTTTTCAGATTTTTCCGACCAATTTTTTTTCGATTTTTGTTCTTATTTTCTCGCCAAACTTTAAAAATCGATATCTTCGAAACGGCTGGAGATCAAGAGACGGACCTGCAAACTTGTCTATAGATATGGATAGTCTTCTCTATAACGTCTATAACATCGAGATTCTGAATTGGCAAACCGAATTACCTGGCTCTATATTAATTTCTAAAACTCGGAGCTCATGTATTTCCTACTACCGAAACGTAGGAGAGATCGTACTGAAATTTCCGGTATACATATAGCAGCTGTGTAAATTTCCTATTTCCTATAAAAAAAAAGTCGAACATTTTATTCGGAGTGGATTCTGCGAGATAAAAAGGATAGTCTTCTCTATAACGTGTATAAGATCGCGATTCTGAATTCGCAAACCGAATTACCTGGCTCTATATTAATTTCTAAAACTCGGAGCTCATGTATTTCCTACTACCGAAACGTAGAAGAGATCGTACTGAAATTTTTTATACATAGCAGCTGTGGGAATTTCCTATCTCGTATGAAAAAGTCGAACATTTTATTCGTCGTGGATTCTGCAAGATAAAAAGGATAGTCTTCTCTATAACGTCTATAACATCGAGATTCTGAATTGGCAAACCGAATTACCTGGCTCTATATTAATTTCTAAAACTCGGAGCTCATGTATTTCCTACTACCGAAACGTAGAAGAGATCGTACTGAAATTTTTTATACATAGCAGCTGTGAGAATTTCCTATCTCGTATAAAAAAGTCGAACATTTTATTCGTAGTGGATTCTGCAAGATAAAAAGGATAGTCTTCTCTATAACGTCTATAACATCGAGATTCTGAATTGGCAAACCGAATTACCTGGCTCTATATTAATTTCTAAAACTCGGAGCTCATGTATTTCCTACTACCGAAACGTAGAAGAGATCGTACTGAAATTTTTTATACATAGCAGCTGTGAGAATTTCCTATTTCCTACAATAAAAAAGTCGAACATTTTATTCGTAGTGGATTCTGCAAGATAAAAAGGATAGTCTTCTCTATAACGTCTATAACATCGAGATTCTGAATTGGCAAACCGAATTACCTGGCTCTATATTAATTTCTGAAACTCGGAGCTCGTGTATTTCCTACTACCAAAACGTAGAAGAGATCGTACTCAAATTTCCCATACATAACAGCTTTTGAAATTTTCTATTTCCTGTAAAAAAAAGTCCAACATTTTATTCGTAGTGGATTCTGCAAGATAAAAAGGATAGTCTTCTCTAGACAAAAGACAAAACGAAGAAAAAGCAAATGTACGAGCTTACTCGAATGGGTGAGCTGATGCTGAGGGTATGTGGGTGTATATGACCGTCAAAGCCCTGGCCTTGGTGTTGCCGCGATACCGCGAGACTCAATAGATGCAAGATGAGAAAGAAGACGTGCTTTGAACACCTCCAGCGATGATGCGTCACGTACGGTAGGTGGCAATCCGTTCCACAAGTATATTGTCGAGTAAAGTAGTCTGAAATAAAAGTAATATAATAGTGAGATAAAATAAAATAGAGTAAGGTAGTATAAAATACAATGCCAATTTCAACTCATTTCGCATGTCCCATTAGGTCTACTAACTTTTTTTTAGGTAATTTCACAGAAACATAGTATGTCATCCCTCAACATGGGATTTCAGTTGATATTTGTAGTTCCATTCCATGGGTCAATAAGACGTCATCAATCTGTTAAATTGAAATGATTAAATCTTTATAATGAATGACAGCTGAGTCAAATCAACTAAAAATACAGTTGAAATTGACATCTTTAGTTTTTATATACATAGACCATATGTTATTTCAAAGATTTAACATAAACATAAAGTTGTTTCTTTATTATTCTGAAGTTAACATGATAGATGTGTCAAGTTCTGTGTAATTATGTTAATAATAAATTTCAGCATGGAATACCAGCTTAACCTAAATCGAATTCGTTAAATTGACATTCGAATATGTATTGAATTTGCTATCATATTGTTAACTGCGAATTTGTTTGACAGTAACACAAAATTTTTCCAACAGTGTACCATAGAATTGTTAACTATATCACTTGGACAAAGATTATATATATACTTTTCGTCAAATTACAACGTTTTAACTCCAAATTGTAATGCACAGCAGCTCAACGGCAGAACGACCGACGCCATGCACCGCTCGAGCGCGACTGAGTTTCAAGCGGGTAGAAGCTGGCTCGCCGCCGAGTTAGCCATCGGGCGTGAAACCGCCACCGGTGGCGCCACCGGGCGTGAAACCAAACTACTTCATTCGAGATTATTGATTTTTCTTTCAAAGATTTGGCTAGCGAAAGAGAGAGACACAGACAGAGAGAGAGATACAGAAATAAAATAGTATTCATTGAATTATTGGATTTGCATTTAAAATTATTAATATGCGAGTTATGTCGTTAAGTTATAATATTTGAAAAAAACAATGAGAATAATTTCGAATAACCTGGCTCTATATTAATTTCTAAAACTCGGAGCTCATGTATTTCCTACTACCGAAACGTAGAAGAGATCGTACTGAAATTTTTTATACATAGCAGCTGTGAGAATTTCCTATCTCGTATAAAAAAGTCGAACATTTTATTCGTAGTGGATTCTGCAAGATAAAAAGGATAGTCTTCTCTATAACGTCTATAACATCGAGATTCTGAATTGGCAAACCGAATTACCTGGCTCTATATTAATTTCTAAAACTCGGAGCTCCTGTATTTTCTACTACCTAAACGTAGAAGAGATCGTGGTGAAATTTCCCATACATAGCAGCTGTGGAAATTTCCTATTTGATTTTTTGTTCTACTCACCAATAACTGTTTTATTAATCAGCTACAAATCCAGAGATAATTCTCTATGCACTCACTACACTTATCGCACATCACTTATCATTGTTGAGGAAACATTCACGATTTACTGTCAGCTATAATAAATCAAGCTGAATTTGTCTGAATTCGAATTCACACTCACCGTTAGAATAAAGTCGAGACAAAAACTTTCAACTGGACTTCATTGCCGATTAAAATATAGCAACCTTGATCAATTTTCGATGCACTCATCACTATAATGAACTTACTAAGTCTCTGCAAATGGCTGAACTTACAGAATAATGCGAAATGAACCGTCAACGGTGACGGCTGGTTGATTTGTCATGGTTAATCAATCAGTTCTCGTTTTCCTACGTGTCCAATGATCAACGCACGTATGTATACCTTAAAATTGTTAAATATATCACTTTGACAAAGATTATATATATACTTTTCGTCAAAATTCAACGTTTTTAACTTTAAATTTAATGCACCGCACCTCAACGACAGAATGACAGTCGCCATGCACCGCACGAGCGCGACTGAGTTTCAAGCGGGTAGAAGCCGGCTCGCCTCCGAGTTAACTATCGGGCGTGAAACCGCCACCGGTGGCGCCATCGCGCGTGAAACCAAACTACTTCATTCGAGATTATTGATTTTTCTTTCAAAGATTTGGCTAGCGGAAGAGAGAGACACAAACAGAGAGAGAAATACAGAAATAAAATAGTATTTATTGAATTATTGGATTTCCGTTTAAAATTATTAATATGCGAGTTATGTCGTTAAGTTATAATATTTGAAAATGCAATAAGAATGAAAGCAAATGGAAAAGTACAAAATAATTCAATCGGGATATCTTGCCATCGAACAAGTCGAAAATTCCTATATAGTACGTGCAAAAAACTCTTGTATTACGAGCTGAAAATTGCCGTGATATCTTGGAAAATTGAATATGAATAAAATAAGAACAAGTCGATATTGATATGGGAGATAGAAAAATTTACGTAGTTGCTGTTGCAAATTACACTATATTCTTCTCTATAACGCGTGTATAACATCGCGATTTTGAATAACCTGGCTATATATATTTTTCTAAAACTCGGAGCTCATGTATTTCCTACTACCGAAACGTAGAAGAGATCGTACTGAAATTTTTTATACATAGCAGCTGTGAGAATTTCCTATCTCGTATAAAAAAGTCGAACATTTTATTCGTAGTGGATTCTGCAAGATAAAAAGGATAGTCTTCTCTATAACGTCTATGACATCGAGATTCTGAATTGGCAAACCGAATTACCTGGCTCTATATTAATTTCTAAAACTCGGAGCTCATGTATTTCCTACTACCGAAACGTAGAAGAGATCGTACTGAAATTTTTTATACATAGCAGCTGTGAAGATTTCCTATTGCCTACAAAAAAAAGTCGAACATTTTATTCGTAGTGGATTCTGCAAGATAAAAAGGATAGTCTTCTCTATAACGTCTATGACATCGAGATTCTGAATTGGCAAACCGAATTACCTGGCTCTATATTAATTTCTAAAACTCGGAGCTCATGTATTTCCTACTACCGAAACGTAGAAGAGATCGTACTGAAATTTCTTATGTATAGCAGCTTATGAAATTTTCTATTTCCTATAAAAAAAAAGTCGAACATTTTATTCGTAGTGGATTCTGCAAGATAAAAAGGATAGTCTTCTCTATAACGTCTATAACATCCAGATTCTGGTTCTGGTTTTCGTACGTGTCCAATGATCAACGCACGTATACGTATGTACATTCATATACCATAAAATTGTTAACTATATCACTTAGACAAAGATTATATATATACTTTTCGTCAAATTACAACGTTTTAACTCCAAATTGTAATGCACAGCAGCTCAACGGCAGAACGACCGTCGCCATGCACCGCTCGAGCGCGACTGAGTTTCAAGCGGGAAGAAGCTGGCTCGCCGCCGAGTTAGCCATCGGGCGTGAAACCGCCACCGGTGGCGCCACCGGGCGTGAAACCAAACTACTTCATTCGAGATTATTGATTTTTCTTTCAAAGATTTGGCTAGCGAAAGAGAGAGACACAGACAGAGAGAGAGAGATACAGAAATAAAATAGTATTTATTGAATTATTGGATTTCCATTTAAAATTATTAATATGCGAGTTATGTCGTTAAGGGGGCACATACGTCTCTAGGGATATGAATTGGTCATATATTTAGGACTCCAAATACAAGAGTACTGGTGGTTTGAAGTTGAAAATTATATTTTTATTGGATTGTCCAAACCTTTGCGGTCAATCAAAATTAGTGATTGTTTTTTTTCACCATATACCTATCAGCTATTATCTGAAAATCTGCGATGTGTTGCAGAAATTCATATATCTACTGCGCGCAAGATATCTCAGAGACCGCTCAACCAATCACCATAAGATTTTAACTGGAAATTGTCTATGTTAGCCTTTTTGTAATGACGAACCAGAAACCTGATACGTTACTCAGTTCCTAAGATATAATTAATTTGCATGCTGAAATAAATGGATATTTCACAAAAATATTTGAATAGGCTGCCAATTACTCAAATCTGAATATATTGAAAATCTAGTTCATCATTCTGGGAACCTTCATACTGATATGATGTGGCTCAAATTTGAGTTCAATTCGATGACTCGTTGTCCAGAAATCCTGCGCGCAGTAGATATTTAAACTACTGCAATGCATCGCTGGCTTTCAGATAATAGCTAATAGGTATATAGTAAAAAAACAATTACTAATTTTGATTGAACGCAAAGGTTGAGGCAATCCAATAGAAGTATAATTTTTAACTTCAGACTACCAGTACTCTTGTATTTGGAATCTGAAATATGACCAATTCATATCCCTAGAGACGTATGTGCCCCCTTAAGTTATAATATTTGAAAAAAACAATAAGAATAAAAGCAAATGGAAAAGTACAAAATAATTCAATCGGGATATCTTGCCATCGAACAAACTGAAAATTCCTATATATAGTACGTGGGAAAAACTCTTGTATTACGAGCTAAAAATTACCGTGATATCCTGCGAAATTCAATATGAATAAAATAAGAACAAGTCGATATTGATATGGGAGATAGAAAAATTTACGTAGTTGCTGTTGCAAATTACACTATATTCTTCCCTATAACGCGTGTATAACATCGCGATTTTGAATAACCTGGCTATATATATTTTTCTAAAACTCGGAGCTCCTGTGTTTCCTACTACCGAAACGTAGAAGAGATCGTACTGAAACTTCTTATGTTTAGCAGCTTATGAAATTTTCTATTTCCTATAAAAAAAAAGTCGAACATTTTATTCGTAGTGGATTCTGCAAGATAAAAAGGATAGTCTTCTCTATAACGTCTATAACATCGAGATTCTGAATTGGCAAACCGAATTACCTGGCTCTATATTAATTTCTAAAACTCGGAGCTCATGTATTTCCTACTACCGAAACGTAGAAGAGATCGTACTGAAATTTTTTATACATAGCAGCTGTGAGAATTTCCTATTTCCTACAATAAAAAAGTCGAACATTTTATTCGTAGTGGATTCTGCAAGATAAAAAGGATAGTCTTCTCTATAACGTCTATAACATCGAGATTCTGAATTGGCAAACCGAATTACCTGGCTCTATATTAATTTCTAAAACTCGGAGCTCCTGTATTTCCTACTACCGAAACGTAGAAGAGATCGTACTGAAATTTTTTATACAAAGCAGCTGTGTTAATTTCCTATTTCCTATCAGAAAAAAAGTCGAACATTTTATTCGTAGTGGATTCTGCAAGATAAAAAGGATAGTCTTCTCTATAACGTCTATAACATCGAGATTCTGAATTGGCAAACCGAATTACCTGGCTCTATATTAATTTCTAAAACTCGGAGCTCCTGTATTTCCTACTACCGAAACGTAGAAGAGATCGTACTGAAATTTTTTATACAAAGCAGCTGTGTTAATTTCCTATTTCCTATCAGAAAAAAAGTCGAACATTTTATTCGTAGTGGATTCTGCAAGATAAAAAGGATAGTCTTCTCTATAACGTCTATAACATCGAGATTCTGAATTGGCAAACCGAATTACCTGGCTCTATATTAATTTCTAAAACTCGGAGCTCCTGTATTTCCTACTACCGAAACGTAGAAGAGATCGTACTGAAATTTTTTATACAAAGCAGCTGTGTTAATTTCCTATTTCCTATCAGAAAAAAAGTCGAACATTTTATTCGTAGTGGATTCTGCAAGATAAAAAGGATAGTCTTCTCTATAACGTCTATAACATCGAGATTCTGAATTGGCAAACCGAATTACCTGGCTCTATATTAATTTCTAAAACTCGGAGCTCCTGTATTTCCTACTACCGAAACGTAGAAGAGATCGTACTGAAATTTTTTATACAAAGCAGCTGTGTTAATTTCCTATTTCCTATCAGAAAAAAAGTCGAACATTTTATTCGTAGTGGATTCTGCAAGATAAAAAGGATAGTCTTCTCTATAACGTCTATAACATCGAGATTCTGAATTGGCAAACCGAATTACCTGGCTCT
Source organism: Macrophya alboannulata (assembly GCA_949628255.1). Taxonomy (NCBI): domain Eukaryota; kingdom Metazoa; phylum Arthropoda; class Insecta; order Hymenoptera; family Tenthredinidae; genus Macrophya; species Macrophya alboannulata. Next base: position 91,151 of record OX451208.1, read on the forward strand.
ATATTAATTTCTAAAACTCGGAGCTCCTGTATTTCCTACTACCGAAACGTAGAAGAGATCGTACTGAAATTTTTTATACAAAGCAGCTGTGTTAATTTCCTATTTGGTATCAGAAAAAAAGTCGAACATTTTATTCGTAGTGGATTCTGCAAGATAAAAAGGATAGTCTTCTCTATAACGTCTATAACATCGAGATTCTGAATTGGCAAACCGAATTACCTGGCTCTATATTAATTTCTAAAACTCGGAGCTCCTGTATTTCCTACTACCGAAACGTAGAAGAGATCGTACTGAAATTTTTTATACAAAGCAGCTGTGTTAATTTCCTATTTGGTATCAGAAAAAAAGTCGAACATTTTATTCGTAGTGGATTCTGCAAGATAAAAAGGATAGTCTTCTCTATAACGTCTATAACATCGAGATTCTGAATTGGCAAACCGAATTACCTGGCTCTATATTAATTTCTAAAACTCGGAGCTCGTGTATTTCCTACTACCGAAACGTAGAAGAGATCGTACTGAAATTTTTTATACAAAGCAGCTGTGTTAATTTCCTATTTGGTATCAGAAAAAAAGTCGAACATTTTATTCGTAGTGGATTCTGCAAGATAAAAAGGATAGTCTTCTCTATAACGTCTATAACATCGAGATTCTGAATTGGCAAACCGAATTACCTGGCTCTATATTAATTTCTAAAACTCGGAGCTCCTGTATTTCCTACTACCGAAACGTAGAAGAGATCGTACTGAAATTTTTTATACAAAGCAGCTGTGTTAATTTCCTATTTCCTATCAGAAAAAAAGTCGAACATTTTATTCGTAGTGGATTCTGCAAGATAAAAAGGATAGTCTTCTCTATAACGTCTATAACATCGAGATTCTGAATTGGCAAACCGAATTACCTGGCTCTATATTAATTTCTAAAACTCGGAGCTCGTGTATTTCCTACTACCGAAACGTAGAAGAGATCGTACTGAAATTTTTTATACAAAGCAGCTGTGTTAATTTCCTATTTGGTATCAGAAAAAAAGTCGAACATTTTATTCGTAGTGGATTCTGCAAGATAAAAAGGATAGTCTTCTCTATAACGTCTATAACATCGAGATTCTGAATTGGCAAACCGAATTACCTGGCTCTATATTAATTTCTAAAACTCGGAGCTCGTGTATTTCCTACTACCGAAACGTAGAAGAGATCGTACTGAAATTTTTTATACAAAGCAGCTGTGTTAATTTCCTATTTGGTATCAGAAAAAAAGTCGAACATTTTATTCGTAGTGGATTCTGCAAGATAAAAAGGATAGTCTTCTCTATAACGTCTATAACATCGAGATTCTGAATTGGCAAACCGAATTACCTGGCTCTATATTAATTTCTAAAACTCGGAGCTCCTGTATTTCCTACTACCGAAACGTAGAAGAGATCGTACTGAAATTTTTTATACAAAGCAGCTGTGTTAATTTCCTATTTGGTATCAGAAAAAAAGTCGAACATTTTATTCGTAGTGGATTCTGCAAGACAAAAAGGATAGTCTTCTCTATAACGTCTATAACATCGAGATTCTGAATTGGCAAACCGAATTACCTGGCTCTATATTAATTTCTAAAACTCGGAGCTCATGTATTTCCTACTACCGAAACGTAGAAGAGATCGTACTGAAATTTTTTATACATAGCAGCTGTGGAAATTTCCTATCTCTTATAAAAAAGTCGAATATTTTATTCGTAGTGGATTCTGCGAGATAAAAAGGATAGTCTTCTCTATAACGTCTATAACATCGAGATTCTGAATTGGCAAACCGAATTACCTGGCTCTATATTAATTTCTAAAACTCGGAGCTCATGTATTTCCTACTACCGAAACGTAGAAGAGATCGTACTGAAATTTTTTATACATAGCAGCTGTGGAAATTTTCTATCTCTTATAAAAAAGTCGAACATTTTATTCGTAGTGAATTCTGCAAGATCAAAAGGATAGTCTTCTCTATAACGTCTATAACATCGAGATTCTGAATTGGCAAACCGAATTACCTGGCTCTATATTAATTTCTAAAACTCGGAGCTCATGTATTTCCTACTACCGAAACGTAGAAGAGATCGTACTGAAATTTTTTAGACAAAGCAGCTGTGGAAATTTCCTATTTGATTTTTTGTTCTACTCACCAATAACTGTTTTATTAATCAGCTACAAATCCAGAGATAATTCTCTATGCACTCACTACACTTATCGCACATCACTTATCATTGTTGAGGAAACATTCACGATTTACTGTCAGCTATAATAAATCAAGCTGAATTTGTCTGAATTCGAATTCACACTCACCGTTAGAATAAAGTCGAGACAAAAACTTTCAACTGGACTTCATTGCCGATTAAAATATAGCAACCTTGATCAATTTTCGATGCACTCATCACTATAATGAACTTACTAAGTCTCTGCAAATGGCTGAACTTACAGAATAATGCGAAATGAACCGTCAACGGTGACGGCTGGTTGATTTGTCATGGTTAATCAATCAGTTCTCGTTTTCCTACGTGTCCAATGATCAACGCACGTATGTATACCTTAAAATTGTTAAATATATCACTTTGACAAAGATTATCTATATACTTTTCGTCAAATTACAATCTTTTTAACTTTAAATTTAATGCACCGCACCTCAACGACAAAATGACAGTCGCCATGCACCGCACGAGCGCAACTGAGTTTCAAGCGGGTAGAAGCCGGCTCGCCTCCGAGTTAGCTATCGGGCGTGAAACCGCCACCGGTGGCGCCATCGCGCGTGAAACCAAACTACTTCATTCGAGATTATTGATTTTTCTTTCAAAGATTTGGCTAGCGAAAGAGAGGGGACACAGACAGAGAGAAAAATACAGAAATAAAGTAGTATTTCTAGAATTATTGGATTTCCGTTTAAAATTATTAATATGCGAGTTATGTCGTTAAGTTATAATATTTGAAAAAAGCAGTAAGAATAAAAGCAAATGGAAAAGTACAAAATAATTCAATCGGGATATTTTGCCATCGAACAAACTGAAAATTCCTATATAGTACGCGGGAAAAACTCTTGTATTACGAGCTAAAAATTACCGTGATATCCTGCGAAATTCAATATGAATAAAATAAGAACAAGTCGATATTGATATGGGAGATAGAAAAATTTACGTAGTTGCTGTTGCAAATTACACTATATTCTTCCCTATAACGCGTGTATAACATCGCGATTTTGAATAACCTGGCTATATATATTTTTCTAAAACTCGGAGCTCCTGTATTTCCTACTACTGAAACGTAGAAGAGATCGTACTGAAATTTCCCATACATAACAGCTTTTGAAATTTTCTATTTCCTGTACAAAAAAGTCGAACATTTTATTCGTAGTGGATTCTGCAAGATAAAAAGGATAGTCTTCTCTATAACGTCTATAACGTCGAGATTCTGAATTGGCAAACCGAATTACCTGGCTCTATATTAATTTCTAAAACTCGGAGCTCATGTATTTCCTACTACCGAAACGTAGTAGAGATCGTACTCAAATTTCCCATACATAACAGCTTTTGAAATTGTCTATTTCCTATAAAAAAAAAGTCGAACATTTTATCCGTAGTGGATTCTGCAAGATAAAAAGGATAGTCTTCTCTATAACGTCTATAACATCGAGATTCTGAATTGGCAAACCGAATTACCTGGCTCTTTATTAATTTCTAAAACTCTGAGCTCATGTATTTCCTACTACCGAAACGTAGAAGAGATCGTACTGAAATTTTTTTATACATAGCAGCTGTGGGAATTTCCTATTTCCTACGAAAAAAAAGTCGAACATTTTATTCGTAGTGGATTCTGCAAGATAAAAAGGATAGTCTTCTCTATAACGTGCATAACATCGCGATTCTGGTTCTGGTTTTCGTACGTGTCCATTGATCAACGCACGTATACGTATGTACATTCACACACTGTTGGAATAAATATGCCAATTTCAACTCATTTCGCATGTCCCATTAGGTCCACTAACTTTTTTTCAGGTAATTTCACAGAAACATAGTATGTCATCCCTCAACATGGGATTTCAGTTGATATTTGTAGTTCCATTCCATGGGTCAATAAGACGTCATCAATCTGTTAAATTGAAATGATTAAATGTTCATAATGAATGACAGCTGAGTCAAATCAACTAAAAATACAGTTGAAATTGACATCTTTAGTTTTTATAACATAAACCATATGTTATTTCAAAGATTTAACATAAACATAAAGTTGTTTCTTTATTATTCTGAAGTTAACATAATAGATGTGTCAAGTTCTGTGTAATTATGTTAATAATAAATTTCAACATGGAATACCAGCTTAACCTAAATCGAATTCGTTAAATTGACATTCGAATATGTATTGAATTTGCTATCATATTGTTAACTGCGAATTTGTTTGACAGTAACACAAAATTTTTCCAACAGTGTACCATAGAATTGTTAACTATATCACTTAGACAAAGATCATATAAGTCGGAGAGTGGTTATCAGATCGGCAGATGATTAACAGAAGAGTTTTGAAACAGAAGATAGAGTTGTTGATTTACGTTTCGATGAAGAAGCAGTGTGATTGATAAAGATTTGTGAAGATTAATAAATGAAATATAAGGTTGTCCTTGATCGAGTCGTTTTATTGAATAATCTCAATATATATCCGCCATCCTCTACATCCCCGACTTATATATACTTTTCGTCAAATTACAACGTTTTAACTCCAAATTTTAATGCACAGCAGCTCAACGGCAGAACGACCGTCGCCATGCACCGCTCGAGCGCGACTGAGTTTCAAGCGGGTAGAAGCTGGCTCGCCGCCGAGTTAGCCATCGGGCGTGAAACCGCCACCGGTGGCGCCATCGGGCGTGAAACCAAACTACTTCATTCGAGATTATTGATTTTTCTTTCAAAGATTTGGCTAGCGAAAGAGAGAGACACAGACAGAGAGAGAAATACAGAAATAAGATAGTATTTATTGAATTATTGAATTCCCGTTTAAAATTATTAATATGCGAGTTATGTCGTTAAGATATAATATTTGAAAAAAACAATAAGAATAAAAGCAAATGGAAAAGTACAAAATAATTCAATCGGGATATCTTGCCATCGAACAAACTGAAAATTCCTATATAGTACGTGGAAAAAACTCTTGTATTACGAGCTAAAAATTGCCGTGATATCTTGGAAAATTCAATATGAATAAAATAAAAACAAGTCGATATTGATATGGGAGATAGAAAAATTTACGTAGTTGCTGTTGCAAATTACACTATATTCTTCCCTATAACGCGTGTATAACATCGCGATTTTGAATAACCTGGCTATATATATTTTTCTAAAACTCGGAGCTCCTGTATTTCCTACTACTGAAACGTAGAAGAGATCGTACTGAAATTTCCCATACATAACAGCTTTTGAAATTTTCTATTTCCTGTACAAAAAAGTCGAACATTTTATTCGTAGTGGATTCTGCAAGATAAAAAGGATAGTCTTCTCTATAACGTCTATAACATCGAGATTCTGAATTGGCAAACCGAATTACCTGGCTCTATATCAATTTCTAAAACTCGGAGCTCATGTATTTCCTACTACCGAAACGTAGAAGAGATCGTACTGAAATTTTTTATACATAGCAGCTGTGAGAATTTCCTATCTCGTATAAAAAAGTCGAACATTTTATTCGTAGCGGATTCTGCAAGATAAAAAGGATAGTCTTCTCTATAACGTCTATAACATCGAGATTCTGAATTGGCAAACCGAATTACCTGGCTCTATATTAATTTCTAAAACTCGGAGCTCATGTATTTCCTACTACCGAAACGTAGAAGAGATCGTACTGAAATTTTTTATACATAGCAGCTGTGGAAATTTCCTATTTCCTATAAAAAAAAAAGTCGAACATTTTATTCGTAGCGGATTCTGCAAGATAAAAAGGATAGTCTTCTCTATAACGTCTATAACATCGAGATTCTGAATTGGCAAACCGAATTACCTGGCTCTATATTAATTTCTAAAACTTGGAGCTCATGTATTTCCTACTACCGAAACGTAGAAGAGATCGTACTGAAGATTTTCATACATAGCAGCTGTGGAAATTTCCTATTTGATTTTTTGTTCTACTCACCAATAACTGTTTTATTAATCAGCTACAAATCCAGAGATAATTCTCTATGCACTCACTACACTTATCGCACATCACTTATCATTGTTGAGGAAACATTCACGATTTACTGTCAGCTATAATAAATCAAGCTGAATTTGTCTGAATTCGAATTCACACTCACCGTTAGAATAAAGTCGAGACAAAAACTTTCAACTGGACTTCATTGCCGATTAAAATATAGCAACCTTGATCAATTTTCGATGCACTCATCACTATAATGAACTTACTAAGTCTCTGCAAATGGCTGAACTTACAGAATAATGCGAAATGAACCGTCAACGGTGACGGCTGGTTGATTTGTCATGGTTAATCAATCAGTTCTCGTTTTCCTACGTGTCCAATGATCAACGCACGTATGTATACCTTAAAATTGTTAAATATATCACTTTGACAAAGATTATCTATATACTTTTTGTCAAATTACAATCTTTTTAACTTTAAATCTAATGCACCGCACCTCAACGACAAAATGACAGTCGCCATGCACCGCACGAGCGCGACTGAGTTTCAAGCGGGTAGAAGCCGGCTCGCCTCCGAGTTAGCTATCGGGCGTGAAACCGCCACCGGTGGCGCCATCGCGCGTGAAACCAAACTACTTCATTCGAGATTATTGATTTTTCTTTCAAAGATTTGGCTAGCGAAAGAGAGGAGACACAGACAGAGAGAAAAATACAGAAATAAAATAGTATTTCTAGAATTATTGGATTTCCGTTTAAAATTATTAATATGCGAGTTATGTCGTTAAGTTATAATATTTGAAAAAAGCAGTAAGAATAAAAGCAAATGGAAAAGTACAAAATAATTCAATCGGGATATTTTGCCATCGAACAAACTGAAAATTCCTATATAGTACGCGGGAAAAACTCTTGTATTACGAGCTAAAAATTACCGTGATATCCTGCGAAATTCAATATGAATAAAATAAGAACAAGTCGATATTGATATGGGAGATAGAAAAATTTACGTAGTTGCTGTTGCAAATTACACTATATTCTTCCCTATAACGCGTGTATAACATCGCGATTTTGAATAACCTGGCTATATATATTTTTCTAAAACTCGGAGCTCCTGTATTTCCTACTACTGAAACGTAGAAGAGATCGTACTGAAATTTCCCATACATAACAGCTTTTGAAATTGTCTATTTCCTATAAAAAAAAAGTCGAACATTTTATCCGTAGTGGATTCTGCAAGATAAAAAGGATAGTCTTCTCTATAACGTCTATAAGATCGAGATTCTGAATTGGCAAACCGAATTACCGGGCTGTATATCAATTTCTAAAACTCGGAGCTCATGTATTTCCTACTACCGAAACGTAGAAAAGATCGTACTGAAGATTTTCATACATAGCAGCTGTGGAAATTTCTCATTTCCTACAAAAAAAAAGTCGAACATTTTATTCGTAGTGGATTCTGCAAGATAAAAAGGATAGTCTTCTCTATAACGTCTATAACATCGAGATTCTGAATTGGCAAACCGAATTACCTGGCTCTATATTAATTTCTAAAACTCGGAGCTCATGTATTTCCTACTACCGAAACGTAGAAGAGATCGTACTGAAATTTTTTATACATAGCAGCTGTGAGAATTTCCTATCTCGTATAAAAAAGTCGAACATTTTATTCGTAGTGGATTCTGCAAGATAAAAAGGATAGTCTTCTCTATAACGTCTATAACATCGAGATTCTGGTTCTGGTTTTCGTACGTGTCCAACGATCAACGCACGTACACGTATGTACATTCATATACCATAGAATTGTTAACTATATCACTTAGACAAAGATTATATATATATATACTTTTCGTCAAATTACAACGTTTCAACTCCAAATTTTAATGCACAGCAGCTCAACGGCAGAACGACCGTCGCCATGCACCGCTCGAGCGCGACTGAGTTTCAAGCGGGTAGAAGCTGGCTCGCCGCCGAGTTAGCCATCGGGCGTGAAACCGCCACCGGTGGCGCCATCGGGCGTGAAACCAAACTACTTCATTCGAGATTATTGATTTTTCTTTCAAAGATTTGGCTAGCGAAAGAGAGAGACACAGACAGAGAGAGAAACACAGAAATAAAATAGTATTTCTTGAATTATTGGATATCTGTTTAAAATTATTAATATGCGAGTTATTTCGTTAAGTTATGATATTTGAAAAAAAAAAACAATAAGAATAAAAGCAAATGAAAAACTACAAAATAATTCGATCGGGATATTTTGCCATCGAACAAACTGAAAATGCCTATATAGTACGTGGAAAAAACTCCTGTATTACGATCAAAAAATTACCTTGATATTTTGCAAAATTCACTATGGATAAAATACATACAAGTCGATATTGATATGGGAGATAGGAAATTCACCCAGTTGCTGTTGCAAATTACACTATAATCTTTTCAAGAGACGGGCTTCCGGGCTTTTTTGTTCGCACCCGACGTCCCCTATTTTACTGAATTTTTTCAGATTTTTCCGACTCATTTTTTTTTCGATTTTTGTTTTTTTTTCGCGCCAAATTTTGAAAATCGATATCTTCGAAGCGGCTGGAGATCAAGAGACGGGCCAGGGGGCTTTTTCTTCGCACCGACGTCCCCTATATTAGTGAATTTTCTCAAATATTCCGCAGCAACGGCGGCGAACATGATAGCCGCTAATTATTTTCAAACCCGGATATCTCGCGAACCGTAGCTCCGATCGCTACGATCTCGATGTCGGTTTCGCATTCTGTCTCCAAGGAGGTATAGCGTCTGAACACGACCGCGGGGTCGGATTTTCGACAGCGACCACGGAAGTCCCAAAAACCGGAAGCAACTTCCGTACCGGAAGGAGCAGCGGGTCGACTGATGCGATTCGTAGCTCCGGTTCGTCCACCAGATGCGTGTGAATTTTTTCAGATTTTTCCGAAGTTATTTTCCGAGTTTTTTTTTCTCTCTCTTCGCGTCAAATTTTGAGAATCGATATCTCCGGAAAGGCTGGAGATCGAGCGACGGGCCAAGTGGCTTTTTTGTTCGCACCGACTTCCTCTATTCTACCGAATTTTTTCAGATTTTTCCGACCAATTTTTTTTCGATTTTTGTTCTTATTTTCTCGCCAAACTTTAAAAATCGATATCTTCGAAACGGCTGGAGATGAAGAGACGGACCTGCAAACTTGTCCGTCCGCACCGACGTCCCCTATTTTGCTGAATTTTTTCAAATTTTCCGCAGCAACGGCGGCGAACATGATAGCCGCCAATTATTTTCAAACCCGGATATCTCGCGAACCGTAGCTCCGATCGCTACGATCTCGATGTCGGTTTCGCATTCTGTCTCCAAGGAGGTATAGCGTCTGAACACGACCGCGGGGTCGGATTTTCGACAGCGACCACGGAAGTCCCAAAAACCGGAAGCAACTTCCGTACCGGAAGGAGCAGCGGGTCGACTGATGCGATTCGTAGCTCCGGTTCGTCCACCAGATGCGTGTGAATTTTTTCAGATTTTTCCGAAGTCATTTTCCGAGTTTTTTTTTTCTCTCTTTGCGTCAAATTTTGAAAATCGTGTCTCCGGAAAGGCTGGAGATCGAGCGACGGGCCAAGTGGCTTTTTTGTTCGCACCGACTTCTTCTATTCTACTGAATTTTTTTCAGATTTTTCCGACCAATTTTTTTTCGATTTTTGTTCTTATTTTCTCACCAAACTTTAAAAATCGATATCTTCGAAACGGCTGGAGATCAAGAGACGGACCTGCAAACTTGTCTATAGATATGGATAGTCTTCTCTATAACGTCTATAACATCGAGATTCTGAATTGGCAAACCGAATTACCTGGCTCTATATTAATTTCTAAAACTCGGAGCTCATGTATTTTCTACTACCGAAACGTAGAAGAGATCGTACTGAAATTTTTTATACATAGCAGCTGTGAGAATTTCCTATCTCGTATAAAAAAGTCGAACATTTTATTCGTAGTGGATTCTGCAAGATAAAAAGGATAGTCTTCTCTATAACGTCTATAACATCGAGATTCTGAATTGGCAAACCGAATTACCTGGCTCTATATTAATTTCTAAAACTCGGAGCTCATGTATTTCCTACTACCGAAACGTAGAAGAGATCGTACTGAAATTTTTTATACATAGCAGCGGCCGGAATTTCCTATTTCCTGTACAAAAAAGTCGAACATTTTATTCGTAGTGGATTCTGCAAGATAAAAAGGATAGTCTTCTCTATAACGTCTATAACATCGAGATTCTCGATTGGCAAACCGAATTACCTGGCTCTGTATTAATTTCTAAAACTCGGAGCTCATGTATTTCCTACTACCGAAACGTAGAAGAGATCGTACTGAAATTTTTTATACATAGCAGCTGCCGGAATTTCCTATTTCCTACAAAAAAAAAGTCGAACATTTTATTCGTAGCGGATTCTGCAAGATAAAAAGGATAGTCTTCTCTATAACGTCTATAACGTCGAGATTCTGAATTGGCAAACCGAATTACCTGGCTCTATATTAATTTCTAAAACTCGGAGCTCATGTATTTCCTACTACCGAAACGTAGAAGAGATCGTACTGAAATTTTTTATACATAGCAGCTGCCGGAATTTCCTATTTCCTACAAAAAAAAAGTCGAACATTTTATTCGTAGCGGATTCTGCAAGATAAAAAGGATAGTCTTCTCTATAACGTCTATAACATCGAGATTCTGAATTGGCAAACCGAATTACCTGGCTCTATATTAATTTCTAAAACTCGGAGCTCATGTATTTCCTACTACCGAAACGTAGAAGAGATCGTACTCAAATTTCCCATACATAACAGCTTTTGAAATTTTCTATTTCCTGTAAAACAAAGTCGAACATTTTATCCGTAGTGGATTCTGCAAGATAAAAAGGATAATCTTCTCCCCTGCTGAAACGATCTCATAAATTCTCATAGAGGAGTTTAATTTTCCTATGAGAGTCTATGAGCGTGAGATGTTTTCTTATCAGAAGAAGTAATTGACGTACTCATTCTTTTATGAATATCTATATGAGGTTTAGCATTATTCACTATTTTAAGGGATATTTACTCATACAATTTTTATGAGATTTAATGAAATCATTTTAATTATAAGATTCTATATGGGACAAATAAAGAAGAAATCTATGGAATTTAATATGTACATTTACTTTAGGAGTTTTCATCGGTATTAGTTCATATTCTTTGAATGAGTTTATATGAACGAATATCATGTAAGGGCAGCCTCCCAAAATCTTATTAAAACCAACAATGTGATAAAATAAATGATGGCTTGTGAGGTCGAATGAGGTTTCATAAAAATTTCAAATCTTATAAAGAACTCAACATTTTATATGAGATTTCAAAAGAGATTTCCAGCTAATGTTTAATAATATCATTTTATGATATTTATGGGGAGAACTGCAGTGCCAAATACACATCGATTTCTCACAAAACTTTTTCACAAGATTCCTCGAGACATGAGCTTTAATGAGAATTTTCCGCTAAAAAATTACTCCTTAAATATCACTCACGGTTTATAATATTTTATAAACATTTAGCGCTTCATTTGGACTAACATTTCTGAATTCTAATGAGTAATTGATTCGATAAATATAATCTAATATTTTCTTTATAAAATCTGAAAGTACTCATATAAATCATTGAATTGATGAGTTTCAATAAGAATTCCATAAAATTAGGTTTTTCTAGATTAACATAACATAGTTGAATTAACAAATAACTAAAACATCATTCAATCTCAGAAAATTTATCGTCATCACATAAAATATCTTAGTAATTTCGATATGAAACCGGATAAAAATATCGATGCAAGACAATGATGAAATCTCCTAGAATTATTGAGCTGAAAAACTGTTTCATTCTCATTGAGATCTATGAGGGCCTCCTACATAAATTAATATGGAATTTCTTATGTAAAATGCATCATAATGCACTCGTTGCTAATACTCATATAATCTTCTAACTTCATCAAGACCTTTCAAATGGATAAATCTGATTATAAGTCCATAAACTATTAAACTTCTTATGTACTCTTATATATTCTTATAATATTCTTCATGCTTAAACCTCATTTAATCTGATTGATGTCGTTAGCTGTATAACATAAGCATTCATGTATCATAAGATATGATAAAGATGGTGGATAATTATATATCGCTCATTAGATTTTTATGACATTTTATAGAAATCCAAAAAAAATGATTGGTTAGTAGCTTTGCTCATAAAAAAATTCTATGAAGGAGCTGTAAGGTTTTTCTGTGCCAAATACACATCAATTTCTCATAGATTTTCACGTGTGAATGTTTTTTTTATAAGGTTCTAAGAGATCGTTTCAGCAGGTTCTATAACGTGTATAACATCACGATTCTGGTTCTTGGTTTCCGACGTGTCCAATGATCAACGCACGTATGTATGTACATACATACATACCATAAAATTGTTGACTATATCACTTTGACAAAGATTATATACTGATATACTTTTCGTCAAATTACAACGTTTTAACTTTAAATTTAATGCGCCGCAGCTCAACGGTAGAACGACAGTCGCCGTGCACCGCTCGAGCGCGACTGAGTTTCAAGCGGGTAGAAGCCGGCTCGCCTCCGAGTTAGCTATCGGGCGTGAAACCGCCACCGGTGGCGCCATCGGGCGTGAAACCAAACTACTTCATTCGAGATTATTGATTTTTCTTTCGAAGATCTGGCTAGCGAAAGAGAGAGACACAGACAGAGAGAGAAATACAGAAATAAAATAGTATTCATTGAATTATTGGATTTCCGTTTAAAATTATTAATATGCGAGATATTTCGTCAAGTTATAATATTTGAAAAAAACAATAAAAATAAAAGCAAATGGAGAAGTACAAAATAATTCAATCGGGATGTTTGCCATCGAACAAACTGAAAATTCCTATACATAGTACAGGGAAAAAACTCTTGTATTACGAGCTAAAAATTACCTTGATATATTGCAAAATTCAATATGAATAAAATGAGAACAAGTCGATATTGATATGGGAGATAGAAAAATTTACGTAGTTGCTGTTGCAAATTACACTATATTCTTCCCTATAACGCGTGTATAACATCGCGATTCTGAATTGGCAAACCGAATTACCTGGCTCTATATTAATTTCTAAAACTCGGAGCTCATGTATTTCCTACTACCGAAACGTAGAAGAGATCGTACTGAAATTTTTTATACATAGCAGCTGCCGGAATTTCCTATTTCCTACAAAAAAAAAGTCGAACATTTTATTCGTAGTGGATTCTGCAAGATAAAAAGGATAGTCTTCTCTATAACGTCTATAACGTCGAGATTCTGAATTGGCAAACCGAATTACCTGGCTCTATATTAATTTCTAAAACTCGGAGCTCATGTATTTCCTACTACCGAAACGTAGAAGAGATCGTACTGAAATTTTTCATACATAGCAGCTGTGGAAATTTCCTATCTCGTATAAAAAAGTCGAACATTTTATTCGTAGTGGATTCTGCAAGATAAAAAGGATAGTCTTCTCTATAACGTCTATAACATCGAGATTCTCGATTGGCAAACCGAATTACCTGGCTCTGTATTAATTTCTAAAACTCGGAGCTCATGTATTTCCTACTACCGAAACGTAGAAGAGATCGTACTGAAATTTTTTATACATAGCAGCTGCCGGAATTTCCTATTTCCTACAAAAAAAAAGTCGAACATTTTATTCGTAGTGGATTCTGCAAGATAAAAAGGATAATCTTCTCTATAACGTGCATAACATCGCGATTCTGGTTCTGGTTTTCGTACGTGTCCAATGAACAACGCACGTATGTATGTACAAACATACCATAAAATTGTTAAATATATCACTTGGACAAAGATTATATATATACTTTTCGTCAAATTACAACGTTCAACTTTAAATTTAATGCACCGGACCTCAACGGCAAAACGACCGCCGCCGTGCACCGCTCGAGCGCGACTGAATTTCAAGCGGGTAGAAGCTGGCTCGCCGCCGAGTTAGCCATCGGGCGTGAAACCGTGGCCGGTGGCGCCATCGGGCGTGAAACCAAACTACTTCATTCGAGATTATTGATTTTTCTTTCAAAGATTTGCCTAGCGAAAGAGAGAGACACAGACAGAGAGAGAGAGAAATACAGAAATAAAATAGTATTTCTTGAATTATTGGATATCTGTTTAAAATTATTAATATGCGAGTTATTTTGTTAAGTTATGATATTTGAAGAAAAAACAATAAGAATAAAAGCAAATGAAAAACTACAAAATAATTCGATCGGGATATTTTGCCATCGAACAAACTGAAAATGCCTATATAGTACGTGGAAAAAACTCCTGTATTACGATCAAAAAATTACCTTGATATTTTGCAAAATTCACTATGGATAAAATACATACAAGTCGATATTGATATGGGAGATAGGAAATTCACCCAGTTGCTGTTGCAAATTACACTATAATCTTTTCAAGAGACGGGCTTCCGGGCTTTTCTGTTCGCACCCGACGTCCCCTATTTTACTGAATTTTTTCAGATTTTTCCGACTCATTTTTTTTTCGATTTTTGTTTTTTTTTCGCGCCAAATTTTGAAAATCGATATCTTCGAAGCGGCTGGAGATCAAGAGACGGGCCAGGGGGCTTTTTCTTCGCACCGACGTCCTCTATATTACTGAATTTTCTCAAATATTCCGCAGCAACGGCGGCGAACATGATAGCCGCCAATTATTTTCAAACCCGGATATCTCGCGAACCGTAGCTCCGATCGCTACGATCTCGATGTCGGTTTCGCATTCTGTCTCCAAGGAGGTATAGCGTCTGAACACGACCGCGGGGTCGGATTTTCGACAGCGACCACGGAAGTCCCAAAAACGGGAAGCAACTTCCGTACCCGAAGGAGCAGCGGGTCGACTGATGGGATTCGTAGCTCCGGTTCGTCCACCAGATGCGTGTGAATTTTTTCAGATTTTTCCGAAGTCATTTTCCGAGTTTTTTTTTTCTCTCTTTGCGTCAAATTTTGGAAATCGATATCTCCGGAAAGGCTGGAGATCGAGCGACAGGCCAAGTGGCTTTTTTGTTCGCACCGACTTCCTCTATTCTACCGAATTTTTTCAGATTTTTCCGACCAATTTTTTTTCGATTTTTGTTCTTATTTTCTCGCCAAACTTTAAAAATCGATATCTTCGAAACGGCTGGAGATCAAGAGGCGGACCTGCAAACTTGTCTATAGATATGGATAGTCTTCTCTATAACGTCTATAACATCGAGACTCTGAATTGGCAAACCGAATTACCTGGCTCTATATTAATTTCTGAAACTCGGAGCTCATGTATTTCCTACTACCGAAACGTAGAAGAGATCGTACTGAAGATTTTTATACATAGCAGCTGTGAGAATTTCCTATCTCGTATAAAAAAGTCGAACATTTTATTCGTAGTGGATTCTGCAAGATAAAAAGGATAGTCTTCTCTATAACGTCTATAACATCGAGATTCTGGTTCTGGTTTTCGTACGTGTCCAATGATCAACGCACGTATACGTATGTACATTCATATACCATAAAATTGTTAACTATATCACTTAGACAAAGATTATATGTATACTTTTCGTCAAATTACAACGTTTTAACTCCAAATTGTAATGCACAGCAGCTCAACGGCAGGACGAACGTCGCCATGCACCGCTCGAGCGCGACTGAGTTTCAAGCGGGTAGAAGCTGGCTCGCCGCCGAGTTAGCCATCGGGCGTGAAACCGCCACCGGTGGCGCCATCGGGCGTGAAACCAAACTACTTCATTCGAGATTATTGATTTTTCTTTCAAAGATTTGGCTAGCGAAAGAGAGAGACACAGACAGAGAGAGAAACACAGAAATAAAATAGTATTTCTTGAATTATTGGATATCTGTTTAAAATTATTAATATGCGAGTTATTTCGTTAAGTTATGATATTTGAAAAAAAAAACAATAAGAATAAAAGCAAATGAAAAACTACAAAATAATTCGATCGGGATATTTTGCCATCGAACAAACTGAAAATGCCTATATAGTACGTGGAAAAAACTCCTGTATTACGATCAAAAAATTACCTTGATATTTTGCAAAATTCACTATGGATAAAATACATACAAGTCGATATTGATATGGGAGATAGGAAATTCACCCAGTTGCTGTTGCAAATTACACTATAATCTTTTCAAGAGACGGGCTTCCGGGCTTTTTTGTTCGCACCCGACGTCCCCTATTTTACTGAATTTTTTCAGATTTTTCCGACTCATT
Source organism: Macrophya alboannulata (assembly GCA_949628255.1). Classification (NCBI taxonomy): domain Eukaryota; kingdom Metazoa; phylum Arthropoda; class Insecta; order Hymenoptera; family Tenthredinidae; genus Macrophya; species Macrophya alboannulata. The sequence continues at coordinate 107,590 of OX451208.1, forward strand.
TTTTTTTCGATTTTTGTTTTTTTTTTCGCGCCAAATTTTGAAAATCGATATCTTCGAAGCGGCTGGAGATCAAGAGACGGGCCAGGGGGCTTTTTCTTCGCACCGACGTCCTCTATATTAGTGAATTTTCTCAAATATTCCGCAGCAACGGCGGCGAACATGATAGCCGCCAATTATTTTCAAACCCGGATATCTCGCGAACCGTAGCTCCGATCGCTACGATCTCGATGTCGGTTTCGCATTCTGTTTCCAAGGAGGTATAGCGTCTGAACACGACCGCGGGGTCGGATTTTCGACAGCGACCACGGAAGTCCCAAAAACCGGAAGCAACTTCCGTACCGGAAGGAGCAGCGGGTCGACTGATGCGATTCGTAGCTCCGGTTCGTCCACCAGATGCGTGTGAATTTTTTCAGATTTTTCCGAAGTTATTTTCCGAGTTTTTTTTTCTCTCTCTTCGCGTCAAATTTTGAGAATCGATATCTCCGGAAAGGCTAGAGATCGAGCGACGGGCCAAGTGGCTTTTTTGTTCGCACCGACTTCCTCTATTCTACTGAATTTTTTCAGATTTTTCCGACCAATTTTCTTTCGATTTTTGTTCTTATTTTCTCGCCAAACTTTCAAAATCGATATCTTCGAAACGGCTGGAGATCAAGAGACGGACCTGCAAACTTGTCTATAGATATGGATAGTCTTCTCTATAACGTCTATAACATCGAGATTCTGAATTGGCAAACCGAATTACCTGGCTCTATATTAATTTCTAAAACTCGGAGCTCATGTATTTCCTACTACCGAAACGTAGAAGAGATCGTACTGAAATTTTTTATAGATAGCAGCTGTGGGAATTTCGTATTTCCTACGAAAAAAAAGTCGAACATTTTATTCGTAGTGGATTCTGCAGAATAAAAAGGATAGTCTTCTCTATAACGTCTATATCATCGAGATTCTGAATTGGCAAACCGAATTACCTGGCTCTATATTAATTTCTAAAACTCGGAGCTCATGTATTTCCCACTACCGAAACGTAGAAGAGATCGTACTGAAATTTCCCATATACATATAGCAGCTGTGTAAATTTCCTATTGCCTATAAAAAAAAAAGTCGAACATATTATTCGTAGTGGATTCTGCAAGATAAAAAGGATAATCTTCTCCCCTGCTGAAACGATCTCATAAATTCTCATAGAGAAGTTTAGTTTTCCTATGAGAGTCTATGAGCGTGAGATTTTCTTATGAGAAGAAGTAATTGACGTACTCATTCTTTTATGAATATCTATATGAGGTTCAACATTATTCACTATTTTAAGGGATATTTACTCATACAATTTTCATGAGATCTAATGAAATTATTTTAATTATAAGATTCTACATGGGACAAATGAAGAAGAAATCTATGGAATTTAATATGTACATTTACTTTGGGAGTTTTCATCGGTATTAGTTAATATTCTTTGAATGAGTTTATACGAACGAATATCATGTAAGGGCAGCCTCATAAAATCTTATTAAAACCAACTATGTAATAAAATAAATGATGGCTTGTGAGGTCGAATGAGGTTTCATAAAAATTTTAAAACTTATAAAGAACTCAACATTTTATATGAGATTTCAAAAGAGATTTCCAGCTAATGTTTAATAATATCATTTTATGATATTTATGGGGAGAACTGCAGTGCCAAATACACATCGATTTCTCACAAAACTTTTTCACAAGATTCCTCGAGACATGAGCTTTAATGAGAATTTTCCGCTAAAAAATTACTCCTTTAATATCACTCACGGTTTATAATATTTTATAAACATTTAGCGCTTCATTTGGACTAACATTTCTGAATTCTAATGAGTAATTGATTCGATAAATATAATCTAATATTTTCTTTATAAAATCTGAAAGTACTCATATAAATCATTGAATTGATGAGTTTCAATAAGAATTCCATAAAATTAGGTTTTTCTAGATTAACATAACATAGTTGAATTAACAAATAACTAAAACATCATTCAATCTCAGAAAATTTATCGTCATCACATAAAATATCTTAGTAATTTCGATATGAAACCGGATAAAAATATCGATGCAAGACAATGATGAAATCTCCTAGAATTGAAGTGCCGAAAAACTCTTTCAATCCCATAAAGATATATTTATAAGCATAAACCATATACCAGCACTTCCTTCGTAAGATCGTATAGAAAAGTCAATGCATAAAACTGATATAATTACGATAGATTCAAATTGCTAAAACATCATTTAATCTCATAAAATGTATCGTTACCATATGAACTATAAATTATCTGTGTAATTTCAATATGCAATTGCATAAAAATATCGATGTAAGACACTGATGAAATCTCCTTGAATCATTGAGCTGAAAAACTGTTTCATTCTCATTGTGATCTATGAGGGCCTCCTACATAAATCACTATGGAATTTCTTATGTAAAATGCATCATAATGCACTCGTTGCTAATACTCATACAATCTTATAATATCATCAAGACCTTTCAAATGGATAAATCTGATTATAAGTCCATAAACTATTAAACTTTTTTATGTACTCTTATATATTCTTATAATATTCTTCATGCTTAAACCTCATTCAATCTGATTGATGTCGTTAGCTGTATAACATAAGCATTCATGTATCATAAGATATCATAAAGATGGTGACTAATTATACATCGCTCATTAGATTTTTATGACATTTTATAGAAATCCAAAAAAAAAATGATTAGTTAGTAACTTTGCTCATAAAAAAAATTCTATGAAGGAGCTGTAAGGTTTTTCTGTGCCAAATACACATCAATTTCTCATAGATTTTCATGTGTGAATGTTTTTTTCATAAGGTTCTAAGAGATCGTTTCAGCAGGGTCTATAACGTGTATAACATCACGATTCTGGTTCTCGGTTTCCTACGTGTCCAATGATCAACGCACGTATGTATGTACATACATACATACATACCATAAAATTGTTAAATATATATCACTTGGACAAAGATTATATATATATACTTTTCGTCAAATTACAACGTTTTAACTTTAAATTGAATGCACCGCACCTCAACGACAGAACGACCGTCGCCATGCACCGCACGAGCGCGACTGAGTTTCAAGCGGGTAGAAGCCGGCTCGCCACCGACTTAGCTATTCAGGCGTGAAACCGCCACCGGTGGCGCCATCGGGCGTGAAACCAAACTACTTCATTCGAGATTATTGATTTTTCTTTCGAAGATCTGGCTAGCGAAAGAGAGAGACACAGACAGAGAGAGAAATACAGAAATAAAATAGTATTCATTGAATTATTGGATTTCCGTTTAAAATTATTAATATGCGAGATATTTCGTCAAGTTATAATATTTGAAAAAAACAATAAAAATAAAAGCAAATGGAAAAGTACAAAATAATTCAATCGGGATATCTTGCCATCGAACAAACTGAAAATTCCTATATATAGTACGTGGAAAAAACTCTTGTATTACGAGCTAAAAATTACCCTGATATCTTGCAAAATTCGATATGAATAAAATGAGAACAAGTCGATATTGATATGGGAGATAGAAAAATTTACGTAGTTGCTGTTGCAAATTACACTATATTCTTCCCTATAACGCGTGTATAACATCGCGATTCTGAATTCGCAAACCGAATTACCTGGCTATATATATTTTTCTAAAACTCGGAGCTCCTGTATTTCCTACTACCGAAACGTAGAAGAGATCGTACTGAATTTTTTTATACATGGCAGCTGGGAGGATTTCCTATTTCCTACAAAAAAAAGTCGAACAATTTTATTCGTAGTGGATTCTGCAAGATAAAAAGGATAGTCTTCTCTATAACGTCTATAACATCGAGATTCTGAATTGGCAAACCGAATTACCTGGCTCTATATTAATTTCTAAAACTCGGAGCTCATGTATTTCCTACTACCGAAACGTAGAAGAGATCGTACTGAAATTTTTTATACATAGCAGCTGTGGGAATTTCCTATTTCCTATAAAAAAAAAAGTCGAACATTTTATTCGTAGTGGATTCTGAAAGATAAAAAGGATAGTCTTCTCTATAACGTGCATAACATCGCGATTCTGGTTCTGGTTTTCGTACGTGTCCATTGATCAACGCACGTATACGTATGTACATTCATACACTGTTGGAATAAATATGCCAATTTCAACTCATTTCGCATGTCCCATTAGGTCCACTAACTTTTTTTTAGGTAATTTCACAGAAATATAGTATGTCATCCCTCAACATGGGATTTCAGTTGATATTTGTAGTTCCATTCCATGGGTGAATAAGACGTCATCAATCTGTTAAATTGAAATGATTAAATGTTCATAATGAATGACAGCTGAGTCAAATCAACTAAAAATACAGTTGAAATTGACATCTTTAGTTTTTATAACATAAACCATATGTTATTTCAAAGATTTAACATAAACATAAAGTTGTTTCTTTATTATTCTGAAGTTAACATAATAGATGTGTCAAGTTCTGTGTAATTATGTTAATAATAAATTTCAACATGGAATACCAGCTTAACCTAAATCGAATTCGTTAAATTGACATTCGAATATGTATTGAATTTGCTATCATATTGTTAACTGCGAATTTGTTTGACAGTAACACAAAATTTTTCCAACAGTGTACCATAGAATTGTTAACTATATCACTTAGACAAAGATTATATATATATATACTTTTCGTCAAATTACAACGTTTCAACTCCAAATTTTAATGCACAGCAGCTCAACGGCAGAACGACCGTCGCCATGCACCGCTCGAGCGCGACTGAGTTTCAAGCGGGTAGAAGCTGGCTCGCCGCCGAGTTAGCCATCGGGCGTGAAACCGCCACCGGTGGCGCCATCGGGCGTGAAACCAAACTACTTCATTCGAGATTATTGATTTTTCTTTCAAAGATTTGGCTAGCGAAGGAGAGAGACACAGACAGAGAGAGAAACACAGAAATAAAATAGTATTTCTTGAATTATTGGATATCTGTTTAAAATTATTAATATGCGAGTTATTTCGTTAAGTTATGATATTTGAAGAAAAAAAACAATAAGAATAAAAGCAAATGAAAAACTACAAAATAATTCGATCGGGATATTTTGCCATCGAACAAACTGAAAATGCCTATATAGTACGTGGAAAAAACTCCTGTATTACGATCAAAAAATTACCTTGATATTTTGCAAAATTCACTATGGATAAAATACATACAAGTCGATATTGATATGGGAGATAGGAAATTCACCCAGTTGCTGTTGCAAATTACACTATAATCTTTTCAAGAGACGGGCTTCCGGGCTTTTTCGTTCGCACCCGACGTCCCCTATTTTACTGAATTTTTTCAGATTTTTCCGACTCATTTTTTTTTCGATTTTTGTTTTTTTTTTCGCGCCAAATTTTGAAAATCGATATCTTCGAAGCGGCTGGAGATCAAGAGACGGGCCAGGGGGCTTTTTCTTCGCACCGACGTCCTCTATATTACTGAATTTTCTCAAATATTCCGCAGCAACGGCGGCGAACATGATAGCCGCCAATTATTTTCAAACCCGGATATCTCGCGAACCGTAGCTCCGATAGCTACGATCTCGATGTCGGTTTCGCACTCTGTCTCCGAGAAGGTATAGCGTCTGAACACGACCGCGGGGTCGGATTTTCGACAGGGACCACGGAAGTCCCAAAAACCGGAAGCAACTTCCGTACCGGAAGGAGCAGCGGGTCGACTGATGGGATTCGTAGCTCCGGTTCGTCCACCAGATGCGTGTGAATTTTTTCAGATTTTTCCGAAGTCATTTTCCGAGTTTTTTTTTTCTCTCTTTGCGTCAAATTTTGGAAATCGATATCTCCGGAAAGGCTGGAGATCGAGCGACGGGCCAAGTGGCTTTTTTGTTCGCACCGACTTCCTCTATTCTACCGAATTTTTTCAGATTTTTCCGACCAATTTTTTTTCGATTTTTGTTCTTATTTTCTCGCCAAACTTTAAAAATCGATATCTTCGAAACGGCTGGAGATCAAGAGGCGGACCTGCAAACTTGTCTATAGATATGGATAGTCTTCTCTATAACGTCTATAACATCGAGATTCTGAATTGGCAAACCGAATTACCTGGCTCTATATTAATTTCTAAAACTCGGAGCTCATGTATTTCCTACTACCGAAACGTAGAAGAGATCGTACTGAAATTTTTTATACATAGCAGCTGTGGGAATTTCCTATTTCCTATAAAAAAAAAAGTCGAACATTTTATTCGTAGTGGATTCTGCAAGATAAAAAGGATAGTCTTCTCTATAACGTCTATAACATCGAGATTCTGAATTGGCAAACCGAATTACCTGGCTCTATATTAATTTCTAAAACTCGGAGCTCATGTATTTCCTACCACCGAAACGTAGAAGAGATCGTACTGAAATTTTTTATACATAGCAGCTGTGAGAATTTCCTATTTCCTACGAAAAAAAAGTCGAACATTTTATTCGTAGTGGATTCTGAAAGATAAAAAGGATAATCTTCTCTATAACGTGCATAACATCGCGATTCTGGTTCTGGTTTTCGTACGTGTCCATTGATCAACGTACGTATACGTATGTACATTCATACACTGTTGGAATAAATATGCCAATTTCAACTCATTTCGCATGTCCCATTAGGTCCACTAACTTTTTTTAGGTAATCTCACAGAAACATAGTATGTCATCCCTCAACATGGGATTTCAGTTGATATTTGTAGTTCCATTCCATGGGTCAACAAGACGTCATCAATTTGTTAAATTGAAATGATCAAATGTTCATAATGAATGACAGCTGAGTCAAATCAACTAAAAATACAGTTGAAATTGACATCTTTAGTTTTTATAACATAAACCATATGTTATTTCAAAGGTTTAACATAAACATAAAGTTGTTTCTTTATTATTCTGAAGTTAACATAATAGATGTGTCAAGTTCTGTGTAATTATGTTAATAATAAATTTCAACATGGAATACCAGCTTAACCTAAATCGAATTCGTTAAATTGACATTCGAATATGTATTGAATTTGCTATCATATTGTTAACTGCGAATTTGTTTGACAGTAACACAAAATTTTTCCAACAGTGTACCATAGAATTGTTAACTATATCACTTAGACAAAGATTATATATATACTTTTCGTCAAATTACAACGTTTTAACTCCAAATTTTAATGCACAGCAGCTCAACGGCAGAACGACCGTCGCCATGCACCGCTCGAGCGCGACTGAGTTTCAAGCGGGTAGAAGCTGGCTCGCCGCCGAGTTAGCCATCGGGCGTGAAACCGCCACCGGTGGCGCCATCGGGCGTGAAACCAAACTACTTCATTCGAGATTATTGATTTTTCTTTCAAAGATTTGGCTAGCGAAAGAGAGAGACACAGACAGAGAGAGAGAGAAATACAGAAATAAAATAGTATTTCTTGAATTATTGGATATCTGTTTAAAATTATTAATATGCGAGTTATTTCGTTAAGTTATGATATTTGAAAAAAAAAACAATAAGTATAAAAGCAAATGAAAAACTACAAAATAATTCGATCGGGATATTTTGCCATCGAACAAACTGAAAATGCCTATATAGTACGTGGAAAAAACTCCTGTATTACGATCAAAAAATTACCTTGATATTTTGCAAAATTCACTATGGATAAAATACATACAAGTCGATATTGATATGGGAGATAGGAAATTCACCCAGTTGCTGTTGCAAATTACACTATAATCTTTTCAAGAGACGGGCTTCCGGGCTTTTTTGTTCGCACCCGACGTCCCCTGTTTTACTGAATTTTTTCAGATTTTTCCGACTCATTTTTTTTCGATTTTTGTTTTTTTTCGCGCCAAATTTTGAAAATCGATATCTTCGAAGCGGCTGGAGATCAAGAGACGGGCCAGGGGGCTTTTTCGTTCGCACCGACGTCCTCTATTTTACTGAATTTTTTCACATTTTTCCGACTCATTTTTTTCGATTGTTTTTTTTTTTTCGCGCCAAATTTTGAAAATCGATATCTTCGAAGCGGCTGGAGATCAAGAGACGGGCCAGGGGGCTTTTTCTTCGCACCGACGTCCCCTATATTAGTGAATTTTCTCAAATATTCCGCAGCAACGGCGGCGAACATGATAGCCGCCAATTATTTTCAAACCCGGATATCTCGCGAACCGTAGCTCCGATCGCTACGATCTCGATGTCGGTTTCGCATTCTGTCTCCAAGGAGGTATAGCGTCTGAACACGACCGCGGGGTCGGATTTTCGACAGGGACCACGGAAGTCCCAAAAACCGGAAGCAACTTCCGTACCGGAAGGAGCAGCGGGTCGACTGATGGGATTCGTAGCTCCGGTTCGTCCACCAGATGCGTGTGAATTTTTTCAGATTTTTCCGAAGTCATTTTCCGAGTTTTTTTTTTCTCTCTTTGCGTCAAATTTTGGAAATCGATATCTCCGGAAAGGCTGGAGATCGAGCGACGGGCCAAGTGGCTTTTTTGTTCGCACCGACTTCCTCTATTCTACCGAATTTTTTCAGATTTTTCCGACCAATTTTTTTTTGATTTTTGTTCTTATTTTCTCGCCAAACTTTAAAAATCGATATCTTCGAAACGGCTGGAGATCAAGAGGCGGACCTGCAAACTTGTCTATAGATATGGATAGTCTTCTCTATAACGTCTATAACATCGAGACTCTGAATTGGCAAACCGAATTACCTGGCTCTATATTAATTTCTGAAACTCGGAGCTCATGTATTTTCTACTACCGAAACGTAGAAGAGATCGTACTGAAATTTTTTATACATAGCAGCTGTGGAAATTTCCTATTTCCTACAAAAAAAAAAAGTCGAACACTTTATTCGTAGTGGATTCTGCAAGATAAAAAGGAAAGTCTTCTCTATAACGTCTATAACATCGAGATTCTGAATTGGCAAACCGAATTACCTGGCTCTATATTAATTTCTAAAACTCGGAGCTCATGTATTTCCTATTACCGAAACGTAGAAGAGATCGTACTGAAATTTTTTATACATAGCAGCTGTGAGAATTTCCTATCTCGTATAAAAAAGTCGAACATTTTATTCGTAGTGGATTCTGCAAGATAAAAAGGATAGTCTTCTCTATAACGTCTATAACATCGAGATTCTGAATTGGCAAACCGAATTACCTGGCTCTATATTAATTTCTAAAACTCGGAGCTCATGTATTTCCTATTACCGAAACGTAGAAGAGATCGTACTGAAATTTTTTATACATAGCAGCTGTGAGAATTTCCTATCTCGTATAAAAAAGTCGAACATTTTATTCGTAGTGGATTCTGCAAGATAAAAAGGATAGTCTTCTCTATAACGTCTATAACATCGAGATTCTGAATTGGCAAACCGAATTACCTGGCTCTATATTAATTTCTAAAACTCGGAGCTCATGTATTTCCTACTACCGAAACGTAGAAGAGATCGTACTGAAATTTCCCATACATATGGCACCGTTAGAAATTTCCTATCTCTTATAAAAAAGTCGAACATCTTATTCGTAGTGGATTCTGCAAGATAAAAAGGATAATCTTCTCTATAACGTGCATAACATCGCGATTCTGGTTCTGGTTTTCGTACGTGTCCAATGAACAACGCACGTATGTATGTACAAACATACCATAAAATTGTTAAATATATCACTTGGACAAAGATTATATATATACTTTTCGTCAAATTACAACGTTCAACTTTAAATTTAATGCACCGGACCTCAACGGCAAAACGACCGCCGCCGTGCACCGCTCGAGCGCGACTGAATTTCAAGCGGGTAGAAGCTGGCTCGCCGCCGAGTTAGCCATCGGGCGTGAAACCGCCACCGGTGGCGCCATCGGGCGTGAAACCAAACTACTTCATTCGAGATTATTGATTTTTCTTTCAAAGATTTGGCTAGCGAAAGAGAGAGACACAGACAGAGAGAGAAATACAGAAATAAAATAGTATTTCTTGAATTATTGGATATCTGTTTAAAATTATTAATATGCGAGTTATTTCGTTAAGTTATGATATTTGAAAAAAAAAACAATAAGTATAAAAGCAAATGAAAAACTACAAAATAATTCGATCGGGATATTTTGCCATCGAACAAACTGAAAATGCCTATATAGTACGTGGAAAAAACTCCTGTATTACGATCAAAAAATTACCTTGATATTTTGCAAAATTCACTATGGATAAAATACATACAAGTCGATATTGATATGGGAGATAGGAAATTCACCCAGTTGCTGTTGCAAATTACACTATAATCTTTTCAAGAGACGGGCTTCCGGGCTTTTCTGTTCGCACCCGACGTCCCCTATTTTACTGAATTTTTTCAGATTTTTCCGACTCATTTTTTTTTCGATTTTTGTTTTTTTTTCGCGCCAAATTTTGAAAATCGATATCTTCGAAGCGGCTGGAGATCAAGAGACGGGCCAGGGGGCTTTTTCGTTCGCACCGACGTCCTCTATTTTACTGAATTTTTTCACATTTTTCCGACTCATTTTTTTCGATTTTTTTTTTTTTTTCGCGCCAAATTTTGAAAATCGATATCTTCGAAGCGGCTGGAGATCAAGAGACGGGCCAGGGGGCTTTTTCGTTCGCACCGACGTCCTCTATATTACTGAATTTTCTCAAATATTCTGCAGCAACGGCGGCGAACATGATAGCCGCCAATTATTTTCAAACCCGGATATCTCGCGAACCGTAGCTCCGATCGCTACGATCTCGATGTCGGTTTCGCATTCTGTCTCCAAGGAGGTATAGCGTCTGAACACGACCGCGGGGTCGGATTTTCGACAGGGACCACGGAAGTCCCAAAAACCGGAAGCAACTTCCGTACCGGAAGGAGCAGCGGGTCGACTGATGGGATTCGTAGCTCCGGTTCGTCCACCAGATGCGTGTGAATTTTTTCAGATTTTTCCGAAGTCATTTTCCGAGTTTTTTTTTTCTCTCTTTGCGTCAAATTTTGGAAATCGATATCTCCGGAAAGGCTGGAGATCGAGCGACGGGCCAAGTGGCTTTTTTGTTCGCACCGACTTCCTCTATTCTACCGAATTTTTTCAGATTTTTCCGACCAATTTTTTTTTGATTTTTGTTCTTATTTTCTCGCCAAACTTTAAAAATCGATATCTTCGAAACGGCTGGAGATCAAGAGGCGGACCTGCAAACTTGTCTATAGATATGGATAGTCTTCTCTATAACGTCTATAACATCGAGACTCTGAATTGGCAAACCGAATTACCTGGCTCTATATTAATTTCTGAAACTCGGAGCTCATGTATTTTCTACTACCGAAACGTAGAAGAGATCGTACTGAAATTTTTTATACATAGCAGCTGTGGAAATTTCCTATTTCCTACAAAAAAAAAAAGTCGAACATTTTATTCGTAGTGGATTCTGCAAGATAAAAAGGAAAGTCTTCTCTATAACGTCTATAACATCGAGATTCTGAATTGGCAAACCGAATTACCTGGCTCTATATTAATTTCTAAAACTCGGAGCTCATGTATTTTCTACTACCGAAACGTAGAAGAGATCGTACTGAAATTTTTCATACATAGCAGCTGTGGAAATTTCCTATCTCGTATAAAAAAGTCGAACATTTTATTCGTAGTGGATTCTGCAAGATAAAAAGGATAGTCTTCTCTATAACGTCTATAACATCGAGATTCTGGTTCTGGTTTTCGTACGTGTCCAACGATCAACGCACGTACACGTATGTACATTCATATACCATAAAATTGTTAACTATATCACTTAGACAAAGATTATATATCTACTTTTCGTCAAATTACAACGTTTTAACTCCAAATTTTAATGCACAGCAGCTCAACGGCAGAATGACCGTCGCCATGCACCGCTCGAGCGCGACTGAGTTTCAAGCGGGTAGAAGCTGGCTCGCCGCCGAGTTAGCCATCGGGCGTGAAACCGCCACCGGTGGCGCCACCGGGCGTGAAACCAAACTACTTCATTCGAGATTATTGATTTTTCTTTCAAAGATTTGGCTAGCGGAAGAGAGAGACACAAACAGAGAGAGAAATACAGAAATAAAATAGTATTTATTGAATTATTGGATTTCCGTTTGAAATTATTAATATGCGAGTTATGTCGTTAAGTTATAATATTTGAAAATGCAATAGGAATGAAAGCAAATGGAAAAGTACAAAATAATTCAATCGGGATGTCTTACCATCGAACAAGTCGAAAATTCCTATATAGTACGTGCAAAAAACTCTTGTATTACGAGCTGAAAATTGCCGTGATATCTTGGAAAATTCAATACGAATAAAATAAGAACAAGTCGATATTGATATGGGAGATAGAAAAATTTACGTAGTTGCTGTTGCAAATTACACTATATTCTTCTCTATAACGCGTGTATAACATCGCGATTCTGAATTCGCAAACCGAATAACCTGGCTATATATATTTTTCTAAAACTCGGAGCTCATGTATTTCCTACTACCGAAACGTAGAAGAGATCGTACTGAAATTTTTCATACATAGCAGCTGTGAGAATTTCCTATCTCGTATAAAAAAGTCGAACATTTTATTCGTAGTGGATTCTGCAAGATAAAAAGGATAGTCTTCTCTATAACGTCTATAACATCGAGATTCTGAATTGGCAAACCGAATTACCTGGCTCTATATTAATTTCTAAAACTCGGAGCTCATGTATTTCCTACTACCGAAACGTAGAAGAGATCGTACTGAAATTTTATATACATAGCAGCTGTGGGAATTTCTCATTTCCTATAAAAAAAAAGTCGAACATATAATTCGTAGTGGATTCTGCAAGATAAAAAGGATAGTCTTCTCTTTAACGTCTATAACATCGAGATTCTGAATTGGCAAACCGAATTACCTGGCTCTATATTAATTTCTAAAACTCGGAGCTCATGTATTTCCTACTACCGAAACGTAGAAGAGATCGTACTGAAATTTTTTATACATAGCAGCTGTGAAAATTTCCTATTTCCAATAAAAAAAAAGTCGAACATATAATTCGTAGTGGATTCTGCAAGATAAAAAGGATAGTCTTCTCTATAGCGTCTATAACATCGAGATTCTGAATTGGCAAACCGAATTACCTGGCTCTATATTAATTTCTAAAACTCGGAGCTCATGTATTTCCTACTACCGAAACGTAGAAGAGATCGTACTGAAATTTTATATACATAGCAGCTGTGGGAATTTCTCATTTCCTATAAAAAAAAAGTCGAACATATAATTCGTAGTGGATTCTGCAAGATAAAAAGGATAGTCTTCTCTTTAACGTCTATAACATCGAGATTCTGAATTGGCAAACCGAATTACCTGGCTCTATATTAATTTCTAAAACTCGGAGCTCATGTATTTCCTACTACCGAAACGTAGAAGAGATCGTACTGAAATTTTATATACATAGCAGCTGTGGGAATTTCCTATCTTCTATAAAAAAAAGTCGAACATTTTATTCGTAGTGGATTCTGCAAGATAAAAAGGATAGTCTTCTCTATAACGTCTATAACATCGAGATTCTGAATTGGCAAACCGAATTACCTGGCTCTATATTAATTTCGAAAACTCGGAGCTCATGTATTTCCTACTACCGAAACGTAGAAAAGATCGTACTGAAATTTCTTATGTATAGCAGCTTATGAAATTTTCTATTTCCTATAAAAAAAAAAGTCGAACATTTTATTCGTAGTGGATTCTGCAAGATAAAAAGGATAGTCTTCTCTATAACGTCTATAACATCGAGATTCTGAATTGGCAAACCGAATTACCTGGCTCTATATTAATTTCGAAAACTCGGAGCTCATGTATTTCCTACTACCGAAACGTAGAAAAGATCGTACTGAAATTTCTTATGTATAGCAGCTTATGAAATTTTCTATTTCCTATAAAAAAAAAAGTCGAACATTTTATTCGTAGTGGATTCTGCAAGATAAAAAGGATAGTCTTCTCTATAACGTCTATAACATCGAGATTCTGAATTGGCAAACCGAATTACCTGGCTCCATATTAATTTCTAAAGCTCGGAGCTCATGTATTTCCTACTACCGAAACGTAGAAGAGATCGTACTGAAATTTCCCATACATAACAGCTTTTGAAATTTTCTATTTCCTGTTAAAAAAAGTCGAACATTTTATTCGTAGTAGATTCTGCAAGATAAAAAGGATAGTCTTCTCTATAACGTCTATAACATCGAGATTCTGAATTGGCAAACCGAATTACCTGGCTCCATATTAATTTCTAAAGCTCGGAGCTCATGTATTTCCTACTACCGAAACGTAGAAGAGATCGTACTGAAATTTTTTATACATAGCAGCTGTGAAAATTTCCTATTTCCAATAAAAAAAAAGTCGAACATTTTATTCGTAGTGGATTCTGCAAGATAAAAAGGATAGTCTTCTCTATAACGTCTATAACATCGAGATTCTGAATTGGCAAACCGAATTACCTGGCTCTATATTAATTTCTAAAACTCGGAGCTCATGTATTTCCTACTACCGAAACGTAGAAGAGATCGTACTGAAATTTTTTATACATAGCAGCTGTGAGAATTTCCTATCTCGTATAAAAAAGTCGAACATTTTATTCGTAGTGGATTCTGCAAGATAAAAAGGATAGTCTTCTCTATAACGTCTATAACATCGAGATTCTGAATTGGCAAACCGAATTACCTGGCTCTATATTAATTTCTAAAACTCGGAGCTCATGTATTTCCTACTACCGAAACGTAGAAGAGATCGTACTGAAATTTTATATACATAGCAGCTGTGGGAATTTCTCATTTCCTATAAAAAAAAAGTCGAACATATAATTCGTAGTGGATTCTGCAAGATAAAAAGGATAGTCTTCTCTTTAACGTCTATAACATCGAGATTCTGAATTGGCAAACCGAATTACCTGGCTCTATATTAATTTCTAAAACTCGGAGCTCATGTATTTCCTACTACCGAAACGTAGAAGAGATCGTACTGAAATTTTATATACATAGCAGCTGTGGGAATTTCCTATCTTCTATAAAAAAAAGTCGAACATTTTATTCGTAGTGGATTCTGCAAGATAAAAAGGATAGTCTTCTCTATAACGTGCATAACATCGCGATTCTGGTTCTGGTTTTCGTACGTGTCCAATGATCAACGCACGTATACGTATGTACATTCATACACTGTTGGAAAAAATATGCCAATTTCAACTCATTTCGCATGTCCCATTAGGTCCACTAACTTTTTTTAGGTAATTTCACAGAAACATAGTATCCCAGATAGCACAAACCTCAGAAAGATGTCTCCAAGAACTCTTTCTAGAGACTTCTTTTAGAGCTGCGCATAAGATCTCTTACGGACATCAATTTGAAGCAATTCGAAATAAGAACTCTTCTAAATTTCTTATGTAAGATATCAATTTTTTGAAGTCTTAAAGAAGTCTTTTTTCTGCCATCAAAAAGACTTCTTAATTCAGACCTCGATATGTTATCTCATTTTTGATGAGTTTTCGATTCATTTTACGCATGTGCGTCTTACTGAAATGATTCAGTGCAATCTATCCTACAGTTAGAATGTAGTACAAGTGAGTTATCAGGTATTGTAATAATTTATGTAACGATAATTGATAATTAATTATTAACTAATATTATTGCTGTGAAAACTATGACGTGGATTCAATTCATTATTATTCAATATAAATAAGAGAAGTTAAATCCGCAAACCCATTGGTTTATATCAACCCAATGTTATAGGGTTAGCATAACCTCAGTGTAGTGAAGACTACACTGAGTGAATGAGTGAAATGTATTCCAATATGCATAATGTATTATATTTGATTAATTGTTACACATGTCACATATGTTAATATGAATAAAGTGTCATTTCCTTATAATTATCTTCAATATATTCATTGAGTTTTGTAGGTAAATTGTGATTTTATCCTAGAAAATGTCCAAAAAGAAATCATTTGAGGGAGGACCCTACTGAAATTTTGACAAAAGGCAGTTTTTTATTTTTGTATCGGCCAAAAAATATCCAATCTAAAGAGTAATACGACCAATTCTAGATTATGGTAGAATATATTCTTCAACAAAATCTCAGTCTTCTGCGATGAAAGTGTATGCGCAGGAGACCTTTCGCAGCGCTGCGGAGGATAAATTCTGGAAAGGTTCCCTGCGCATACACTTTCATCGCAGGAGACTGAGATTTTGTTTAAAAATATATTCTACCATAATCTAGAATTGATAGTATTACTTTTTAGATTGGATATCTTTTGGCCAATTGAAAAATAAAAAACTGCTTTTTGTCAAAATTTCAGTAGGGTCCTCCCTTAACGACTTGTCGTAGAGTTAAAAAAATAAACGAAACAACAGCCTGCCTCGCTATTGGAGATGCAGTCCAATTGTAACGCTGAAAAAATAACTATAGAGGAAGTGGTACAGTTGGAAACTGATGGAGAATGCGGATGATGTGAAATCATTAGGTGATTTTCATTCAGTTGCAATAGGTGAAAGTTATTGCAATACTCATCTAATCAGTTCAGTGGAATCAGAAATTAATGTATTTCAATAAAAATGTCATTTCCGAAGCTGCAATTCTCAAAACAGAGTTCTTATTGTCGTCTTTTTTAACAAATCAGAAAAATAATTCTTCGGACATCCTTCTGACGAAATCAGAAGAAAGAGTCCTCCAGGATGACGTTTTAGAGAAGTCTCAAGAGGTAGTCTTTAAGACATCTTTTTGAAGAGGTCTTACTTCCATCTTGAAGTGGCGCATTAGACGACTTTCTGAAGTCAATAAGACTTTTTTGAGAAGTTATATTCGGATGTCCAAGTCTTACATGCGAACTCTTTAAGAATTCTTTCAGAAGTCATATTGCTGTCTGGGATGTCATCCCTCAACATGGGATTTCAGTTGATATTTGTAGTTCCATTCCATGGGTCAATAAGACGTCATCAATCTGTTAAATTGAAATGATTAAATCTTTATAATGAATGACAGCTGAGTCAAATCAACTAAAAATACAGTTGAAATTGACATCTTTAGTTTTTATATACATAGACCATATGTTATTTCAAAGATTTAACATAAACATAAAGTTGTTTCTTTATTATTCTGAAGTTAACATAATAGATGTGTCAAGTTCTGTGTAATTATGTTAATAATAAATTTCAACATGGAATACCAGCTTAACCTAAATCGAATTCGTTAAATTGACATTCGAATATGTATTGAATTTGCTATCATATTGTTAACTGCGAATTTGTTTGACAGTAACACAAAATTTTTCCAACAGTGTACCATAGAATTGTCAACTATATCACTTAGACAAAGATTATATATATACTTTTCGTCAAATTACAACGTTTTTAACTTTAAATTTAATGCACCGCACCTCAACGACAGAATGACAGTCGCCATGCACCGCACGAGCGCGACTGAGTTTCAAGCGGGTAGAAGCCGGCTCGCCTCCGAGTTAGCTATCGGGCGTGAAACCGCCACGGGTGGCGCCATCGCGCGTGAAACCAAACTACTTCATTCGAGATTATTGATTTTTCTTTCAAAGATTTGGCTAGCGGAAGAGAGAGACACAAACAGAGAGAGAAATACAGAAATAAAATAGTATTTATTGAATTATTGGATTTCCGTTTAAAATTATTAATATGCGAGTTATGTCGTTAAGTTATAATATTTGAAAATGCAATAAGAATGAAAGCAAATGGAAAAGTACAAAATAATTCAATCGGGATATCTTGCCATCGAACAAGTCGAAAATTCCTATATAGTACGTGCAAAAAACTCTTGTATTACGAGCTGAAAATTGCCGTGATATCTTGGAAAATTGAATATGAATAAAATAAGAACAAGTCGATATTGATATGGGAGATAGAAAAATTTACGTAGTTGCTGTTGCAAATTACACTATATTCTTCTCTATAACGCGTGTATAACATCGCGATTTTGAATAACCTGGCTATATATATTTTTCTAAAACTCGGAGCTCATGTATTTCCTACTACCGAAACGTAGAAGAGATCGTACTGAAATTTTTTATACATAGCAGCTGTGAGAATTTCCTATCTCGTATAAAAAAGTCGAACATTTTATTCGTAGTGGATTCTGCAAGATAAAAAGGATAGTCTTCTCTATAACGTGTATAAGATCGCGATTCTAAATTCGCAAACCGAATAACCTGGCTCTATATTAATTTCTAAAACTCGGAGCTCCTGTATTTCCTACTGCCGAAACGTAGAAGAGATCGTACTGAAATTTCTTATGTATAGCAGCTTATGAAATTTTCTATTTCCTATAAAAAAAAAGTCGAACATTTTATTCGTAGTGGATTCTGCAAGATAAAAAGGATAGTCTTCTCTATAACGTGTATAAGATCGCGATTCTGAATTCGCAAACCGAATTACCTGGCTCTATATTAATTTCTAAAACTCGGAGCTCATGTATTTCCTACTACCGAAACGTAGAAGAGATCGTACTGAAATTTTTTATACATAGCAGCTGTGAGAATTTCCTATCTCGTATAAAAAAGTCGAACATTTTATTCGTAGTGGATTCTGCAAGATAAAAAGGATAGTCTTCTCTATAACGTGTATAAGATCGCGATTCTGAATTCGCAAACCGAATTACCTGGCTCTATATTAATTTCTAAAACTCGGAGCTCATGTATTTCCTACTACCGAAACGTAGAAGAGATCGTACTGAAATTTCTTATGTATAGCAGCTTATGAAATTTTCTATTTCCTATAAAAAAAAAGTCGAACATTTTATTCGTAGTGGATTCTGCAAGATAAAAAGGATAGTCTTCTCTATAACGTGTATAAGATCGCGATTCTGAATTCGCAAACCGAATTACCTGGCTCTATATTAATTTCTAAAACTCGGAGCTCATGTATTTCCTACTACCGAAACGTAGAAGAGATCGTACTGAAATTTTTTATACATAGCAGCTGTGAGAATTTCCTATCTCGTATAAAAAAGTCGAACATTTTATTCGTAGTGGATTCTGCAAGATAAAAAGGATAGTCTTCTCTATAACGTGTATAAGATCGCGATTCTGAATTCGCAAACCGAATTACCTGGCTCTATATTAATTTCTAAAACTCGGAGCTCATGTATTTCCTACTACCGAAACGTAGAAGAGATCGTACTGAAATTTTTTATACATAGCAGCTGTGAGAATTTCCTATCTCGTATAAAAAAGTCGAACATTTTATTCATAGTGGATTCTGCAAGATAAAAAGGATAGTCTTCTCTATAACGTGTATAACATCGAGATTCTGAATTGGCAAACCGAATTACCTGGCTCTATATTAATTTCTAAAACTCGGAGCTCATGTATTTCCTACTACCGAAACGTAGAAGAGATCGTACTGAAATTTTTTATACATAGCAGCTGTGAGAATTTCCTATCTCGTATAAAAAAGTCGAACATTTTATTCGTAGTGGATTCTGCAAGATAAAAAGGATAGTCTTCTCTATAACGTGTATAAGATCGCGATTCTGAATTCGCAAACCGAATTACCTGGCTCTATATTAATTTCTAAAACTCGGAGCTCATGTATTTCCTACTACCGAAACGTAGAAGAGATCGTACTGAAATTTCTTATGTATAGCAGCTTATGAAATTTTCTATTTCCTATAAAAAAAAAGTCGAACATTTTATTCGTAGTGGATTCTGCAAGATAAAAAGGATAGTCTTCTCTATAACGTGTATAAGATCGCGATTCTGAATTCGCAAACCGAATTACCTGGCTCTATATTAATTTCTAAAACTCGGAGCTCATGTATTTCCTACTACCGAAACGTAGAAGAGATCGTACTGAAATTTTTTATACATAGCAGCTGTGAGAATTTCCTATCTCGTATAAAAAAGTCGAACATTTTATTCGTAGTGGATTCTGCAAGATAAAAAGGATAGTCTTCTCTATAACGTCTATAACATCGAGATTCTGAATTGGCAAACCGAATTACCTGGCTCTATATTAATTTCGAAAACTCGGAGCTCATGTATTTCCTACTACCGAAACGTAGAAGAGATCGTACTGAAATTTTTTATACATAGCAGCTGTGAGAATTTCCTATCTCGTATAAAAACGTCGAACATTTTATTCATAGTGGATTCTGCAAGATAAAAAGGATAGTCTTCTCTATAACGTCTATAACATCGAGATTCTGAATTGGCAAACCGAATTACCTGGCTCTATATTAATTTCTAAAACTCGGAGCTCATGTATTTCCTACTACCGAAACGTAGAAGAGATCGTACTGAAATTTTTTATACATAGCGGCTGTGAGAATTTCCTATCTCGTATAAAAAAGTCGAACATTTTATTCGTAGTGGATTCTGCAAGATAAAAAGGATAGTCTTCTCTATAACGTCTATAACATCGAGATTCTGAATTGGCAAACCGAATTACCTGGCTCTATATTAATTTCTAAAACTCGGAGCTCATGTATTTCCTACTACCGAAACGTAGAAGAGATCGTACTGAAATTTTTTATACATAGCGGCTGTGAGAATTTCCTATCTCGTATAAAAAAGTCGAACATTTTATTCGTAGTGGATTCTGCAAGATAAAAAGGATAGTCTTCTCTATAACGTCTATAACATCGAGATTCTGAATTGGCAAACCGAATTACCTGGCTCTATATTAATTTCTAAAACTCGGAGCTCATGTATTTCCTACTACCGAAACGTAGAAGAGATCGTACTGAAATTTTTTATACATAGCAGCTGTGGAAATTTTTTATTTCCTACGAAAAAAAAGTCGAACATTTTATTCGTAGTGTATTCTGCAAGATAAAAAGGATAGTCTTCTCTATAACGTGCATAACATCGCGATTCTGGTTCTGGTTTTCGTACGTGTCCATTGATCAACGCACGTATACGTATGTACATTCACACACTGTTGGAATAAATATGCCAATTTCAACTCATTTCGCATGTCCCATTAGGTCCACTAACTTTTTTTTAGGAAATTTCACAGAAACATAGTATGTCATCCCTCAACATGGGATTTCAGTTGATATTTGTAGTTCCATTCCATGGGTCAATAAGACGTCATCAATCTGTTAAATTGAAATGATTAAATGTTCATAATGAATGACAGCTGAGTCAAATCAACTAAAAATACAGTTGAAATTGACATCTTTAGTTTTTATAACATAAACCATATGTTATTTCAAAGGTTTAACATAAACATAAAGTTGTTTCTTTATTATTCTGAAGTTAACATAATAGATGTGTCAAATTCTGTGTAATTATGTTAATAATAAATTTCAACATGGAATACCAGCTTAACCTAAATCGAATTCGTTAAATTGACATTCGAATATGTATTGAATTTGCTATCATATTGTTAACTGCGAATTTGTTTGACAGTAACACAAAATTTTTCCAACAGTGTACCATAGAATTGTTAACTATATCACTTAGACAAAGATTATATAAGTCGGGGATGTAGAGGATGGCGGATATATATTGGGATTATTCAATAAAACGGCTCGATTAAGGACAACCTTATATTTCATTTATTAATCTTCACAAATCTTTATCAATCACACTGCTTCTTCATCGAAACGTAAATCAACAACTCTATCTTCTGTTTCAAAACTCTTCTGTTAATCATCTGCCGATCTGATAACCACTCTCCGACTTATATATACTTTTCGTCAAATTACAACGTTTTAACTCCAAATTGTAATGCACAGCAGCTCAACGGCAGAACGACCGTCGCCATGCACCGCTCGAGCGCGACTGAGTTTCAAGCGGGTAGAAGCTGGCTCGCCGCCGAGTTAGCCATCGGGCGTGAAACCGCCACCGGTGGCGCCATCGGGCGTGAAACCAAACTACTTCATTCGAGATTATTGATTTTTCTTTCAAAGATTTGGCTAGCGAAAGAGAGAGACAGAGAGAGAAACACAGAAATAAAATAGTATTTCTTGAATTATTGGATATCTGTTTAAAATTATTAATATGCGAGTTATTTCGATAAGTTATGATATTTGAAAAAAAAAAACAATAAGTATAAAAGCAAATGAAAAACTACAAAATAATTCGATCGGGATATTTTGCCATCGAACAAACTGAAAATTCCTATATAGTACGTGGAAAAAACTCCTGTATTACGATCAAAAAATTACCTTGATATTTTGCAAAATTCACTATGGATAAAATACATACAAGTCGATATTGATATGGGAGATAGGAAATTCACCCAGTTGCTGTTGCAAATTACACTATAATCTTTTCAAGAGACGGGCTTCCGGGCTTTTTTGTTCGCACCCGACGTCCCCTATTTTACTGAATTTTTTCAGATTTTTCCGACTCATTTTTTTTTCGATTTTTGTTTTTTTTTTCGCGCCAAATTTTGAAAATCGATATCTTCGAAGCGGCTGGAGATCAAGAGACGGGCCAGGGGGCTTTTTCTTCGCACCGACGTCCTCTATATTAGTGAATTTTCTTAAATATTCCGCAGCAACGGCGGCGAACATGATAGCCGCCAATTATTTTCAAACCCGGATATCTCGCGAACCGTAGCTCCGATCGCTACGATCTCGATGTCGGTTTCGCGTTCTGTCTCCAAGAAGGTATAGCGTCTGAACACGACCGCGGGGTCGGATTTTCGACAGCGACCACGGAAGTCCCAAAAACCGGAAGCAACTTCCGTACCGGAAGGAGCAGCGGGTCGACTGATGCGATTCGTAGCTCCGGTTCGTCCACCAGATGCGTGTGAATTTTTTCAGATTTTTCCGAAGTCATTTTCCGAGTTTTTTTTTTCTCTCTTTGCGTCAAATTTTGAAAATCGTGTCTCCGGAAAGGCTGGAGATCGAGCGACGGGCCAAGTGGCTTTTTTGTTCGCACCGACTTCCTCTATTCTACTGAATTTTTTCAGATTTTTCCGACCAATTTTTTTTCGATTTTTGTTCTTATTTTCTCGCCAAACTTTAAAAATCGATATCTTCGAAACGGCTGGAGATCAAGAGACGGACCTGCAAACTTGTCTATAGATATGGATAGTCTTCTCTATAACGTCTATAACATCGAGATTCTGAATTGGCAAACCGAATTACCTGGCTCTATATTAATTTCTAAAACTCGGAGCTCATGTATTTCCTACTACCGAAACGTAAAAGAGATCGTACTGAAATTTCCCATACATAACAGCTTTTGAAATTTTCTATTTCCTGTTAAAAAAAGTCGAACATTTTATTCGTAGTAGATTCTGCAAGATAAAAAGGATAGTCTTCTCTATAACGTCTATAACATCGAGATTCTGAATTGGCAAACCGAATTACCTGGCTCTATATTAATTTCTAAAACTCGGAGCTCATGTATTTCCTACTACCGAAACGTAGAAGAGATCGTACTGAAATTTTTTATACATAGCAGCTGTGAGAATTTCCTATCTCGTATAAAAAAGTCGAACATTTTATTCGTAGTGGATTCTGCAAGATAAAAAGGATAGTCTTCTCTATAACGTCTATAACATCGAGATTCTGAATTGGCAAACCGAATTACCTGGCTCTATATTAATTTCGAAAACTCGGAGCTCATGTATTTCCTACTACCGAAACGTAGAAAAGATCGTACTGAAATTTCTTATGTATAGCAGCTTATGAAATTTTCTATTTCCTATAAAAAAAAAAGTCGAACATTTTATTCGTAGTGGATTCTGCAAGATAAAAAGGATAGTCTTCTCTATAACGTCTATAACATCGAGATTCTGAATTGGCAAACCGAATTACCTGGCTCTATATTAATTTCTAAAACTCGGAGCTCATGTATTTCCTACTACCGAAACGTAGAAGAGATCGTACTGAAATTTCCCATACATAACAGCTTTTGAAATTTTCTATTTCCTGTTAAAAAAAGTCGAACATTTTATTCGTAGTAGATTCTGCAAGATAAAAAGGATAGTCTTCTCTATAACGTCTATAACATCGAGATTCTGAATTGGCAAACCGAATTACCTGGCTCTATATTAATTTCTAAAACTCGGAGCTCATGTATTTCCTACTACCGAAACGTAGAAGAGATCGTACTGAAATTTCCCATACATAACAGCTTTTGAAATTTTCTATTTCCTGTTAAAAAAAGTCGAACATTTTATTCGTAGTAGATTCTGCAAGATAAAAAGGATAGTCTTCTCTATAACGTCTATAACATCGAGATTCTGAATTGGCAAACCGAATTACCTGGCTCTATATTAATTTCTAAAACTCGGAGCTCATGTATTTCCTACTACCGAAACGTAGAAGAGATCGTACTGAAATTTTTTATACATAGCAGCTGTGAGACTTTCCTATCTCGTATAAAAAAGTCGAACATTTTATTCGTAGTGGATTCTGCAAGATAAAAAGGATAGTCTTCTCTATAACGTCTATAACATCGAGATTCTGAATTGGCAAACCGAATTACCTGGCTCTATATTAATTTCGAAAACTCGGAGCTCATGTATTTCCTTCTACCGAAACGTAGAAAAGATCGTACTGAAATTTCTTATGTATAGCAGCTTATGAAATTTTCTATTTCCTATAAAAAAAAAAGTCGAACATTTTATTCGTAGTGGATTCTGCAAGATAAAAAGGATAGTCTTCTCTATAACGTCTATAACATCGAGATTCTGAATTGGCAAACCGAATTACCTGGCTCTATATTAATTTCTAAAACTCGGAGCTCATGTATTTCCTACTACCGAAACGTAGAAGAGATCGTACTGAAATTTTTTATACATAGCAGCTGTGAGAATTTCCTATCTCGTATAAAAAAGTCGAACATTTTATTCGTAGTGGATTCTGCAAGATAAAAAGGATAGTCTTCTCTATAACGTCTATAACATCGAGATTCTGAATTGGCAAACCGAATTACCTGGCTCTATATTAATTTCGAAAACTCGGAGCTCATGTATTTCCTTCTACCGAAACGTAGAAAAGATCGTACTGAAATTTCTTATGTATAGCAGCTTATGAAATTTTCTATTTCCTATAAAAAAAAAAGTCGAACATTTTATTCGTAGTGGATTCTGCAAGATAAAAAGGATAGTCTTCTCTATAACGTCTATAACATCGAGATTCTGAATTGGCAAACCGAATTACCTGGCTCTATATTAATTTCGAAAACTCGGAGCTCATGTATTTCCTACTACCGAAACGTAGAAAAGATCGTACTGAAATTTCTTATGTATAGCAGCTTATGAAATTTTCTATTTCCTATAAAAAAAAAAGTCGAACATTTTATTCGTAGTGGATTCTGCAAGATAAAAAGGATAGTCTTCTCTATAACGTCTATAACATCGAGATTCTGAATTGGCAAACCGAATTACCTGGCTCTATATTAATTTCGAAAACTCGGAGCTCATGTATTTCCTACTACCGAAACGTAGAAAAGATCGTACTGAAATTTCTTATGTATAGCAGCTTATGAAATTTTCTATTTCCTATAAAAAAAAAAGTCGAACATTTTATTCGTAGTGGATTCTGCAAGATAAAAAGGATAGTCTTCTCTATAACGTCTATAACATCGAGATTCTGAATTGGCAAACCGAATTACCTGGCTCTATATTAATTTCTAAAACTCGGAGCTCATGTATTTCCTACTACCGAAACGTAGAAGAGATCGTACTGAAATTTTTTATACATAGCAGCTGTGAGAATTTCCTATCTCGTATAAAAAAGTCGAACATTTTATTCGTAGTGGATTCTGCAAGATAAAAAGGATAGTCTTCTCTATAACGTCTATAACATCGAGATTCTGAATTGGCAAACCGAATTACCTGGCTCTATATTAATTTCTAAAACTCGGAGCTCATGTATTTCCTACTACCGAAACGTAGAAGAGATCGTACTGAAATTTCCCATACATAACAGCTTTTGAAATTTTCTATTTCCTGTTAAAAAAAGTCGAACATTTTATTCGTAGTAGATTCTGCAAGATAAAAAGGATAGTCTTCTCTATAACGTCTATAACATCGAGATTCTGAATTGGCAAACCGAATTACCTGGCTCTATATTAATTTCTAAAACTCGGAGCTCATGTATTTCCTACTACCGAAACGTAGAAGAGATCGTACTGAAATTTTTTATACATAGCAGCTGTGAGAATTTCCTATCTCGTATAAAAAAGTCGAACATTTTATTCGTAGTGGATTCTGCAAGATAAAAAGGATAGTCTTCTCTATAACGTCTATAACATCGAGATTCTGAATTGGCAAACCGAATTACCTGGCTCTATATTAATTTCGAAAACTCGGAGCTCATGTATTTCCTTCTACCGAAACGTAGAAAAGATCGTACTGAAATTTCTTATGTATAGCAGCTTATGAAATTTTCTATTTCCTATAAAAAAAAAAGTCGAACATTTTATTCGTAGTGGATTCTGCAAGATAAAAAGGATAGTCTTCTCTATAACGTCTATAACATCGAGATTCTGAATTGGCAAACCGAATTACCTGGCTCCATATTAATTTCTAAAGCTCGGAGCTCATGTATTTCCTACTACCGAAACGTAGAAGAGATCGTACTGAAATTTTTTATACATAGCAGCTGTGAAAATTTCCTATTTCCAATAAAAAAAAAGTCGAACATTTTATTCGTAGTGGATTCTGCAAGATAAAAAGGATAGTCTTCTCTATAACGTCTATAACATCGAGATTCTGAATTGGCAAACCGAATTACCTGGCTCTATATTAATTTCTAAAACTCGGAGCTCATGTATTTCCTACTACCGAAACGTAGAAGAGATCGTACTGAAATTTTTTATACATAGCAGCTGTGAGAATTTCCTATCTCGTATAAAAAAGTCGAACATTTTATTCGTAGTGGATTCTGCAAGATAAAAAGGATAGTCTTCTCTATAACGTCTATAACATCGAGATTCTGAATTGGCAAACCGAATTACCTGGCTCTATATTAATTTCTAAAACTCGGAGCTCATGTATTTCCTACTACCGAAACGTAGAAGAGATCGTACTGAAATTTTTTATACATAGCAGCTGTGAGAATTTCCTATCTCGTATAAAAAAGTCGAACATTTTATTCGTAGTGGATTCTGCAAGATAAAAAGGATAGTCTTCTCTATAACGTCTATAACATCGAGATTCTGAATTGGCAAACCGAATTACCTGGCTCTATATTAATTTCTAAAACTCGGAGCTCATGTATTTCCTACTACCGAAACGTAGAAGAGATCGTACTGAAATTTCCCATACATATGGCACCGGTAGAAATTTCCTATCTCTTATAAAAAAGTCGAACATTTTATTCGTAGTGGATTCTGCAAGATAAAAAGGATAGTCTTCTCTATAACGTCTATAACATCGAGATTCTGAATTGGCAAACCGAATTACCTGGCTCTATATTAATTTCTAAAACTCGGAGCTCATGTATTTCCTACTACCGAAACGTAGAAGAGATCGTACTGAAATTTCCCATACATATGGCACCGGTAGAAATTTCCTATCTCTTATAAAAAAGTCGAACATTTTATTCGTAGTGGATTCTGCAAGATAAAAAGGATAGTCTTCTCTATAACGTCTATAACATCGAGATTCTGAATTGGCAAACCGAATTACCTGGCTCTATATTAATTTCTAAAACTCGGAGCTCATGTATTTCCTACTACCGAAACGTAGAAGAGATCGTACTCAAATTTCCCATATATAGCAGCTGTGGAAATTTCCTATCTCTTATAAAAAAAGTCGAACGTTTTATTCGTAGTGGATTCTGCAAGATAAAAAGGATAGTCTTCTCTATAACGTGCATAACATCGCGATTCTGGTTCTGGTTTTCGTACGTGTCCAATGATCAACGCACGTATACGTATGTACATTCATACACTGTTGGAAAAAATATGCCAATTTCAACTCATTTCGCATGTCCCATTAGGTCCACTAACTTTTTTTAGGTAATTTCACAGAAACATAGTATCCCAGATAGCACAAACCTCAGAAAGATGTCTCCAAGAACTCTTTCTAGAGACTTCTTTTAGAGCTCTTACGGACATCAATTTTAAGCAATTCGAAATAAGAACTCTTCTAAATTTCTTATGTAAGATATCAATTTTTTGAAGTCTTAAAGAAGTCTTTTTTCTGCCATCAAAAAGACTTCTTAATTCAGACCTCGATATGTTATCTCATTTTTGATGAGTTTTCGATTCATTTTACGCATGTGCGTCTTACTGAAATGATTCAGTGCAATCTATCCTACAGTTAGAATGTAGTACAAGTGAGTTATCAGGTATTGTAATAATTTATGTAACGATAATTGATAATTAATTATTAACTAATATTATTGCTGTAAAAACTATGACGTGGATTCAATTCATTATTATTCAATATAAATAAGAGAAGTTAAATCCGCAAACCCATTGGTTTATATCAACCCAATGTTATAGGGTTAGCATAACCTCAGTGTAGTGAAGACTACACTGAGTGAATGAGTGAAATGTATTCCAATATGCATAATGTATTATATTTGATTAATTGTTACACATGTCACATATGTTAATATGAATAAAGTGTCATTTCCTTATAATTATCTTCAATATATTCATTGAGTTTTGTAGGTAAATTGTGATTTTATCCTAGAAAATGTCCAAAAAGAAATCATTTGAGGGAGGACCCTACTGAAATTTTGACAAAAGGCAGTTTTTTATTTTTGTATCGGCCAAAAAATATCCAATCTAAAGAGTAATACGACCAATTCTAGATTATGGTAGAATATATTCTTCAACAAAATCTCAGTCTTCTGCGATGAAAGTGTATGCGCAGGAGACCTTTCGCAGCGCTGCGGAGGATAAATTCTGGAAAGGTTCCCTGCGCATACACTTTCATCGCAGGAGACTGAGATTTTGTTTAAAAATATATTCTACCATAATCTAGAATTGATAGTATTACTTTTTAGATTGGATATCTTTTGGCCAATTGAAAAATAAAAAACTGCTTTTTGTCAAAATTTCAGTAGGGTCCTCCCTTAACGACTTGTCGTAGAGTTAAAAAAATAAACGAAACAACAGCCTGCCTCGCTATTGGAGATGCAGTCCAATTGTAACGCTGAAAAAATAACTATAGAGGAAGTGGTACAGTTGGAAACTGATGGAGAATGCGGATGATGTGAAATCATTAGGTGATTTTCATTCAGTTGCAATAGGTGAAAGTTATTGCAATACTCATCTAATCAGTTCAGTGGAATCAGAAATTAATGTATTTCAATAAAAATGTCATTTCCGAAGCTGCAATTCTCAAAACAGAGTTCTTATTGTCGTCTTTTTTAACAAATCAGAAAAATAATTCTTCGGACATCCTTCTGACGAAATCAGAAGAAAGAGTCCTCCAGGATGACGTTTTAGAGAAGTCTCAAGAGGTAGTCTTTAAGACATCTTTTTGAAGAGGTCTTACTTCCATCTTGAAGTGGCGCATTAGACGACTTTCTGAAGTCAATAAGACTTTTTTGAGAAGTTATATTCGGATGTCCAAGTCTTACATGCGAACTCTTTAAGAATTCTTTCAGAAGTCATATTGCTGTCTGGGATGTCATCCCTCAACATGGGATTTCAGTTGATATTTGTAGTTCCATTCCATGGGTCAATAAGACGTCATCAATCTGTTAAATTGAAATGATTAAATCTTTATAATGAATGACAGCTGAGTCAAATCAACTAAAAATACAGTTGAAATTGACATCTTTAGTTTTTATATACATAGACCATATGTTATTTCAAAGATTTAACATAAACATAAAGTTGTTTCTTTATTATTCTGAAGTTAACATAATAGATGTGTCAAGTTCTGTGTAATTATGTTAATAATAAATTTCAACATGGAATACCAGCTTAACCTAAATCGAATTCGTTAAATTGACATTCGAATATGTATTGAATTTGCTATCATATTGTTAACTGCGAATTTGTTTGACAGTAACACAAAATTTTTCCAACAGTGTACCATAGAATTGTCAACTATATCACTTAGACAAAGATTATATATATACTTTTCGTCAAATTACAACGTTTTTAACTTTAAATTTAATGCACCGCACCTCAACGACAGAATGACAGTCGCCATGCACCGCACGAGCGCGACTGAGTTTCAAGCGGGTAGAAGCCGGCTCGCCTCCGAGTTAGCTATCGGGCGTGAAACCGCCACGGGTGGCGCCATCGCGCGTGAAACCAAACTACTTCATTCGAGATTATTGATTTTTCTTTCAAAGATTTGGCTAGCGGAAGAGAGAGACACAAACAGAGAGAGAAATACAGAAATAAAATAGTATTTATTGAATTATTGGATTTCCGTTTAAAATTATTAATATGCGAGTTATGTCGTTAAGTTATAATATTTGAAAATGCAATAAGAATGAAAGCAAATGGAAAAGTACAAAATAATTCAATCGGGATATCTTGCCATCGAACAAGTCGAAAATTCCTATATAGTACGTGCAAAAAACTCTTGTATTACGAGCTGAAAATTGCCGTGATATCTTGGAAAATTGAATATGAATAAAATAAGAACAAGTCGATATTGATATGGGAGATAGAAAAATTTACGTAGTTGCTGTTGCAAATTACACTATATTCTTCTCTATAACGCGTGTATAACATCGCGATTTTGAATAACCTGGCTATATATATTTTTCTAAAACTCGGAGCTCATGTATTTCCTACTACCGAAACGTAGAAGAGATCGTACTGAAATTTTTTATACATAGCAGCTGTGAGAATTTCCTATCTCGTATAAAAAAGTCGAACATTTTATTCGTAGTGGATTCTGCAAGATAAAAAGGATAGTCTTCTCTATAACGTGTATAAGATCGCGATTCTAAATTCGCAAACCGAATAACCTGGCTCTATATTAATTTCTAAAACTCGGAGCTCCTGTATTTCCTACTGCCGAAACGTAGAAGAGATCGTACTGAAATTTCTTATGTATAGCAGCTTATGAAATTTTCTATTTCCTATAAAAAAAAAGTCGAACATTTTATTCGTAGTGGATTCTGCAAGATAAAAAGGATAGTCTTCTCTATAACGTGTATAAGATCGCGATTCTGAATTCGCAAACCGAATTACCTGGCTCTATATTAATTTCTAAAACTCGGAGCTCATGTATTTCCTACTACCGAAACGTAGAAGAGATCGTACTGAAATTTTTTATACATAGCAGCTGTGAGAATTTCCTATCTCGTATAAAAAAGTCGAACATTTTATTCGTAGTGGATTCTGCAAGATAAAAAGGATAGTCTTCTCTATAACGTGTATAAGATCGCGATTCTGAATTCGCAAACCGAATTACCTGGCTCTATATTAATTTCTAAAACTCGGAGCTCATGTATTTCCTACTACCGAAACGTAGAAGAGATCGTACTGAAATTTCTTATGTATAGCAGCTTATGAAATTTTCTATTTCCTATAAAAAAAAAGTCGAACATTTTATTCGTAGTGGATTCTGCAAGATAAAAAGGATAGTCTTCTCTATAACGTGTATAAGATCGCGATTCTGAATTCGCAAACCGAATTACCTGGCTCTATATTAATTTCTAAAACTCGGAGCTCATGTATTTCCTACTACCGAAACGTAGAAGAGATCGTACTGAAATTTTTTATACATAGCAGCTGTGAGAATTTCCTATCTCGTATAAAAAAGTCGAACATTTTATTCGTAGTGGATTCTGCAAGATAAAAAGGATAGTCTTCTCTATAACGTCTATAACATCGAGATTCTGAATTGGCAAACCGAATTACCTGGCTCTATATTAATTTCGAAAACTCGGAGCTCATGTATTTCCTACTACCGAAACGTAGAAGAGATCGTACTGAAATTTTTTATACATAGCAGCTGTGAGAATTTCCTATCTCGTATAAAAACGTCGAACATTTTATTCATAGTGGATTCTGCAAGATAAAAAGGATAGTCTTCTCTATAACGTCTATAACATCGAGATTCTGAATTGGCAAACCGAATTACCTGGCTCTATATTAATTTCTAAAACTCGGAGCTCATGTATTTCCTACTACCGAAACGTAGAAGAGATCGTACTGAAATTTTTTATACATAGCGGCTGTGAGAATTTCCTATCTCGTATAAAAAAGTCGAACATTTTATTCGTAGTGGATTCTGCAAGATAAAAAGGATAGTCTTCTCTATAACGTCTATAACATCGAGATTCTGAATTGGCAAACCGAATTACCTGGCTCTATATTAATTTCTAAAACTCGGAGCTCATGTATTTCCTACTACCGAAACGTAGAAGAGATCGTACTGAAATTTTTTATACATAGCGGCTGTGAGAATTTCCTATCTCGTATAAAAAAGTCGAACATTTTATTCGTAGTGGATTCTGCAAGATAAAAAGGATAGTCTTCTCTATAACGTCTATAACATCGAGATTCTGAATTGGCAAACCGAATTACCTGGCTCTATATTAATTTCTAAAACTCGGAGCTCATGTATTTCCTACTACCGAAACGTAGAAGAGATCGTACTGAAATTTTTTATACATAGCAGCTGTGGAAATTTTTTATTTCCTACGAAAAAAAAGTCGAACATTTTATTCGTAGTGTATTCTGCAAGATAAAAAGGATAGTCTTCTCTATAACGTGCATAACATCGCGATTCTGGTTCTGGTTTTCGTACGTGTCCATTGATCAACGCACGTATACGTATGTACATTCACACACTGTTGGAATAAATATGCCAATTTCAACTCATTTCGCATGTCCCATTAGGTCCACTAACTTTTTTTTAGGAAATTTCACAGAAACATAGTATGTCATCCCTCAACATGGGATTTCAGTTGATATTTGTAGTTCCATTCCATGGGTCAATAAGACGTCATCAATCTGTTAAATTGAAATGATTAAATGTTCATAATGAATGACAGCTGAGTCAAATCAACTAAAAATACAGTTGAAATTGACATCTTTAGTTTTTATAACATAAACCATATGTTATTTCAAAGGTTTAACATAAACATAAAGTTGTTTCTTTATTATTCTGAAGTTAACATAATAGATGTGTCAAATTCTGTGTAATTATGTTAATAATAAATTTCAACATGGAATACCAGCTTAACCTAAATCGAATTCGTTAAATTGACATTCGAATATGTATTGAATTTGCTATCATATTGTTAACTGCGAATTTGTTTGACAGTAACACAAAATTTTTCCAACAGTGTACCATAGAATTGTTAACTATATCACTTAGACAAAGATTATATAAGTCGGGGATGTAGAGGATGGCGGATATATATTGGGATTATTCAATAAAACGGCTCGATTAAGGACAACCTTATATTTCATTTATTAATCTTCACAAATCTTTATCAATCACACTGCTTCTTCATCGAAACGTAAATCAACAACTCTATCTTCTGTTTCAAAACTCTTCTGTTAATCATCTGCCGATCTGATAACCACTCTCCGACTTATATATACTTTTCGTCAAATTACAACGTTTTAACTCCAAATTGTAATGCACAGCAGCTCAACGGCAGAACGACCGTCGCCATGCACCGCTCGAGCGCGACTGAGTTTCAAGCGGGTAGAAGCTGGCTCGCCGCCGAGTTAGCCATCGGGCGTGAAACCGCCACCGGTGGCGCCATCGGGCGTGAAACCAAACTACTTCATTCGAGATTATTGATTTTTCTTTCAAAGATTTGGCTAGCGAAAGAGAGAGACAGAGAGAGAAACACAGAAATAAAATAGTATTTCTTGAATTATTGGATATCTGTTTAAAATTATTAATATGCGAGTTATTTCGATAAGTTATGATATTTGAAAAAAAAAAACAATAAGTATAAAAGCAAATGAAAAACTACAAAATAATTCGATCGGGATATTTTGCCATCGAACAAACTGAAAATTCCTATATAGTACGTGGAAAAAACTCCTGTATTACGATCAAAAAATTACCTTGATATTTTGCAAAATTCACTATGGATAAAATACATACAAGTCGATATTGATATGGGAGATAGGAAATTCACCCAGTTGCTGTTGCAAATTACACTATAATCTTTCCAAGAGACGGGCTTCCGGGCTTTTTTGTTCGCACCCGACGTCCCCTATTTTACTGAATTTTTTCAGATTTTTCCGACTCAT
Organism: Macrophya alboannulata; assembly: GCA_949628255.1. Lineage (NCBI taxonomy): Eukaryota > Metazoa > Arthropoda > Insecta > Hymenoptera > Tenthredinidae > Macrophya > Macrophya alboannulata. The sequence goes on from OX451208.1 coordinate 141,691, forward strand.
TTTTTTTTCGATTTTTGTTTTTTTTTTCGCGCCAAATTTTGAAAATCGATATCTTCGAAGCGGCTGGAGATCAAGAGACGGGCCAGGGGGCTTTTTCTTCGCACCGACGTCCTCTATATTAGTGAATTTTCTTAAATATTCCGCAGCAACGGCGGCGAACATGATAGCCGCCAATTATTTTCAAACCCGGATATCTCGCGAACCGTAGCTCCGATCGCTACGATCTCGATGTCGGTTTCGCGTTCTGTCTCCAAGAAGGTATAGCGTCTGAACACGACCGCGGGGTCGGATTTTCGACAGCGACCACGGAAGTCCCAAAAACCGGAAGCAACTTCCGTACCGGAAGGAGCAGCGGGTCGACTGATGCGATTCGTAGCTCCGGTTCGTCCACCAGATGCGTGTGAATTTTTTCAGATTTTTCCGAAGTCATTTTCCGAGTTTTTTTTTTCTCTCTTTGCGTCAAATTTTGAAAATCGTGTCTCCGGAAAGGCTGGAGATCGAGCGACGGGCCAAGTGGCTTTTTTGTTCGCACCGACTTCCTCTATTCTACTGAATTTTTTCAGATTTTTCCGACCAATTTTTTTTCGATTTTTGTTCTTATTTTCTCGCCAAACTTTAAAAATCGATATCTTCGAAACGGCTGGAGATCAAGAGACGGACCTGCAAACTTGTCTATAGATATGGATAGTCTTCTCTATAACGTCTATAACATCGAGATTCTGAATTGGCAAACCGAATTACCTGGCTCTATATTAATTTCTAAAACTCGGAGCTCATGTATTTCCTACTACCGAAACGTAAAAGAGATCGTACTGAAATTTCCCATACATAACAGCTTTTGAAATTTTCTATTTCCTGTTAAAAAAAGTCGAACATTTTATTCGTAGTAGATTCTGCAAGATAAAAAGGATAGTCTTCTCTATAACGTCTATAACATCGAGATTCTGAATTGGCAAACCGAATTACCTGGCTCTATATTAATTTCTAAAACTCGGAGCTCATGTATTTCCTACTACCGAAACGTAGAAGAGATCGTACTGAAATTTTTTATACATAGCAGCTGTGAGAATTTCCTATCTCGTATAAAAAAGTCGAACATTTTATTCGTAGTGGATTCTGCAAGATAAAAAGGATAGTCTTCTCTATAACGTCTATAACATCGAGATTCTGAATTGGCAAACCGAATTACCTGGCTCTATATTAATTTCGAAAACTCGGAGCTCATGTATTTCCTACTACCGAAACGTAGAAAAGATCGTACTGAAATTTCTTATGTATAGCAGCTTATGAAATTTTCTATTTCCTATAAAAAAAAAAGTCGAACATTTTATTCGTAGTGGATTCTGCAAGATAAAAAGGATAGTCTTCTCTATAACGTCTATAACATCGAGATTCTGAATTGGCAAACCGAATTACCTGGCTCTATATTAATTTCTAAAACTCGGAGCTCATGTATTTCCTACTACCGAAACGTAGAAGAGATCGTACTGAAATTTCCCATACATAACAGCTTTTGAAATTTTCTATTTCCTGTTAAAAAAAGTCGAACATTTTATTCGTAGTAGATTCTGCAAGATAAAAAGGATAGTCTTCTCTATAACGTCTATAACATCGAGATTCTGAATTGGCAAACCGAATTACCTGGCTCTATATTAATTTCTAAAACTCGGAGCTCATGTATTTCCTACTACCGAAACGTAGAAGAGATCGTACTGAAATTTTTTATACATAGCAGCTGTGAGAATTTCCTATCTCGTATAAAAAAGTCGAACATTTTATTCGTAGTGGATTCTGCAAGATAAAAAGGATAGTCTTCTCTATAACGTCTATAACATCGAGATTCTGAATTGGCAAACCGAATTACCTGGCTCTATATTAATTTCGAAAACTCGGAGCTCATGTATTTCCTTCTACCGAAACGTAGAAAAGATCGTACTGAAATTTCTTATGTATAGCAGCTTATGAAATTTTCTATTTCCTATAAAAAAAAAAGTCGAACATTTTATTCGTAGTGGATTCTGCAAGATAAAAAGGATAGTCTTCTCTATAACGTCTATAACATCGAGATTCTGAATTGGCAAACCGAATTACCTGGCTCTATATTAATTTCTAAAACTCGGAGCTCATGTATTTCCTACTACCGAAACGTAGAAAAGATCGTACTGAAATTTCTTATGTATAGCAGCTTATGAAATTTTCTATTTCCTATAAAAAAAAAAGTCGAACATTTTATTCGTAGTGGATTCTGCAAGATAAAAAGGATAGTCTTCTCTATAACGTCTATAACATCGAGATTCTGAATTGGCAAACCGAATTACCTGGCTCTATATTAATTTCTAAAACTCGGAGCTCATGTATTTCCTACTACCGAAACGTAGAAGAGATCGTACTGAAATTTTTTATACATAGCAGCTGTGAGAATTTCCTATCTCGTATAAAAAAGTCGAACATTTTATTCGTAGTGGATTCTGCAAGATAAAAAGGATAGTCTTCTCTATAACGTCTATAACATCGAGATTCTGAATTGGCAAACCGAATTACCTGGCTCTATATTAATTTCGAAAACTCGGAGCTCATGTATTTCCTTCTACCGAAACGTAGAAAAGATCGTACTGAAATTTCTTATGTATAGCAGCTTATGAAATTTTCTATTTCCTATAAAAAAAAAAGTCGAACATTTTATTCGTAGTGGATTCTGCAAGATAAAAAGGATAGTCTTCTCTATAACGTCTATAACATCGAGATTCTGAATTGGCAAACCGAATTACCTGGCTCTATATTAATTTCTAAAACTCGGAGCTCATGTATTTCCTACTACCGAAACGTAGAAGAGATCGTACTGAAATTTTTTATACATAGCAGCTGTGAGAATTTCCTATCTCGTATAAAAAAGTCGAACATTTTATTCGTAGTGGATTCTGCAAGATAAAAAGGATAGTCTTCTCTATAACGTCTATAACATCGAGATTCTGAATTGGCAAACCGAATTACCTGGCTCTATATTAATTTCGAAAACTCGGAGCTCATGTATTTCCTTCTACCGAAACGTAGAAAAGATCGTACTGAAATTTCTTATGTATAGCAGCTTATGAAATTTTCTATTTCCTATAAAAAAAAAAGTCGAACATTTTATTCGTAGTGGATTCTGCAAGATAAAAAGGATAGTCTTCTCTATAACGTCTATAACATCGAGATTCTGAATTGGCAAACCGAATTACCTGGCTCTATATTAATTTCGAAAACTCGGAGCTCATGTATTTCCTACTACCGAAACGTAGAAAAGATCGTACTGAAATTTCTTATGTATAGCAGCTTATGAAATTTTCTATTTCCTATAAAAAAAAAAGTCGAACATTTTATTCGTAGTGGATTCTGCAAGATAAAAAGGATAGTCTTCTCTATAACGTCTATAACATCGAGATTCTGAATTGGCAAACCGAATTACCTGGCTCTATATTAATTTCGAAAACTCGGAGCTCATGTATTTCCTACTACCGAAACGTAGAAAAGATCGTACTGAAATTTCTTATGTATAGCAGCTTATGAAATTTTCTATTTCCTATAAAAAAAAAAGTCGAACATTTTATTCGTAGTGGATTCTGCAAGATAAAAAGGATAGTCTTCTCTATAACGTCTATAACATCGAGATTCTGAATTGGCAAACCGAATTACCTGGCTCCATATTAATTTCTAAAGCTCGGAGCTCATGTATTTCCTACTACCGAAACGTAGAAGAGATCGTACTGAAATTTCCCATACATAACAGCTTTTGAAATTTTCTATTTCCTGTTAAAAAAAGTCGAACATTTTATTCGTAGTAGATTCTGCAAGATAAAAAGGATAGTCTTCTCTATAACGTCTATAACATCGAGATTCTGAATTGGCAAACCGAATTACCTGGCTCCATATTAATTTCTAAAGCTCGGAGCTCATGTATTTCCTACTACCGAAACGTAGAAGAGATCGTACTGAAATTTTTTATACATAGCAGCTGTGAAAATTTCCTATTTCCAATAAAAAAAAAGTCGAACATTTTATTCGTAGTGGATTCTGCAAGATAAAAAGGATAGTCTTCTCTATAACGTCTATAACATCGAGATTCTGAATTGGCAAACCGAATTACCTGGCTCTATATTAATTTCTAAAACTCGGAGCTCATGTATTTCCTACTACCGAAACGTAGAAGAGATCGTACTGAAATTTTTTATACATAGCAGCTGTGAGAATTTCCTATCTCGTATAAAAAAGTCGAACATTTTATTCGTAGTGGATTCTGCAAGATAAAAAGGATAGTCTTCTCTATAACGTCTATAACATCGAGATTCTGAATTGGCAAACCGAATTACCTGGCTCTATATTAATTTCTAAAACTCGGAGCTCATGTATTTCCTACTACCGAAACGTAGAAGAGATCGTACTGAAATTTTATATACATAGCAGCTGTGGGAATTTCTCATTTCCTATAAAAAAAAAGTCGAACATATAATTCGTAGTGGATTCTGCAAGATAAAAAGGATAGTCTTCTCTTTAACGTCTATAACATCGAGATTCTGAATTGGCAAACCGAATTACCTGGCTCTATATTAATTTCTAAAACTCGGAGCTCATGTATTTCCTACTACCGAAACGTAGAAGAGATCGTACTGAAATTTTATATACATAGCAGCTGTGGGAATTTCCTATCTTCTATAAAAAAAAGTCGAACATTTTATTCGTAGTGGATTCTGCAAGATAAAAAGGATAGTCTTCTCTATAACGTGCATAACATCGCGATTCTGGTTCTGGTTTTCGTACGTGTCCAATGATCAACGCACGTATACGTATGTACATTCATACACTGTTGGAAAAAATATGCCAATTTCAACTCATTTCGCATGTCCCATTAGGTCCACTAACTTTTTTTAGGTAATTTCACAGAAACATAGTATCCCAGATAGCACAAACCTCAGAAAGATGTCTCCAAGAACTCTTTCTAGAGACTTCTTTTAGAGCTGCGCATAAGATCTCTTACGGACATCAATTTGAAGCAATTCGAAATAAGAACTCTTCTAAATTTCTTATGTAAGATATCAATTTTTTGAAGTCTTAAAGAAGTCTTTTTTCTGCCATCAAAAAGACTTCTTAATTCAGACCTCGATATGTTATCTCATTTTTGATGAGTTTTCGATTCATTTTACGCATGTGCGTCTTACTGAAATGATTCAGTGCAATCTATCCTACAGTTAGAATGTAGTACAAGTGAGTTATCAGGTATTGTAATAATTTATGTAACGATAATTGATAATTAATTATTAACTAATATTATTGCTGTGAAAACTATGACGTGGATTCAATTCATTATTATTCAATATAAATAAGAGAAGTTAAATCCGCAAACCCATTGGTTTATATCAACCCAATGTTATAGGGTTAGCATAACCTCAGTGTAGTGAAGACTACACTGAGTGAATGAGTGAAATGTATTCCAATATGCATAATGTATTATATTTGATTAATTGTTACACATGTCACATATGTTAATATGAATAAAGTGTCATTTCCTTATAATTATCTTCAATATATTCATTGAGTTTTGTAGGTAAATTGTGATTTTATCCTAGAAAATGTCCAAAAAGAAATCATTTGAGGGAGGACCCTACTGAAATTTTGACAAAAGGCAGTTTTTTATTTTTGTATCGGCCAAAAAATATCCAATCTAAAGAGTAATACGACCAATTCTAGATTATGGTAGAATATATTCTTCAACAAAATCTCAGTCTTCTGCGATGAAAGTGTATGCGCAGGAGACCTTTCGCAGCGCTGCGGAGGATAAATTCTGGAAAGGTTCCCTGCGCATACACTTTCATCGCAGGAGACTGAGATTTTGTTTAAAAATATATTCTACCATAATCTAGAATTGATAGTATTACTTTTTAGATTGGATATCTTTTGGCCAATTGAAAAATAAAAAACTGCTTTTTGTCAAAATTTCAGTAGGGTCCTCCCTTAACGACTTGTCGTAGAGTTAAAAAAATAAACGAAACAACAGCCTGCCTCGCTATTGGAGATGCAGTCCAATTGTAACGCTGAAAAAATAACTATAGAGGAAGTGGTACAGTTGGAAACTGATGGAGAATGCGGATGATGTGAAATCATTAGGTGATTTTCATTCAGTTGCAATAGGTGAAAGTTATTGCAATACTCATCTAATCAGTTCAGTGGAATCAGAAATTAATGTATTTCAATAAAAATGTCATTTCCGAAACTGCAATTCTCAAAACAGAGTTCTTATTGTCGTCTTTTTTAACAAATCAGAAAAATAATTCTTCGGACATCCTTCTGACGAAATCAGAAGAAAGAGTCCTCCAGGATGACGTTTTAGAGAAGTCTCAAGAGGTAGTCTTTAAGACATCTTTTTGAAGAGGTCTTACTTCCATCTTGAAGTGGCGCATTAGACGACTTTCTGAAGTCAATAAGACTTTTTTGAGAAGTTATATTCGGATGTCCAAGTCTTACATGCGAACTCTTTAAGAATTCTTTCAGAAGTCATATTGCTGTCTGGGATGTCATCCCTCAACATGGGATTTCAGTTGATATTTGTAGTTCCATTCCATGGGTCAATAAGACGTCATCAATCTGTTAAATTGAAATGATTAAATCTTTATAATGAATGACAGCTGAGTCAAATCAACTAAAAATACAGTTGAAATTGACATCTTTAGTTTTTATATACATAGACCATATGTTATTTCAAAGATTTGACATAAACATAAAGTTGTTTCTTTATTATTCTGAAGTTAACATAATAGATGTGTCAAGTTCTGTGTAATTATGTTAATAATAAATTTCAACATGGAATACCAGCTTAACCTAAATCGAATTCGTTAAATTGACATTCGAATATGTATTGAATTTGCTATCATATTGTTAACTGCGAATTTGTTTGACAGTAACACAAAATTTTTCCAACAGTGTAATATAGAATTGTTAACTATATCACTTAGACAAAGATTATATATATACTTTTCGTCAAATTACAACGTTTTAACTCCAAATTTTAGTGCACAGCAGCTCAACGGCAGAACGACCGTCGCCATGCACCGCTCGAGCGCGACTGAGTTTCAAGCGGGTAGAAGCTGGCTCGCCGCCGAGTTAGCCATCGGGCGTGAAACCGCCACCGGTGGCGCCATCGGGCGTGAAACCAAACTACTTCATTCGAGATTATTGATTTTTCTTTCAAAGATTTGGCTAGCGAAAGAGAGAGACACAGACAGAGAGAGAAATACAGAAATAAGATAGTATTTATTGAATTATTGGATTCCCGTTTAAAATTATTAATATGCGAGTTATGTCGTTAAGATATAATATTTGAAAAAACAATAAGAATAAAAGCAAATGGAAAAGTACAAAATAATTCAATCGGGATATCTTGCCATCGAACAAACTGAAAATTCCTATATAGTACGTGGAAAAAACTCTTGTATTACGAGCTAAAAATTGCCGTGATATCTTGGAAAATTCAATATGAATAAAATAAAAACAAGTCGATATTGATATGGGAGATAGAAAAATTTACGTAGTTGCTGTTGCAAATTACACTATATTCTTCCCTATAACGCGTGTATAACATCGCGATTTTGAATAACCTGGCTATATATATTTTTCTAAAACTCGGAGCTCATGTATTTCCTACTACCGAAACGTAGAAGAGATCGTACTGAAATTTCCCATATATAGCAGCTGTGAAAATTTCCTATTTCCTATAAAAAAAAAGTCGAACATTTTATTCGTAGTGGATTCTGCAAGATAAAAAGGATAGTCTTCTCTATAACGTCTATAACATCGAGATTCTGAATTGGCAAACCGAATTACCTGGCTCTATATTAATTTCTAAAACTCGGAGCTCATGTATTTCCTACTACCGAAACGTAGAAGAGATCGTACTGAAATTTTTTATACATAGCAGCTGTGAGAATTTCCTATCTCGTATAAAAAAGTCGAACATTTTATTCGTAGTGGATTCTGCAAGATAAAAAGGATAGTCTTCTCTATAACGTCTATAACATCGAGATTCTGAATTGGCAAACCGAATTACCTGGCTCTATATTAATTTCTAAAACTCGGAGCTCATGTATTTCCTACTACCGAAACGTAGAAGAGATCGTACTGAAATTTTTTATACATAGCAGCTGTGAGAATTTCCTATCTCGTATAAAAAAGTCGAACATTTTATTCGTAGTGGATTCTGCAAGATAAAAAGGATAGTCTTCTCTATAACGTCTATAACATCGAGATTCTGAATTGGCAAACCGAATTACCTGGCTCTATATTAATTTCTAAAACTCGGAGCTCATGTATTTCCTACTACCGAAACGTAGAAGAGATCGTACTGAAATTTCCCATATATAGCAGCTGTGAAAATTTCCTATTTCCTATAAAAAAAAAGTCGAACATTTTATTCGTAGTGGATTCTGCAAGATAAAAAGGATAGTCTTCTCTATAACGTCTATAACATCGAGATTCTGAATTGGCAAACCGAATTACCTGGCTCTATATTAATTTCTAAAACTCGGAGCTCATGTATTTCCTACTACCGAAACGTAGAAGAGATCGTACTGAAATTTTTTATACATAGCAGCTGTGAGAATTTCCTATCTCGTATAAAAAAGTCGAACATTTTATTCGTAGTGGATTCTGCAAGATAAAAAGGATAGTCTTCTCTATAACGTCTATAACATCGAGATTCTGAATTGGCAAACCGAATTACCTGGCTCTATATTAATTTCTAAAACTCGGAGCTCATGTATTTCCTACTACCGAAACGTAGAAGAGATCGTACTGAAATTTTTTATACATAGCAGCTGTGAGAATTTCCTATCTCGTATAAAAAAGTCGAACATTTTATTCGTAGTGGATTCTGCAAGATAAAAAGGATAGTCTTCTCTATAACGTCTATAACATCGAGATTCTGAATTGGCAAACCGAATTACCTGGCTCTATATTAATTTCTAAAACTCGGAGCTCATGTATTTCCTACTACCGAAACGTAGAAGAGATCGTACTGAAATTTCCCATATATAGCAGCTGTGAAAATTTCCTATTTCCTATAAAAAAAAAGTCGAACATTTTATTCGTAGTGGATTCTGCAAGATAAAAAGGATAGTCTTCTCTATAACATAACATCGCGATTCTGGTTCTGGTTTTCGTACGTGTCCAATGATCAACGCACGTATACGTATGTACATTCATACACTGTTGGAAAAAATATGCCAATTTCAACTCATTTCGCTCATATTTGTAGTTCCATTCCATGGGTCAATAAGACGTCATCAATCTGTTAAATTGAAATGATTAAATGTTCATAATGAATGACAGCTGAGTCAAATCAACTAAAGATACAGTTGAAATTGACATCTTTAGTTTTTATATACATAAACCATGTGTTATTTCAAAGATTCAACATAAACATAAAGTTGTTTCTTTATTATTCTGAAGTTAACATAATAGATGTGTCAAGTTCTGTGTAATTATGTTAATAATAAATTTCAACATGAAATACCAGCTTAACTTGAATCGAATTCGTTGAATTGACATTCGAATATGTATTGAGTTTGACATAATATTGTTAACTGCGAATTTGTTTGACAGTAACACAAAATTTTTCCAACAGTGTAATATAGAATTGTTAACTATATCACTTAGACAAAGATTATATATATACTTTTCGTCAAATTACAACGTTTTAACTCCAAATTTTAATGCACAGCAGCTCAACGGCAGAACGACCGTCGCCATGCACCGCTCGAGCGCGACTGAGTTTCAAGCGGGTAGAAGCTGGCTCGCCGCCGAGTTAGCCATCGGGCGTGAAACCGCCACCGGTGGCGCCATCGGGCGTGAAACCAAACTACTTCATTCGAGATTATTGATTTTTCTTTCAAAGATTTGGCTAGCGAAAGAGAGAGACACAGACAGAGAGAGAAATACAGAAATAAGATAGTATTTATTGAATTATTGAATTCCCGTTTAAAATTATTAATATGCGAGTTATGTCGTTAAGATATAATATTTGAAAAAAACAATAAGAATAAAAGCAAATGGAAAAGTACAAAATAATTCAATCGGGATATCTTGCCATCGAACAAACTGAAAATTCCTATATAGTACGTGGAAAAAACTCTTGTATTACGAGCTAAAAATTGCCGTGATATCTTGGAAAATTCAATATGAATAAAATAAAAACAAGTCGATATTGATATGGGAGATAGAAAAATTTACGTAGTTGCTGTTGCAAATTACACTATATTCTTCCCTATAACGCGTGTATAACATCGCGATTTTGAATAACCTGGCTATATATATTTTTCTAAAACTCGGAGCTCATGTATTTCCTACTACCGAAACGTAGAAGAGATCGTACTGAAATTTCCCATATATAGCAGCTGTGAAAATTTCCTATTTCCTATAAAAAAAAAGTCGAACATTTTATTCGTAGTGGATTCTGCAAGATAAAAAGGATAGTCTTCTCTATAACGTCTATAACATCGAGATTCTGAATTGGCAAACCGAATTACCTGGCTCTATATTAATTTCTAAAACTCGGAGCTCATGTATTTCCTACTACCGAAACGTAGAAGAGATCGTACTGAAATTTTTTATACATAGCAGCTGTGAGAATTTCCTATCTCGTATAAAAAAGTCGAACATTTTATTCGTAGTGGATTCTGCAAGATAAAAAGGATAGTCTTCTCTATAACGTCTATAACATCGAGATTCTGAATTGGCAAACCGAATTACCTGGCTCTATATTAATTTCTAAAACTCGGAGCTCATGTATTTCCTACTACCGAAACGTAGAAGAGATCGTACTGAAATTTCCCATACATATGGCACCGGTAGAAATTTCCTATCTCTTATAAAAAAGTCGAACATTTTATTCGTAGTGGATTCTGCAAGATAAAAAGGATAGTCTTCTCTATAACGTCTATAACATCGAGATTCTGAATTGGCAAACCGAATTACCTGGCTCTATATTAATTTCTAAAACTCGGAGCTCATGTATTTCCTACTACCGAAACGTAGAAGAGATCGTACTGAAATTTCCCATATATAGCAGCTGTGAAAATTTCCTATTTCCTATAAAAAAAAAGTCGAACATTTTATTCGTAGTGGATTCTGCAAGATAAAAAGGATAGTCTTCTCTATAACATAACATCGCGATTCTGGTTCTGGTTTTCGTACGTGTCCAATGATCAACGCACGTATACGTATGTACATTCATACACTGTTGGAAAAAATATGCCAATTTCAACTCATTTCGCTCATATTTGTAGTTCCATTCCATGGGTCAATAAGACGTCATCAATCTGTTAAATTGAAATGATTAAATGTTCATAATGAATGACAGCTGAGTCAAATCAACTAAAGATACAGTTGAAATTGACATCTTTAGTTTTTATATACATAAACCATGTGTTATTTCAAAGATTCAACATAAACATAAAGTTGTTTCTTTATTATTCTGAAGTTAACATAATAGATGTGTCAAGTTCTGTGTAATTATGTTAATAATAAATTTCAACATGAAATACCAGCTTAACTTGAATCGAATTCGTTGAATTGACATTCGAATATGTATTGAGTTTGACATAATATTGTTAACTGCGAATTTGTTTGACAGTAACACAAAATTTTTCCAACAGTGTAATATAGAATTGTTAACTATATCACTTAGACAAAGATTATATATATACTTTTCGTCAAATTACAACGTTTTAACTCCAAATTTTAATGCACAGCAGCTCAACGGCAGAACGACCGTCGCCATGCACCGCTCGAGCGCGACTGAGTTTCAAGCGGGTAGAAGCTGGCTCGCCGCCGAGTTAGCCATCGGGCGTGAAACCGCCACCGGTGGCGCCATCGGGCGTGAAACCAAACTACTTCATTCGAGATTATTGATTTTTCTTTCAAAGATTTGGCTAGCGAAAGAGAGAGACACAGACAGAGAGAGAAATACAGAAATAAGATAGTATTTATTGAATTATTGAATTCCCGTTTAAAATTATTAATATGCGAGTTATGTCGTTAAGATATAATATTTGAAAAAAACAATAAGAATAAAAGCAAATGGAAAAGTACAAAATAATTCAATCGGGATATCTTGCCATCGAACAAACTGAAAATTCCTATATAGTACGTGGAAAAAACTCTTGTATTACGAGCTAAAAATTGCCGTGATATCTTGGAAAATTCAATATGAATAAAATAAAAACAAGTCGATATTGATATGGGAGATAGAAAAATTTACGTAGTTGCTGTTGCAAATTACACTATATTCTTCCCTATAACGCGTGTATAACATCGCGATTTTGAATAACCTGGCTATATATATTTTTCTAAAACTCGGAGCTCATGTATTTCCTACTACCGAAACGTAGAAGAGATCGTACTGAAATTTCCCATATATAGCAGCTGTGAAAATTTCCTATTTCCTATAAAAAAAAAGTCGAACATTTTATTCGTAGTGGATTCTGCAAGACAAAAAGGATAGTCTTCTCTATAACGTGTATAAGATCGCGATTCTGAATTCGCAAACCGAATAACCTGGCTATATATATTTTTCTAAAACTCGGAGCTCCTGTATTTCCTACTACCGAAACGTAGAAGAGATCGTACTGAAATTTCCCATATATAGCAGCTGTGAAAATTTCCTATCTTCTATAAAAAACAGTCGAACATTTTATTCGTAGTGGATTCTGCAAGATAAAAAGGATAGTCTTCTCTATAACGTGCATAACATCGCGATTCTGGTTCTGGTTTTCGTACGTCTCCAATGATCAACGCACGTATACGTATGTACATTCATACACTGTTGGAAAAAATATGCCAATTTCAACTCATTCCGCATGTCCCATTAGGTCCACTAACTTTTTTTAGGTAATTTCACAGAAACATAGTATGTCATCCCTCAACATGGGATTTCGGTTGATATTCGTAGTTCCATTCCATGGGTCAATAAGACGTCATCAATCTGTTAAATTGAAATGATTAAATGTTCATAATGAATGACAGCTGAGTCAAATCAACTAAAGATACAGTTGAAATTGACATCTTTAGTTTTTATATACATAAACCATGTGTTATTTCAAAGATTCAACATAAACATAAAGTTGTTTCTTTATTATTCTGAAGTTAACATAATAGATGTGTCAAGTTCTGTGTAATTATGTTAATAATAAATTTCAACATGAAATACCAGCTTAACTTGAATCGAATTCGTTGAATTGACATTCGAATATGTATTGAGTTTGACATAATATTGTTAACTGCGAATTTGTTTGACAGTAACACAAAATTTTTCCAACAGTGTACCATAAAATTGTTAACTATATCACTTTGACAAAGATTATATATATACTTTTCGTCAAATTACAACGTTTTAACTTTAAATTTAATGCACAGCAGCTCAACGGCAGAACGACCGTCGCCATGCACCGCTCGAGCGCGACTGAGTTTCAAGCGGGTAGAAGCTGGCTCGCCGCCGAGTTAGCCATCGGGCGTGAAACCGCCACCGGTGGCGCCATCGGGCGTGAAACCAAACTACTTCATTCGAGATTATTGATTTTTCTTTCAAAGATTTGGCTAGCGAAAGAGAGAGACACAAACAGAGAGAGAAATACAGAAATAAAATAGTATTTCTTGAATTGTTGGATTTCCGTTTAAAATTATTAATATGCGAGTTATGTCGTTAAGTTACAATATTTGAAAAAAACAATAAGAATGAAAGCAAATGGAAAAGTACAAAATAATTCAATCGGGATATCTTGCCATCGAACAAACTGAAAATTCCTATATAGTACGTGGAAAAAACTCTTGTATTACGAGCTAAAAATTGCCGTGGTATCTTGGAAAATTCAATATGAATAAAATAAGAACAAGTCGATATTGATATGGCAGATAGAAAAATTTACGTAGTTGCTGTTGCAAATTACACTATATTCTTCTCTATAACGCGTGTATAACATCGCGATTCTGAATTCGCAAACCGAATTACCTGGCTATATATTATATAATCTGCAACGAAGAGATTGTCACTGATAATAGTGATATCGCGGATAATTTCGTAAATTTCTTCAGTAATATTGGTGTTGATCTAGCTAAAAAAATTGACAAACAACAAGTAAACATAGAAAAGAATGTGAAACATAATTCGAATAGTATTTTCCTTACTCCAACTGATAATTATGAAATTGAAAAAACTATACCTGACTTGAAAGATAAATCAGGAGGCGTGGATGGTATTAGTAGTAGAGTTCTAAAGATTATTGCCAAGGATATTAGTGCTCCTCTAGAGTATATCTTTAACATATGTATTAATCGTGCAATATGGCCTTCTGCCTTAAAAAAAGCAGATATTATTCCAATTTTTAAATCTGGTAACAAGCATCTAACTACTAACTATAGACCTATATCACTTATTTCCAATCTAGCAAAAGTATTTGAAAAAATAATTTTTAGTAGATTATACTCTTTTTGCAATGCTAACAATTTGATCTCTGATAATCAATTTGGTTTTGTAAAAAATAGAGGTACAATTGATGCTCTTGCTATTACTTCTAACTTTATATATAATAATATTGACAACAACCTTCCAACGGTACTTGTTTTTCTAGATCTCGCTAAGGCTTTTGACACAGTTAACCACAAGATACTATTAGATAAACTATGGAGACGTGGTATAAGAGGTATTCCACATCAATTATTTACTAATTACTTAACTAATAGAGAACAGTGTGTCAAAATTAATAATTGCACAAGTGAAATAACTACTGTAAAAGTTGGTGTCCCTCAAGGTACAATACTGGGCCCTCTGCTGTTTATCATGTACATAGATGACATTTTTAATGTATTACCTCCAATTGCTCTTGTTGCGTATGCGGATGACACTGCTGTTCTATGTTCAGGTAAAAGTTGGTCTGAACGCAACGGTTGGTTAACGCAACGTTAAATAACTGGATAATTAAGCTGGACTTTTGGCTAAAAGTGAATCAACTCTCCTTGAATATTGATAAGGTAACTTATATCACTTTTGGAAGCTATAGTGACAGTGTACCTAAAGACTATCATCTTGACATGAACGGCAGTGAACTCAGTAGAGTTGAAAATTGTAAATACCTGGGGCTCTTTTTTGATTCAAATATGAAATGGAATATACATGTAAATGAACTAGCTAAAAAAATAAGGTATTTCTCTTTTCTGTTTTTTAAATTAAGTAAAAGTCTCGAACCGGTTATATGAAAAACTATATATCATGGAATATTTGAGAGTATTATAAACTATGGAATAATTGCGTGGGAAGGTGCGTACAACAACGCTGTTAAACCGTTACTTAATATAGAAAATAGATTAATTAATTTTCTTGGATCTTGCAAAGATGTTGCTGCTCCGCTTAACATTAAGGAATCTTTCATTGTTAGTGCGATAATGTATTATTATAATGAATGTAAAGATCTATTATTTACTAGACAATTGCATCTGCGAACTAGATCTAATCTGATAGCGTTACTAAAAATTATTAAGTCTATTAGCGTTAAAAATACATACTACGTGGCTATTGAGTATTATAATCTACTTCCGAATAATCTAAAGTCACTAGCTTGTAAGCAAAAAACCTTAAGGAAAAAACTAAAATGTTGGAGTGTTTCAGCTATGTACTAGTCTTTATCTAAATAACTATATACTTTCCTGTGCGATTTTTTGGTACTTTTCATTTCACTTTGCTATTGCAGTATAGTCAATAAGAAAATATATATATATATATATTCAATCTTTATGATGTCATCTGTATGATGTTATGTTTATTCTAGATGTATTTTCTGGTCTCTATGTACAGATGCTTATGCATCTCTATAGACTTTGTATACCAGAACAATAAATAAATAAATAAATAAATAGATAAATATATTTTTCTAAAACTCGGAGCTCCTGTAGTGTATTTCCTACTACCGAAACGTAGAAGAGATCGTACTGAAACTTCCCATATACATATAGCAGCTGTGTACATTTCCTATTTCCTGTAAAAAAAAAGTCGAACATTTCATTCGTAGTGGATTCTGCAAGATAAAAAGGATAATCTTCTCTATAACGTGTATAACATCGCGATTCTGGTTCTGGTTTTCTTACGTGTCCAATGATCAACGCACGTATACGTATGAACATTCATACACTGTTGGAAAAAATATGCCAATTTCAACTCATTTCGCATGTCCCATTAGGTCCACTAACTTTTTTTAGGTAATTTCACAGAAACATAGTATGTCATCCCTCAACATGGGATTTCGGTTGATATTCGTAGTTCCATTCCATGGGTCAATAGGACGTCATCAATCTGTTAAATTGAAATGATTAAATGTTCATTATGAATGACAGCTGAGTCAAATCAACTAAAAATACAGTCGAAATTGACATCTTTAGTTTTTATATACATAAACCATATGTTATTTTAAAGATTTAACATAAACATAAAGTTGTTTCTTTATTATTCTGAAGTTAACATAATAGATGTGTCAAGTTCTGTGTGATTATGTTAATAATAAATTTCAACATGAAATACCAGCTTAACTTAAATCGAATTCGTTGAATTGACATTCGAATATGTATTGAATTTGACATAATATTGTTAACTGCGAATTTGTTTGACAGTAACACAAAATTTTTCCAACAGTGTACCATAAAATTGTTAACTATATCACTTAGACAAAGATTATATATATACTTTTCGTCAAATTACAACGTTTTAACTCCAGATTTTAATGCACAGCAGCTCAACAGCAGAACGATCGTCGCCATGCACCGCTCGAGCGCGACTGAGTTTCAAGCGGGTAGAAGCTGGCTCGCCGCCGAGTTAGCTATCGGTCGTGAAACCGCCACCGGTGGCGCCATCGCGCGTGAAACCAAACTACTTCATTCGAGATTATTGATTTTTCTTTCAAAGATTTGGCTAGCGGAAGAGAGAGACACAAACAGAGAGAGAAATACAGAAATAAAATAGTATTTATTGAATTATTGGATTTCCGTTTAAAATTATTAATATGCGAGTTATGTCGTTAAGTTATAATATTTGAAAATGCAATAAGAATGAAAGCAAATGGAAAAGTACAAAATAATTCAATCGGGATATCTTGCCATCGAACAAGTCGAAAATTCCTATATAGTACGTGCAAAAAACTCTTGTATTACGAGCTGAAAATTGCCGTGATATCTTGGAAAATTGAATATGAATAAAATAAGAACAAGTCGATATTGATATGGGAGATAGAAAAATTTACGTAGTTGCTGTTGCAAATTACACTATATTCTTCTCTATAACGCGTGTATAACATCGCGATTTTGAATAACCTGGCTATATATATCCGGTTCCGGTGTAAGTACCTGTCACACGTTTTCCTCATCTGCTCTCTATTTTTTGCTCTTTTTCTGCTGTTTCCTGCCCGCTAGTCGGGCTTTTTGCAGGTTGAGGAACTTCCCCTGTCGGCTCTGGCTTTTTTGAGCATATCACGACGGTTCCTCGCTTTTCGAGTCGCGGGTGGAAGTCTTTTTTACTGGGCACTCTAAACCAGGTAACCTAACCTATATCTTGTTGGCGGGACTTTGACTGGACTTACGTCCCACACTCCTGCTCCTGTTGACATCGCTCAGAGCTATCTATCGGCGCGGCCATTGCACAACTTTTGGGCTCGCCTTTACCGACTACCGACAATGCCCGACACTGATGGAGCCAGTCGCTCTCACCCACCACCAGAGATGCCTGACAAGGATAGATCCAGTGGCTCTCATCCTGGGGCTCCACGTGAGGAACGTAAAATCTGCGCCAGTTGTAAGAAGGAGGTCAAGAATCCCATTCAGTGTGGTAGCTGCTCTCTTTTCTTCCATCCCAGCTGCTCTCAGTTCACGAAGGCGCGTAATCGCAATCAAACCAAGGTGCTTCTCTGTAAGTCCTGCACCTCTGAACCCTCGGTGTTCGCCGGGCCTCCTCGTCAGATGGGTTCTACTGTCGACCCTGCCCCTCGTGAGCCGTCGCTAGCCAGCATTTTAAATGCTGTCAGAGAAAGCTCCTCTATAATGAACAATTTCATTGCGTCTCAAACTGTACACAATACTGAGATTAACGCCAAGCTTCTCGAAATTGCGGCTCTTCCCGCTAAGGTTGCTGATTGTATTTCAGAGGTTCGCTCCCTATCCTCTTCGCACGTGGATCTTGCTAATAGCATTACTGAATTGGTAGCTGAAAACCGAGCTATGCAAGAAAAGTGTACCGATCTTGACGTCAGGCTGGCAGGCGCCGAACTTGCTAACTCACAACTGCGAGATGAGCTAACTGCCCAGATTCGTCTTAATGACACCGTTGTGGCTCGATTAGAGCGTCTTGAAAAAGCGTCCTTTGACCGTGAGCTCACTGTTTCGGGAATGCCAGAAACCGAAAATGAGGATCTTCGCATCGCGTTCACCTCGATCTGCACTCATCTCGGTGTCACAGTCTCCTCGTCCTCTGACATTGTCGATATCTCGCGTATTAAAAGCTCTCGCGACTCGGATAGAGCTAGGATGATGTTTGTCCGCCTCAGTACCGGCTCTCTGCGTAACAATATCTTAGCTGCTTTTCGTTCTGCCAGGACTTTAACCGCGAGCGAATTATCTGAAACGCTACCTCACGTGCGCATCTATCTGAATGAATATCTGACTCCGGAGGTCGCTAAACTTCTCAAACGTGCTAAGGCGGAGGCCAAAGTCAAGGGTTTTAAGTTTGTTTGGGTTCGCGATGGCGTCATCAGGGTGAAAAAGGATGCTGACTCGATGCCTGTAGTTATTCGCTCTGAGGAGGATCTCAATCGTGCTCTGTCTGCAGTTTCTGATGATCTGGGTCAACATGACGCTGGGGCGGCCAGTTCTTCCTCATCTTGACTCCATAGCGGTGCCTCCGACTCCTCAGTACGTCAGCTTTCGGATAACGCGAACAATGTAATCGACGCCTCTGTAAATGACTATTTAAAAATCTGCCACTTCAACGCTCAATCGTTGCCTGCCCACTTTGATCTAGTTCGTGACTTCTTTTTTTCTACCTTTTGTCATGTTATAGCGGTGTCAGAGACATGGCTCACGGATCGTGTCACGGATGACGCTGTTTCACTTCCTGGTTACTACTTGATCAGATGGGACAGGCGTGGAGCCCGTGGGGGCGGTGTTTGCATCTTCATCCACTCCAGTCTTCGGTCACGTGTACTTGCTACTTCATCTGAGCAATATTGTTCTAAACCGGAATTTCTTATCGTTGAGATATCGCATGCGAACTTGCACCCTCTCCTATTTTCGATTGTCTACAGGCCTCCTAATGCGTGCTACATTGATGACTTCGAGCACACCCTATCTAGTTACCTTCATCGGTACGTAGACATTGTTGTGACTGGGGATTTCAATGCTGATCTTTGCTCACAATCATCTTACTCAACGCGACTCAAGGATTTCTTTTTTAGCCATAATCTTGACATCGTTCCGCTTTCTCCGACACATCACACGGCGACTTCGCACACCCTGCTTGACCTCTTAGTGGTTGATCGGCTTTCTAAGGTTCTCTCTTTCGGACAATCAGGAGTGCCTTTCCTATCGGGTCATGAGCTGATTTTCGTCGTCTATAGGACTAAAGCGCCTCGTCCTCCCAGCAAAGTCATAACATGTCGTAGTCTCAAGAACATGGATACCTCTGCCTATCTAAACGATCTTGCTGTTTCGGATTGGTCATCTCTTTTGTCTATGTCTTCCACTGTCGATGACAAAGTCTCCTTACTCACGAGCACGGTCATGGGAGCCATTGACGTACATGCTCCTGCGCGACAGCTATCTATAAACCGTCCTCCAGCACCCTGGCTCTCGACTGCCATTAAACGATCCATGGCTGACCGCGATAGGTGTTTTAGACTTTTTAAACGTACTCGTAGTACCTCCCATCACTCTAGTTACAAGAAGCTCAGAAACCATACCCAGACTCTCGTGCGATTAGCTAAAGCCAGCTATTATACTACTCTGTTTTCGACACTTAATAACTCTAAGTCTGTCTGGGCTGAATTTCGTCGTCTGAGGTTATGCAAGCCAAATGAGGGTTTGTCTGCTTTGTGCATTCCCCTTGATGATCTGAATCGTGCCTTTCTGTCTGCCGGTACCTCAGAACAGACAGCGTCTCTAATATCCAATCCCTCGACTGGTTGGATCAATGAGGTTAGATTTGATTGCAGCAACTTCTTCTTTGGGTATATTACTCCTGAGCTTCTTTTAACTCATCTAAGCAATTTTCGCAAGAACTCCAGAGGACCTGATAACATTGCGATTGAGTACATTCATCGAGGGATTGCTGTTATCCTACGCTGTTTGCTTGAGATTTTCAACTCTTCACTTACCTTCGCGACATTCCCTGCCAGCTGGAAACGCTCTCTAGTGAGACCTCTACCGAAATCAAAGAATCCTCACTCCGCTAATGACTTCAGGCCGATTTCTATTCTTTGCTGTCTGTCTAAGGTACTTGAAAAGGTCGTCTTTGCTCAATTGTCGGAATTTCTTGTGTCTACGGGGCGACTTGACCCCTTCCAGTCGGGCTACCGCAAGGGTTTTAGCACACAGACAGCGATGATCAAGGTCACGGATGACGTAAGGTCGGGTGTAGACAAGGGGCTAGTCACTATCATGGTACTCTTCGATTTCAGTAAAGCATTTGACACTGTTGACCATAGACTCTTGCTCCGTAAGCTTAGCGATCTCGGACTCTCGAACTCTGCTCTAATGTGGTTCGCCTCCTACTTGAATGATAGGTCTCAAGCTGTCCTTGGGCCGGAGGGTGAGTTATCCTCTTGGGAGCCTGTACTCTCTGGTGTGCCGCAGGGCTCTGTTCTTGGTCCGTTACTTTTCTCGGTCTTCATCAATGATCTTCCACAGGCAATTAGGCACTGCAGGCATATGCTTTACGCGGACGACTTACAAATCTATTATCAATGCACGCCGCTTGATCTTGAGGTAGGCCTTGGGAAGGTTTCGGAGGATGTCTCCGCTATCAGCGCGTGGGCTGCTGCGAATCGGCTCCGACTCAATCTGGGCAAGACTTGTGCTGCGATTCTTGGTAGCTCCCCCTTTGTCCGAAGATTGGACTACTCCGATATTCCACGGATCAACTGCGGTGCTCACTCGATCCCTTTTGTTGAGTCTTTTCGCTACCTTGGTGTTTCTATAAATCGAACTCTGGCTTGGAATGCTCAGGTACTTCAGATCTCTAAAAGAATCTTCGCTATTTTACACCAGCTCAAGTCTTGCAAGGGGTTTCTCTCTACTCCCCTCCGGAAATTACTCGTTACTACGCTGGTGTTTCCGCAGCTGGATTACTGCTGCGTCGCTCTGTGTGATCTGCCTGGTGTTCTTACCTCGAAACTCCAGCGCGCCTTAAATGCCTGTGTCCGTTTCGTCTTAGATTTGAGGAGAGATGAGCGCATCTCCCCGCATCTCCACAGCCTTGGCTGGCTTACTGTAGCAAATAGGCGACTTTACTTCATGGGCTGTCTTCTCTTTTCGGTGCTGGCAGACTCAAGGCCGAAATATCTACGCGATAACTTTAATTTCAGGGCGGATGTTGTCCAGCGTCAGGTCCGGGTGGCTGAACGGGAGCTTTTTGTTCCCTCTTACAACACGACGTCCTTCCGCAAATCCTTCACCGTAGCGGCTAGTTACTTTTGGAACTCTCTTCCGCCTGATGTTCGGCTTGCCTCTTCGCTGCCTAGCTTTAAACTAAGGTTGCGTAATCATCTACTCTCGCTCCGCCCTGCGTAACCCGTAACCCGGCTGTGACTCTCTTCAACTGTCACTCGTCGTTCGGCTTTCTTTTTCTTTTTGTGGTCTTTTTCTTTTTTTATGGTTTTATTGCCTTCGCACCCAACTTTTTACTTATTTCCTCTCTCTGTATTATTATTTTACTTCATTATACTTATTATTTTAGTTTATTTTATTTTTGTTTCACTTTACTTTAGTTTACTTCTTTTTTGTTCTATTTTATTTTATTTTATTGTACTTCTTTTTGTATTCTATCTTACTTTATTTTTTTTGTTCTCGGTTCTGGTCATATAAGACTTTCTGGTTTTTTTGTACATTTTTGTAACTCTGCACAGGGTAACTCAGCTGCCTTACCTTATGTTACTTTTACTTTCTGGTCTTATTTCTTTTCCAATCTCATGTATTTTACTTCTTCTCTTGCACACTTGGTTCGGGCCTTGGTGATGCAGCTGTGTTACCATCTCAACACCTATTTTTCTATTTCTCTTATGCACTATTGGTTTTTTTTTTCATTGTATTTATTATTCTATTTTCTTTTCCTTACTATACCATATTTCTTTTTCTTAGTTTTAGTTTGTCTGTCATTATACTGTTTTCTTTTTTTGTTCAACCTCTGTACATATCTGTAACCACTTTTCTTCTCGTCTTACGGGACTATGTCCCATGACGTAATAAATGATTATTATTATTATATATTTTTCTAAAACTCGGAGCTCATGTATTTCCTACTACCGAAACGTAGAAGAGATCGTACTGAAATTTTTTATACATAGCAGCTGTGAGAATTTCCTATCTCGTATAAAAAAGTCGAACATTTTATTCGTAGTGGATTCTGCAAGATAAAAAGGATAGTCTTCTCTATAACGTGTATAAGATCGCGATTCTAAATTCGCAAACCGAATAACCTGGCTCTATATTAATTTCTAAAACTCGGAGCTCATGTATTTTCTACTACCGAAACGTAGAAGAGATCGTACTGAAATTTCCCATACATATGGCACCGGTAGAAATTTCCTATCTCTTATAAAAAAGTCGAACATTTTATTCGTAGTGGATTCTGCAAGATAAAAAGGATAGTCTTCTCTACGACGTGTATAAGATCGCGATTCTGAATTCGCAAACCGAATAACCTGGCTCTATATTAATTTCTAAAACTCGGAGCTCATGTATTTCCTACTACCGAAACGTAGAAGAGATCGTACTGAAATTTTTTATACATAGCAGCTGTGAAAATTTCCTATTTCCAATAAAAAAAAAAGTCGAACATTTTATTCGTAGTGGATTCTGCAAGATAAAAAGGATAGTCTTCTCTATAACGTCTATAACATCGAAATTCTGAATTGGCAAACCGAATTACCTGGCTCTATATTAATTTCTAAAACTCGGAGCTCATGTATTTCCTACTACCGAAACGTAGAAGAGATCGTACTGAAATTTTTTATATATAGCAGCTGTGAGAATTTCCTATCTCGTATAAAAAAGTCGAACATTTTATTCGTAGTGGATTCTGCAAGATAAAAAGGATAGTCTTCTCTATAACGTCTATAACATCGAGATTCTGAATTGGCAAACCGAATTACCTGGCTCTATATTGATTTCTAAAACTCGGAGCTCATGTATTTTCTACTACCGAAACGTAGAAGAGATCGTACTGAAATTTTTTATACATAGCAGCTGTGAAAATTTCCTATTTCCAATAAAAAAAAAAGTCGAACATTTTATTCGTAGTGGATTCTGCAAGATAAAAAGGATAGTCTTCTCTATAACGTCTATAACATCGAGATTCTGAATTGGCAAACCGAATTACCTGGCTCTATATTAATTTCTAAAACTCGGAGCTCATGTATTTCCTACTACCGAAACGTAGAAGAGATCGTACTGAAATTTTTTATACATAGCAGCTGTGAGAATTTCCTATCTCGTATAAAAAAGTCGAACATTTTATTCGTAGTGGATTCTGCAAGATAAAAAGGATAGTCTTCTCTATAACGTCTATAACATCGAGATTCTGAATTGGCAAACCGTATTACCTGGCTCCATATTAATTTCTAAAGCTCGGAGCTCATGTATTTCCTACTACCGAAACGTAGAAGAGATCGTACTGAAATTTTTTATACATAGCAGCTGTGAAAATTTCCTATTTCCAATAAAAAAAAAGTCGAACATTTTATTCGTAGTGGATTCTGCAAGATAAAAAGGATAGTCTTCTCTATAACGTCTATAACATCGAGATTCTGAATTGGCAAACCGAATTACCTGGCTCCATATTAATTTCTAAAGCTCGGAGCTCATGTATTTCCTACTACCGAAACGTAGAAGAGATCGTACTGAAATTTTTTATACATAGCAGCTGTGAAAATTTCCTATTTCCAATAAAAAAAAAGTCGAACATTTTATTCGTAGTGGATTCTGCAAGATAAAAAGGATAGTCTTCTCTATAACGTCTATAACATCGAGATTCTGAATTGGCAAACCGAATTACCTGGCTCTATATTAATTTCTAAAACTCGGAGCTCATGTATTTCCTACTACCGAAACGTAGAAGAGATCGTACTGAAATTTCCCATACATATGGCACCGGTAGAAATTTCCTATCTCTTATAAAAAAGTCGAACATTTTATTCGTAGTGGATTCTGCAAGATAAAAAGGATAGTCTTCTCTATAACGTGCATAACATCGCGATTCTGGTTCTGGTTTTCGTACGTGTCCATTGATCAACGCACGTATACGGGCGGTTCCACGTCAACTGTACCACTTCTGTACCTCATAGTAAGCGATTCTACCGAGATTTGGTGATTATGTAGGTTTGGTAGAAAAAGAATTTTCGGCCAAAGGTTTTTGCGAAATTCAAATAACTATACAAGTTGCAAAACATGAAACTTTTGGGTCGCCGATTTTTCAAAAATTCGTATCTCTGCAACCACTTATCGTAATCTTAATTTTCTTCCACCCATCGGCGCAGAAAAGTATGAAGTTTGAACAAAAAAATACACCATTAATGCGGGACCAAAAAATTCTCTTGTATTACGTGATCCAATGTTAGAAACAAATTTTCAGTCGGGTTCTCCCACTTTCTAAAATTTGAAAAAAATACACGGCACTCTGTTCAGTCTGATCTTTAATTTCGGCCATCTGAAAGTTTGGTGTCTCATCTAGTTTGCGTAATAATAAATGTCAAAGTTCGCCGTGCGCCCTCTCGCCGCGCGGTGTCATCAGCATTTATAGTGGATGAAATACCCCCATGCGTAGTTCCAGTAGAGTACGTGTCTGTAACATGTTTCACAGCACTCATTGACTACATTTGTCACAAAAATAGTGAAAAATCGAAGAGCTGGAGATGTGTTATCTTACCTTCATTCTGTTGGTCCGGAATGCATTCTCTACATCATCCTCATGATCACATTGTGATCACATGATCCCACCTCATGATCACATTGTGATCACATGATCCCACCTCATGATCACATTGTGATCACATGATCCCACCTCATGATCACATTGTGATCATGAGGATAATGTAGAGAATGCATACTGGACCAACAGAATGAAAGTAAGATAACACATGTCAAGCTTTTCGATTTTTCACTATTTTTGTGACGAATATAGTCAATGTGTGCTGTGAAACATGTTACAGACACGTACTCTACTGGAACTACCGAAGGGTTATTCACTTAGTGAAATCGCAAACCACTTTTGAAAGCAATCGCTATGAAATCAATTAGAAAAATCTTGAAAATCGCTTGTAATCGCCTTCGGGAAATCAGTTAAAATCGTCCGAAACGCTTGAAATCGCATGAAATCAGTTAAAATCGCCCGAAATCGCTTGAAATCGTTCGAGTAATCACTTGCAATCGCATGTGTTTTCACTTGTAATCACTTGAAATCATGTGAAATCACTTCGGAAATCCCTTCAAACTGCTCTAAGGAAATCGCATGCAATCGAATAAAATCGCATACAATCGAATGAAATCATTGAAATCGTTTAAAATATTGCAATCGCTTGTCATCTACACTGTGAGTGAATAGCCCCTCGGGAACTACGCATGGGGGTATTTCATCCACTATAAATGCTGATGACACCGCGCGGCGAGAGGGCGCACGGCGAACTTTGACATTTATTATTACGCAAACTAGATGAGACACCAAACTTTCAGATGGCCGAAATTAAAGATCAGACTGAACAGAGTGCCGTGTATTTTTTTCAAATTTTAGAAAGTGGGAGAACCCGACTGAAAATTTGTTTCTAACATTGGATCACCCAATACAAGAGAATTTTTTGGTCCCGCATTAATGGTGTATTTTTTTGTTCAAACTTCATACTTTTCTGCGCCGATGGGTGGAAGAAAATTAAGATTACGATAAGTGGTTGCAGAGATACGAATTTTTGAAAAATCGGCGACCCAAAAGTTTCATGTTTTGCAACTTGTATAGTTATTTGAATTTCGAAAAAACCTTTGGCCGAAAATTCTTTTTCTACCAAACCTACATAATCACCAAATCTCGGTAGAATCGCTTACTATGAGGTACAGAAGTGGTACAGTTGACGTGGAACCGCCCATACGTATGTACATTCATACACTGTTGGAAAAAATATGCCAATTTCAACTCATTTCGCATGTCCCATTAGGTCCACTAACTTTTTTTTAGGTAATTTCACAGAAACATAGTATGTCATCCCTCAACATGGGATTTCGGTTGATATTTGTAGTTCCATTCCATGGGTCAATAAGACGTCATCAATCTGTTAAATTGAAATGATTAAATGTTCATAATGAATGACAGCTGAGTCAAATCAACTAAAAATACAGTTGAAATTGACATCTTTAGTTTTTATAACATAAACCATATGTTATTTCAAAGATTTAACATAAACATAAAGTTGTTTCTTTATTATTCTGAAGTTAACATAATAGATGTGTCAAGTTCTGTGTAATTATGTTAATAATAAATTTCAACATGGAATACCAGCTCAACCTAAATCGAATTCGTTAAATTGACATTCGAATATGTATTGAATTTGCTATCATATTGTTAACTGCGAATTTGTTTGACAGTAACACAAAATTTTTCCAACAGTGTAATATAGAATTGTTAACTATATCACTTAGACAAAGATTATATATATACTGTTCGTCAAATTACAACGTTTTAACTCCAAATTTTAATGCACAGCAGCTCAACGGCACTACGACCGTCGCGATGCACCGCTCGAGCGCGACTGAGTTTCAAGCGGGTAGAAGCTGGCTCGCCGCCGAGTTAGCCATCGGGCGTGAAACCGCCACCGGTGGCGCCATCGGGCGTGAAACCAAACTACTTCATTCGAGATTATGATTTTTCTTTCAGAGATTTGGCTAGCGAAAGAGAGAGACACAGACAGAGAGAGAAATACAGAAATAAAAATACAGAAATAAAATAGTATTTATTGAATTATTGGATTTCCGTTTAAAATTATTAATATGCGAGTTATGTCGTTAAGATATAATATTTGAAAAAAACAATAAGAATAAAAGCAAATGGAAAAGTACGGAATAATTCAATCGGGATATCTTGCCATCGAACAAACTGAAAATTCCTATATAGTACGTGAAAAAAACTCTTGTATTACGAGCTAAAAATTGCCGTGATATCTTGGAATATTCAATATGAATAAAATAAGAACAAGTCGATATTGATATGGGAGATAGAAAAATTTACGTAGTTGCTGTTGCAAATTACACTATATTCTCCCCTATAACGCGTGTATAACATCGCGATTTTGAATAACCTGGCTATATATATTTTTCTAAAACTCGGAGCTCCTGTATTTCCTACTACCGAAACGTAGAAGTGATCGTACTGAAATTTTTTATACATAGCAGCTGCGAGAATTTCCTATCTCGTATAAAAAAAACGAACATTTTATTCGTAGTGGATTCTGCAAGATAAAAAGGATAGTCTTCTCTATAACGTCTATAACATCGAGATTCTGAATTGGCAAACCGAATTACCTGGCTCTATATTAATTTCTAAAACTCGGAGCTCATGTATTTCCTACTACCGAAACGTAGAAGAGATCGTACTGAAATTTTTTATACATAGCAGCTGTGAAAATTTCCTATTTCCAATAAAAAAAAAGTCGAACATTTTATTCGTAGTGGATTCTGCAAGATAAAAAGGATAGTCTTCTCTATAACGTCTATAACATCGAGATTCTGAATTGGCAAACCGAATTACCTGGCTCCATATTAATTTCTAAAGCTCGGAGCTCATGTATTTCCTACTACCGAAACGTAGAAGAGATCGTACTGAAATTTTTTATACATAGCAGCTGTGAAAATTTCCTATTTCCAATAAAAAAAAAGTCGAACATTTTATTCGTAGTGGATTCTGCAAGATAAAAAGGAAAGTCTTCTCTATAACGTCTATAACATCGAGATTCTGAATTGGCAAACCGAATTACCTGGCTCTATATTAATTTCTAAAACTCGGAGCTCACGTATTTCCTACTACCGAAACGTAGAAGAGATCGTACTCAAATTTCCCATACATAACAGCTTTTGAAATTTTCTATTTCCTGTAAAAAAAAGTCGAACATTTTATTCGTAGTGGATTCTGCAAGATAAAAAGGATAGTCTTCTCTATAACGTCTATAACATCGAGATTCTGAATTGGCAAACCGAATTACCTGGCTCTATATTAATTTCTAAAACTCGGAGCTCATGTATTTCCTGCTACCGAAACGTAGAAGAGATCGTACTGAAATTTTTTATACATAGCAGCTGTGGGAATTTCCTATTTCCTACGAAAAAAAAGTCGAACATTTCATTCGTAGTGGATTCTGCAAGATGAAAAGGATAGTCTTCTCTATAACGTCTATAACATCGAGATTCTGAATTGACAAACCGAATTACCTGGCTCTATATTAATTTCTAAAACTCGGAGCTCATGTATTTCCTACTACCGAAACGTAGAAGAGATCGTACTCAAATTTCCCATATATAGCAGCTGTGGAAATTTTCTATCTCTTATAAAAAAGTCGAACATTTTATCCGTAGTGGATTCTGCAAGATAAAAAGGATAGTCTTCTCTATAACGTGTATAAGATCGCGATTCTGAATTCGCAAACCGAATAACCTGGCTATATATATTTTTCTAAAACTCGGAGCTCCTGTATTTCCTACTACCGAAACGTAGAAGAGATCGTACTCAAATTTCCCATACATAACAGCTTTTGAAATTTTCTATTTCCTGTAAAAAAAAGTCGAACATTTTATTCGTAGTGGATTCTGCAAGATAAAAAGGATAGTCTTCTCTATAACGTCTATAACATCGAGATTCTGAATTGGCAAACCGAATTACCTGGCTCCATATTAATTTCTAAAGCTCGGAGCTCATGTATTTCCTACTACCGAAACGTAGAAGAGATCGTACTGAAATTTTTTATACATAGCAGCTGTGAAAATTTCCTATTTCCAATAAAAAAAAAGTCGAACATTTTATTCGTAGTGGATTCTGCAAGATAAAAAGGATGGTCTTCTCTATAACGTCTATAACATCGAGATTCTGAATTGGCAAACCGAATTACCTGGCTCCATATTAATTTCTAAAGCTCGGAGCTCATGTATTTCCTACTACCGAAACGTAGAAGAGATCGTACTGAAATTTTCTATACATAGCAGCTGTGAGAATTTCCTATCTCGTATAAAAAAGTCGAACATTTTATTCGTAGTGGATTCTGCAAGATAAAAAGGATAGTCTTCTCTATAACGTCTATAACATCGAGATTCTGAATTGGCAAACCGAATTACCTGGCTCCATATTAATTTCTAAAGCTCGGAGCTCATGTATTTCCTACTACCGAAACGTAGAAGAGATCGTACTGAAATTTTCTATACATAGCAGCTGTGAGAATTTCCTATCTCGTATAAAAAAGTCGAACATTTTATTCGTAGTGGATTCTGCAAGATAAAAAGGATAGTCTTCTCTATAACGTCTATAACATCGAGATTCTGAATTGGCAAACCGTATTACCTGGCTCCATATTAATTTCTAAAGCTCGGAGCTCATGTATTTCCTACTACCGAAACGTAGAAGAGATCGTACTGAAATTTTTTATACATAGCAGCTGTGAAAATTTCCTATTTCCAATAAAAAAAAAGTCGAACATTTTATTCGTAGTGGATTCTGCAAGATAAAAAGGATAGTCTTCTCTATAACGTCTATAACATCGAGATTCTGAATTGGCAAACCGAATTACCTGGCTCCATATTAATTTCTAAAGCTCGGAGCTCATGTATTTCCTACTACCGAAACGTAGAAGAGATCGTACTGAAATTTTTTATACATAGCAGCTGTGAAAATTTCCTATTTCCAATAAAAAAAAAGTCGAACATTTTATTCGTAGTGGATTCTGCAAGATAAAAAGGATAGTCTTCTCTATAACGTCTATAACATCGAGATTCTGAATTGGCAAACCGAATTACCTGGCTCTATATTAATTTCTAAAACTCGGAGCTCATGTATTTCCTACTACCGAAACGTAGAAGAGATCGTACTGAAATTTCCCATACATATGGCACCGGTAGAAATTTCCTATCTCTTATAAAAAAGTCGAACATTTTATTCGTAGTGGATTCTGCAAGATAAAAAGGATAGTCTTCTCTATAACGTGCATAACATCGCGATTCTGGTTCTGGTTTTCGTACGTGTCCATTGATCAACGCACGTATACGGGCGGTTCCACGTCAACTGTACCACTTCTGTACCTCATAGTAAGCGATTCTACCGAGATTTGGTGATTATGTAGGTTTGGTAGAAAAAGAATTTTCGGCCAAAGGTTTTTGCGAAATTCAAATAACTATACAAGTTGCAAAACATGAAACTTTTGGGTCGCCGATTTTTCAAAAATTCGTATCTCTGCAACCACTTATCGTAATCTTAATTTTCTTCCACCCATCGGCGCAGAAAAGTATGAAGTTTGAACAAAAAAATACACCATTAATGCGGGACCAAAAAATTCTCTTGTATTACGTGATCCAATGTTAGAAACAAATTTTCAGTCGGGTTCTCCCACTTTCTAAAATTTGAAAAAAATACACGGCACTCTGTTCAGTCTGATCTTTAATTTCGGCCATCTGAAAGTTTGGTGTCTCATCTAGTTTGCGTAATAATAAATGTCAAAGTTCGCCGTGCGCCCTCTCGCCGCGCGGTGTCATCAGCATTTATAGTGGATGAAATACCCCCATGCGTAGTTCCAGTAGAGTACGTGTCTGTAACATGTTTCACAGCACTCATTGACTACATTTGTCACAAAAATAGTGAAAAATCGAAGAGCTGGAGATGTGTTATCTTACCTTCATTCTGTTGGTCCGGAATGCATTCTCTACATCATCCTCATGATCACATTGTGATCACATGATCCCACCTCATGATCACATTGTGATCACATGATCCCACCTCATGATCACATTGTGATCACATGATCCCACCTCATGATCACATTGTGATCATGAGGATAATGTAGAGAATGCATACTGGACCAACAGAATGAAAGTAAGATAACACATGTCAAGCTTTTCGATTTTTCACTATTTTTGTGACGAATATAGTCAATGTGTGCTGTGAAACATGTTACAGACACGTACTCTACTGGAACTACCGAAGGGTTATTCACTTAGTGAAATCGCAAACCACTTTTGAAAGCAATCGCTATGAAATCAATTAGAAAAATCTTGAAAATCGCTTGTAATCGCCTTCGGGAAATCAGTTAAAATCGTCCGAAACGCTTGAAATCGCATGAAATCAGTTAAAATCGCCCGAAATCGCTTGAAATCGTTCGAGTAATCACTTGCAATCGCATGTGTTTTCACTTGTAATCACTTGAAATCATGTGAAATCACTTCGGAAATCCCTTCAAACTGCTCTAAGGAAATCGCATGCAATCGAATAAAATCGCATACAATCGAATGAAATCATTGAAATCGTTTAAAATATTGCAATCGCTTGTCATCTACACTGTGAGTGAATAGCCCCTCGGGAACTACGCATGGGGGTATTTCATCCACTATAAATGCTGATGACACCGCGCGGCGAGAGGGCGCACGGCGAACTTTGACATTTATTATTACGCAAACTAGATGAGACACCAAACTTTCAGATGGCCGAAATTAAAGATCAGACTGAACAGAGTGCCGTGTATTTTTTTCAAATTTTAGAAAGTGGGAGAACCCGACTGAAAATTTGTTTCTAACATTGGATCACCCAATACAAGAGAATTTTTTGGTCCCGCATTAATGGTGTATTTTTTTGTTCAAACTTCATACTTTTCTGCGCCGATGGGTGGAAGAAAATTAAGATTACGATAAGTGGTTGCAGAGATACGAATTTTTGAAAAATCGGCGACCCAAAAGTTTCATGTTTTGCAACTTGTATAGTTATTTGAATTTCGAAAAAACCTTTGGCCGAAAATTCTTTTTCTACCAAACCTACATAATCACCAAATCTCGGTAGAATCGCTTACTATGAGGTACAGAAGTGGTACAGTTGACGTGGAACCGCCCATACGTATGTACATTCATACACTGTTGGAAAAAATATGCCAATTTCAACTCATTTCGCATGTCCCATTAGGTCCACTAACTTTTTTTTAGGTAATTTCACAGAAACATAGTATGTCATCCCTCAACATGGGATTTCGGTTGATATTTGTAGTTCCATTCCATGGGTCAATAAGACGTCATCAATCTGTTAAATTGAAATGATTAAATGTTCATAATGAATGACAGCTGAGTCAAATCAACTAAAAATACAGTTGAAATTGACATCTTTAGTTTTTATAACATAAACCATATGTTATTTCAAAGATTTAACATAAACATAAAGTTGTTTCTTTATTATTCTGAAGTTAACATAATAGATGTGTCAAGTTCTGTGTAATTATGTTAATAATAAATTTCAACATGGAATACCAGCTCAACCTAAATCGAATTCGTTAAATTGACATTCGAATATGTATTGAATTTGCTATCATATTGTTAACTGCGAATTTGTTTGACAGTAACACAAAATTTTTCCAACAGTGTAATATAGAATTGTTAACTATATCACTTAGACAAAGATTATATATATACTGTTCGTCAAATTACAACGTTTTAACTCCAAATTTTAATGCACAGCAGCTCAACGGCACTACGACCGTCGCGATGCACCGCTCGAGCGCGACTGAGTTTCAAGCGGGTAGAAGCTGGCTCGCCGCCGAGTTAGCCATCGGGCGTGAAACCGCCACCGGTGGCGCCATCGGGCGTGAAACCAAACTACTTCATTCGAGATTATGATTTTTCTTTCAGAGATTTGGCTAGCGAAAGAGAGAGACACAGACAGAGAGAGAAATACAGAAATAAAAATACAGAAATAAAATAGTATTTATTGAATTATTGGATTTCCGTTTAAAATTATTAATATGCGAGTTATGTCGTTAAGATATAATATTTGAAAAAAACAATAAGAATAAAAGCAAATGGAAAAGTACGGAATAATTCAATCGGGATATCTTGCCATCGAACAAACTGAAAATTCCTATATAGTACGTGAAAAAAACTCTTGTATTACGAGCTAAAAATTGCCGTGATATCTTGGAATATTCAATATGAATAAAATAAGAACAAGTCGATATTGATATGGGAGATAGAAAAATTTACGTAGTTGCTGTTGCAAATTACACTATATTCTCCCCTATAACGCGTGTATAACATCGCGATTTTGAATAACCTGGCTATATATATTTTTCTAAAACTCGGAGCTCCTGTATTTCCTACTACCGAAACGTAGAAGTGATCGTACTGAAATTTTTTATACATAGCAGCTGCGAGAATTTCCTATCTCGTATAAAAAAAACGAACATTTTATTCGTAGTGGATTCTGCAAGATAAAAAGGATAGTCTTCTCTATAACGTCTATAACATCGAGATTCTGAATTGGCAAACCGAATTACCTGGCTCTATATTAATTTCTAAAACTCGGAGCTCATGTATTTCCTACTACCGAAACGTAGAAGAGATCGTACTGAAATTTTTTATACATAGCAGCTGTGAAAATTTCCTATTTCCAATAAAAAAAAAGTCGAACATTTTATTCGTAGTGGATTCTGCAAGATAAAAAGGATAGTCTTCTCTATAACGTCTATAACATCGAGATTCTGAATTGGCAAACCGAATTACCTGGCTCCATATTAATTTCTAAAGCTCGGAGCTCATGTATTTCCTACTACCGAAACGTAGAAGAGATCGTACTGAAATTTTTTATACATAGCAGCTGTGAAAATTTCCTATTTCCAATAAAAAAAAAGTCGAACATTTTATTCGTAGTGGATTCTGCAAGATAAAAAGGAAAGTCTTCTCTATAACGTCTATAACATCGAGATTCTGAATTGGCAAACCGAATTACCTGGCTCTATATTAATTTCTAAAACTCGGAGCTCACGTATTTCCTACTACCGAAACGTAGAAGAGATCGTACTCAAATTTCCCATACATAACAGCTTTTGAAATTTTCTATTTCCTGTAAAAAAAAGTCGAACATTTTATTCGTAGTGGATTCTGCAAGATAAAAAGGATAGTCTTCTCTATAACGTCTATAACATCGAGATTCTGAATTGGCAAACCGAATTACCTGGCTCTATATTAATTTCTAAAACTCGGAGCTCATGTATTTCCTGCTACCGAAACGTAGAAGAGATCGTACTGAAATTTTTTATACATAGCAGCTGTGGGAATTTCCTATTTCCTACGAAAAAAAAGTCGAACATTTCATTCGTAGTGGATTCTGCAAGATGAAAAGGATAGTCTTCTCTATAACGTCTATAACATCGAGATTCTGAATTGACAAACCGAATTACCTGGCTCTATATTAATTTCTAAAACTCGGAGCTCATGTATTTCCTACTACCGAAACGTAGAAGAGATCGTACTCAAATTTCCCATATATAGCAGCTGTGGAAATTTTCTATCTCTTATAAAAAAGTCGAACATTTTATCCGTAGTGGATTCTGCAAGATAAAAAGGATAGTCTTCTCTATAACGTGTATAAGATCGCGATTCTGAATTCGCAAACCGAATAACCTGGCTATATATATTTTTCTAAAACTCGGAGCTCCTGTATTTCCTACTACCGAAACGTAGAAGAGATCGTACTCAAATTTCCCATACATAACAGCTTTTGAAATTTTCTATTTCCTGTAAAAAAAAGTCGAACATTTTATTCGTAGTGGATTCTGCAAGATAAAAAGGATAGTCTTCTCTATAACGTCTATAACATCGAGATTCTGAATTGGCAAACCGAATTACCTGGCTCCATATTAATTTCTAAAGCTCGGAGCTCATGTATTTCCTACTACCGAAACGTAGAAGAGATCGTACTGAAATTTTTTATACATAGCAGCTGTGAAAATTTCCTATTTCCAATAAAAAAAAAGTCGAACATTTTATTCGTAGTGGATTCTGCAAGATAAAAAGGATGGTCTTCTCTATAACGTCTATAACATCGAGATTCTGAATTGGCAAACCGAATTACCTGGCTCCATATTAATTTCTAAAGCTCGGAGCTCATGTATTTCCTACTACCGAAACGTAGAAGAGATCGTACTGAAATTTTCTATACATAGCAGCTGTGAGAATTTCCTATCTCGTATAAAAAAGTCGAACATTTTATTCGTAGTGGATTCTGCAAGATAAAAAGGATAGTCTTCTCTATAACGTCTATAACATCGAGATTCTGAATTGGCAAACCGAATTACCTGGCTCCATATTAATTTCTAAAGCTCGGAGCTCATGTATTTCCTACTACCGAAACGTAGAAGAGATCGTACTGAAATTTTCTATACATAGCAGCTGTGAGAATTTCCTATCTCGTATAAAAAAGTCGAACATTTTATTCGTAGTGGATTCTGCAAGATAAAAAGGATAGTCTTCTCTATAACGTGTATAAGATCGCGATTCTGAATTCGCAAACCGAATAACCTGGCTATATATATTTTTCTAAAACTCGGAGCTCCTGTATTTCCTACTACCGAAACGTAGAAGAGATCGTACTCAAATTTCCCATACATAACAGCTTTTGAAATTTTCTATTTCCTGTAAAAAAAAGTCGAACATTTTATTCGTAGTGGATTCTGCAAGATAAAAAGGATAGTCTTCTCTATAACGTCTATAACATCGAGATTCTGAATTGGCAAACCGAATTACCTGGCTCTATATTAATTTCTAAAACTCGGAGCTCATGTATTTCCTACTACCGAAACGTAGAAGAGATCGTACTGAAATTTTCTATACATAGCAGCTGTGAGAATTTCCTATCTCGTATAAAAAAGTCGAACATTTTATTCGTAGTGGATTCTGCAAGATAAAAAGGATGGTCTTCTCTATAACGTCTATAACATCGAGATTCTGAATTGGCAAACCGAATTACCTGGCTCCATATTAATTTCTAAAGCTCGGAGCTCATGTATTTCCTACTACCGAAACGTAGAAGAGATCGTACTGAAATTTTCTATACATAGCAGCTGTGAGAATTTCCTATCTCGTATAAAAAAGTCGAACATTTTATTCGTAGTGGATTCTGCAAGATAAAAAGGATAGTCTTCTCTATAACGTCTATAACATCGAGATTCTGAATTGGCAAACCGTATTACCTGGCTCCATATTAATTTCTAAAGCTCGGAGCTCATGTATTTCCTACTACCGAAACGTAGAAGAGATCGTACTGAAATTTTTTATACATAGCAGCTGTGAAAATTTCCTATTTCCAATAAAAAAAAAGTCGAACATTTTATTCGTAGTGGATTCTGCAAGATAAAAAGGATAGTCTTCTCTATAACGTCTATAACATCGAGATTCTGAATTGGCAAACCGAATTACCTGGCTCCATATTAATTTCTAAAGCTCGGAGCTCATGTATTTCCTACTACCGAAACGTAGAAGAGATCGTACTGAAATTTTCTATACATAGCAGCTGTGAGAATTTCCTATCTCGTATAAAAAAGTCGAACATTTTATTCGTAGTGGATTCTGCAAGATAAAAAGGATAGTCTTCTCTATAACGTCTATAACATCGAGATTCTGAATTGGCAAACCGAATTACCTGGCTCCATATTAATTTCTAAAGCTCGGAGCTCATGTATTTCCTACTACCGAAACGTAGAAGAGATCGTACTGAAATTTTCTATACATAGCAGCTGTGAGAATTTCCTATCTCGTATAAAAAAGTCGAACATTTTATTCGTAGTGGATTCTGCAAGATAAAAAGGATGGTCTTCTCTATAACGTCTATAACATCGAGATTCTGAATTGACAAACCGAATTACCTGGCTCTATATTAATTTCTAAAACTCGGAGCTCATGTATTTCCTACTACCGAAACGTAGAAGAGATCGTACTCAAATTTCCCATATATAGCAGCTGTGGAAATTTTCTATCTCTTATAAAAAAGTCGAAC
Source organism: Macrophya alboannulata (assembly GCA_949628255.1). Classification (NCBI taxonomy): domain Eukaryota; kingdom Metazoa; phylum Arthropoda; class Insecta; order Hymenoptera; family Tenthredinidae; genus Macrophya; species Macrophya alboannulata. The sequence continues at coordinate 178,994 of OX451208.1, forward strand.
ATTTTATCCGTAGTGGATTCTGCAAGATAAAAAGGATAGTCTTCTCTATAACGTGTATAAGATCGCGATTCTGAATTCGCAAACCGAATAACCTGGCTATATATATTTTTCTAAAACTCGGAGCTCCTGTATTTCCTACTACCGAAACGTAGAAGAGATCGTACTCAAATTTCCCATACATAACAGCTTTTGAAATTTTCTATTTTCTGTAAAAAAAAGTCGAACATTTTATTCGTAGTGGATTCTGCAAGATAAAAAGGATAGTCTTCTCTATAACGTGTATAAGATCGCGATTCTGAATTCGCAGACCGAATAACCTGGCTATATATATTTTTCTAAAACTCGGAGCTCCTGTATTTCCTACTACCGAAACGTAGAAGAGATCGTACTCAAATTTCCCATATATAGCAGCTGTGGAAATTTCCTATCTCTTATAAAAAAGTCGAACGTTTTATTCGTAGTGGATTCTGCAAGATAAAAAGGATAGTCTTCTCTATAACGTGCATAACATCGCGATTCTGGTTCTGGTTTTCGTACGTGTCCAATGATCAACGCACGTATACGTATGTACATTCATACACTGTTGGAAAAAATATGCCAATTTCAACTCATTTCGCATGTCCCATTAGGTCCACTAACTTTTTTTAGGTAATTTCACAGAAACATAGTATCCCAGATAGCACAAACCTCAGAAAGATGTCTCCAAGAACTCTTTCTAGAGACTTCTTTTAGAGCTCTTACGGACATCAATTTTAAGCAATTCGAAATAAGAACTCTTCTAAATTTCTTATGTAAGATATCAATTTTTTGAAGTCTTAAAGAAGTCTTTTTTCTGCCATCAAAAAGACTTCTTAATTCAGACCTCGATATGTTATCTCATTTTTGATGAGTTTTCGATTCATTTTACGCATGTGCGTCTTACTGAAATGATTCAGTGCAATCTATCCTACAGTTAGAATGTAGTACAAGTGAGTTATCAGGTATTGTAATAATTTATGTAACGATAATTGATAATTAATTATTAACTAATATTATTGCTGTGAAAACTATGACGTGGATTCAATTCATTATTATTCAATATAAATAAGAGAAGTTAAATCCGCAAACCCATTGGTTTATATCAACCCAATGTTATAGGGTTAGCATAACCTCAGTGTAGTGAAGACTACACTGAGTGAATGAGTGAAATGTATTCCAATATGCATAATGTATTATATTTGATTAATTATTACACATGTCACATATGTTAATATGAATAAAGTGTCATTTCCTTATAATTATCTTCAATATATTCATTGAGTTTTGTAGGTAAATTGTGATTTTATCCTAGAAAATGTCCAAAAAGAAATCATTTGAGGGAGGACCCTACTGAAATTTTGACAAAAGGCAGTTTTTTATTTTTGTATCGGCCAAAAAATATCCAATCTAAAGAGTAATACGACCAATTCTAGATTATGGTAGAATATATTCTTCAACAAAATCTCAGTCTTCTGCGATGAAAGTGTATGCGCAGGAGACCTTTCGCAGCGCTGCGGAGGATAAATTCTGGAAAGGTTCCCTGCGCATACACTTTCATCGCAGGAGACTGAGATTTTGTTTAAAAATATATTCTACCATAATCTAGAATTGATAGTATTACTTTTTAGATTGGATATCTTTTGGCCAATTGAAAAATAAAAAACTGCTTTTTGTCAAAATTTCAGTAGGGTCCTCCCTTAACGACTTGTCGTAGAGTTAAAAAAATAAACGAAACAACAGCCTGCCTCGCTATTGGAGATGCAGTCCAATTGTAACGCTGAAAAAATAACTATAGAGGAAGTGGTACAGTTGGAAACTGATGGAGAATGCGGATGATGTGAAATCATTAGGTGATTTTCATTCAGTTGCAATAGGTGAAAGTTATTGCAATACTCATCTAATCAGTTCAGTGGAATCAGAAATTAATGTATTTCAATAAAAATGTCATTTCCGAAACTGCAATTCTCAAAACAGAGTTCTTATTGTCGTCTTTTTTAACAAATCAGAAAAATAATTCTTCGGACATCCTTCTGACGAAATCAGAAGAAAGAGTCCTCCAGGATGACGTTTTAGAGAAGTCTCAAGAGGTAGTCTTTAAGACATCTTTTTGAAGAGGTCTTACTTCCATCTTGAAGTGGCGCATTAGACGACTTTCTGAAGTCAATAAGACTTTTTTGAGAAGTTATATTCGGATGTCCAAGTCTTACATGCGAACTCTTTAAGAATTCTTTCAGAAGTCATATTGCTGTCTGGGATGTCATCCCTCAACATGGGATTTCAGTTGATATTTGTAGTTCCATTCCATGGGTCAATAAGACGTCATCAATCTGTTAAATTGAAATGATTAAATCTTTATAATGAATGACAGCTGAGTCAAATCAACTAAAAATACAGTTGAAATTGACATCTTTAGTTTTTATATACATAGACCATATGTTATTTCAAAGATTTGACATAAACATAAAGTTGTTTCTTTATTATTCTGAAGTTAACATAATAGATGTGTCAAGTTCTGTGTAATTATGTTAATAATAAATTTCAACATGGAATACCAGCTTAACCTAAATCGAATTCGTTAAATTGACATTCGAATATGTATTGAATTTGCTATCATATTGTTAACTGCGAATTTGTTTGACAGTAACACAAAATTTTTCCAACAGTGTAATATAGAATTGTTAACTATATCACTTAGACAAAGATTATATATATACTTTTCGTCAAATTACAACGTTTTAACTCCAAATTTTAGTGCACAGCAGCTCAACGGCAGAACGACCGTCGCCATGCACCGCTCGAGCGCGACTGAGTTTCAAGCGGGTAGAAGCTGGCTCGCCGCCGAGTTAGCCATCGGGCGTGAAACCGCCACCGGTGGCGCCATCGGGCGTGAAACCAAACTACTTCATTCGAGATTATTGATTTTTCTTTCAAAGATTTGGCTAGCGAAAGAGAGAGACACAGACAGAGAGAGAAATACAGAAATAAGATAGTATTTATTGAATTATTGGATTCCCGTTTAAAATTATTAATATGCGAGTTATGTCGTTAAGATATAATATTTGAAAAAACAATAAGAATAAAAGCAAATGGAAAAGTACAAAATAATTCAATCGGGATATCTTGCCATCGAACAAACTGAAAATTCCTATATAGTACGTGGAAAAAACTCTTGTATTACGAGCTAAAAATTGCCGTGATATCTTGGAAAATTCAATATGAATAAAATAAAAACAAGTCGATATTGATATGGGAGATAGAAAAATTTACGTAGTTGCTGTTGCAAATTACACTATATTCTTCCCTATAACGCGTGTATAACATCGCGATTTTGAATAACCTGGCTATATATATTTTTCTAAAACTCGGAGCTCATGTATTTCCTACTACCGAAACGTAGAAGAGATCGTACTGAAATTTCCCATATATAGCAGCTGTGAAAATTTCCTATTTCCTATAAAAAAAAAGTCGAACATTTTATTCGTAGTGGATTCTGCAAGATAAAAAGGATAGTCTTCTCTATAACGTCTATAACATCGAGATTCTGAATTGGCAAACCGAATTACCTGGCTCTATATTAATTTCTAAAACTCGGAGCTCATGTATTTCCTACTACCGAAACGTAGAAGAGATCGTACTGAAATTTTTTATACATAGCAGCTGTGAGAATTTCCTATCTCGTATAAAAAAGTCGAACATTTTATTCGTAGTGGATTCTGCAAGATAAAAAGGATAGTCTTCTCTATAACGTCTATAACATCGAGATTCTGAATTGGCAAACCGAATTACCTGGCTCTATATTAATTTCTAAAACTCGGAGCTCATGTATTTCCTACTACCGAAACGTAGAAGAGATCGTACTGAAATTTTTTATACATAGCAGCTGTGAGAATTTCCTATCTCGTATAAAAAAGTCGAACATTTTATTCGTAGTGGATTCTGCAAGATAAAAAGGATAGTCTTCTCTATAACGTCTATAACATCGAGATTCTGAATTGGCAAACCGAATTACCTGGCTCTATATTAATTTCTAAAACTCGGAGCTCATGTATTTCCTACTACCGAAACGTAGAAGAGATCGTACTGAAATTTCCCATACATATGGCACCGGTAGAAATTTCCTATCTCTTATAAAAAAGTCGAACATTTTATTCGTAGTGGATTCTGCAAGATAAAAAGGATAGTCTTCTCTATAACGTCTATAACATCGAGATTCTGAATTGGCAAACCGAATTACCTGGCTCCATATTAATTTCTAAAGCTCGGAGCTCATGTATTTCCTACTACCGAAACGTAGAAGAGATCGTACTGAAATTTCCCATATATAGCAGCTGTGAAAATTTCCTATTTCCTATAAAAAAAAAGTCGAACATTTTATTCGTAGTGGATTCTGCAAGATAAAAAGGATAGTCTTCTCTATAACATAACATCGCGATTCTGGTTCTGGTTTTCGTACGTGTCCAATGATCAACGCACGTATACGTATGTACATTCATACACTGTTGGAAAAAATATGCCAATTTCAACTCATTTCGCTCATATTTGTAGTTCCATTCCATGGGTCAATAAGACGTCATCAATCTGTTAAATTGAAATGATTAAATGTTCATAATGAATGACAGCTGAGTCAAATCAACTAAAGATACAGTTGAAATTGACATCTTTAGTTTTTATATACATAAACCATGTGTTATTTCAAAGATTCAACATAAACATAAAGTTGTTTCTTTATTATTCTGAAGTTAACATAATAGATGTGTCAAGTTCTGTGTAATTATGTTAATAATAAATTTCAACATGAAATACCAGCTTAACTTGAATCGAATTCGTTGAATTGACATTCGAATATGTATTGAGTTTGACATAATATTGTTAACTGCGAATTTGTTTGACAGTAACACAAAATTTTTCCAACAGTGTAATATAGAATTGTTAACTATATCACTTAGACAAAGATTATATATATACTTTTCGTCAAATTACAACGTTTTAACTCCAAATTTTAATGCACAGCAGCTCAACGGCAGAACGACCGTCGCCATGCACCGCTCGAGCGCGACTGAGTTTCAAGCGGGTAGAAGCTGGCTCGCCGCCGAGTTAGCCATCGGGCGTGAAACCGCCACCGGTGGCGCCATCGGGCGTGAAACCAAACTACTTCATTCGAGATTATTGATTTTTCTTTCAAAGATTTGGCTAGCGAAAGAGAGAGACACAGACAGAGAGAGAAATACAGAAATAAGATAGTATTTATTGAATTATTGAATTCCCGTTTAAAATTATTAATATGCGAGTTATGTCGTTAAGATATAATATTTGAAAAAAACAATAAGAATAAAAGCAAATGGAAAAGTACAAAATAATTCAATCGGGATATCTTGCCATCGAACAAACTGAAAATTCCTATATAGTACGTGGAAAAAACTCTTGTATTACGAGCTAAAAATTGCCGTGATATCTTGGAAAATTCAATATGAATAAAATAAAAACAAGTCGATATTGATATGGGAGATAGAAAAATTTACGTAGTTGCTGTTGCAAATTACACTATATTCTTCCCTATAACGCGTGTATAACATCGCGATTTTGAATAACCTGGCTATATATATTTTTCTAAAACTCGGAGCTCATGTATTTCCTACTACCGAAACGTAGAAGAGATCGTACTGAAATTTTCTGTACATAGCAGCTGTGAGAATTTCCTATCTCGTATAAAAAAAGTCGAACATTTTATTCGTAGTGGATTCTGCAAGACAAAAAGGATAGTCTTCTCTATAACGTGTATAAGATCGCGATTCTGAATTCGCAAACCGAATAACCTGGCTATATATATTTTTCTAAAACTCGGAGCTCCTGTATTTCCTACTACCGAAACGTAGAAGAGATCGTACTCAAATTTCCCATACATAACAGCTTTTGAAATTTTCTATTTCCTGTAAAAAAAAGTCGAACATTTTATTCGTAGTGGATTCTGCAAGATAAAAAGGATAGTCTTCTCTATAACGTCTATAACATCGAGATTCTGAATTGGCAAACCGAATTACCTGGCTCTATATTAATTTCTAAAACTCGGAGCTCATGTATTTCCTACTACCGAAACGTAGAAGAGATCGTACTCAAATTTCCCATACATAACAGCTTTTGAAATTGTCTATTTCCTATAAAAAAAAAGTCGAACATTTTATCCGTAGTGGATTCTGCAAGATAAAAAGGATAGTCTTCTCTATAACGTGCATAACATCGCGATTCTGGTTCTGGTTTTCTTACGTGTCCAATGATCAACGCACGTATACGTATGAACATTCATACACTGTTGGAAAAAATATGCCAATTTCAACTCATTTCGCATGTCCCATTAGGTCCACTAACTTTTTTTAGGTAATTTCACAGAAACATAGTATGTCATCCCTCAACATGGGATTTCGGTTGATATTCGTAGTTCCATTCCATGGGTCAATAGGACGTCATCAATCTGTTAAATTGAAATGATTAAATGTTCATTATGAATGACAGCTGAGTCAAATCAACTAAAAATACAGTCGAAATTGACATCTTTAGTTTTTATATACATAAACCATATGTTATTTTAAAGATTTAACATAAACATAAAGTTGTTTCTTTATTATTCTGAAGTTAACATAATAGATGTGTCAAGTTCTGTGTGATTATGTTAATAATAAATTTCAACATGAAATACCAGCTTAACTTAAATCGAATTCGTTGAATTGACATTCGAATATGTATTGAGTTTGACATAATATTGTTAACTGCGAATTTGTTTGACAGTAACACAAAATTTTTCCAACAGTGTAATATAGAATTGTTAACTATATCACTTAGACAAAGATTATATATATACTTTTCGTCAAATTACAACGTTTTAACTCCAAATTTTAATGCACAGCAGCTCAACGGCAGAACGACCGTCGCCATGCACCGCTCGAGCGCGACTGAGTTTCAAGCGGGTAGAAGCTGGCTCGCCGCCGAGTTAGCCATCGGGCGTGAAACCGCCACCGGTGGCGCCATCGGGCGTGAAACCAAACTACTTCATTCGAGATTATTGATTTTTCTTTCAAAGATTTGGCTAGCGAAAGAGAGAGACACAGACAGAGAGAGAAATACAGAAATAAAATAGTATTTATTGAATTATTGGATTTCCATTTAAAATCATTAATATGCGAGTTATGTCGTTAAGTTATAATACTTGAAAAAAACAATACGAATAAAAGCAAATGGAAAAGTACAAAATAATTCAATCGGGATATCTTGCCATCGAACAAACTGAAAATTCCTATATATAGTACGTGGGAAAAACTCTTGTATTACGAGCTAAAAATTACCGTGATATCCTGCGAAATTCAATATGAATAAAATAGGAACAAGGCTATATTGATATGGGAGATAGAAAAATTTACGTAGTTGCTGTTGCAAATTACACTATATTCTTCCCTATAACGCGTATATAACATCGCGATTTTGAATAACCTGGCTATATATATTTTTCTAAAACTCGGAGCTCCTGTATTTCCTACTACGGAAACGTAGAAGAGATCGTACTGAAATTTCCCATCTATATAGCACCGGCGGAAATTTCCTATTTCCTATAAAAAAAAGTCGAACATTTTATTCGTAGTGGATTCTGCAAGAGAACAAGGTGTTTTTTCTTTCTTTAGCTTGTAATAGAGGAGTTGTCCTACTGTACTACAGAAATTTTTACGATATGTTCCAAGGTAAAATATTCCAATCGGCAATGATACGTCTCGTCAAAATACAACTACGACCGACGCCGTACCCCGCTCAAACGCGATTGAATTTCTAGCGGGTCAAAACCGGCTTACCGCATGGCGCGCGGTTCCGCGCTGTATGTTGAGTTGTCCGCGCACCAGGCGCGAAAATTCAAATTCCGATGATTTTTGACGACAATTGTTATATTTATTCCAGATAGAAAAAAAAGCAAATAGAATTTGAAAATTCTTCTTCTAAAACAAGTCGAAAATTGAATAATGAATGATTACGGAAATGATACTCATCTTATTATTTCACCCAGAAATAATCAAGTTCAAACTGAATACATAAGTATGTAATCTAATTACGGATTTCAGAACAGGACAATTAGACTAAAAAGTGTAAAATACAAAAAAAATAACAAAAGTTTTCAAAAAACGCTTTTCTTTAGTTTTTACAAAAAATTACTAAAAAGTGTAAAGTAAAGAATTAAAAAAAAAACCTACAGAGAAAAGCGTGTAGTGGTGCTGAGTTAAAGCACTTGGCAATGCACATGAAAAATCAAAAGCCATTGATATTTGAGAAACCTATAACCGATTAAAAAAATTGAAACTCCAATTCTGGCATGAAAAACTTAAAAACTTACGAAGAAAATAGTAAATATTGAGATCCCATCATCGTGTCATGGTCAAAAATCATATTTTAAATCATGAAATCGGTGTGAATTTTTTCAGATTTTTAAAAATGGCGTTTTCGGAATTGGCTTTTCGATTTTTTTTAAATTTCACGGGTGGCTCAAAAAATCTGAAAAAAATTCAGAGACTCTTTTGGGTCGGTTGCAACATCATACTAAAAAATTATACAAATCGAAGGGGGTGGGGTACATGGGTTGCAAATTTCACGTGGAATTCCCCATATACAGAAAAAAAAAATTAAGCAGAAATGTGTTTATATGTGATTGTACTTTTCACATCAGAAGTTCAATATTATGATCATAACTGGTGGTCTTGAGTAGTACACCTACTTATTTCAAGTGATATTTATAACTTAATATACCGTGAGATTATGTGGAACACGGTCACTAGATGCAGGCAACCCAACAGTCAAATTTCCGAAGATTGCCGGAGGCAGGGTATTTGTGATTATTTAAGGAAAAATGCAAGTCGATCCAGCCATCTAGCGCATTTCTCACCGTACTACACACATGGACGCAACCACGGGACACACTCATCCGTACATATACGTGCATGTGTTGTATCCATGTGTGTAGTACAGCGAGAAATCCGCTAGATGGCTAGATCGACTTGCATTTCTCTTTAACTAATGACAAATACCCTGCCTTCGGTAATCTTCGGAAATGTGACTGTGGGTTGCTTGCATCTAGTGACCGGGTTCCACATAATCTCACGATATATACATATACAGTGAGTTTTTCTATCTGCGGAACGACCCGTGCGTTCAGTTTATCTTCAATTGTCTCATTATTACTTCAGATGATTGTCCAAATTTAATTTTTTCTCATTTTAAACAATGCCTAATATTTAGGGTATTTTGACAAATAATTTCGAGGGTAGGGATGGCCGCGGCGGGATACGGTGCTCATCGTGAACGCACGGGTCGTTCCGCAGATAGAAAAACTCACAGTATGTATACACAGGTATTAGGTAACTAAGATCTCACAAATTTGAATAAACATAAGTACCAATTATCTCATAAACAAAATATTATAATCAAAAGATATATCAAACAAAAGATATAAAATATATATAAATGAATAATAATATGAAATATACATTCATTGGTCCATTCCAGTTCTACATTGTCTTACTCATATACATATACCTAAATATAAACACGACAATCAAATGTAGAATGATCCGTTTATGGTATGGTCATATAAGATCATGTATGATTGGATATTACCATATATGATCACATCTGATCATATACGAGAAATTGCCCAATCCTGACCATAATGTCGGCATATTCACTCATATGAGATCTGATTCGGCCATAAAGATCATAAATGAGTAAATATACAGCCCATACACATATGATCAGGCCTGGCCAATTTTTCGTATATGATCAGATATGATCAATCCATATATGCATATATCCGATAGATTGACCTGGTCAGAAAAAGAATTTATTGTATATGAACAGGAAATAAAACGTATTCTTGAAGAACAAGCTGTCCTCGCTCAAAAACTTTGTGATGCTAGCGGAGAAGGTGAAGAAGAAGGCATTCAAATCACACATGAAAAAGGCGGAGAGGAAGGTATTCAAATTGGTAGAGAGAAGAGCAGACGAGAAGGTCGAAAAGTTGAGAAAATTGAAGTTGCAAAAAACCTACTTAATGGTGTATCTGTCAACTTAATAACTGAATCCACTGGCCTTTCTCGAGCTGAAATTGCACAACTTAGGAAGGAAATAGCCTAAAAATTTGATGATCCTATTAGTGGATTACCTATTGGTGCATCACTTGAATAAGTTTCAGGATTATCATCTATTCCGGCAGTAACCCTTTGCCCGCTTTCGATCCAGTTGATGGTACCCTTCCAGATTGTTCTGTTAATTTTAGAACTACCTTGTTGTAAACCATCTAAGTTTTGTTCTTGCTTGGATAAGTTACTCGACTCAAGACTTGCATTGGTTATTTCATCTCCTTAAACTAATATTCTGTTTATCTAAGAAAGCAGAAGGACATTTTCTAACTTTTTTATATAATATATTAAGTGTCTCATTTGGTGGGTTATTTTTGATAAGATCGTTTAAATAATTTGTTTTCTTTTCTATCTTATCAAAACAAAGATCATGCAATTTTTCAAAGGTAGGACAAATATTAAGTCCTACTCTACCTAATATCTGAGATAAATTTTTCGGCGCAAAGAGTTTTTTCTCGGCTAAGAAGTGATTTAAATAATTTTCTTTATTAAAACAAGATTTATGAAAATTTCTAAAAATAGAAGATGCATTATTTCCCGCCATGGATAATATATTGGATAAATGACTCGGCTTAAAACCTACCGTATAGAAATCGTCTAAAAACTGTGTTTTGTTTCCTGTTTCATCAAAGCAAACATCATGAAAATCCTTTAAAGCAGAACAAATATTAGCTTTCGCTCCGTGCAATATCTTAGATAAATTACTTAGCGTAAAACCTTTCTTCTCATTTACGAAATGATTTAAATACTTTTTTGTTTCTCCTATAAAACAAAAATCATGAAACTTTTCTAAACGATCTGCTGCTCCACTCAATATATTGCATAAATCACCTGGCCTGAAACCTACATTACAGAAATCATCTAAAAGTTCTGTTTTTTCTCCGTTGTCATCAAAACAAACACTATGCAGTCGTTTTAGAATAGCGGAAGCACGAAGTCCTGCTCCACATAATATACTAGACAAGTTACTTGGCTCAAAATCTGCATTATAGAAATCATCTAAAAGTCTTGTACGTCTTCCTCTGTCGTTAAAACAAACACTATGCAATCTTTCAAAAGCATCTTTAGCATTAGCCCCTGCCAAGCTTAACATACCGGATAAGTTATGCACCGTAAAACTTTTTTCCCCATTTTTTGTCCTAATAAAATGTTTTAAATGCTGTTTTTTATTTCCCTTTTTATCAAACCAAAGATCATATAAGTCTTTAAAGGCGTTTGCAGCATTGGCTCCTGTTCCACTTAAGATACTGGACATGTTAGTTAGATTTATTCCTTCTTCCTCTAAGGTTTTTAAATATTGTGTTTTATGTCCTTGCTCATTAAAAAAGGTATTATACAGTTCTCTAAAAGCTTCTGCAGAATTAGCTCCTGCTCCATTCAAAATACTCGATATATTAGATATATTTATTCCTTCTTCTTCTAGAGTTTTTAAATATTGTGTCTTATTTCCGTTTTCATCAAACCAAAGGTCGTATAAGTCTTTAAAAGCTTTTGAAGCATTAGCTCCTGCCCTACCTAAGATACTGGACATATTAGTTAGATTTATCTTTTTTTCTTTTAGAGTTTTTAAACATTGCGTTTTATTTCCTTCTGCATCAAACCAAGAATCATATAAGTCTTTAAAAGCTTTGGGAGCCTTAGTCCCTGCTCCATTCAAAATACTGGACATATTAGCTAGGTTTATTCCTTCTTCTTCTAGAGTGTTTAAATATTGTGTTTTATCCTCTCGCTTATCAAACCAAAGGTCGTATAAGTCTTTAAAAGCCTTTGCAGCATTAGCTCCTACCCCATGCAAAATACTGGACATATTAGTTAAATTTATCCCTTTTCCTTCTAGAGCTTTTAAATATTGTGTTTTATTTCCTTTTGCATCAAACCAAAGGTCATATAAGTCTTTAAAAGCTTTTGCAGCATTAGCTCCTACCCCATTCAAAATACCGGACATATTAGATAGATTCATTCCTTCTTCTTCTAGAGTTTTTAAATATTGTGTTTTATCCTCTTGCTTATCAAACCAAAGGTCGTATAAGTCTTTAAAAGCTTTTGCAGCATTGGCTCCTACCCCATGCAAAATACCGGACATATTAGATAGATTCATTCCTTCTTCTTCTAGAGTTTTTAAATATTGTGTCTTATTTCCTTTTTTGTCAAACCAAAGATCATATAAGTCTTTAAAAGCTTTTGCAGCATTAGCTCCTGCTTTACTTAAAATACCGGACATGTTAGATAGATTCATTCCTTCTTCCTCTAGCGTTTGTAAATATTGTGTTTTATTTCCTTTTTCATCAAACCAAAGATCATTTAAGTCTTTAAATGCTTTTGCAGCATTAGCTCCTGCCCCATTCAAAATACTGGATATACTAGCAAGATTTATTCCTTCTTCTTCTAGAGCTTTCAAATATTGTGTTTTATCCTCTTGCTTATCAAACCAAAGGACGTATAAGTCCTTAAAAGCTTTTGCAGCATTAGCTCCCGCTCCATTCAAAATACTGGACATATTAGCTAGGTTTATTCCTTCTTCTTCTAGAGCTTTCAAATATTGTGTTTTATTTCCTTTCGCATTGAACCAAAGATCGCATAAGTCTTTAAAAGCTTTTGTAGCATTAGCTCCTGCTTTACTTAAAATACCGGATATATTAGATAGATTTATTCCTTCTCCTTCTAGAGTTTTTAAATATTGTGTTTTATTTCCTTTTTCATCAAACCAAAGATCATATAAGTCTTTGAAAGCTTTTGCAGCATTAGTTCTTGCCCCATTCAAAATACTGGACATGTTAGCTAGATTTATCCCTTCTTTTTCTAGAGTTTCCAAATATTGTGTTTTATTTCCTTTCGCATCAAACCAAAGGTCGTATAAGTCTTCAAAAGCTTTTGCAGCATTAGCTCCTGCTCTACTCAAAATACCGGACACACTAGATAGATTTATTCCTTCTCCTTCTAGAGTTTTTAAATATTGTATTTTATTTCCTTGTTCATCAAACCAAAGGTCATATAAGTCTTTAAAAGCTTTTGTAGCATTAGCTCCCGATCTACTTAAAATACTGGACATCCTAGATAGATTTATTCCTTCTTCTTCTAGAGTTTTTAAATATCGTGTTTTATTTCCTTTTTCATCAAACCAAAGATCATATAAGTCTTTAAAAGCTTTTGCAGAATTAGCTCCTGCTCCACTTAAAATACTGGACACACTAGATAGATTTATTCCTTCTTCTTCTAGAGTTTTTAAATATTGTGTTTTATTTCCCTTTTCATCAAACCAAAGATTACATAAGTCTATAAAAGCTTTTGTAGCATTAGTTCTTGCTCTATCCAAAATACTGGACATAGTCGTAAGCTTTATTCCTCTTCTTTTCAGAACTTCTAAATATTTTCTTCCTTCTCCTTTAACTAAAAAATCTAAGAACTTATTAAATGGAGGTGTTCCGTCTTCACCAACTACATTTTGAGCAAATTTAATTTCTTCATCGATACCTTTATTTTGAATTTCCTGACAACTAGATCTATTATTTTTTATGTCTTTCAAAAGCCTTTCCATTATGCCTTTTGTAATAGGGCCAAATCTATGAGATTCTGACCAGCGTAACGCTATTTCATGTAATTCTTCGTAATTATATAGAACATTAGATCTATCTATCTCATTTCTAATAGCACTATTTAATTCATCTCTATTAGGTTGGTTGACCGCAAATATTAATTTGTCTAAAAATTTCTTTTTTATTTCTGTTTCAGTCTCATCGGAGAATATTCCTTCATCTTCTTTTTTCTGCAAAGAAGGCGGAAGCTTCAACAGACTTAAAAGTTTCTCTCTTGTAGTTTCTTCTTGCGCAAATTGATATAGACCACTCTCATTGATACACGAGCAATCTCTCAAATTTTTATATCTCTTTTTTCGAATATCTATACTATCAAATTTTAAAGGATAAAAATCTTTAGAGCATCCTTGTTTTAATTTATTTTCTTCTGTAAGATCTAGATCTGCATTAGTATAAATAATAAAATATTTTACATCCTTTTTTAATTCTTCAACAAAAAGAGTAAAATGCTTATTTAACGTATTCTTCTCGTTTCGTTTTCCAGAGGAAAATAACTGGCTATAACTAATATTACTATCTGCAGTATAAGCCTTTACGTAAGTAATTTTATCTTTGTAGTGAATAGAAATGTCATTGGCTACATCCTGGCTTTTTCTTTCAGAGTTTATGGAAAATATATTTTTATGCAAAAACATGTCATACAAGATGAACATCAATAAATTGAGTTCATATATAATTCCAGGTATATAATTCCCAAGTTTTTTTTGCTTCTCTGGAGCTGTTAAATCACGTAATATTTTTTCTTGTACTACTATATAATCATCCTGTACTTTGCTATTGTTTTTTATTTCATTTCTAATAATGCTGTTCAGTTCTTCTCTATTAGGCTGATCAACTGCAAATACCAGTTTATCTAGAAAAAAAAATTTCATCTCTTCCTGAGAAAGTTTTCTTTGTATTATTACTTTTTGCACAGCAGCCGAAAATTCTAATCGCTTTGAAAGTTCTTTTCTTGTTGTCTCATCTTGCAAAAATTGATAGAAACCACGCCCTTTAGTGTTATCATTTGTAAATAAAAAGTCTTTCAAAATGTCACATTCTTCTATATCTATACTATGAAATTGAAAAGGATAGAAATTTCTGGATCGCCCTTGTTTCAATTTCTTTTTTTCTGTAAGATCCAAGCCCGAGTTAGTATAGATAATAAGATATTCTATGTTATGTAATGAACTATCTAATTTACAGATTAGATGCTCAACAAAACTATTGAAGTAATAATTAATAGAAAAAATTCGTTTCTCCTTAGTAAATAATCTATCGTAACTGATATCATTATCTCTATAACATTTGTCTACAGTTTCAATTTGTATATAAATAGACTTTTTTTCATAACAAAGAACAATATTATTAAATTTATCAATTTCAGAATCTCCAAACACCAATGACAATGAATGATATTTATGTTCATACGTAGACTTTCTAAGTGAACAAAGCACCGACAAGTCTAAATTATACATAAGTCCAATCAAACGATGAGGAAAATGATTTCTGTGTTGATTAGTTTGATAAGCATTATGCAATTTATCAGGCGAATCCGGTCTAAATTCATCTTGTAAATCTTCATTGCGCGGCCTCTTCGACACCCTATCATTTTTGCTTGTAAAAGCACATTTTCGTTTTCTAGGGTTTACATCCATTTCACTACTTTCTTTACCTGGGCTTCTCGAATGACCACTTTGTTCGTATGAGAAGTTTTCAGTATTTCCTAAATTTCACCGACGTCAAAGAAACATGTGTCTCTCGACTGTCCAACGCACATCATTGACGATTTAGCCAGACACACGACACAATAGTCATATAGGTACATATAAACAGGGTTATTACAGAATTCCCAAACATAGCTCGACATTTTCTTGCTCACGCACGATCACAGCTGACGAACTTTCCGCCTCGTGTTAACACGGCTTTTCTTCGAAAATCTTTGTTAATAATTTGATATTACAACATGAACCGCACAGCGTCAACATAACGCAACATGCTTCCATCACTGTCCGCCATGTTCTTTTCGCAGCATTCTCAGCAAAAGGCTGGATTTTCACGGCAGCAAAATACTGCCACAGCGCTACGCTGCCCGTGCAAAAAGCTGCCCGTGAAAATGCCCCCGCAGCGGCAGCAAAATACTGGTTCAACTTTACGCGCGCTTGACGTTACAGCGTTTTGCTGCCGCTCCGGGCGACAGTTTTTCGCTGCCGCAGCGTGGCGCTGCGGCAGTAATTTGCTGCCCAGCCTAAAGACAGATAGATAATGGGCGCTTTCCAACAAGAGATACAGAATCGACACGGATTGACACCAAGCAATGGTATTGGCCGGAGCCAATGGAAGTGACCAGTTATATTTCTCCTCTCATGTTCAAATCAAGATTATTCCTAATAATATTCATGATAAAAACAAAAACATTAATATGAAACCGTCCCGGTCAGATTTTTGAAAGTTATACATAGATACCTACATACATACAACGCGTATGTGCTATATGCATGTCCATTGCAGACCGCGCTTTATTATTGTGCCCCCCAACGTCTCGGTTCGCGGATCGCCCGTTTCTTGTGACGTCGCAAGTACTGACCCTAACCAAGGAAGTACGCTGTACGCGTAAAATGGTGTAAATACGGTATGAAGTTGCGGTGTTGTACCGAAATTTTTTCCCCCGGCGTTTTCAGAAAAGTTCACAAACAATACGGAAGTTATCAAGTGTTGTTATGCCCGCTGTTTTTCTCGCTACTTTCTATCATAACGAATTGACATAACACTACCAAGCTGAAATTTGTGCCCAGTTGTTTTGCAAGTTCGCACTTGTAATATTAATCGGTCACAAGTACCAGGTGACAGATCAAAATGGGTGTACCAAAGTTCTTCAGGTATATGAGCGAGAGGTATCCATGTCTCAGCGAGGTGGTCAGAGAATATCAGGTGGGTACAAATTCCAAGTTCATTGCTCACGTTGTACTGACAATATTATCGTGCCGTCAAGCCACGCCGTCGGTCACGCGTAGCTGTAAAAAAAAATTGTCAAGGTGTAGCCGTGTTATCGATATCACCATCACATGCTTGCCCTCTCGCTTGCCAGTAACGCTCCATTCTTGGTTTATTCAGAATCCACATTATATCTTTTGTTGCAAATCCATTTACTTGACGGTCAAATCGAGGTGATGACTGCTTGCAGCTATTATTTACATAACGAATATCTGAATAGGTTTTAATAACCTGATAGTTTATGTTGCTTCAATCTGTTGGAACAGTAATAGACTGCACTTGCAGGCGAAATTCTTCAATTATGTGTGTTAACTATTATTTACATGCCCGCTACTTGAATCACTGCTGTACAGCAAACGACATCATCGTTTTACCCAAGCGGTAGATTTAAACTTAAGTTTCGGCACTTTGACGAGGCCATACAATGTGAGAGATACGTATAATATAAAAGAAAGCACTATGAATTTTTTACTTTAAATAATATTCACTATTCTTTCATTCTTATAGATCCCAGAATATGACAATCTTTACTTGGATATGAACGGCATCATTCACATATGTTCTCATCCAAATGATTTTGATCCTCATTTTCGTATATCCGAAGAGAAGATATTTCGAGATATATTTCATTACATTGAAATATTGTTTCACATGATCCAACCGCAAAAGTTATTTTTCATGGCGGTTGATGGAGTAGCACCGCGTGCTAAAATGAATCAACAAAGAGGACGTAGGTTTCGGTCGGCCAAAGAAGCCGAGGTATTAGAAGCCAAAGCCAAGGAGAAGGGTGAAGTTCTTCCTAAGGAGGCAAGATTTGACTCAAACTGTATTACGCCAGGAACCGTATTCATGACACGTCTCAACGAGCAACTCAAATATTTTGTCACATATAAAATAACAACTGACAAACTTTGGCAGAAATGCAAAGTGATACTAAGCGGACACGAGGTTAGTGCATTTCCTAAACCCCTTGCTTCTATACCTCTAATGAACACAGTGCAAATGTCTGATGCGTGAAATTTTCCATTTTCCATTTTCATATTCAATTCTTCGATTTGGAATGGACGTATTTGAAAAACGAGGTTGGTACATTTTTCAAAACTTGTTTCAGACGCCAGGCGAGGGGGAGCATAAAATCATGGATTACATTAGATACATGAAATCGCGGCCCGATTACGACGGTAACACGAGGCATTGCTTGTATGGATTAGATGCGGACCTTATAATGTTAGGCTTGTGTACTCATGAACCTCACTTTTCTCTGCTGAGGGAAGAGATTAAGTTTGGCAACAAACAGAAGAGAGTGTCGACACCAGAGGAAACCACATTCTTTCTCCTACACTTATCTGTACTTCGAGAATACATAGAACATGAATTTTCGTCACTTAAAAGCAAACTGTTGTTTGATTATGACATCGAGAAAATAATTGATGACTGGGTGTTAATGGGCTTCCTTGTGGGGAATGATTTTATTCCAAACTTACCAAACTTACATATTGCCAATGGCGCACTGCCAATTTTATACTTGGCCTACATGGAGGTGCTGCCTACCCTTGACGGTTGGTGCAACATTCTTAAAGATACCAATGAATCGGATATTCATTCATCTGGATAGGAATTTGCAATATTCGCAATATAATATGATACATTTCTGTAATATTGTCGGTAACAAGTGTCACAGCGAATATTATGCTAAGATAACGATAAATGATAATATTGATGCAATCGTTTAAATTGCATCGAAGCAAAGTCACCACGGTGATGTCGTTATTAATGAAAAAAAACAATGTGTTAAAGGGTACATCAACGAGGGTGGTACACTGATGTTGGATCGCTTTGAGAAATTCATGGAACGCTTGAGCCGAGTGGACATTGAACAGTTCACAGAGCATTACGCGGATTTAAAATATTTCGAATCTAAGACTGGGCGAAGGCCGAACGAAATGGAACGGCACAGTTATAAAAATACTGAAAGTATCCCCGACACGTCACCCAAGACTTTAGGAAACAAGGACTTGGAGGATTTAATTAAATCTACCGATGATATGGTAGGATACGGCTATTTCTGTCAAAGTACACGATAATAATATAATATCTGCATCTATCTTTCGTGCGTGATATTCTCAAATAATATTTGTTACAATGTAACAGCTGTTGGGACATTCCGACGAGGAAGAACCGTTGGACTTGGATGATGATTCGGATGGCGACGTTTATAATATGGAATTTGTCCAACACAAACGTGATTATTATATGAACAAGCTGGAATATGAAAACGTTGACGCGTATGTATCTTTCATTATTATGAAATGCAGTACGCTATTGATCACGTTTTGGTGTTACATCAACTCCTTGCAGCATTGTGGATAAGGATCAAAGGTTCGTCAACAATCTGACAACGCATGTATAAAAATTCCAATTTTTCAGAGATGTGTTGAGGTCACAGGCGGAATGTTACGTTAGAGCCATTCAGTGGAATTTGAATTACTACTACAACGGGTGTTGCAGCTGGTCGTGGTATTACCCGCATCACTACGCGCCATATATTTCCGATATAAAGGGTTTTAAAGATTTTAAGTTGGAATTTGAAATGGGCCGACCGTTTTTACCCTTCCAGCAGCTACTGGCGGTATTACCAGCGGCCAGTAGATCGTTGCTGCCAAAACCGTTTGAATCGTTGATGATTGGGGAACAATCGCCAATCATCGATTACTATCCGGCCGAATTTAAAACTGATTTAAATGGAAAACGACAAGAGTGGGAAGCCGTTGTGCTCATACCCTTCATTGAGGAAACAAACTTACTGGAAGGTATCTTACTGACAAATTATAGTTTAGTAGGTATAAGCGCGAGACAGTAATAATATTATCTTACGGCATTTCCGTAACAGATTTGAACTATCTGTATGCTTCCTTCTAGTCCCACGTACAATATAATTCAATTTGTTCTGTATAATCTGTTTAATAATATCCAAACAGCAATGCAGCCATGTTACGCCAGGTTATCGCCTGAAGAAACACGACGAAACTCCCACGGGCCAATGTATGTTTATTCCTACACCAAAGAGGATTTGGGATCGTATGAAGCACCAGAATATTTTCCAAAGTTATCTAAAAACTATGCTAAACTCGAACCGATCGAGTGGGAAGACATTATTGTGCCGAAAGAAGAATTGGTGAAAGGCTTATGTCCAGGTATAAAACTAGATGTGTACTTCCCTGGATTCCCAACGCTGAAGCACGTAAACCATACAGCTGAATTACGAAAGGCCAAGGTATTTGATTTCTTTGAGTTGGCGAACATGTGCAACTTGTACAAACAAGGTTTTACATCAAAATCTAACCGAGTCGACGGTTACGTACCATGCAATGAATTGTACTTGAATCCTATATGGATATGTATGTGTGTATGTATGCAACATAGGTACATGTTTTATTGTTGATCTAGGTAAAGGTGTTTGAACAAACATCCCGAGGTGAGAACATGATTTTAAACATAGCGCCGCCCGATGTACCGAATTTGGCCGATGTGGCCAGTCAAATACTGGGGAAAAGTATCTTTGTTTCATGGCCACACTTGGTGGAGGCTCGTGTTGTCGCTGTATCCAATCGTGAAACAAGGTACAATTTGTCACCAAGCCATAGCGAAACTATTGTGAAGGAAGACATGAAGGGACCACTCAGTGCCCAATGGAACCAATCGAAAAAGGCCATCAGTGAAAAGTAGGTTCGGCGCTTGTAAAGTAAATTGACTCATCGCATAGTGTGTAAATTAATTGATCTTGAATTTGGGGAGAGCTCCCCAAATCTAAAGAACCAACCAATTTTCATACGAGATTCAAAATCAAAAAATGGTCAAAATCGATTACCCTACTCAATAGTTTAGTCAAAAAAACAAAACGAAAAACGGAATCAAATCTAGAATGACAAGATACAAAACGTTTTTGACAAAAAAAAATATATTCGCTGAAAAACACCATCAAATACATTTTTTTCGCCGAAAATATTTTGTTTTTTGTCATGCTAGATTTGTTTTCCACTTTTTTTTTTTTCACTAAACTATAGGGACATTCTCTCTTTTGGCTTCTTCGTATGATTTTGCTGAATTCAACAATAGTTTCCTTCTTTTTAACTTGAAAATCGTGAAAAACATTTTTTCTCATTATTTTTGTGAGTTTTTTTCCAACTTTTTCAACTTCAAATAAATTTCGGCACCTTTTTCAATCAAGCTAAAAATCTGGGAACATTCGGACACTGTATTTCCGTCATTATCTATCGATTCAAGGGGTGGCAAGTATATGTTAGAACTTAACGACCACCCTATTATAGCTATTTATAATCGATCGATACAGATATTTCTCAATCATCTTTTTCGTAGTTATATAAATCGATTGGGTGTAAACGTGGGAGAGACCGAAGTCTTGGTTCATGCGTATCTAATGACCGGTAGACGTTACATTTTTGGTACCCAAGGAAAATTGTCCCTCGAAAAACAATGGAGCGATGTCCCGTCGGCATTTGCACTTCAGGCAACTGTTCGGGATATAACTGTGCACGATTCTAGTTTTGTTCAGTACAAAAATATCAGTGAAGTATTCACACCGAAAAGCATATGCTTCATGCTGGGACATCCGCATTACGGAGCTATGGGAGAGGTAGGATAAAAACTATCCGAAATTAGACATGAAAAGCTTTCCTTAGTGATATTTATATCCTTATTCGTAAGACTTTGAAACAAATTACATATACATCAGTCAAATTTCAGTTGAGTTACGAAAATCTATCCAGATACATAAATATTTGACTCTCGATAGGTCGTCGAAGCCGGTACAAACATCAAAACTGGCCGAGTAAAATTGGCTATGTGGATCACGCAAGAACCAAACTTGGATTCATTGAAACAGGCGCAATCGGAATCAAAATCCCGCTATATGCATGGGAGTATAGCTGCTCAAAGATTGGGAATCAGTAGCCACCTATTGAGCCGAATAACTGGTTCTATATATGTTATGCAAGGGCCGAGGGAGCAATTAGAAAATCCAAAGCGTAACCTGGGGTTAAACTTGAAGTTCAACAAGAAAAATGAAGAGGTACGCGTTAAAGTCGTGCAAGAAATAACTGAATGTTTTTTTTATCCAATACCTTGGGGCAATTGTTCTTTAAACTTCATTGCTTTATGAGATTTCATTTTATTTTCTGGGAATATTTCATTTTTCAACTCAAAAAATATTTTCTAGGTGCCCGGTTACACTAAAAAAGTTAATGGTCAATGGCTGTACAGTACAAAGGCCGTCGATTTGATACACGCGTACATGCGAAAATGTCCTTTATTATTTGAACAACTGGCAAGTAATGTGACAAACGACATTTACCATGAGGATGAATTATTCACAGATCCGGAGTGAGTTTTAATTTCTCTCTTTCTCTCTCTCTCTCTCTCTCTCTCTCTCTCTCTATCTATCTATCTATCTCTCTCTCTCTCCCTATGTCCTCCATTCTGTTTTGGAAATAATTATCATGGCACTTAGATCTATGACGGTGAACGACATATTGGCTTGGCTGAAGGAACAGCCGTTCTATAATGTGGAGAGCCGCAGTTGCGGCGCAGAGGGCCTGGACTTGGAAAATGTTGAGGAATTAGAAAAAACGGTAGATGCATTTATGGAAGAGCAAAACAACGGTCACACCGGAAAAACCGTAATGATGCAAGTAAAGCCACACTTGTTGTACAAGCCCAGCTTACACATGGGAAATTTTCCTCCGGACGCAACGGCTCAACACACAATTTATGATAGAATTGTTAGTGTCAGAGAAAGTTTTACTGTTCCTCTGGGATACAAAGGCACCATCGTTGGAATTCAGAGAGCAGAAAAGATTTGCGACACCATGTTTGACGTTGTATTCGATAAAACATTCGCTGGTAAGAGTTATGGCATGTTACAACTTTGCACGCATATAAATTTGTAAGATGACTTTAACAGTGGATGAAAATGAATGAACTATCTAACTATACCCGGATATATATGTATGGAAATATAGTCCAATTGGGCAGGCAAAGTGTATCAGAGAAAGATTGAAAGTAAAAACGTCTATCCAGCCGTCGCAAAATCAAACTACTATTAAGTTAATTGACTGAATTTTCAGGTGGTCTCTCTATAAACATGTGCTCCGCCAATCGCGGATACAGGCTGGCACCTGCAGATTTTATCAATTTGTCTCACGGTGTTCGGGCCGAGAACGTTAAATCCGGCAAGCCGAATAGCGATGCAGAACCGTTATCTTGGAGATCTTCTAATTCCCAAAACCATTCGTCTCGCTCTAACACGAGTGCGTTCGCGTCATTCAACAGCCAGGATGGTTTTGCTCCAGCCTTTATCAAGGGTGAAATTCAGTTTCCTGTTTCGCCAATGAAAATAATAAGAAAAAACAATGATGATACAAAACCTAATTACGAATCTGTCAAAGAAAGTGCCCAAAACAATGACGGGGCTCAAGCTAAAGTACATGAAGCGGTAGTGCAGCAAGAAACCAATTCAGCAGCTAGTACCAAGGTATATGCATCTATCTATATTAAGTCTTTTACCCTAAGAATACCGACCAGCATCCGACTAAATATAAGCCTACTTCCACCTCTGAAGCTGCTGTCTAAAATTTTTTATTTCGCCTCATCGGTTATCGATCGCCGACGCGGCCCAACAATCATTTATCTGTCATTTCTATCTGTCGTTGCTGCAACTATGGCTCTTAGAGCAACGCAGATAGCAATGCTGACCCGTCATTAACTATTATATACTTTACACATGATTTTTATACATACATATTGTGCACAGATTGAAAATGAAACGGAACATAATGTGCAAGATAATAAAGAACAATCTTTTCAAAAGTCATCGGAATTCCAGGCCCTGTGGAATGAGTTGCACAGATTACAAGTAAGTTTTGTTCTGAAAGAATAAATTTAAAAATGATATATCTTTAAGAAATATTACCAACGTATGTACATACCTATATGCGACCATTTAGAAGTCCAGTGGTTCAAACAGCCAACAGAAATTACCGACAACACCAAAAACTGAATCGAAGCAAGCTTCAAGCGCCCTAACGGATTCGGTGGGTGTAAACTTTTAGCCTTTAGCTTTGAGCTTTGTCTAATTGTGTTGTTTTTTTTTTTTTTTTTCGTTCAACTGCTACTAACATTGTCCGTATGATATTTTCCCGAAAATGCTAATTGTTTCTGTTCACTAATTATGCTGCAGCCAAGGGGAGCTCAAATTTGGGTAAATACCAAATTTTCGATCTTCGCATGTCAGCAAAACGACGAAGTCATATATTTCTAAGATCACTGCAGCGCTATAATTCAATTCTATAGAGTCTCCAGACTGTATGAATCAGGATTTGAACGATTGGTGATCTCAAATAACTTTCTTTCGTATTCAGATTTCTTATTAGAATTGGTAATCTTTTGATCGTATTTTCTACACTATTAACGTCATAGCCTGCCTCATATTCACGAATGTAATTTCAATTTAAAATCACGGATTTCACGGGGTTCCGTAAGATTTCACATACCAGTTTACGCAGAATTTCAAGAACGGCCAGCCCCTTGATATACAAGTTCACGAGACAAATGAGACACTGGTTTCACAATTTCATTCGAACATTAAATGTAGTCTGTAGAATTTCAGCCTGATATACTTGTTCTCTAACCATAATAATTATGTACAACAGCCTCAAGATCCCAGTGCTTTCTTGAAAGCGATGTTAAAAATCTCAGATGATAATTCGCAAAAAAATACATCATCAAACAAACCTCCTGCATTCCCACAATTATCTAAATCTTCAGACGCTCCGCCTCTGGTACAACAGTTATTTGATGTACGTTCCAATATACATATGTTTAATGATCGGATTAACAGATCTGGTAACGAATGAAATCTTTACATGTGTGCACGATTATTCAAAAATTGTGTAAACAAAGATAAATCAGACAATTGGCTTCACGATATCTGATGGAAAAAAAAAGATTCACTAACAGGCATGGATACAAAGATTTCTTTCGTAGTAGACCTCCGTTCAAATCATCTATCGGAGATGAATAGTTTAGGCGGCATTGAATTTAATTAAAAAAAAATTTGTCACCATTCCCAGCATGCCAGACAAGCAGGAAGTACCAAGAGAACAAACGCAGTCTCGTATTGTTCGCAACTATTGACATACTTTCAATTGAAAGGCATGGGTATACCTCGCTACAACTACATACCAAATAAAGAGACCAACTGTAGCGCACGGATTTTCTTACCTGACATGAGAACATTCACTGGTGAAGTTTGCCCCACTAGGGAAATGGCCGCCGAGAGTGCTGCCAAGAGAGTATATGCGGTAAGTGCAGAGGAGACACATGAGTTTTCGTCCAGTCGAAATTCGAAGCATGGAGTACCGCTCACGGCCAATTGTATGTGTTGTTGAAAAAGAATAAATATTTTTCAGGAATTAAATTTGAACAACGTACCGGAACCAGGTGTAAATATATTGCCCACACCTCCACAGCAGTGGTATAATACCCGCCACACCGCGATTCGGCTACCAAACATAAGACCAATGATTAATGGTCCGCCTCCGATGCCACCCATGATTATGCCAAACCCATTCATGCGTGTCTTCAACGGCAGTCCGAACATGCCGCAAAATTTGAATGATCCACGCTTGATGCCAAATTTTCCTCAAGTCAGACCTCAGCAGAGACATCAGGCAAGTGCCGGAAGTAGTTCTAAGAATTGGAGAACGGAAAGTAACAAGTCCGAGCATAGAAAAAGTGCCCCGTTTGTACCGCTGCAGGCACAAAAACAGCACCGAAACACGAACCCAAGACATTCAACCGGAACTACTAATTCTGCCAACAGCTCGCACCATGGGCGACAACAGAAATCACAAACTGAAACTAACGATGAAACCTCCAAGGTTTGACTGCTCGCTATATCCATGTCTTACAATGACCTATTTGATGTACGGTATCAATGAAAGGAGAAATGATTTTCTCTGTAAACAGTAATAGTAATAATATAAGCAGTAATGGTCTGATCAAAGAGAGTGAATATAGTGATTCCTAAATAGCTACCAAAAGCCAAAGTTTGCTATGATCTAGCTGTTTCAAAAACGAAAAAATTAAAAAATTTGCTTTTCAAGTAGACTGTGCCGATTTACAATATTTATTTAACGATGCCACTGGACTAAAAATAAGCCTGTGTTTTAGGTGAAAGAAGAGAAAATAACAAATATCCCGGAGTTGCAAAACGTACAAAAAGGACCCCAGAATCAACCGAAACATCAACAAAGATCTGGGAAGCAGAGGAAATCTCGAATCGCTGCCAATTTTGGCTCTTCCTCGGTTACTAACGGCGACGAGCCAAAGTAACGCAAACAAAAAGCGTGTGACTAGCTGATAGTGGAAGATCCAAGTCGCACAGACTCATCATCATGTGTATAGTTATAAGACAAAATATATTTCATTATTTACAAAATGACTGTGTCAGATTTTTCCAGCTTTTGTCAGATAATGATAATTTGTAGTTATTGTTCCTTCGTAAAATATAAGATAAGGTTCTCCTTTTTTGATTTCAAATATTCAATTTTCTTGCAAGACAATATAGCATGTAATGTTATGTCAAAGTAATTGAAATTGAAATTTCTTCGGTTTTTACTTCTAAACTCTCAAATGACAATCATTATTAATAATCGTCGGTTATACACGTGGACGTATACCGTTCTACCGCATGACCGCGCTCTACGCCCATCTGAACCTACACCAACAGTGATCCTAATTGGCTACTTACCAAGAAGCTATAATCCCAAAAATAAGAAGAAAAAGCGTGACCCTTCAACCATGAGTTAAATTTAACTCAGGGTCAGTTAACCCTTGGGTTATCCACTCGTTTATACAACCAGAAACCTTAGGATATACTAATATCTACAACCGCGTGTACGAAAATCAAATTGCTTACCGCCAAGCGTTCTTCAGGGCACGCTTAAATGTGTGACAATATAGGTACTTATTCTTTTTTTGTTTTTAATGTTCTTAACTGCAGATTCTACCGAGTCTCTTGATATTGAAATATCAATTGCAATTGAAAGGCTGTATCAATTTTGTCATTTGCTCATATAGATACATACAATAATTGGTTCTGATTAAATTATTTGTCATATTGTTATTTTGCTGTACATTTTTAGACCTAAAACTAGTTACATTTATTTTGATTTTTTTCCGGCTATATCCGTACGACGGGATAAGCTAAAGGAAAAAGAAATTAATTTTTTTTTGTTTTCTTACACTGTTCATGAACTTTAAAATATTGCTTGATATCGATATAACTGTGGAGCAAACGAAGGGTCGTTACGCAACCTGGAAAAGCCAGGGAATTCTGCTTGTACCGGAAATGTCGGGGAAATGTCAGGGGAATTGGTAGAGAAAGAAACGTAACAACCGTGAAACTGTTATACATACATCAATACTGAGAGAATTGTAATGATTTTATAATATAGCAATATGAAAATTTGTGTCCATTGTCATTAACTGCATTTGAAAGCTTTGACTTATAGTTAGTCAGTTCAATCGTATACTGATCTAAGATATTCGCATATTAAAACGATCTGAATCCATACTGTAAATTCATTTCAATGTATTCTTGGCGTTAATTATGATTATTTTGCTGTCAACTGGGTCGATAGCTCAATGCTCAGAGTTTGGTTTAAAGAAAAGTAAGTCGGTACTCACATAGCGTCGAATCTTTTCTACATATTCCACAAGTCCCGATTTATATTATAAGATTCATTTTCTGCATTACAATTAAATTAACAGCCGGAATTTATGTCACTATATTGGCAAAATAGAGCCCTGGAGTTTGCACACATAATTGCCCGAAGAGGCAACATTTTTTAAAACGTGGTGCAAAACGAAAACACATCATCACTCTGTATTTAATTTTTCGGATCCAAGAACCAGACAACGAATATAGAAAAAAAAAGAAACTTGAGAAAATTTGATTCTAGGATATTTACATACTACCTCAAGGATTCCGGCTTTTAGGATCGCCTGTACTCGGGTTTTAGTACAGAAGTTTTGACTCTGCGTCAACATGACGTGTATAAATATAAAATTTGTTACATAATTCTGCTGTCTAAAACAATTTTCGGAGCTCAAAAATCTCAATAATTGTTTTGCAAGAGCGTAAAAAGAAGCAGAAACATGTCCTCGCCGTGAGTAGACCTGAACAAAGAGTGACTTCGAGATGACAGATATGATTGTAATAATAAGTATTATCATCATCATTATTGTTCATTGGGTGGAAGGAAAATCACATCACGGTTCCCAATTGTTCATAATCCAGGAATTGATTGTCGACAAATTAGACTAAAATCTTTGAGTATCTCGCAGAGCCGTCGTTTGTTACTGCACTCACGTAAGACAGCACGTGCAAACGAATCTTTCTGATCCTGGCTGACCGGTGGTGCGCTTGCATCGGCAAGTGCCATCCGAAGCCACTGGGAAGTCCATTCGCTGAAAGATTTGTTCAATACTAGAAGAACTTCCGAATGAGGTTCTAGGTTACTGCGCGGAACCTCTCCACCTGTCAAGCATGAAATGAATATTAACAATAATATAAACGTATTGTATACAGTACGAGTGACTCAATGCTCGAACAATGATACACAAAAAAAAAGTTCGGACACATACCAACGCAACGAAGAATTGTACAGATAAGCTCCTGCCCGACAGGTTCAATGAACGTTCGAAATCGCGGGCTTTGTCCGATAGCATGAGTCAGGAAACTGCCAGCAGCCTTTGCAGTTCCCACCTCGGGAAGGGATAGGCAAGCGATTCCTGAGAATCCAATTAACGTTCGTTAAAATGTGCATATAGGGAATTCCATCTCAACTCGACCTATCAAATTCTCAAACTTTATGATAATTCAGTACTGCTTGGTACAAGTATTTGTGATTCTTTTGAGATTTTTTGGGGGGACCATTTTCAAGATGACTGACTATCGATTCAGATCGAAAATCAACATTTTCGTCGTTTTAAACAAGAATATCTTGGAAACTTTATCGTAGAAGAATTTTCGACATACAAAAAAGTTTTTTTCTTGATTGGCTTTCTGAAGATAATTTTTTGAAAATTTTCAAATTTACAGAAATTATTTATTTTTTGAAATAGTCTTGATTATTTTTTTTTCGGCAAATATGCTATGATCAATTTTTCTGAATTTTTCTCAGAATGTTCTTTTATTAGTGTACATTATGTCATAAAATTTTCATCATGGGCCCAGATCTGGTTTAGGAGTAACAAACACCGATCTATGCGAGTATTTTTGGAAAAATGCGTTGTATTATTGATCTCTGATGATACGTGCATGCACGTGTTTCAGTTGGATGAAAGTATCAATACAAAATCTGCTTTTCAAGTACTTTTTATTTGAAAATTGTATGCGTGAGCATTAGGGTGTTTTGAAAAAAGGCGATATTTTGTTTTTCTTTCTCTTACCAGTACGTGAAAAATGTTAATACACGGTAAAAAAAATGGTTGCCCCCGAAGATCTACAGACAATCACAAATACTTGTACCAACCAATACTGAATTATCATAAAGTTTGAGGATTTTCAAAGAGGGTCAGGCTTTTCGATAAGTCGAGTAGAGATAGAATTCCCGGTACATTCA
Source organism: Macrophya alboannulata (assembly GCA_949628255.1). Lineage (NCBI taxonomy): Eukaryota > Metazoa > Arthropoda > Insecta > Hymenoptera > Tenthredinidae > Macrophya > Macrophya alboannulata. The sequence goes on from OX451208.1 coordinate 208,448, forward strand.
TTGTAAATTCGTCCAACAGAACAAGTGGGTGAGGTAAGCATAATGACTCACCGCAACGTAAGGTTTCAGGGATCTGTTGGGGTACGTCGAGTAGCATCCGGGCATTCTTCTTGCATATCTGAGCTAGTAGAGTGAGATAGGCTTCCAGCAAATCGGAAAGTTCCGATAAATTACCACCGACCGCTCGGGTCGTCGCAACTCCGTTTAAAGTGTAGCTGCTCAACTCTGCGAAAACTGGTGCAACTATGCTGCAAGAATCCCTGCCAAATAGTAACACCAATTGGCGCAATAAATTCAGAGCCGCGGGGTGAGGTTGTGTCTTGTAAGATGCAACAAGCAGTGGTAGCAAAGGGCGTGCATCGATTTTTGGATTGGGAAGAGACGAGAGAGATCTCTGCGCACACATGTGCATGGCTTCCAGAGTCATGTAGTCTCTTCCCCACTCGTTATCCGAAACAATTTGATCGAACAGCGGGAGCAATCCGTCGAGCACCGCTTTTCCAACGGATCCCTCCAATGTCGAGAACAACATCGTTGCCATTTTGAGTTGATTAACAACGGCAACACGAGCTTTGGACGGATTTAGTCTCAATAATTCATGGGACCGACGCACACAGGGCCCGAGCGTAGAGTCAACGTGTTGTAATTGAAGATCCGTTGAGGGTAACGAGTTCAACAATTTTCCAGCTGCGTACATTAGTCTTAGACCTTCACCACCTCCTGACGGTACATTCGGCAATGTGAGTCCAATTGTTTCAAGGATCGACGGAGCCAACGGTGCCAAGTGTGGCCCACATTCTCTGGCCAAATCTTTCAGCGCCATACTGGCTGCTGGGGCGGTAATCGGCCCTTGAGCCAACCCCAAAGAAACGAGTCTCAAAGATCCTTCTAACCAAGGATCAGGATGCTCACCTATCCATTCGGCATAGGCACCAACTGCCGTACAAGCACTGGATAGTACCTCACCGGGATATCTGTGGTAGGGTATTTGAGACAACACAACGTCTATGAGAGGGGGAATATAGCGTGTCTCTTGAGTGCCGACGCTTTCTGATAAAGCTCTGAACGCATGTAACGTAGATTCAACTTGGATCCATCCTTCAAAGTTATCAGGGGGTTGACTCAATCTTTGGCCTAGCAACTGCAACAGTTCTTCGCCTAGTACGTTGTAACAGTAAGCCAAAGTATCGGCTGCATCTTGCCTGTAACACCTAAGAAGTTCTCTTTCGTCCTCGTCTCCAGCCTCTGCCGGCGACGAGGGAAGCATAGCTTTTCTCAGAAGAGCTTGTGCAAGACGGGCGTAAACGGGCTTCAATGCCAACGACGCCCTGGCTTCCAGAGGTGGGTCCAGTGTGCACAAATCATCTTGCAGGATGTACCAGAAGCCAAAAGGGATACAACTGCTCCTTTCGTCGATGGGATAGCGCCCAGGCAACTCTGAACATTCCAACAACAACTCAATCAATTCTTTGGCTGTCCATTTCTGTTTATCATCGCCCTCCCCGGTGAGAGCTAGGAGGAACACCCGACTGTGCGCCTCTCCCATCGCTGTTAATACTTCATAAAAGGCTTGCCCTCCTTCTTGACGTGCAGCCCATGCCAGCCCCTCAGCCCATCCCCACAACAAAAGCGGTCGCTTGTCAAGTTCTGCGTGAGTCAGGGTTAAAATTAAACATTCCTGAACCACCTCCCATCCGCTACTGGCATCTGATTCCGTTTCCCTAAAACATTCTAAAGTTCATTCAAACTGAATGACGACGTATTTTAAGGGGTAAGCTACCCTTTCAATTTTCAAGAGATCGATTTTCAGTTCTTTGCATATTTTGTAAGCTAAATCTTTTCCGCGTATTTTCAGCCTGGTTGGACCTCAGAATTCCAAAAATTGACGAAGTTACAGTCAAGAATGTAGAGCCTTGCATGCGTGACATGGGCACGCTGCTCGTACTAAATGATGAATCTGCATGACTTTAAACGCGATTTCCTAATAACTACATTTGTCGAGTCGGTAGACATAGTATCTCGATAACCAATCCAAGGATTTGGATGAAAATTGGATGAGAGGCGAACAAAACCTTTATCTACAATTGTCGGAAGCGAATTTTCTAAAAAAAATCTTGAATGATAGTAAATAATTAGTTTTTGACATCAAAAAGAGTAAAATCGAATTTTATGACATAATTTGAAAAAACAAAAATAAAAATTTCATATTCTATTTCCGTCATCTTGAACGGAATATTCTTTAAAATTATAAAATCCATGGAACTTGTATTTCAGATGAATGACAACCCGGAAGGACGTTCACACACGGGTGGTGAGTCAAACACGAAGGTGCACATTTTTCATAATAACTTCAACATTACCACAAATACTTTAACTGTGTTCAAGTCAAATCGAAGCCAACGAATCAACGATCAAATACATCACAGCAAAATGTTCATCTCTATTATAGTTTGTTTCTCGTTCACATTTGAAAAAAGGCCTTTTTTCGGGCCGTAAAGGGTAGCTTACCCCCTTTGGGTGTTACTTACCTGTGCGGAGCGTAATGCAAGGCGGCACGCAACAAGTGATTGTATATGTGGCTCGTCGTTTCCAGGGGAAGTTGTCCTAACTTCAACCAAGACAGGGCACATTCCAACGCCAAAAGGAATAATTTTTGCCTGTCCCTTCCCGATACTCCATGGTCCAAGTTTGAAAACACATCTAGGAGCAGTAGAGCAACTCTGCGCCAACTAGCTGTCAGGCCTTCTCTGAGCCTTGTTTTTTTTGCGCCTTGTCGGCTCTCGAACTAAAATGTATTGTATACAAATGTGAGACGATTAAGGTGAAATGCCGCTATGAAGGGTTGAAAAAAGGTCCGTTTTCTGGAATTTTTTTTTAAGAACTTATCTCTTTCACAAATCTTAAATAAATAATCTAGTTAGCAGCAAAATATTCGAGAAAAAGGACTTTTCTTCAACCCTTCAATAGTGGTGTTCCCCCTTAAGGTACCAACATTATCATTGCAGCACAAGGGTGTACCTACTTCTCCGGGAAGGGCGGATAGAACTCGCAGGAGTAAGTCTAAAGTTAAAGGGGAATTGCAGGATAACGTATCAACCAAATCCTCAACCAGACTCTTTTCCTCTTTAATATCTTCCGACGTGGCTTGAATATTAGCAAGAACAGCAGCCAGCTGAAATTGAATGCTTTTTCAGTATTTTCTGTGACAAACAAAATTTCATTAGCATGGTGAGAAATAATACTCTCCAATACAAAGGGCAAGCTTACCGTTTGACAAAGTTTTGATAGTACCAAAACGGAAGCGTCACTTCGTTTGACGCAATCCAGTATACGATCTTTCAACACGAGATACTCACTTTTAGGCACCTGGTCCCATTGCTTGATCACTTTGGAGTAAAGGGTGGTGGCGCCAAAGAATTGCACTTCCGCGCTCTAGATTGTCATATGAAACGTTATCATACTAACTTCGATAGATTCAAACAAACCAAAACAATAGCTCAATACTGACCTTGGAGGTGTCCAATAGGGTCCAAACGAAGGACCAAGCCTCGGGAGATGCTTGCACCTGTAGGAGCCACGCATGAGCTTCGCTAGTTCCTGCGGCATAGAATCTCTTCACAGCCTCTTCCACCGTTGCTGCATGATCCATGCCAACTCAGCAGGGGTACTTCCTTTTGGGACAAGTTGCCGATTATGTATCGTAATCCCTCATCCGTATGTAGCTATGCATGTATGTATGCATGTGTGTATAACAGAAACTGATCTCTATATCACAGATTTGTGATGACAGACGAACGATTGAAGTCGATGAAGTGATAGGTAAGGTTAGAGTTAAGTCAAGAGAAGAAATTCATTATAAATCAAGTCTGCATTATTGTCAGATATAGGTGTCGGCTCTTTCGACCATTTGTATCGCTGTATTTTGTTTCTTCGGCTTTTGAGATAGTCCTGAAACGGTCGCCACAGCCAATCTAACCTAACCTAACCTAACATTTCTCGTAAAGATATGTCGCACCATCTTTTAAAATACGTATGCGCAAATGATCGTGAAAAAAAGGGGTTGTGCGCCTTTCGTTTGGAGGCGTCATAAAGCATGCGGCTTGTGTTTGACATCCTATTTACCCACGTTTCGTCGTTGGGCGCTTAACCTAATGCATTATGAGTTACGTTAAAGATTTCAACGTTTTTGTCGGTGGAACTACCGGGGTTTTCAAAGGTATGTAAAACGTGCCTACGGGTACAAATAAATGCAGTCTTGGTTCATAGTGAAAATTGATAGACCGCGCGGTTACCGTATTCCCGGCTACTAAGTTAGATTAGGGTTATTTCAGGTTAGGGTCATGTTCATCACGTGTTTCATCTAGTTTAGTTGTTTCATCGCGCAATCAATTATCGTATATAATATTCGGGGGATGATAGTTAACTATATAACTTGGAATATCCCCCGGATCCTAACGACAATTTTCTTTCCTCACACCGAAAGACATTACAAAGTTCCACGTTTCTGCCAGGACTGAAGGTGAACGAAAAGACATGTATCACAAAAAATATACAAAGCCTTATGGCGATAACGGACAACCACGAGATAACGACGATGGCCTGGGGGGACCGAGAAGAAAAAGAAATTCTAATCGCATGTGGTTCAAAAGGAATTCGAAGGTTCTAAGCTCGATGACATGTTGCCCAACACACAATATGTATTGTTACTTGGCCAATTTTCTGAATAATAATTATTCTCCATTTCTAGCGTCAAGATATATGATACCGAATACTCGACGTTCACAAGTTCGTTCAATTGTGACATTGGAGAAGGAAAGATAAAAGGAATTTCAAGATACGACGAGTAAGGGACAGCTAAATATTTTCAAAATGAAACATTTTGCCAAGAGACGTTAGCTTGGCTTGGTGCTGGCCTCTCTCTAAATTGAGTCTCATATTATCACACTTTATTTTAGGCTGTGTTCCGATACTTGTTTAAAGCGCTGAAAATCTAGAGGGAGAGAGACGGAGCTTGAGGATAATCAAGAAGTTTGACAGCGACACAAGATTACTCACAGCGCTTTAAGCTAGTATCGGAAGGCACCGTTAGTTATCTTTTTCAACTTCTTTTATGTAATAATGGTTTGAATACATGTAGCGTTGATGTATGCAGATTTGGTATTTAGGTATTGACCATGATCTGTATTAGATCTTTTAGTGAATTTGTATCTAATTATGACCCAACTCCGACATATAATCTGTATAATTATCCTCAGTGCTGTAATAACGGCCGTTGAATCTGGCCATGTAAAGTTGTGGCGATACGATGAAAGCGAACAGATATTAATAAATGCTGGTGAAAATTTGCACCGAATGAGGCATTCCCACGTTAACAAAAACATAATCGCTACCGGAGGTCGCGAAAATGAATTAAAATTGTTCGATTTGGAGAAGCAAGAGAAAGTATTCACTGAGAAAAATGTTGCCCCAGACATGCTGCAATTGCGAATGCCTGTTTGGGTATCTGATGTAGGATTTTTGCCAAACAGCAGTTTAATTGTCACCACAAGTAAATATGGGCATGTAAGTGGTTGCCATTTTTGTTTTCATCCCCGTTTGCACCTTTGACTTTGAATATCTCATGGATTTCATATTTGTTCAAGGTTCGATTGTATGATCCTGGGTCACAACGAAGACCGGTAATAAATCTTCAGATCGAGGACCAAGCACTGACGACTCTTGCCACAGCCCCAAAAGAAAAGTGCGTTTGTCAATTAACTCATAGATATAAGTTACAAGGAAAATCGGCTGTGATTCTATAATTTCCAAGTGCGTCGATCTTGTATCAGGTAGCCAATCGAAGGGATTACCCATATTTGTTGAATAATTTCAGACACGTAGTCGTAGGATCTGGAAAAGGAAGGATGAATCTTATCGATTTGCGGAATCCTGGAAAAATTCTTAATACGTACAAGGGTTTTACTGGCGGAATATCAGATTTAGCTTGTAGTCAATACGAGCCATTGGTAGTAAGCGTTGGGTTGGACAGACACCTGAGGATCCATCACTTGGAAACTAAAAAGTTGATTGAAAAGGTATTGTCGTAAGATTGCAACAATAATAATAATAATTATAATAACAACAAAAAGAACAACAATGTACAGCTTGTCTATTGTCTGATTGAATTTATTAGACGTATGTTTTTAGTTTCGAATTGATTTGCGATTTTACGATAGTGCTCGAATGGTCCAACTATAAACCGAACGGGGAAGCTATACACCGCATTATTTAAATCTATGAACAACTTCGTCATTTAATGCATATGTTTACAGGTCTACTTGGTATCCTCTTTGAATGCCATGTTATTGCGCTCGAATTTCTCGTTGAAAACCGAGGAACAAAACTCAGAAGATAATGTGGGAGAAACGAACACTCCAAGTTCCCAAACAGAAGATCAGTCCTCGAAATATGATACGAAGACAGAATTCGTGAATCTTGATCCGGATAGCGAGGCTGAATACGACGAGATGTTTAGCGGGATGCCAGTCATTGAAAACAACGCGAATGATGCAGATTTGATGGAAAATAAAAGAACCTATCCATACAAAAAAGCGACCATCATAGACAGCACTTTGGTAAATTACTCAACTGACTTCAATATTGAAGATTAAAAAATTCAATTTTACTACAATATCTATTTAAAATGATCATAATATTTTTCGAATCTACTAATATTTACGAATTATTACGTGTTCCAGGAACTTGATGTCGCTGAAGACAAGAAAAAAGTACTCACATTGAAAAGAAAGAGAAAAAAGACGAAATTTCGCTAAGAACGAACAGTCACTTATAGTTTTACAAAATGCAATAAAGTAACACGACAAAGCCTATTGCTCTGTATAATTTCGCGATTGAATATCCTTGAATCTGTATCTGTAGGCATGTCAAGTTGAGTAGCTGTGGTGTTATAATGCGAGAGAGCTGAATTATCTAAATATAACTCATAGTTTCAGCTGTGGAGATAAAAAATACAGGTAATTATATTTCACTATCTGAGATTCTCCACTACTGGGTTGTCGCATACTTCGACAGGATACGGAGGAACGGAAGATATTATCAGATGTAGACCGGGCGTCATATTTTACACGTGAAGACGCACACATGGAACATGTCTTCCATAAGTATAACATGTGCACTTTTGTCGCGAGTGATTAGAATAAGTACTTACTATGTAGTCTGCGTTTTCCAATTTATATGATATCAGGCTGCCGTTGTATTTTTCATCGTTCGTGTTGGGTATAATATGCGAATATTTCAGGTCGAGTTGTAATCTTTATTGTACATTTTTTTTTTTTTTTATAGATCAATATTTTGGTTCAGGGAAAATACGTCCCAAATTCAATTTGAATATAATTACAGATTATTGATCGTGGCAAGTCGATTTCATGGCAAGTTCTTGTAACTCTGTAAGATACTGAAATTGAAAATGTTGCGTGATATAATTATTGATTCAATCAATATCATTCATAACACTGCAGTTCCTACGCAACTTTTATTTTATTTTTTGGTTCCTATCCTAATAACTACAGAATTGAAGAAAGTTACAACGTTATTCAAAGTATAGCGTTGTATATTTGTACTACAGAAAAAGATACAAGGAAACTGAATTATGAATTATACTTTTTACTCATCTGTAATGTTAATGTCGTTAAATAAATCTTCCAGCTGTACAAAACTTTGACGGTTTGCATCATTTTTCTTGCCAATAGCTCGCCACTGTGTCATTCATACCTACATATGTATACAGTACACTCTCTTCGCTATACCGTTTACGTGGCCACTTGCAAACTTAATATTACATCATAAACTCACCATACAAAAGAAGAAGTTAAATCATAGGCACTGTCGTTGGTTGTTGCGATTACTTTAGTCTCATTGAAAAACAAATTCCAATCGAAGATACAAACGCTCAATGAGCACAGCTTTTAAATAAAAATACATACCATGTATACAATCTTTACATTTAATTAGCATCATTCGCACATCTCAATTCGTTTAAGAATTGCATACGTCCATTTCATTGAACAAGTACCAAGTCTTAATTTAATACCATATACATCGTCCTTTTCGACTCTCAGACCGAGAACACGTACGTACCCAACTCTATTAACCGTACGAGATCATTTGAAGGGGGTCAAGTCACGCGATACATAAATTTTTAATGTCATATCATCAACATAACTTTTTTCCCCCAGTTGTGATTCTTAAGCCTCTAATCATGATGTGTCACGGGTATTCTTTGCCCCTACCCGAGAATACTTCGCAATATACAAACTTCATTATTCCGGTATCAAACCTACTGTACATTCATGTATATATGCAGTGTATAGATATATCGCCGCATAGGCAGTACAAGGATTGAACAGCTTCCTTTGGGATAAAAAGAGAGCCGCTCCTGCGGATTTCAGGTAAAACTAGACATTTCCAGTCGCACTGCGGGCATTTGAACCTATTACATATGAATGTAGCGAAAAAGTTAGAGACAATACTGTGTGTAATTGGCGACAAAAACTATCTCCATTGATTACGGCAGTGGCCCACTCAACGGAGAATGCTCAATGTTCCTCATTGATGTAACAGTATATTTCATATCCATTCAGCTACAGTGTGCACACGTTGAATTGGGGAATTTACATGTCTTTACTCTGGTTAGAAATTTACTCAACAATCTCGACAGAATCCTATACAATGAATGAAACAAGGAATTGAGGTGCTGAAATATAGCATCCGGTATTACATGGCAACCAGGGTTCTGTGGTGAATTGAATTTTAAATTGAACCGCGTTACATAATTGGATTGATTACAGTTAGATTTTAATGGACACGTGGTCTATACAATATACATAAATACCAGCTGTGTACAGAATTCAGAACTCGTATCAATTTTATTGTTCATATACCTATTAATGATATTTAAAATGAGACAACTTGATTTATGCGACTGTAGTACAGATCAGGACACAACTCGACGAGGGACTATGCATGACAATGCCATGCAATGTTGAATCTGATGGGACCGGATTAAAATAATCAATCTTATCAATTTTCAATGAATACCGAACGTTATTCAAACTCTCATCTAGAATGAACAATTCTTTTGGTATTTAATTTCCTTTTTATTCGAAAACTCACATAAATGTATATCGTATAGCTTTACCACGCATTCTAATTACGGTAATAAGTACTGCGTAACGTATAAAGTCATTCCCGTCCGTAGGCCTGCCGCTTCATCTGCCCCAGAGTAGATTTGATATACATGCTGATTTCACTCAGGTCAAAGAGGACAATAGTTGAGAAATTACAAACTCAAAGATCGAGAAAAATTATCGCACGATGAGTATCCACGATACCCATTCAAAAATCGACACAACGTCGCTACTCCATTATGCCAATATAATGATAAGATAACGATCGGTTATAAAGTTCAAAAATTATACCAAGAAGCCTCAGTAGTAACGGGCGGCAATATTATAGCCTCATTCCTTAAGCTTCTAGTTATCATAATATTTCATTATTTAAATTTATTTCATACTAATTAACATTGTAATTTATTATATCTATTTACAGACGATATTATATTACATATGTATGTAGTATCTTATTTTTTTCTTATTTTTTTTTTTTTTAACCCGTTTCTGACTTGAAAAATCACCCGCGGAAGGCAAAGGTTTGCGTTATTTATATATAGGTATATACATATAGATATATTAGGGTCGTCGTTTATTTCTAACATATACTTGCCACCCTTCAATCGATAGATAATGACAAAAAAACAGTGTCTAAATTTTCCCCGATTTTTTGCTACATTGGAAAGGGTGCCGAAATCAATTTCAAGTTTTGAAATAGAGAACAATTTGAAAAAAAATTTCCGCAAATTACGAATAAAAAAGAAAGAATCTATTGTCAAATTCGATAAAATCATATGATAAAGCTAAAACAGTAAATGACTCGATAGTAGGGTGAGCCATTTTGACCGACTATTCTCTGCTTTTGGGTCTCATTGTCATTATTTTCACATGTGAAAACAATTGCAGCCATGAGAAAAAAAATTTGAAAAACAAATTCGATTTTTGACCATTTTTGCAATTTTCAAAATTCTCTGGAATTTGGGGAGCACCAACAAATTTTCATGAGAGATTCAAAATCAAAAAATGGTCAAAATGGATTACCGTACTCAATAGTTTAGTCAAAAAAACAAAACGAAAAGCGGAAACAAAACAAGAATAACAAGAAACAAAATATTTTTGACAAAAAAAAAAAATATATATTTGATGAAAGAAAAACACCATCGAATACATTTTTTCGCCGAAAATATTTTGTTTTTTGTCATTTTAAATTTATTTCCCACTTTTTTTTTTCTACTATACTATTGAGTCATTCACTCTTTTGGCTTCTTCGTATGATTTTACTGAATTCAACAATAGTTTCCTTCTTTTGTACTTGAAAATTGCGAAAAAGATTTTTTCCTACATATTTATTTTGTGAGTTTTTTGTTCCAACTTTTTCAACTTCAAATGGATTTCGGTACCCTTTCCAATCAAGCTAAAAATCTGGGAAAATTCAGACACTGTTTTTCCGCCATTATCTATCGATTCAAGGGGTGGCAAGTATATGTTAGAAATTAACCACCACCCTAATATATATATGTATATATAATATAATATACATATACCTTCTCAAAGTATCACAAATTACTAGCGTTTTAATTCTTCGTCGTTTCATTAACTTTTACTTCGTAACTATATCATATTACAATGTATTATGCATGTCAATAATCTATTACTGTTTCACTTCGGTATAAGAGAACGTTAAGCGACTAAAGCTATTGGATTTGAATTTTAAAGCTCAATTTTGAAAACAAATCAAATAAATAAATTAAAACATCATCGTATTGTACATACATGTGTTGTATCTGGCTATGTATATACATATTGTATTATAGGTGTAGAGAGATAAAATTAGGCTTTTCTACTTATCAGGATGTTGCAATACATATGGGGTATTGATTCAGTTTAGCGGTGTTTGCAATAATAAATTGAATGTACGGCCGACGTTTGTAAATCTCGGTGAAATATGAGAAACTTGAGTTTCACACCAATTATCCTATGTATGCGTATAGGTATGTAGTATAACAACAAACTGTGATTTCGAAACGTTTTCTGATTTTTTTTTTTTTTTTTCATGATCTTTCATTGCCGCTACTCTTCGGCGCATTGAGTTTCGCTTACAATTATAAGTTCTAAGAACAGTGGCTTGAATAAAAATTATTTTACAACACAATATACCCTAATATAATAATATATCTCATCACTCGCCCCCGGAAACCGTCACTTCTCGCCACGTCGGCTCTTGAGACTGGTTCACTAACAGATGGTCCGATATATCGGAAGTAGTCGGACTGAGCGGTGGACTAGGAGTTGCACGGGCTTCTTCTTCCGTTTGGCCGGTACAGTCGGTTTTGTCACCTTCCTGTTCTGCTTCGACGTCCCCGTGATCGAGAAGGGAGGCCTCGGAGGGTGCCGAGCTCGGTCCTTTTGATGTTACGGAATCCCTTTCCCGTAATGATACTGAACTACCTTTGTTACTACCACTATCCTCACCTATACGAACAGACAGAGGACAATCAGGGGTGTGCTTATTATTCTTCGTTTCAGGCGTATAGGTGTATACGTACTATGTATGCGCGTGTTGCATGTGCGTGTATGTACATACGTATAATTAGTGTAATTATCAAGTAATCATATGGGTGTTGTCATATCGGTTGTATGCGTACGCATGGCATGGCATGGCATGGCATGGCATGGCATGGCATTGATTGATTATTGTTTCACATGTATATACATAAACACGTGTAAAAAGTTCTGAATTGATTTTCAACGTTATACCTATACATACATACAATGTATCACGCGGTCTGTACGCCCCCTCCCCCCCTACCTGCCGTACCTATACCCATTACAATGCTTATGCATACTCATACATGTATGAGGTATTGGCGTGAATAATTTGAAAATTGAAATGAGCCGGTGTTAGAGAAACTAGATGTCATTATTACCACATGGCCTGAGAACGATGTACAATAGAAGATCGGATAGTGAAATTATTCCGATCACTTTATCATCCTCGTCCACAACGACGAGCCGATGAACCTGGAATGATAAGGGGATGAGAGAATTGTAGCCGAAACAAAATACCGACAGTTAGATGCACCATACAGATATAGGAAATTGATTTTTTTTTTTTTCAATTTTTTCAATTTTTTGTTTATAAACTATATGCGGATAAATTTCATCGTCGTGCCGATGATGCTCACCTCAGCTCGTACAATTTTTTCCATTATGGTAAATAATGTTTCGTCGAGTTTGCAGCTTTGAACCCCCTCGAACCATTCGTTTCTGTGTTCGTTGGCATCTCGTAGCGAAACGTCTAAATTATTATAGGTTTTTTCCGCGGCTAAATTCTGAAACGTGAACGATTCTTAGTAAGATCGTGCAGGACGTTTACAAAGTTTCGTATAGATCGAATCAAATTATTACTAATGTGATTACCTAAAGATAAGATAAAATAAAATTAACAGATATAAAATAAAAATTTCATTGTAATAATGAATTTGCTTACAATAACGTCGAACTTGGAATAGATGTTTACTAATTTTCCGTCGTTATCTATGATCGGCAACGCGGAGACTCGCCTCTCCACAAACTTCTTTAGGGCTAAAATTATGCTAGTTTCTTCGGTAGCTGTTTCTATGTTGTCAAATGTTCCTATCCTGAGCTCCCTCAGTGTTTTGTTCATGAAGGAAGGCCTCGGCAGTTCAAGAATCTAAAATTGTCGGAAATAGGACATCAGAATAAATCATTGAGATCTTTCGTTGATCAATTCGTTGATAGTTCGTAGAGACAGGTGTATACGGACTGAATATAGCTTCATCAGTGAATCAGAGCAACATTGATACGATGTATGTGAAAGTAAATACATACGTAGAGGAAAAGGAACCTAAGTATCCGTTTATGCGTCAATATGTAGAGAACGTTCCCAGTGTCAGGATCGATGACTGGCAAGCGATGTATCCTATTTTTTATGAGGATGCGAATAGCTTCGTACAGGGACGCGTCCGGACCGATGCTAACTAGAGGATGAACCTGGTCTTTCAGGACCTCTATAATCATTAAATTATATAAATGTTATCATGGTATATGGTGTCTCTCTGGCGTTGCGTGTCAATTATATAGAGGAAAACGAGCGAATGTGCAGCTCACGTTCGTTTCTTATAACTCTCGTTGACAAATTTCGAGTCTAAATTGATCGTAAAATTATTACATCGTCAACGATCAGTTTATGATGACTGAATTTATGTGGGTATGTACACTGAGAAAAAAAATAGTTGATTCAACAAAATATTTTTTCTATAGTCGCAACTGAATATTTGATCAATACAACTGAATATCTATTGGTCTAATCGAGTATCATATAATCTCCACCAATTTTAACTCACACCAATTGAAATTCAGTTTTATCAATTATAAATATTCAGTTGCGACTATCGAAAAAAATATTTCGTTGAGTGTACTATACGTTTTTCGCAGTGTATGTGAGGTATTCCACGCCGTTTCGAACGGTCGAAAATTTGATAGATCCCAAAAAAAAAAAAAACATAATTTTGTCTTATCACACAAATATATCGAAAGAGTTTATGTGAATTTTTTCAGAATTTTTGGATCACATTCCTTGAGTTTTTCCAAATTCCAATTTCTTTCTACGAACCTCCGTATATGTCAATCGTACAGAAAAATTTATCAGACAAAAAAGTTGCAGTTTTGAATCAGTTTTTTGAAAAAATTTTTTTGCGAATTTCTCGAATCCCAAAAATACCATTTTTTATCAAAAATACGCAAAAATACATTTTTTCAACAAATACGTCACTTTTGATTTGCTTCAAAAATTCACAGAAAATAGTCTCAATAGTCTCAAGTGTTTACAGCAACCATATATTTTTTTCAAGATGGTTGGCTCAATCGTTTGGAAGCTATGCTTTATGATTTTCTATTTCATAATAGGTACATATTTAGATAAGGTAACTTACTTCTCCACGTATCGAGTTCGTGTTCCTCAAGCTCGTCCATTGTGACGGATGGACTGGTGTAATACATTTGTAGAATTTTGATGAAATCCGTGATAGTCAACATTCCTACGAACTCCTGACGAGAACTATCCCACAGCGGAGCTGCCCTTACACCTGTTTGAATCAAAGATTCGATAATATAACTTGAATGTGTATGCAGGTACCTTAGCGTGGTCCTTATTTACGGTGTTTTTGAAATTTCCTCCGGACTTTTGTGGAAAAAGTTTGCAAAGAAATTCAAACAAAAAAAAGTACCCAAAACTTGGAGTCTGTAGGTCAACTCAAAGTACTGCCTAAAAGGCAGCGAATTTTCCCATTCGATTTACATGGAAATTCGGGCTCACTGCATTTTTTTTTCCTGCCTTAATGGTGCTTCGAAAAATCTGAAATTTGGTATACGTCTTTCCTATTCATCGTCTTTCGTATTCATCGAATAATTGGGCGATTTTTTAGAAAAAAAAACCTTTATCATTGTGGGGAAGATGTATGCCAAATTTCACTGCCTTGTATAGGCAGTACTTTGAGTTGACCTACAGACTCCAAGTATCGCGTACTTTTTTTTTGAATTTATTTGCAAACTTTTTCCATTTTGTCCGCAGGAAATTTCAAAAACATCGTAAATAAGGACCACCCTAAGGTACATATTCACAAATATAGTAAACGAATTCTTCTACGAAATGTTCGACGTTTCTAAATCGCACCGGTTGAAAAAGTTAGTAAGCTACTACATGACTATGAATACGGGTGATAATGTATATGATACTACCAAGGACAATAACTTTGAACAAAATTTTAATAGTGAATTGTTATATCTATAGGTATGTATGTATAGTATATGCCATGGAATAAGCATATGCAACTCCGATACCAAACATCTTTTCGTGATCATAAAATACAACTATTGGTGTAAGAATTGTGCGTGAACGATTTGGCAACGATACGTAAGGCACCCTGTATACTGTATACGTGTATGTCAAACTCGTTAAATTTATCTCTATCTATCTGTGATTAACAGAGATAAAAAGTCAATTTTCTACAGTGGAAGAACTACGATATTTGACAACGTTTGGCATAACGTACTCCACCAACGAACAAAAATCTATGACTGACGTGAGAGACAAATTTTCGGGGATAATTAATTAAATAACTGTAACTATACAGTTGAAAATACCTATAGGTCTGCTCATATGTGACCGGCGGTCGTGGTGAAATTCGCCCTAAAGACTATAATGATTATTGTCCTATTGACTTATACCTTCTTAAACTGAAAAACTCGGTCAGAGCGATTGAGTATGATATTCAGTGCGAACTGCTTTTAGCTATTTTCAGCTACTTTCAGTCTCCCAGGATATAGTGAGATTTATGATTTCATTCAATGGTCAATGCAACGACGCATTATAGATGCATAGATACCTAGGTAAGTTTGATTCCGACCCACACGAAGTTACGCGCACATTCATTTGCATTTTTCTTGTTTTGTTTTAGTTCTTTATGGGGCGCATCCACGGATCTCCCGGTATGTTTTTACAAAAAAGAAGACAGACGAAATTGGTTGCAACTTCATGTGTGTCAGAATCAAACTCGCCTAGTGTACAACGTAGGTACTACATACTGTTATTTTGCGAAGCAATGAAACTATGCAGTAGGACGAACACACGTTCATCTCCTATACACTTGAGCGACATTGAATATTGCAATATGCATGTGCGTGTGTTGGCCATGCTATAATTCGTCGCAGGTCAGTTCCTCGCAAACTGTATGTATACTGCAACTGATTCTGAGCACGATTTACCTACACTCAACTAATTTAGTTCGCGAAGAGTTTGAGTTTGCGATCCCGAGAAATTCCCCATATCTATGTCTTGCGCAAGCGAGATTTTGATTAACATAATTCGAAGCATTGGCAAAGCACTACGTCGGGACTGGTAGTTCACAGGATTAGTCAAGCCGTCAGGCTAGTCCGGTTTCAATTGCAGGGCGTACGCAACTCATACAGCCGAACGCTTTGATACCTATATGTATACTCGTACATATTATGTGTAAGTTCACAGACATATGAGAGTATATTGGCGAGGGGAGCACTTTCAATGACTTTTCGCGTATGATTTTTTTTTTTTAATTTTTTCAAAGAAAATATAGTTGGTAAATAACAGTTATCCTATATCTATAATCCTAACGATTCTGAATATCAAGAATTTATCAGATTAACAAATACTCAGAGGATTAAGGAATCCAAAGATTCGAGATTTCCAAGAAATGAACAATTTTCCTAAAGTTTTGACTCCATACATTGAGAGCCTGATTACGAAATTTTCAGATAAAAGCCGAAGGCTGCGAGCCTTGAAATCAGATGCAACCAAACCCAAGGGCGTATAGTAAATTCGAACTCTACTGCACGAACTAAAGTTGACTACAGATCGGTATACCGTTGGGTGATGACATCCTGGATGTGGTTATCAACCACATCTAGGATGTTATCTCGCATCTAATAATTAGTATCCAAAGATGATGATGTTGAACAACTCACCGTTGTAGACTAAAGCGAAGAAGGCCTTTTTGACGAGTAGCTGGGTGTCGAATACAACAAGTTTGGCACTGGTGGGTATCAGGTCGTAGCACTTGTGAAACTTGAAGAACTTGACGAAGATCTGTGATTCATCTTCCTCTGAAATTCCAAAAAGTTCACAATATAGCAGTGCCTTCTTATTGCGCCGCAACATAGTTTTAAAGGCGGACGAACAATCGCGCGATTTCTCCTCGACGATTCTCGTACAATTATTAGTATCTATATAGGTATGTATATAGTATATCAAGGGTGCTATGAACACGAATAATATTATAGAGGAGGAATGGAGCGTGGTATAGAGCACTGTCACGTTGTCAGTTCGAAGTACAAACGCCTGTGGCGGTTCTGCCTTGGCAAGGCTAATATTACATTGCAGCGACAGTTTTACGAGCGCGACCGAGCAGCCCCATGTGCAACTATATCATAGGTAGGTATACGTTAATCGTAGTTTCCTAGCTGTTGAGACGGTTCGAACGTGGACGAGTCGGAGTCTCGGAGAGCTCGGTAGCCGCGAGAGAAATTCCCCCTTCTCTCAGTAGCGATAAGTTGACCTCCAATCGTAGCGCGCGGTTTTCTAGTCGCGCGACGATATCGCTGCAATGTAACATTACCTTAATCACGATCAACGACAGGTGATTCGGTAAAGGCAATTTTTTCGCTACAAGGACACCGACATAACATAGCGTTCCGTTGAATCACCGCCGAACGTATAAAAACAACGATCTGATGAATCTGTGTCATCTGCGAGCACGAACGTGATCTCAGCCAAGCGTTAATGAAACTGATCGATCCGCTTCGGATCTATATCTCTGTCGGGATACCGACTGGATTTGGGAAGTAACAAGTAACTGCCATAGGACGCTTGTTTATAGCGTGGTAATACCGATACGCGTGTCAATTGGGTGAAAGGATTTCCTGAAAGTCACAGGCGTGTTCACCGCGGTTAGAGAAATTGATGAATTTTTTTTGTACACAAGTTGCGCAGATACTGAAATTGGTTACTGGTCATGCGTACTATTCACCGCGCAACTTGAATTTAAGATATTTTTCATCAATCTCTTTTGGAAGTGAGAATTATTAGGGCGCACCGAGAAAAAAAAACCAAACAAAAAGAAAAATTACCAAGCTTTCAAATAGACCAGGACTAAAATAACCTACAGCTAGGTATAGGAAAGTAAAAAAGCTTGGTATTATCAATAGTGGATATATTTCTTCCCGAGCGTACGAAACTAATGATAAATAAATGAGGAGCACTTTATCATCAATAAAACAATAACTAAGTGTACTCGTACGTGATCCTGTGCGCCATAAAAATCGATTCTTTTATAATAATAGCGAAAGCTCGCATACATGATGCAGAATTTGTCGGTGTATGTATAATTGAATACGTTACTACGTGTACTTACACGAGCCAATCCATACTATCGTACAATGACGTGTAAGTCGCGTAATTGTCAGATAACATTTACTACACTATCATTTGCCGAAAATCTTATACAGCTTTTGTGAAGGTCATATTGACGTAGCAACTATCATGAATGTTGAATGAAAACAACAAGCATAGCACAGAGGTCGCGGTGGCTTTACTTTAAACCCAAAACAGATGTAATCTGCGCAATATTCGATTGATGAAAGATTTGCTTTTCGAGTTTATCACGTATACCATTGTTTGTATGTGCCGGTCAAAAGCTTGGGTATACCTAACGAGTTTTTCACCCGGACAAGAAATTTTATATTTCGGTTGAAAAGAATCATAAACCATTTTAGTAAACGGTGTTTTGAAATGGACAAAATCCAGCTTCATTTTGGTTATTTTTTTCAATTTTGTGCGATTTTTTTTTGTACCCAGTACGCAATTTTGAAAATGGCTGTTTCCTCGCGATTTTTTCACTCTGTAAAATTGGGTGAAGGGCTTTTGAAAAATGGTAAAATGAATTTTTTATTGAACAACATCAAAAAGGAGATCTGAAACTTAAATTTGGCCGGCAGACCAGGAGAAAAGTCTGCGATTTTTTTTCGCGGAGAAATTTAGTTCTTTGCAAAATATCCAAGGTCCGTCCGGGTGGACACACTCGATGGGTGTACCTAAAGTTTTGACTACGTGCCGCAGAATTTTTCATAATTTATTATTTTCTTTTCATGATTTTTTTGTTTTTTGTTTTTTGTTTTTTGTTTTTTCTTTATTCATTTTTCACCTTGTATTCACACAAAAAAATGTTAAGTGGTCTAAATTTACAGTATATTTATTCAACTGATATTGGACCGTGTGATTTTCAATATAATTTATGAATTTGAATTGATTAAATTAAAATTAAAAATCATTCTGAATTCAAAAATAAAATCACGCGGTAAAATAATGATGGAATAGATATACCTACTATCAATTACGAGCACTTGAAATATTTTTTAAGTGGCTGCAAAATCAAAAAAATAACAGAAACCAATTTTATCAAACAAAATTCTGCGGTTGAAATTAAGAGTTGATATTTTAGGCGAAATTTTTTCTACCGATTGAGAGGTGGCCATAACAAATTTTGAAAATCACCCTTCTAAGGACCACCCTAATGTACGCACACCTATAGTTAGGTCTACACAATATTTCAACGAGACGTGTTATTTCTCGAGACGAGGCCGGGACAATAAATGATGAATTACCTCGTGCC
This sequence comes from Macrophya alboannulata, assembly GCA_949628255.1. NCBI lineage: Eukaryota > Metazoa > Arthropoda > Insecta > Hymenoptera > Tenthredinidae > Macrophya > Macrophya alboannulata. Next base: position 227,838 of record OX451208.1, read on the forward strand.
AATATACGAAGATATCGTTCACGCAAGAAGCTATACCTACGTGACTATTTCCTATACATGTGTATACAAAGCGTGGAAGATCAGCGGAAATAGAGAGTCAGAAAAATAGAAGCGAAAGGCCGTTCGCGTGACATGTCGCATATTTACGCACACACGTTTGTATTTCAAATCGCTCCCAATCTTCAAAAATCATTGAGAGTTGTACGCGAGGTCTGCGTAAAACTCAGATGTCTCGCAAGTCGCTAGAAGTCTAAGGAAATTTCTGGCGGAAGTTAAAGGTCAAAGGATATCTCAACATGGTTATACATATACTGGCCAGTCTTTAGAAGCAATTAAAAGTCTTACAATAAGTAACTATTTTCTCAGTGAAGAGGCTATTTTCGCGGCTATTCTATAAGTTTTACGTGTAGGTATAACCGGTTCTCGATAAATAATCGCACAGTACGATTATTTATCGAAAACTCGTACTCCAATAATGCGAGGGTGGTTTTCGGTGGGCGGAGATCGAACAACATATCCAGAAAGTCGGCATTTTTCTGAACAGCTATAATTCAGTCATTGAATCAATTTGGTCACCGTGGCTACCACAAAACCCGGGCCCATATAGCTGGCTCACACAGTACCACCTCCGATCGCCTGCTTCACGCCCTCGACAATAACCCTATCCCTTCGATGACGTTCACTAGGGAAATCATTGAGAGTTTGGCGACCTCTCCTGGCTCGATGAACTAATTTAAAAAGCTGACAATGAAATCTTTCGTAGAATGTCGAGAGTTATAGGGCCCATATATGGGTGTAGGTATAGGTACATATAGGTATTAGACTGCCTCAAAAAAAAACTTGATTTTTTTTTCGATCTTCCACTTCATGAAATCATAGTTTTTAACATAATATTGAACCTCGTAAAAAGAAATCACCGTGCGATTTTTTTAAGCGCTTCCGCATTGAGTTTTTGTATTCGCCATTTGATTAACACGTAAGAAATCCTATTCTGACGGTTGGAGTGAGATAATAATTTTTCTATACGACAGACGGAACTCTGTATGGTAGCACGTGACAACTTATATGTTTTCTTCGAATCGGCGCATAGTAGATATTTATCCTAGGTACCCATTTTTCGAAAAAGTAAAAAACCACGTTTTAGGCAATCTTGAATATCTCGAAGATCGTGCGGTTAAAAGTTTTCTACGACGCGCCGATTCGAAGAAAACATATATCTGTTGTATAGAAAAATTATTATCTCCCTCCAACCGTCAGAATTGGATTTCTTACGTGTTAATCAAATGGCGAATACAAAAACTCAATGCGGCACTGCTTAAAAAAATTCGCACGGCGATTACCTTTCACGAAGTTCAATATTACGTTATAAACCTTGGTTTCATGAAGTGGGAAATCGGAAAAAAATGAAGGTTTTTTTTTGAAGAAGTCTAAGAGGTATATTCTCGATTATACTCGAGCGACAAAAACGAGGATGCTTTTTGGAGCAAGGATTGGCAATTTCTTTTCCAAGCCAGTGTGGTTACAGACCGTCTAAATCTACCTATCAACAAATGATGGCATCTCTAGTTCTGATTTCTTGCCTCGCGTTGAGCTCTGCAGTGCAGACGGTGATTAGTTATTGCTTTTGAATTAGCGGCTGTAGGAACAAAATCAGGACTCTAACTTGCTTGACGGATATGGGTCGCTCCCATTATTTACTACTAAAATGCTGTGCTACTAGTTGCTGTTCTCGTTGCCGGTGTGGTTGGAGATTGTGCAGCTTCTTCAGGTACTGTTATCAATATTAATAATAATATTCCTATGAAATCTCACAAGGCCGGAAACGATAAGGTAATAGTTATACATAGCTGTGTAAATATTAGGAAATTCATCGCTAAACCTAGATCTACATTTCTTATATTAATTGTGTGATCATGTGCGAGGTGACTTCGCGAGCAGATTACTAAATGACTAACACATCCCGAGAAGTTTTATTCGCGACTGTTTGTTTCACACGCGGTTTTTTTTTTCGGGTATTATTAACGCTCGGCTCGTTCTACGTCCGAGTTCTGTACCTTTGAAGAGAATCCATGCTAGCTCGTCTTCGAGGGGCGGACTCTCTACCTCGAATTCTTTAATGAGGTCTTTCGAGTATACGGGATCGTCCTCTTCCTGGCTCCACCACGCGCTTGCTACTTGCCTGAGCACCGCCCGGACACCTTCGCTATCCGAATAATAATGTAGCGCCAACATTTTTCTACTAAATTCATCACTGAACACTTCACAACCTGGTTGCCCGATTGATGAACTCACTTCCCATCGGATTTCAAGAGTTTCGGTATAGTGGATAATGTCTATAGTTTTTTTGATTTGAAATAATAATAATGATAATATCAATAATAATTATTGTTATCAATAAATCACAATAAAATTCATTAGTTAATTTTCTAATAGTTCAGGTATTTTTCACATATCAGTGTTGTGTTTGATAATATGCTGATGTTGCGGTGACTGTATATTCATTAGTCGGACCCCCAGCCCCCTATTACACTGTACGGCGTGATTGCCTATATTGGAAAATAGTGCGTTCATATAGCATTCCTCAGTTGTGCGGTTCTAAGTAATTGGATTATACATAGAATATAGGGAGACGTGGGTATGATACCTATACCGTGAATTTATCAAACCTCTGGAACTCCATCGGTATAATATATTCCTTGAACTTCGCAGCGAATGTTAATCGAATATTACATGTTCCTAGTTTTTCCTACATTCTCTGATATTGGATTTTACGCGTTTGTTTTCGAAGCCTGAAGTAGTGAGGGCAATCATTTGAATACACGAGTGACAGTTTCGTCTAATTAACGTCGGTCATACTTCAAACAAAACATTCTTGCTGATTTCGGCTACTATACATATTTGAGTCGTTATCATCATTTGTCTGCTTTTCAGTGAGCGCAGTCTACGAATTTTGGATAGACCAAAAATAACAAGAGTCAAACGAGAGTAAAAGAGATTATTCAATGACCAAGATGATTTGGGAAAGTTAATTAATACGGTACAATTTGTCGTAACTAAGACTTGGCCAACGATGAAAATAAATTCCTTTGCCTCGCACAGACTGTACATATTACGCATACGTATAAGTCTTCATCTGTACTTACTTTGGATTTTAGCCATATTTACACTTTGTTCAATTATACCGTTTCGATTTAACCGAAGAGATGGAAGAATATGCCAAAAAAACAAAACGACTGCCACTGTTAAGTTTTGTGATTTTTCTGACATTCGTTTTTCAAGAAAAAAAAAAAAAAGAAAAGAAAGAAAGACAGACGATGGGATAATAGCGGCTCCGATGCAGCTAAAAAGATAATATATTGAAACAGTTAAGTTGTTCGCCTTTTAGTTCTTGGCAGACTGATATAGATTGGGATGTCTAATTGTAAGCTTAACTATAATACGTTGCGCAATACACATAGATATTACACACATGCACACCTATAGTACGCAACTATACCGCGAGATGTTAGTGTATGAGTTAAGTTCTGTTCGAAGAATTCAGATACATAATATAATCATAACGCTTAGAGCGTTTTCTATATCCGACGCACTGTACTCAATATATTTGTCAGATCGGAGTCCATCAAAATTACAGCATACATCCTCATCGAGAGGAAATTGTCTGTACGTCCATTTCACCGTCAAACCGTCGAACTATTACGATGACTGGACTATACAGCGTTGGTTCAATCGAAGGCAACCTCAGTAATCTCTCGCGCGATTCTGTCGATAAACAGTCTGGGTGTAATACTGTATTGTTATGAAAGAGAGAAACAGGCGCACTGCACGCTGGTTCGGGTCTTTCGATTACACACGGTGCTTGAACGGCGTAAATGCACCCTCCTGCGGCTTGAGTGATCGGGTTATACCTATACGATACCTGCATCTCGCATCTAGATATACGTACACTCGTATATCGAGAAACAAGACGAAAAATGCGCGCCGGAAACGTCTATTCTTCACATTTCTTACAATTAGCGACGGATCTACGAAATTTTTTTCTGAATAGGTGTAATCTTTCTCCAAGTTCAGTTTGCCTAATAGTAACGAAGAATATAGCATTGCGCGAATGTGTATACGTGGAGGAAAATCATTGTCGCTATTCTTTGCCGTATTCGAATAAAAGTGGAAGGAATTTTAGTGCGAAAAACTTTGCCACGCGTATAGCAACATCATCGGACAAACAATGGAAATTTCACCCTGTAATTAACCTGTATTTAGTATAGCTGCAACCATGCAGAAGAAAACTCAAAGTATATACCGATTCGAGACTCACGATAAACTGTACATTCTATAAATTCTAGGTCTTCTATCGAATTAATCCCCAGACATTTCCGGCAACTCGAAAATTTCCTAATTTTTCCCCGCTTTTCTATGTTTGTAACGACCCTGACACTACCGATAGCTTGAATCCTTCGACATGTGTCAGCCGTATATTACAGCTGCGCGGACGTATACATACCTATACTGCAGGGCGTATAGATATTTGTACAGACGGCACGCGTATATGTAATACTACACAAATGCATACGTGCATACAGATACATACTGTGCTTATATTCACACATACGTACACGAAACGTACGTAATATGTATAGTATAATGTCAAGGTATATGTACAGGCGGTTTAGCATGAACGCGGCATAATAATCGTGCACGAATAATTGCCACCATATCCCCGCTCCCCGTTATCATTACATGTTACAGTTAACGTGTACTTGTAAAGTAATATGAAATAGGTGATTCGGCGTTAGCGAGATTTTGGTAATAGTGCCGGTCCCCCACCACATCTGTCACAACTCACAAGCCCGCAAACACGCGACCGTTATACGCGGGGCACAAAAAGCATAGCTCCCGGTTGGGCTTGCGAGCTGAATGACTGACTGTCCGGACGTTGAGGCGAATAGGTAGACGGCCCTCTCTCTCTCTTTTCATCTCTCTCACATCGGCAAAACTCTGCCAAGAATAGCGGCGCAGAAGGCAGAGCGGAGTGCTGCCAAGAAAAGTCTCACAAACTTCAGCATGAAAGCCCGAACTGGACCAAAGATTCTTCTCGCCGTACACCTTCGCGTCGCACACGAGGTTCTCCCTTCCGTTCCCTTCCGCTGGATCGATTTGATTATAGGTATACCTATACCTATATACCTGCGTTGCGATTGATCGGCACGGAAAAACTTGTTGCCATAAGCCCCAAAGGAATAATCATACTAACTCGAGCCAGTCGGGGTTCTATATCTATCCCGTCTACAGTCAAGTACGTATGTAACATACATACTTATATACATACCTACAAAAGCTGCACGACGTTATAGAGGAGAGCGGGACGAAACGGGACACTTAAGCAAAAAATGCCGCTGTAACTATAACCATGATTCTAAATGATTGTGTTACAATACGAAATGGGAACTGTATGGTCAATTTTGATATTCCGGAAAAAGAATAAATGTCGTCGGGGGCAAAATGGGACAGTTTCGAAACGCCCCGAATTTCTACGCCGCAAATTTCTCCTTTTCTGTGGATGGCCCCATTTTGCCCCGTCGTTGAAATCCCACTTTAGAGCTCTATATTGCTTGAAAATTAAAACATTTTCAAAAGTTATGAGGTACCCAATGTCAAAAACTACATATTTCAAATAATTTCGAAGCGTCCCATTTTGCCCCGCTCTAGCTGACTTCTGAATTTAAAGACTTCAAACACTAAAAATGGTTTCAAAAATGTTATATTCTCGATGGTTCCGTTGAATTATGTTGTAAAAACACAATTTTCCAATAATTTCCCGGTGTCCCATTTCGCCCCGCTCTCCCCTATACGTTGTATGATTGACGGTGTACCGGGGGAACGTGTTTGCAAGCAGGGATGATGCTGGAGCAACTTAGAAGAGCTTCGAAATGAATGGTTTCAGCGGCAACGTAGGAATGTAAAGAACTCGAGTGCGGCGCTTGCGCAGTGTACAAAAATGGTCGTCGGCTATTTTATAAATACATTTAGTCGACGGATGAAAATTTTATTTCAAGGCGATTTCGAGATATCTAATAGGAATATGTGATCGTGATTCTCAGGTACGCACTCACGTATACGCACCCAGACATGAAATACAGTACGTCTAGGTATATACCGTGACATATAGGGTATAACTATATTACACGTGTACAGAGTATATAGGTTCTGCACACCTGACTATAACGAGTGATGAATTCGTTTGGCGTTACCAATGGACTCGGGACATTCAAATAAATGTAGAGCTATACCTATATCGATCTGCGGGTCTGATTTAATCTCGGGAGTTCAGAATTTTAAGCCCGAAGCGAACACTCGCTCACCCCTTTCCCATTTCGTTAGCGCGTTGACTTTTTTTTTTTTGGCAGGAATGTGTTTTTGAACGTGAAAATCCGCAAGGGTTAATCGCACCACGTCGTTCAAACTGCATGCATGGTAATTTATTGTCATAGTTTTGACCTATCATGGACCATTGGCTGACGGTACCAGCTTCTTATACATTCACGAAGTGCCTTTTCGGAAGGTTCATTATCTCACGTCATTATTATAGAGATTATTGCGATAGGATCTCGAAAAAAGACTGACAGTGATTTGTTTCTGGCACACGCTGATGATATACATAATCATGAATATGCACGATTTTATAGCCACTGAAGCAGCCCGGCTGTATGTTGTTATATTATACACACATATAGGTATATACCTAAATAAGAAATTTCAGTTAGTAGGTATACATAAGTATATCCTCGTGCCATTGGCTACGCTCGATCGGTAATTGCAGGTAACGAATGAGAATTATACTTGGATGTTAGCATACATCACAATACTATCACGGTTATCGTATCGCTCGTTCATGTGCCACGGAGAAGCGAGAAAGTAATTTGACGAGGTGATCGTTAACAGCTGCGAACAAATAGAGGGAGTGCACTGCATGCAAAATTCAATTCAATTCAATTCTACACGTATAACCGGTTCACCTATACCTGGACATTATATACATGTGCCTATACATACGTATAATCGCACGTGCGCAATCCTACCGCAACGCGACGTCCGTATCTGCTTAAGCATGTTCCAAGCACGAACTCTCTGGCATGCACACTCAAAAAGTATAAGTAATATTTTTCGTGGAACGTATAACCGAGATTCCGAAAGCGTGATCACGTTCGTAAGTCGTTGGCCAAGTTGACAAATGTTACCAAAAATTTACACGCGTTTGTAAAACAAAGACGCGGGGCGTAGTACTTGAGAGGTGCCATGTCACAATTAGGACCCAAACCTCATTAGTGGAAAAAAAAACGTTGTTTTCACTGAATCAGTTAGAAATTCGCGCCCGCGAATCCCTTTTTGATCCTATAGAGAAGCGAATTTTTGAAGGTGGGTCCTTTGGCCGAGACACCCGTCATTTGTATAATTTTTTTTAATATTACGATGCTGAAAGATTTGATAACGAACACCTCGTCCGCACCGCCGTGAGGCGCTCTTTCCGCGGTGAACGCGAGTCAGTGGGGCTGCATATTTCAGGCGTACCTAATTGAACATTCCGTAACACGGTTCGCGATTCCGTGAGGTCTTTATTGAGCCTGCCGCCTGGCTTGTGGTCGTGGGCGATATACCGGCATTAATGAAATATCTCTATGGTGCGTATAACATTTTTTGACCTGCAGTGTGAATTGTGAATCGTATAACAATAAACCTATAATAATTATGAAGCAAATATAGATCACGTATGCGACCAGAGCATCTTACTTCCACCCCGCCGCCCCATCATATACCAGATTGGGTAAAAAATTCAATTTTACAATTAATAACGGCAATTTATTGGGCAGGACTCAATTGATCCTCCCCGTTGATGTGATACTATTCATTTTTCCATAAACTTTTTTTTCTTCGTATTTTGTGAATGACAACAGATATGGTAATCCTGAGTTTAGCGATAAATGACACTCGTGGTTATTTGTACCTCGCGAAGCATGGTTATTATAGTTTTCAAAACTAAGGAATGCTGCGATATAAGACGAGGCTTCTTGTCATCGAAATAGTGGGATTGTTTTCAGCAAATTCGCTAAATTCTACTGTTCATATCCTACGTCATACGAGCAACCAGAAAAACTAGAAACTAACCTTCATTATCTAGACGGACTAGTTGAATAAGAATTATAAAACGATTGCAAAATTGAATCGCAAAGATACCCGCCTATAATCCAGTCACGTTTCAAGAATATTATTGCATTCCTGGTTGTGGCTGACAATAACAGAGCAATATCAACCTTCGATACGATAACGCGATGACTAGGGTGGTTCAAAAGAAGTCGACATTATTTTTCTTCTTTTTCGATCCCATTAAGTGAAAAATGTTGATACATGGTAAATAGAAAAAAAAAATTCCCCAAATATAAGCTCTATGAATTAATTTTGAAAGGGAGTTCAAGCGAATTCTAACTTATTTTCCGAATTTTCGTTCAAATGGGTTGAAAAATATTTATTTCAAAATATACCTGTAACAAAGGAATAGAACAAATTTATTTATCACTTGTTGTTTACGAAACTTCAATGGAAAAAATGTAATAAATAACTTAGCATTAACACGTAATAAGTTAGGAATCAAGTATCATACCTACCAGGTATGTACAAAAATAAAATGAGCTAAAGATGGCTTGAGCTCTCTTTTAAAATTAATGTATAAAGCCCATATTCGAGGAAAAATTTTTTCCGCTATGTACATACATATGTATGTGTGTAGGACATACATACCTATTGAAATTTTTCGCGTAATTGAAAGAAAAAAAAATATATCGACGTTTTTTTTAACCACCCTAGTGACGACGAACTCACCGATCTATAAAATACAAACAGGAGAGCATTGACTCGGACTAATAAAGTCAGCTTACGTTAACTTACAGAGGATACGCGATTCTTACGAGACGATAGCTATTTACAAGGGGCGTATAGAAGTTAGAATGAGGATTTACCATAGAATTATGTTCAACATTTCAATTTCAAATGGCGTAAGATTCTGTCGTAAAATTTTTACAACGCTAATTCTGTTGAAGCTTATCTACGTATATCTAATGTATATTGTATATGTATGTATGTATGTACGTACATACGTATCTAAGTATGTATGAATCTATATCCATGTACATGTTTTATGCGTATATAGCTTGAAACAATACATTCAGCTATAATTACCTGCCGTGTAGGCTTGGCAAAATCAATAGTCGTTATGATAATGAGAAGAGCCTAATCAAGTATGTAATTGTAGTACACCTACCGCTCCTTGTTAGCTCAAAACATCACCACCGATATACTTACACCTATGCAGACTCTGCACACAATTCAGAGTAAAATTTATTAGAATCGCGCGCAGAATATAAATTTATCTACCCTATGTTTTGCTACACTCGGTATTCCGATCGACCGCGGTAAATAGGGACAGAAGCATTCATAAATATATAAAAATATAAGTATGACCTATGTTCTACCCATTTCATAAATCGATCAGTCTCACGAGGTACGTAACGAATAACTTGAAAGGAAAGAAAAAATAAGAAAAGAAAAAAAGCACCAAGGTACCTACCATCCCGTTCGGGAAATATTGGCAAAAATGTGACGAAGAGTCGACATCGCGCACGCCAGTCAATCAGTGCGAATAAGTCTGAAGGTCGAGGAAAGAAACGAAAAGAAAATGGAAGAAAATAATCTAGCAGCCAGCAATTTGAACCCTCATTTTGTAAATGGCACAAAACCGAATTCAGATACAGTTCGAACTTCGTATGTTATACGCGTGACAAGAAATGTTCAATATTGGCTACCTGGGTCTTTTTGCGCATTTCGTTGCTAACAAAACTAACAAAACTGGGTGGTAATGACTTGAAGATAAAAACAAACGTTGCCGTTCGGGAATCCATGAGGTTCTTCGGACCATATGGACCACTGCCATTTTTCGCGGTAAGGTCGGTAAATAGATTTCAGCCGAAAAATACTCTGCTTATGAAACGGACGATACGTCCTTCGCCGGAAGCCTGGAACTGATCGGCTATAACTGTACCATTGCATTCCATAAAATTTATTTTTGTTTGATCGTACAATCTTGAACTTGGCAAAGAGATATTCAGGTTTACAATTAAATATTACGTAAGCCATGCCACACCTCGTCGTGTGTGTGTGTGTGTGTGTGTGTGTGTGTGTGTGTGTGTGTGTGTGTGTGTGTACAGAATACATTGATAAATAGGCTGCAGATGTACGCATGTATACATGCGGTATATCTATCTTGTAAATATGCAAAAACGAAGAGTGGGAAAATATTTAGAACGGTGCAGAGGAGAAGCCAAATTGGCGAAAGATTGGTGGGTCGTCATGGAGACGTGGACGTGAGGAATTCGGTACTTCGATGTGACCTGTCAATGTCACGCGGCTCGGACCACACTTGCCATTAATGTATTGATTATCGATAATACCTACTTGCAGTATGCAATGTAATTTTCCGCCAACGTAATTTTACATGCGACATACCTACACCACCCACATGGAACATGAATTATGGATATAATAAATCCGTGTACAAAACGTTGCGTAGCTCTTTGAATTTGTTAGAGTACGCATTTAGTATAGTATGACGGGGGAAAGACTAAGACTAAGACTAGCTCAGTATATTTTTTTCAATAATCTGGTGAAATAGTCAACGGTGATCCGCGCTCAGCCCTAAAGGAAGACGAGCTATTTCTCGCAACTTGTTGATATCTGGCGAGCTGCCATCATCGTTCGCGGTGGTCGTTCATATGCGGGTTGGAATTAAACTCATAGCTAGTAAAGTTTTCCCAGCTCTTTTTTTTTTTTATGTTTATAAAATAATATACCTATGGGACATGGAAAGGCGTTGTAGTACATACACAGATGGACGAAACTTTGCAATTTATTGCCTCGGGAATGTGTTATGTATGCAGTTTGCGGTGTACGCAAAATGCACAAATTTTAATAACGATTAATTTACTTACCAAGGTCAGATAGTGAAACTTTTTCTAGGAATGGATCCACCACAGGCAGCTGAAAAAGAAACAAAACAATTTGTATTAGCTACGGTGTTTAGCTCATGGGAGCACGTTTTTAATTGACATAATACTTCAAGTTTCTAGGTATACATATGTATATCATATGTATTATAGTTTGTTTCTGGCTCGCGATACGATAATACCGCCATCTGGAATCGAACAATTCAATCCACCTAACGAGTAGGTAAATATAGTCGGGCGGGATGATGAAAGCCTAGGTCAGTCAAGATCAGATGGCCAGATAAAAAAGAAGAATTAAAAAAGAAAAAAAAAGCGATACAAATCCTCGAAGAATACGCCCGACTTTTCTTTAAATCGATCCTCGCGGTGTACACAATAATTTTCACCCCACAGCTAATGTTGGTTTATCAGGACTTGCCTGGATATCTATACGAATAATATTAGCGCGATGACGGAATTTAGACCTGTAATATAGCCTCTCCGAAGCGGGTTGACTTGAAATAATTGTTAGTAAGTTTTTACATCGAATTCGAATGCCTATGATCGAGGTACAATTACTTAAATGAATAATGACGCGAAGCAAGGTAATGTGTATGTATAGACAGGGTTGAAAGTACCAGAGCTCTCTTCAGCAAAGACTTTGGGCTGAAGCTCTGTCGTTTTTTGACGTTCGTGGTGATCCTTGTGTACCACTGAGTCAAGATTCCTTGGCTGGCCCCGGAAGTTGTTGACGCAGGCGTGGCCGGTGTGGATTCTGTACTTTTTGCACTACCTCCAGCGGGCTCGCTGACTTGACGTCGAAATAGCATCGCTATAACCTTGGATAGCGGCCGGTGGGGTTACGTAACGACGCTTATATTAACGAGCACTCGATTATCTTTCGCGTTTATATAGTTTACTTATACATATGTATAGACACAGGTAGAGGGTATATAAGGTATATCCTTCCTTCATATTTGTCCGCACGCACGTATATGCAGGTGCAGTGACAAAAAAGGGAAACTTGAATTGCTGCGGGCACCACGTCAGCTACGACGAAACATGTCTCTTGTGCACGGGTTAACAAGTTTAGTTTCTCACTCAAAAGGATTATCGTCGCCTTCGCACTGAAAGTCTCTGTTTTCTTGCGCTTTCAATGTTTTCAACCAAGTCTCCTCTTGCATTTTAAAAACTTGCTTTACTGGTTTGCTGGACTTTGATTTTGTTAACTCACACCCACGTCAGCGACGAATAAATAACGCGTACAGTTCCTTCGAGTTCGGTTACAATGCTGTTTGTGACTATACGACGTTTTGAACATGTTTCGAAAATGTCCTGGTCACGGTGACGGTGAACGTCTTGGATCGGTCACTCCTCCCTCAGATTTTAAGAAGTTCCAGGTGACAGGGGGGGAGAGAGAGAGGACAAATAGTTGCGCATGGAAATCAACACGCACCTTATGAAGCACATTTTCACAATCTCCGAAATATCCGTCTGGGTCAAGGAATTGAACGAATTCATGCACGAGGCGTCACTCACGCATGTAAATTGTGACAATAGTCCCGGGGGTCCTCCCGTCCTCTTATTCTCGGGTATCGCAAATCATCATCAAAAATGCTGAAATTTCTCGATGGTTTTCATCTTTCCCAAGATTTTATGACACGCGGGTGTATATAACGAGCGGTGTAGTCTATACAATTCTATATCCACTATGTAGTGCGGCAGGTTTCAGGTGTCATCAAGAATAATCCTTATTCCCTACGCGGTATGTAGATACACTATAATACGGCTTGTAATCCGTCGCCCAGCCGTGCGACTGACAACGCGTTACGTGCCACCTGCGTGCATAATACTGTTTGAATTGCGAATAAACGAATACGAAATGTGAATCTACAACCTGCGAATATATCTACTATACCTATACCTATAATACGGAGGTATTCGCACAAGTAATACCAAGTGAAAACAACATTCGTATACTCGGGTATACCTGCATGTAAAAATATATTATATAAAGAATACCTGCAGGCAAACGTGATATTGTATCTATCGTAGTTCGATCTTGCAAAATTTAATTCGGATTCGACGGATATAGAACCGCGTTGCGCGATTGCAGCATCCTTGACCGACGGTTCTCAATCGAATAGTTATGAACTGTTAATAAACTGTTCGATATACGATAAAGAAGCCTTGAAAAGTTTTCACGGCCTGAATCAAGATCGAAGCCAGTCCAAAATTAGAGAGAAACATTTTTCAAACGTAGATTGTTTTTTTTTTTTTTTTTGTCTTTCAAATATCTTACTTTTCTCCGAAATAGTGAAATGGACGTATTAGCTCGGTCCCGGTGCCTGCAGAGAATTCCACAAATTAATTGTGACCCAAATCTCCTGGACGACGTATCGGTTATCATACAAGTTTCTGCATCTAACTTGAATCGTATAATATGCATCCCCTCATTAACTGAGATAAGAGTGGGATGACTGTGTTTTGAACTGAATCGTAACCCTGATTCGGAGGAAATAAACTTCCAGCGTCTCTGCATTTTCGTGTGTGTGTTCAACGTTAATATAGTACATACATACATATGTACACCTATATATATATATATTTGTGTAGACGCGCGTTATTTCCGACCGTTTTCAATTCTCGGCCAAGCAGCGACGCCGCGTAAATATATTGCGAATGAATTCTAGCCTGTGCGAAATGCGGCGCCAAGGTTGCGCCCGATGTAAACAAGATTTATCTCATCTCTCAACGTGTCTGCAGCCTGCCTACGCGTCACGACGCGCTGTGCAAGTTAAAGACCTTATTAAGCTGATCGCGATAGTCCACGAAGTATAGGTGTATATAAGTATCATAGTAATAACAGAATACATACATGGATATGCACACTCGCTTATAACGCTCTATCTTACCCCAATATTATATGATCGCGATTTTCAACCGTTGGCAAGTTCGGATATAACGAAGAGACTGTAATCCATATTCCGTGTTCTTCCGTCGTCTATGCATATGAAAAATATTTTTTTCTATATTCCTATGTAGGTATGTATTGTATGTATGTATACTACCTGATTGTGAGTGATGAGTATCGATCGTGGACAATTGCATACGCAACAACAAATCGTATTACCGGCATAGCACTGTTTGCACGCAGATCGCGTAAAACATGCGTGGCATACGAGATTATTTCACGCTGAATTTATTTGCGTCACTTTCTGCCACGCTATACTATAATACGTATACATATTTAGAGGCGTAATATTATATCTGTATATAGGTATACACATGCAGAAGAATCGAGTCTCTTATTTGCATTTTTTGCCCCTTATTCTGTCGATTCAATCATTTTGTCGATTTCTTGCGGGAATGTAGGAGTTTGTTTGCTCCTTGTCAAGAACAACGATCATATGCCGTCATACCTATATGTATGTTATGTATACTATGCCTGTACCTAGCCCACGCGATATGATAACGAAAATACAATGGAAATGAAAAAACAGCAGAATAAATAAAGTTACCGAGAATTACATCCAACGAATCCGGTAGCAGTGTCCGCTTTGTCATTTATTTATTTTTCTATATCATAGGTAATATTGCGGAGATGATTTTTTGATAGACTGTGAAGAATTTGGTCGAGAACAATAGTTGCAATAATCATAACTGCAAAGTACAGCTTCACTAACGATTTGACTATAAATCCCGAAAGGTGAGAAAACCGATCACGAGTTCACCTCTAAAACATCGCAATGGGGCGCAAGGTTTTTACACAGCAACTCCTGATGATCTTACTTTAGTTTGACGATTGATTATTTCCCTGCGAATTAAAAATAGATTTTTCCGTGTCCGCATGATAATGCTCATCGCATACCCTGCAACGTGGAACGAAAAGGAAATACGAGTTATATGCGTATATGTATCGAGAATCAATCTTCATTCCGATGTTATGTGAAATGTAGTGGGTATAAAACTTCTAAATGTGTATATCATTTGGTGAAATTAAATGCCAACCGAAATCAATCTATTTATTTCTGGTCCCATCAGCTAATATAATTTACCAACCTATAATGCGTTTTGCATTTGAGTGTATGACTGATGGGTAGCAGGATACATACATACATACATATAGCTACGAATATTAGCGCACGATATTGCCGATATCGGCGAGCCAGGACACCAGAGGACGACAGGGGCAACCCTCCAACTTACAGCGATGTCTCCTCAAAGGTATAAGATAACCCTTCATTTTTCCTTTCCGTTTTCCAAATATTCCAATGTTGTATGTATGTATGTACAATGTTTCCGTCTAATAAACGATTCGAAACGTCTGTTTCGAGAATATAATAACCATGACTTTAAGTACATGAAAGGTTGAGTTTCAATTGTGAGACAGGGCACCAGATGCCGAGCAAAAAATGGCTCGATGTTCAAATGATCTCAGTTTTCATATCTCTGTCAATCAGTCCTCTGTAGTGATTCAGTCCAGTAATTTCTATGTAGTATTCCCTATTCTGCAGAATGTCGAGTCAACTATTAGCAATTTACCTTCCTATTTCCGTCCAGATACCGGCTCATCTTAACTTCTTGATTACAGAATACAACATGCATACCCCGTGGGGTGAAATGAAATCAATGTACACTTTGAACAAGTTTCTCTATTATTCAAGGTCTGTGGGTGTAACGCTGCCCGGCTCGTAACGGGATTCAAAATGGTTTGTAAATAATTAGCGAATCAATAAAGAATCAGATATAAACATGTAATACACTAGCTATGCCTAGAGACAAGTAACATCGGTCAGTATAGATACGAGTACACGCGAGGGATCAACTCGACACGACTCGAAGATTTTACGAAATTTATTGTCCTCGTGTACGATTATGCATACATTATCATCGGCTGAATTCCATGACCGTATGATTAGACGGGTAATGACCCAACCACGGCTACGAGTACGACGGCGTCGTAGAAATTGCATAAAGCGATGGTTGTTAAACGAAAACTGTCCAATTGCAAGTAAGCAAAACGACATCAGATTACTGATAACTACAAGATGTCGAGGCTAATTACGCAGGTGTGCCCAGGGCGTTGATATTCCGGAGTTTATAAAGAGGTGTACCTATAGGAGAAATGTTCAAACTGCAGAACCGAGTAGCGAGAGTTAGTCTAGAAAAATTTAGAATTAAGCTGACGAGGAACAAGGTTGACTCGCGGACCGTTGGTACGCGCCCATATGCTGTATCATTGTTCTAAATTACATTCGATTAAAACACTTGCACGCGGCACGACGGACCCACGCGAGTAAAAGGCTAGCTTGACTGGGTCTGACTTAGGGTGTTTTACAATTCATCCACCAAATAGCGGTTTTTAAACCCGTATAATTTTCTTGAAAAAACAAAAATCCATTAACTTAAAGCAGAAAAGTTTTTGGGATGCTTGGGGCCCAGTCTTTGATCGTAAAATTACATCAACAACCTACGTGAGATTACAGCGAACGTGAAATAAGAAGAAAAATAAATAAATAAATTAATAAATTAATGTGTCGCAGATCTCGAGTTCGGATAACTTCGCGAGAACATGATCTATAGGTAGAGGTATAGGCCAGATGTATACACTCAGCAACAAAATTAACGGCGCACTCGGTACTCCGTGGAAAAAATGTCCGTCCTTAAAATACTGTAAATCGATGAAGAAAAAAGTTGCAAAAAATTCATTTCAAAAATTATTTTGAAGATTGAAATTTTCATCTTCGAGATGGCTTTTTGAAATTAGTTCTACTGTCATTTCTGACCTCGTGGCGTAGGCTCGAGGGCAGAATAGCGAAAGGCAGAGGGAACCAAGTTTTTCAAAGTTCTCTGTGGAGCGTTAAAAAAAATCGTAAAGAATTTTCGAGATAGCCATTTTGTAGCTTACAATCTTCTCTCCAGAATGTTTCGTTTAACATGCACCCCGTGTGTACAAACACATGCACAGATACTTCATTCACGGAGTACCGAGTACGTCGTTAATTTTCTTGCTGAGTGTACATGTAGTTTCTATTATATGATACGAAATTAAGTATACACGAAATGATGCGTTGAGGCGGAGTCTCTTGGCATCGCCGGTCCATCGTGTTCATTTCACTCGTTCGCGTCGTTACACTGACATTGGCACAGATAATATTTATCAATTGTGCAGAAAATATGAAAGAAGTCGTGAAAATAGTAGCTATTTCTCGCCACTTCGTTGAGCTTGATTGTGAGTGTTGAAAATTGAAAATACAATAAAATAAGACCCTCGATATAACTTTGCAGATTATCCAATTCCATTAGCCTGCCAAGGATTAATATCCAGGGATCGTGCAGACCCCGAGAGAGGGATGGATCTGGGGCTGATTTTGATAAGAATTTCCTTTACGAATGTCTTCCTGACCGAGAGAGAGTGATCACTCAAGGATAAGGGTGTAGTGACATCTCACATTGATTATCCCTACTACCGTTGCTTCATGAACTATTTGTTAAACGTTATATGTAGTCACTCGTGAAATGACGATGCCGATGAAACCTCCCTTCGAGTGTTGTTGGGGTACAATGATAAGTTCACCGGTTATGGCCACTCCCCTACTTATGAATCCTGAAGGAATAGCTTGCACTAAGAGTTGCGAAATTAAATTTTTCTGCAGGTTTGCCAATTGTATGTACGTGGCCAAGTATACTGCACGCCCACCCTGTGTTTTCTTCTACTATATAAGGAATCTCTGATACCTACATAGGTATTTGAATACATGCATGCGTGCGTGAATGGAACACAAGCCTGTCGCTATTGACTTACAACATAGACCCATCATGTAACGACAAATTCGCCATCTACTGTCATTAATATCGCATGTTACGCGTGTGCCTGTAGATACTTTATTATATAAGGTATAAGTTATTGCATATAGGTTCGGCAATTATCAGGCAATAGTGTCTGTGTCTCGTTAAAGACGCTATTTTTCACTTGATATTACTTAGTATTCGATCAATCGACGAATGCGGGCATTGACAGATGTTTTGTTGGAATTAAGCTTCGTTTCACCTGCAGTGCAGCCACGTGTCTTGAAAAGAGGCGCGGGAAGTATCGGCGCTGTGTTTTGGAAAACTGTCGTCCGCGTTTGTTTATATTTGAATATTTTTTTCCATACGCATTTCAATGCCGCACCTATATTGCATATTTGATATACGTATTACGAAGAGTTTTAGCGAATGTTCGGCTCTCACCTCGCGCGCTACGTGCTTATAACACCATTAATTCGTTTACCTAACCGAGAGTCCGACATGCGTATGCATAACCTGGATAGGTATCAATTTATAGTTATCATTTCCTTTCTTTATTTTGTAAATTTTCTCCGTGCGAATATTACGTTCGTCTTGCGTAATGATAAATTCCTCCAGTAGCTCTGATAAGGGAGCTGAAATGATTGCGGGTAAAGAAATGAAAAAATAAATAAATAATTGCAATGAAGAAAATGAAAAATCAAAACCAATCGGCAACACTTTCACTTTTCACGCATAAATACTTGATTAGTTCGCAGCCACCAGTAGGCATTCGAGCCAATAAAGGTTGTCAAAAGGTCAAAGGTCACTTTGAACGATTGAAATATAATAACGTGATTTGAGTGCGTTAAACCGTATAGGCTGTATGTCGAGAGGCAAGCTGCCGTCAGTGTCAGAAATGGCAGATTTTATAACTATAAACTACGTGAACCCCGGCGAGGCACGGTTCGTGGAGGACTGGATTGCCAGTTCGCAAAGGAGTACGAGACGCAAACTCGCGCTGGCTGGTTGACGGAGCGCTGTTGGGGGGAGAATTTCGTTCGGTACGTTGCTGTCCAAGAGCGCGCGCGCGCTTCTGTACGTCCGTGCGTAGATACGTGTACTACGTACGTTCGTTCGTTCGTTCGTTCGTTCGTTCGTTCGTTCTCGTCGCCTGGGCGTTGCTTAGGAAACCGCGGACCTACTCCTTCCCTTCACCTTCGCTTTTTGCGTCGCGATTGTTGTTCCTCTTTCGTTTCCTACATCGCCAAAAGGGGCGCTCAAATCTTTGACCGAGTTTCAACTCATCGCTTACAAGTAAATTGTGTTACGTTATAACGGCGACGCGGGAGGACTGCAGGCGAATAGATATACCTACATACCTGTATAGGTATGGAGAGACTTATTGACATCAAAAATAAAACTACCGATATGCAATAGTTATGCAAACTCGCGTGAGTCTGATATCAATAGTCGCACGGAGGTCAACTGTGTCTACACAACATGACAGAGCGGTTGTCGAAAACTGACAATGAGATAGGTATACATATAGACTCAAGGAGCGAGTAGGCATGAATATGCGAAGGTCGGTTGACAGAAATCTACGTAACAGCCAATTAGTTAGAATCTGGGGTAGATGATCAATTGTGAAATTGAAAGAGAGTTGGGGGCACCGAGCCTTCGAGAATAATAGGACCTTGTCAAGATGATGTAACACCACCCTTACAAGCAAAGATAACCAAAGTGTAATAAAAATGTCGAAGTAAAGTCAAATTTTTAGGGAACGAATAGCGAGAATGTAGGTAGAGTAGGTAGGGGAGGGCAAAACGGGGAAATACTGGAAATACTGGACTTTCGTGAACTAAAATATACTGAATCTTCTTTTTTTTTACTTTTATTTGAAATATATAAGACAAATTCTTCAAAAAAAATCCCGAACAAAAAATTTGAGAAAACATTTTTGGGCACCCCAAATTGCGCAAAAATGATAATAAGAGTCATAAATGACGGTTAAGAACCATTTTGGAAAAAATAAAAAAAAATTTACCAACTTTTAGGGGTACCTCGCTCTGCCCGCCTCTATCCTATAGCTGTAAGTATATGATGTATACGTGTATAGTTTATGCAGATTATTGGTTGTGAAAAATGCCGATGTAATCTGTTCAGATTAACCATTAATAATAACGGTTGGCTGTTTATGCGAAGAAGGAATTGTGGGACCGCATACCCAACCGAGTATAAGGGAGGCGATAAGCGATGAGCACAGGCAACGATAAGAGAAAATATATACCTACATACAATACGAGTAGCTCTATATACATATGTATGTATCTCATTGCACGTTCCGTGTTTTACAAACAAAACAGTTGAATATGTGTGTACTGTACTGTATATTTGTACCTCTTGTACTTTTCAGACAAACGAGATATTAACCGAATGCAAACTTGAGATTGCGCATGTTGGTTCGCTCAACTTTTGAGATTATAGCCAGCTATATTACTACGTATAAATATGCCTACACGTTGTTCTTACACCAACGCGTACACACATACATAATATATAATACATACGTATAAATATAGTATAAGTGTGTATAATTGCCAATTGCTTTTATCTTGGCTCTTATGGCGTACACCGGAGTACATAATGTAGGTATATTTCCAAAAAGCGTCAAGACATTTAGTGTGCCACTGATTCTTGATTGGCTGACTGCGTTCATCGGCCCCGTATCGAACTTAATCTATGTTTACGAAGGGTGCATCTTATTTGGCCGAAGTGTTGTAAAAGAGGAGTTGAAAATATTTGCTGACTAATTGGTTGATTATTTGTATCTCATAGACATAGTGAACGGGTGCGATTCGCAAGATATCTACATATCCGTTTTTATATTCTTTATACTTGTAAATGTAATGTACTTGGCGCGAGACTCTACCGAGTCTCTTGATCAATTATATCAATGTCGCTGCAAACGGAAGATATCAAGCTCTGTAACAAAGTGATAATTTAAAACATCAATGCTCTAGAGACTATAGTCTACAGTTTATATTGAGGGGCCATCGAGTCACGTCGTTCATCGAAACTTGTTCAAGTTTTGAGGTAATATTCTAAAATGATCATTTCAACCAATAATGGATGAAGATAATTACTAGGTAGGTGAGCCTTCTACCGCTGTGAGCGCACGCTACAACATATTTTTTTTTTTCTCAACGTTAACAGGAGAAAACAAAGAAATGGCTTGATATTAAACATTTTCTCATCTAAAAATTGAATGCAGTAATCAATCAATGCAAGGCGCGAAGTCCATAAAATCTCAAATAATTTTGAATTGTATCTAAAAATGGTTATATAGTAATCGGGTGTAAAAAACTGAGCCAATAGAATACTTCTTCGTAGCGTACGAGTGGTTTGAAAAAAAAAATAAAAAAAAAAAAAAACATCATTCCCAAGGTGTATACTATACGCCTTGCAGAGTAAAATGTTCAAATTAGTATTTTCTACACGATCTTTTTTCAACGACGTTGAAATCGTCTCAAGATCATTCGGATACAATTTGATCTGAACAGGCACGGGCAACGCAGTATACGATATCGCTTCGAAAACATCCTGTACTAATGCAATAATATATTATGCATACTGGTCGTACTATGGTCGCGGCTAGGAACTTTTTTACTCGTCGGTTAGCAACACTGAGCCTGTTTCCTATTTCTTTTTTCTTTGTTTTTTCATTCTCCTCTGGTTTTTTACTCAAAGGAATGCAGCTATTAGAATAATATACAAACGAGTTGTTGTTCTTGTCGCGGACTCGCGGAGCTCAACTCGTTACGAGAAATGAGTCAAACAATAATGTTGGTATAGGCATATACCTATGTATATGTATAACCACACTATTGACGTGTGGATCCATAGGATTGACCGTTTAAAAATTGTATCCAAGCTTCCTCGACCAATCGCATGAATCGACCGATCGCACCTGCATACCTCCTTCTTGTACACATATCATCTACTTATATCCCTTCGAGGAGTGCTAATGTAGCGGTTTTAGTTTGATAATTATCTGTCGGATTTAATGGAAATATGTAATGCAATGCAATGTGGTGGAATGGCTTATATTCCTGCTGTACAACGATATAAAATAAACTTTTTGTTCTTGTACACCTTTGCAGTGATGATGTCTAGCTATAAAATAAAACCAGTTTCACATTCCCAGTTCCACGGTAACTACCCTACTAGTAGAGAGGTACACTTCAGAAGCCAATCACTTTAAGGGTACACACAGGGTGTAGGCAACCCGCGTGACTTCAAAGCGGTGCCGTTTCGGCTGTGATTGAAATTTTTGAAATCTTCAAACGCCAAATTCTTCTTTAAAGTATCAGGAATACGATCGTGTTGGCCAAAGTTTACTTTTGCAATTTATTTGTTACAAACAAAACGTGTTGTTCGAATAAACTTTTCCGGAATGGATGCTTTTCTTCAAAAATTTCGTCACTTCTGTGATTGTTTATATTTTTCAATGATTTCAGTCGCGTATACGTTATACACACGATATTATACAATCATCCCCTTCCTCACCAGAAGTAGAATGCTGCTCTTCTATATTTCAGACACAAACAAGATTTGCCAGATATACACGCGTTGCCAAAATTGATCCGATGATCTATTTCTTTTTTCGTTCCTCGTAAACAATCAAAGTAAAGTATTCCACAAGTATCTAAATAAAATAGATGGAATTATTTGATCCGGATATCGGGCATTCTTTAACAAATGAACCACTGTTTTCCATCAATCTCTTGCACAATCTTTATAATTTGCCAGTTTCTGGTATACTAACTGAGAAAAAATTCTGTGATTTTTTACACATTTTTAGCGATGTCGTACGACATTACGTACAGGGAGATTTGAGGGGCTGTTAAAGACGCTCATCGCCTGGAGAACGCGGTTCGCTGCTATTCCTACACCACTCCACCGATCGCAACGAAACTTTGAGGATCGATGTATTTTCTTTGCAAGAAGTGGACGGATACTTTGCTTTTTCAAAATTTCAAGATTTTATGAACGGTGAATTTTTTTAAATTTAAAAAATTTTTTTTTTCTTCAATTTAAAAAAAGTAAAGTATTCGTCCACTTTCTGTCGCAAAGACAATACATCGATCCTCAAAGTTCCAATCCGATCGGTCGAGTGATGTAGGAGCAGCAGCAAACCGCGTTCTCCAGGCGATGAACATCTTTAATGGCCCCTTAATGATGAAAGGACCCAATCGCGTACGCATTCGTCAACATTAGCCGGCTGAACTCTGCTATAGCAGTGTAGCCACCTCTTCTCTCGCTAAGGACCTAGCGTTGCTATTTACAAAAATTATTGACGATCATTGTCTGCAGTAGTGACTGTCAGCATTCTGCAAAATCCTCCTCGACGACATAACGGTAGCTGCCCCGTTGGCAGAGTTCAGCCGACCAATGAGAAACGAGTGCAGAGTTGAGACACGCGGAAATTATACCTGGCCCGTACACTATAATCTTCCTGTATGTATAATATACTTGTATTTCTATGGGGTGGTGGTTACCGCTCGTCTTGTACCAAATTGCAGCCAAGGGTCCGGGTCGAAGGGTTGCACAATGGCGATGCGAATGTGAGACTGTGAGGCGATCGATCACCACGACTCCCACTCAACGACCTTGTAACGAATTTCATCCACACGGTGTGAATAGCCCCGCTGCCCTTGCCACTACAATTCATGGTAACAGCATGCGAAAACAATACTCCGAAAGGCAGTTCTACTTTGCACGGGGAGAAATTCACAGAGGCGTAAATAATGCGACCCTCTACGTATAATGTATCCCTGGTAAAAATAAAGAAGGGATTCGTTGAATCAAAGGACGGATCATTTAAACGAGAAAAAAAGTATTTGCTTCAAGCATCCACAATAAGCATACCCATACCTATTTTATAGTTCTCGTTCAAATCACCTGCACTTTGCAACCTAAATTTTGGCGTACCTATTATCATAACTATTTGTTTGAATCAAGAAAATGACTAATTTCGATGTATATTTCTACGGCGTTAGTTTATAATCTTACTATATTGCCTTCTATTGTTTTCACAGTTGAATCATTCTCTACGCTGAAAAAGGAAGAGTGGGCCGAAGAATTTTTGTTCTATTCCGCACGATAGCTTCGAACAAGGATAATATTACGGGTAGGAATACCAACTGTACAAAATTCATAAAACGACAGAAGAAGCTTTGTTATTAAAATAACAGTATGGACTTGCCCATTTTAGAAATTCAATGATCGTCAAACACGTTGACTGAAGAGTATTAATACTCTATAATCAACGTGAAACAACGTTTTGTGTCCAAAATCGACTACAGATTTAGTAAAAGTGGTTGGGGGAAATGTTCTATCAGTTTTACGGACAAAAACGCATTACACCTGATTGTTGAATGTCACATTCTCGTTTGATGGCGTCCAGATAAATTCTTGAAAGTAGAACTTATCGTCAGGTGTTACTACACCGCGCAGCGCAGTCGCGTACACTAATATCTCCCGAGGCGCCGAAGAGAGGCGCTAGCAGTCCGTCGGAAGGTTAAGTCGTACTCGGTCGGTAACTCGTCGGACTTGTGCCTTGGAAGATCATGAAGTCGACCAAAGTTTACCCAACGGATAAGCCAGCTTGCAAGTCTCGCGAGAGTCCGTGGCCGACCGTTGGTTGCTCGTCTTTGGCGATATACATATTCGGCACGAAGTAACTATTTGGAAATTGAGGTCAACAGAGTGCACCGTATCTCCTCGGTGCAGAGAGACGGAGCGGTGTGGAACTTGAGAAGAAGGAATTTGTCCGTTGAGGGCGGGAAGAAAAAGAAAACAAAAAATTCCGGACGTGTAGTCACTGCATTAGATAATTGAGACGGACTGGGACGATCTTAGACGCTGAATCGTGCAAGTTTGTCTTTTCTCTGAACCGATTATAGCGGAGTCGCGTACGCGGCAGATCGCACGCGGCCTGCAGGTTACTTATTTGCTGCAGCAGATAGGTATATCTTATACATACATACCTACATATATGCGGGTGTGCATTGTACAATAAATATAGCCAATACTAGATAATGACACGATGAATGATCAAATATAATCGTGTCAGTTGTATACATGTGGTTTGAGGTTATCACGCCGCAGCAGTTGCCTGCACACGGGAAAATGCAACTTCAGTCGCGTGCGTGTTATACCTATATGTAATTACTGCCCGCAACTTATCGATTGTTCTCATAACGCGTATACCTATACCTACGCGTATTGCCTATCTTATATCTATTATACTGACATATATCGTACGCTACGTATAGGTATGTACGAAACATTGAGGTGGTTCACAATTAGAAGGCTGCACATCCAAGGAAGAGCTTTACTTTTATCAAGTTTCGTAAGTGTAAATTTGAAAATTTGACAACGAGTGTGTAAGTGAGCGAAATAGAAATATTCGTTCAGCCTTCCGAACTATCCAAAAAGAACATATCATTCATCAAAAGCAATGGTTCCCGTAAAATCTGAATAATCACACCCCACCCCACCCCAGCCGTAAAGAATCAGTACCAACATTCGCGTACACTCCGTGTATGTGGCAATGAGAATGGAAGATCAAATCAAAAAGGAAAATAAACTTGAACCTATACATATAACTCACCCCTCGAGAATCCCTGAAGAGTATGGCGGCGTGCACCGGATCTAAACAGGCGTCCGATGCCCTGTGTGGTACTGCTGGCGTGCCGAGGGACAATCTCCTGGTCCCAGGATCCAGACTATTTCTCCTCAGAGCACCTGATCGCATAAAACAAGACATTGGGTGTTATCAACCATCCAGACTGGGAATACGATCGAATATAAATACGTGATAATCTTAACAGGGGTAGACGTAGTATTTTATATGTATAGGTGAACGTATAGAGATATTGTTCGATATAAGCGGCTTTCCGCAAGAAGGAGATTCGCGCAATAATATATCATACTCTCTTCCCCTGTTTATCGTTACAATATGCGAAAGAGAACTCGTGCAAATTTCATTGGAACAAAGTAAAATGCATAGGTATGTATAAATACCATACATCCCGCGTGTTTTAACTATCATGGTCATATACATATATATTGTATTTCCGCCGTTCGATTACTCAAAAATTACAACCAGGGCACTGGATTCGGAAATTCGGGCGTGGAGTACAGGCCAATGGTGTTTCCCTTGTACAAATTCATAACTATATCATCTACGTAATTACGATGTAGGTATGTTGTACACTGGGTGAGGTTGATTCTGACACCTATGAAGTTGCACCCAAATTCGCCTGCCTTATTTTTCGCCAGTATAATAAGCATAGGAAAAAAAAAAGCATCGCTTGCAACTTCATAGGTGTCGGCAAAAATAACACTGGAATCATGAAAAACAATTGGCGATTACCAATGAGCTGCTTTCATTGTATAAAGTGACATTCTTGAAGCACGATAATCTTGCAGTCATAATAACGACGGAGTTGAAAAATAAGCCCCCTGGGTCTGACCGGATCGATCGGATCACTTTGGGCTATTTCGACTTCCGTCTTTTATCCGGGCTGGTAGAAGACCGAACCCGCAAATACTTGGGTATATTGCGCAGAGAGAAAAGAATGGCAGAAATATAAAAGCGAACGAAGGTCGGAGAACATAAAGCGTTAGGGGGGAGTATGAGAATAGAAAAAAAGAATCTCAAACTCGCCAAACTGAGAAAAAAAAAAAAAAAATAGTAAAATAACCATCGCAATGGCGGAAGAAACGTTGAAAGGCTATATACGACATCTGGCAACCTTGTACGGAACTTTTTCTACTCCGCAACTCATTCTATTTCATCTTCTACCTCCTGGCTTCGGTATACATATAGCATGCGTACACTT
This sequence comes from Macrophya alboannulata, assembly GCA_949628255.1. NCBI lineage: Eukaryota > Metazoa > Arthropoda > Insecta > Hymenoptera > Tenthredinidae > Macrophya > Macrophya alboannulata. The sequence goes on from OX451208.1 coordinate 254,548, forward strand.
ATGGACGGTATGTCCGTGAACCACACTAGAGAGGGTGATTTCTCTCGATATTCTCCCATAACATTGATTTTGACTCGGAAAGGTTCATTCTTCCGGGTTCGATTCGAATAAGTTTTTAAATAACATTGAATCAAGATTTTCCGTTTCATTCTAGACACGTCGAAATCTATCCAAACAGAATGACTCCCCTAGAGTGTGTACATATACGGTACCTGTGTATAATCATATTAGGCATGTGCAACGAAGTATGGATCAAAGTTAGTACGGAACAGAATTAGGGGATGTCACGGATACCATTTTTGCCACATAGCTATAAAGTTGATCCTTGTTTTGATCTAACGTTCTTCCACACTGGGGGGTTATTTTTATCCAACAGAAATTGCCCTTTACCAAAGGATAAAAATAACTAAAAAATAAATACGTCCGGAGACTAGCTGTGCGTTATTATATACAATATTACGCTCGATTATAGTATATGATAGTATGGATATATAGTTTTTCAGAACGGAGGTTAGGACGGCAAGAATGTTCAAGAAGACTCATACCAACGTGCTTACACATAGATATATACCATTTGTTCTGGGGGAACTGCAGTTTGCAATTTGGCCCGAGTGTGGAGTTCGCCCATAAGCATTACATACAATATAGTTACCTACACATACAGTTACATATATACTTTATGTATATATTACATATATATATCAAACGACGCCTTTCCCTGGTGTTTGTACTTTTTGCTATCTCATAAGAGGAAGAGGAGAGAGAGAGAAAGAGAGAGAGCGAGAGCGTGGGTCTTGCGTCCCCGTGTCCACGACGTCGATATTCCCAACTCCGAAGGCAAAACTGCGTCGCACGTAGAAACCCGAGCACTTTACATAGCTAGGCTGGCTGCCCCTTTTGGCTGACTCGACTCTACTCTGATAGGTAGATATACCGTGTGTATGTACATACAATCGTTGCGGCACCGGAAGGTGGTGGAGCGGAGTCGTTGTAGACCAACTGTTACGCGAGCTAATTGTGAGTGTAAACAACGATAACGCGATCACGTATACAGCTCAAAAGTTTGCTTCAAAACTCAACCGTAATCGTTATCAACGAATGCCTGTTATATTTCGATTATTTTGAATAGGTATACGTATGTACGGAGCGTTCACATTAAGCAGCTTACGCGGTACGTCCCGATCGTTTGCCAACAAATTCATATACAAATTTATCTATATATGCGTGATTGCAGGTCACATCCAACAGATACGTCCGTTTAGGACAATGTTTTCCCTGTATTCGTATTATTTTTTTCAAATAGTTATTAGATTTCTTACGAAACAATCCAACATACAACAGACCAGTGTGTTCGTGTTTTTTTCTTTTCTTTCTAAGTAGCGCTTTGAGCAATTTATTATACTTTAGAGGAATAACCGCGGATCGTTATAACAAGATCATACCTCGATATGGTACGAGGAGCTTTTCGTCTGACACTGCATCTTTTGCAGTAATCGATCTTACTTAATTTGAGAAGTTTTGGCCGGAGTAAAAAGTGACTCGGATGGTGAACCAGTAGGTATCAGCGGTGTCAGGTAGGTATAGCGACGTGAGAAAGATGAAGAAAATCGGTATTTTTTAATACACCCAAGTAGGAATATTGTAACAATGACGGTATTCATATCTATAGAATTCCAGATCCTGAACATTGCGGACGTATTATATGTGGCAATCCAAACACTCGACAATTGTGGAAAATTGCTTCGAAGACTGTCGGGGTTCGGGATTAGGCGGGGAAAGTGTACTTGACTACATTTAGACCAGCTGAGTATATTGTTACAGATATATATGACTAGGTATAGTGGCGTATGTGTGTACGTATGCGCGTGTGTACGCAGCTTATACTTCTGTAATTGAGCCAACTTGTTGTTTCATCGATACTGGTAAACACTTGTCAGGGCAATTCATTATTTTCTACATATCAAACATACGATTCATCGATCATCTTCCGATAATAAAATTGTACGTACAATTTCCATTAGCTTCTTACCTTGCTTCAAAATACTTTCATAGATCCTGTAGGTGGTTTCACAGTCGGCCACAGAATTCTTAGCGTTACCGTCAAGGCTTTGACTTCTGCTACGAAATTCTTCTTCCTTGTTCTTGGGAGTGTCATGGCACTCACTCTGTCTTCTAATATGTCCAAGCCTTCGTCCAAAGTGCTTGATAAACTCCTGGATGCTGTGGTGGTGATGATGATGTTTCTCATGATCTCCCGTAGGACTCGGGCTTGTCGGCGATACTGTCCCGCTTCGATTATGATGCTGTGGGTGTAGCTGATGCTGATGCTGATGCTGAAGCTGAAGCTGATGGTGATGGTGATGCGAATGCGGGTGATGATGAGTTTGTTGATGATAGTAATGGTGTTGGCTTGATCCATGCTGGAGAAGATGATGCTGTTGACCGTTCCCATGAATTGTATGATATACCGAATGATTGCTGCCGTGGATGCCGTGATTTTGGGCCTGATGAAGGCCGTAACCCGAAGCGGTTGACCCGTGAGAAGAACCAAACGGTGATGTCCCATAGGAGTATGTCGAGCTGACAGAGCCCCGGGACATATTCCTTTCGAAGTCCAATTTCTCCTCGTTCTTTTGTCCGAGCAGGTCGTGCCTCAGTTCATTAACAAGTTTTGAGTCATGGTGATAGGTTCTATGGTCGTGATTTGATTTCGCATCATTTTGAGAACCCTCGCTCGGTCCATGATTAGACGACCCGTGATGATGATGCAGGAAATGAGATATACCGTGCATTTTTCCAAATATGTTATCAAGCTGTCAATTTACCTAACAGCAGGTCCATCGATCAATGAAACTCCGAATCACGAATCTAAATTCTTTCTTTCTCTCGTTGTATTTCAATGGTACCAGCGCGGCGGTACGGTCACTTCTCAATGTCTTTCCTCGAGAGGTGTCTTTGACTATTCGCAAATTATTCGCACTTCAGTTTATGCGGTTCTGCTTTCAACACCATTCATTATCAAACATTTCACATGCTATGGTCAGAAATGATGGCGATGACGAAGGTTTGACTCAAAGTATATAGGATGTTTTTGTCATAACCTGCCACCTTTATTTTCTCCTGAAATATGCATCGTACAAAAAAAGTTCTTCAGATAAAAGTTTCATGATTTTGAGGGGGGGACATAACGGCATTGTTTAAGATCAATTTGATGGAGGTTTTTAAGGTTAAATTAAGGTCAGCATGACTTTTGTATGATGGGATTTTTTTTCTTAAAAAACGATTCAATTGGTTAAAAATCTTTGCAAAAATGACTGGATTATTTTTTCGAAATTCATCACATAAAAACAAACACAGTTTGCCATTGTTTGCTCTTGCCATTTTTTGCGAATCTTCTAGTTTCCAAGTAAATGAATTCGTAAGATTCTAAATGTTGGCTTTTATTTTTTTCAAACAGCATAAATATTTCAAGTCAGAGAAAAGCATCTTTCCTACAAAAGTTGCATACTTTTTTTTTGCGTAGATTAAAATTCTGAAAACAAAAATATCCGTCACCGTTTAAAAAAATATATTCAACTTTGATTTGATCTTGAAAACCTCGACCAAATTGAACTTGAATAGAGCCATTGTCCCCCGCCCCCGGAGACCATGAAACTTTTTATCTGAACTATTTTTTTGGAGAAAGTCCAGGGATGAGGTTTTTCAAAGAAAACACCCTTTATAAACGTAAAAAAAATATATAACATGATCATATTTTCGTAAGGCCAAATGCTTAAAGTCCTGTCAAGTGGATATACACCTATTATTCTCCCGCAATACCTAACGATCAGACAAGAGGACTATCTTTCGTCATTCTATTTAGAGCGAAGAGCAAATGTTACCTATACAATGTTAGACACCGATTATTCTCGTGAAATTATTACTGAACCCATAGTTGAACAATCTATAAAAAGTGCCCAATCACAATCACGAATTAAATTTATTTGGGATATTATTATGTAACTTTAATCTACGTTAACGCGACTTCGAGACTCGATTTCCACTCTACCTTCTTCTCCTCGGCGAAAAGATTGTGGTAAAGAAAATCAACGAAGGACGTTACGCAACGAGTATAGAGTTTTATTAACGCTGTCGAGATCTTATAGTCACTCTTCAGCATTTATTATGTGTATCGTAGAAGCCAGTCGGCATTGAAGTTGGATACACAGGTGATAAGCCTATCGGAACTGTGAGTTGGCGAATCATACAGCCAAGTGCAAAGAATGAAAGTGACTCTGTTTGTATACACCGAGGTATCCATATACGATACGGAATCATCGAGTGGGAATATTGTATATAACTTATTCCCTCGAATCTATAAGTATACGAGTATGGAGGCTATATACGTATACATAATATATTCAACAATCCGCTATTATTGGTTAATAAATATTCATTTAACGAGACGCATACAAAGGCCATAGAAGTTTTCTTAAGCCCACAATATTATACCTGTATAGGAATAAGTACATAAATTTTTTTTACGCGTCCATTCGCCAGTTGAAATAAGAAAATACGAAAAGAAGATATATTTATGTACTCGGCAATAAACCGCCGCCGGATAAAACGAGAAGATAATACCTCCACCGCGCTGCAAGACGCGGGATAACGAGTTGAATCCATGTTGCATATATCAGCATGGAGAGAAGGAGGAAAAGAGGTAAGGCTAAATAAAAGTGCATACAGCTACGCGAGGGCGTACTAGGTTTTCAAATCATTCAGGAATAAAACGAAAGACAAAAAACAAAAGTATACTAAAAAATACGTATAGTCGATAGATCTTTACGTTCGGTAAACCGTTAGAAATGGCGCCTCGGGAAATCTTTCACCGTGATGGCCTATTTTTACGGCTTATATTTGTAGCGGGTTGGCCGGAGGTTGGTAAAAATAGGCAAACCAAAATCTATCGGCTACTAATCTTTCTTATAAATTGAAATGATGAAACCAAATCCCATAAAATTTTTCATTCAACGTCAGATTCGCAAATTTTCTGACGATTTCTCAAAGGTTGGGCACGATATTCAAAGATATAAATCAACTTTCAGATCTAGCCGCATATTTGAACGAAACGAAAATGGTATATATAATATTGCATATGCATACGGTGAATTTCTTTTACCACAAATTTTTATCGTATTCTGAGCTGCGGTTGTGCAGATTTTGTCAAGAAACAACATCATCATCTGTAGTTCATAAAATAGAGATGAATCATAATTTCTGCAAATTCTCGAAAAACTTACTGGCAAATGGTTCTCCTGCGTAGAAATAATAAATTGACAAACGGCATGTACAGATTTGTCGACCCGAATCGTATATGGAGATTTCAAAAATTTCCACGGCTTCGCGTGCTATTCGAAATTTTTTTTTTTTTTTCATTTGCGAGCAAACACTCTGCACCAGGTATATAGAAACATGAGGAAACTAGGGCGTATCGACCAGGGAGGCTGGATATGAGAGTGGCGCGCTACATTCCGGCATGCGCTCTCTCCTGCTCTCCTATATCTACTCTATAACGCCTACGCCACTATAATCAATGCCGATTCAAGTTGTGACGCATTTCCTTACCAAGTTGCACATATACCTGTAACTGCAGCGCCTGCACCGGAAGGAAGGGGTTCAAGAATCATGAATTATACCGACGTCATCCATCGATATGCCACGAAAGATGTTTGGAGGGGACGAGGACTGTCGCCTGTGAAAAGTACCGATTCGTACACCGATCGATAACCGAGCACAATATATGCGTATATCCTGAAACTATACTTCGACCGTGTATCGTTTACCATTTATGTAGTTTGGCCGAGGCACCGTGCCTCCGATAGATGATCGTCAGGGTGATGCGTGACGATTTTAAAGGTTTGCGCAGTCAGCGGTGTATTAATGTATTCGAAATTGCTGTCGCAGCATCCGGTCCAAGGAAATAATAGCTGCTTGGACTTGCACTTCTGCCAATTCAAGACTCGTGTTATTTCTACCCAGAATCGGTATATATAAATTGGCATCTAGCGACCGCCATGTACATGAACATACATATACGAACGTACATATGTGTACCGCCGACGATTCTACGAATTAATTACGCTAATTCTGGATGTACCGATATAGATCGTTTTTGCGAAGTTGTTTCACGGACCGACATCCTATACAAGAGAAGTATCCCCTCATACATATGCTCATGTATATGAGTATAATACAATATTGCGATAGGTCACGATACTCGGGCGATTAGAATGGCATATGCGTGCTTAGCGGGTGTCGGCGCAGAAGATAGAAAAACACAAAACGATTTTCTAGAACCATAAATGACGTGAGTAAGATTATTACGATAAGGATTATTTTGATTTTTCTTTCTGAAACCGCTCGAACACTTCTCCTCGAAATTCGGAACATTTTTGTTGCGATATTTTCAAACGATTGGAATCCACGTAACCAAAAAAAAATAATCGTTGACTCTTATACTTTTCAGCACCTTTCAGTTGCGAATAATCCGGCGATGTCACAAGACATCGTTTATACAGAACAGCAAAGTTTGTATGCATGCTAGTTCGAATATCACCCAAGTGGCGTTGTGGCCCACCCTGTATATAGCCATACCCGCGCAGCTGGTCGATTCGCGGGTTTTAACCATGACCTTGACTCGAATCGTTAGGCGGGACAGCCTGAGGGCAACGCGAAACCATGGCGAGGCTGAGCACGATGCATTTTATGCAGTATGTGTAGTTGGCTTACAGGTTAACGGTATTGTTAGGGGAAATTTTTAAGCTCGAGTAACAAATAAGTATAATTGAATTAGAATTCTCACTGTACTCGAAATAGATATACATATAGTGTACTTTCATGACGCTGATAATGCGTTTCGTTACAGCTGTAACGGATTATAAGTACGAAATGGCCAATATGATTCATTCCGACATCGGATCGTACATCACAAAAAGTTGTCACCCCTTCCGGTATTTCTCAGTTATTAGGATATACGAATGAGTTTAAAGTTCTGTTCGAAGGTTACACCGCTCTCGTTCGGTTGTGTTGGCACGCCGCCGTTCGTATAGGTATATACCTATCCTATATAGGTGAGGAGCAGAAAATTTGAATACTCACACAATTCCTTACAGGCATATCAAGTAAATGGCTGACGACTATGCTAAATAAATACGATTGGTAAGCAGATACATGAAAAAATAAAAGAGACAAACAAGCGTTCCGTTCGTGTAGTTTGTTGACGTGATCGCCTATAGGCCTCTCTGTATAACGCTCTGTAGAAGGTCATCAACAATATTTATTACTTTTTTTCTGTTTTTTTTTTTTGTTCCAATGATTTTGACATCTCGAATCTAAATGTCTCAGTTATCCTGAGAAGGAAAAAAAAAAACGATCGTTTTATACGTCAAACGATTCCCAATTCTTATTTACCTTCTTTTGCACGATTAGGGCGTATCACACTCTTGAATCTTGAAAAATTCAGTCAAAGTTTAGGGTCTCAAAAATATGCCTTTAAAATATCAAGGTGAAATTCTTAAGGTGGCTCTCTCGCTTAGAGCCGTATTACGTGGGTGATCAAGACAAGGATTCCAGTCTGTTTTTATTTGAATGATGTCGAAATCCATCAAACTGTTAGATGAGAGTTTATAAACTAAATAATAATTTGTGAAAACAACAATATGTGTTTAAATTCTTCAACCTTTTGGTACGTTTACGGCTCTGCTCAAGTTTCAAATCTGGACACCCTTATACCTCTTAAACATAAATCATCGCTCTTCAATATTAGATGTATATCTTTGTACTGAATTCGATGAACTATCATTTTCTTATTATTAGTTGGTTTCGTGCGATAACCGTAAATCGTTAAGAGGTGTTATAATTATCTGATTGAAACGGATAAACGTGACCTCGGCCGTAAGCTTACGTACTAAGAAGTTAATTCTCGTTGATTTTCAAAATCGTTTATTTCGCTTGTTTTCCCGATAACCGACCCCGTAAATTAATATACTTTTTGTTCAAGTTCCAAAAAATTATGGAGTCCCGTAATTCAGCGGCAACGCGGAAGAACCACCTTGAGATTCCCAAAGTTGTAGAAGTTTGAAGGCCGCGTGTCCCTTTGACCCTTGTATCCATTTTATGTGAGTACATACGTGGTATAACGGCTCGGGGACCTACCCATCACATCTATTGTTCAACACGACTTTTTCGAAGCTGAGAAAGGTTTCGTCCGCAACCCTGGTATAACTGATTAGGGTTAAGTTACCGAATTCGGTCGTCATCCGCTGTAACTTTAGTCGTATCAGTCGTAACCATGCTGCATGATAAAAACTTTACACGTGTTTTTCGCAAAACTACATTTTTCATGCCGGCATCTGTATTTTTCTCAAAAACTTATACTGAACTGATTGACTAATAATCTTATACTGCACATTAATTCAAGTGACTGTGTACCCATGGCCGACCCTATAAGAATTATATAGATATTGAGGACTGCACTTCCCCTTAGTTTACGTCCGTCCCGTTGTCATTTAGTTGAAAATTTTACGAAAGAAATTTAACTTCGATGTTTAAACAGATGCGATTTTATTAAAAATGTTCGGATTTTGTGCACAGCCCTTGCCCTGTAGTCGATTTGATAGATCTTTTAAAATTGAATTTCCAATAATCACCACAAAAACGGGTGTCCAGAGTGTAATACCCCCTTGATTTTCGGCAAATTTCTATATTTTCGCAGAATAATCTATGCGGCGACGAAAATTATGTAAAGTTCCATCTAATCATATCATGAATGGACCCTCAAACTTCCGGGTTGATTCTGTATACTAATATATATTATACATCGAAATTAGAAAACTGCAATATTGAACGACGGGAGATAACGAACAGCTACTTGAATAAATCAATTCGATTCTTGATCATCGAGATTCGGGACATGATGTTACAAGTATGAGATCATCGCGGTACCCTGACGACGCGAGATGAGGCACATATGTGTTGTTAAAACTAACGAGCACGGCCCACGCGCATTCGTTGAGATTATACGGACATAAATGGATCTGAATCTGTCAAGTTAAGGCCGCAGTGGGTTGGAGTATGATATCTAGATACGTAACTCATTTATACTGCGTTATATGCATGTGTATATCTATATACAAACGGCTGTGCTGCACTGCGACGGAATCGCGACTATTGCAGTGTCTTTCGGAAAATTTTTATCAAAGTGCAGTATAATTGCGGCTTATTCATTTCTCAAATCCGTAAATTATTCTGTACCCATATACGTATAACCGAATTAAATTTAGGGGCAACGAAATTTCGGCATTACATAATTGTATACGGTTCGTATTATCCATACGGAATTTAGAGACGAATACAGGGGAAACATTTTAATCAGTAGTATTATAGCTGTGGGCGACGAACCTCCGCTAATTATTGGAAAACATATGGCTTTGTCCACGCGGTTCATCGCTTCGGACTTCAACAACATATCCCTTTGATTTCCTCATTCGAGGAGGCAAAATCCTTGTCTCGTTCATCGGTTCATTTACTGGCTGACAGGACGCGGTGTATTACGTATGTACTATAAATATAAATTCAGTTACAGCTGACGGACGGTCTTACTCACTGATATGCATAATCACACAGTATACCTATTTTGGCTGAATCATTAATAGTTGCCAGCTGCCAATATCTATTTTACATCGAAATTATTCGCAGATTTTCATTATGGAGGGTGAGTCTTGTCAAAGGTCTATAGCCTCAGCTGCTATAAAAGCATGATTTTTAGGAAAATAAGACGTGGGATCCCGTAAAATTTGCATTCGCAGAACTCAGGCACGCACAGTGTGAAAGTTACGTTTGATTTTTACCCCCCAGTCGTTCAATCAGCCGAACAAATGCATTTTAGCATAATTAAGCCACGGATATTTTAAACCTTTGATAAGACTCAACCCATATATTATCGGAGACTCCGGATGTCTCGGTCATGAAACTTTCACTGCCTGTATATCAAAAACGCATTCGGGTATACATATACGGCGGGAAAATATGATAAAATATATTTTCGAAGCTCCAAATTTGTTAATACTAATAGTTATAACGACAGCTGATGATGATATTTTTTTAAATTTTCATATGAATTCGAACTGTTCTTTTTTTTTTTTTTTTGCAGATCCGCAATCAGTTACTCCATAAGCAAGATGGACTGAAGGTCAATCTTATCATTTCCAACTATAATAAGGAATCGCGGTTTTTTTTTTTTTTTTGTTTTCTTCAAAAATGTCTTCCATCATTTTGAAGCCAAAGAATGCCAAATTTCGTAAATTTTCGAGACGTCCGCGAGTTTTTCATACCTTTTTTCCTGCAATTCAAATTAATTTAAAGATCTCGCATACATTATACACGCATGTCGGAACTGACTGAAATATTAATAAAGATCGAATCTCTATAATATCTTCAAGTGGGGATGATGGAATCCGAATGGAAGGTGTTACAACAACTATTGTTATTATATAGCTTGAGATATATGCGTAATATTTTTGCATCAAATTTACGAATCGGTAAATACTGTTGAGAAAAAAACACATGCAAAACTAAAAGTTGTATTTTTTTTTACGAATATTTAGGAGCTATATATGCTGATGGATGCTAGAATTCCGCGGGGTACTCCGAAACCCACATTCCATACCTACACGTCGTCATTCTCCAGTAGTCGCATAGTACATGAGTGTACATATACCTAAATGCTATATCTAAATGCCCCTATAACTCGTTGAAAAAAAGAGAAAACAAAAATCGCAGAGAAATATCCTGCAGTTTCACGTTCTGTGCAGTTATTTTCTCCTGATCAATAAGCAGCAACATCAATGTTGATTACTCTTTTCTATTTTTTATTTTTCTCTTCTGGCCTTTTTACAATTAGCGATTATTATACACTGTGCAGTTTATAGTCCCGAAGCGTATAACGCGCCCCGTCGACGCGCATGTTCAAAACCCAGATAGATCAATTCGGTGCGCTGCAGCTCCGCCATTTCAAATATTTTACCATTCTTTTAACCTTCTTATTTAGGCATTTTTTTTTTACACGTAGTGAATTTGCTTACTAACCATTATACACCCCTTAAGCGAGTGATTTAGAAGGTTAGTTTAATTTTTGCGACCGTTCGTAAAAAAATTATAGGGTCTGTTTTAAGCTTCTCTACATATATATACCTTCCCTCCCCCCATCCTGCTGCAATAAGGCTGCAGGCTTTGATTTTATATCACGTTTTTGCGCTAACGGGATAAAATATTTAATCAAACCACAGATTACACCAATGCCGGAAGTCCAATGCCAACAATTGCATATAAGATTTTCTACTATAAAGCGCATCGTGACGTTGGAGATTTTTCTAACTGCGATGATAGTTGTTTACATATAATAATTGATTTTTCAATTCTAGGACGAAGAGGCTTCTGAAATAGGTTCTCTATAACTGACGAATCAATACGAAGAACATGTGGAACTATCGAATGCGGTAATCGAATCGAACCTGCAGCGTCATAGCTCAGTTTTCGTTAGACAATCAGAATCTGTTTATACTATACAATCGATTCACTTGAGCAAAATAAAGTGTGATTACTATGCGGGATGGTGGGTCTCGGACGCACCTATATCAGAGAAGATATTTCATTAGCTACAACATACGGTACGTGGTAACATTACGAGGTGATTAATAATTCAAAAGAATCCGGCAAACTTAAAGAGATTAATACATACATCGGACCAATCCTGGCGTGAAATTTTTCCTCTGAATTATATTCATCCACACTGAATAAATCCCCAACTTTGACAACTCTTATTTAAGAGTTTTTTTTTCCGAGAATTGATATTTTTACTGTTTGAAAAAACAAAATGCTTTTGTAATAAAAAATCAATTAAATTCGTAATCTTTCCAAGTACCTGTACGTAGGTAGCATTAATTCTCTCTGGAAAGCAGACAGACTTGGTCGACTTATAGACGTCAAAGCATTTCATAGAAATTATCACTACTTTTATTTTCCTTATACCTCCAGGGGCCTGCAGCGAATTTTAATTCGAGTAATTCGAAGTATATATAGTAAGTCAACGAATCTGTACGTTGATAGGTCTGAATATTTAACATTATCTGCCGGTGTCATCTGGCTAAAGCTGAGCTTGAAACCAACTGACGTTTCTTATTTTCAATATACTAACGCATATATAAATTATAGAAACCACCAGATCGCGTACATCCGTATACTAATACGTCGAACGTATAAGAGCAGGTATATGTGTTACGTACTAGCGTGGGGGTTAAGTTTAATTTGACTCGAAACTATATGTAATGATAAGACGGTGTGACATTTGTGTACCGTAAATCGAACAAGACTTTAACATTTGGCCTTATATTGATTAATCATTATGGTCGTTCTTTATTTTGTCGATAAGAATTTAGGACACCTATCAATAATAACACTGCAGCATATTCGACATTGAACAGAGCTACGGATAAAAATTTTATATTTTAATCCCCCCCCAGGTGATTGATAATATACGTAGATGCGATAATATAGTGGACAAAAGAAAAAATTCTCCCCAACCGCAGATGGTTTAAATCTCGTAATTGTTCTGTTATTCGTCGCGAGAATATAAATTTATAATAATGCGGATATGAAATGGAGGAGGGAAGCTTACAGAGTTTATTCTTAGAAATGAAAGATAGAAAATCAAGATTTACTATATATATTTTTGACAAAAAATCACAACGAGATATACTAAAAGGTCACGCGAGACTCTGGATGAACGTTGTCAAAACGATATACATAGGTAACGTACTTACACGCATACATACCTACATTTAATGCTTAATTGTGAAGCTAACGTAAGTACACGCGGTTATTAATTTATCACGGTATGTGAAAACTCATTAGAGTATACGTTACGTTTTCAATGAAACTCAATGTCAGCTGTGAAAAAAAAAAACAAAAAAAGAAAAAAAAAAAAAATTTATGACGAGATCGACAAGAGAATTTCTTGCAAAGATTACGTCAACTGCCGGATAGGGACTGTTATTGTGTCATTCAAGTGGCGAATGCATTGAATATCGAACGACCTTCGTTTCAATACAAAATTTGTCAAAACAGTGAAGAACGGTGATGAAAATAAAACTACATCACGCGGCACACCACGCACTCACACGTATATCAGTTTCTTTAATATTATTGTTTCAACGTCACTTTTCTAACAGTCGATCAAATGCGTTGCACTACGGAGAGGTTAATCCTGCGCTGCATCCGTGATGATATTAATCATAATCATTATCGAAGAGAGTTTGCGTAAGCCCCGAAAACGATGTCACTGCAGGTACAAAACATGCACGCGAATCTTGTAACAGAATTTACACGACTTTGGTCACGATTACGATATCACTATCACTGCCACGACCGTGTTTACAAACAATAAATCGTACCTATGCATGTTATTTCTTTTTGAATACTTCCGTATCGAACTTCACGTACGTCCGCGCGCCCGCGCTCCTAGAAATTAATCTCTCTGTTTGTCGCAAAATACTCTACACAACGTTTAGGAGTGCGAGGAAACAATAGGTTCTGGCAACGACGACTTGAGAAAGGCAAAGGCCTACGTGATTCTGCAGCGAAGCCACGAGGACCGCGTTGTTACTTGTGGGTCGAGTCGAACCCGCCGTGCGGGATGGTGCGCCGGCGTTCCGCCGACCGTGCTCCCTCCCGCGCCCCTCGTTATTTTCGCTCGACGGTCTAGCCGAGCCGTGCTACGCGTCGGTCGGGAGTCTTCGGTGGGAAAGAGAAAGGGAAGAGAAAGAGGAAGAGGAAGAGGGGTCGTGATGCCGCTCGCGCTCCGAGAAGGGACTGAGGGAGGAAGTGGGGAAGATAAGGATGGAAACACTGCAACGAGTGCGGCGACATCGTGTGTGATCGAAGCGAATTTACAGAACGCTGGAACTCGGGGTTGACTGGGCGAAAGGCCGATAAAGTCGGGTGTTCGTGAAATTCAAAATTTATTACCGACGACGAGATGCCGGGTACCTGCTACATACGACTTAAATATTGGATGGGCTGTTAGCTTCGCATGAGAAAGAGCCGCGTGAATAAGCAGCATGTGACATTAAATCGAGAGTGGAGCCTACTACGGAAAATAGGCGTATACAGAGATATCTGGCAAAACAGTTACCTTGACGTTTCTGCACGAAACATCTGACCATATCGGTTATTTTTTAACTTCCGTATGTCTAGATAATTTTATTTTCTTTCACAATTACTCAGATTTTCGCACTGACTCACGTAAAAGATCAAATCAACGACCTTTGGCTTGTGAATTATAACCAGTTTGTAAATAAATTTGCACAAATTGCGCCACCGCGAGGTTAACTTCCGATAACGTCATAAATATGTAACATATACACGCTACGGCACACTTTTTTTTGTTGTTGCTATAATGCTCCTCCTTCGTGAGTTCATGACTCTCTTCAATGAGCAGGGATCGAATCCGGTTTTCGACCAGATTTATTGAAACAAAAAACGTCAAGTGGCCTTCGTGTATTCTTTTTTTCCTCGACAAATGTTTAATTAAACGGAAGCTATAATATCCCGACATGATTCTCCTAGCGCCACAATTTCACCAGAATTCAATTTCACACACCTTTAAACTGTATAAATGGTAATTCATTATGTAGCTTAATTTTTTGTTCATCCCGGATCCTCGGAGTGGTGGGAAAAGACACGGCTGGACAAATTGTACCTTACTTACCAACGTTGAGATAAAGTGCAAGCTTGTATATCTTGGCGAGAGTATTGACAGATAAAAATAATATTTGTCACTTGATCGTGAAATCAGAAAGCTGTTATGTGTAAATAACATTACGCGCGAGTATAATACCTTATATAGTAGAGATTTTCATATACAATTTCAGTTCTGAAGGGAAGGACAATTTTTCATACGATTTGTTAGTTTCTACGATCTTCGGCTGACTACAGTACATGTACGATACATGGTATACACATTCAGTGATTACTTTCGCATGAGCTCTCTTTCGCAGCTAAGTATATCTTCTTGCAAATAAAAAGAGAAGATAAATGATAACTGAATAAATACTTGACAAGCAGAAATGAGAATAAGTCGACTCAGAGTTGATTAAATTGAAAGTTAATCAAGAAATTGTATGTGTAAAGAATGACTACTTACTCTGTGCTGCGACCTGATGGTGCTGCGCAGCTGCTCTCTGAAAATAGGAGAAAAAAAAGAGTCCAAATTACAACGACGTTCGTAACGAGCAGCTAATAATAATAAGAGAATAAATATTATTCATCGTCTGATCATAAATCTGACGAATTCCAAGTCAACTTCTTCTGCAGCCCAACTAAATATTTGCAAAACTGATAACGGAGAGAAGGTTACGAAATTACATTTTGCAATATAAGACGGATTCCGGATGCTTCGAGGCTTCTCGAATCCAAAGATCGACTCCTTGGCTTATGGTTCGTTCCGAGATAATCGCCATCTTTCTTTCCACTTTTAATCCACCGGAAATATGACGACATATTTTATAACGTATCGTTGGCTACCACCTCAGTTTATCTTCTCGAAATTCCTTGTCGGGAGAGGAATTGAAACGTATAATTGTCCGAAACTTTCGTTGAAATACACTACGAAACAACACGTCACTCTCCCGGCTATACATATAGGTTTATCACCAGAACTGAGGCAATTTTGCGACAATGATGACCCCTGAAGTCATTAGCCTCTCCAATCAACACGCACTATAGTAGAACGTCGAATTACACTTCCTAAAAAAATTTCATAGTCTTGGAAAGTCAGTTTTCAGATCAATTTCTTTCGTCTGCGCATCGTACGTCCAGTGTCTTCATTGCGTAGACAGAAGACAATGCTGGATATTGTAGGTAGGTATACTAGAAGCTAACAAAGATCGATTGTGAGTAGTAATACTCGCAAACTCGGAAACGGATAAGCTTGAAAAAATTAAAAATAACAAAAAAATCAAACGTAGCTTTAATATTATCGAAATGACGGGGGATATATCAGAACCTGCAGGAGAAACCTCGAAAAAAGGGATCGCGAGCGTTGATCTTTTAATGACCATATACACGGAATGTACACATAGATTTTTTTCTATGTATTTGGAGCCGATTTAGGGGTGGAAATGGTTAAGATTCAAAACTACCCGAATTAAGGATCATCCTAATGTCTACTCGTATTCAATACCGTATACTGCTGTTATAAGAAACATGTGTCACTGATCCCTCACGTAATCCCTTACTCGTTGTATGTACATATACTGGACTAGGTTCATACATGAACAGAATCTCAGTTAGCTATTGCACTGCACGTCCGCATGACAGGGAATTGTGGTGTTTTCCATGGCATGTATATTGAACAAACACGGTGTCTGTACACATAACTCTTTTGTTTCTTTTGCATACATAAGTAGGTACTACACACGGCACACAAACGAATAATCGTAAGGATAGAAAATGTTGACGTACGTATAATATGTATATGTATGTATGTGAGTATCTATATGGGGCATTCCAGCTCAACTCAACCAATCATCGATGCACTCATCTCTGGGATTTTTTTTCGAATCGAAACATAAAATGTATCACTGTCAAAATTTCAATACAAGACCTCTAACACCCAGAAACATTGTCTTTTCCTCCGAACTTTACCATATGTTTTTTCGAGAAAAAAATCGAAGACATGAGTGTGTCGGTGGTTGGGTGAGTTGAGCTGGAATGCCCCATATGTATGTAGTTCGTACATTCTTCCATAAACGTGAGCGATTTTCCGCGGATCTATCCTCGCTGCAATTACCCAAGTACACCTCGATTCATACATGCATGCATACCAAAATGATGCGCATGAATCGTAAAAGAATACAGGTATTTATATTTCATAATACGCGTCCAGATTTCCATTTCAAATGCTGCAAGTACCTAAATATGCATAAGTATGTATACGTAACGTGCGCATGCCTAATTGTGCCCGAGTATAGAAATTGCACGTGACATATTTAGGTACTTTGTTGTCCACGTGTAAGTGAGATTCACAAATCGCTATAGCGAGTCGCACGGCAACGGTGTCTGTGCTGCGGGACATTGACGTCGGATTAACGCGAACCTATACCGCATCCGAATAAATTATATGAGCTTTAGTAACATTATAAGGAATCAATTGCAGTATAGGTCTGCGAGAGCACAGGTGCATCGGTGTACGAGACACTTAAGACACATAATACTTTTAACGCGTGGAATAAACCTCTTATATTTCCATGCTACTGCAATATATGTTGAGAACGTGCAGATTATAGAAGTGCTAACGCTTGTTGCAATGTGGTAAAAGGAGGAAGGAGAGTATGAAGAAAGTGAGATAGGACATTATGAGGAATATTGCGAAGTTATATACCTATTCCATATTCCACGATTGCAATTTATTTTTATCTTCTTCGCATGTCGTGCGAAGAACGGGTAAACAGCTTTTGAATTTCCATTGCAAATGTCGCATTGTTGGTAACCCTGGGGGCTGGGTTACATATCGTATGATCATCGTTAACGTAAAGGTGATGGTTCAAAAAAACACACCACACTACCACTACAATTTGAAGGAGGTATAGAATTATCGAAGAGGAGAATAAACATTGTGTAGCAAGTCATTTGAAGTTCATTAGAAATTGATTGAAAAAAAAACCACACTTACTATACTTGCGATCTCAAGACAATTCGCGCGAACAAATCGCGGACAAAGACAAGGAAACAAAAAAATAAATAAAAAAACAAAAGAATTATTTGAGTCCGAGAAGTAATTTATAATTGTGTAGAGCCGGAGGAAAGGGCAAACCTCAATTTAAATAATATTGATGACATTAATCAATAAATGAACTAAAACGAAGTAATGTTCCTTATACTGATGTTATATACCTACTGACTCTGATTTAGTGGTAGGTTACTCCATCTTTTCTCTTGAATCAAATTTAAATGCGCCACTAAGTCTATTACGACGATGCGAAACTTTGTTTGCGTTAATATAACTGATCTGACAGATGGCAGTTATGTAATCGTATATAACGAACAATATTAAGCCCGCATTTATTTCTCGTCATACAAATATTTAATACGATCATGAACACGATCATGATCACGATTATTATGTTTATATTATATGGTAGGTGTAATTATTCTCACCCGCGCGGGTATAGGTAGAGCTGCATGTTACGTCCTTCATATATGATATTACATCACCGTATATGTGTAGCGAATAGTGATCCAATTATTATATCACAATGAAATTGTGTCGGTTCATGTTCCCAACAATAAGTCGATACCGGTATTTATTAGTATGTTCCTTAATTTGGTCATATATTCGAATTTTAATGCTCCCGTGGGTCAAAATGTCTCCAAATATGTACAAAAAAATATAGCCGGACCCCCATATTCCTATACTCAATTTTAACTACTGTCCCAAAGTCTTCGAAATTTCCCATTCGAACAGAACACGATTTCTGGCATTCCGCGGTTAATTTTTTTCTCACTTTTTCAAAACTTGGCACACTCGTTACCTATATAGTAGTAATTATTTCATGATAATTTCATACCTTCGACAAAACAGTTTTCAAGGCCAAAGCGTACGAAAAAATATTTCATTTTGAAAAATGAATAAATAAAAAATTGTATGCCCAATATGCTATTCAACTTTTATTCGTCTTGTCTTTGGTCTATTTATATGAAGGATGATGTTAACAATTGAGATCGTTAAAATTTTGTTTGGTACGGTGTAGCTTCGAAAATTACGTCGTTGGAAATCTCTCACATCTTCATACAATACCCACTACCGTAGGTAAGAAGTGTGCCAAGTTTCAGATTTTTCAGAGCCGATAGTGCGATAGAAAAAAACTAACAGAAAATTAAAATTAACAGCCAAGTGCGAACACTCGTGTGTTATCCAAGAGAGAAAATTCGAAGTTCTGGGGCAGTACTCAGAATTGAGATAGAAACCTGAGGGTTTCGGTTAAATTTTTACCAAATTAGGGACCATTCTAATGGTTATGGCTGTGTACCCGTTTCTAATCCCTATGCAGAAATGTATCAACTATAGTTTTTGCCGCGTCTTTTATCGCGAACACTGGATTGTCTGGTCATTATACATAGTTAAATTAAACAGACGAGAAACAGCTGTATAAACGACAGTTGGAAAAGTTATGACGTCCACTCCCTTCCCTCGTAAACCCGGCAATCAACAATCTATGACTTTATGTGTACATACATACATAAATACAGATACGTGTAACAACTATACTTGGATATGGTTACGCAATGTTAGTTTATTCTAAGCCATATACGTATGTATGCGTGTGTATTGTCTACATGTACCCATTCATGTAGTTTAATATACCTACTCGTTAACATCACGTGTAACGAGAGAACCAACAGATAAGAAACAATTAACGTTAACAACGAATTGTATCCTACATACAGAATATAGGTATGCAGTACATACGTTGAGTACTATTAATATATAAAAACGATAAATCGAACGATGAAAACAACTGCCGTTATGGAGTGCTAAACGCGACGTAACCTACACCTACCCATATGGATAATTATACACTTGTTGAAAATCTTTGTATTTTTACATGTATACGTATGATGGTTGTTTCTTTGATTTTGTCTTGTTATTTATTTATGAATTGCACCAAAATGAAATGGTTGTGTATGATACGTACATGAAGTGCATGACTGCAGGTGTGCTCAAATGAGACGTAAAATTTTCGAGTCAATCGAAAGTGTACCCATCTGTTACGAATTATTTGACAACTATAATTTACATGACATTTGGCATCAATGAAATTACTGTAAGTGCATATAATGATTGCGGGAATTGGTAGAATGGGACTGTGTATAATAAACGACATGGAGACAATTGTCAACAATTGATCTATAGCAACAAGGTTTGAATTTATAACGGTCTTAATTCACTTACAGTCCGATACAGATTATGTATGTGCATGCGAAATTGTACTCTATTATTATTTGTAGTACTTTTCAATGGACAGCTAATAGTGAAACCTGGATTGTTTCCAAAAGCCAATAACTGTTTAATGATGGTCACATTTGGTATTACCGTACACGGCAGAGTATACTTATTCTAACTTTAGGGAAAGTCCAGTTTTTTTAATGACGCACCTAGTACCACAATTAATGTCTTTGTTGCGTCAGACAGAATTAGCTGCAGGGATATCGAATGTTGAGGTTGGTCGGTTCGTTAAGGTATTTATCTATGAGGAAACTTCGAGAGCAATGATGTTGATGATGATGATGATGATGATGATGATGATGATGATGATGATGATGATGATGATTACGATCGTATAGCAGTAGAATTAACCACGGTTTAGAGGCTTTTAGTTAATAACGGATATAAATGTTGAAGTTATATTATTTTCCACGATTTTTCCAGCGTCATCATCATTCAATGTGACCTTCTCAATTTACCGCAGCCTGCAAAAGTCGCGATGGCAGTGCTTGCAATGTCGAGCTAAATCGAAGGCTAGGTATAATGCACATGCACAATAAACTGTGCTATACATTTACGGTATAACTATGAAATCTAACATCAGACAACATCGTGATTCGATTAAACAATCTACTTGATTAATTTCAGGATCTGACTACATAATTATTCCAAATTTATTTTTTAGTAGATATTAATTGTAATTTTTTTTTTTCTCAACACTAATCTTCGATGTTGCGGTTACCCAAGCTCTCGTTTCGCACGAGTAGTTAGTAGATAGTAGGTATTCACCAACATTTATGAGTTGTGACGACTTGGAGGAAAGATCCACTGAGGTTATATATTTCGTCGACGGTGATGTGATCAAAAGTTATTTGCACTTGAACGGGCAAATATTCGGTTTCTCTTTGTATTTGTTATAATTTATTTAATATTCAATCTTTATCTTTCTCGGTATATAGGTCGTATATACGTATATCTATCCCGTGAATACGAGTATAACAAAGAAAGAGAAGAAAAGAAATGTATTCATTAATCAGAACGGGAAGAGGTTCGTGGAAGTACGACGTGTACTTTTGCTAATGTCGCACATTACACCGGGCGTTATTAGGCGTGCGTCATTGACCGGTACGTAACGAATGCTAACTAACCTGTCACGTACAAGATACAGGAGCGAAATGTGGACATACTTATATGGTAGATGGGTACCATACGTACATACATACAGATAGAATTGATAATAGTAATATTTATGCGGTTAAAGCGAGGGGCGCGAAGACATTCGATGCGTTACAATTTAATCAAGTGATGCTTGATCTTGTCATTCTTACTTTCTTTTACACGCGAGGGACCTGCACTACGTACGGAAGATAGACACACATATGATTATACGTGTACGCTACGTATTGCCGATTTGCACGCAAGTCATAAGAATAAGTCACGGGTTGGCTCGACTCTAATTTCTGAATCATCAAATTTTTCGAAGATTCGGACGTGGATTGGACGTTCTAAAATATGCGAAATTACCTTACATATCTGTGTGTGAGGTACCTAAAAATATATCGATATTGTCCTACTGTATAAACTCGTCAAAAATAATTCTATCACCGACGACCGTGCAGCAAAAATGATATATGGCTATAAAAGATCTGTAAACTCACGGGCGTAGGAAAATCGCGTTTTAATATTTGATATCAAATGTAAACGACCACAAGGCCACTGTTAGAGCACTTTTTTAAGTACATATTATCACCGAGGACACATTTATAGCACAGTGCATATTACGAATATGAACGCTGACATATGACGGTTATAAGCGTTATTTGCAACCACTTCACTATTCCGAAAGTATCATCTGGCCAACTCGTCTTGACACGTGTATATTTCTCGTTCAATCTTTTGTGAATATTTCAATTATTGCAGATTACACTATCGGTGCCGAACGGAGTACACTTTTAATATCGCGGGTGTGCCTGTTCAGTATTCGAAATGCATAACCGCAGGTTGAAGTACCTTTCAACGAAGAGAGCTTTAGAAAATTTTTGGAGGGTTAATCGGCTGGTTCATAAATTGATATAATTATGGAGATACGTATACGCGTTGATCGTCATTAAACTTGTTACGATGTTGACTATAATTGTTACAAGCCATCCGTGTAAGTGTATTGGCAAAATTCCGACGAACACTGCACTTTATTAAGGCGCACTGGTGCAGTCGCAAACATCTACAACCGCGACGGTTGGAGAGCGACTCGGAACTGGAACTGATTGTGAGTACTACACAATTACTAATATGCGCTGTCTCTGTCACCTTACGTCCCACTACGCCTCGGCGGTTCACCCGTACAACGTGCACACGCTCTGGCTATATGTGTTACCCGGCTCACTCTTTATACCGTGTATACCTATACCTATATCTAGATATTCATACGTGTGATGTACGATAGTAGGTGGGTATATGCAGTACTTGCGTAGATGTGCGTAAACAGAAAAGTGAAAATTCAAGGTGTGCTTTCGTATAGACAAGAAAATTTATGCTTCAATATATATTATTTTATGTGTAACAAAAGCGACTTTTCAATCAAATCTGCGGACTTTTATCCTCATGTATTACACATTTCTGGTTTTTGTTAATAATAATGTTCAAAGCTCTGACATTATAGATATACATATACATATACATGAATATATCATTAAGGTGTCACAGATTCGGATTATGTAGCATTTGATATGGTTTAACGATTCGAGACTCTCGGTTGTAATATCCGACTATGCGAAACCGGGAGAGGTTATACAGCCTTGAATATTTATTACTAGACAGAAATTTGTCTAACATGAAATGAAACTCTCATTTGATTGAAAGGCACTTTTGCTTAAACTTTACGATGGTCGTTTTTTTAGCTCGCCT
Source organism: Macrophya alboannulata (assembly GCA_949628255.1). Taxonomy (NCBI): domain Eukaryota; kingdom Metazoa; phylum Arthropoda; class Insecta; order Hymenoptera; family Tenthredinidae; genus Macrophya; species Macrophya alboannulata. Next base: position 277,532 of record OX451208.1, read on the forward strand.
CTGGTTCGTTTCGCGTACCTACTCAGCTAGCCGTAAATTTAGAAATGCGATACTTCACGATACGCGAGTATCCGGTTATCGCCGTTTCACGGTTTCTATACGATATTTATACTGACGTTTTGCCTTGTTCTTGATGAAACTCAAAGCGATGCACCCGCGAGTGCATGTACAGAGAGAATCATAACGATAATATAGGTATAAGAATCAATTATGCGATGGGAGCGAATATTTATCGTTTTTAACGAGACATTCGGTTATTTGGAATCAAAATCTCATGGGGGGTTTGACATCGACTTTTTTTTTATTATTCTTTCGACACAAAATAATTTATTTTTTATTTTCATTCAACATTCTTTTTTCTCGATGTATGTTGTGTATATCCTCGAGTCAACAATTATATTTAGGTATATACGAGGTGTGTAACTTGCGCGCTGTTTGGACAATCATTCGACCGTATGAATTAACGTTACCAAGATAACGAGATATGTATGTAAGGGGAGCTTAAATTAGTTGTCAGAACGCTGCATGCACAGAGGTGTAGGTATAAGGTATCCGTTCTGTAAGGAATATGATTTTATTTTCAGCGCGTAATAGCGACGTGTGATGAGAGATATATTATTAATATACACAAGGGTATATAACCCGTATAGTGTATACCCTATAGACGTGCTACGACGAGAAAGGATTTGTTAAATAATAAATTCCATTCTTATATTTAACTATGACAATAATCAAGATCCAGCGATCAAATAATATATGACGAAACGAAAGCTCATTGATGAAATAAAATCAAAATTAATCGACTGGTTGTTCCGGTTGACCCCTTGTACGTCTCTTATTCAAATCAAATCATGGTGGAAATACCTGCAACTCTGATACCTACTAAATGTCTCGTCAAAATACGTTTGGTTAGTTTAAAAAATCCTGTCTATATGTATAAGTTAATATAACAGAAATTAATCACGCGTATAATATTATCCTAGTTGTTAATTAATCGGCAATTAAATCGTCACCAAATTTTCGCCTCCCTGAATATAGAGTGGGATCCACCTTGTAACGTTTATTTCTTTATATAGGTATATACGTATGTATGTATGTATATGCGGTATTGCGGTATTCATTGACTACAATATTATATAAACATGTTTACGACAGCTCAGGACTCGGCTTGTCATGACGTGGGTACATATACTTTGCTTAAAATTATTATTTATCAAGTGAATAAGAAATCGTTTTGCTAAACTCGAAGAGGTTATCGAAGGATATACATATAATGCACCGCGAAGATGATTAAAGTCCGCGGCAATTCAGACAGCAGGGGTTGGTATTGCAAATTAATATTTTGATCGTTTTGTGTAGCCAATAAAATTGGTGACAATTACAGAGCGATGTGGATTTATTCGTCTTGTTTTTTGTGTTTCAATATTCTTTCAAACTTTGAGCTTGATGTCTTCAAACGCTATGCCTCGAACCTATACACATGCGGAGTTATTGTATTCTGTATGATAGAATTACTGATTACCGCATTAACGTTTTCAGTTTTTTCCAGTATTTGATCAAATATATGCTATATAGGTATATAACGCGTCTAAGCTATCGTCCCTGGATTATATCTTCAACCAGACGTCTTTACGTGGGCGAATATGGAATACCTAATGGCTGTTAACCATAAGATACACATACTGATATAACATGCGTACACATATCGAGTCACCATGACACAGCGTGTATAGGTACTCGTATGCATATGCATATATGTACATGTACATACACACACACATTTGCATACATACTTATATATAGGTATAGGCGTACATGTACAGTGTTCTTTACAGCCACAAAATTATCTCCAATTACGACACTCTGCAACAACGAAACACCCGCAAACAGACCTTATATATGTGTACACATTGCGTCGTGTGCATATATAACCGTATAGTCACACCTACGGTAGAGGTCTCACGTATACATGTGTATATACGTTGACGCCATTATAGGTTACCTACTTACATTAGGTATGTGTACAGTTAATATAGTCCCCCAGCTCCAGCCGAGTTTATTTGACTCCGGCAGGATGGACACCCCAGTATATATAAGTATGCGGGATCTATGTGCCATTGCGTCAAATAGGTATGTACCGTACGGTACGGTAAGTATATGTATGTATACGTACAAATCTACATGAATTTGGGTTAGGGTTTTAGGGCCGCACCGGCATGGGCAGAGCAGGTTGCAGGTTGAAGGACGATATGAATAGAAATTTGACCAGATACTAAATCGGTAATATGTGAATAAGTTTTGTTTGGGTTATATCTAGATGACTCGTAGGTGTACATTTTAGGTCCGTCGTGCTCGTACGGAATATGTACACAATTGTATATGCGATAGCAAATAAGATAAGAGGTATATGTTCATGGTTATGTGTTCGTATGTATGTAGTACACATAATAACATACCTCGTGTTTTTCGCTTCTGCAGACGCACGTTTTAATCGTAACATGTTACGACGCATTTACAAATGTGTGTATATAGGTATATTTAAAATTTTGAATACTGTTAGAAATTGGGCTTCTGTGCAGTTTTAATATGCTTGCAACAAACGGACTATAAGGGAATAAAATCAATTATTATTAGATGTTGTAAAAATTTTCGTACGACGTATTTGTACAATAAACGCAGAAACTTTAAGAATTCTGTGGAAATCAGAACATTCGTGTGACCCCAGGTGACATTAAGCTTTTCGAAATGACCTTGTTTTTTTTTTTTTTTTTTTTTTCTTTCCATATCTCATTGTTGAAACACGCGTATGAGTGGGATTCATTGTTGGAATTTAGAAAGAAATAAAAATAAAAAAGAACAGAAATATATGAAATAAACATTTCACCGAGCTCCCAAGCTTACAATGAACAATTGAGTTTGCACAACGTTTCAAAATTCTACACAAATTAGCATCCATACCTATAATTTTCCGGGCAGATTCGTGTTTTCGAATAAAGAAGCTAATTTTCATGTTGTATTTTGCGTAGAGAGACTTATAAATCTTATAATATATGTATATGGGTATATAAGGTATACATATACACACCAACGTGTTCGCAAGCCGAGTTCATTTATTTTGGGCTCTTTGACCCCGCGCGCCAAAGAAATTACGAAACACAATCGTAAGATAATAAAAACGTAGCCTAACCCGACCTAAAAGATTCGAGAAACCTATACATACCTGTATGTATGTAGGTATAGGTATATACAATATAGGTTATACAATATAGCTATGTGTACATACACCGTGTTGAAACGCGTTGCGAATACAATGCCATACAATAAATCTATACACACGTACACGCACCCACATACACCCACACATCTCACCTGTGCTAAAAAACTAATTTCAATAAGAAAGGAATAACAAAGCCGTTCGCTCCCGCGCGTCTGGATCCATTGGACATCGTCGCGACGTCGAGATAAAAGTGGTAAACAAATTTCTTACTTTGCTTTGTATATAGGTTTGAACCTACCATATAGGTATGTATGTGTATTATATCTAGACGGAGGAACAAATTGGTTGAATTCAACTAAATATAGAACCCAAGTGATAGCAATTAGCAAATATTTAGGGCATACGGCTCGGTATTTTTTCTTTTACTCCACTTCTATGTATATGCTTTAAATATTTCACTTCGCTATATTTAGCCAATTGAAATGAAAAAAAATTAAAATAATTAAAAATTTCTCAGTCCGAGATTAACTGTAGGTAAATTCGTAGATAAAAGTTTGGTCGATTGGAACACAATGTTCTTTGTCGGGTGAAGCGAAATTTGTTTTTAGCTAATTTTGTTGGAGCGACAATTAAACTAGTATTCTGTCAGATCAACAGAGAAGTTACTTCGTTCAATAAGCGAAACCCCGTAAAGTTTCTGCCTGATAGGATAATGTTGACCTGTGCCCCCAAAGTATCTGTTATTTAAAGTTGTTTCAAAAAGGGAAAAAATAAGAGTTTGGGATTTTTCTTGTAAACTTTCAAGAAAAAATCGCACAGAACTGCCACAAAAATCGTTCTCAGATATCATTTAGAGGATGTTCAACCGCAGTTCTTGTGTCGAACAAGCTCAGTGCGAGCCAAGAAAAAAAAATAATAAGTCGGAAGCTGAGTTATCGGGGAATGATTATAGGAAATCAAAAAAAAAAAAATCAAAAAATCAAAAAATAAGAAAGACAAGAAAAAATCTCTATCCTATTGTGTTCACTAAAAATGGTTAACCGATATCGTAGGCCATAAATCGATACGTAATGTTACGTTTCATGCATTTTCACATTAAAATCTGCAGTATCTATCTGGGCGTTTCACGTAGAACTTGGACCAAACTAAACGGACAATATTTTTTACAACTTTTTTCTCTTGACCTCCTATTTTTCTCTAACCATTGCTTAGTACCTTCTAGTTCCGCACAAAAATTACCAATTTACGAGATATTTGCTTTCGGAAATGTCATCTTTTTGCATAGTTGGAAAATTAAAAAAAAAAGACTCATATCTTTTGTAATTCTACAAAAATGTGGAAATTCCGAAATAGGCGTCCGCTTATTTTGGTCGTACCATCGCACAAAAAATTTTCAAATGACTTTAATTATTTGCTCTCATTTAAAAATGATACTAAATTTTTGGTGCTTTCGGACACGGGTAACGTTATCCGATTCGAACGTAAGCTGAAACTTTACAATTTTTTTTTTTTGTTATATCTGTCAGATAGGATGGATTGAGAGAACGAGTCATAAAGAATGTCCACTTTCGTAAAACAAGGACCACCCTGAACGTGACATCGCGTTATTGATGAGATGCAATAGCGAATTACAAGCTCAAAATACTCGATCAAACTGGCGCCAGATCGATATTATTCATATACAATACACACAGCATGCTTATGACCGCCAGTGTCAAATTACGTCTGATCCTCGGAAATTACACGTAATCATATGTAGGGTACAGGTTGGTAATGAAACTAATCGAATATTATTGACAGTTTCTATCGCTGTCTTCATCTTGAGTTCACTAGAGCTCCGAGCTATACAGGCGTGGATTAAAATATGAGAGGATAGAAAATTGGGTCAACTCCGATTGGCACGCGGCACCGGTACGCGGATTATCACGTTCTGCCCACTCACCATCGCGCAGAAACAGGAGCGATATTACGCGGATTGCAAATTGCCAAGTCCATATTATATTAAGAGATCTGATATCAAGGTCAACAACTGCCGAGAGACGATGGACAGTATTGTGCAAACTGCGTGTACCTACTCTGTTCTGCTAGCTGAACAATATACCTATAATACTATACCTGTAGATATAATTCTGTATCATACTTTGTGAGTATCCGCAACGTATACGTCACCTACTTCGATACATTATACAGTTTCAATATCCCTTCACGGCGATTGCAAACTGAGATAAAAGAATTACTGCTATAGTCAATACATGGCCATCGACTGTTGAGAGTCGTTTGAAAGTTACCGCGTTGAACAGCTGTGCAACAGCTGACCGCGGATCCTTTGAAGCGTTTCTCAGTAGCTCAATTTACGCCCGCCAGATGTCACGTCGTAATTTTTTTATTTACTCAGCTTGATTAGCGTTATACTTAAAATTTACCACGATCCTATAAAATTGTTGGATCTCGTCTTTGGCGTCGAACGAGTTTCAAATTTTGAAGATGTTGGTATTGCAGGTTGCTGATTATTAATGGTTTACAAAATTCTGATATACAATCAACCGTGCAAGGATAAATACATACACTTTGACTCTGATCGATGTATGAACAGTTATTTAACGTAAATCTGCACGCTTCAGTTATTAATTTTGGAGAAAAAAAAATTGTTCAACTTTCTGTGGCTCGGTTATCGTACTATAATTTCCATCCCGCCGAATTTATCCCTCTTATCTATTCCAAATGAAGAGCAGACAAAAGAAATTTTCAAAATGAAAAATTGTGGTACCTGAGGCTCGATGAACTAAGATTACATACCTACAGTATGTAACATTTTTACCAACGAATGTAATCGCCCAGTTCTGTTTATACTCGACTATTCTTGTTAACGATTCTCGTGAAATTCCTAATCGACCGAGCAAAGAGTCAGCAAAGTAGCAAGTTATATTCCAGTTCAGTCGATAAGGTCGCGATCTGCCGACAGATTAAGTTAATTGTTCTATTCGGGAGATTTTCTTCATCATTTTGTCAATGGCACTTGAGACGTTATACCGATTATTGATTTACTCACCGCTTTTCGTTTGTCCTCGGCGCTGATGACGCTGTGACTTCGATGTCTGATGAGATCCATCACTTTGCTTACGGGGTTTCGGCTGCTCTCTGACCCAGCTCTCGGCCTCGAGCCCTGCTCTTTGACATCCTTATGAGAGTCCTTGCTATCTTTGTGGTCCTTGTGGTCTTTGTGATCTTTGTGATGATGATCCTTCTCAGAGTTTACATCCGAAGAGGAACTAACGTGCGAACTTCTGTGCAGGGAATGCTGCGACAGATATAAATAAAGAGGTTTTAATTATTATGAACGTGAGAAAGCTTTTCAAAATTGGTCCCAACTAAAGTTAACGATATATGCAATCTCTCGATTATTCGTTGTAATCGCATTCGATCGCGGTTCGAACTTGGGGCAATAGATGAAAAATGGATGATAGATAAAGAGTCGACAAATTATGCAACATATATGATTACCTGTACAGCGTTCTTCATATTCGTAATAATACTGGGTTTCCTTGTTTTACTGGCGTCCGATTTGCTCCTTGGTCTAAAGGCGTCAAACAGGGCCGGTTTTCTGGTCGGACTAGCCGTGTCATCTCCGCTCTTTCGACGTTCCGTACTGTTGCTACGACTCGTAGATCCTGACCGTGTTCCCGATGTCTTACGACCCTGAGCCTTACTCGAACTGGACGAACTCGAGTGTTCCGTATGCTGTTGAGGTAACGGGGTCGATTTACCCGAGCCAGGAGCACTCCCGGTCGAAGCTTTCCTGATGTTCCTCGAATGGGATCCCCAGGTACCTAAGTGTACAGAACGAGACGGTTACTCATACAAATTATATTGCTCACATGTTTTGACTCCATTGATTCTGGGATAACCATATAATTAAACCGGTTTATGATTTCCGAAGAATGGAACCATCGTCACCAACCCATTACCACGTCCAATATAATTTGGTGTATATAGACCATGCCTAATATATTTACAACACGATTGTTAAAGAAGTGAGGAAAAGAAAAACAGGTTGGATAAAAGCAACCGTATTTTTAAGGACGTCGTATAACGTTGGGGAGAAAACGTAGTATAGGTAGGTGTAACTCACCAGCACGTGGCCTGTGGCCCTGATCTTGTCCGGACTGTCCAGATTCATCAACATCTTCGGTAACGATCGTTGGCAGTGGCTGTGAGCCAAGCTCCTGAAACAATCGTAAGAAAATGTTTATTTATTATTTTTGTTTGTTTAATTTCTTTTCGTACCGTCCTCTAGCTTCCGATGTATGTACGATTTTCACATTTCACGCAGTAGCGGGAATTCCCACTCTCGGAAAATTTGATAAAAATTACTTGTTGGCGGATATCGTGATAATATTATGAACTCTTCGGTTGAAAATAATAATGACCATTCCTAAATTAGTCAATCAACGATGACGATAGCGAAGTCTATAAAATCGTAGATAACAATATAATCAAGCGGACCAACGATAGGTAGGTATACCCACGTCAGACCTGAAACAAAGTATTGCGCACCAGCAGCTGGGCGGATCGCTTTTTGCTTAGTTTTTTTTCGATTTAACCTAATTTCGAACTTTTCAATACACTCTGAATCAACTTTATATTTACATAGAAATGTTCAACACACGCATGATCATGCCGACACGCAAATATGTGTATCGTGAGTAAAGAGAGGCTCAACGTAAAAGTACTATAACTTGATCTAGTTTCGAGAAACAAGTTATTAACCCACGAATTAACCGCTCAGTCACATGCTACACTCATCGTCGCATAGCTTCGGGAATGATGAAGTGGCAGAAGCATGCGCATTGTCCGTTTCAATTAATTATTATTGTTTGTTTCTCATTACATTTCTCTCATAAGATCCCTGCAGTCACTGGACGTGGAGACCTCGTCATGTATTTGTTCGAATGTCGATACAGCATCCATTATTATATGTATAGGTGTTATACCCATATACGCGGTCGGTTTTATGGTCATTTCAAAATTCGTGATTGATAATTGTCGCAAAAACACCTTTGGGGGTTCAACGTATGCATGTATTTGCATAATGATGATGATAATGATGATGATGATAATGATATAATGATGATACTAATATAATGATGATAATAATGATAAATGAAAAATAATGCGTTACCTTAACGATATAACCGCCATGATGTAGTATCGTTTTTCCCTCGAAGGTAAATGAATCACATCCCAGTGTAAACATATTTATACAAACTCTACGCGGTAATCGCGGCATACATATATTAGACAATACAGATACACTATTTAGCTTAGCTTTATTAAATGATTTACTTTCACAGATCTTGACCAAACATATTGACACCAGTGCGATAACAATTCATCGTCCGCGATACATCACTGCAGAGTGTCGACATACACCTATTCACGCGCGATACGCATACCTATACGACCAAATGGCATACTATCACATACGTATACACTGTTCAGACAAAAAAAAGTAGGTATATTGCAATATATTAGAATGTGTTGCGAAAATTCAACTCTCATTTTGGGGTAATTTTAACATTTCTTTTACACGTGTTGTAGTTCGAAACAACAAATAATGCGTATTATCTATATCGGATATTGGATATATAAAAGAGATGCTAAAATCATTACAAAAATTTTAGTGGACCCTATTATACCGAGACGATGTAGGGTGATTGTGTTAGTAAGGCGGCTAGTGCTGGTAGTCGGCTGTAATGATTTAAACATTATTACTTTTTCAACGATTCAATTCATGTTAAAGATTATCTCAGTCCTCTGATAGGAAAATTTGTATTTATCGCATGATTGTCGAGCAGACTACGCGCGATCCGACTTTATTGCGTTATGTTACGTTATACCGCGCAGTAACATTCACATTCGCAAATAAAAGATATCCGGATTTCCTAAGATTAATCAGGAATTAACCGCAAGATTAAGAATAGTGCCGCGTGCCTTGATGATAATATCGATTGGCTACAGGGATCTCGACAGGGATAGTGAAGTAAATTTAGCAAACAATAATTCATCACGTATAAATTCATTTAACTTATAGACTGCAATCGGCATACGAGCTTCGTGTCGAACGAGGTGATATTAAACTATCGAATGAGTGTCTCCCGATTCGTCGTTGATCTTTGAGATTTACGATTCGGAATATCGCGGGAACGTTCAACGACAAGGGATAAGGATTACTACAATTGTTATATCCCTGTAGCAGATAAATTTTTACGGTTGAAAATGGATTGCAGAGTACAATCAATTTTAACGACTTGCACATCAATGGTTACACTTTATTCTCACTTGTCCGTCAGAAATTACACAAGTTCGCACAGCCGAATCTGTTATTCTCAACGAATTGAAACGATTTCCGGAAACGAAATATTTCTCCGGATATAATTTATGAAAATAAATTCAACACTGTATTGTGAAATGAAAAACGGATCCACAGTTTATACGAAATAGAACAAAGCTCTAATTTTATTTTTCAATATGAATTTCTTAAATTGAATCCACAATCAAATCTGCAATTTCTTTTCAAAAAATACTCCAGTTTTGCGAACTTTCAACTCGATTTTTTCCCTGATAGGAAATCACCAGAAACGTCTGTAACAAGTATAAGTTGTAAGACTGCGCGAATCGTAAGAGTCACAACAACTCGCTCTTTCTTAGGGAGTGCCGTTCTAGTCGGGGCCAGCGGTCATAGCCTGCAGTTCCGACGATCACCAAGACGGTATCCTTCCATCGCCGTTTCTCTAGGGAAAGCGATGCAACGAAAATTTACGGCAGGCCCACGCATCATTTTGTTTGGCCGTTTTCACACGCACGTGGCCTGCCCCGCGCCTTTTGGTAAGGGTTCACAGTTCCTTGGCCCTGGGTTGGCAGGACGACTCTTTATGACCGAGGCATGGCTTATGCATGCTGCCGTATGTCTGTAGTTAGTTTCTAGTTCTCATTCTAGTCAATGATTCTCTAGTTCTCCCGAGCAAAGCCCGAGTAAAATCTTTTCATATGTACGCTCATATTATTATATTCTATCCCCGAGTGTATATGGGCGTAATATACCGCCATTCCGTTGCGTCCAATGACACTGATGTTGTTAAAATTCTGCTACTTTTCAGATGAAAAATCGAAAAAGAGAAAAATAAAAAAAAAAGGCAAATGACGCTTGAATAACCGTAGACTGAAATCTTTCTACAAACTTACCGAAAATAACTTGTCGAACTATCTCACGTGCGTTTGAACAATACGATAAATATCACAGCTGGCGATCGCACGTGTTCACTTTATATTTTTACTCGAAGGTTTGGATCTGACCGTTGGAAAATTTGAAATATCATTCGGCAGCTGCGGGAACGATCTACTTGGGGTATACATGTAAATACATACATGTACTTTCATTATACTTGTTCGAATACTATAGTGAGGTAGCAATGATATTATCAAGATCGGCGATAGTTTTTCGATATGTATAATTATTATACATTTCGTAATACGATTTTTATATAGAGGTAGGTTACTTCTTCTTTCCAAAGATATTAATCCAATTCCACTTACAGTCACGGATTCTTTCAACGCGTAACGCGACAAGAGAAGAAGAAAAAAACAGATTCAAACACTATAATCTATTCGGTTATTATAACTTGTTGTTCACGATCTTTTAGGAAAATTACGTTCAACGACCAATTGAGAGTTATAATTATAGAGAGAGACATAGATACCTGTATATAGCTATATATAATACCTACATACACAAATCATAAGGCACTTGTGTAGGTATAATCGTCGAGCTACACGATCTAGGTATTAAGAAGAACCTCTCCACTATAAATTGCAGTCTGCAGCACGAGTCACTATAATAGCCACTGGTCACGAGTCATTGAAACTATGTATACCGCATATAACAAAGTTTGTTGAAAAAGCTTTTCATGATTCTACCTGCAACGTCGATTATACATACGAGACTGTACAATTTGGTAGTCACCAATTCGATATCAAAATTTTTTAAATGAGGATTATACCTATATGTATACAGTACATATATATATATTTCTTCAGTAATTGATCCAGTTATATACTATGCGACCATAGTTGTTTTTTTTTTTTTTTCGCTTCATTCTTTTAGCGCACGAGACTTACGAATAGCCGCACGAGTCAAAGGAAATTACGAAAAAATGAGCCGAAAAAATGAGTCGTATATCTTTATTTATATTTTATATGGTATTGGTTGTAATATACGTCTGCTTCGTCAGCCAACGTCTCCTCGACTGTCGCCGGTCGCGGACGTTCTTCTCGGTGAGCTGATGTGAGCGTGGACTCTAATATGCCCAGACCGCCTATACCTACTTGTACAATTAGGTATGTAGGTATATGAGTAGGAATATACTTGAATATTCTCTGCAGACTAATCGGTGGGGAAGTATACCTATGTATATGTATACTATTATTACGCAAGAGGAAAGAAATATACCGAATGATTTTTATCAATTAAAATGATGATTCGTTGTTAATTGATGCTTTGTGTTATTTGTAGAATCGATCGAGCGATTCGTATACATATACTAACGATATATGTCCGCGGTATAGTGTACATAGGAAAACGTTGGGGGAATTTTTTTCTAGTATACCTAGTTATATACGTGTATACGATAGTTTAAAAACCATAATTTATCGAGATTACCTATCGATCATTCTTATAAGTTGTAAATCTTGTACGGAAATTGATACACCTGCAGCCACTGACGCGCGGTTTAATGAGATAACACCTCTTATCGCTCGCCAAGTATTTCATAATGTGTATATGTATGTTTTGTTAGGTAAACTGCCAAATTCAAAAAAATTAGAAAAAGATTGCATACCTATGTATATACATATTTTAACTCGACGACGATCGTGTTCGTACACCTACAGGGCAATGTTAAAAATAATTTTGGTAAAAGTAACGCGTGACGTTTTTTTTCCACAAGTATATATATGCATGTACAGTTGGGTAATAAAGTTCGCATAGGGTCGAAATTTAGGCTCAAGCGTTTCAGTGTCTACGCTGTTGAGCAAGCCCACGATCGATGCGTTACGGCCGGTCGGTCGGCTATCATTTATTATATATATTTCGGAAGTGTTTCTAGCTTTACTTCGAGCAGGTAGTCTGCCGCGTTTGCCTTCTCAAGAAGTGGGGCATGCGGGGCGATGGGCCTGCTCAACCACGTAGACACTGAAACGCTTGAGCCTAAATTTCGACCATATGCGAACTTTATTGCCCAACTGTACCTACCTACTACGTAATATACGAGTTGTTGTAGGTGTGCATTATATGTATCTAGCTGCGCTTAAGGACCTCGAGTTTTGTGTCAAGTTTCAGAAATTCACCTGTTCAACGCGCACGCAGCTGTGACTGCGTGTTTACGTATACGCAGGATGATTCAGGCTGAGACTACCTTTTGTAGGTAAGTTCCTCGAGACATTCTAAGCCTAAATTCCCTTTACCAAAAATTTTAGGGCCTCATAGTTTCCGAGGTACGGTCTATCTTAATTGACCAATCACAGAGCATCCTAGAGCTGACCGAGTCAGGGCCGAGTTAAAAGAATAAATTTATCAGTGCCTGTGGGTCTCAGCCTGTAAAATTTTATTTTCGTTCATCGTAGGTGACATTGACATACCTGTCGAAAAACGAGAATGAAATTTTACAGACTGAGACCCACGGGCAGTGCTAATTTTATTCTTTTGACTCGGCCCTGACTCGGTCGTAGCTCGGAAACTATCAGGCCCTCGAATTTTTGGTAAAGGGAATTTAGTCTTAGAATGTCTCGAGGAATCTTTCCAAAAAATTTGATGCGCTCATCCTGAATCACCCTGCATATACGTATACGTATGTACATGATAGAGCGTTTTAAAGGAAACTTGTATCATTATTATTATCATTATTATTTATTTTCCGACCTCGCCACCGTTCGAATCTGTTGTCTCGGCTCCTAAATTTGAACCTTTCTCGAAATCTTGAGATCTTGGGTTTCGGCAAAACAACAAAAAAAAACTAATTCCGTTGTCGCAGACAGTCGATTTGTCGTTTTTTTCCGTTTAAATAACGCGTTGGTGAACGTGCCGGTTTCATAAATTGACATGAAAAAAAAGATGCGTATCTGATACTGAAAGATCACAGGACGTGATACTTAAACGTTGCACGAGGTATGCATCTAATGTGTCATCACCTAACATGTTTCCACGTATATATCCTCAGTGTATAGGCTTGTGCTACAAAAAGTAGTAAAGACACTCGAAAGAGGGCATCGGAAAGCTGAAGATTTCCTTTTGAAACTGCAATGAACGACCCGATTACTTAGACGTATTATACTTATAATATGTTGTAATCATACCTATAAGTGCCCAACTAGGTACATACGTACATACATACATGCGTACATACGTACAGCTGGAGACACTGTATGATGTGGTGGCGGCAGGGGTTTAGATTTTAGAATGACATATGTGAGAGATGCATTGCCATGAAATTCAGCTGCATATGTATACACCTTTCAGCAAAACTGTATCCCATTGGATGCCCGATTGAATGAAAAACAAAAAAAAAAATATATAGATATTGTTGATTTATTTTGACACTTTGATAATTTTGGGAAAATAATCTATGCCTACATATGCGAGGATACCTACCCAAGTTGTACATATAATATATGTGTGTACCAATAATATACGCCTTATAGTATTGTAAATGCCTGACCTCGTGACGTTCGCGGAAATTTGGCAGGTCTATTTAAAGACTAACGATAACAAGATTTCAAGTTGTATTATGCGTATTATGGCTGTTATCTTCGACACGCTCGCGAGTGACACATGCTACAGGTATGTATACGTACAGTACATATATCTATTATCTATACATTATATACGTTACATATGAAATTCTTTTTCTAACACATGTGTACGTCCGTGCGAAACAAGTAGGTATAGAATCTATTCGATTGATTTCAGCTGTGTATTACGTATAGGTAGACTCATGTACGATTGTTATGGGAATATGGACTGGAATAGCTGTCTCCGGCTCGAGTTTAGCCCAGATTTTTTTCTTTTTTTTTTTTAGTGAAAGTAAAATGTATTTAGAAGTATGTACCTGTATACATTTAATGATATAATCACAGATACAAGATAGGCACATATGTATATCCTTTCTCTATAATATGGAATCATTTTTCTCCATATACTCATAATTATATAGTTATTTAACGCGTGTTGTTATATACGTATTAGGGTGATTCAAAAGTTAAATCCCTCGTCCCGATCAGGTCTATACAAAAATATCATTATATGTATAAACACTGGAACATCGGAATGGGTATCTTCTATCTCTAAATATAACCTGCAACCGGGTCGCAGTTGGTCGTCCCATGACCACTATCCACTACAAGTATAGATCAAGAGAATATCTGCAAAATCCTAAAATCGTCTCAACGCAACAAAGAATACAAAAAAGATACTTGTAATCTGAATAGGCAAAGCGAGGTAGGAGATATATAAGGCCAACTCGCTGTTAAATCTACCGTATCTGAACCTTAAGTTGTCGGCGATCGCAATAAAATGCTGAATAAAATGCTTAATAAAATGCCTCATCTGAATTATCAATGATTGCAGAAGCTGTACCGAAAGAAATTTCTTGGAACGTGATTTTTGCAAAATCGTATCGCCGCGACCACTTGTCGTAGGTATCTTAGATCCAATTGTTATTATTATTATTATTATTATCATCATCATTATTATTATTATTGCTGTTGTTGTTGTTTACGCGCGAAAGCGTTCAGTTAAAACGTTGAGTCAAACGAAGCGTTCTCTCAAAAACTTTTTCTTCATAATCACATAATGAACCTCAAAAAAACTCGGCTCTTAATATTAATTTTTAGAGGTCACTCGTAGCTATTTTTCATTTTCCATTCAAAATATACATGGGAGATATTCTTGTGACACGTTTCGATTTTTATACCTCAAGAATTAATCCACTTGGAGAGATTTTGCATAGCTAATTTTGTTCAAAATCGAACGCTCTACAAAAAAGATCTCTTGGTATTTTGCGATGAATCTAACTGTTTCCGGGTTAGTAGTGGTTGATAACCATATAGTATATAATAACACATAACACTATGACAGGACGTAATCAGATCTAGAGTTTGTTTTATGATCTGGTTCATAAATACATCGATGCGATGGACCGAGCTACCTCACTGAGTGCTTGTCAAATGAAGACGGGCCGAAGAGATATAGGGAAAAAAATTAACACATCGATTCGCAAAAATTGAAAATTTATACATTATTAATTAGCCAATATAAATTTCATTTCTACACTTAAAATGAGATGATCGAAGTCTTATTAATCCTGTAAGATCCTCGATATAAATTTTATTATCTCAAATGGATTTGAAGTGACTGAACTAGAGTCGAAAATATCTCGAGCTCTGCTTTCGGCCATTTGACGTCAAGTCGCAGTTTATTTATCTTACGAATTTTCTCGGGATTTATTTGCCTCCTTAGGTTTAAGAAATCCTATTTCAGACTCGCCGCTTAGCCTGCAGCTGTTTACGATAATGTTCTAAAAACGCAGAACTGGAATCGAGGCTTGCAAAATTTAATCATTATTTACACGACCTGTACCACGATTTTAGACAATCTGGGAACACAGCCGTATAAGGTGTTAAATATTTCAACCTGACGCTATTCTCGATATAAAACACAATGTACTATACATATTATCTCCGCACCGCGGCGGCGGATACGGGCGGTTTGAGTATATTGTAAAAAATGACTCCAAGTTGATAAAAATCGGTAAATGCCGATCAAATCTTTTGACAGTCTTTATTATTTCCGAACAAATATGCCGAATGCGTTACATACATACATATTATCGTGCAGGTGTATATAGCGACTCTGCACGCCTTCCGTCAGAGCTCCTAATCAATATGAAGCATTATAAGATTTCAGAGATTTCTATACCTATAATCACGATACGACTTATCTGCTAATTACCAAGGTAAGTAAAACAATTAGATAACGTTAGAAATTTAATTATATCCGTACATACGATGGCGGGCATTGTTAGTTATACTTGAAATCGTCGAGACAGATAAACGATAATTAATATCCGGAGCAGGGAAAATATGCAATGAAAAATAATTACAAGCCTGCGGTGCAATTCTATATGGGAAATTAATGTATAATATTACATACGCCAATATAATACACTTCTATATATAGACGATACACGTGTGTTATAATAAAGCTGACACGTTTTCTGAAGAAATATCACGCGAATCACGTCCAGTTCAAGTTTTATATAGGTATATGCATATGTATACATATACAATTAGGTGTGTAAGATGAAGATGCGAGAAACCGCGGCAACGGAAGTTACAACAAGAAGATAAGATTACTGCCTCAGTCTTACGATTAGGTACAGCTGTACGGGCTGCCGCGAATTTTTATTTAAATATTATAAATATATATACACCTATAGTATGTTATATACATATTCAAACCTTGTAAGATTGTAAACTTTCTTGTGGATCCTCGGCCGTCAGTAAAACATATTCACGGATTCTACCGAGACGGCTATTCATCGCGGTAACCATCACCTGCACGTGTAGTTATACTGCAATCCGTTACCAAAGACCTACGCTACATAGGTATAATTTTTTGAGATAAAAACAAGGCTGTTTCGTTGATGTTTTTTTTTTTTTTTTTTTTTTTTTTTTTCAAATATTAAGGAATATCTTTTCGATCAAAGTTTGCTGGGCAACAAATTAACGCGCACGTCTCATTCCAAGTCTAAGAACTCACTGATAATTTCATACTTAATACGTTAGGTATAGCTGCGGCCTCGACGTGTAGACTCCCTACATACATCGACTGATTAGAAAAAAAAATTATACATATACTGTACAGCTACTACGACGGAATTTTCTTGAGGATTTTTCTGAACATGGGGATTAACGTTTACTTTCAAGAAATTGTACGTATACGATAAATGGATACTTTGACATATCTATGCTTCGTCATAATTACGTCTGTAGTGTGTTTGACGATGTGGATGATTAATATTCAAAGGAACGCAACAAAGGACAGGATGGGGGGGGATGATATTATTATGCATAATTGTTACACATCGGGGCACGTATCAGTACAAGATATAATACCGTATATATGTACTATACAGGGTGGGCATAAAATGTTTTAAAAATAAAAACGAAATCGTTCGACTTTAAAACGTGAATTGAACTTAGCTAAAGTCATTCGCAAGTAGAGATGCGATGCGATCAGTAAATAATTGAACAATAAATGAATAAACAATAACTCGGGTGTAGTTTGAATCAATGCAACAAAAGGTCTCCGATACTTCGGTCAACGTCCACGAAAAATCCTGCAGCTATTGTGAAATCGAATAATCAAAATTAGCGCCAACAACTTCCTCAATTGTCCGCAAAGAGTCGCTGCAAGTCGGCGGTATAGTCAGCGCCATCCGTCAACCCGCAATGAAGGCGAATAGTATGTACCAGTACAGCCTCGTTGCATTCTCAACTACGTCGGTATGACAGTTCTGCAAACGGTGAACCACGGCCAACGCAACGAAAAAGCGATCGTTAACGTGGAAGCACGCAAAATTGTTAAAGAAGAAAACCACTAGCGGATTTTGAATATATGTATGTATTCATATAATATCCGGCTAGTTAACAATTTTTCGGAATACTGTGTATTATAACGTTGACGATTCTTTTATTTATACATAATTAGTGACTATACAGGTATATCGTAGTAATGATAATGAAAATATAGAAGAAATAGAAGAAGAGCGATCGCGTTTCATCTGGAAGGTATCAGGTCGCGGCGCAGCCCGCAAGTCGGAGGGGGATGCGGACGAAGAGACAAGAGAGCCTCTAATCGATACGGGGTGAATGTAACGCAACCGTGTTGTAGGTATACATATACATATGTACGTTGTATGTATGTATGTACCTACTATTCCTCGTACTATTCTTATGCAACTCGTACGTTTTCGTTTCGGCGACGTCAAAGACAAACCCGGTCATTCTATTAATGTTCAACGGACAGTAGTTACATCGTACTTATACATACGCATATAGGTATACGTATGTATACGTGTCTGTATAAATTACACGCTCTTTGAGTAATAAGTTGTCTAATTATCAAAGTATATAGAAAATTTTACATTTGCACAATTAATATCTTGATTATTTGATGATAATTCGAACATTCAAATTACATCCGAAATTTTCAATTTGGAATTTTCAATCTCAGATTTGAAATCAGCGATCTAAAAAACCCTCGATCATACCAAGACAGACTTTTCGCACCGCTTGTTCCGGTTAAGTTATCTAAACATTAGTAACACGCTATGTAAACGTTATTGCCGACTGAGGCGCCACTTAGACTCTCAATGTCAGCACTGCCCTGTTGGGAGATTCATTATTTGACCTCATTCGAGAGATTTTTGCGTTACCAGCTCGAAGAAAGAAAAAAACTGCTGATTTGTTTCGGGCACTGCGCCGCACTGATATACCTATCCTATTCCAAAATTTGTGAGCAAGAGTTGCACATACCCATTGAATAAACAATAAAATGATCAACTTATTAGATGACTATATAGCTATTTTTATTCCGTGGGAAATACCACAATTGTCTGCTTTTTATATGTATATGATACATACATGCATACACACATAAATGAATTATCGCTGCACCGTTTATCGGGAAACATTGCTTATGCAGCTTCCCAACGAATCCTAATCTAACTATAATTCTATCACAACTTTCCGCAGTTGGATAACCGTAAATATATATTCTCGTATAAAAATAATTCGCGTTAATCGAATGAATTTAAACTCTCTTGATATCTGCGGGCGTATGTAACGATTAATAAATATCAATAATGTATGTATTGTTGAATCAAAAAGAGCAGAAATTTTACAAGTAGAAGTTGAAGCGGAGAAAATAACGTGGAGATCAATCATATACCGTTGGATTATTATCATGGGTCGGGCTCGGCCCGCCATACCGTTTAGAGGCGGCGTTACACGCTTGGCAACGGACAATGCCTCGTTGTTTACGGAAGTAGCGTAAAGCACGTGACACGATACACGCAGGACTCGGCGCTGCCGTCGACTTACGAACTATACTTATTGTTGGGTATGTTACGAACGAAGGAATAAGCCTGTACGCGGGGCATCGCGCATACATGAATACATAACATATTTAAAATCCCGTCAATTTTACGCGATAATTATTCATTCGAACAGTGCAACGAATTGAATTATTTTCGGTATTTTATTTTTTCAAAAATTCACAACTTTGCGGGAGGTGGGATCAATGACCTGGGCGAAAATTTGTAACATTAGTTTCTCAACGTAGAATCCGGTTCAAATAAGTTTGTCGAAATCGTGATATAATTTCGGAATTTTTAGAAAATCGATATTCATTTGAGGTTCGGTAAAACTTGAAATTAGTAGATGGAAAGGTTGAAAGTAAGATTTTTGACGAAAGAAAAAATATTCAAATTTTCCAAAAATCAAATCTTTCTCAAATTTGCAAATAAATATTTGCAATTGACAGTATATGATACATTTCATGCAATCCTATAGTAAAAAAAAAAAAAAAAAACGAGGACTCGTGGATGTGAGTCGCCCTTATAGGTATCAACAAGTTCAATTCTATATGGTATACGATATAATTAAGCGAAACTAATCTCTGCAATTGCGCAAAAACCAGCACATGATAATAGTAAGTGGAAATGCGATTATTGTGCGCAAATGATGCAGCTGACGCGTTATTATAACGTCTCGGAAAATGCCGTTCTATAACAATTTTTCCCGAGCAATTAGTAACACATACCTATATAATATCTACAAATGTAAAACAAAGCTTGATTTTATTTGCTGGCTCGACTTTTACATAACTCCGGAATCACCCGATGTTATGTACTATACATACCTATAAGCCTCGTGGCAAAGAAGAATTATACCTACCTACTTTTACTCGCGAAACGAGTCTTCCTATACGTATATATACGTATGCCTCGTCAAAAGTCACATTATGTGGACAGCGGGCGAATAAGAACGAGAGAGCGAGATAGATAGATAGATAGAGAGGGAAAAATACATATCAGCTGATGCAACATAGGTATATGCGATGCCGCCAAGAAGAAATAAAAGAGAAGTATAGAAAACCAGTTTATTACGGAGATAATAAGAGTATGGAAATTCACGAGATCTCGCTATACACCCACGTAGGTAAATAATGTATATGCGTATATATGTACGTATATACGCATATAATATAGTTAGATCTATACAGTGTACAATGTGACGGCTTTAACGGTATAACGTAGCCACTTTTAATCTCGTCTTTTTAGGACCGCGTATATATACCTGTATTTAAGGAACATATTATTGTTAGAATACAGTATTTCATCATTATCCCGCACAAGTCACTCTTTTTTATTAGAGGAAATTGTGGTCGTGCACTTCCTGCTGCTGCAATTTTGTTATCGCGCCCTGTTATACATACGTATACATATAATATACACGAAATAGGTTTATAAAGATATATACTATATAGATGAATACCATACGTGTGCATATATTCTACCTATGTCTATGTAAAGAACGAGTCTGTTATACTGTTTTTTTTCTTCTTTCTACGTAAACACCTATAGTATATACGTAATGTCAATTAGTTCAAGAAATTTCAGGTATATTTGTGTGAGACGTACATTACCCACAACGAAATATCGAGCGATTAATCATTAATATTACAATACGTATTGACACTGTTATAATAATTAGCTTATGTAAACTTGGCGATTATATGTGTACGCGTCCGATCACTTTCTTATATCGATGTACATGTACATGTACATAATAATATACTGTACACGCATACGCGTACGTGTCTATTATATATTATACATATTGCAATAGCGTATGCATAATCACGCTGTTGCGGATGATTAGGTAATACGAACAGACAGTGAGGCGTGGAATGTGTAATATACCGTATGTATATATATATTATCAACGTGGTAGCTTGAATAATTCTTCTGATATCGCCAGACACTGCATTATGCGCCAGCTCAGCCCCAATAAATTTTACTGTCACATCGCTCGACGCTCAAGATCCAAAAATCAACCGACTACTCATACGAATCCATGACGTCTGCTTGCACCACGACATATCTCTTCAGCGTAAACGTACGTACGTATGTACATACGTGTATATGTATGTATGTACGTAGGTATGTATACTGATAATCGCAAATAATATGTATGTTCGCAAATATAATTTCATGCTTTTATTCACCAAGATGAATTGTTCATAGTTCTGCGGGGTGGGGCAATCAAATTATCGACCTAATCGCGGTACAAATTTGTTAGCACTGTAATTAACCGCGCCTGTGTACCTGTATTAATAATTGGAACAAATTAATGATTAATATTCTACTTGAAAAGTGATCTACTGCATATCTATATACGTGAGCATAAGGTACTTCAAAATTTGCTTACGTTTTTTTTTGTCTTCTTTTTTTTTTTTCTCGCACGAGAATAATGTTGTTTATCGTATTTATCTCCATTTATCTTTTTTATCTATTCTTGGGAGAAGATAATTTTGACAGTCTATGTCAATTCGATAGTATGAAGATAATTTCGTAAATTAATAAGAGCGATATATAATTTCTGCAATAATAATTTGAAACGCAGTTCAATAATACGACGCGGCGGGGCGCTTTTCAATTAACCGCGAACCGCAATTAGCTTATATATAGGTATATGTACTACATAGTTGTTGTAAATTAGCCGACTAGCTTGACCCTCAAATTGATCTCTAATTGTAAGTGGACGGCCGATCGTTGCTAGCCTCTTATACTATACCTACGCTATTACGACAATTATTGAGAAAATGTGAACAATGAAATATTGGATTAATTTTTCTCTCAATATTCTATATATATGTATATAAGGTCGCGATGATGGATATATGTATGTACGAGTATATAGGTGTATACATATATGTATATGTACAATGAATAATAGACGATCCCTGTTTTCATTCCGAAACGGTATTATATAGGTATACCTAAGTGTATAATATTGCTTCGGGTAATTAGAGAGTAAACAATCCCATATAAAGCATATCTTTACGATGTACGTAAATTAGTCAATTAATTTAACGAGTCACATTGCTACAGCAGTATTAGATCTGTGACATAACCAGTGCGCACTCGAAACTGTAACTATAGCACATACCACGTGGCGGCGAGAGAATATTACTATGAAAATTGTAACTATAATATACGAAATTGAGAGGAAAAAAATAATGATGATATTAATGATGATGACGACTCAACTTCCCACCTGGGGCAAGGGCGAGGCTTGGTATAAACTGTTTTATAGCCTTACCGATAATAGTCGGTTACAGTACATATACGTAACTCACACATGTAACGAGTAAAATGGCAAGACGCGTGCGTTTGTAAAATTCGCTACACTCGTGCAGTAATTGGTTCGTAACAAAGTATATATCTTGTTTATAGATATATGTAGGTATATGGTTCTTCATCGAGTGCAAACACATACCTATACACCACGCAATGTACGTTGACGGCTTATCACGTTTTAATCACAACCGCAAACGAATGCTGCGAACACGTGAATCCTGAATTATCGAAGTTACTAAGACGGCAAAGTTACCTTTAGGGGGCTTCGATTTGCGCGCAAATGGTAATTTTAGCTTTTGAGAATACTCGATTAATTCAATCGACGAGAGCTTGAGAGGACGGTTAGGTACAAAAAGTCATTTTCTTTTCTACGTATGCACATACATATATCTATAATATACCTCTGTATATAATTCTTTTAATTAGGTAATATTTTTGACATAAGCGAGTGAAATAAAAAATTAACTCAAATACCAAGAGTATAAAAGTGTGCAAAAGAGCACAAGGCTTCTAGGAGTATCATTTGGTCACGCTGTGTAATCTCTCGATGTACATGTTACATACATCCATGGTAGGGCGTGCCAAAGTGAATCAAAAATTTTTTGTTACGAGCTCCCATTGCAAACAAAAAAAAAGTTGATAGAACGCGAGCTCATCAACTTTATACCATATGTATGCCAGTACTTTTATATGCAGAATTTGATGTTCTTTCAGATTCCGTAAAGAAAATCGTGCCAAATTCAATTAAAAAGAGAAAATGAATAAAAAAAATAAATTACCCTCTATAACACAATTACATGGGGCATTCCATGACACTCCAATGAAAATCTGGCGATGATGACTCAGATCTCTCTCGTCATTTTTTATATAAAAGCACTTGTCCAAAAATACATGCACAAATTCTTTCAGATTTTTCCAAACCTTCGTATCTATAGGACATGTTTTTTCGAAGTTGAAAGAACAAAAAAACTTGCTATCTCCTAAAATCTGAAAATTTTCAGAGAATTCTTAATGAAACGTAACAAAATTTTTGAGCAATACCAGAAGATGGAGGTTTCATCGCAGCGAAATGTATATTTGGAGAACACTGAGAAAGAATATTCCAAAAATTGGAATGCATTTCCGACATATAAGTGAACAAAAAATCACGAAAGAGATCTGAGACATGATCGCCAGATTTCGATCGGAATATCATGGAATGCCCCATATACATACATTACACCTAGATATTATAGGAATATATCACTCACCCGGCGTTTCCGTTCCTGGACAAAGTCCACCCTCCGTATCCATATGTCCTCGGTAGAGTCGTAGTCAAGGGTGCTGGAGCTACTGGCTTGACTTTTCATCTCAATTAGGCTCGAGTCAAAGAACCGTTTGTCAAGATGTGGACTGGGTAGAGGGCTTGTTCTCGAGAATGTCATACTAGCCGAATAACTCGGTGGATCTGTGGCCGGAAAAGTCATTCCTGGACCGGCGGTGTGTCTCCGTCGAAGCGGTGGCTTACTTGATGTCGGCGACGTCACCGTAGACGCGGACGGCGTCGTGATCTTGGAAGTGGTGAACCTGCTACCGGTGGCTGGTACCACCTGGGGCGCGGGGCGAGGTTCAGCCGGAGCGGAACTTGATTTTTGTTCGATTTTCTCGGAGATTGAATTTTCCGATGAAGAGGCACTAGATGCTACTTTTGCCGGGCTGTCTTCCGGCACATTTTCCAGACTCACGGCATGGAACGATCCGGCCTCCTTCTTTGCCAACGCAGCAGCGAGGCCTACGGGCTCGTTGTTTTTCCCTAAAATTAAGTGAAATATATATATACCAACGGAAGTTAAACATAAAGTTTCAAATTTTACATAAACGTCCGGTATTAACGGTACGCGGGTGGACATCCCGGTACAAGTATGAAGTTACAACGCGGGCGTTAAAATGAATTGGAAAGAAAAGAATAAAAACTTATTATACCGTTGAATAAAAATATGTGATCGATCGAGCCAAAAAGTTTCGATGACAATGTAGTCTTGTTCGATGTGAAAAATCTGGCGTAACACTGATTGGGTATATATACTTATAGGAGAGGTAAGGATTATCCGTTTACCGGAGCCTAATAATTCCTGCAAGTGAAAACCCAGCCTAACCTGCGCGGTGTCCGGAATGTTGATTAAACTACAGCGCGGTAAAGATCGAAAGTTTTAAACATACGACCAATTGGTTTACAGATTTGTGCAACGGGTGCTAATATTTATAGCGAGTGAACGAAGCCGGCTTTAATTTTGGCTGGCAAGATTCAACCTATGCGATGGCGATGGCATCGGACCTGCAACAGCGCCACGGTCATATACTTCATTCCGGCTGGGTTCACGCCGACTTGAGTGATAATATCAATACTATTTATACTCCCGTATATATTCACTCGTGCGGTATATTTATGCCAGTGTTCATCTGTGGTATAGAGAAAATTACGCACACGTACGTACACCGACTCGCAATATACATGCATAATATATATACATACATATGTGCCTAGTACTAAGCGTTAGCGGTGGCATAAATTATGTAATGCGCGTTCTAAATGTGATATTGCGGTTATTCGTGGAGTCCGGAAGAGCGGCAATGGGTATACAGATATTACTGTTGTTACCCTGTTTCATCTACTTTCCACGTTTGACTTTCGACCATATATGAATTGACGAAAATTTCCAAGTCTTGGAGGATGAATTTAATATTATATTATGATGGGTTTCTTTCCAATAATTGAGGAGTTGGATGCAACAAGAACGCAACAAGAACGAAAATTAAGTTTCACCGAAGTTAGAAATGGCAAGATCAAACCCAGGTCAAGTTCACGTGGAATTCACCATATGCATTACGATGAATCAGTTGATTGAAAGCGTACGCAATGCCCAATTATGGACGAAACAGCAATATTTATTCCGCACCGGCACTTTATTTTGCACCCCGAATGAATGTATTTTTTTCAATTATCTCGAAACTAGATATTTCGCTATATGTAGTTTATTGCCATAAGTGGACCGGCATGAGAAATAAGGACGCGTGCAGTAAATTGAAGCGGACCGGATGAACATAATTTTATCCTCGGTTTAAATGCCTATACTTTGTTGAATAATACGCAACCGAGTTAGAAGGGGTAATGAAATACACATATATGTAAACGATGTGAAGTTAATTCACGAGGGTAGCCAAGACATACAGCTATAATACACTGAACGATGATAATTATAAGTAATGGTCGTGCTCACCTTCGTCGGCCTCGTACTCGTCCTCCTCTCGGCACTCTGAGAGTCGTCTGCCCCATGGATAAGGGCTGTGAGTTTGGTTTCTTGATGGTAGACGATTAACGTGGGACAGAAAGTAATGGTGAAAGAAACTATCAACGCCGTCCGAGTCCTCGCCAGATGACTGTAGCATGTCCTTGAGGGCGGCGAGCGAAGTAATCGTGTTGTAGTTTATTGCTGAGATAAGATCATCCTCTATATCGCTGTCATCTGTCGTATCGTCATTTTTCCCGACCTCCCTAGCCTGCGCGTCCTCGGGGAATCCACCCCTGGGTTTATCCTTTTTCAGATCGTCCAACATTGAAGATTCACCTTTCGTTGCAGACGGGGAGGTTTTCTCTTTGGACGACTCGGCCTTTTCCTCGGAGGTAGTCTCGGACTCGTCGTCGGAAGTTGTCGTCGACGACGTGGTCGTAGTAGTAGACGATTCGTTGTCATGTTTTTCATCCGGTTTATCCTTGTTGTTCTCCTCCTCGTCGTCGTCCATATCCTCCGATATTTTCTTCTCCACTTTGGTCCCTATACCGTTAGAAATCTTATCGGTATCTCGGATTTCTTTACCTCCGAGTTTCTCCTGGACCTTTTCGATGGCCGACTCTCCCTCGCCTTCGACATTGCCCACATCTTTTATACCCTCGCCAAGATCTTTCTCCACCTTCCCCACTTTTTTACCCCTCTTATCATTTATTTCCAACGTTTCGTCACGACTGTGCATCTCGGACAGGAGACGATTGTCTCGATGATTGTTCAGCTCATCTGTATCTTCGGTTTGCAGCTTATTGTTTTCTTTACTCTCCATCTATGAAAAGTCTGGAATGAGAAAGAAAGGACACACGAAAATTATAGACTTCACTCCACAGTATGCGACTCTAAAACTAGCAGATCTATACATATATACGAGTATGTTTTACTATAGTCGTAAACCTATACTGTCTAACTGCAGCTGCGAACTCGAAAGTAGTCGGGGCGTAGGTGAGTTTCGTGCTATTATTCCTCGTTTCACCGTATTCACGCGGCTAATTTTAGGGATTGCAAAACAGCGGTAATTTACCACTTTACCTATGCGTATATGTATAGCTATAGGTGTGTTATACGTTATTAGCGTCGGTTTTCGTTACGCGAGTGTTAATAGCGTCTTTCATTGTATACAAAGATCATTACATTCTGTAGGGTGTATAGGGTATG
Organism: Macrophya alboannulata; assembly: GCA_949628255.1. NCBI lineage: Eukaryota > Metazoa > Arthropoda > Insecta > Hymenoptera > Tenthredinidae > Macrophya > Macrophya alboannulata. The sequence continues at coordinate 304,765 of OX451208.1, forward strand.
AATTGTGAGCGTTCCGAGGTGTTAAGCTTTGAGGTAAAGTCGTCTTTCATCAATTCGTAAACTGAGTCCTCTGATCGGCACCCGTGAACGATAATTTTTTTTTCTCTTCAATCTCAATTCTCTCAACATGAATGAAGATCCGCAAGTGACTCTAAAGTCTTGTTATTCGTCAGACCACTGCAGCAGAAGGGACAATTGGACGAGACCTGCAGAAGCCGTATCGTAAGCAGAACCTGAGAAAGTCAGAGCGATTTTTTCCCCACTATATATTATACGAGTACCTTGGAACTAATTGCCGCAATAAAAGGTCGAATGTGAATATTAATAAATTAAAATAGTTGGATATGCAAAGGCCAAAGGCGGTGGAGAAATCTGCGAATATTTTCGGATCTTGGTCAATCAATGCAGCTGTTTACAGATTCGCAAGTAGGCATTAAATGGAAACTATTCGTAGTCTATAGCACAGTGATAATCCTTTCACGACCAGTAGCCTTCGCGATGACACTGATCTCTTTCACGACAACATCATCCTAGCTTATACTATTCAGCTATTCATTACACCTGCACAGGCAGACAAGATCTTTTCTTCATACCTACTTTGAGGTGAAAAGAAAAATGTAGATATATATACATATAATGTTTAAAAAGTCCCTCAAAATTCATGGTCCTGCAGCACATACCTAGGTATATTGCCCGAGGTAATGATTTGAAGTTTTCAACGATTTTTTTAATCTCTATAGCTAAATGTTTTTTTTCTTCAAAGTCTTAGTTGCACTAAGGTGAGATCAGATCCATGTCACAATATATGAACCCTTAATATTAATATTTAGTACTTTTGTTCAAAATTGAACTGTCTATAAATAAGGTCTCTTGGTCTTTTTCGATAAATATGACTGTTTCCAAGTTATTCTTTCCTTCAACCATGAATTCAACCTTGAATAAATTGGAAACAGATTCATTGAAAAGGGACCAAGCGACCTTTTTTGCAGAGCGTTCAATTTTGAACAAAAGTAGCTATCTAGAATCTTTCTAAGTAGATCAGTTCTCGAGATATAAAAATCGAAACTTTCCACCAGAACATTTTCCATGTATTTTAAATGGAAAATAAAAAATTCGGATGAGGAAGTTATAAATATCAATATTGAGGGCTCATATTTGAACAGGCACCGTATTTCACCTTACTACTGCAACTATTGAATGTGTGACTTCGAAAAAAAAAAAATAATTCGATATTTGATCAATTTTTTGGAATTTTCGAAATTCGTGAGCGACCACTAAATTTTTTTTAATTGATCCGAAATTTGGGGAGGGCTCCTCAAATGTAAAAAAACTAAACAATCTTCATACGAGACTTGAAATAAAAAAAATAGTTGGTCAAAATGGGTCACCTTGAAGCGAGCCCTGAAAGAATATTGATACATCATACGTAAACAAAAATAGGTATTTATAATCTAAAGTGAGTTTCATTAATTTATTGAATAGGTACTACCCATGGAATAGATTCCTGCAAGCTTCAGGGACAGCGTACGTATATTAGTAGCTGGTAGGTACACAGGCACAGAACCCTATTATTATTAATGTACTCGAAAAAGTACATTGATAGACAGTAAAAAAGCTGCGTATAGAATAGTTATATAGATATATATATCCACTATCATATGAAAGACATAAAAGGTCCCCCGGACAAAGGACAGACCCTGACAGCTAATAATTTATAACCCTCGGAGCACCAATTTCATGCCGTGCAGGTAAGTTGGGAGGAAACGAAGTAAGACGTGAACTTCATTTCACGCAGATTTCTTCGTATATGTTCGTACAGCTTTGCGTACCATATATCGTATGATGTAGGACAGCTATAAAAATTATAGGGTCAACTTTGATATAACTGATTGTTTATTACGATTTAGTTATTCGCGATGGTTATAACAGCTGAATCGAACACAATTTGCTGAAAGCGAATGGAAATGGTAAAAAAATAAAACTCGTATACATATACCCATCCTTCTGGCAATGCGCACCAGAAGGACCCGCGCCGCCATGTTATACAACAAATCTGGAACGAGCTAATTGTTCGATATGGAAGAATAAGATAAGCGAGAAACGAACAAAGCAACTATTAATATTATTATTATTATCCACATACCTATATTGGAATAATTGTAAGTTCTGTCCTCATATATTATCATTATTCGGTGTCTATATCTGATCTAGACACTTTCGGGTGTAGAATCAGAATCCATACATTAATATAGGTTAGGTTAGGTTAGGCTAGCTGGTTTGAATAAAAGTCGTTTGCACGCGACGACGGTGCATGCATACGGCTCTGTATAAGGTATATGATTCATGTGTACAGTGTTCGTACGTATATGTATGTGTATATACATATATGTATACGTATAATCTGTACGTGTATAGTATACGATACATCGCGTCCGCTTGGCGCAATGCGGTGCGCCACTCACGCCACCGCTGCTCACATTTACCGTACAGATGTTTTCTTTGTTGTATCATCGCGGAATTACAACCGCATTAGCATTAGCAAGAGATGTCGGATAAGTATATATGTATGTATAACGGTGGAGGGATACTGCTGCAGACAATTATTACACAACAACGGCGAACTAAACTGCTTGTTATGTAATAGCCGAAGCAATAATTATAGAAATTCTGAAAAAAGTTCTTATAAAATGATGTTGAAAAAAGTCTAAAATTCGTTATTATTCCAAAAATATCGGTTTCAACGTACGAATATGTATATAATTTATATACGTTCACCATATTTTTCTAATTGTGCATATAATTATTATGGTTTAAATTCGATTTTCGATCCGATGTAAAAAATTTTGTCGAGTATATCTTATACCTATAAGGTGCAGTATAGGAGAGGATGCGTCTAAACTAAATCGAATGGATATAGATGTGATGGGGGCAAAACGGGCACCTCGGCTGAATATGAGAACTGGGGGCAAAATTACTACGGACACCAAGTCTAAAAATAATAATTACGTATTTATTGATTTTTTATAATATTCGGACGTATTTTGTATCATCAATAGCATAAGAAAGCAAAAAGATGAATGGAATTCGAAAAAATAAAAAGACTAAAAATTGTTTTATACAATCGTGCGATTCTATCGCGGCTTGCACATTGCCGTTATTACCACCCCGATCTTATGACGAAGAGTTATTAGAATAAAACAAAAAGGCAAGTATTCAAGTAATGAAATCAAGTCACCAAGTGTTCACTGTCATTTTTGAACAACTATAATGTCAAGTAGTAACATTGGGGGTATCTATTCTGTAGTGCAGAAATCGCAGACGTAGTTCAAGGATATATATTGTATCATCTTCATCAACACCACAAATTTTCTAAGAAAGTTCTGAACGAATGATTGAAAAAATTCCGACTCGGTTCGATTCGAATTGAAAGAAAAAAATTTTTCATGTACAATTTGACTTATTTTCTTTGTATATAGTAACGTCAGAAAACTGAAACAAGTATCGTTTTATAAGAAAGTTCAGGCGGTGTCCGTTTTGCCCCTATCTCCCCTACCTAATAACTGTATACGACCTTGAACGGGTATCATTATTCATCCGTACCTATAATACATATATGTACAATATTATTACGAAATGCAAATTTAATCGACGAGTCGTAAAATAAAAGAAAGTTAAAAAATATATAAATAAAAAGGTAAGAAAAAAAAATATATATATATAAACTTGAAAGCGTTTTACAGATAAGACTGACGGACAGCTGATAATCATAGCACTCATATACCTATCTTGTGCAAATGCGAGTATATATGTACAGTCAGGCAATAAAGTTCTTGTAGGGTCGAAATTTAGGCTCAGGTGTTTTAGTGTCTACGCTGTTGAGCAGGCCCATCGATGCGTTGTTTATTATATACAGGGTGTCCCAGAACTAAATGTCCAAAATGAATGGTGGCCTAGAGGAGGTCGAACTGAGTAAATTGTCCCGAAGAACATGGGGTCTGCGAAGTCGCGTTCGCGAGATATCACAAGTTAAAAAAAAAAGTATCGCTTTGCGCCGCGCGGCGACGCGGCGCAAAGCGATACTTTTTTTTTTAACTTGTGATATCTCGCGAACGCGACTTCGCAGACCCCATGTTCTTCGGGAAAATTTACTCAGTTCGACCTCCTCTAGGCCACCATTCATTTTGGACATTTAGTTCTGGGACACCCTGTATATTTACGAAGTATTTCTTACTTTACTTTGAGTAGGTAGTCTGCCCGATTCGCGTTCTCAGAGAACGGGGTGTGCGGAGCGAGGGGGCTGCTCAACAGCGTAGACACTGAAACGTTTGAGCCTGAATTTCGACCCTCCAAGAACTTTATTGCCCGACTGTACATGTATATAGATAGTTGGTTCTAAAGCTCGCTGAAGCTGTTTTGCCGCGACCAACAATCACGATCGCGCAAGTATAAAAGTATATCTGATAATGTATTATATGGTTGGCACTTCACAGTCAAGGTCGAAGATCTCAGATTTTAATATGTCTATGTGAGAACAAGTCCGCCGGCTACACTATGCTATTGTAGATATGATGTATGTACTGCAACGGTGTCGGGCAAGAATTCCGAACCATAACTACTACACCAGCCGTGAAGGAAGAGACGTAGGTATACACATACCTACCATGTATCGAGCCAGAGTTATTAGGTAATGAGGGACCGAAATCCAACGACCGATAGAATCATTAGAAACGTAATAATATACCTGTACGTACGTCGTGTTAATGTCGACTATACCTATACCACTTGATTGTCTGTATACATACACCGTTTTTAACGTCTTTATAAACGTCACTATATTATGTCTATCAGCTGATATGTATCCCCACCCACACACGCGTATACGTGTCTATATAGAAATATCTCGCGGTTCGATGATGTTGTGTATTTATTTATATTTCTGACGCCCTCATAGGTATGACGCGAAAAAAAATTGTTGAATTAGTTGAAAAGAACTCACCTCTACGAAAAAACTAGAAATTGGCCATTCCAAGTCACATCACGGGGTCATCGGCCGAACCTCGATAAAATTTTTTGAATTTTGACTCTTGAACGGATAATAAGGAGAAAATCGAATTTCATCAAGATACAATTTATTTTTCTTTTTTTTTTTCTTTCATTCGTTACTGGAAAACATTATCGTATGCTCATTTGTTTTCAATTAATTTTTTTGGAAAAAAGTAAAAAAATCGAAAAAAACATATATGTATGTACTAGTTGATCTCGTCCTATTCTCGAAATACGATGAAAATACTTTTGTTCTTAGTCCTAAATTTTGTGGAAAAAATTTCATCAATTTAAAAATGGTCTTTCTGTCTGTTTCCCCTTGATTCAATAATATTTATAGACTGTCCGGGACGGCAGAAAAAAAAAAAAAAAAAAAAAAAAAAAATGAAGAGAAATGTTGAAAAAAAATTAAGGTTCCAATTCGGGCCCGAAAGGACCCAAGAAAAATTCATGAATAAAATCGAAGGGGGTCCGGCCGATGACCCCGTGATTTGACTTGGAATGCCCCTTTTGTATTATACCTATAATGCTTCGTAGTGACATTTATTTCATATCCAAAATTTCAACAACTGTATAATACGTTACTGGGATTCTTTTTTTTTTCTTACAGTTTTGCACCTTCGATGTAAAATAAAGGACACGAAACATAATTTTTATATATATATTCAGTAATATGCCAATTATAGGTATGGACAATAATCGCCCACTTCTTGGCGAGCATTCAGGGATATAATTTATACTATATGCAAAACTTACACTTTTACATTCTCTACGAGCGATAACCGTTCACTATCGGTTATACCATCGCACGCCACAAAGCGACGTATACAGACGTAAGAAAAATATCTAGGACGGCAAGGAAGTAGGTACACATATATATGTATATGGACACGTGTACTGCATCGTAATTCAGTGCACGCGGACAGCGTTCGTTCGTTACTTGAATTCAGAATCGTAATAGAAATTTATTTCACTCGCAATACCATTCGGATCGGATATAAAAATGGTGTTGTGTGTGATATGAAATAAAACTTGGCAAATTACTATAAATATACTGTATATGTACATATAATGCTGCAGATTGTAGATCGCAATCGCAATCAAAATCGAATCCTGCACTATTTCGAAAATTTTTTATCAATCGTATTATCTTAAAGAAAAACTCTCGCATCTTATTAAATACATACCTATATATTTCATACCAATACCTACGTATTACATATATAATTAAGGGGATGAAAATAAGTTCACTCCTGTATGTTAATTACTATTGGAAGAAAAAAAAAGTTTGCAACCCCCAGGCAAAAGGTTAGCCAGAATCGGAAGTGGGTTCCAATTCAAATTGTCTAAAGGTTTATAATTGTAAGCCGACGACGTGTCTCGTCTCGTATCATCCCGTCTTGCAAGTCTGTCCGAGGGGTATAGGGGGCCGAACGAACAATCGGGATAGGAATGTAACTCTGAATACTTGGCGGTCGGCCAAAGTCCGTCACAAAACCTCGCGGCTACACATAAGATCTTGTTTACCGTTAGTTTTTCCTTTTGATATGTGGGTACCTTAAGTGACGTAAAGATAAGCAGCAGGTATACTGTAGTACCAATTAGGCAAGCTATAGGTAGATAGCTCGGTTTGAAAAAAATTTGTTTTTTTTACAAAAGAACTCGCTATTACTAATCCGGTCAATTGTTATGCTCTACGTGGAGCGTGGAGGAGAGGCTCTCCTTACTCGCAACGCAACGCAGTCGTCATTCCTTACAGCTGCTGCTCTCCTCGTCAGTACACTATAGTAACAGCAATAGCAGTGTTGCCAAACGTGTGCAATTCCTAACGAACCCAATTACATTATAGCTAGGTGGGGTATACCTATTAGTATTAGTTCGTCGACGTCTAGCGTGAGTTCTTGTTTTCTTCATCTTCGATGAAACTTGCGAAACAGTAATATACAGCTATACATATGTATACGTGAATTCCGGCTCTTTTGTCTATCAGTCCCCGCGTATACATAATAATAATATAATGTTCTTCCATATTGCGAATACACGCACAAAGAGTTAGAAAACAATTTATTACATTATTAAAACAACGTTCCGCCGGTCTGAAGGTCGTTGATGATGGTTTTTTTCTTTTTTGTTTCTTATATCACGCGTTATGCGTCCACACAATTTATCATCATCATTATTGTTATTATTATAATTATTGTTGTTGTTCTACACAGATTGTTACAGTAAAGTTGTTATGTTTTCGGAATAAGAATAGAAATAAAATAAGCAATATACCTATAGTACAAATGTACATGCCTGTATTGATGAAAATTTTATGTTCTTGTGTGATAAAATAAATAAAAGAAATTGGACAAAAAAAAAAAAAAAAAAGATAAAGAAAACAGAGATATAAAGTAAAATTGGCGAGAAAGTGGTGAAACCACGTGTATGGAGGTACATACACGCAATGTAATAGGTATACATTAAACGGTGTGCAGTGTAGTACATACATACATACCTATATATATACAAGTAATATAGCTGCGGTGTGACATTGAACGCAAACAGCTGATTCAAGGCTGCCTCGCCCACTTTACTCCCACTCTGTGTATGTAGGTAACACTGATGTATGCACACATACACACAAACGCACACGCGCATACCTGTGCGTAGAACACACGCGTGCCTGTATATATGTGGCACGCATACAAGCGTAATTGTTTTTGTCTCTTTTATTTCTTTGACTATAGCTCTGACCGCGGCTGCACGTATTACCATAATAATTCTACCACTTATTATAGTGTACGCGAGCATTGCTATAGATGGTTCATGGTAGTATTCCAACTAACGAGGTATCAACGAGAGTGGAACTGGTCGAGAACCGTGTTAGTTAGCGGAGCGATCAGTGGGGTGAGCCTTAGAATTGGAACCGAGAACGCGCACGACTCAACGTCGTCGTCGTAAACCTCTCGAGTTTTCCGGTGATGTCATGGTATATATACCTACCTTGAGTGTACCGCAATGTGTGTACATACGTCGTTTGTGTACAATACGGTTCAATATTGGTAGACCGAACCAAGCCACGCTCTCGTGTAATATTCCGGTTACTTTCCACCGTTTATTATACATACGTCTATACCTATATGTATATCTTATTATCTACATATAGTATATAACCTCGATTGGTAATCTCAATTTAATTTTGGTGGATAGTTTCGCGCATTTTTTTGTTTTCTCTTTCTTAACTTGTTTTTTTTTTTTTTTTTTTTTCCTAGGGAAGAGAAAGCGTTCCGATATTCATCGCAATAGTCGAAGACCTGTACGCGATTTGTGTTGATCTATCTTTATCCATCTTCCTGCCACTGTTCCATATCTGGAACAATTTAAAAAAGGTCCACCGCGCGAAGAAGGTATTTCACGGATTTTCGAAGAAATTTGCCAGGAACAATGTTTTTGTTTTTTTACGGGGCTGCAAAATTTGGCGGAAAGAGGTTATACTTGACGTATTTATTCGTCCGAACAAAAAAGATGTTGACGAACCTGCTGGCAAACAATATAATCCGCAGAAAGATATGGATCACGCGTTTCCTGAAAGATCCTTCAACACGTCTTTCTGATGGCAGAAAAGTCATTTTCAAAAATAGGAAAAAAATTAAAAAAAAAAAAACTTACGAAACTATCGTTACGACAAGAATAGCATTTTTCATCACATTCGCTTCGGAAGTTTGATTCTCGATGCCTGTGTAGCGTGCGTAAAGTCCCTCGTTTCGGAGCAGTGTAAGAAAGAAGAGTCGGCGCATGCGCACATTGCAAATAGTCTACTTTCCGCACCGGTGCTTTTTCCGCGCATGCGCAGTTTAAAATAATTCAGTAGCTCCGTGGCGCCATCGGACGTGTGGTACTATTTATTGTGCTTTCTTCGCAGATGTGACGAAAAATATCGTGTGTAGGTACCGTGGGCGGATACGTAGTTTTTCATTCGTGTGATGTTTGCAGCCTTCGCCTGGGCTCGTGCGGTTCTTGCACATAGACGCGTGATTCCAGCACTCGCTTTCGGCTCGAGCTAAAATCCTTACCCTCCTACTCGTATTGCCGCACTCCCTCTCAGCTCATGCTACAGACTTCACACTCGGCGCCGAAACTGCCTACTTATTCCGTCCATGTTAAGAAATATATTATTGTTATTAGAACCTTATTATGCGTAGAATTATAGATGCGTATACTACGTACGTATAGTTTCGCGATGTGCGAGGTATATACAAACAACGATTAAACTCACGTGCTGAGGTTAATTTGATTCGATGATCGTCTAGTCTGCATCTCGTATCTATATTACTTTACGTTAACTCTATAAGTAACTATCAGTGCAGCAGTGTGGCAGCCTGGGCTTTTGCGGTAAAGTTGATTGGCTTTGAGGCCTTATCGATTGGAAATAGATACCCTATAGACGTGTAATAGATCCTAATGCGGTTGGTTACTGGATTAATCGGGGTCGTTATACCTTTTTCTCCCCCTACGTTTTATATATGTGTGTATATACTATGTATATATACCTATATGTAGACTGATGAGAGTGAGAAGAAAGCTAACTATATCTATATAGATATATACCTATATGTATACATGGAGTACGTCAGAGTATGCAGTGGCGGTCGCCGCGCCGCGGGTCGGGTCGGGCGAGTTGTTAGTCCGCTTGGCAGTCTAGGGGGGAACACGTGACCCACCCACTATTTCGTAATCGCGTTTCTTCATGAATGTCAACGTATCATCCGTACATCGCGGCGGCGCGGCGCACGGCGACGACGGTGGAACGAAATTAAATAATCCTCATGCGATCTTTACGGCGCAATAATATATATGTAGACAAATTTAACACTGCACCATTCAGATATATACCTTAATGTTACTATATATAACATGTATTATATCATTTGATTATATTATATACCTACAATTAATCATTACGCCTATGATATGAAATATCCGATTATTGATAATGATTGATTGTTATTGCGGCAATATATTATTAATGAAATATAAACGATGATACCTTATTACTAATATATATATATATATATCTATAATTATAATATACTGAAGCCTTCGGTATAATCTCGCCTGCACCCACTTCAAAAGGCTTCTTCTTCATAATACACATAACTCATATATACAGAATATGCGACTCGTAATAAGAATAATGAAGCATCAATACCTGCAGGGTATTATTCATGTTAGAGCTATAAAGGATTTCTGTTGCGAACCGTAATGTACGTCGTTGAATTTTACTTATTGACGTGGTGTACAAAAAAAATTGTTATAAGATCGTCCAATAGTCTAAAGAATCGACGTACTTGTTCAGGAGAATTCTTTTGTTTTTTTTTTTTTCTTTCATTATGGATATACACGGATTCCATGAAAAAAAACCATATTATTCTGCATCTATACGTCAACCTAACACACGCTGTACACATTTTAATCTATAAATATTTGCAACGATAAACGCTTCGACAGAAACGGTTTAACAATTGTCGACATCAGTTATAATATAATGATGCCGGATTCCAGATGAATTTGTGGCGAATTGATGAGGATGGCACGCCGCGTCGATTAACGCGGGGTGAAGAAAAGCACCACGTACGAGCCACGTAGGTATACGACGCCGGAGTATTATTGTGACGTGGTGAAATATATCTGTATACTCATATATGTATATACGTCTGCCAATTGTCAAACGAACGGGTCGGCGATTATGTAGTGGTAATATTACGACGCGAAGCTCTTTTCCCTCTCTTATTGGCACGGTGAACGAACGGCTCGCTCGGAGAGATGTATTTTTAAGATCGATTCAGAGAACTCGACTCAGAGGACTCTCTGTACTACTTGAGAATGAAACAACAATTTACGGACCCGGCACGACACGACGCGGGGCGGCGTGCCGTGGCGGCTTCTCTTAATCTTCTCAACCTCGAGGATCATCTTTTGCTGATCGAAAAGGAATACATATGATCGACACAAATACAATAATAACTGTAAAGAATATATATAGCTATTTAATCGTTCTTTGGATATTACCCAGTCAGTCCTTTTCCACTTATTAGCCGTTCCTCCAAGTTACACTTTCAAATTGCAAAATCGATTGAGAACTACATAGTATAGGACGTACGTATGCATTTGTCTAGAAACAAAACCGAACCACATATATCGTTGTAAAATTACGCTCATTAGACTATTTACAGCGATGCGGAATACTTTTGTTTTGTCGGAATAGAACAGCCAGGTCATATGCGAAAAATTAGAATGCCTTTTCAATCGGTGGGAGAGAATTTGAAACAATTTCGTATCAGTATATAGGTATAATCGAGGTACCGATATAATCAGTTTCGCATTGAATGGCTATTCGCTGCAAACCGTGAAAAATCACTTAATGGTCTCTTTAATTCAACGACGGCATATACCTATATGATGAGAGCGGAAGTTCTGCTCAAATTTCCTCGGCACAGCTCTTCGTCAGCAATTTCTTTTGTTTCTGATAAAACGATAAGATGGAAGCTGCGTACGTGTACGTATAGATATACGTATTATATTTAAATGCATAATATAATATGTAGATATTAGAAAAACAGACGAACATACACCGAGAAATACGTCAATTGTAGAAGAATACCCACTAATGTGCGATTTCAACGGTGCGCAGAGGTAAACATATATGTGGAGGCAATCGCAAGCGCTGAACCGTTAAAGGCGTACCTATACTATTATACCTTGTAACTTATTCATATTTTTTTTTTCTTTTTTTCTTTTAATATCTCTTCCATTCTGCTATGTTAAAATATTGCTTCGAACTTCTAAAAAATCAGATATACCGTTCGGTCTTGTAATTTTCTAATCGGCACGTGAACTAACATACCTATGATATATAAAAATTGTAAATCAACGTGCTGATACATGAATTAAGTTACCAACCCACGCCTTGTTCGCCTATTTCGTGTGCAAAAACACGTTGTGTTCTCCAACGCGTATGAGAAGAGTTACATAATTAGTTTTCTAATCTGCAGGCCGGAATTGATTTCTCGATAATTTGTTTCCAAATCACAATCAGACTTGTCAATAGCAGAACTAGACAAAGAGAAGTTGAAATGGAAAATAAAGAATAAAGAATCCGTGCGACACGTGACGGTCATGTATCTCATATTTACGATATTTTGATGATGATTCTCAGAGGTCAGAGCCCCCCGCGAGTTCTTGAAATTAATTGATACACGTTACGGTTACTTTATATGAGTATAATCGTATATGTAAGTTGAATGATGAAAAGGCCCAGGATACACTAACGATTGTCTGATACGTGAAATAATGTAGCTAGCTGCTGGGAGCTACTGCATGCAGTTGACACACGTCTGATTCCTTAGGTCTAATTGGCTTTGTTGAAACTTCATTGGCTTCGTTTGCTTTTACAAAATAAGGGTGTAGGTGACACAGATTTCCCTACATTTTACATTTTTCACGATAAAAATTATCTACATATATGTATAATATAACTCTAGGTATATCTACCGGTTTCGTAATAGGTGTAAACCTCTGTATAAAATGTGTATAAAACACGCAGTCCGCAGACCGCGATCCGATATAGAATTAGTGATAAGCCCGCGCGAGTTTCTCTTTCAAAGATAATTTCGACATTCGTTAGAAAAAAAAATCGTCGGAACCTACAGTCATATTAAAAAAAAAAAATGAGGGATTTACAGAATGCGAAAAGATTATACTGCTGATTCTATTTTAAATTTAATATATATTTAAGTATAGGTATATAATGTATTTTATGTATAGGTACCTACATACGTGTACAGGGATATATTGATTATCAGTTTTTCACAAACTTTCCGTTCCAGGCAGGTCAAAAAATTGCTTTGCGTATACATACCTATAGGCGTGCACGCGTTGCGATTTAATTGTAAATTCTAAAAAACGCGGACTGTATGTACAAATAGTTTGTATGTCATACGAATCATAGTTATATGTCGTTTGAACTTGGTGTGCATCTACGTATGTATCTATGTATACATATCTATTTCTCTCTTCTCTCTTTTTCACTCTCTCTTTGTCTCTCAGTGCGTGCGCGCGCTCTTATAGATATACGTGACAGACAGGTGTAGGACAAAAAAAAAACACCTGTAGCGCACGTTTGACCCGTTTAGTTCTCTTTTTATTTATTTGTTTATTTTTTTCGCGTATAATATTATTTCCCAACGCGAGTTGCTGTTGCTGCTGCTGATGCATCTGCACTTCGACTATTATTGGCTCGAGGCGATTCCGGTCGCTGTCCCAGTCTCGTTATTGCAGCAGGAGGCGATTGACGACGATTTGTAATAGGCAAACAAATAACAATATAACAATAGTACTTTGACTATTAAGGTTGGCTATTATAGTACCTTGTATCATAGCGTCACGATTACATTCAACGCATTGAGAATACATATTCACAACTGCAGGCGTCAGAAGACAGATAAAACGTACAAACGTATACGTACGATTTCGGCTTCTGACTCGCCGATTTTACATTTGAGACGACAAGATTGGATTTCAATGTAAAATAAATACTGAATTAAAAATATTCGACGAATTAATGGTGTAAAACCACGACAAGTGCGCGACCTACCTCACGCTGTATGAAGTTACCGATCACCAACTAACAAGTGCAAGGTCAAGCACGCCTGATAAACCTTAACTCGGACGGTTCACATATGTAGTACTAGTATTGTGTAGCGTACACGTTGCGTGGTGGAAACGGAGGCGGAGGCGGTCGGTTGTCGCTAATATTTCCCAACGGAAAAGAAACTACGATAAGAAGTGAATTACCGCCGCCACCGGCATCAGCATCAAACGCCAGCGCTGAGCGCTCCCCGATCGTACCGAAAGCTATATAATAGCGCTGGCGTAATAATTAAATTACGTTTCAAGATGAATAAAGATTGACAGTAGCTGGATGAAAGAGCTGGAGGAATATACATATATATATATATATAGACCCGTAAGATTTTGTTTTTATCTAACCAGATGATTTGATATGAAAGCAAAAGCCTGCCTGCCTGCCTGCCTGCCTGCCTGCTGCTTTATATCTTGAAATTCTTTACGATCAGCTTCAACACACCCAACCTGTTTGACGTTGGGCACATACATGTATATCGATATACATATACGTATACACGTATGCAATATTAAGGCGGTGTATATTTTCGAAAATCATCGTCTTTCCTCAGCCCCGCAGACTCACCTCGCGTGTTTACCTCGCTCTCGCGTGAATAATAGTTTCCACGATAGTAGATCAAGATAAATTAACAACGATGGTGTAACGCAAAAACAGAAGGATCGAGAATACATATATATATACGATATTAATCTTGTTCATCGTCGACTGCCTGCTTGCTTCCATCGTCTAATATAAAAAGCACGCGCGTCGCGGATATCATACATGCGTCTCTCCTGCACTCTGACCTAAAGAGGTAGTAGTAGAATTTACCGACTGTCGGGGTGAAAGGCAATCGCGCGGGGGAACTAGGTTTACTTTCGACCGTCAAACAATTGTAGAGTAACAAGGTACACGGAGACTCGGTGAATACTTCGCAAGAAATGAATTGATGTACTGCTGATAAATAATAATATAATAATATTAACCGGACAAGTGAATACAAAATTATTTACCTTGGTTCGAAAATCCAAAAACTCCTTTCCACAGATATTGTAATTCGTTGTGATTTCTCAGAGCGATATATAACTCGAGTGTAATATCCACGAAGTTACGTGTATGCGTGCATATGGATGTGTAGATTTTTTTTTTCTTATACAGCTGTGACTTATTTCGGCCGTTATAGATTATTATTTTTATACACAGTGGCCCGGTTTAATGATATCACTTTACGTTGACAAAACCAACACACCAACGAGCAACTCGTACACATCAATTCTCCAGAATTGTTTTGTGAAATGTTATTTAAATAAGTCGTTCGACGTTTATAAATATACGCACTGTTTTAACTTTTCGAATAGCTATTATAATACGATATCGTATGATACGTCGCGCGGATAGTATAAGTTGTTGATTCTTCAATAATACGTAGTCGTTTGGAAAGAGTGTTAGTTTGAGAATGGGGCTACTGCAGTGACGAGTGGTAATTAGAATAATTATACTTTTGATTTAATCTCGACATTATTTTGTTTGGTTTCGATTTAGAATTTATATATATATATAATTTATTTATTCATTTAATCACGATATACTGATACTGCTGCTGCTCCTGCAGCAGTCTAAATAATTAATATTATGTGCGTGCTGAATAAGTTTACTGCGTCTAATTGTCGCTATATATATATATATACATATAGGTATAAGGCGTTTAAATTTTGTTAAGTAACTTGAGCCCTTTGATTCTCAATTAAGTAATAATAACGGTGCTGCTGCTGCTGCTTGATTAAACGATTAAAAAAATACTATGGTTTACACGTTTTAAGTATAACGCCGCGTAAATACAATGCGTATAATGTAGACACACAACACGTACCGCACTGGCTGTAGGCAACGTAGGTTTATCATTCACGTTCACGAACGCTCAAATTCGAACGATAGCGTTCTTATTGTATGTATACAGTGCATACGCCGCACTGCGCTTGATATATGGTGTTAATGGGGTTGTATATTATACTGCACGACGATCGAGCTGTATAGGGCGACGAACGAAACAGAATTTGAACAACTAAACTAAACTAATAATAATAATAATAAAAAATAAAATAAATAAAACACCAGACACTTTGGCACTTTGCGTGATTTCATTCGAATATGTATATATTTTTTAATATTTATAAAATATTATTATACTTTTATTTTTCTATTATATTCTTTTGACAATAAGATGGCGATCGAATTTTTTTGGAATTATTATTCACGAACCGGCGACACGTCGCAAGGGGACGCACGGGGAGCGTTGAGATCTATTGTCACTATAGCTATTATTTCTTTAAATTCTCTTCTAGGCCACTGTTGAATAAATAAAAAAAAACACTTGATAAGCTAGGATCCCGACAAATTGACAAACTTGACTAGAATTGCATTTTCTGCACACTCGTGAACGGGGAACCTTACGGCGCGGCGCATCCTCGCTTCTGCTCCGGCGAGCGCCGAACGAGTGCGTGTACCTTACACGCGAGACGACGACAAGCTGCCTCGCGTACTACCGTCCGTCAGACCGACCGACCGACCGACCAGCCAACCGTACGACTAGAACAGGCAGCTGACTAATAATGCCAAGCCAAGTGAACGACAGACAGCCCGTGGTCGACGAGTTTAGAGAAATATTTTATTCACTTTTATACACTGTCACGATGTTGGACGCGTTTGTCTGTAGCGGAGGCCGGGTACCCGTTAACAACCCCCACCGATTCGGACACCGATGTGATTGTACATTCGGTTCGATCAAGTTCTTTAAAATAATACATAAACTGACTTGAAATAAAATGAGGCGACACTGAACACAGCGGCAAGTGGACAGCCCCGCAGCAGTGTTCTCTAGTTTGTGAGTGGCCGGAACCCCCGTGGTTCGATCGGCTGCCGTTCCTGCAGTGGCGCCACTATCCACACGCAGGCGTTATGAACGCCGACTAGACCGCCGCGCTGCGGCCGTCAGCCTCTTCGACGTACGGGAAAGACTCTTCGATGCACCGCGGCGTTTTGCGGTACTATATCTCATGTTCGTTGCTTGTGTTGGACTTTCGGCTCGACGGTGGGTACAAGGGTATACGGGTACGTGCGTACGTATTGTACGGTACATACATACAAATACATACGTGCCTCCCCGTCTTACGTACGGTGTACTAGAGAAATAATCGATACTACATACAGTCTGCACAAGCAATGCAACGTACACGTGTATCATATACACAGTATGCCGCTGTGTGTGTGTCCTAGGGACGCCAAAATTCTCAACAGCTGTTTGATGGCGGCACGCGTTATCGCCGCACCTTTCTGTACCTACTTATGTGTATTACGTGTATTATAAATTACAATATAGCGTATAATAAATTAATTTACACGTCATTGCGTTTTTAGACACTCTTTATTCTTCGACGTCATTCTTCAATTATCTTTATACGTTCGAACTGCGTGTATATGTATAAGTATAAAATATACATGAAATTGTCGTTCTGACCGGGTGCATAATGCATTCGCTATACCAATATTATGTTTGACCGTATTTATAACGAACGGACGTTACATGTACACATTTTGAAAACGTTCAAAGGTAAGATAAATTTAAAGAAGCTCCTTGTTAGAAATTCGTAACTACAAGCGCTGCGAGAATCTGACTGTATGGGCTTTTCTGGATATTTTAAATATAAAATATGTACTGACTACGGATTCATATTTGTGAGATACTCGGTGACAATCGGCCCTTATTATTATTTATTCTTTTTTCGAAGCGGATAACGATTGATAATGAGAATATTATCAGACTGTTTGGAGTATTTTTCTGGAAGATAATCTATTATAGGTATGCAATCGTCGCATAATGCAAATAAGATTAAACGATAATGAAGTTGATTATTCTGAAAACAAATCGTGGATACATTTGTAATAATATAATACTATCGTACTTGTATTCGTGGGTAGGTATGTTACACACACATGTAATCGTATCGTTATCACCACTCTCTATAGGATAAATATCAAGAATATAAAATGACACTACCTACTATCATATGTCGCGACTATACATACATACATATACAGTATATTGTACATACATACATATTTTCCTATAAACAAATAACATTTCAGATTTGACCCAATTCCCTGTCTTTTTTCAACGTGATCAATTCTATTGACGGAAAAATTGAGAATAGTAAATGACATCGTAGTGATATTGATCGGGATACACTGATACTGTATTGATTGTAATTTCATACGATTCCAACATAATGGAAAGAGATGAAGGTATGTATATCCCTATACATATGCTTTATTATCCGTGCAGTACGTGAATTCGGATCAAAATCGTAGCTATAAAATATTTGAAACACCGCCTGTGGTCTCTTGGCCTGGAAAATGCGGTACAATGCTGCACAGCACTTTTGATTAACGTCACTCGCGTAACAACACATTCGCTTGAAATGAATTAAAATACACAATTAATGCGGGAAAAGCATGATCATGTTTCGCCGGCGTTGCAGCTGCGCCCGTATACTATGTAGGTATAGTTATGTGTAGATATACATGGTGAGGCATTTGAAGTATCACAGGCCGATATCTCGAAAACTAATCCTGATACGAAAATATAGTTCAGATTGAATTTGTTGAACATTTCCCCTCCCAACTATCAAACTTGGAGAAAAATGACAAAAGGCGGAAAGTGCATAATTTCATGCAAAGAATTAAGGAAAATAATTGCAGATTTTTTGCTGTGAATTGTGTGAAAAAAAAAAAAAATTTCAAATAAGTTTTCCAAGAATATTCTTCAAGGTTCTTCGCATGAAATTACGCACTTTCTCTCTCTTGCAATTTTTCTCTAAGCTTGATCGTTTAGAGGTGAAATGTTCTTCAAAGTTTAAAAATCTCTGGTTGTTCAGCTGGATATCATGAAAAATTGGTATCCCACGAAAAAATGTTTCATACGAAAGTCGTTTGATTTTTTGAGTAGAACAAAATTACGTAATAAAATATATAGGTTGCCAATTAAGAAAACAAGTTTGACCCTCTTCCAGCCTTGGCATTTCCGCCTACTGAAAATGATGCTGCACCATGTTCTTCCCCCCTCGATATCCTATAAATTTCATCCGAACTATTTTTTCGTATCAGGATTAGTTTTCGAGATATCAGCCTGTGTAATTGAATGGCGCGATGCAGTGACTATGAAACAAGGATTCATAATCAATGAAGTAGATATTATATCACGGAATAAAAAAATTGTCAAAAAATGTACTACATACATTCGAAAGGGTTGGGAAACCAAAAAAATTTGACATGATGTTGTCAACCCGACAATTTCTGTGTGTTGGGAAGCAAGAAGAATGATATCGTCGTCACAATTATGAGCAGCTCTTCGATGATTATTATTTCCAACAACTTTCCGCAACTTTTGGATAATTTTAATAATGATTGTCTTCGTTATCAAGAGTCTGGCATTTGTCCTCGAATTTTGGAGCCTTGTTATTGCAGACAAAGTTTTTATCAGTCCAAATCAGAAATTACCCGATACGAATATACGATATTATATTTGATCTCTGCTTATGATTTTAAACTGCAGAAACTGCACACTCGGCAACTCGATCTCGTGTATGGATTTATACGTTGTACAGGGTATGCGTATAAAATTATTTTATGTTCTCTTTTATTGCTTGATAAACTTGTTCGAATCTCCCGGGCTGCGTGTAGAAGCGATTCATGCAACGTGTCGGAAAGGTTTCATCACACGCCGCCCCAACATGCGTGGTTCGCAAGAATGGACCGCGTTCGTGTGTAGCATATATATATGCGCGGTATTAATCAGCCGCATCGCCAGTATCCAAGGAAGCTGCGCTCGTATACAGCGTGTCAGCATCTACGCTTGTCAGTAGCACGACTTTGTCGCATGGTGATTTTGCCAAGCACGCGGAAAATCTTTCGATTAACAAACATCGTTATAAGTGAGTGGAATAATACATGAATTTGTCTCGTTTAATTACGACATGCATTTATAAGAAAGTATTTATCACTTCGTCATTGATGGATACATGTATATGGGGAATTCTATGGCAAATTGACTTTTTGACGCGTAATGTATAGTTTCTTTGAACGTACCGGGGGGGAAAAAAAACGCATATCAAGTTATTTGTCAACTTTTTCGGGGGTAGGACAATTTAGTCCAATTTCCTGAATTTAATGGAACAAAATTTCAATGGCTGTCTGTGATTTTGAATCAAAAAATCATCTAACAAATACCACCTTGAATTTTCTTGAAATCCAAAAAAAAAAAAACCGGCCACATTCCGCTATCGTTTAAAATTTTCGTCTTTGAAGTCCGAATTTTTGAGACTTTTTTCCGTATCAAAAATTAAAATAATGGGCATTGTTCGGGAAATTTTCATTTTTGCACGTCAACCTTGTGAAACGTCTTTCGCATACGGTGTATTTTCAGAAGAAGTCGGGGAATGTTTGGCACTAATGTGTCAGACAAAGGTATGGTGCGCATCTACGTAATCTCCCTGTATGCATGCAATCTATTCTTTTTTTTTTTTTTTTTTCTTACTCTCATTTCATTTTTGTTGAACACATTTTCAGAGGCTCCACTCCACGGTAAGTTCTACGATTGATTATTGGGAAAAATGTGTGGAATCTGGGCACTATTTGGCTTGGACAAAGAAGTCATTCATCATCTAGGACGTAACTTCAGTAAAATTAGCCACCGAGGGCCAGATGCCTTGAGGGTTGAATTCAACAGTAAAATCAAGGTAATCTACGTGACCATTATCCTTAAATTATGTTCACACTTTCAGAAATCAAGTTTCCTATTTATTAGATTTCTATCTATTAGAAGGATGAGATTCAGAATAGCACATCGCTTCGGAATGGAATTTGAGTAAAATTTTTCAAATTTACAAGTTTTGTTTCATCGACGGCTGACAATGAGCCGAACGACATCGTATCAGAGAATTTGGTACAACAACGTCGTATTTCCTATGTCTCATACTCAGAGATACGATGTTGTTCTGTTCAGCGAACGAAATGTTGTGCCCCGTTGTGACACTGCAGCATAATCATTTTAAAAAACACAAATGGTACAGATACCAACCCATTTCAGAATGGCCTACTCGGTTTCTATCGGCTTGCGATCGTTGATGGTATCCACGGTATGCAGCCGATGCGTATTCACAAGTACCCCCATCTCTACTTACTCTGCAACGGCGAAATTTACAACTGTAACGAGGTGAACAACTAATCCACCGAAATATAATATAATATAATATAATATAATGATATCTTTGAACAATACGCCTGTATTATGTATAACAAAATTGGTTATGGACGTATTTATTTCCCCCATAATATTACAGTTAAAGGGACAGTACGAATACGATTACGAGACGTCCTGCGACGTGGAATCAATTTTACATACCTATGAAATCCACGGAGCGGACGCGGCCATCCGTTCCCTGGACGGTGTCTTCGCGATCTGCTTACTGGATACTCGGAAAAGAAGAATATTGGTTGCGAGAGATCCATACGGCGTTCGACCGCTATTCAAATTGCATAGTGATACTGGGACGTTGGCTCTATGCTCTGAGAGCAAAGTACGTATAATATCAGGTCTATAATAACAAACGACACGGGGTATTATGTGTGGACTAAAAATCTACCTGTATAATTAAATTGGTGATCAGATGATTCGCGTTCTTTGGCCGAGTGTAGCTGATGAAAACAGTATTTTCTACTACTTAAGTTTCATCTCATTCCTTCAGGGTCTTATGAATTTGACAACATTGATGCCAGATGGGGCTCTGTGGAAAATGGAACCATTTCCTCCCGGCCATTACGAAGAGTATGAAATTGCAGAAGACGGAAATGTTAAATTAGTAAATACGGTTAACTATCACAAACCCGGTGATAAGCCAAGTTTTAAAACGTTCGTGCCTTGGGAACGTAAGTGTATTATATGTACACTGACGTACGTGACTACTATATGTACACTGTTGAATATTATATTATATTTTTTTATGAAATTTCTCTCTCTCCATCCACTCGGAATTATTGACTGGTCTATACAATTTATTAACATCGTCACTTCACAATTCTCACAGAATTGAGCTGTACGAACGTTTACAAGAATATAAGACACCTAATGACGGCGGCGATCGAGAAACGTCTCATGGCTGATAGACGAATCGGTTGTTTATTGTCCGGCGGTCTTGACTCGAGTTTAGTTGCCGCTTTGCTGGTTAAGTTGGCAAAGGAGAAAAATTTGCCTTACAAAATTCAAAGTTTTGCAATTGGGATGGGAGAGAGTCCAGACATTATTGCGGCCCGGCAGGTAATCACGGAAAGAAATATTATACGTATACTCCTAATAATCGTATTGTTATCAATTTCACGATTATATATTACGCGTAGTTATACTAGACTTTCAATACGTTATTTCGCTTACAGGTGGCAAATCACATCGGAACTGAACACCACGAAGTAAGTTTCACGGCGGACGACGTAGCCGAAGTATTGGACGAAGTTATTTATCAGTTGGAGACCTACGATATAACGACCGTACGAGCCTCCGTGGGGTAAAAGACAATTCTTCGAAATTTTAAACTACCTGTAAGATTATCTATCGTCGATGCGTCGTTAATATGTAAATTACTTTATCTACCCACGTACGTGATCATGCACGAGAAGGGAGAATAAAAAAGGAAATTATTGCAGCTTACGTTTATTTTCAGAATGTATCTCATATCGAGATACATAAAACAAAATACCGAGACCACGGTAGTGTTCAGCGGCGAGGGAGCTGACGAAGTTGCACAGGGTTATATCTACTTCAGAGATGCACCAAGCACCAAAGATGCCCACGACGAGTCTATTAGGCTTTTGAAGGATATTTATTTGTTCGACGGGTTGAGGGCGGACCGAACAATCAGCGGTCACAGCCTAGAACTCCGAGCACCATTCTTGGACTTGCAGTTCACCAACTATTATCTATCATTGGATGGTTCGTTGCGGCAGCCGCGAGGTAATGCTACAAACACGTCGCACAGTTACATATTATATTTCGGAATTTCTCTTTCGAAAATATATGTACATACATATGTATCGATTCATTAATTTATTTTACACGCGCAGACGGTGTGGAAAAGTATCTTTTACGGGCCGCTTTTGACGAGATGAACTTGTTGCCTCGCAATATTTTGTGGCGACATAAAGAGGCCTTCAGTGACGGTGTCGCTTCTATAAAGAAGTCATTGTTCCAAGTTATTCAGGATATTGTCGAAGAACGTGTGGACGACATTGAACTGGAGAAGGCGGCCACTTTGTATCCACATTGTACCCCGAAAACAAAAGAGGCTCTATACTACAGGTGAACATTTCATGAAAATCTATCTTAGCTGACAATACAAGGGCATTACCCAGTGTAACATACCAATGGATCGTCCACTTTATGCTGTAGGAAAGTATTCGAGACCCATTTCAAAGGACAGGCGAAAGAATTTGTTCCATACTTTTGGATGCCACGATGGGTTCAAGGAGTTACGGATCCGTCAGCGAGGTTTATAGCTCATTATGCGGCGGATATTGAAAAATAATCAATAAAAAATTGTCCCAGAAAACGTGGTCTTTATTTATTTTACCCGCTCATTCATTTATACGCCAAGTCGGCATTTGCTGATCTTATACTGTGAAAATAAACGATGTATGTATAACATTCGTTACAAAAAAAAAAAAAAAAAAAAAAAAATGGAACAAAGTTTACATACTGTGTATTCCGAAAGTATCCAAAGAAAAATAAGTTCGAGATACACGGTGTTAATAAATTAAAAATCGTGTACGGAAAATGAAAAATCGTACCCCTGGTGGGACTCGAACCCACAATCCCCGGTTTAGGAGACCGATGCCTTATCCATTAGGCCACAGGGGCATGGTGTTTTTTTATGACGACCTGAGAACTTAGGAGCCAAACGTAAATAACGCGAGATTACATGAAGTATATATACATATTATGTATGCACAGGAAATGTGCACCGATCACCGATGTATAACACGGACTTACTAATTGCAATTAGCTTTCAAACTAAACAGAATAAACAATTTGCCGTTCGCTGAATTTTTAATTTGCATATATTATACAGTTTCATATTATTACATACATACCTATATGCTAAGTCCGAGGATTGGTTTTAGTTTTACACACTGCAACTGCGCTGTAATCATTTTTTTATAAAATATTCAACCGACTAAGCAGTAGGGATGAGCATTCTGGTTGGTTTCTCTATAAGATCAAGGTTCATACAATAAGCAGAGAAATCTTATTCCGGAAATGTTCGGTCATCGTGTAGAGAAATCAGACGGCAGTGAGCGATGCGATTCCTACATTGCCGTCACAGCAGCTAGCAGGACTATCGAACGTTGGATAACGAACAGCTGTTTGTAGAGAAAAAAAACATGGCGAGTGTGTCGATATGTTCGTGCTTGAGGTTCGAGCTTTGAAATAAACAATAAATCTATGATACTCACGATACACACAAATATCGTAAATCCCGTCCGAGGTAGGTAGAGCACGTGCTCGTTTACGAATAAACAAATATATATTTCAAAAGGACCATCCTCGTAATTATTGAAAAAAGAAATTGTGACATTTCCGAATTATCCAACCTTACCAACAATAATTTTTCCCAGCCACATACATTTTGCCGGGACAAAAGTTTTTCTTTATTAAACGTACCTAGTAATTATTATCATTAGTTGCAACACCATTATAATTCTATCCATCAGTTGAGGTTCCTGAATTGTTTTATCGTTATAAAAGTCAGCCACCATCTATTTTGGTGACAATTAAAAAATGAATAAAAGTGTAAAAATGAGTAAAAATGAACCAAAATATTTGATAAATTTTTATTTACAGATGATTTCAACACGATATGCTTCATTCCTTTCCGGAATAGTGATAGCCTCCGTCACGTGGGCCTTTAGTTTATATTTATATTCAAGACTGTCCCAAAACACAAACACAGCCAATCCTACGATGTATGTCTCAGACCAATCAAAGCCTCTAAAAGAATCTGTCTTTGACCAAAGGTCAAACCATCAACACCTGGCTTTGCTCGCAGATAATGCCCAGGATAAAATTTATAATTTTGAAACAAATGGTAAAGATGTCTACAACTACAAGGGTAATAAGAAACATCCAGATTTCATAAACAGCAATAAATTATTGCAACAATTGCAGCCAGTCCCAGTTAAACCAGCTGTTACCATAGGTCAAGGTATAAACACAACGTATCTTCATTTTCCTCCATTCCAAATGAAATATTTTCTGCTATTTGTCATTTTGAATGATTTTCACCAATGTTTTTCAATACTTTTCAGGTCTTGACGAACTTGGTATGGTGAAAAATATCGAAGAACAACAAAAACGGGATGAAGGATACAAAAATTACGCTTTCAATGTCCTGGTGTCGGATCAGCTCAGTTTGCACAGGGAAATACCTGACACTCGTAACAAGCTTTGCCAGTCTCAGATGTACAGCATACAATTGCCCAATGTTAGCGTGGTCATTTGTTTCTACAATGAACATTACATGACCCTTCTTAGATCTGTACATTCGGTGCTTGATCAAACTCCTGATAAATTACTGCACGAAATTGTTTTAATAAACGATTGGAGCGATGACGACGCTTTACACTTGAAAGTAGACGCTTATGTAAAGGATAATTTTGGTGAAAAAGTTAAATTGTACAAAACTGGGAAAAGAGAAGGACTGATCAGAGCGAGGATGTTTGGAGCCAGAAAAGCAACCGGACAAGTCTTGATCTTTCTAGACAGTCATATTGAAGTTAATAAAATGTGGGCTGAGCCCCTGCTTTCCAGAATTGCAGAATCTAAGACAATCGTTCCTATGCCTGTTATAGATATTATAAATGCTGATACTTTTCAATACACCGGAAGCCCCTTGGTTAGAGGCGGTTTTAACTGGGGGCTACACTTTAAATGGGATAATTTACCAGTTGGTACCTTAGTTCATGACGAGGATTTTATCAAACCGATAAAGTATGTGCATTTTGATTTTGTGGCCCAACGTTTTGTTGTATGTACAATCTTCAGACCAAAGTGGCTGATTCAAGCTTAAAAATATGCACCAATTAGGAACAAGCATATTATACACTATGAATAATTATTGTGCATGATTTTTATCCTTAAAGATCCCCGACTATGGCTGGCGGATTATTCGCTATTGACAGAGAATATTTCACTCATTTAGGAGAGTATGACCCAGGAATGGATATATGGGGTGGTGAAAATTTAGAAATATCTTTCAGGGTAAGCTTACGACTGGAATCTTCTCGGGAATCTTGTTGCAATATTCAGTGTTGGCAGAATTCAAAGCAAGGGATTTAAATTATCGATCAAGATCGTTGTTTCAATCGATTAGTTTCTTTTAAAAGTATCTTTTCTAATTCCCGAAATTCTCTCTCTAGCACGTAAATGTCTCAGAATTGGTATTCTGCGTAGAAAACTAGTCGTTATAAAAAATTGGAAAAAATTGAAAGTCTTAATTTTAAATAAAACCAGGCAAAGTTATACAAATATCATAATCATGTCTCAATTTCGACATATCTTACTTCAATCATAAAAATACTGGTCACTCGAAAATGTTGCAGCATGTCGAAAACAATTTTTTATAATTGATTTTCGTTAATTGTCGTTTTCTTCATAGATATGGATGTGCGGAGGTACAATAGAGCTAATTCCATGTTCTCGAGTCGGTCATGTATTTCGAAGACGTCGGCCTTACGGGGGAGACGATCAGCATGATACAATGCTGAAAAATTCGTTGCGCGTTGCTCACGTCTGGCTGGACAAATACAAGGATTACTTTTTAAGGGATGTCAAGAAGATTGATTATGGTGACGTTTCGGAGCGGATTGCGTTACGACAGAGATTGAAATGTCGAGACTTTTCTTGGTACTTGGAAACGGTTTATCCAGAGTTAACTTTGCCGGATGATACAGAGCGTCACTTGAAGGATAAATGGGCAAAGGTTGATCAAGTACAAATGCAACCATGGCATTCAAGGAAGAGAAATTACACCGATCAGTATCAAATCAGATTGACAGACTCTGCTTTGTGCATTCAGAGTGAGAAGGATATAAAGACGAGGGGATCAAAGCTGATACTTACACCTTGTCTGAGGATTAAAGCACAGGTAGATTTTTCTTTAACCAGGTGTAGGTAATAATGCTCGGAACAAACTTATGTCCGTGGTTATTGGCAAAAAACGCAGACATAAACATGGTCGTTTATCATTTTCACAGATGTGGTATCAAACTGACAAGAACGAATTGGTACTTGGGCAAATGCTGTGCCTTGAAGGTAGTGAGAAAAGACCCAGACTCGGAAAGTGCCATGAAATGGGTGGAAACCAAGAGTGGCGACACAAGGGAACTGTAAGTTCAGAGAGAGATTTTTCGAAAACTTGGAATTTTATAAAGATATTTGAAGTTTGCTTCATTTCTTCGATGTACCCGATTACTAAATCTATTCACTGTATAATTCTACATTTTAAATACAGGGTGGCCCATTTTAATCAAACAAATATTTTCGAAACCAAGCATGATACCGAAAAATATTTCAGAAAAAAGTTGTATGGTTCCGAAGGGGACATTTCATAATGCTATGGGTTTTGAATTCTTATACGGTTTTATGGGGTTTTTATGTAGTTACTTTTGTTTTTTGAATGGAAACCCCGATTCTTCAGTACAGATTCATAATCTACACAAAAAAATACATCATTTTTGTAGGAAACTTTGTTTTCTAAAAGTTTAATTTCTTTTTTTTTTATTTTCGTTGAATGATTTTTTTTTTTACAATACAAACAACTTTTCCATTAAAAATATGTGGTCAAAGAAAAAAATATCTACTGTGAAAAGTTTTTCATTATTATTGATTAATCATAGTAAGTAATTTTCGAAAATTCATTATCACTATGAGAATGTTATTAGATTATTAGCGTTGTAACGTTATAATCAAGTTCAAGTAACAAAAAAAAGTTCCCTACAAAAGTATTCTATTTTTTCGTGTGGATTATGAATCTGTACTAAAAAATAGGGGCTTCCATTCAAAAAACAAAAGTTAGCTCACAAAAATCCCATTAAATCCTGTAAAAATTCAAACCCCGTATCATTATCAAATGTCCCCCTCGGAACCATACAACTTTTGTCTTAACTATTTTTCTCTATTTTGCTTAGTTTCGAAAATATTAGCCTGGATTGATTAAAATGGGCCACCCTGTATAATATTGCAACACTTGAACAAACGCAGACTGGAGTACTAGAGACTATCATCATCACAATTCTACTCTTATCTCTGTAACACATCAAGAAATAGCGATTGGTGACGAATGGTTTTTGGATATGAGCATAGATCTTAAAAATCTTCAGCTGCAGACT
This sequence comes from Macrophya alboannulata, assembly GCA_949628255.1. Lineage (NCBI taxonomy): Eukaryota > Metazoa > Arthropoda > Insecta > Hymenoptera > Tenthredinidae > Macrophya > Macrophya alboannulata. The sequence goes on from OX451208.1 coordinate 332,966, forward strand.
CCTACACATGTACACATTGTATACCTATACCATATCGAAAAGAAATAATACTGTTAAACTTTGTACTTCTAGAACCGTACACCCATATACAATATGGCAGCTGGTACATGTCTGGGAGTAATTCGTAGCACTAAAAACGCCCAGGTAACAATGGACCTGTGTACCAAACCCGATACAACTCTCATAAGCTGGGACCTTGTTCGATCCAAGCTGCCTGTCCGATCGGATAGATGACGCAGGAGAAAAAATCGCAAAAATAAGCGTAAACTGGACGAGGATTGGCTTGGGAGAAAATGGTAATCAGGATCGCGAATCGGGAAGAATTGTGCAATGGTATAACAAGAATATGTCTACCTGTAGGTATCCTACCATGGCATAGATACGTATTTATGTATACATATAGGTGTATGTATTAATAAGGCGGTATATTCATCTTGGAAATAATTGTTTCAAATCGTTGGTACACTGTGAGGAAATAGGTACTCCATTCACTCAGTTCTCTCACAGCTGATTATTTATATCTTGAGACATAATTCTGAATTAAGTATTTTCAATTTTATGAACTTTGCCTTATATGTATAGATTGAATGCGGCGAAGAAAATTATCTCTTTATATATCATAAATTTTTCCCGAAATTACATTATTTCAAAATATTCCATCCAAATTTGAAGAAGTTTGGTAATCAATGGGAGAATCTGTACCCTACGACTATCATTTTTTCTTCGCTAGACACAATCTGTGTAAGTCTGAATCCCTAAAATCTCATACAATATATCTAATTATGTTTAAAAATGTTAGGAATTAGTTGTGAAAGAAACTGATGCGATAGAATATTTTTTTTTTTCAAACCGCGCAGCAGTGATTTGAAGAAAATAATTTTCAACGTGTACATATCACTGTAAAACTGCTGTTAATTTACGCCTAGACGTCATGTGATACGATAATGTTTTAATCTAAATAGCTATTTAAGTCACCAACAAGCCGGTAGTTTCTTATTAAAATAACAAGAATTGTATCTAATTATACCACGCATGAATTGTATCAATGTACACAAAATGCAACTATGATATGTTTGATATAGGTATGTATATCACTCACGATCAGTTTATAGTCCGTAAGGATAGATATTAGAGAGGTATTACTAAATAGGTAAAGAGGATGAATCAAATGTCCCAGTTGGCTATGGGATAAACTCTTGTGTAAACTCTAGTGTCAAGTTAGTCAAGTAATGAGCTATATCAAGCGTAAAGTGGTCAGTTTTAGAGTCGAATGATTTTTCTTTGTTTTTTTTTTTTTTCATCTAGAAATTATAAATATAATACGCTTATTCAATTTTTCCAAAGTCGATAAAATGTAGTGTATTATACTGTAGTAGGTGTTCCGAGAAAATATTTCAAGAATTTTATTTGTTGTAATTATACGTAGATCTGACGGATATAGAAGATTTATTGATTATGTAATTTAATCGAAATATGTATTGTAAACATTGTACATTTGTGTTGAAAATGAAGAAATTATTTTTTTCTACCCATTATTTAACTAGCCATTAATTTTTGTATAACGAATAAATAAACAACGTTATTTGCATACGTAATATTTGTTCAACTGTTATTATCGCCCACCTGGCAACGGTACCATACAAAGATAATTACGCCGGCTCCGTTTATACCTAGATTCCTAGAATCACTATGCGAATATTGGGCAAAATTCATCGAAAATCTAGCCAAACGAATCAAAACATTCAAGCGGGGTTCCGTGGTGTAGTGGTTATCACGTCTGCTTTACACGCAGAAGGTCGCCGGTTCGATCCCGGCCGGAATCACTTATTTTGCAATTTTTTTTCTTTTCTTTTTTCCGTTCTAGAGTTTTTCTGCAGATGAAAAGCGGGAGGTATTTTGGTTAAACTCGTTGTTTTGATAATTCAAGCTTTCGCAGCGAGTTTTGAATATCTGGAAACAGTTATTCGTTTATCGAACACATTATGAGACACATACAGGGTGGTCCATTTAACTCTGCCACCTGATCTCTAAAAATACTACTCCGATCAAGTATTGAGTATAGTGAAGCTTTTAGGGTTCAAAGGGGGACAGAAGTTGGCGATATTGGATTTTTCACTGGCGGCACTGCTGAGGTCAGGGGAAGGTCAACTTTTTTTTTTTAAATGGAGACCCATATTTTTCATTACGTAATTTTGTTCTACTTGAAAAATTAAACGATTTTGGTATGAAACATTTTTTTGTGAGACATCAATATTTCATGCTATTCAGCTAAACAACTAGAGATTTTAGAACTTTTGAGAACATTTCACCTCTAAACTATCAAGTTTGGAGAAAAATTGCAAAAGACAAAAAGTGCGTAATTTCATGTAAATATTCTTGGAGAATAATTGCAGACTTTTTTCCAATAACTTTTTATTGCGGCTTCTTCAATTGCGTGAGAAAAAAAATCAAAAATTGTAAAACAGAATTCTGCAAATGTTTTCCAAGAATCTTCGCATGAAATTACGCATTTTTTGTTTCCTGCAATTTTTCTCCAAACTTGATAGTTCAAGAGGTGAAATGTTCTCAAAAGTCCATCAATCTCTAGTTGTTCAGCTGAATAGCATTCGACATAAAATAGTCGAAACATCTATAAAGCTTCGGTTATAGAGTTTAGCGGCGAGGTGAGAAGAGATAGATAAAGTAGGAAGAAAATTCTATTCGTAAGATGCGGAGATGTATAATAAAAAAAAAAAAAAAAAAAAGGCTGACGACGCGAGAAGGCTGAAGATAGCAGTGGCGGGGGGTAAGAAAGTGTGCGAATCCGCAGTTGGTGTCTTGTCACGGCGGTTGGCGGTTCACACTTCTATAGTCGTTCTATGTGACAAGATATATACCTCCGAATCCAGGGCCGCCAAATTGAAGAACCCTGAGAAGAAAACCGAGACGGAAACTACGAGAACAGGCCGTGTAGAAAGTCAAAATTTAATGCCACCGCAGGTCGACAATGTATAAAAAATTGATTCGTTCGCGATTTATCTTCATGCCACCAACTGGATGATCATGCTATAGCAGCTATATCAAGCACCGTAAATATTCAATCGATTAAAAGGATTTTATTGAAGCCTTTCACACTTCTGGACCCTGAACCGTGACGAGGTAGAAAATCTGAAAATTATGGTTTGATATCTGCAGCGACAATACAGATCGCTTTGTTGAATGTCGTTTATCCGTTTCGCGATCTCAAATGTCTGGCCCTAGCCCGTCCCTGGCGTGATAACTCACAGCCCTTGAGACGGGGATAAAAGGTTTCCCTGTTTAACAAAATAGCGGCCCCGTGCCATTAGCCAATACTTCCACTTCGCTCCTCGGCCATGACCCGAGAAAGGGAATTCCCTGTTCAACTATTTCAGGATTTGATAAAAAGAATCAGAATGGACTAGACGGGAATATAATATGTATTATCCATCGAAGTTACAGCTGATAGGGAAAGATAAAGATTTGGGCTAGCGAGCGTTATGTCTCATCAATTTTTACACTGTGGTGTTGAAACGAAGCGGGCTGTACACTGCGGAACCATAAGCATCCTGCCCGCCGTCGTCATTGATTTCCGTTAAATATAAGTAATGAAAAATTCAAGGGACATTACCGCCGTGGCGATCATTATACTATTATGTATAATATATACATATATGTATGTGTGTACATAATTGTATACATTTATATATCTATATATCTGTATACCAGCACTTTCACACAGCTGGATTACGCTGGGCTTAACCAACCGTGTGAAGCTACCAGATGCTTTCTCACTCTTTACGAATCTACGGCGCTTCCATCAAACCCCGTGAAATGCGATACGATTTACGTGACCGTAGCGGCGCGGTGGTAGGAGAAACCATTATGATCTAGTTGCGTTAAATACTGAATTTCGACGTGGCTTACCCACCACACGTGAGGTGCAGTCTCGTTTTAGATATATTTAGAAAAATCCCGTATTTTTACATTGCAATATCGTTGAAATAAATTCCAGCCTTACACTATATGGGTTAAAAAAAATTCAAGGAATTTTAGTTTAAAGCTAGAGAATTCACCAGGTAAAATCCCCGTAGCATAGGTTCAGATACTTTTTAAAGGATTATCTAGAATTTTTTCTTTGCAAAGCTATTGAGTTCCAAACTCATCGTCAACCCGATTTCTTATTCTCACTCTGCCTGTGCGGCGTACGAGTAGAAAAATCGGGTATTAGGTCGGGCGAGCCGTTCAGTGAGTAGAGACACGGTAGGTGTATACTGTACTGGTCGGACAAGCCATGTTCGACCTATCAAAGGCGTAACTACTTCCATAACTGCTGTATCATAATAATTTGCTTTAGCTAGCCGAAGTCGTACATATTTATTATAATTAAACAACACATATGTACACGTAGATATATGTATATACCTATGTAAAAGATATAAATAAAATTTTTTCTTTTTTTTTTCTTCAAATTATACTATATGTATGTGATACAAAACGATCGAACCGACTTTCTTTCAATATACGTATCTTTTACACGAGCACAGAGTTTCGCGGATTCAACTATCGCTGGTTTTAACACGAAATTATTATTGAAATAAAGTCATCTGCGATAATCATATACTAATATGTATGTCGTACGTGTATCAGTTCCGGCTATTGCATAAGATGATATATAATATCTCTCTAAGATGATATAGAAGATTTGATATCTATTTAATATATTTTAAGGAAATTTGATGGAAACTCTGAAATCTTACACAGCTGTATAATTATACCTACTTCAGGTAGATACGTTACAAAAGAAGATAACAAGTTCAATTTATTAGTACAGTGATTTACTTTTTAATTGTTATACAGTTGAAAGGTCAGAAAAGCCCTTCTTCAATGGTTTATAAAAGGAGCATGTGCACCAGGATAGACCAAATATACCGCCAATTTTTTTTCTTTTGTTTTCAAATCTTACTCTTAAAAACTTGTGCTATGTGACCAAATAACGAACCCCAAAAAAACTCGCTCATCGCTATTTTTATTTCCTATCTAAACTACATGGGAAATGTTCGAGTGGTACTTTCCGATTTTTATATCCCAAGAACTAATCCACTTAGATTAAGGATTCTGTATGGCTACTTTTGTGTTAAAATTGAATACTCTACAAAAAAGGTATTTCGGTCTTTTTTTATGAATCTAATTGCTGTTTCCAAGTTATTCATGGTTAATGATGGCCAATGTGCACTTTGTCTAACATAATTTCCTGATACGCCAGTCTTATCACAATAGTTGACTACTCTTTCGAAGTACACATATATAATCAGGTAGACGTAAAAATTTGTGAGCCATCGCCTGACGCATTTCATATACCTAGTTGGACGTAGTCAAAGTATGTTAAACATTACCTCTTCAGTTTTCAAGATATGAAATCCCCATGAGATGAACTAACAATATTTCGATACTGCAGGAATCTACAATTATTTTCCACTAAACCTTGAAATTAAAAAACCCTTGGTATATCCTATACGATTTTCTAGACCCAAAAATGAACTTGTCGAACAGTTTTTATTTTTTTCAACAATCGGGACCAAAAGTGTAAACTCAAAGCACTAGCGTGGTACCAATTTGACTGCATCTAACTTTGGTCTGATTATTGAAAGCTGTAGTAAATAACTGTGAGACCGTACAGGGTTGAAAAATTTTCTGAGCATAGACCCGTCCCTCCAAAAATACCCCCTGAGATTATTGGAGGTTTACGGGGAGGTATTCGGGCATCGGGGTAAGATTTTGGCAGACACCTAACTTGGCAAGCTCGAGTCAAAGTGGCGACGTTTGAGATATGGAAACGGACGTAGGAACACAGAGAGGGTGCATGGGCAGTAGACGACCGAGTCGAGGGGATGAGCCTTCGGTGCTTTCCTGTGGTTTGGTGCTTTCGCTTGCGGGGTTGGCAACCCTCCAATTGCAAGCTTCTTGGAGGGTTGTGGTCGAAAGCTCCGCCTTTCGGCCAACGACAAATCCTTCAGCGTCGAAGGGGGCGGCGCCAAAGTTCACCCTTGGCCAGGATCACGATGGATCACAGGGGCATGAGCTATGTAACCAGAAATCAGAAATCATAGATCACCAGGACACCACGAGGATCGGTCAATCGGTCGAATCTCCCCGATTATTGATCCTTGAATAAATACTTATTTTACTCTCCAAGAAACAGTTTGACTTAAAGTTTTATCAAACATTTTCACACCCCGTGGGCTATCTTTCATTTCACCAACATAACATTTTCATTGTCGTTGGACCGTCGTCAAAAGTTGTCCAAAAAATCTGACGGAAATCTTCACTCAGTGATACAAGGCGTGGCTGCCGATTGCAGGGATTTTTAAGAAGGTAAGTGTAGAGTGCTTGTCAACTTAAACTTATCTATTTTTTCCTCATATTCAGAGGCTCTCAGTTATGTAGTTTATAACTCCTAAGTCAATATTCTTTCAAGATATTTCAACTCGCAGTTAGATTTGGCATGTGGTGATGGTTCACCAGCGACTGTTAGGTATAGCCAGCCTCGTTTCCCTTTCTGACATCATTAAAGACAGGTATTTGTTGGGGGGTTGATGATGCAGAAATTGGGAATGTAAATTTGCTGCAACTATAATTATACTGATGGATAAATTTAATGATAAAATGCCTGAATTGCGCAGCGATTTGACAAAGTACGATTTCAGAATCATCCGCACAAACAAGACGTGCGGTTCGTAAAACCGAAATTTCGATGTTTGATTCGGAATTTCATTCCCTCGATCTCTGTTTATGAATTGTGTAAAGAAGGTGGCCACAAGAATTCATGGCCTGCGATTTATCGTCCTTAAACTCCGCGGTGATGAGTAGAGATCTGATTTGATAACTTTTTATAATCTGAAAAGGGGTACGTTAGCTGGTTGACTGGCGACGAACAAAACCGCCCCATGAAACTTCACTCTTCCATCAAACCGTAGCGTTATTGCCGCTTATGGGGAATAATGCCCGTAATTATATCACTGCATGCCCAAGCTAGTCGCGCAGGCCTTAGTTCACACAACTCGAACCGCAGGCGGGCATATGTTGCGTATCGGATAGCCAGATTGCACGGGGAACCCCCCATGGTTTGCCACCCACACGAAAGAAGAAGAAAAAAAAATGACACACGTCAAAATACACCAATTATCATAATTGCACGGGTGCAATATTGCCAGTGGGCAAAGAGAAAATTATTGGATGGAAGGTGCTGAACGTGTCGCTATGATTTTGCCAATCATTTAAACATTATCGTACGGGTTTTGTTACGAGGGATTAAGCTCGTCACTGACATTATATTTAATTGAAACAGTCGGAGAAAGATTCCAATGTTAATCAGGGTCAAAGAAGTAGGTTGCAAAACTGCAAAATTGAATTTTTCGAAACGTAGGAATGTACTCCACTTAATCAGACTGTATTCAACGATTTTGTCTTTTCAACCTACGACTCGATAAATGCTGCAGAAGCTTGCTAGAGACTGTAGCCATGTTTGCATTGGCGGTATAGGGGGTGAAATGAACGAATTAAATAAGCAAATTACTGCTCCAAGTCCGCGGACTGCACAAAAGGACGTCTACGGAAAGAAAAGTGGATCGTAAAAGGCTTCGCGCGATTGATACTACGCGAGTCCACTAATCTAACATCGGATGGGACTTAGAATTATACCCGTACGTATACCTATGTATATAAGTGTGCATATGTGTTGTCTACACCTATTATAGTCAACGGGGAGGTTCTGCTTTTGCATAACAAAGTCAGCGCGTCACGCAATCACGACTAGAATCGTCATGGCGTGCGAAGGTGGCACGTGTTTCGCGTGGCTTTCGAGGACTCGAACGGAATGACAATTAAATTTGGAATCGAAACGGAATCATGAAACATGTTTATAAATCGGAGCGTCCGCGTGCATTATTATGCGTGTAATGCACGGATTGCAACGCCGATATGATGTATGTACACACGTTCATGTTTTATTACTTACATCCGCAGGTATAGCACATCCCCGTAGTTAAATTTCGATGAAAGATGATAAATTCAAGTATCGTTCAGAACAAGCATTGCAAAAAAAAGTTTGGATGTTCTCAGCTGAATGGTAACGTTAACAGCCGTAACTATTGCCGTAAACCTTTAGATTTTGCTGAGTAACTTTCACCTGGACAACGAATTTTCGAACATCCCCAATCACCGATGACGTCCACTTAATTCCGACGATTACTTTTATCTTTCCCCCGTTCTATTTTCTATTTTCGATCCTATGTATATTCACCGCTCATTGAAAATCGCGTATAGATATCGCGAGAAAAAGCGCATATGACGTGACGAGTTAATAATTCAGAGAGGAAAAAAGTATTAGCATACGCGTATTTTTTATGCACACACCCCGCTACGCGGTGACACCTTGCGTTTACAGTATTCCGCAGGGTTATCGGAAAGTCATTCGATCGGCATTAAAATCGCTCTAACCCCTAAACTATACTTGCCGTCGGGTATGGCGGAAATCCCGGGACTGAACAACTTGTCAAAGTTTATGATCGATTGCTTCGCAAAAGTTATGACATCGAAGGCAAGACGAACCCTTTGTCTAAAAATAAAACCATGCGAGCGCTCTGTAATGTCCTCACCCAAGATTTGATAGAGGTTTGAACATATTGTGCGGCATCGATTAACATATCTGTCTGTGTATAATGAGCTCTGAAGATATACCGGTGTAGGTCTTTTCTTTTTTATCAAACGAACAAGTATGTCCTTTATCGTTCTGCACTAATGCTTTGAATATTATTGTACAGCCATGCTGAATGCTGAAAAATGCTGATATGTTGGGAATTTGGAATACTCCTAAGTACCACTCGCATTACTGAATCTTATCTGAAAGTTTGTGTGCTATATGCCGTATGGTAGGTCAATCATGCGCGCAAACGATATATAATGATCGATAACAAGCCTCCGTGCAAAACGTATGCTAAATTCGCGATTTCGTTAATGGGTTCGTTTTCTTTTTTAGTATTTTATTTCTTCATTACTCGCGAGTGTCTGTTAATATTTGGAATTTATTATTTAGCAATTACTTTGTCTGAAACAGTTCGTTAGAGACAACCTGTCATAACATATATGTTAAGGATCAAAAACAAGGCTCTACCTGTTCAAATATTCACAGCGATACCCCTGACGATGAATGAGGTCTGTTTTCGCCAGACGAGGAAAATATTATACTCGTCAAGGCGAGGGATTAAAATTCGTCAAACATCGGATTTGGACTTTAATTTTCAGCGTCGAAACACTGTAAGCTGAACTTTCCACCTGGTGGGTTGGAAATATCACGGAAAATAATTACAGGCCAAAGTTCATATCAGTCAGAAAGTCGTACCGCAAGGCACAGACAACATATGGTAAGGTGTGTCGCCCGTGCGGGCAACGACTATGAGGTTAAACAATCCACAACTGAGGGCAGGGGTAGTTTGCCCAATTACGTATCTGCAACATCGAGGTTATATGTTCGCGGGTAGGGTCACGCCTGAGTCAGATCCAAGCACCGATTAACCCCTAACAGATACATCATAACAATACACGTAGGTATGTGTATGTACGTACACGTATATACGGTTCGATGTTTAGTATGTTTGATAGTGAAATGTAGCGGCTCAAACGCTCTAGTCTCTGCAGCGTGGGCATGAATTTTATTTAATTGTCGATTAACGGGACGTGAACTTCATGAAGGGATATTTTGTGCGACGATGTCTGCCAGAAGCATTTTTGCAATACCTCGCTGCAGTCTTGGAACGTAAAATTCAGGATTTGCAATCAAAGACTCGGATGTACGGCATGAGATCTGCAGATTTCTTGTCAGTAAACAATCCCTTGTCAGATGTACAGACAACTTTGTCACTTGTGAATTTTTGTTCAACAAAATCGATGAATGAGGAGAAAAATGATGTCAATTTTTAAAATTTGATAGAAAATAAAAGTTCATCTCGCAGAGATTTCTTTTCAGAACAATTGGAGACCAAGATATGTTAAATCCTAAGTAGCTGTTGATGAGAATCTTTCATGTCTCTGTACTTTGACTCTATCCAATTTCTGGAGGTCACGACTTGCGAATTCTTACTTTTACCGAAATGTATTTCGAACGACCAACAAAGTGGATTTTGCGAAATTCTTCTGGGACATGCCAGCCCGTAAAAAATGCCCCCTCGCAAGGTGCACATAACCCGTTGCTTCGTTCCTCGGTGAATTTTTGTCTTGTGCGGAATGTCGCAATACGACAGAGGTAATGCATACACATCGATCAGAAAATCGGAGGTACGATTAATTTTGGAAGAGACAGGCTGCATATCGACTCTGAGCACCGCGTCGAAAAGCTTAGCTAACGATCCCCTATCATATGGGAACTGTGCAGAGGGTTGAAATGTTGTAGCTATTAGAGGCTATAGGTACGCGGCGCGATAGGCGCTCGCGGCTTTGACAAAAAGCTATATCCACCGCGCCGCGGTGTTCTATATGCCATTGAATAATAATATTATGACAAGTTAATGCTCACAAATGAGAGCTTCTGGGCTTCTGGGCTTCTGGGCGACGGGCGCCATATTGTGGCCGCCCTTGTCTACACCGGGGGTCGGCTCTGGCCGATGCTCCATGCTCCCTGCTGCTGCATTATTGAGTCTGGGAATCGGGCAGGTGGCCACCTCGGTCCTATTAGAGTGAGCTAGAGTGACAGAGAGGGGTTGTATCATTGCCTACGAGGAGCCCAGGGGCGAGACAAAGAAAGAAAGAAAGAAAGAGAAAGAGAGAGAGAGAGAGGGTTGTTACAGAAGTCACGAGTTGTTACGTACCACATTGACTTGGTGGCTTTTGAAATACCGGAAACTTTGACACATGTATAGGAGGAGAGCCACTTCCGGTATTTCCTTTGGGTTTATCACATTGCCTAAGGGGTTCAAGTCACTCGATCAATTTACTATTATACTTCGACACGATTCTACCTGCAGATATATCTATAGAGTAACGTCAAAGATTTGAAGAAATTATACACACAATACCTGAAGCAAGCATAGTTATATACCAAGGCTTGTGCAAGGCTTTTAATTTGAAAAATGATGGCAACGAATACGTGTATACCTACGTACGTATAGTATTATAAATACTGATGAATGTACATACGTGTTGTGCAGATATGTATGTATGTACCTACACTTGAACCCTGGCCTGAAGTAGTTATAGCCGGGAAACTTTCCCGAGGAATCAGTTAGAATGTCGAGAACTCAGTTGAACTCATATGAAGTTGTGCCGGTGTATGGGTTTGTCTGTATAAGGTAGAGGCTACATTACCGAGACTATGTATGGAGAAAATTGAACGAACCTTTTGAAAATACTTTATTAGGTGAGAAAACCTCGAATTCCCATGATGTTGATCATCAGCAGAAATCGGGTTTACTTCCATTTTAGTGTAGTGCATCGAACCCAAAATTGTTATCGTATAGCTCATCATCAATTTTCCGCGAAAGAAGCGTCGTATGATAATGAGGAATTATGAAATTGTTTCTGAACAACGTTTAGGAACAGATCTTGTGTGTCGCGGACGGGATATGGACGAGGGTGGCAGAGGAGAGATCCTGTGCAGAGTATGCGGTGATAAGGCGTCCGGGAAACACTATGGTGTGCCTAGCTGCGACGGATGTCGTGGATTCTTCAAGCGGTCTATCCGCAGGTATGCGAGGTAACTACCGTAGAAAATATTTCATGAAATTCTGATATCATTTACATGTATACCGTATAGGGAATTAAATTGTAGTGAAAAAAAGAACGAAATCCTCGTGTACCCCCGGAGGTTACATTCCCTCCGGCTTGAGCAGCGAGTTATCAAAGATGCAGTCTAAACTTCTAAACTGTCAATTCTTTCAAAACTTGACGCATCTTTTTACCCCTAAGAAAATTCCGCAAAGCTTGTTGATAGAATACGAAAAATTATCGCGTTGCGGATTCGATTCCTCAAATCCCGAGAAAACCTTAAATTTTCGAAGTTTCCTGTGAACAGAATTCTGGTTAACGTGAAACAGTGAAAAACTTTTACGAGTTACGCCGGATGAGCAAAATTTGCAATGGTGCAGGTTTCAGACCAGGAGACGACGATTTTAACTTATTTCAAAACGAAGACGATGTTCGATCGGGTTCGTTGGATTCAGCTAAGATAAAGAGTTATTTTATTCTTGTAACCAAATTGTTGCTAAGCAGCCGCTATACAGTTCATAAAAAATCGTTCGTTTAGTGCAGTCGAAGCTTATTAACACTCGAAAAACGCCACTGAAAGCTAGTTGGGAACCTCAACGTACGAAGTACCTCCTTCATACTTAAAAGATTGTTCACATAACTGTTCAGCGATGATTTTCAGGAATCTTGACTACGTCTGCAAGGAGAACGGGCGATGCGTCGTGGACGTATCTCGAAGGAACCAGTGTCAAGCGTGCCGTTTCACCAAATGTCTTCGCGTCAACATGAAACGCGACGGTGAGCCATTATACTTTTGTATGTAAACTATAATGAGTAATTAAGTTTTGTGAAATAGTAATTGACCGGTTTTCCATGAGGTTCTTTCGTTTTGAATAGACTCATATAATCGTCAATTCAGACGGATAGGCAAATAATTAGTTTAGAATTTGATTTGTTTGCTCCAATCGTGTATGGTTTCATATATTCATCCTTGATCATTCCCATACTACGGAAAAAAAACAGATTATGTCCGGATGTTATCCCTTCGGGAATAATAACTCCGAAATATTCCACAATGGTGTAATTTTCATCGAAAGTATCGTCACTGCAATCACCAAACTGCAGTTCTCCCGTAATACGATAATTGCTGAATATTCTTGGCGTCCCGATCTAAAAATATATAGTCCGAATTACTCTGTATCACTAGTCGTGGTCTGTACTGCAGTATGTCAAATGTGGATAGAGTGTGAGCTATCCATTATGGAGCAATGAAAAGCATTGAAAAGGACACTTTGTGCCGAAGGTTTGTCATCCGCAGGTACCGTCTGACCACTTTACAAAACACTACGAGTGTCGCATGTGTACGTCAGATCCTCGAGCAAACAGTACACGGGTGCACTCGCCGAGTACATCAGCCACGTCAGACCCTTTCGAAGTGTCGGTGTGTACAGTCGCCGTTTCGATTCCCAAATAACATTACAACGCTTACGATGCTCGGTTTATTTACCTTGGTTGAGAAATAGGAGAAGGATAAATAAATAAAAAAAAAGAGAAAAAGAAATCGCTAAAAAAGATAAACACACACACACACACACACACACACACACATGCGGGGCGTCTACGACCGACGTGTCAGAAACAGCCCGAGGTTCGCAGCTTTTGTAAACAAGATGGTACTTCACGCCGCGACGCCACTCAAAGCCAGAGCGATTCCTCCCTCAACTCATCGAATCACAATGCAAACGCTTGATTCCGCTTAGATATCAATTAGCAGCTGCCATTAGGGTGGAAGGGGGGAGAGAGGCTGAGGGTGGAGCTGAGCGAAGATTGTTACTTTCAAGCCGAGAGAAGTGAAACAAAAATTGAACAGTGCCACAACGATAAAACGATGATGATAATTACAATGAGAATAATCATTGAGGGAGTACACATGCACGTTAAATATAAGGGTACTTTTTAAGGCATGTGTTCATCAGTTCATCAGACAGAGGTTTATTTTCTGACCAATTACTGTGACAAAGCTGGTTGCTTAGATGAAAATTTGGAAACGTGTAACTTCCTGAAAATACCCTTCTTTGAGGCGTATGTATTCCCTTGTAACAGCTAGTCGCGAACGGTGGATCAAAGATACTGAAATCTAATGATCTTGTACCCAACCATATCTGAGCTTGTTGCTACTCATAAGCTCGCTCGTAAGTGATCGTATTTTCATAATTATAGCGGTGCAACACGAAAGAGCGCCAAGAAACGCTACGTCTCTTGCAGCCGCGGTCCGACGAGGTCCTCCGGGACTTTATCCAGGGATTCCTCACATTTATCACACAACCGGTGCGCCGTATCACCCATTGCTCTACCCAGCCCTGTTTCCGTTCAAGCCAACAATATCGTCATTTGCGCCAGGCGTAGGTGAGCGAGCATTATTACTCTTACGTACATACAAAAGGAAAAATGGTTTTTGTTTATTTATGTTTTCTTCTTCAGGCATAGATTTCAAGTGTCAGACCTCGGCGCCGGCTCAAGGATCATTTTTGACACGAGTCCCAGTCGAACCTCTGCCGCCACCTCTTTCAGCTAAGGAAGACGAGGTCACGAGTTCCGAGGAAGCCGGGACTGTGGAGAACCAGAATTCCCATAAGGGTGAGCTTTGGTTATCCGTGTACCGACCGACAGATTGAGAAACTTTCCACAACCCTGGAGCAGGGGACGATAACGCGGACGAGAATATAAAGAATAATATAATACACCAACGAATCGCGACTGACTGACTGACAGAGGATATTGATTTTTCTAGAGGACGCTCTGGGTAATCGTTTGGCACCGTCTACCATGGGTACAGCAATATCGGACTACGCCGTCTCAGGGTTGTCACTTTTGCCGACCGAAAATGTATACGAATCAGCAGCCAAACTACTTTTCCTTGCTGTCAAATGGGCCAGGAGTATACCCTCCTTCTTACAGGTTGATCTGAATATAAATAACTAAAATATACGCTGAATTGAGTCAATTTCTTTTTCAAGTCATAGAATTATCGCTTCACTGAGTTTGCCATAAAATTTTCACGATTATTTTGGGATCTGTATACCGCAAATAATAAATTTTACGGATTATTTAGCTGTCCTATAGGGACCAGGCGATACTCCTCGAAGAATCTTGGAGCGAATTGTTCGTTCTTACGGCAGCACAGTGGAACTTTCCCGTGGAGGAGGCCACCCTGGTTTCTATTGACGCGTCAACCGACAGAAGACCGAATCTTGAGGAAGCGGCGAGAAGGCTTAGGGAACTTTTGGCGAGATGTGCGATACTGAGGGTCGATCACTCCGAATATGCCTGCCTCAAGGCGATAGTCCTCTTCAAAGGAGGTACGTCGTATAACGCAACGATTTGACTCGTAAATAAATTTACACAAAAAGGAAAGTCGGATAGTCTGCAGGTCTAAAGATCTACAAAAAGTGAACAATATGAAACTGT
This sequence comes from Macrophya alboannulata, assembly GCA_949628255.1. Lineage (NCBI taxonomy): Eukaryota > Metazoa > Arthropoda > Insecta > Hymenoptera > Tenthredinidae > Macrophya > Macrophya alboannulata. Next base: position 348,167 of record OX451208.1, read on the forward strand.
CTTTCAGAATTGCTGATTCTTTTATTTTGGAATCCAATCGTTAGATTAATCGATCACGACAACTCTCACGAACGCTCATCGCATATTTTTCAAACAAATATTTTCCGTCTGTCTTTTCATTAGAATCACGAGGTCTGACCGAGGTGGCGAGGGTATCCGCTCTTCAAGAACAAACCGTTGCCGTACTCGGTGAACGTGGCGCCGGTCGGGTTGGCCGTTTGCTTCTTCTTCTCGCCCCGGCGAGAGCTCTTTGCCGAAAAACGCTCCAGGAGCTACTCTTCAAACCGACCGTTGGCGACGTTAGCGTTGAACGTCTTCTGGGAGATATGGTGCGGGCGACGAGGCCACTTTAATCCCCGTATACGTAGTATTCACTCAAATAAATCGATTGTATTTTATTTTTTTTTTTTTTCGAGGGACCCCAATTACAGCTTTTGACGTCTCATATGGCAAATATGGTATATACATATACGTATACCACGAATATTCAAATGATATAATATTTCCTGTTTTCAAACAACAAATGATCGACTTTCGTTCATGCACCTACTTGAATGGTTCGATTTCGTGCATGAAATTTTATTAATCTCGCTATGATTCTTTGGGTTTCGCGACTATTTGAGAAACAAAAAAATATATATTACGTGAACTGCAGTAGAATCAGGTATATGTATATAGGTATAGAATCATGCATGTGTATACTATTGTAGGTATGTGAGTCCGTAATAATTATCCCGCGCACAACGACGACGTATCATAGTTCCGTCGTAATATGGAGGAATATATTATGTGTATTGCCGGGTGTTTCAAGTGCAATCTTCTTTGACCGTATATGTATAGATGTAGGATGTACGGTTGTAGGTGTACCCCTCTATGTGTAAAACATATACATATACGCATGATAAAACAAGAATAAAAAATATATGATGAAATGCATAAATATTTGGTATACCTATTATGTGTATATTGCGTATAGCAATTAATGATATAAGTACTCTTGTATAATTTCGTGGGGGTATATTCTGTTGACTCAATTTTTTCACAACCGATTACTTATACTTTTTGACATAATTCAGAATTATTTGAGATTTTATGGAGCCTCGCCGTCCATATAGTTAATTAATCGGACCGAAGAATAAGTGACTGTCTTATAGAGTACAAGCCGCATCGTTAATCGTAACTTCGCCAAATTTGAAGGGAATGTTTCGCAGTGATGTGGCTTTTGTGCGAATTTTATTATTATAACTAGATACGAAATTTTTCGATTTTAAGCCATTCTTTTATATTTTTATTTCTTTTTTGCAAACCTATTGAGAAAAGTGTGTCACGCTTTACGGGATCACAGACCCTATCTCTGTATATATGTATATCATTGGTTTCCCCCTGAATTACGTCAATTTGGAACGTTAACTCCGAATGTCAAAAAGTTACGATGAACGATGCGACAGCTGTATACCGTAGGCGACAACCGCTTTATCTTTGGTAGACCTACAATCTAGGGTAAGGCAGAGCTCTATAATAAAATCTCAAATAATTCAATTCTAATCACATCTCAAAATGGTAGTAATAAGTTGTGACAAAAAAGTAAATATTTCTTCAAAGCGTATAACGTCTGCAGTTCTGTAGTGGTGGGAGAAAAAAAAATTATATCCAAGGTGTATTAAACCCCGTTAAATATATAAATAGCATTTTCTCTCGAATATATCTATTATACGTGTATACTTACTCGTATGTGATCGTTAGTGTATGTATTATTGTTTTCATCGATTTATTTATTAACTAATTGACGATATAAAATGTCGCTTATATATACGATTGTCGGACGATGGGTATACCTATATGAGTGACAGGGATCGAGGCGTAAGGGTGCGTACAATAAAAGATGATGAACATCGCACATTTTTATTAACTAGAATAATTTATTTTTTTTTAGTTTTTTTTTTTTATTTATTTTATTTTTTTTTTTTTCATGGTAGAAAAAGGAGAATGTATCTTAACTCATGGACTGCATTGTACTCATATATATACAATTACATACAATCCTCAATTGAATGTTACACATAAATTCCTTACAAATTGATTTCATGAATTTTTTTTTTTTTTATGCCCTAGAGCTGTTCTCGTTTTTTTTTCTTTTTTTCTTTTTTTTTCAAATTTTTTTTTGTTTAAAAATTTTTTTTTTCACTTTTTTGTTTGTTTGTAATTTCATATAAGTAATATTATGTATTTAGTAATTATGTATACTGCTATTTGTGAAAAACAAAAAAAACAAAAAAAGTTACTGGCTTTGAGTGTGTTTACGTGAATTTATGTATAGGTATATAATATACATACATATATAATATATAGGTATATATATATATATGTATATACGTATATGTATATATATATATATATATATATATATATATATATATATATATATATATATATATATATATATATATATATATATATATATATATATATATATATATATATATATATATATAGGTATACGTATATATATATTTATATCCCCGTATACATATAAGGGGTACCAAAATACACAAATAAGCTGAATGCAGACAAATATTGTTCGTTCAATTATTAAAACTGACAAGGACAAATATAATTTAGCGGTTTCGTTTACGGATATATTCCCTTTTTGTGTTCTGTATTTTTTTTGTTTTCTTTTTTCTTTTTTATATCTCTATTTTTTTTTATTTTTTTTTGTTTTTTATTTTCTTGCACATTTTTTGAAATTTTTTGTATTTTTTTTTTTTGTTTCTTATTCTTTACTTTTTGTTTATTTATTTATTATTCTTTAGCATCTAAACACATAAGTCCATTTCGGATCTCCAAAACCTACAGTGAATTTTTTCTTATGATTTTTGTAAATTTTTTTGTTTTTATTTTTATTTATTTTTTTTTTTGTTTTTTTTTTTTAATCCTTTTTTCTTAATATTTTAACGCTTTCACATTCATAGATTTAAAAAGAGTTATACAGTATAATAATTTTCAATAAATCTGATGCCATAAATCGTTTGAAACACATCATTTGTGAGGAATTGTTACCAAATGTATAAATATATATGTATATATATGTATATATACCTATATAATATATATATCCAGTTTCTAGTATTATTAAATATATATATATATATGCTATATAGTATATACATACGTTATTATACGCGTTAGATTTTTATTGTTACGAAAATTCCCATAAGTTTGAAAATTTCTTGATCTTTTTTTTTTTTTTATTCATTTATATACCTATACATATAGGGAGTATCGTAAAATAAATTAATGCTCATTAACGTCGTATAACTATACTATATATATTATATACATATTTACATACAGATATATATATATATATATATATATATATATATATATATATATATATATATATATATATATGTATATATATATATATATATATATATATATATATATATATATATATATATATATATATATATATATATATATATATATATATATATATATATATATATATATATATATATATATATATATGTATATATAGATAGATATTATAATATAAAAACTGCAGCGGTTGAGTTGTTTTTTTTTCATTTTTCAATTTTTCTTCAATTTTTTATTTTTTAATAATTTCATATTTCGTAGTAGTTAATATAAAGAAAAAAAAGGGTATATCAACGCTATAATTTATTGTGGATTAAAAAGAAAAAAAACCTAACAGATTTCGGCATACCGGAATAACAATTCGTCGCCCCATATATGTGAGCAAGATTAAATCGCATTTACAAAAAATACTCATACAATCTTTTGTTTTTTTGTTTCAACAATATTTGTGTTTTTTTTTTTTTTTTTTTTTAATTAAATATATTGTGTTGAGAGAATATTGAATGAAAAAGGGGGAAGTAAAATAGAAAAAATATATCTTTTACGAGTGAATATAGTATAAATATTGTAATCGCGATTACTGCACTTGCATTACACGGCGCGGCGACGAAATATATAACAGGTTTTCGGCTCTGACGATTGGTACACCCCCGCTTTCTCGAAAAACAAAAAAAAAAACAAAAGAAAATACCACAAAAATCAATCCTGAGTTTCTACCACATATATAGATGGAAAAAAAAATACGAGAATAAATCTCGTTTATACGTATATAGATCGGTTTTATATCGATTTCTTATACACTTCCAATTATATTTATCGTTGTATGTATATACCATACAGAGGGATGTTTTCGAGAAAGCGTTGCAGTACTGTTATCATATAGTGACATACATATTATACAATGATTATACACAGTCCACTTATTGTATACGGGCCACGAGGATAATAATTATTATTAAATCATGGCCCTTGACGGAGCCAGCTAATATCGAAGCACAATAATCCATTTCATCGATCATATCGTAACTATTTCCTATTGTATATATATAGTGTATGGCTTGTTATGAATTTGTTGTTATAAAAGAAAAGAAAAGAAAAAAAAAAGAAGAAAAAAATGTGTGTGATTATCATTATAATAATTGGTAATTATTATCATCATCATCATCATCATTATCATCGTCATCGTCGTCATTTACATTATCATCATTGTTATCAACGTTATTAACACACTATATATATATATATATATATATATATATATATATATATATATATATATATATATATATATATATATATATATATATATATCGTCACCATAATTCATCATGATTATTATATATATATATATATATATATATATATATATATATATATATATATATATATATATATATATATATATATATATATATATATATATATATATATATATATATATATATATATATATATATATATATATATATATGAGGTATTCCATGCCAAGTGAACCAATCGTTGACCCTCACCTCTTCAAAAACTGACGCCGATTTTTCTGGTGATGAAGGAGTATAAAAAAATATTTCCTGAATTTTTTCAGAATTTTCGGATGACAGCCGCTGTTCTATATGATTTTTTTCTCTTTTTTTGGTTTTTTATGCATAACTCCCGTTCTTTTTCATCGATTTCCATCAATGAAAAACGAAAATTTTCGTTTTTCGGCCGACTTTCAGAATAAATTTATTTCATATTTTTATTCTCGCTTTCTGATGCCTAAGACGTGAAAAGTTCGGAAAAATAACAAAAAAATTGAGTTTTGACCACTTATGACGGTCTCGATTTTTTTGAAAAAAATTACCAAGATTCCTACTCTCAAAACGATTTTTTCGAGCCGTGCCAAATCATGGGCAGAGCACTGGATCCAATTTATTTCGTGGTTTTTCTGTAGAATTTTTCTCATTCTCTATATCGATGTTGACATTGAATGTTCGAAAAAGTTATTAAAACATCAAATGATCATAATTTTTGCTCAAAATGGCACTAAATTAACATAAAAGAATCATCGCGTTCGTTGTGGATCATTTTTCATAAGAATAATGATTGAATAAAAGGATAAAAATGATCCACAACGAACGCGATGAATCTTTGATGTTAATTTAGTGCCATTTTGAGCAAAAATTATGATCATTTGATGTTTTAATAACTTTTTCGAACATTCAATGTCAACATCGATATAGAGAATGAGAAAAATTTTACAGAAAAACCACGAAATAAATTGGATCCAGTGCTCTGCCCATGATTTGGCACGGCTCAAAAAAATCGTTTTGAGAGTAGGAATCTTGGTAATTTTTTTCAAAAAAATCGAGACCGTCATAAGTGGTCAAAACTCAATTTTTTTGTTATTCTTCCGAACTTTTCACGTCTTAGGCATGAGAAAGCGAGAATAAAAATATGAAAAAAATTTATTCCGAAAGTCGACCGAAAAACGAAAATTTTCGTTTTTCATTGATGGAAATCGATGAAAAAGAACGGGAGTTATGCATAAAAAACCCAAAAAAGAGAAAAAAAATCATATAGAACATCGGCAGTCATCCGAAAATTCTGAAAAAATTCAGGAAATATTTTTTTCTACTCCTTCATCACCAGAAAAATCGGCGTCAGTTTTTGAAGAGGTGAGGGTCAACGATTGGTTCACTTGGCATGGAATACCTCATATATTATATCTGCGCGGCATAATGTAATATATGAATAAATAAATCATAACATTATATATGATTATTCATTCATTCATTCATTCATTTTATTCGTTATTATATTGTTATTCTGTTATCGTGATAATTATCATATTTTTACTTTTATTTTTTTTTTCTATGATATCTTTGCTGTAATATTGTATATCGTGGTATCTATATAGATTTGGAAAGAAAAGAGCAAATGGAAGAAAAAATGTAAAGAAAAAAAAAAAGAAAAATGAAAAATGAAAATAGTAAACGTCGTATGCTATATTCTGTATACAATTTATACATGACAGCGAAAATCTCATTGTTCCAATATTGTAGGCAGGTTTCGGGCTATTGCAATCTAATCATTATTATTATTTATATATATTATGTATACCTATTATAGGTAGGTAGGTAGGTAGATAGAGGTTATAGTATTAATTATATAATACATATGTAACGTAGTTTTAAATGTATATGTATAGATCTGTAAAGTTGTATAAAAGAAAAAAAAAAAAAATCCAACATCAGTTTTACCGGTTGTTCTTGTTTTATTTATTTTATTTTTTTGTTCTTCTTTTTTCTTCTTTTTCTTTTATTTTCTGGTATACTATTATTTTAATTATTATTTATTTATTTTCTCTTTCATCTAGTCATGATATTATTGAGGTATGGCGTTCTTCTGTTTCAAAAACAAAATCAGAAAGTTGTTCATTTGTTTTGTTTTCCTTTTTTTTCTATTTGAGGTAGTTAATTGTGGGCACGCACGACGTGATCCGTATATTATAATACAGTATACATAATATTTCCCCACCTATCGCAAGCTGCAGATGATACTGTCAATAAATTGAAATAATCGTATACTGCAGGATTATAAATAATGTATATAGGAGCAGAAATCGAAGTCAGAAAATTCAGGACTTGCTGGGAGGAAATGATGTCGACATGTTTAGAAAAATTAAACAAAAAAAAAAAAGGAAACAAATATATAAAACAGAAAGTTAACAAGTATTTGAAAAACCAATGTCTATTGTAACTATTGCACTTATATTATACGAAGTGTCCCATTTCAAACAATCCAGCTGAATATCTCGAAAAGTAATCGTCGTGGAGAATAATATTTTAGATAACATTTGTTGGGATTTGAGGAGGACAGATACTGGTGATATTGGCTTTTTCGTAAGCGGAGATGCCAAGGTGATATGAAGGTCAATTTTGTTTTTTTTTCTTGAAAGTTAAAAGAACTCTACTTGTTCAGCTGAATCTCAATAAAAAATTGGTGTTTCAAAAAAAAAAAAAAAAAATATTTCATACGAAAGTCGTTCGATTTTTTCAAGTGGAATAAACTTACGTAATAAAAAATATAGGTTTCCATTTGAAAGCACGAAGTTGACCTTCATATTCCCTTGGCGCTTCGACTTACAGAAAAGCCAATATCACCAGTATCTGCCCCCCCTTGGAATTCAACAAATTTTATCTGAAACGTTTTTCTCTATAACCATGATTACTTTCAGAGACATTCAGCTGGATTTTTGAGAATGGGACACCCTGTATATGTATTATGATTTTTGTATAATATATATGTATAGTGATTACGGCTGTGACTGTGGTAACAAATGTATGTGAAAAAAAAAAAAATTGCTAATACATGACGTTAATAATAATACATGCGTCGGTGTATAAAGATATAACATGTACCGGAGGTATATAATATTGTATATATGTATATATACATATATATACATATATAATGTCTATTGTATGTAGGTATAATGTATATATAGGTATAATGTATATGTGGATTGTATAATCGTGCAATTCGGCAGGTTAACGTTAATTTTAATTAATATATAATATGATTGAAAAAATTTTTCTCTTAAAACGGTGTATATACCCGTATCATTACAGGTATTATACATATAGGAGGAGGTTTACGGCAAAGTTGAAAATCGCCATTTTTTTATCTATAATATATATGTATGTATATCTTGCGGTATCTTACGATACATCATATACGGTGTCTTTTTTTTTTTTTTCTTTCTTTCTTTCTTTCTTTCTTTTGATTTTATTTGTTATTTTTACGGTGTACAGGGCAATTCCTCACGTGAACGAAGTTTTAACCAAATTTATGCGGTGTGTTTCCCCTCCGGATTAGAAGATGAACCGTTTGTTTTTCTTTTTTCTTTTTAAATCTCTTCTATTCATTTGAAAATTTGGATTTCTTTTTTTTTTTAATATCATCGAAACTGCTGCGAGAAATAAAAACCAAACGAGATTATATATTTTTGGATTACACATAATACCTATATAATTCCATAGTCCCCGTGGGCAATGGTATGTCGATCAATTTGGAAAAAGTTTGGTTTTTCCCTTCAATAAATTTCTTATCTCATTTGAATTGATGCATAAAAAAGAAACGTTTAACCAACTTCCGGAGGATTAACTGCACCATAATTATATTCTTCCAGCCTTATATGCCTATGTATTTTTCTTTATTTTTCTTTATTTCTATATGCTTTGTGTACTTATAATGATTATCCATATATTTAGTAATCTTTAAACATTATCCACTAAAAACACCATATCTATTATTTTTATTATTTTTTTTTTTTTTCTTTTTAAATTTTTTTCATTATTTTTATTATTATTATGATTATTATTATGATTTATTTTTTTTCCCCTTTCATCAAAATTTCATGCGCCTTGTGAAAATCAAAACAGTAATATGCGATGCACAAATTTTGAACTTGTATCCCTCAAAGCTTGTTATTCTTTCTTCCTTTCTAACATGTAGTAGTAGTAGTAGTAGTAATAGTAGAAGTAGAAGTAGTAGTAGTAGTAGTAGTAGTAGTAGTAGTAGTAGTAGTAGTAGTAGTAGTAGTAGTAGTAGTAGTAAAAGTAGTATACCATAAGTAATTTCATAATAAATCAACATCATAATAATCGTATCATATCATACGTAAAAATCTTGCATTATGTTTTTTTTTGGTTTTTTTTTCTTTTTCATTACCAAATACATATATGTATATATATATATATATATATATATATATATATCGGTGTATTATTTCTGGTAATAAATAATATGACCTGCAATATACATATGAAATTTATATATGATAAATAAAACTGCAAGTTCAAAGCATATATTTATGCATATGATAATAACTGAATTCATCAAAACAAATTATTATAGGAAATATTATCAATCAGTTGAAGACACAAAAAGGATAAACCCAAAGAAAAAAAAAGAAAAAAATTCTAGCAGTAGTATTCATTACAGTAGAAGAAAATTATAGTAGTAGTAGAATAGTAGCAATTAAAGTAAACTAAAATATACGAAAAAAATCGGAAATGAAAAAAAAAAAAAAAAAAAAAAAAAAAAAAAACAGAAAATATTAAAATTATTGAATTAATTATGGAGAAAAAAATATCGTAGATTTAGGGTGCCCTCCGATTCAAGCCCTTGGCGTTATTCAGTCTGCTGGCGTTTTGTCAATTTCATAACTCTCGTATTCATTCCATACCGAACAATTTTAATCAACACGTATAATTCGTGAATATTAGTGCAGTATGCTCTATATTCATTTTGCGTATGTATTTTCAATTTTCATTTTGCATTTCAATTTAGTGCAATTTCGAAACACGGCGACTATAAACCGCCTCGCGATTATTGACGGTTACAACGCGCGAAGAACGCCAGGTTAGTACTCCTGATTACGACCTTTTAATATCGAGGACACACCCCAAGCAAATATAGCAAGTGCGAAGCAAAACGTCGCGTCGAGGTTGTCTCTGACGTTACGTTATCTATATAGTATATTATTATTATTATTATTATTATTATTATTATTATAGGTATGTATATCAAATAAGCATCATATTAATATGTGTTGGTATTATCCATAAATGATTCAAGTGCCGATTATCAGCGTCGTGCTGATATCGGAAAAAAATTGTAAGTATATTATATATGCATGCAACCATCATTACATTATATTCTATAGGTATTATAGGTATGTATTTATCATGATTCTGCAGAGAACTTAGCGCTGTGCTTTAATATTCTCCCGTCTATATTTTTCAAACGTATTTATTATTACATTTTCATCATCATTTTTTGTTGTTGTTGTTTTCTTTTTTTTTTTTGTCATTTTTCTTTGTTGTATTTGTTGTTGTCTTGTTGTTGTAATTATTATCATGATTATTATTATTAGTATTATTATTATTATTACAATTATTATCATTTAAAAAATGGTCGCATTTGTTGCCATTCTGTAATGAGCACGAAAACAGAATTATATTATATACCACACGTTCTCTGTGTATGTACATATACTATCATCATTATTATTTTTATTATATTCATTATATGAGTATACACGTGCATTACATTTCATATGTATAAGCCATCAATGTTCTTCGTTTTTTTATTTCTTTATTTTTATTTCATTATTGTTCTATTTTTTTTCCCCTTCTCTTTTTCTTTTTCGTTTTCTGGTTTTCCTAATCTTTTTGTGCAGTTTTTGTATTTCGCCATCATTTTGTTATGATTTTTTTCTTTGTTTTATGAAATCTGCTTATGATCTTGCGTTATTATACACGTACAGCTGTGTATGTATGAATATCATTGGAACACTGCAGCAGATCGCTATAGGTATGGGTATATAAGACAATTTAGGTGTTTTTATTTAACGTAAATTATGTTCATCTCGGAGGAAACAAACTGCAATTAATTTTAATGTCAATTCGAACTAATATTCATGTTAGTTGTCATTAATTGTTATAATTATCGCGTTTTATTTGTCTATGTTAGTATTTGCCTTGATCATAGAACGGTAATAATACAAAGGATTCAATTGTCAATTCGTATATTGATGTACAAGGTATATGTATAATGTATATATATATATATATATACAAGTATAGTATACATAATTATCGTTTGCGCAATTATCGCATAGTTATGATACGTCTTCGTCCGTATAATTCATAGTCATTTAGGTAGCTTGTTAACCTTTATTTTAGTCGGCCACATTGAACATGATATAAATCGCATTGAGTAGCCGACTAAAAAAGGAAAAAAAAGTTAGCAGGATACTGAATAATGTCTATGAATACGGGTGCTTTTGTATTATTATATGTATAAACTATATATCTGCGTACACATATAATGAGAAATATCGCTGAATACCTGTATATATATACCTATGTGTCTGATACCATCAGCTGCGTATATAGCTGATATATAATATTGTAGATCTAGATCTATATATGCATTCATATCGGCAACGGTATTTGGGTATAATATAGATCATCTAATTCGGTATAACCCGCGGAAGCGAACCTGATCCGGAATCTTGATCAACCAGTCGGCAAAAAATAATAATAATACAAATTTTATATGCTACGACTGACTTCAGCCTCGTCAAACAATTTATGAAATTTCATAATATTATTATAGTATACCACCAGTTGGATCCGCAATTAATTGCAATGTACATAAATATATATATAGCGATTATTTAATACAAAACTAACGAACGAACGAACGAGTATAATAAGCTGACCCCTGCAGCTCCCTCGTACGCGTAATAATAATTGAAAAAAAAAAAACATTTCAAACTAGAAATTATAAGGAACAACATTATATCGTCATATACATGATATAACGATCTCTGTACTAAAGTTATACGGTTATTTGTATATTTATTCACGGAACGAAAACTCACACGTGTATGATCAGGTATAATATGAATTTTCAGATTATAGCTATAATCAAATTAATAATTGATCTCCTGTGAATTATTATTATTATTTTTTTTTTTTTTTCATGTTCTTTATTCTGTTTCGTTTTCCTGCGTACAGTTTTTTTTTTCTTTCTTCTTTTTTCTATCGGTTATCTGTTATTCGTTATATAGTAATTATGAAATTCTTATTTCAAGAAAAAGTAATTAGTCAAAAAGGTTTGAAAGTAAAGAAAAAAAAAAGATAAAACAAACAGGACATACCTATTAGCAACGATTTGTTGATTCTATTATATTCGCACCGATTTTTTATTTTTTTTTTTCATTTTATTTTATTCTTTTTTTTTTCGTTTTTTCTTTTCTTTTACACTTTTGTAGAAAATTGTAATTCTGAGGTAGTATGGATGCATTTTCAGTATCTTTTTTTTTTTTTAATTTTTATTCATTTAAGTTTCTTTAAGTCATATAAACGCCTATAGATGTGTGTATGTGTTTTTTTTTTTTTTTTTTTGCTACTTGCCTCTTCCTAATTTATTTTCGATCTATTTAATCATACATATATGTATATATTGTATTTATACATATATATTGTATGTATCATTAGACGAATGCATTTTGGCTTTTAGTATCGGTGCTTATATTACATATGCATATGTTATTATAGGTATATTATACTTTGAAGAAATGATATATTTACGACTGACTTCGGACTGCAGACTGATCATTACAACATATCTAGGTATAGCGGACGTACATACTTTATCGTAGTGGTTTTTTTTTTTTTTTTTTAACTTTCTATATCCACCGGATTTTGTCCCATTAAAAAATTTTCAATCACTTGACAAGAAAAAAAGAAAAGAAAAAAAAAGAGAAAAAGAAAAACTTCTATTTATACGTATATTGTTATGTAATAATTTATACCCACTCGGTCACACGTGACTCACTTTTGTCGTTAACTATAATAATGTATATATATAGTATTGTATATGTATACCTACGCACTAAATATTATCACTTAAACTTATACGAACTTTACGACGTAATCGTTTGAGGTTATCCGTTAATATTGTTAAATTTTTTTCTGTTTTTCTGTTTTTCTGTTTTTTTTTTTTTTTTTTTTTTTTCTTCTTTTCTTCAAGTTTCAAGTTTTTAGTATTCTGTTTTTTTCCTTGTCCTATTTCCTTTTCTCATCGCGCATGTTCCTTCGCTTTCGTCGAACGACGAGTATATGTATATAATTATAGCTGTATAGGTATATACAACATCGCGTATCAACGAATGCCAAGGATCAGCGTTGAGTATGTATATATATGTAATAATAAAGTAACCATTTGATCATTCATGTGTATTATAGGTATATAGGTATATGTATATGTATCTACAGAAGGATGTGAAAATGTATTGTATATAATATTAAGTTATATGATGTATTTTATGTTATGCAGTAATTATAATGTACCTATGTAAAGTTATAAAGATATACCCGCTCAGTGTTTCATAATGCCCATATTGGCAGCAATTAATATAAGATAATAGAATATATATTAAGGCTTGTATATAGTATCATCATTAATCATCACCAACAAATTCTATATTCATCGTTAATTAATATTCTATTTCAACTATATATTTATATTTAATATCCTGTTTATAGAATCGCATAGATTTGATTTGATTTATTCAATTATTATTTACTTTTTTCTTTTTTCCTGTTTCTCTTTTTCTTCTTCTTCTTCTTCTTCTTCTTCTTCTTCTTTTTGTAATAACAATTCTTCTCTCATATCTGATATAGGTATATGTTTAGGTATTATAGTTTTCTTTTTTTCTTTCTTTTAGTTTAAATCTGTAGCGATATTATCACTTTCTATATTCTGTTCACTTAACAACAATGCCCAACTGTGTATTTCTTTTACTATAATTATAAGGCCTTCGATTTCTGCCAATTATTATTCACCTCATATTATTACTATTACTATTATTACTATTATTATTATTATTATTATTATTATTATTATTATTATTATTCTTATTTTTTGTTTTCCATCTTATTTATTTATTTATTTATTCAATTATTCAATCATTCAATGTGAATATACAGATATTCTATATTCACACCGAAAAATCTCTAATTATTATATTTATGTATCAATAACTATTGTAAAGCATATTTACTATATGTATGTATTAAATATATATGTATAGTGTGTCACGAGCGCAGGTATAATCTATACGACAATTATAACGGTTGTCGTATCTATCTATCTACCTATGTGTATGTATGTACGTCCCTAAACTGTTTGAAGAAATGAAACAAAAAAAAAAAAACGGATAACGATCCTGCATGGGCTATGCCCAGGCATCTCTTACCTTCCTATTGCAGATAAAAAAAATGCGAATTTGAAGCCAATCCTCGAGTCAATCTGGTAAACGTTAGCGTTTAAATATAACATATGTCTCGGTTTAGAAAGAAACAGTATATTATCATGTTTCCTACTCTAGCGTTTTTCCGTTTTTCCGTTTTTCCATTTTATCGCAGTTTTATGTATGTACATATATACGCATATAATTGTCCTCGGATCGCGGCTGCTGATACTAAAGTTCAAAATGACAATTCGCCAATGTTCATATCATCATTAATCATCATTATCAATCATAATCATAATCATAATCATCATCATCATCATCATCATCATCATCATCTTATGAATATAAAGCGGCGTGTATGGCAACGTTACACGTATGGTATTATTGTTATATGTATTATATGTAATATAATATGCAACATGTAAAATGTAAAATGTAAAATGTGAAATGTAAAATGTAGACATAACTATATGTAAATCATCTCTGTATATCTTGTCATCTGCGATCAATTGATTGATAGATAGATATATGTATATAGATATATTCTAAAGTTCATTTATATATCCGATTCTGTATGCATATAGGTACAGTGTATGTACATTATCGTACGTGGATATATGTATACATATATTTATGTATGTATATATTGGTTTAATAACTTCGCGTAAATCGGTATACTATTATAATATATGGTGCACCGTGTTTCTATTTACTTTTATTGTTTTCTCTTTCTTTCTTTCTTTCTTTCTTTCTTCATCCAATAGTGGGCAATGGTCTTCATCTACCTATATCTAATGTTCGCTATAATTCATATACTTTTTCTTTGTTTGGTTCGTATTCATTTTCAACGATTACGATTACAATTATGTACCATGTGTTCATATTACAGATTGGGGGGAATATGTATATTGTACGCTAAATAGTTAATACAGCGACAGAACGATTTTCAATTTTCAACATATGTGTATTATAATTGATAAACGTCAATATCTATGAAAGTTAACTGAAAATACGATGGAAATACAAAAAAAAGAAGAAAAACGCAAGAAAAGAAAAGATAAGAGAAAAAACATCTATACGATTACTGTACACGTATACAGGTATGTATGATTACGAAAATTATCATTCATATGGAAGCAAAATGTGGTGACACTTATTTTTCGCATATTGGTGCACGCTTACAGCAGCAGTATAGTTTTTTCGTTCGGTGGTTTTTATGACCGTCTATAGCCCCGCACTTGCATATGATGATGATGGTTTTCTTTTTTCTTTGTTATATTTATTTATTTCATTTCAGTTTTACGGATGACCGGACTGTTTTACTGATATATAGTTAGTTTGCGTAGCCGTGGGCCAGCTGAGCGACTACCATAATAAATAAATAATCTCAAATCAAAATTTTGCAATCTATAGGTATTGATTTTATTTATTTATTTATTTATTTCTTATTTTATTTATTCATTTATTTTTATTTTTTGCCATACGACTTGCGTAGCTGTTACGCAAGTATACGCATCTATATATGTTTAATTTTCGGTTAACGCAATCAGGTTTTGCTTTTTATTCTCGTACCGCGCTGACAATTTATATTCTTTTATATGCATAGTTATATTTTTTCACTGCAGTTTTTTTGCGGGCCGGGCGGGGGGTGGGGGGGGGGCTTTGCTGTATAGCTGCTAATCATTCACATTCACCTGCGGATTTATATAATGATTCGCGATATAAACTTGCTCTGATGTATATGTCGATGCGGTACAAAATTCATACGTCTGATTGAGATGCGCGGTGTCCCGTTTCAAAAGTCTTCACGAAAGAAAAGAACAAAGATAAAAGGAGCTAAAAAAAAAAAAAAACTGATTTTTGACAAAATTTTACTTCTCTTTTTTAATCGAGTCGTTTTGCTGTTTTTTTTTTTTTTTTTTCTTTTTTTGTCCTCTTTTTGGTTTCGGCAATATTTTTTTTTTCTTGGACTCTGTATTTCATGGAGTGGAATGGAGTGATTGCAGTTGCAATTGGACCGTGCATACATGTATGAATATTAATCATGCCTTCTGCGAATGCCCGCGGGCGGGTGAGGGGGGGGGGGGGGGGGGGGAGGGGGGGCTGAAAAGTATATATACTATGTATTGTATGTTGTAACAAACGGTCGAGGCCCAAAATAAATTCTACAAAAATCGACGCAATTTTGACGAATTTTTGTATAAACGATTTCCTTATCCATGCCATGGGCTCTCCTCGTTCTCGCGGACTAAGCAGTCTATAATATGGTATATGTTAAGTTCCTCTCTTCTTTTAGTTACATCTTTAAATATTATAGATATATACTAACTTTTAGATTTTTAGCAATTAAGTTTGTACATTTGTCTGGTATATCCCTAATACCATATTGTTTATTTATTCATTTATTTTTTTTTAATTACTTTGTTATTTTTACTCTTTATTTTTTTCATAATTTATAACTTTAAAATCTTTTAAATTATTATATTAATAATTTCTATGCTTTTTTTTTTTGTTTTTTTTTTTTTATTCATTTTTTAATTTTTTTTTTTGATTTGTACATTGTGTTTTTTTTTTTTTTTTTCTCCTCTTGTCGAGTGTGTCGTTCCTTTCTAAAATGCTAAGGTGAGGGAATTAGCCGAAAAAGAGTTGTTGTTTTTTGTTTTTGTTTGTTTGTTTTTTTTTTTCCAAAGATCTTGTTCGTTTGGTTTGTTTGTCAACTTGTCTTCTGTTTTGTATGATTTAATAATATGTTTTTGTTTGCTTTTATGTAATTTCATTTTTTTTTTTTTTTCGAAATTATTCTTCAAGTTTTTTGTTTCCATTTTTAGTGAAGTTTTGACGATGTCTTGGTATATATTTTCTTATGTACTTTTCGTTTCCATTATTTCCATTATTTCCATTATCCTTTGCCTTTTGAGTTTAAGAACTAAGCGGACCGTAATTACACAATTCAAAAGATTTTCCAAACCTTTATCGATAAAAGAAATTGTTTTCATGGGGCAGATTATGAAATTTCGTTCGCCTTATAATTTCGCTGTTGTTGCGGTGACTCTGACCTTTCATTCTTTACAGAGATACAGATATACGTCCAAAAGAAGGGTGAAATTTGAATTTCGAATGGTTTTTTTTTCCTGGTATTCAATTGTAATTAAGATTTCTCCTCGCGTCTGATATAATATAATCAATCGTTATTATAACGGGGCGATATGATAATAGGTGTAATACATATATGTATATATACATATATATATATATATATATATATATATATATATATATATATATATATATATATATATATATATATATATATATATATATATATATATATATATATATATATATATATATATATATATATATATATATATATATATATATATATATATATATATGGCAAACATTTATCGAATGTGAGAATTAGAAAATTCGAACTACAATACTTGATCATCAATAGATTCAGGCTAATCAATCAATCGTCTACTATATAGTTCGATAAATTTTGAGCGATTCGTCAGAAAAAAAAAACTGAGTCTTGTGTTTTTTTTTTTTTTTTTTCTTTCATTGTCGCCGAAAAAAGAGGGTTAAGAAGTATATTTCGATATATTAAATAGCGTAAATGTTTGTTTGATTGTTCATTCTTATCTTTCATTTTATTTCTGTATATAGGTTAATGCATGTATATCAATCAAGTCGCAGTCGGTTTTGCGAGTTTCAGGTTTACCTATATACATGTATCTGCAATAAATCACACGTCGGTTCGTGTGGGTGCAGTGCAGCAGTGCAGCAGGTGTCGTATGTGTGTTGTCGGTTCTTCGATGACTGCGAGATTTTGCTGTAATTTTTGTCCCTTGGCACTGTTACTTATTTATTTTTATTTTTGTTTTTAATCGTTTTTTTGTATGATTTTTGTTTTTTTTTGTTTTTTTTTTGTTTTTTATATAGAAATTTGATAAAATTTATCTCATTTGTTTAGTTTTTTTATTTATTCATTTTTCCTCTCTTTTTTTTCTTCTTTTTTGTTTTATATTTACGCTCGACAAATAAACCTGGAGGTGGGCGGGGGGTGATTATAGCGGGGAGCGGGGGAGTTCGGGCGCGCGGTTCGAAAAAAAACAAACAAAAATGATAATAATAATAATAATAATAATAATAAATAAAAGGACCGCGGGGTGAAGGCGTCCACGCGATTATTCCGGGCTATCGGGTCACATAAAACTGGGAGCCCGGCCAGGTTTTTTTTTTCACGCAGACGTCGACCCAGCGTTAATATATATTATATACCCTAAATTTATAAGAACTACTACGCCCACCACGCAGCAACGGCCCCGTTTTATTTATTTTTTTTTTTTTCATTTTCATTATTTTTCCTCACCTCCGAAATATATATTAAATATATTATACAATTTATCCGACTAAACAAAAAAAAAAAAAAAAAAATTCTCCTTTGTTCCCACATAGTGCAAAAAGCTATGTGCCATATATTTTTCACGAATTTATCATTTCGCTTGTTTTGTTTTTACTTTTTTTTCCTTTTTTTTTTTATTTTTATTTTTTTTTTTTTTTTTTAATTTTTATCTTCATTTATTTATATTAAAAATTTCTTCTCATTTTATTTTTGTTATTATTTTCATTTTCATTTTTATCTTTTTTTTCACTTTTTTTTTTAATATTTTTTTTTTTCCTCTTCCCCTCTTTAATATCTTTAAAATACATACAAGTTTTATTTAAAAACACCTAATAAATAAGAAATAAGAAAAAAAAAATTAAAAAAAAAAACAAAAAAAAACAGAAAACGATGAAACAAAAAATGAAACGAAAAACAGAACATAAAAAAAAAAGAACAAAAAAATTTCTAATAATATTAATGGAAAAAAAAACAGAAAGATTTACTCAGAGATCTCCCCAACAATGTATCAAAAATAAACTTATATTTCTTCTTATGCCTCTCTCTTAATTTTCATATCTCTCTTTTCGATAAAATTTCACTTATTCAAATCTCCCACCTGTATATTTGACGCGCCACCCGGACGCTCGCGAGTCTCTTCTCGGGGAGGGGATGATGCGGAAAGCGTGAATTAACGATAATCTGCACCACATGTCGTAAAACCCCCTCCCCATATCCTTTGTAACCCAACGAGTTTCCGAATCTCGGTCACCACACTTTCTAACCTCTACCCCAAACTCGTCCGCGCTCTAATTCTCGCATATGCAGCCTTTTCTTAAACTCGTATTTTTATAATCTTTGTACTAAGAGCGTATCGCCGTTTGCCTCTTTGCGGTTTTTTCGATATTTTTTTTTTCTCTCCTTTTTCTTACACGGTCCGAAAAATATAACTTAAACCCCCCAAATTCCCACATATTGAATCAAAATTCTTTTCTCATATATCGAACAGGGGCGGGGGTGATTAGGTTATTTCTGACCGATATACAAACCACTCGAGAGGCCAAGGGACACGTCAGTCCAATTTGGTGCCAGGTGGTTTTTTTTTGTATTTTTTTTTTTTTTTTTTTTTTAATTAAATTCATTTTGTTTTATTTATTTTTTGGTAATCGTTTATAAATTGGCCCAAAAAAATAAATAAAATAAATAAATAAATAAAAAAGATTTTATTATTATTAATTTTTTTTTTTTTTTATCACCCGTTTTGACGTCACACGAATTAATAATTCTCTCCTCTCTCTTTCTCACTCTCACTCTCTCTCTCTCTCTCTCTCTCTCTCTCTCTCTCTCTCTCTCTCTCTCTCTCTCTCTCTCTCTCTCTCTCTCTCTCTCTCTCTCTCTCTCTCTCTCTCTCTCTCTCTTTTATAAATATGTAATATATACATTTACATATTTTCTTCGATAATGACGTCCATTTTACAAGTTTCTCCTTATTTATGTATAGGTATCGCTAGGTAAGGCGCGAGGAACCCCCATCCCCCAATGTACCCCCAATATTTGACGATCACTCGACTCTTTATCCCTCTGACGGTATATCACGTATTTATGATACCCTTCGCTTAAATGCGATATTACATCACATCGTTTTGCAGCGAGATTTTTCATTTTTTTTTATCTTGAGGATTCGATTCCTTATACTATACATATAACATCGCAAATTATTAAAAGGTTCATATCCGTGTATTGTAATTTAAAGTACTTGTTTAATGGTCTTCGTTATATGCGTATACCTACGTATGCATATGCATATGTATATTATATGTATACTCGTCCCTCGCGCCTCAGCAGTTATGGGTATTATATGTATATCCTTAATCGGTAATTTATTACTTATCATTAATAGTATTATTATTCAACGCACACGCACACTCACACACTATTTTACATTCATGGTAAAATAAAAATCCCTGAAAGAGTTTAGTGGCTTATTTTTTTTTTTTTGTTTTTTGTTTTTTTTTGTTTTCTTATTATTCTTAGTCTTACTCTTATTTTTACTTCTCCTTCTCCATCTCCAGCTCCATCTCCTTCTCCTCTTTATCTTCTTACAAACGTACATATTCTATATATATAAATATATTATATATAGATTTATACGTACATATGTGTGTACTACATACGGTATTCGTTCTCAATATACTTAGATGTATAGTATACGATAGTCCTTTCGCTGCATATCGTTTCTCTGTATATTATACATGTATATACCTTATTTCCGAGGATATCAACGCGTATGGGTATGTCATATTCGAGAATCTGTATAAATAGGATTTTTTGCTTTTTTTTTTCCTATCAACGTTCACGCAAATACGTACTATCCTCTATCTTTCTATTACCTCGAGAGTATTTATCATCCTTTCTCCAAACCTCGTTCTATCATAACTTACCACTCGTTATTGTATATAAGGTAATCAAATTGTCATTCCATATGCGATGGTCATCTTCTATCCACGCCTTTATCCGTTTATTCATGGTATGTACGCGGTTTTGCCTCTGCACTATATCATTAGTTACCGTTTCTTTCTGCACATTTCTAGTTGTTTTTTTGTTTTCGTTTTCGTTTTTTTTTTTTTTCTTCTTCTCGCTCCAAATATCGTTTTTGTTGTTGCTGTTGTTGTTCTTGTTGTTGTTTTTATTGTATTTATTTCTCACTATCCCATAAACTGCGCGGTACAATTTATGTTTTATTATGAGAAAAATTGACGGTATAACCGCATGTACAGGTGCAGTGTCCTAGCGTGGGTATAAAATTATCCGTCGCCGCTCTTTGCAAGGAACTCTTTTGATAATGTAGCGATTAATTAATAGATTTATTATATATACGCGCTGTATAGGTTAATTAACGCGTACGCTTCGCCCGGCGAAGTTTTGTCGCTCTTATATTCTTTGTCGTTTCTTTGGTATGATGCTAGGGATGCAAAAGATAAAAACAAGATAAAAAAAAAAAAAAAAATAAAATAAAATAAAAATAAAACACCCCACGCGAAGACCTGCGTGTCGTAGTGGATCGACAACGATCAATGGGTCGTATTATCTCGTGATACGATTATACACATAATTACGAAGTATCTAAACCGTGATTAGCGAAACACTGTTAAACTAATACGCTACCCTCCCCTTATTTATGCTTATTCCTCGCGATCTCAAAGTATCATTTTTTAAAAAAAAAATTTTTTAATTACTTTTCTCCTCAATCACCGTATCGACAGAAGGATAGAATTCGAAAACAAAAGGAAAAAAAAGAGAAAAAAATTTATACGTACATCTAGCTGTAGAAAATTGAAAAAAAAAATCGAAGGAGCGAAATATTATTTTATATCATTACCGTTATTATTATTAATATTATTATTATTATTAGTATTATCAATATTGGTATTAATATGATTATGATTATTTTATTATTAAAAGAAACCGCCTTTATTTATCCGGTGAGAAAACCAGGTAGGTAGGGTATTCATAGTATGATGTATAGGATTAGCAATATGTATGTATGTATGCATGTTTGTATGTATTTATTTTATGTATGTCTCGTACCCGTTCTTCTATTATACACTCGAGTTGATGTATAATATAGTATTTTCACGGTTTACGTAACTTCTCTGTATATTATCATTATATCCATTATTAATATTACCATTATCATTATTATATTATTATTATTAATATTAATATTATCATTATTATTATTATTACAATTCTAATATTAGGTAGATTTTAGTTTTATAGTTGTTTCAACGTTTTCCTTCCATTCCATTTTCGTTTCACATCATCTTTATCTCGTCGTGATTCTCTTGGTTTTTTTTTTTTTACTTTTGCTTTTGTTTATTCGTTTTCCATTCAAATCTTATTTTATTTAATTTTTTTTTTCATTTTTTGAAATTATTTTATTAATTTTTTTGTATTTTTTTTTTTGTTTTTGCATTTTTTTTTTTTTTTTCGTTTTTTGTATTTTCTTCAAATCATCATATTATTATTACTATTATTACTATTATTATTAATATTTAATCATATTTAATTGTAATGAATGAGGTAATAAGGTTGTGTGTGTGTGTTTAAATTTAATAATCGTCGATAGTACAATATGATCATAATTAGTCATTTCCCTGGGGGGGGGGGGGAGGGGGGGGGGGGGGGGAGGGTCTTTTGTTTCGACGTGGGGCGAATTATACGTTACCAGTTTGAAATCTTTCATCTGCACGTTTTATAACATATCTCGGGGCGGGAGAGGGGGCGGCTATATTATTAATAGTTTTGTGTTTTTAGCATTACAAGCATCTGTTTCTGTTTCTGTTCCAGTATTGTAGTTTTAGTTTTAAATTTTTGTTTTACGATTGTTTCACCTCTATCATAGTTCATAACCCGTCGGCAAGTAGAGAATGAGACATAGATAGAGATAGAGACGGAGAGAGTGAGAGAGAAAGAGTGTGTGTGTGTGTGTGGATTGTCACGTGTCACGTTATCCCGTTTCGTTAATATACATATTATATTATACACATAGGATATAATTCGCGAACGCGTCGTCAAGGGGGGAGGGGGGGTAGAGCGCGTAAGAACTTCATCTTCATTCAAGGAAGACATTAAAAAAAAAAGCCTCCAAATATCTTACAATATTAATATTATATGAATCGTTGGTTTTTTTTCTTTCGATATACATATATACCATGATCGTTTTTTTTTTTTTTTTTTCAATTGTATATCAATGAAATTTTATATGTATATTCGTTATTATTATTATAGTCATTATTATTGGTTTTTTTTTTTTCTCATCGGGATTTCAAAGTGGTAAGGATAATTCACCCCGTGCGAGAGAAATGGATTTTCTATTTCTGTTATTTTCCCATTTTTTTTTTTTTTTTTTAAGTCGTTTTCGTATTTGTTTTAGTATTTCATCATAATCTTTGTTTTCTTTCTTTTCCTTTAATTCTCCTTTTTCATCTTCTCCTTCTTTTTCATCTTCATCTTCTTCTTCTTTTCTTTCTTCGTCGAGGAGTTGTTGCAGTTGGTTGACATCGGGTGGTTTACTTCAACGTTACTGATTCTGTTGTTGCTGTTGTTGTTGTTGTTGTTGTTGTTGTTGTTGCTGCTGCTGCTGCTGCTGCTGCTGTTGGTGTTGCTGCTGCTGCTGCTGTTGTTGTTGTTGGCTAACGGGCGACGATGATCGTTGCTGGGACGAGCCACTCTGAGACGTCGCGCTGCCGTCACGCCGGGAACGAGAACCGACGTCCTGACTACCGCCACGTCCAGCGCGCGGCCCACCTGTCAGACCAATTCCTGGCGTTCCGCTACCCGGTGCACCGGACTGCAGCACCATCGCTCGAATCCTTCTCTGTGCCGACTGGAATAAATCAACGGTCAATTATTACCCGAAGTTATTAACCGCCGTGCCGGGGAGAAACGAGTATGGGGAGGATCGTGTCGATGGTGTTTAACCATGAAATATACCTATACACGTGGTTAATTTCCACCCGGAAATTAAGACGTCATGTAAAATGACGGCCGGCTGTTTTAATTAGTTTTTTTTTTTTTCTTTTTCTTTTTCTTTTATGATTGAAATTCGCTTACTAATTTCCCTCTGGCGACGATTTTTCGACATTTACAGTTGTCGCGAAAACTGTATGAAAATATGGTCTACATGGCGGGGAAGGGACTCTTACCTGGACGGAGAAGAATGGTCCGATTATGTGAACCGTCGTTTCTTCGTCGGCCTGTGGCGGCGTGGCCTGCTGTTCCGAGAGCTTTATTACACTTCCGGTAACGCGTTGTAACTCTCTTACGTTTTGTCCACCCTTGCCGATAATACGACCAACTTGAGCCGATGGTACCAGGATCTCGATGGTTAGCCTTACGTCCTCTGTACCCGCGACAAAACCCTCTTCTCTCATCTTCTCGAAGATTAAATACTGAGCCTGGAATAACCGGGGTTCAATTCACGCGTTAGCAAACGGGAATAATTACCGAAGATACAGACAATTTAAAGTACCTATATAAATACGATGTTTAACAATCGCGTCAACGAGACGAACGGAATGAAGGATTCAGTTTCAAGGAAGTTGATAAAATTATTGATAATGTTGGAGGATTAACGGGGCCAATTGTCATCAGGAATTGATGCGATCAGCACGGGACCCTCTCGTGTCCTTGTTTTACAAGGACTAATCTTCCTGTGTGCATCAAGCGGCCCCTATGTAGATCGGGAACCTCTCAAATATCACAGGATTGTATTTGATTTTACTGTCAAATGTTGATATCCCGGTAAGGGAAGAGGTGCAAGATCAAACTGTCAATTAAAATCTGTCTAATTTGGGCAATTTTTCACAGAAATAATTTTTCGATCGTATTTGACGGGGCTCGAACCCGCCACTCGAACGAACTGGAATCACAGAGCCGGTACGCTAGCCGTGAGCCATCCGCTCGTCCAATACCGTTCACTCCGGTAATCGTCTTGAAGCGAAAGTATCGAGAGGTTACTCCGCTTGGTTGACGTCACGAATGTCGTGTCGCGAATAGCGACACATCTTAATTAACCGCGGTCATTGCCTCCAGTATCGCGTAAAAAAACTTTCCTCGGATGAAACAACTGTTCCTAAAACTACCGAGATAATTCTCGAATGTGTAGAAATTTGAACGCTTTTACCGACGATCGGTAATCGATCAGATCGTACACCGCAAATACGTTACCGACAAATCAATTGTAACTTACCTTCCATTGGGACTCTGGCGATCCAACGATCGTGACCTTTCTCTCGGTCTGTTGATCGGCAGGCTTGTCTTGCTCAAGCGGTGCAATCTTTACACTGGCACCCGAGAATCGTATGATGTTTCTGATGTGGGATCCTTTGGTGCCGATAATAGCGCCGACGCTGTTGTTCGGAATGTACAAGAATGTTGTCTCCTGGGTATCACCGGTCGGAACTCCACCCTGCTGGGCCGGCATGCTTCCCTGATATGGGTACGGTGCTGGTCCCGAACCGTAAAGACCCGGACCACGCGAACTGTACCCCATACCTGCCGTCGACATCATTGCCATAGGGTGAAGACCGGGGAACATCATGCTCTGGGGCTGTAACACGTTATACGGGTGTCGATCATACGAGGAGTGGAAATCCTCCTTAATCAAAGCCAAATGTGCCAACAGAACGTTTTACGTTTTACGTTTTACGTTTTACGTTTTACGTTTTACGTTTTACGTTTTACGTTTTACGTTTTACGTTTTACGTTTAACGCTTCACGAATCACATCCCGGAGTGGTTTTTTCCAGTCCTCGAGGATTTCCACTCATCTTAAAAATCGACTATATACATACAGACACGATGTAATCTTACATTCAATTCACTTACGAGGGGGGTAGATTGGGGAACTGGGTGGTTTGTTGGTTGTTCGTTGAAAACCCGTCTCGAACGTTACTCATATGCACTCTTATCCGCTCTTTCTCTCTCTTTCTCTTACTCTCTGTCTCATTGTCTGTTCTTTTTCTCTTTCTCTGTTTTTTTTTTTTTTTTTTCGCGAGAATAAACGAACTTCGCCTCACCTGATGGATCGGGGTAATCACTTCGATTTGTTGATAGTTGTTGGATCGACTGCGTAAAGTACATACATGAGGTATTCTGCTCGAAATAACCCATCCCGCAAGATCTAGCTGTTCCGATAATTATGATCACTTACTGTTAGACAATTTATTAACGAATCACGATACCGAATATATAGGTGAGGCTTGAATATGACTGACATCAAGAAATGTAGAAGAATACCAGAGAGACAAGCGTAGATCGAAAACAGACAATTTTTATTTACTCGCTATTGCTAAATACATATGAGTTACGTACGAGTTTTAATTACGTACAAATGTCAAACTGCTAAATATGTGACGCGTTCATATAATACCGTGGTAGGAATTGGGAAAAGCAAGACTATATGTATATTCCATATATATGGTGTATTGTGTAACGCAGCTTTTTCTACCCCCTAGGCAGCGACTCGAAGACGCGAATATTTTCCTAGAATCACGCTAATTCCCGAGGAGGATGATGAGTTGCTACTTTTCTGAGACTTCGCGCTTGATCCGGGCTGTGGGGAAAGAAATTGGGATAACTGACTATTTTTCGCTGTTAATTTCGCGGTTCCAACGGATCGTATAATCTTGAATTTTTGTACATAAAGGATGTGCAGAGGATGGAGGAACGCTGGTGGATGTTTTTCGTCACGGATTCACCAATGACGAAGATCATGACTGTAATCGTGGATAAATGGTTCATCGAATAATGTGAATATATAACTTACAGCCATTGCCTGTAGGTCGTTTTCGTAACTTTGACGAAGTTTGCTGGATATCATAGACTCGGCTTTACTCATATTGTCGATTGTACCCTTGACAGTGATTATGCGCTCGAGGTTGAAGCTGTTTATGTCGTTGATGCTGCTCACGGTGATCTTTGAGTCGGTGTCCTGCATGATTCGTTTTATGGTGTTACCACCCTTTCCGATAATCCGACCGATCAGATTGTTGTGCGCGAGGATCTTCAGGGTGATTTCACTGGTTACGAAAATTTACACATATATTATCAAAAGACGTACCTCAACCCGGCGTTAAGCCATGGAAATGTCGATGGCGAAACGTGAACGGAGATATGGGTAAATTTTGAGTTTCGAATCTATTATAGGCAAGCAGGAAAACTGTAAAATAAGAATCAGGATGATCGTTCGACTCACCCCTTGTTCGTGTTGTTGGCTTCCTGCTGCATCACCTCGAGTATTTTTTTACACGCGTTCGTGCAATTCTCGGGATTTCCGTATATGGTGATCGCCTTCTCGAGGGAGCCGACGTTGTCCTTTCTGTGTACGTCGACGCGGGCCCGGGTCATCTGAGTAATCTGACGTATGGTGGAACCTTGCCGACCAATTATCGCACCTACCATATCCGACTGAACCAGAATACGAAGAGGGAAGTCCGTCTGACGTCCGGAACCGGGCAACCCTGAGAACGCAACTCCGCCACGCTGGCTTCGTCCTCTTCGCCGATTTTCTGCGCTCGACATCTCAACTTTTAACGGGTTACCCTCGTACTCGTATCCATTCAACTGATTCACAGCCCTGGAGTAAGGAGATGAAGAATTTTAGGCTTTGGTACGTGAAATGAACGGCAATAATAACTCTACAGATTATAACGCGGGAGATATACGAAAAATGTATCATCAGTAATGACGCAAATGACATTTGATAGTGAACCGACGAATTGAATCCAAATCAGCGCATATTCGTGTACCTACATGAATCAGGTTCGATCACTTACTGTTGTGCTTGTTCCTGCGTTTCATAACTGACCAGCACCGTCTGGGTATTTGGATCTCGCGAGGAAAGTTTCTCGACGTTTTGAACTTGTCCGTAAGTTGTTAGGAACGGTTCTATGTCCTCGAACCTGGCGTGAACTGGCAGATTACTCACGACGATCTTGCCCCCGGAGCTGGCACTGGAATAAAACAAAAAAATAGTGGAAATTTAGTATTCAGTCGAACGTCGAGGTTCGGCGATAGTTTATATTACACATGCAGTCGCGATAAATTTCGGTAGATTTTAGTGCAGGCTGATAAACGATCAGCTCGGGACCAAAAAACACCTTCGATCGTTAATTCTACCACTCGACAAATTCATGTTTACTTTTCTCTTCGAAAAACCCTATGAAGCCACGTCCTTAATATTTCCGACGTTCGTTCTTTCATGACTAACGCATGTGAATAGCAAAAGTTTTATCAAATTAAGGCCCCCGAACGAAAGCGAGAGTGTGCAACTGCGGGTTAATGCACTTATAGGTATACCACCTTTGGAAAGGTAGGTAGGTAGGTACTAGGGCGCGGTGCATTGCGAGTGGTTGGCATTGCGCCCGTACCTATACGAAACACACTGAAGTTTACGTATATATCTGCAGCACGATCCCCTTTTCATTCATTACACTCGGATGGCGTGCGGCGCGGATTTCTCGCCCGTTCGTTCTCTCGAGCATTAGACCGCTTGCACGCGAGCGGAATCCTTATCTGATATACCCTAATCGATGTAGTCAGTTACCGCAGTGTCCGAGTTTTTAGCGGGAAATTCAGATTCGCTCATTTCTTATTCCCAGAAATAAAGCAAACTGTGAAAATTAGATCCAACGCGGTGCGTTTTCATGCGATCAATTGCCTTTCGCGGCGGTTCGTAGCCCGGCGAACTGCAGGGCGATGATCTTGAAACGACGTATACGTGGGGGTGGAGGGAGAGATGAAGTGAGAAACTCTCTGTGGTTAGAGAAGGTCTGTACATGTATATCTACCTATATATGTACATATTATAGCACCCACGATCAGCAAGTTGACGAAAAAATAGTGAAAAGATAACAGGAAAAAAAAAAACCGGTTTGCATGGGGTGTGAGAAGAGGTGGATGAAACGCCCTCACCGCGACGCGGCACCTGTATAACAAAAACTATGTATAATATGCGACAGCTGTACGTATGTAGGTACCTGTATGTATATAATTTTGCTGGGTGTTGTTTTTTTTAGCAGCGAATTTTCGTACAGAGGCCTTTCTCTAAACCCCTTGTGGGTAGGTATGTATAGTATATACGTGCTAAATTTTTATACTACATTTTGACGAGGTCACACGTACAGCGTATGTGCAGCGTATAGGTATATACACAGACGCGGGATTCTGGGGTGGTGAGAGGACGGTTGGGAGGTACACATGAGGAGGTATTTCCCCTCTCCGCACTAGTCTACTGCACTATCTCTTTCTTCCACCCTGTGGTACCCCCTCAGCGCGGGGGAGTCGATTTTACCGCCACCGCGGTGCAGCACGATATGGGATAACCCGATATAGTATGTTTCGTAGGTGAGTTTTAACACATCTTTATCCTCAGTGTACCTGGACATTTCGTGCGTTCACCTTTAACTGTAAACAACGTTGAGCTCGGGGCGTTTCATGCCACGATTATATAGTATTACCTATTTGTTTTAAGCGTTTTCGATGGGTGGCTACAGGGATTAGGTTTTGCGGTATATCAGAATAAAGATTTACCTGTATACGACTGTTCGAAGTAAGTGAAGTTGAAAACTATTATTAGAAACTTTTGTAAACCACATTCAAAAAAAGTATGCCAATTTTTCGGGAAACATGTCTTCGAGAAACGATCTTCAATAATTATTCTCAATGTATGGCATATTAAGAAATCCAAGATTTCACCCTAATCGCTCGTTTTGACGCGCTCATCGGTTATATAGGTGACGATAAATTTGAACACTGCGGTGTCGTCGTAGCGATTTTCATTATACTCATCAATGAAACCTCGTTTTTGCAAGAAGATTATTAAACAAAAGAAAAATTTGTATAAATTGAGGTCAGATCGAACTTCCAAATTTCAAAAGTTCCGAACGGTATTCATATAATTACGGATTTTAATTTACCTACTCCAGATTTTTGGAAATGGTGTTTCCCCGAAAAACTTCAGATCGGTGAATACCGAAGGTTCAAAATTTTCAGAGCTAAAAATCCGAAGGGAAACTTGAAATTCCTCCGGATGGAGCATCGTGCCCATCAATTAAATTTTCGGATTCTTGGACTTTCGGAGTTTGTAGAACTTATTTCAAATTCAAAACTGAGAAGGTGTCTCATTAGCGACACGGCGGCATTAAGACGGAAATAACAAGTCTTAGAGGTTCGTCTTTAAGGCTCGCGGCCCTGGGCGAGGGCGGGTAAAGTCACGGGACGTGGCGTACGTATGGGTACGTACGTACGACGGCCGTTGCGGGGTTAAAATCGATTTTCAAAAGGGAAAGTGAGGCGTCTACATAGCTGTACCTATACGGTAGGTAGGTATGCACGCATATACCGTAAACCCGGTATTCAACTCTGTATACATGTATGTACGCATATGTGAGGTGAAAATGTGTAGCAGAGAATCCGCGCTCTGAATAAAGGTACTACCTATATATACGCGGGTATAATATGTATAGATACTTCGCTCGAGTACGCTCACTCGCTTACTCACTCATCTACACAGAAAGAAACGCCGCTATAATACGGGAATGAAAATTTAATTTATTTCATTACCTTTTAAAATTAACAAAAATTTCGGCCTTAACAAGTCTTGCCAATTTTTTCATCTAGCTCGTATAGATATAACCAAAAATATGAAAAAAAAAAAAAAAAAAAAAAAAAAAAAAAAAAAAAAAAAAGGTTGAAGATCGTGATATATCGCGGCACCGCGAAAGTGCAGCAGTGGTAGATCCCCATAGTAGTCAGAGTGGATCGAGTCCCGTGTGGATTTATGCCTTCGGGTTTACACTGCAGTATTCGAAGTCATTATACCTAACGAATTCTTAATCGAAAGGTAGAAAAACGTATGAAACCCATCGTCGTCAAGCATTATACGTCGCTTGACAATATTATTGATCTCTGGTATATGTAGTAATGAAAAGCGTATATACAGAATTTCTATTTGAATCGTAGTATTAGATGTGTGTGTGTGTGTGTCATCGAAGCCGTAGGTATAAATCGAACATATAACTTTCATTGTTCATGCCATTTTCTTTATATTCTTTACACAATGAACAGCTTCAAAGTGACGAAACTTCGACCATCCGTAATGCAGTATTATTATACTATACCCTGCACTGTTCTGCTGCACTCTACAGATAGAGGTTAGGTATATGTATATAGGAATTGATGCGGTTTGATTGAGCGATTAATTAAGGGCGGTTTACAGCTACTCAAATTTTTACCCCTCCGTTGGAATTGCTGATGCTACACACAGCGGGGCGTTGGAATAATAACAATAATAAAAAAACAAGATCACTAAAAATGGATTTCTAGCATCGTATATAATTATTTGCAATTGAAAAAAGTCGCTAGCAAAGAAAATCTGCTACCAATCTGTATACGTGTAACGTGAATATTGAATTGGCTAAGAATTTTAGTATACCTACCTATAAGTGTACACGCTTAGGGCCTTTATAGAGAGGACCGATAATTTTTCGATTGGAAATCATACCTAGGTAGGAATATACGCGAACGGTGATCTTGTCTACACAATCGTATAAATATCATTGTAGGCGGATACAATTGGACGGAAAGCTGAAATTCTAGAACGCGTATAAATGTTTCGTTTTTATATAACAAACTTTTTTGAAAACTTTTATTTTCTTTTTTTCATTACTCTTCATCACCTACGGTGATATAAGGAGAGTATTGGTTTCGGTCGAAAAGTGACTTTTGCTAATTTCAACGAGTCTTCACGTTTTCGACCCTCTAGAATCCGAAAAACAGGTTTTTATAGAAAGACGTCGATCTGTCTGTCGGTCTGTATCGACAAACTTGTGGGGTGATCTCGTAAACGGCTCAATGAAAAAATCTGAAATTCACAGGACTTTACAACCGAACGATGGGCATGATAAATTTCCATGTCTCGTCAAATTTGAACTTCCGGTTCTACCGGAAATGAATCGATTTTCGATGTTTCAACGACAAACCTATACTTTTTTCCTCTATATTACCTTTCTGAATGAAAGATTATGTTCTTCTGAGTTGAGTTATTCATTTTATAAATATATACATATAGGGCATTCCTCGCCAATGACAAGAAAAAAAAAAAAAGTAACGAATATACCCAGATCGAATTGTGATGAAATGCACTGTATAAAATTGTTGCTTGGCAATATATCCAAATAAATTAATGAATAAATAAAAAAAAAAAAAAAAAAAAAAAAAAAAACTTCCCCCTGTGTATGGTAGACACAGGATTCATAGATCCAGATATAAAGTAAGTTTGGTAACTGTGTAGTAGGTATAACTCATAGCACAGATTTTTTTCCTTTACATTCCCCCTCCCAGGATACGTTTCCCCACCAGCCAGATATATCGTTTCAATATAATATTATTTCATACACGGCCGTTTCGAAAATATATACATTCGCACGATATTCGTACCCACGCGATTCTGCTATAGGTACGAGTAGGTATATCTGAGGTATTTATACATGATATGTGGCCATCTGGGGGGTGCGTAGACTGTTGCAGCAAGCTATATGGTAGGTATACATACACACATAACACAGATCGAGAGGATATATTGATAATCGGTGAAAAGAAGACAGCACACAGGATTTCCCTCAGGTATGTATATTAGGGTGAGAGTTGTTTTGACTTTTTTCGAACTTTTTCGCTCCGAGTGGGGAAAACGTTTTCAAATGAATAAAAAAAAAAATGTTCCCGAAGTTCGGAATTTTTATTTTAATATTTGATGGTGCCACCGGCGGGCCCTTGAAATTTACGTTTAAATAACATGGGGTTTTCCGAAGTTTCAATTTTTTTTTCGTCACGTCCGCAATTATTCGTTTAAAAATCTGATACTCTGGAGAAATGTTTACAATGGAAGCACCTGAATATGAGAATTTTTTCGATTGATTAAATTCAATTTCTTTCTTTTTCAAGTTTACTTTTGTTTTTTGTTTTTCATTTTTTGCACTACCAATAGTTTGGATATAGATAAAGAGACATTTTGTTTCTCGTCTTTTGTAACAGAAATTTTCCACACTGTGCAAGTACCGTAAATAGAAACGTTATGCGAAAAACAAAAAACAAAAAACAAAATACAAAAAGAGGAAAATGGAAAATGGAAAAACGACAAGGTTGGTCTGAAAGAATCTCTCCCGCAGTCGGGGCGTCTTATAATTTGTTTCTGCCTAAATTTGATCAAAGGAACGACTTCCCTGCAATTACCGTCGAGAGAAGAAATAAAGAAATAAAGAAAGAGAGAGTCGAGTCGAGTCGAGAGGCGAAGAGAAGGGGCAAAAATTATACCGGGATGGGGTATTACCGTTCCCCGAATAGCTGAGGAGGAGGACAGTTGGCAGCCCTGCAGCTTCAAACCTCTTACTATCCCTCTTTCTCGCTCTCTCCAATATTTCGATATGAATGAACCGTCCGGTCCGAAGGATGCAGCCTGCAGCAGCAGCAGCAGCAGCAGCAGCGGATATTTTAGACGGATAAAAGTAATGGAACGAAGGTCGAACTCGGTTTCGGTGTCCTTGCAGCGATCAGCGTGTTCCGCGACGTAGGTACAAGGTATAGGTATCATTCGGTCTCTCCCGCCGGCGAGTCTCGTATATGTATAGATATAATAGTTGTACATGGATATACACGCAACAATAACTCGATTAGCTTGTGTCAGAGAGTTTTGATCGTAAGGTTTTTGTTCATTTTATTTATTTTACTCCTTATTTCGTTTCTTTTTTCAATAATTTTTATTTTTTATCATCGACGTGAGCAACGCGGTCCTTGGCTTGCAGCCCGGCTTCGTAGAAGAGGTCGACTAGCGCACCCAATCGTCTTAATCTAACGAGGTCACGTGCCGGGTCAGACTCATGAAGAAAATCATAACCGATTTAAATTCATTCTATATACCTAACGGAGAGCTGGTTCGATATACCCGCGCTTGACCGTAACGACAATAACGATGCGATAATCGGTCGAGAAAATTTTTCCAAAACTTGGCAGGAGGAGACGACGTATAGGTACTATAAAATACGGCGTATCTCGTGTATAGGATATTTTTTTTAACAAAAAAGGGGCAGGGGGGTTCGGTTGAGGTTCCGAATTTTGAAAGGTTCCGAACGGTAAAAATTACGATTTCAATTTAGACGATTTCGAATCTTCTGAATTAAAATTGGGGAAGATCGGAGTGCAGACGACTGGAAACTCGGAAAGTCCAAAACTCCGAGAGTCCAAGAATCCGAAAATTTAATCGAGGGGCACGACGTTCCATGCGCAAATTTCAAATCCCGGAGTTTTGGCCTTCCGGATCTTTAGCTCTCGGAATTTTTACCCTTTCGATGTTTTTCGTACAGCAGTTTTTTGAAAAATGACCATGCAGAATTTCGGGGTAATATACTTTTCTAAAAACTGTGCTTTGCTAATATTGAAATTCGGAATTTTTGCGGTTCGGAACATTCAAAATTCAAAACTTCAAACCGGTCCTCAAAAAAAGTGGAAAAAAAAATACAAAAAAAATACAAAAAGCTACTCTTTTTCTTTTTCTCTTTTTCTTGTCGCGGTTTGTGACTATACAGGCGTCAGGACGTATAGGTAGATATAACAGAAACTGTCGCGACCGCGACGTTCGGACGCGCAAATTCATTGAAATACGTCTGAGACTGCCTACGGCATACCAAGAGGACGAAGAGGACCGTTGACACCACAAACGTGAGCACTGCACTGAAGTCAGCCCGTGTACAGTGCAGTGTTTGCGCGTTGCTTTAGCGGGAATATGAGAAATCTTGTCGATGTGAATGAAAAAAGGAAAGCGACAAGAAGAAGGGAAAAAAAAAGATAAAAGATAAAAGTAAAAGGAAGTAATAAACGGAAAAGGGGAACTGAATACTTTGTCGACAATTATCATATATATTGTTATATTATAGATATATCTATGGGTATTAAATACGTATATGCGGGGACGAATCATTCCTACCGAACGAATGATCGCGGTTTGTTAATCTATAAACAAGAACATGTTATATACGTATAAAAAAAAGAATGCGGTAATATCCTGCCGTTATTATATGAGCCTGCGAGAAACAATAACTGCCCGTTGTAAGCCTGCTCCGGTACACGATCACCGGTTCAAGTACTGTGCTCTGGATCGTCGTTATCAAACTTTGCGGTCAACGGTAATGAAACAATAACTAAACAGGTTCCGAGCGCAGTTGACGTACATACGTTGGTCTCGTACTCGAGTAGACGCAAAAAAGGCAGAAAGGTAGAAAGAAAGAAAGGATAAGAGGAAGGAAATACGGGAAATAGACGGAAATAAATGAGAAACGAGTTACGAGAAAGACCGACAACCGACTCCCTCGGATATATTATGTTTTGAGACTTCTAATAATAGTAATCGCGGTAGTTAGCCCGTCCGTCCGTTCATTGCCTTAAATTCTTGACTCATTGCACTGCACCGCAGGGTATGTATATGTGGCGGAGGATTTTAGCGCCACAATTCGCATGTCTTGGTTATCGTTATACATATCGAGTATTATATGCGGCGAGGGTTCTCAAGAGCCGGTATTATCTACCGCAAAAATTTTTTTTTTTTTTCTTCTTTCCTTCCTCTTTTTTTTTCTTTTTTATTTTCTCTCTGTTTCTTTCATTTCTTACAACCAGAGAGTTTCCGGTCGTGATAAAACGTCAGCCGTATATACACCGCGCGTTTATGCGTATTTATACTGACATGAATGGCGCACGTGTTCTGCATACGAGAGAAACTGCAAGCCTTCGACTTCGACTTCGCCTTTGCCTTTACTCACTGCACCCACCCTCTGCAGTTCGGCTAGTCACGGCGATGCACGAAAACTGTGAATATTTTACGGATTTATATGTATATGTATGTCGGTATAATGTATGTATATGTACAAGGCTGGCCATAGACTGCACTCGTGACGTATGCTGCAGGTTCGGAGGACTGTATAAGTATCTATATATATTATTTAGATGACGAAAGTTTTTTGTTTTTGCTTTTTTTCTAGTTGTTAGAAAAAAAATTACGACGAATCGCTATAGAAAACCCTCTCAGCGCGGTTGATATTTAAGTACATACAGCGTGAGTCAATAAAAGATTGTATTTTATAGATATTTTATTGTAATTAACCTTTTAGGGTTGTTATTATTTGTGTATCGGATATATAGAGTAGATGATCGTCGCTTATAATTTTCGTATAAAAAGAATTTGATGAAAGTTGTATAAAACAGGAATTTTAATTCACGTGTACCTACATGCAGACGTATATTTGATAAGGATCGCGTGACATTATAATTATATATATTATATATACATTACAAGTAACTTGTGAAGTTTAGCGTGACAAAACAAAAAAAAAAGAAATAATAAAACAAGGCAAAAAAAAGAAAAAAAAACTGAGCATCGTGGCATATACAAGGAACCGCATATCAGAATCAGCGAATAAATAAATATATTCCCGCTGCCTATTTTTCAGAGCGTGAGAAAACGAGACGTATATGATAGCTTACGCTCTCAACATCTACGCGTTCTAACCTAATTTTAAATCCGTAAGAAAAAAGAAAAAGGAAAGAAAAAAAAAGAAATACCAAGATTGTTAAAGAGTTGTACGTTTAGGTATGAACCTGATAACGATACAATTGTCAAACTTGTTTCATTATTACTTATTTACTTACTTACCTACTATTACTATTCTTTTCGCGCTTTATTATATTACACCTCGTTATAATATAGTTTTGTAATTATAACTGACTGGATATGCAGTTGCATTACATTTTACCGGATATCAAACCATCTGACGTCAGCATAGAGTAACGCGATCGTGCTATACTAACTTACTATACATTCTACTAACTTACTATACATTATACTCGCACGAGTGTAATATTGATGTATGTGATGTATAATATAATAACTCTATATAAGCGTCTCTTTCGTACACGATAATTTTTATATTTAAATCTAATATTTTTCATTTATCTTCCGTTTTATCGAAA
The DNA here is from genome assembly GCA_949628255.1 of Macrophya alboannulata. NCBI lineage: Eukaryota > Metazoa > Arthropoda > Insecta > Hymenoptera > Tenthredinidae > Macrophya > Macrophya alboannulata. Next base: position 385,326 of record OX451208.1, read on the forward strand.
AAAAGAACTTTTCCTTCCTTCCTATAGGGTATAATGATACATATATGTATACCCAACGTACAGAATGGGTAAAAGCGAAGATAATAATTTTATATAATATTATTATCATCTGTTAGTTCATGTATCAAGTTTACCGCGCGTAATTAATTTCCGAGAAGAAACTGCATATTATGCGTTGTTTCAAACTTGTTGTGAGAAGCATTAGAATGATAATTGAAAAGGAGAAAAGTATTATTATAATAAATCAAGGATATTTGCATATAATATAAATATATATGAGAATTCGTCCGATAGAAAAAAAGAACCAAAGTGGAATCTATGATAATATTCAAATTGTGCAAAAATATATACCTATATAGCCTCTTGATAGAAAAAACAAAAATTTAATAAAAATAAAAATAGATATTTAAATTGATGTAAGAATGAAAATGAAATTTGTATGTGTTATTCTATACGTATATGTGTATGATTAGAGAATAATGATACCTACATACGCGAGAAGGATTATATTGTTTAGCATATAACGCTCGGCGCGAGGTGATTTAAACAATCACACGTACTTGTGTGCACGCGTAGTAGATATATATGTGAACAATTGTGAATATACCTATGTATGTGGCATCGTATATGTATACCTACAAAAGTAAACATACAAGGATAACGACTTTATACCTGTGCCAGGGCCCAGGCCGTGGCGATTAAATCCGTCTCCTCGGTTACAAACAAGAAGCCAAGATATGTACCTATACCTACCTACCGCGATCTGGGCCTCTGCAGGCATCGCGATCTACAAACCCGCCCTGCCCTCGTATGTCACTGCCTGCAGAAACTCCTCGTGTATATCTGCGGTATGTGTCTTTCAAACGAAAATTCAATCTCTGGAGTGCAGGGCACGAGACAAATATTAATACAGAAGAAGAGGAAGAAGAAGAAGACGAAGAAGATGCTAGTATTAGATAATTATAACGGCTTCATGTTAGGAACGTCAGAATTGACACATTGGGTGCCAGTATAAATAACAGGTATGTTTACGTGACGTAAGTATAATTACGAATATGTAAATCTGTAACTTATAAAAACAAAAAAAAAAAAAGAAAACAAAAGTAATAGAATAATAACAGTAATTTAACATGCTATAGGTATATATTATATTCAATAAATTGATCATCTATTTAAGATTCTTGACATCGATTGCATACGCTTAACTAAAGATATTATAGGCTGTCATATGATATTGTATAAGCAGTATTATATTCGCAGGGGAAATAAACATACATTTCCCATTTATATCATATGCTATAATGTATCACGTCATGATATAATTATTAGTTTATTATACGGTGCGCGCAAACATTATTAACACGTCTCTACTCGCGACGTTATATTATACCGTAGAAGATAAGGGGGCATGATCATCGCGCTGTGAGAAAATAGCGCAACAGCTTATAGCAACGCGGGATATATAAAAGAAACTCCTCGCACGGTCGCGATACAATTTTTATCGTCGTGTTTAATAAAACTCCGCAGCTATTATACAGTTGCAGGAAGGCCCTCACACGGTCAAAAAAGAACTGAATAAATAAAACAAAGAAAATATACGTATACAGGATGGGATTAACGAATAATATGGAGAATATAGAAAGAGAAAATGAATGAAAAAAAAAAGAGCGGGAAAAATTTTTGTATATCTATTTGAAAAGTCGTTAGTAACGTTTGTACTGATGGCTGGTTACGGTTATGGTTAATGCTATACGAAAGTTTCCGACAAAGAGTCAACCATCCCGTTCGTTCGTTCGTTCGTTATTATTGTTACCACACACGTCGCCGTATCCTCTCTTTATGTGTCTACGCGCGGGTATAGCTCCCTTCCCTTCCCTTTCCTTTCCGAAACTTCCCCCTCCCCGTCCTTGCCACTCACTTCGACAGAGATCAAGCAGAGCGAACGACCTTTCTCCCCCGCGGATCCCGGATTCGAATTATCAACTTGTTAGAAACAGTTACAGGGCGTAAGACATACACGTTAATTAGCCGTTATCCGTTTAAGGTTATAATATATATATAATACGAACGTTCAGAACGACAGATTTCAGTTCGCTACTTCATACATGGAATTACATACTACAATAATAATAAAAATTCTTATTATCCGCATCGTTCTTCTTACCGTATCCTTTCATTCTCGTAAGAGAACGGCCGCGTAAACTCAGCTATAGGCATGTGTATGCGTGTATGATCGTATGTACATCACAACACCACGTGTTCGAAATACTTTGCAGCAGTAGAAGCAGCAGCAGCAGCAGCAGCAGCAGCAGCAGCGGCAGTAACAGTAACAGTAGCAGTAGCAGTAACAACGAAGCGCCAGGCTATACCAGAGCGTCTAGACTAACTCACCAGCTCGCTCACTCACTCTCGTTGGCTATTAAATGATAATAATTATATCAAACGCGTCGGAAATACCGCCGTGTGTTTGTATGCAGTAATGTAGTATGCGGATATAGTAACACGGACATGTATTATAGTGTTTTTGTATGCGTGTGCTTGTGTGTTTATTATATTTGACGCGAGAATCAATCAACGACTATACACGCATGTATATGTTACATATGTATACCTATATCGCGCGGTTATAACGTACGCGATGAGTTTGAATAATATATTATTTATATACAACGTTTAATGATTTATTAAAGAAATATAAATATATATATAATGAACTACGTCGTGGGTATATAACTACGGCAAAAATCAAAATTCGGCAGTTCACGCACAACTACATCCCACCGCACTATAATCGCGATTAGTTCTTTATTTAGATGATCAAATAACGTTCGAGTGAATATTATACAGCGGTTTAATTTATTGCCTATGCGACTTTGCAGGCTGGGCGCTTATTCAGATTTTGTAGTAGGTATTCTTACTGAAGTTTTGAAGCGCACGCGAAATTACGGCGGCGGTTCGCGAATGACTGCGACTACTGCGAGTGCCGAGTAGGCACGTCCCACGCGAAGGCGAAGGCGGACGGCAACGACTTCTTAGTTCGAAATTTTACGCGGTGTGGCAGCACCGACAAAAACCACCGACGCGTTGGGAAAAAAAATACGAAAGATATAATACAAGCGCGCGCGCGCGCTCGCTCGCTAGTAGAGGGGGAGTTAAGCCGGAGAAAGAGACAGTATGCTGATGGCTGAAAACGGTGCGAAAAACAAAAAGTTTGATAGATTTGAAAAGAAGCAAGAAAAAAATTAGGTTATTTCTGTTTTATCTTTTGAAAAAAATTTTTTTGCTTCCATTGGTTTTTGTTATTATTTGCTACAGATCAAACATTCGATGTGGGAAAATAATAAAAATGTATAAAATTTAGAGAGCGCGGTTTTAAACAATACTGTACGTTTTAGGTGTACGTCCTTTTAGCACCGATCTGGTATAGGGCACATGTGTGTATGTATGTGTGTACTACATACGGGAGAATCCAAGCTGCCGCGAAACGTCGCGTGGATGGATGAACACCGTTTGTTGTTACGATAGCATTATCGCTCGTATAGGTATAAGGGACTTTGTGGATTACACAGGATACGTGAATGCTGCAGGGTGAGCCCATACGTTCGACGATAGTTGAGTAAATTTAATTTTTTTTATTTATATTTTATTCCTCTACTTTTTCTTCTTCTTATTTTATTTCATTTATTTTTTTCTTGTTTGTAATAGCCGTGCGTGTTATATTATATGTTTGCGTATGAAGATTCACAGGGTGGTTCGTTTGAGAATAAATTTCATATTTGTTGTTGTTTTTTTTTTCACGATAATTTCTACTACGAAGGCTTGCTTCTTGCTTCTCATTTATACACGAAAATAATAATTCGCAAAGCGGATTGTATAGTAACGAGTGCAGAAACTGAATATACCTACCTATCTACCTACAGTCCTTTCTTATCTTTTCTAAAAATGTTGTGTTTTAAACGAGTCACCCCTTACGTTACACGATATCGGTAAAGGTATACACATATAGATTATCTCGGACAACTTGTGATCAAGGATCTCTGTCGTCGACCCCGTGTCCGATGGTGTTAGAAGGGACGAAAGGGGATGGGTAGGTACGGTGAAGATATAGATATTCAATCTATATCTTCACCTGCTGGGGCTAGAAAGCGGCTTAAACACACGACCATTAGTGATTACAATTCACAATGAAAACGCATCATAATCCAATCGTCGCGGAAACGAACTGATAAGAAGAATTTTTTTTCATCTTTATAACGGACACTTTTCCATAACAAAAATAGCCACAATGATTTCAATCAAATTTTCAGGACTATTTTAAAAGAAACCGTCGATCGATCGAAGCGATGTATCGGTTCCGAAAATTGCAAATGTACATACATGAAGTTTCAAAATTTTATGCACAATCTATATTCGCGCGGATCTAAATCAAAAGCTGGATGAGTTTTAGTCCAGTTTCCCGAATTTGGACCTAAAGATAAGAGAATTTAGTGAAATTTCACAATTTTCGAAGGTGCGAAAACATTTTACGATAAGTCATTCAGAAATAACAACCGAATCCATATTTAAGCCCGTACTTTCACCTGTATAACATATGATGGAAATAGTCGACTCGTGAAAAAACGATTGGTTTTTTTTTCTGTACAATTTTTCTGCCCTTGACACCGCGTTTATTATCATTATTATTTTTTTTCACATTTTTTTTTCTGTTTTTCAAATATGCGTACGATATTTAGGGTGTATTTTAGATCGCGTTTGCATGTGTGATGCTCACGTGTCTGGCGTTACGCACGTGTACCTGCCTCTACTCGTTGTTTGACTGGTCGGGTATTGATTAATTAGAAAGAACAAAATTGTAAAGAAAGGAGGGGCCGCTGGCGGATGTGCTCTGGGGTGCCCGAAAAAAATAAAACAGAAAAAAGAAACGCGGAAAATTCGGGGTAGCGTTTCAACAAGAGTGAAATACAGAGATGCGAGTACCAGAGAAAAGAGAGAGGAGAAAAGAGTGTGCCATATTATTATATAGCAATAGAGCGTAATAACGGGATAAATACATAGGGATATATGCATCGTCTACCTGTCCATCGATGTCGTTTTTTTTTATATGTATTTTATTTATTTATTTTATTTTTTTTTTCCTCGTATAGCTACAATTAGATATACCTAAGCCAATTATTATATCATCTAATTATAGGATAAGGGATTGTGAGCAAAGTAAAGCGCTATATCTATTGCATATGTATATACCTACTACACGAGTACCTTTTGCTTGTTCAACAATAATCACCTAATGCCTACAGACGAAACAATTTCGGTACACGATACAAGCATATAATTCATGTAGGAAGGCTAGAGAAACGCCTATGTATGGGTACAGGTAATACAGTGCGATATCTGTACGATGCAGGGACTAATCATTCGATTAACCGGTGTAAATATATGAAACTTTTTTTCGTTTTTTTTTTCTTTCATTTTTCTTCTTCACTTTTGTCTGTGTTATGGAATACCACCAGATGGCTAGAACCGTTTTGCCTTTTCCCTATTTTTTTTTTTTTCTTTCGTTATCCTCTTTTTATTATTTTGCTTTCGTGATAACGTTGCTGATTTAGATTTACCATTTTTACACACCGCATATATGTATATATATATATGGATATACCCTAGGTAAATAAACGTATGTACCTACCTATCTACCTATAATATCATTTATAGAATTATAAGGAAACGTGGCAGAAAGAATGAATATTATACCCTATATATCCATTCACAGAAATTAAAATAAATTTCATAAAATTTCTGTTATCCTGTTTTCTCCGTTTATCATTAACGGGACGACAAATTTCATCAATAATTTCAATATCCAATTAATTCCTATTCGTTCGGTTATAATATCATAATGAATTATTTACCTTACGTCTATACCTATATAATACTGAATTCAATTGCAGACGATAGAATCACAATATGAGAGCCAAGAGATGAACGGTGAAATTTTTGTTGGCAGGGGACCGAAAAATTTTTTCCATTTCGTTTTCGTTTTCATTTTTTTTTTTGTTTTTTTTTCTGTTAAATTTATTAATTCTTGACACTTTCTTTGTGGTCGACATCTGTTGGGACAGCTGCTCGCTGCAGTCGGTATAAAGTATACAATACTTATGTACAGGTATATGTGTAGTAGTTCAGACTTTATCTTGTCTACCTAGAGAGAGGGAGAGACCGTGAATGCAGCCGCTGTGCACCGCCCTCGTCACGAAATTATCTACCCCAAACCACCTACCAGTCGCTATACCACCTAAAAAAAAAAAAAAAACTCACCACAAGACGCAAAGTGGGCGATTATATGCTCTCGTACTTGTAGTAATCTTTTTACTATTTCGTGACGCAAGAGGGTTAATTCTAGCTAGTGTCTATGTCTCTTTCTCTCGCTCTCTATCTCTTTGCCAAGAATATGGAAATTCTTGTCCTTTACAAAGGGAAGAACGCTTCGGGCACTTTCTCGAGGCTAAAGGTTATACCTACCTGTCGCCTGGTATTTCGTCCCTAGAACTGTAGGGGCATTTTGCGTCTTTCGAACATTGTCGTTCTTATTTTTCGACATACCTATATATTGTTGTCCGTTTTTCCGGTAGGTACGAATTTGTGCGGGAAAATGGTATATATAAGTAATTGTCTCAAGGTATAATTTCACGTTCCAACAATAATTATTTATCGCTGATCGAGGATAAATGAATTGTTTTCGTCAATTTTGACAAGGGAAGATAATAGTAGCAACAAAAACGAAGACGAAAAAAAAATAAAAAATAAACAACAACAGAAAAGAAATAACTTCCTGATCGGCGGGGAAATTATCCTCAAATATTTAGGCACGTCAATTTAGTTGGCCACCACACAACGAAAATCCGAAACTGAGTTAACGAGGTCCAATGAACATGATTCCGGAAATACTTCCTAACGGAGTTAGGTACCCTTCGGTTCCGCCACTGTCCGAGCCGTGAATATCCTCGTCCAAAAAACTCCCGGAAAATGTGAAACGTGTGACGGACTGTGATAAATGATAAATCATTATCACCGGTTCGTCAGTTATGTAATTTACCTACCTATATACCTCATTCACATTACTAATTGTGTACGGTACATACTTATATATTCGCATGAAAATAAACGCGGAAAATCCTCCATGATTTTTTCTAAAAAAAATTCCCATGATCAGGTTTGACAAGTTTTTCACTTTTTCGATATGTAGGTAGGTATAAGGTAGGTTATAGGTATACAATAGAAACATCGCAGTTCCATATCGCCCATCGACGAGGTTCTTTTGTCTAAGCTTTCGCGTACATATGAGTATAGGTATATACCTATGTATAATGTATGTGTATATAGCTATATGAGAATTCGGCTGAGATATGTTCATGGAAATTCAACTGCGGGACACGCAGGGGCTGCGTGCGTTACGGTATAGGGATTTTTCTCCAAGGGTTTGAGATCCCACCCTCGCAGAGCGATGAAACGGTCTTTCTTCTTCTTTTTTTTTTTTTTTTTCTTTTCAACATTCAGGCGTAAAGAAATGAAGGAGTTTATAAATTTGCGATTCAATTTGAAGAAGGTGCAGGTTCAGTAAAGTTCACAGGTTTCTGCGCATCCTAGAATTTTGCGATATCAATAGAAAAAAAAAAGAAAAAAACGATACTCAAGCTACATGCGAATGTGACCAAAAAAAAAAAAACAAAACGCCGTTGATTCTTCCGAATTAATTAATTCTGATTATAAAATCGTCTAAATATTCGATGTACGTAATTTGCGGAAAAGTGGAATTCGCATCGATTCGCGAATACGCAGAAAAAAAAAAGAATCATTTTTTTTTTCATCAAATTATACATCTGAGCATAAAACAATGGTTAAAATTCAGTTTACTAACCCCCTAAATATAAGGTACATAACGTATAGGTACGTTAATCTTATACTTTGTTGGCGGTTGGTGCTGTGCAGAGCCTACGACATGGAGGGTGGCCACAATGGCCTTTGTAGCAGGGAGAAAACGGAATGTGAAAGCTCGTAGGGGCAAGACAATCGTACGAAAAACCGGGGAGGGGGGGGGGCGTAGAGAGAGCTTCCAGAGCTTCTAATTAGCAATTTAAGGCAATAAACGCGCGTATAACTTGCAGAGAGGCTTCTGACGCCACCAGAAATAAAAAGAAAAGAAATAATCAGAATGAAAAATAAAAAAATAAAAAAACTGAATTCGGGAGCTGCAACTCCGTATACGACTTTATGCGATTCGCTATATTCGGAATTATACATTTATATACCTGTAGGTATATACCCGCAAGGAAATGAATTAATGAACCTATAAAAAAGAAAAAAAAATTTCCACTTTTTGATGGATTTTTACAACTTTTGTATATACTACCCACAGAGGTATATTATGTACACTGTGTACTGCGGTGGTACCTATGTATATGGATTAATGAATAATTATGTATACGTGAGGAGGGGACGCGGCAATGCACTTCTGGGAGGTCCTACATGAACTCTGATACTGGTGATGGTGCAGTCATCACGCCTGCACGTAGCTAGATGTATATTGTATAGAACTGCAAGTGTAGGTATTTAAAAGACGAGTGCAGCATAGCCTGCACCAGGGAATTAAAATATAATGATATACATTATGGAGTGGATACCTACTCCAGGCAGAGGGGTTTATATTTACAATTAATCGTGTAACCGCAGTACCATGTTATGACTGGCCGGGCCTTGTCTCGTGTCTTATGGATGTCAATTTTCTTAACGCTTATATAACTTCGGGCTGGCTCGGAGTTAAGAATCAAGAAAGTCTCGTATTATACAGTAAGTGAAAAATTCCGAATTTTAATATTATACCGACTCACATCTCTTAGAATGAGCGTTTCCCCGAAAGTCTGCATACAGTAGTCTGTTAAAAAAAAAACTTGAAATCGAAAAATATTAAAAATTCCGAGGGGTGAAGATCCGAAAGGCGAAAACTCCGAAACTTGAAATTCCTGTCTCGTGTTCCTGAATTAAATTTCCGGATTTTTTGACTTCCGGAGTTTTGTGGACCGTCCGAGTTTTTCGCTGTCTGCATTTTCGATCTTTCCGAATTTTAATATTCCGAATTTTAACGTTTCTGACAGTTGGAAATCGTCATTTTGTCCGTTCGGAACTTCAGCCCAGCCCCGCAGCTCATACCTAACATACAGTACACACCGTGACGAGGATATCATCATCATATCAAATCTTCAAGGCGTATTAATTATATATGAAAAAGGGCTAATCAGTAACGAATTTTGAACGATTTGCACTGTTTCTGCGGATATCGAAAAACGCAAATTTATTATAATTGTTATAAGAATTTGTTGAATCTTAGGTCACTCGAAAAGTTTCGTGTAAAAAACTGAAAGACGAACTAATGGAAGAAACACGAGGATCGTTTTATACAGCTTGTGGAAAGATGAAAACCAATAAAATAAATGAATAAATCAATGAACAAACATGAGTAATTCGGTATATTTTTGTTGAAACGATTCATATACATACATCGACACGTCGTTTCGCTACTATAACGTAACGTAACGTAACGTAGGTATATCCACACATATCCTTATACGTGTATAAGCGTGTATATGTATATAAGTATTATTTGAATATATATGGTATAAGTAATAAAACGAGCGGGGCTCCCCTTCGGATTCACTGTAATATTCTATATACCTACATATACATATATACCACTACCACGTTATCGCTTAACGTTTCCGGTTCCGGGTCTACGCGAGGACGCTAAGCATTGCCGGAAGTGTAACATACACATACCTATATATGCTAGTCGAGGTACAAATTTACCTGCGCGGACTAATTTCGGGGTAAATCGTGTACATATTACATACATACATCGAGAATTATATAGCCGAGAATTTAGCCGAAAGTGTGATGGAAATAGGTTTTTGTATTTATTTATTTTTTTGTTTATTTTTTATGAACAAAAGAACTCACTTCATATAGGTATGATATACATATATCTAAGAAACATAATTACTTTAAGAATTAATCGATTCCACCTGACCGAGTTTTATTGTATATAGGTATATATAGGTATATGGGTACATAGATACCATATACAATTATGGGCAGACTGACTGTACGTATAGCTGCTATAACGAATATCACTGTCGTTTTTATATTGATGGAAACACGTCGATGTAGAATCGATTGATAACACACGGAGTAGAACATCGTATATAAACTATATTCTCGAGCAAGAATAACGTGTTTTGAAACGATAGCAGTATTTCATATCTCGTATATGTAGCCCTTACCCTTGATCGGCACGGCATGGGCTGAAGTTACGAATTTTCAATGTTCCGAACGATTAAAATTACAAATTCAGTTGAAACGATTTCGAGTTTTTCAGAAACGTTGGAGTTCAGAATAATAAAATTGGGAAATATCGGGATGCAGATAGCTAAGAAGTTGGAAAATCCAAAACCCCGAAAGTGGAAGAATCCGAAAATTTTATCGAGGGGCACAACGCTCCATGCGTCAATTTCAAGTTTCGGACTTATGACCTTTCGGATCTTTGATTTTCGGAATTTGAACTTCCGGTGATTTTTGATTTGAAGTTTTTCGAATCGTCTATACGCAGAATTTCGGGAAAATATCTTTTCTAAAAACTGCAGTTCGCAGAAATTCTAAAAAAATTCGTAATTTTGACCGTTAATTTATATAAATTCGGAACTTCAACCCTTCGCCAATATCTGTCATTTATCCTCCGGAGTCCTCGATTCTATATCATCTCGATTGTATAATTTCCATGATCATTGCGATGCAGGGATATAATTTTTTCTGTAAAATAATCATCAACGTGCTTTACAGTTTACCCGCGATTTTAAACCCGCGGATAGCGCATACGTACGTACGTTATATACGAAGCGCGGGGGCGGTGTGTAACCTTGGTTAGAAGGCTATACAGTGAAGATATTCAACCTCAGGATCGATCCTGGCTGCAGCCATGGCGAGGGGTAAATAGAGGCAAGAGAGGGTTTACTGAAGGGGTAACCTTGACCCGGGGATGAACGACCCTCTTGGAGCGCGTGGCTTCCTCTTTGCCCCTCCGCGCTACGCGACGACGACGACGACGACGACCCGATATGCGCGCACCCTCTACGAATTTTGATATCGGCGGCGCATAACGTATAGGTTATAGTACGTAGTATACGTATAACCTATACTCCTTCTTGTTTAATTTTCGCTACGTTAATTCCGCACTCTGCTGCTGCACTATCACTATTTTCGTAACGGCAGAATTCAAATTGGAAATAATTTTACTGGATTTTTTTTTTTTTTTTATCAATTCGAGAAGACAGATTCCATTGATCAAGTATATTCTCACAATTGCAATTGCTGCAGGCATCTCAGAAACTTAAAAATTCTAAATTACCTTTCAAATTTCATCCCTGCGTCGCGTTATATCGCGTCGTTCGATCGAAACTTATCAAAAATTTCATGATTTTTTTTTCCCGTCATTTTTTACACATGAATCTTACGTCGATCGTTCGTACGATTCGTGCGATCTATATAAGGTACAACCGCATGCATAAGTACGAAGGTAGCTGTGTATAAATAAATGAGTGAGCATCTATCCTGCTGCACGGGCTGTTACGTCGATTATAATATTAGCTCTTGAAAGTGGTCAAACGTTATTGTTGGGTCGACGGCCTTTTAGAAGTAAACAACTGATATATACCTACACAAGGTGTGTATAGGTTCAGCAGGTGGGAAGCGAGACCGACTATAAGAGAGACCTTGACTATTTTCCACCAGAGTTCCCCTCTGCCTCGGTTCACAGATTCTCGCCCAGCTCCTTCCGCAATCACCCGAATTCAAACCAAGAATCGTAACGCATTAGGTACGCTATTACTTTTATACATCCTTTACACTCGAGTCGAAGATAAAGTTTGTTATACTTGCCATTTAATATGAACAAGAATTTCCTCGCACAATGTACCATGGAAGCAACCGTCTTTGAAATTTTCTCATTGGGTCTCGTTGTCTGTGTTCGAGTTCCGTTTCGTGTTCAAATAAATATTGATTTATACGACTGAATATGAGGAACGATCGGGCAAACCGAGAAGATATAACCCACACGCCGTATCTGTGCAGAGGGGTCAGTTTAGTTATTGTTATTACTGTTCATCAGTAGACAACTGGGTAACGACTTGAGTTTACTGCAGGGCTTGCAGCGATCAACACCCGCCCGTATACGTATGGTACGTCTTTAGCCTCATCAGGAAGTTGATATGTGGAACGTGTACAGTGTGATTCAGGTCGAGCGCATCAAATTTTATGAGTAGATTCCTCGAGGGATTCTAAGACTAAATTCCCTTTACCAAAAATTCGAGGGCCTGATAGTTTCCGAGCTACGGAATATCTTAGTTGACCAATCACAGAGCGACTAGAGCTGACCGAGTCAGGGCCGAGTCAAGAGAATAAATTTATCAGTGCCCTTGGGTCTTAGACTGTAAAATTTGATTTTCGTTTTTCGTAGGTAACGTCGAAATACCTGGCGATAAACGAAAATAAAGTTTTACAGTCTGAGACCCACGGGCAGTGCCAATTTTATTCTTTTAACTCGGCCCTGACTCGGTAGGCTCCAGGCTTCTGTGATTGGTCAACTAAGATATTCCGTAGCTCGGAAACTATCAGGCCCTATAGGATACAAAAAAATTGCAGGATCTATACGTCATGAGGTTGTTCTTTTGCGAGCGCATGGTGAAAATAGGTTATTCAAAAATCTGTGTCACGATACACACGACGCAGTACCTACAACCAACCTATATACCAAACAATTCTGGCAATTTATTGCTCTGTATACGTATATACACGTATGTATGTGTGTACTAGTGTATATAATATTTCGTAGTAAATTCAAGGCAGCGTATATATAATATCCTTGAAAAATTTAAGGCTCACCGCGTGCTGCTGGTGCTGCTACTGTTACGTAGTCGCATGTAGTATTTATACGTGTATTTGTGTACGTATATATATACATGTGCTATGTATCCATCTGTGTATGCTGCGTGTATGTATATTATTGCATATGTGAACGATTGTGTCAGTCCGCGGGGCCGCGTAACGTAGATATACGTATATATACCTATATATGTATGTTTAGCGCGAAGGCCTTTCCCTGCTGGTTTTCCCTCTACTCTGCCCTTACGTCCTCGTATATATAAAATATATATATACACATACACACAGATATATACATATATATACATATATACAAATATAGACATATATACATTTATGTATGTATGTATTTATATGGGTACATACACAGCGAGAGAAAGTAATCAATACTATAGGAAGGTGCGTGGGCGTCGGGGGACGTAGCGGAAGAGGAAGAGGAAAAGGAAGAGAACCCGAGGAGGAAGAAGAAGAGAAGGAGAATAAGGAGCGGAGGAACAGGAAGAGCAGGAAACGGACCTGCAGTCTATTGCGAATTTTCGTAGGCACGTACATGTATATAGGTATATACGCAAATATAACGATAATACCATCGTAACAATTCAGAAAACAATACAATGCTCGTATGCCTATATTCCAAAGAAATAGAATACAATTAAAATTTTTCAAAATTGACCGTTCTTTTTTTTTTTTGTCAGATTAGTTTATCCTTCCTTCTTCACTTAAGTAGAGTGTAATGCACGCAAAATGATCCTTGAAATGTTTTTACGCGGTAAAACTGATATCACTTCAGGTACCAGGGTGTACAAATCGTAGAGGAAGTATAGGTACGAATTTATTTCCGATGAAAAATTCTTGATAAAGGCAGATTTTCAATATCGATTTTCTTTTGTTCAATGTTTCATTTCCTCTCGTTAACGAAATAATAAGTAATAGACTTCCTCAAAAAAAAAAACATTTTTTTATCGATCTCCCACTTCACGAATCAATAGTTTTTAACATAATATTGAACCTCGTGAAAGGGAATCGCCGTGCGATTTTTTTAAGTGGTGCCGCATTGAGTTTTTGTATTCGCCATTTGATTAACACGTAAGAAATCTAATTCTGACGGTTGCCGGGAGGTAATAAATTTTCTATACAACAGGCGGAACTCTGTATGGTAGCATTTGACAGTTATCCTAGGTACCCATTTTTCGAAAAGGTGAAAAACCACGTTTCACGCAATCTTGAATATCTCGAAGATCGTGCGGTTAAAAATTTTCTACGACGCGCCGATTCGAAGAAAACATATATCTGTTGTATAGAAAAATTATTATCTCCCGCCAACCGTTAGAATTGAATTTCTTACGTGTTAATCAAATGGCGAATACAAAAACTTAATGCGGCACCGCTTAAAAAAATTGCACGGCGATTTCCTTTCACGAAGTTCAATATTATGTTATAAACTATAGATTCATGAAGTGGGAGATCGAAAAAAAATAAAAGTTTTTTTTGAGACAGTAATATGTATACATCAAAGATAAAATTGCTGGTAGTGATACGCGAAAAATCTTGAAAATTTTGAGTCTACAGAAAAATTAAAAAAACATTTCCATATAGTTATAGAAACTTCTTACGAAAATTTATGCGTTTCTTTCCATGCGATGATTTCAATGACATGAATTAATAAAGTAAATATAAAGCCACTATCAACGAGTTCGCTTCATTTTATCGGGCTAATGAATACGTAGGTATGTACCTGTACACAGCTACATCGCGTATGTATACATGTATGCGCGCGTGTGTGTGTGTGTGGGGTGGATGTGTCGGTGCAGCAACCATTCGTCTAGCCAATATAACTACCGCGGGAATTAATTAAGTCCACTGCAGAATTTTATGTATAGCTGTGTATAGCTGGTATGCGAGAACCGATATACCTATATATTCTCGTGCGTTTTCCACGTTTAATGTTTCCTTACAAAATCCGAATCGATTCGCGTTCCGCATTAGCATACGTTTCGTATACTGTACTACCCATACGTATATTCGCACATATATATAATGTATTTGTGAAATTTATATGTACACATTAAATCTCGGAATCGCATATCCCATCGCCGTGTAGTGGCATAGCTGCAGCTAGCTTGTAACCGCCGCATCATATCTCTTGTCCATAATTGTCTCTTCATCATGTATGAATTAATAAATAAAATCGCACCCAACGCACGTAACGTCTCGCATCACAATATTCCTATAGATATACCTACATATACGTATTTTGTCATGATAAGAAACGATCACGGTCGATTTGATACGAATCGATCGCGTGAATCGTTGATTCTATATCTACCGTACCTACCTATTCTATCCTAGGAAAAATGTGAATTTGTTACGGACTAAATACGTTCATGGTCAAGATCGATGAACTTGCGGTCGAACGATTAATTCCTATTTTATTTTTAACCATTTTATTTTTGTGTCCGTACTTCGCCGCGCACGTATACTTATTATAGTTGCCTGTGCAGATTAAAGTAACCGAGTTAACGTTTACCTTTATTAATTGACGATAATTGAATAGGAAAAAACAAAGAAAAATAAATAATTTCCACCTATTATTATACCTATGCCTATTACAGGTATATAGGTACAACCGGCGTGAGAAACTGGTAGAATAACGAGTCTGTAAATAATTTCTGTTGGGACTATAAATCAATAGTCAAGAACACGACTATAACAGATTGTAGAAAAAAAAACTAAAAAAAAAAAAAAATGGTTCGAAGGGCCAGAACTTAATTATTATACCTAGAATATTATACTACAGGTATGTTATTATCGTAGAATTAGGTATATTAGGTATTGTATAATATATACTCGTGTCTACTTAGTGGAGAGTTTTTTTTTCTCGTTTTAGCATCAAAGCCTGCAAGCTAAGCTTTATATCTGATCTCTTCGGGTATACGTCTGCAGCTAAGCGAGAAATTGCTGCACTGCACTGTCAACGGAGAAGTTGTGCTGTAATATATTAACGCAGCTAAACAATTCTTAGAAACTTAGATATACATATATGTATGTCTTGAGTTAAGTTAGGATTAAGTTTGGTTGGGTTGGATTGGGTTGGGTTAGATTTAGCTACCGGAGAACTCGGTTTTATCCTGAACAGCTCAAGCTCGCGGACACACATTCTACACGCGTCCAGTGCATGATGCATAACATCTTCGCTTCGTGTCTTTCTGATGTTGCACTTTTCAGATTCCAGTTATTCATAATCTTTCTAACACGTCCTAAGACGTACCTTCGGGCTGCAGCTTTGCTATACATTAACTCGGCTAGAAAGATTGTAACGTTTTGTAATGAAATCATATAATTTACGAGTAATTGTATGCAATATTAATTGCGCACATTATTGAGCAGATATATGCCGCTGATATTACAATCATCTCAAGGATTGGTTAGAAGAACGCGACACACCTACTCGAGTCCGATTTACACCCGGGAATTATCCTTGATTTAGGTATATTTCGAAATAAGCGATATTTGGCAATATGCAATTATTGCATCGGACAGCTCCTCAATATTGTTTCATTTACTTTTCCATTCATCTATAATCTGGAATTTTATTTTCTTACGAAATTTCAGAACTGATCGCGGTGCATATAAACTTATCCAAAGAGTGCGATTATAGATATTTTGAATTAAGAGCGAACGGAATAAATTCAAAAAAATTACTTCAACGACCAATGATTAATTTCTAAATTAAGTATACCTACTAGGGTGGTGGGTGAAATTAAAAATTTCCGGGTCGTCCCCTAAATCAACTTCAAATAAATAAAAACTAATCGTGTAATTTTTTCAGAATTTTATTTCAACATTTAACCCTTGACCACAGAGGATGAACTTTTCCAATTAAAATGTACGGGGTTTCGCGGTCTTTCCAGTTATTATTTTATTTTAGGACTAATTATGGGCCTAAAAATTTGAAATTCTCACAAATTAGTCTACTAGAATGCTGCTGCGTGGAAAAAAATTGCCACCTCCGAACCCTCAAAATTTTGTATGGGTTATCCCATGCCAATATGATGATTTGTTTTTTTTCAATGTTTTCAAATGTTTCTCAAAAACATTAAAAATATATGTTTCCCGATGTTTTTCGGTTTCTTCACATTTTGCATTTTATCATTACATTGGCATGGAATAACCCATACAAAATTTTAATGGCAGGGGGGTGGCAATTTTTTTGCACACAGCAGGATTCTAGTAGACCAATTTGTAAGAATTTCAAATTTTTAGGCCCATAGTTAGTCCTACAATGAAATAATAACTGGAAAGACCGCGAAACCCCGTGCATTTTAAATGGAAAATATCATCTTCGGTGGTCAAGGGTTAAATGTTAAAATAAAATTCTGAAAAAATTACACGATTAGTTTTCATTTATTTGGAGTTGATTTGGAGGGCGGCACGAAAATTTTTATTTTTAACGACCACCCTAGCTAATATCTACATACCGATGTGTATATTAAAAAAAGGCGAAAAAAAAAAAATGTATCCAGAATATCGAGGGGTTGATTTTGTACCGTTAATTGGGTGTATAAATTCGTCGATGATTATAAAATAGTATACATAAATATAAAAATTGTATATACGTACATCATCATCGAGGAATAAAAAATAATTATTACCGGCGATGGCAAATCGACGTAAAATTATTATTACGTATAAATGAATAAAAATGAAAAATTATTTCGCGAGAAAAATGATTTGAAATAAAAGATGTCACAAAAAAATCGAGACCAAATATTCGTATCACAACGTGGTATGCTAATGAACGTCTATATCAGGCCGGTTTGCAAATGGTGGCTGCCCACGGCCAGCCGCCATTTTTACGCGAATCGCACCTCGCGCAATTAAATTGGCAAACTTGACGAAAATTATTTCGATATTATTACCGTTTTTTACATCGTTCGGTACCTGACAACATCCGCAAGAAGATGGCGAGGCTTAATCATCCCGATATCGAACTCCGATGCACTTTGCGGCCGATATACGGGGTCAGTGCATTTACCCGAAGTTTTCCAAAGTGGCCGAAATATGACAGAAATAACAATTTTTATATTTTTTTTCGATTCCCAAATTTGTCCCCGTTAATTCGCCGCATCTATCGCACCGCAGAAAAAAATTATCATAGAATAATAAACGGCCGGAAATATCGGACGTATATGTACAAAATTGAAAGTATCATATGTGCAAAAGTTAGTAAAAATTTCGTGCAATTTAAATATAGCGACGCAAAATTATTACCGCAGTACCTTTTAGTTTCGTCAAAGGAATGATTTCCTTCAGTTTTATATGCCGATGGTCAATTTTGACGAATGCACGTCTCTGCAGTGACGAGCTGTGATGGCAAATAGCTAACAAAGTTCACTGACATGCTGCGAGTATGATGTTCAATGTATGTACACCCGCCAAAGCGCATAAAAGGGTGAGCCGGAGACTTGCATAAACGATCTGTTTAATTTATCGCGTTTCTCGGCTAACTGAAATATCCTCCTTTGTGCACATATCTTAGTCAGTTTTGTGTCAAATATAGATGAAAGCGGAAAAACTGCAGCGTAGGAGAAGAAAAAAGAAAAGAAGAATAAAATAAAGCTAACCAGAGTCTCGAAAAGCGAGTATAAAGACTGTCCGAAATAAGGGATCCGCAGTATTCATGCGCTTAAATATTTTAATAGTCGGGTATGGGTTCGCTCACGACTGACTGCTGCAGAACCTTCAGGATCCGAGAATTAAGGTTTGATATTTCGACAAAGTGAATTGCGAATCGATCGAAGAACGGATAGGAATACCTGGCCAAACGTATTATTTACGCATACGATATCCGCGTAATAGTTCTTCTTCATCCTGAAAATCAAAGGAATAGAAAAAAGAAGAACCGTGATTATCGTCGACGATGAAAGTGAACGATTAGCTCTAATTTTTTCGAGATTTTCGTCACTCCGATTCTTCGAACGCTGCAGCAGAACTGCGGTAAAGATTTATCTGTTCTTCTTGTTTTCTGGATGCGAACGCGTCCGAGTTTTAACCTGATAAATTCGTTATTATACCTGGAGAGGGTTTAGGACCTGCCTTTTGCAATATCCAAAGACTACGGTAACATTTGGGACTTTGAGACGTCTAGTAGGTAGATCCCAAAGTCGGGATCCAATAATCGGTTTCAACGCTCAAGGATCGTTTGGGGATTAGCATAAAATCAGGTAGAAACAGTCCCAAGATATCTGCTGCAGAGTATAAAATAGGTTAAATAAAGCGCATCGTCAGGTAGGTATAGGCGTCGACCCGGTGCGTTCCGACCTTCTTAGAAATCGTTCAAAATCATCCGAGGACCGAATAATATCCCACAAGCTATACAAGGATTTTGCAGATGTGCAGTTTATTGTATCGCGTTTTACATCTCTCCGGTTTCTCTCTTCTTTTTTTTTCTTTTTCTTATTTATTTTTTCTTCTCGTTTCCTCGGATCCTTTTCCTTCGATCAATGGGGGTCTGATCCCTCCAGCTGCCCGAGTCACAAAGGAAACTGCTATGAATTTTCAAAATCCTTTTTTCCCCCCGCATGAAGAATTTAGATTTTTCGTTAAAGTTTTAGAACTAGACCATCCGAGCATACGATAAACGGAAATGTTAGTAGTTTCTATTGAAATATGAATGAGAAAAGCTAGTTTTCTTATCACGGTCTAACCGCGGGAGATAAAGTTCTCCCGTTATAGTGTCCAAAAGTTTCTATTGAGCACTTGAGCCAGAAGAGAAGAGAAAGAAAAGAGACCCGAAAGGGGAAAAAATTGAAAGAAATAATAACGACGAAATGAAAGTCGACGATTTCTTCGTATATATTCCACCGGATTGAACCGCCGAATAAATTTTGTAAGTTTTCAACTCTGATGCAGAGACGGTTAGTGTCGTCGTGAAATATATGCGGCAAGATTTTCTCACGTGATTCTAAACGAGAAGGAAAAAAACATTCACCCCCCTTAAAAACTTTCCAGGTTCTACTTTCTGACGAAGGGCGATCGGAAGGCGTCAAACTTACCGACAGTAGTCTGGTTTGAGGATGAACTTAACGCGTTAAACGACCAAAAGATAGAGCCACAAACATACGGCGCCACGTCCGTCTCCGCACGTATAGCGTCGCGACGCAACGGAACGCAACGCAACAGCGTCGTTTACCGAACCCGACTACTGCCTGCGTATTACGCGTACGTGCAGCTATATAAACTGTACGGATCTCGTAACAACGAAAATGCGTAAATAATTCGGGGAGGAAACGTATAATTCGGTTATTTTTCGACCGTTTATTTCATTCGCGTTTTGATCTTTCATCGAAATAAAACGCAACGAGGTTTGCGCACGCAGATCACCGGCGTACGGTTGTTTACGCAGCGATCGAGGATCTGTTACAGGTCATTTCAACGCGATATACATTTTTTGGCAAATTTTCTCCTTCCACTCTCGAGTCGTACCTATGGCAACAATTTTCCGTTACTCAACGGACCAGCGATTAGCTGGTATCAAACGACAAACCAGATATAACTACGTAACGATGATTTTTTAACGGTCCCAGAGCTGAGAACCGCACTGTTGATTTTTCATTTAGATAGGTAATCGTGTGTAGATTGATCGCGTTTTGCTATTATACTTTTTATAGATTGGTGTATCGACTAAATGCCGGGCCGATTCGAAGTCCGGAATTTAAAAATTTCCGAACGGTCCAAATTAAGAATCCATTTGTGAGAGGATTCCGAATTTTTGGAAACGTTCAACAAGTTCAGAATGTAAATATTCGGAAGGATCGGAATTCAGATGGTTAAAAACTCGGAAAGTCCAAAACTCCGAAGGTCTGAAAATCCGAAAATTTACTCGAGAGGCCCTATGCGTGAATTTCAAGTTTCGGATTTCCGTCCTTTCGGATCTTTACCTTTCGGATATTTCGAACCTTAGATATGAGTTAGTTTTTGAAGTCTACTATGCAAACTTTCGGGGAAATACTTTTTTTTAAAAAACTGTGATTCGATAGTATTGAGATTCGTAATTTATACCGTTCGGGACTCTTAAAATTAGGAACTTCGAACCGACCCCGACAATACCTACGCGGTATATAAGTGATTATCTATGATTAGCGGATCGGATGCATTATACGTGATGCATCGAGAAGCTTGATGGTTAATTACTTTGTTTAATGTTTATGATACAGAGATTTGGAAAGTCTCGTATATACGAGAGGAGGCTATAATGTAGGATGAGTTTAGGTCACGGTGGCCGCGTTTTAAACTGCGTTTTATCAGGGAGTAGTATGTTTTTTGAAAAGTTCGTATATACTGGTTGGGTATATAACATTCGGGAAATGACCGCGTGTCTCAACGCCCCGGCCCGGCCCGGCTAGGCTAGGCTAGGCTAGGCTGCGTGGAAGTTTCTAGCTTCTAGATAGATATACACACTATGTATTTAGTCTTGGTATAATATACCTACCTACCTACCCACCTAGCCGCTTTTCACGGGTTGGATGGATCGCGGTTATCGTTTTACGCTTGTGTACGTGTCCGATGCACATATACACGTGTAATTTCTTACGTCCGTATGTTGTACCCCGTGCCAGATATGCATTATTACCTATATAGGTACATGTATATACCGACTCACGATGATGTTAGAGAATTGGATTGAAATTTTCATCGGAAAATGATCGATATAAATCGGAGAAAACTGCTACTAGAAAAAAAGCACAAAATAAGAAGCAGAAAAAAGAACACCGTCTCGTCGATTCATAATAGCCACGCCTAATATTCAACTCTGACGATTATTTCTTGGCCAAAAAACGAAGCCATTACATTATTTTATAAGCGCGAAACGCGAGTTGTGAATTAGGAAAAACTTTCGGATCATCTTTTATTTGATACGAATCGATTTACACGGTTATGAGGTTCGAAATGTGAGCAAGTGATATTCCATCCTTGACCATGATTAACACCATATACGCGTTGCGAGAACAACGCTAATAGGCAAAGAATGCCGAGTATCGGATTTAGGATAGGATCGGATCCGTTGTTCCTTTATATAAAACGGACAAAAGAATTGATTTTTTTCGTTGATTTAGGTCGATATTTGAGTAGAGGGTTTTTTTCTTTCTTTCTTCTCTTCTCTTCTTTTCCCCTGGCGTCGATTGTTGTCAAGGTATTTTAGGTATTTGGTCGAAATTTTTCTAGTCGAATTTATATTTCTGAATTTAAGGTATTTTTACATCGCGGGACGCGTCTGCTCGGACGTCACGTACCTATAGTACGTTATAGCTCCGCTGCGTTCGACCGATTCTATTAACCTAATTTTTTTCTTTCCTTTGCTTTTCTTCGGTGTATACCAAAAAAACGTTTGAAAATTAATTTTCATCGGTATAATATGATTTTTTGTAAATGAAAAATTATCGCGCGATGCAGTTTATTGGTCAAAATAAAAAAAACACCAAAAAAATACGCTCCTTTTGAGTTTTTTTGGTGCAAAAAAAAAATAAAATAAATAAATAAATCAAAAAAATTTTACTTTTTCAAAAGAATTTATAGCTATATGTATATAGGTAAATATGTATTATATACTCGTAGCTGAAAAGAATAACGTGATTCAAATAGAATCGACGAAGACAACGTTTATTTCAAACTTCGGAATTCTCCTAACCGACATTTTGGATTTAAACCCGCGTCGCGCCACGTAGGTGGTATAACCGAAATAACCCATTCCGTGAAAAAGATACGGTAGGATAGGTATATTATACCGTTTGCAAGCGAAATTAATACAACAACGCCAATTACGGTGGCGTATTTTCCTTATACATCGTGCTTAATGCGAAATTTCTCTTTCCCAAATTGTCCGCACATTAGACATTAGCTAACCATTGATCTAAGACACATAAGTATTATACGTACAGAGTAATATGTCTCGGGGTAAAATCCTACACCTAACCGATAAATCGTTAATCTCAAAATTTTTGGTTACTTCCAACGAAAATCGTACGACTTTTAATTCTTATTACAAAAATAATTAAGTATGAAATTTTTACATCTTTTCGAAGAGTATATCTATAGCATATATACGATGTTAACTCAAAAAGTAATAATAATTATCGACATTGAGCCCCTGCGGCTTCATTTTTCTCTCATGTTCAGGAATCGGCCTCTGTGCAGATATTAACTCGAGATATACATTCCCAGGTATATACTTAATTTAAGAGACGCGGAATTAGTAGATATACAATTGAGTTGTACAGCTTGCAGTGTGCAGTGTCATCATACGGGATGAGGGTCCGCCATGTTGGCTATTGGGGCGGGAAACGCGTTCTTTCCGTACGCACGATTTGGCTGAGGTCTATTGCCACGTCGAGCGTTAAATCCGGGAAAGAACCTGGATCGGCACCGCGACATTAGTCCGTCGCGGAGTAGCGCAAGCAGCTCGCGGAATTCGGCGTTGTGAACGACCCAGAGTTGGAACCACCTCGACGCCATTATGGTGGCCTGTGTGACGCCAGGCCTGGGGACGCGATAACGAGAAGCGTCGCGCCACGTGTGACACAAGTGAGCGAGAGAGAGAGAGAAAGAGATAGAGAGATGGAGAGAAGAGCGAGAGGGGGTAGGGGCAGGGGCAGGGGCAGGGGGAGGGGGAGGGAAAGAGAGAGAACGAGTGAGCCGTAGGTGCAGGACGTGAGAAGAGCTGCGAGTCCCACTAATACACGCCGGGTCTGCACCCGCACACGCGTATGCGTGTACCGAGGATAAGAACAAGAGAGAGAACGAAAGAAGGGGGAGGGGATCCACGTGAAACGACGAATCTTGTGTCGAACTACGCGGCTCCTGGTTGGCGGGGTCGAGTGACTTTTACCTGTCGTCTTACCTGTCGAGATCGACATGGCACATAAAAAATGGAAAAAAACAAAAAAAAAAAAAAAAATTAAATGAAGTTAAAAGCTGCGAGTATTGGTGCCTTTAGGTGTCCAGAACTGTACGATATAGTATGTATAAATAGGTCGTGCAGGGTACTGCAGAGAGGTAAAATCTATTTGGCAGAGTTCAAGATACTTTTGCGGCAAATGAATGACGATATTCTCGTACATATATTATAATTATACTCCTATATATGCGAGGAATATTGATAATTTTAACATTCTAGGGTTCGCAGTCGCTGTTTTCAACTACATAGACTCTCTAAGAAATTTGGTATATATTCGTGTGTGCAGTGTATAGGCGTTTTCGTATATTTGATATAGGGAATTTTTGAAAATTTTAGCGCTGCGGTGGATGTAAATTTTGTTGATAAATATACGTTAATTTGCAAAATTAATTGACGCGGTTTTGTATTATACACACATACACATATGGAAACCGGGTTGAAATTCCGAAGTGTTAAAATTGAGAATTTCAATATTACCGAATCAAAGTTTTTAGAAATGGTATTTCTCCGGAAGTTTGCATGGTCGCGTTTCCAAAAACTGATAATCAAATAACACCAAATTCTGGTTAAAAATTCCGAGAGCCTAAGATCCGTAAGGTCAAAACTCTGGAACATGAAATTCGCGCATGGAGCCAGTTAAATTTTCGGATTGTCGGACTTTCGGAGAATCTTGATTTTCCGAATTTTTATAATATTCCGAATTTCAACGTTTCCAAAAATTCGAAATCGTCTAAAATGAATTTGTAATTTTGGCCGTTCGGAAGTTTTAAAATTCGGAACTTCAACCCTGTCCCTTATTTATATTAAGCGGCCCGCACATGCGATGAAACGTTACGTAACGTACAAGGCATTGATGACTCTTGCGCCATAGAAGATTTGCGAGTCGCCAACTGCACTAAACCTATATGCGATTTATTATGCCCGTTCAGTTGCTATACAGTTGCAGCGTTTCTGAAATTATAAAACTATACACGAGTGCATCGATTTATCAAAAAATTAATATGAACACGTAAGTATTTGGTGTATAGAAGAATTATAATTATTATCGCTGCAGTGCAGTATACTCGTTTTATGTATTATATTATTTCAATTTTCTCTCGGTTATAATTATACCTCTGCCTACTATACATATGTATATGTTTGTATGTATATGTTGTATGGTACGTAGTACAACGTGCCGGACGTTCTTCGGATTACATACATACCGTGCTTTGGAGGTTACGTAAGAGGTAGGTGTATAGGTACGGGTACTGTAGTTATAACACGGGGGGGAGGGCGGTCGACTGTCACGAGAAAGTGGCGGGTGGCGGGCTGCTGCTGCTGCTGTTGCTACTACTGCTACTGCTGCTGCTGCTGCGTGCATCGGACAGGTTTATTTCCCGCCATTAATTCATATAAACCTTGTAATACCGCAAGGATATAGTGTGAGGTAGGTACGAACAGAGTATCTATACCTAACCATAATTTTAGTAGGTATTATTCTGCTGTAAAATCTACCCCCGCGTGATAATTCCGTCGAAGCGACAAACAAAAGAGTAAAAAAGAAACAAAAGACGTCAGACAAAAAGAGGAAGAAAAAACAGATATACCCGCGCGGCTGTTTTTTACTTATTTCGTCAAATATAATTCATTTTATTATACAGTGACGATATTTACGTATTAGAATATACATATATGAAGAAAAACAAAAAAAAAAAAAACATTCGTTCCGATAGATATATAGAAATAAAAAAGAATAAAAAGAATCGCGAGATATATCAGCCGAATGTAGGTACATATGTACACGTACGACTACTTAAACAGGTCAAATATTATTTAGGCACACGTGCAGCGGTAGCAACTCTATAAGCGCCGCAAGTGCGGCGGATAGGTATATACCTATATAAAATTCTAATACCTATTATTGTCGGAAATTATTTCAACGATTAGAAAATTACCTGAGGATTATTTGTATACCTTGCGGTTGGGTTATGGAACACGCTTTTCGCTCGAAAAGTTAACGTATAATGGACACGGTTTGAGCGCAGTTATAATTCTACGAATCCTGTTTAGGACAAATATTTGCCATAAGGAACGTTGTACATACGTATGTGTATACTTAAATAGGGTTTAGCTAGATAGATAGATATAAATCGGCAAGATTAGGTTATGTGTATCGGGTAAATATACATTTTCGAAGAACAATAATATAAAGCAACTTGGATGGATTACTAAGGACTCAGATTATACGTAAAGAGGCACTGTGAGAAGAACTTATACCAACAAAAAATATAGGTAATAACTCGAATAAATTTATATATATACCTACATTGATTTTATAACACCGTTCAACTAGACGTATCTCTCTAATTTGGAAAAAAAAAAAAATTGAATAACAGAGAGAAGGAAACGTAGTTTCAAAATTTCTCTATAAAAAAAATAAATAGCAAAACAAAAAATACAATTTCGGGACGAGATTCAAGGAAATGGCTTGTTGAACAGTCCGCGGCATTATATGTAAAATAGGCGTACATATATGTATGTACATATAGTATAGGTACATTATAAGTATTTAAGTTGATAAGAAATTGGAAAGTAAAGATGTTTTGTTTGTCGTTTGAATTCCGATGGTCATAGTACGATAGTGCAAGGTATACATACATACCTATAGGTATTTGTACAATGTATATGTATTATAGGTATAGATATACGCGCGGTAGTTTTTGTCATAGTACAAGATACACGTTTATTACCTTTGACCATCGCCGTTGCGATCCTCGATATCCAATCGTTCCATCTCCTTCTGAAGGATCCCAGATTCTCCAAATTTATCCATAGACATAATTTTCTCCTCTTTGATATAATATTATAAGTTTTTGTTTTCTTTGTTTTTTTCTTCTCTACACGCGGTTAAACAATATTATTATATTTACAGTATAATATAGTAACTTTTCAATATATATACTTTATTATATCTTAATTGATAAGTTTTAGTTAGCTGCCGCTAACTTTGAGGTAGAATATACACTGGCACACACTGGATTTCTTTTTATTTTTTGTATTTTAATTTTTCTTTTTTAATTCTTCTTTTTATTTATCTCTCTTTCTTTCTTTCTTTTTTGTATTTTATTTTATTCTCTTATTTTTTTAGCAACAAACTGGAAACAAACACAACACTGCTCTATATCTTCTTTTGTTTTTGTTTGTTTTTTTTTTCAATATATATATAAACACGATTTCGGAATAAATCGATGAACGGAGAAAATTGAATGAAATTTTATTGATCAATAATAATATAGTGTTGTTGTTCCTCTGTTATTAATAATATATATATATATATATATTGTAAAACTTTTAGGTAATCACGTTGTCGTGGCAGTTTTCGAGCAATACGACGATATAGCCTTTTATATTTTTATATATAACTATCAATTTTCTCTCTTCTTTTCTTTCTTTATCTCTCCTTTTTTTCTTCTCCTTTTTTCCCTTATTCTTGCCTTTCAATCTTCTCTCTTTCCTCTCTCTCTTCTCTATCTTCTCACTATATATGATTTACCCTGTGATACAGTCTTTCGTAATAAAATGAAATGAAACGAGGACGCATAAACACAGGATCAAACTATAAGGAGGTAGTTTGCTGCAGGTAATTCGAGAGTTTTCAATTAACATATGTATATACATACATGTATGTATAATTTCAGTATTATATACGTGTGTATATAATATATAGAGGCGACGGGGGCTCGGGGGGGTAGGGGGATTTACTCCGTTGGTTCGTACTGATATATATGTGTATATATATATATATATATATATATATATATATTGTTTGGAATTTAAATACGGTCGACACAGCGGTACAACACGTGACACTTTAGTGATGTGATGGAATCAACGACGACGACGACGACAACGGCGATGAAATACGAAGAAGAACCAACGTAGAGACACTCGCGCACGCACACTGATCGGCCGGTAATACACACACACTCATACACCTATACACATATATACACACACAATTATTGCGCGCGATGGTTGTATACCGGATGAACGAAGAGAGGGATGCACAGGTACAAGACAGTCGTGAAGGGTATATGGTAAAAGAACCGCAGGAACTTGGTGCAATATCCTTTTACTCTCTTCTCCTTTCTCCTTCTCTTTATTTCTATCCTTCTCCTTCTCCTTCTCTTTCTTCGCCTTCTCCTTCTTCTCCTTTTCCTCCTCCTTCTCCTTTTTCCTCTCCTCTACTATTCCCTGAAGTCCTCCTATTTTCTATCTTCGTTGTTGCCCCTTTCTTTATCTTGTTTCCCACACCGCGTCGCTGCAGCAGGTCCCTCTTGAACCAGTCCTACGCGCGCGACGACGACGATCTCCTTTAGTAGAAATAATCAGCGGTATAAATTTTAATTCTCGAATGATGTTCGATCGGGCGCCCGCAGCGTTTGTAGACCCGTCGTAGTTTTCGATCGGGGTATATATATGTATATATATATATTTATATATATATGTATATATAATACATATAAATATATATATATAAATATGTATATATATATATACTATATGTATAAATATATACTATATTGTATATGCCCAATGTCGCCGTCGAAAATTGTGGCGCGAGCTGACGCGGCCCCTTAGTACAATACGGGTGTGTAGTGACGACCGAGCCAAAATGGTGGGTTGTCACCGATATCGCGGATCGCACTCGTCGTAAACTACTGACAACTTCCACTATTTATCTATTCACGATCACGCGGCACCACTTATGTATTAAAACAAAACCAAAAAAAAAAAAGTCAAAAAAAACTCGATGCACCAAATAACAGAATCCAAATTAAAACTGTGCGTGTGTTTACAGTATGCGGTTTAAGGGTGCAGCAGACGTTCTCACTCGCGCGCGCGTACCGTGTCGATTCTCTGTATATAAGTTTTGATTACCGTCCGAAAATATATATATGCAACGACGATCTACCTCTCTTCTTATTTTACGTTTCCCTCGTATTTTCTTATTATTCTCTTTCTTCTTATTCTTATTCTTTTCTTCTCTTCTTTTTCCTTCTTCTTCTTCTACTTTTTCTTCTTCTTCTTCTTCGGTCTCTTACAATTTTCTTTTCTTCTTCTTCTTCTTCTTCTTCTTTTTCTTCTTTTTCTTTCGAACTGAAGTAAATCGAGTTGAATTTTGAATCCGAATGATTTTTGTGGTGAAACGATCCCGTAGCGCAACACCGTGTGACAACGACAGCGTGTGCCTCCTCTCTCGCAGTGTAGTACAAGGGTATCTAGCGACAAGCGCGGCACACTGATATTATTTTTATAATCGTGTGCGGCGAGCGAACGGGGCGCCTTAGGCCGCGCCCAGCTTCCCCCACCCCTGTTACCTCCCCCACGCACAACCGCCGACCGCCCCTCTGCTCCCTTCTCGTACGCCCTCCGATCCCCTCCAGCCGCGACGGGGTCTTTCGCCTCTCAGGGGCAACCCGGCGACCGGCGAGGCTCTACCCCCCCCCCCCCCCCCCCCCCGCCCTCAGCCGCCCCAAACCCCAGGCCTCCCCCTGCCCCCCCGAAACCCCCGCCGACACCGAAACGATTAGAAAATGCGTACGTCATCGGAGCAACAGAGCCGTCTGGCGGATGCCGGTAAGCGTTAAACGAGGATCCCCCTCCTCCGGTGTTTAGGCGACGCCGCGCCGCATGGGTTGCGCGCCGGGTTTTCCCTCGCTCGACGCCGATGCCCCTGCCGCGCAGGGTTTTGGCCGGGATCGCTGTTGCCGCCGATGCGGCGCGACTGCGAAGCTACCGACGCGCCATCGACGCCGTAAGACCAACTAACGCCGCGTCACTCGACGTGACACGCGAGGCGCTGATCTTGCCGCCAAAACTCTTCTGGGGCGCCGGATAAACGAGAGGTGGATCGACGCCGCGACGCGGCGGGGACGGCGACGGCGACGTGGGCGTTTTAACATCGAGGTGCGTTCTCAACAGGCGACAAAACTCCTAGACTACGTTCAGAACGGAATTGAAACTATGGAACGTGAGGAGGAGACGACGACGACTACTACGGACTGCAGGTTTTACATTAGCTATCCCATACTGCTCGAGGTCTCGGCCTATATTAGGACGCGGTATAGGCATAGATACGTCACGTACGCGTGTACACCGCTGCGATTTCATACCTCAACCCGCACGGTATGTCGTCGACATATTTTCGCATCTTCACACCATACCGTTCTTGTTTATTCTACCTCATATGTATGTACCCTGGTAGCGTCGTCGTCACTTCATCGCTCTATGATGTACGAAGGGAATTCGTGTGCTGCGCGCGCCTTGGCCATGGCCCAGTGACCGCGAAGGCTGGCCCAAATTCTTTAGGTCTATGAGAGCTGATCCAAGTTTCATCATACTCCAGTACCTATACGAACAACTTGGCCCTGCGTTTCTATACCCATACACCGATTTCGTGTAGGCGATAACGCATGCCAGAGAGTATAGAGAGAAATCGAAAGTCCTCGAACCGATGTCGAACCAAACTCACTATCAGATGACCGGAAATAATCGACGATTGATAAGAGCGAATCGACGTGCGATATATTCAGAAATCGAACGAGCGTGGATCTTTACCGCAACAATCCATTAGCGAAGGGTCTGAGTATTGGCGGATTGGTTTTATACCGATGCGGAGAGAGAGTCGAGATTTGAATCGATTCTCAGCCTTTTCTCGTCCTGGTATACCTAGATTTCGAACGTGCGACCCTTCTTATCGTTGCGGCTGGGTCTACGCACCGTATACGCTTCTCTCACAGTGTAATACGCATTTTCACACATAATTAATCAATGGTTCCACCGCTGTGATATAGACAAGCTAGAAGATAAGGCATATTGTGGTTACCCACAATAACTAATTGGCGCCCTAGAGTGAGCAAGGTTCGGAAATGCTTGCGGTGTATATCACATCCGGTATAGAATCCAACCATAAACTTATTAACAAATAAGTATAATCGAGAAAATGGAAAATCTAAATCGAATGAAAAACGTCGACACAATTTTTTTTTTTACTTCGTTTGCGGGGATTAGACCCTACGACTAATGAGTACACCTGGATTATACCTGCAGTGCCCAATAATCTGCAAAGTTTTACGACACTTCCAGTTGGTTCGAATTTTGAGGAAATTTTTTGCTCCCGGAAGTTTTGCTCCCGACGTGGTTACCGAACTGAGATCAGAACTCGTCGGTATGATCCTAATTCCCTACTAATGACAACGGCGTCACCCCATATCCTCATGCTACTGCTGCAGCTTCACGCGTCGACGCAAACGAGATAACTAGGGAAAACCGACGACCAACTGTTGATGTGGTCGGATATCCACGCCCTGTTCTACTACGGCGAACACGTGACTTCGTCCTATTAGGTGATTCCACGAAATGTGCGGAAAAGTGACCTTTTAGTCAATTTGATGCATTTACTTCTTTTTCTCTTTTTTTTTTTCACGGGTTGTTCCCATTCAGCAACGAGCGATGCCTGATTATGAAACTGGGGTATTTCTTGGTCAAAATTTCACGTTTTGTAATACGGGAATTTACCACTGCGCCCATGCAGCAGTCATAATTCTCTGAAATATTACCGACCAACAAAATAGAAGTGATGGACTGCTCTCAGGTATTCGTATACTGTAACGGTTAAATGGTTAAATGCCTGCAGTGTTTGTGAGCTTTGTGCTCGGGTATGGATACGGTTCCCTTCAAAAATCTTCGCAGCAAAGCTGAAAGAGATCAGGTGTCACAAAGAATACCCGCACACCTAACCGACATCGAATTTTCCAGGGAAAGCTTCTTTTTTTTTTCTTTCTTTTTATAGAGAAGAAAGGAGAATGAGGAACGAAAGGCGATCGGAAGACGCGGTATACGCATCCCGCATATATTCGTATATGCGATGTACTTAAAAAGACGTTTTGATGCGCGCGTCTCGTATGTATATGGTAAATCAAACCTTAAGTACTAATTTGCTTAAATGGTAGCTAAATGCAAATAAATCGAGGGTTTCGAGTGTTTTGAACAATGGCGCAGAGAGAAGGAGAGACGGAAAAAGAGAGGGTTTCTAGGCGTGCAGGTAGGTATAGTCGAAAAACTAGATGGAAAAAAGAAGGAGAAAGAAATGCGCTGCTGCATATTTCAAGGGAACTGGATTACTACCGTCCAGTTATGCAAAGCTGGTCACGATTTTCAGCCTCTGTTCCGGGAAGGTATATACACCCGTACCTATACAGAAACGTTTGGTTAGGGTATACCTACATACATAGGTCGCCGGGGAACCAGGAAGCCCGACGTTGTACCAAGGGTACCCTTGGTTTCGTTGGTATAACGGTGCCTGCAGCTGAATCTAGCCTAGAGACGCCCGGATGCGGAGAATATCTCATGTACACACAAACACACTCGCGTACACGAACCGTAAAATCATAGACCTTTGGTAGACCCTTTGTAGACCCTTGTCGTATACCTGCCCTACCCTGCCCTGCCCTGCCCTCTTCGGTATACATAAGCCTATACAAGGTGGTCAG
This sequence comes from Macrophya alboannulata, assembly GCA_949628255.1. Lineage (NCBI taxonomy): Eukaryota > Metazoa > Arthropoda > Insecta > Hymenoptera > Tenthredinidae > Macrophya > Macrophya alboannulata. The sequence goes on from OX451208.1 coordinate 417,798, forward strand.
GCATTGGCATGCACCGGCGCCGAACTTCTATTCTCCTAGGAACTATAACTGTGCAGGAAAAATCATTTGAATTTCAAAGTGCCGATGTCTCCACGGGAGAAAGAATTTCCCACTTTTTAGCGGTACAGTCTTCGTCGCCATGCTCGATTAACGTTTGGAATACCGAAAGAGGTACTTTCGAAATGCATTCAGAAATGCTTTTTCGCCGAGAGTTTTAGGGGCTGAAATATTCAAACGCCCTGTATATATACATCTGTGTACGAAAAGGATATCTGTACCTGAATACAAGGTGCAGGCCAACTGCAAGCACTAGATTCCAACCAGAGGATTTTCTCTTACTACCTGGGACAACAAAGAGTCCTGGGATTAACTGCGATGAAATCATCCCCTCAGACCCGGGGCGCTGTTGGAGGCTTACCCAGGGGATTGCATTTTCCAGAATTTCGTCCTGGGCTGTTCCACCGCCGTTCTGGCCACTTTAGACCCGTGAAAGCGACGCTTTATTGAAAGTGTAAACAATTACTTCGTCTTCCGGGTATACGGTTTTTACCTCTCGTGGTAGTGCCGTCTATACACGGTGTTCCTAAAAATCAATCTGTACGAAGAAAATTATTCGAAATTTGTTGCTCTGCTCGAAGGCTCGTCGAGTGAAGCATAAGTTTGCATAGGTATACAAGACAAACTGCAGCTATCGAACAAATCTCACAACTTTGCAATATCTATGGCCGTTCTATAAGGCATTTCATCATGTACGACGACTGCATCGATTTCGAGTAAATACAGTATACATATTTCATGGGCTAGGCTATGCCTAGACTCCCGAGTGTGGTACAAAGAAACGAAAAAATAAAAGTTCATTTCTATCAGTAAAACTCATGGTATTCCTTAGGCGCTGCACCGGGCTCTGCAACATTGACCTGCAGGGTAAACCTATAATAGGTTGAAATTATACGGTTTAAGAGATATATATGAACGTTTATACAACCTAGAATCAACATTAAGGACTGCTCGTCAATCAGGGGTTAGCGATAACGAATCTAAAATATTTTCGTTCCATCGCATTTCATTTCACCATTCGTGACGCGGAGATTATGGTCACCATATCGATGTGTTATTTCCGTTATAGTTATACCGTTACCATCATTCCTGTGTGTGTATATCGGTTCAATTCTGACACAATTATCATTGCTTTGACCGTGTAATTATATACCTAAGTATCCGATTCCCATATATTTTGTCATCTTTAAGGTGTGTATCGACTAAAAAGACCCCGACCGAGTCCCACACGAAGTAGCGTCAGTGGTTTGGCTACTTCAGAATCAGTAAAGCGTTCTTTAAATATTCTACGATACGGGTTAAAAATACGGTTATACCGTTGATATAAATTTTTCATTCAAATTGGATGAAAATATTGTTATTATTACAATTGCCGAGCGGCAAGGAGTTCGTTGTAACCTAGTTTGGCGGTTGGTTTAAGTTTGGTTTAGTTTAGTTTTAGAGGTATATATACGAGACGAGGACGGAGGCGGACGAACGGACGCCGCGACGCCGAGTAGAGAATACGGAAGCCGTCCAAGTTTCAATGGATTCACAGACACGACGTTGTGAACGCAGCCCTGGAATGGGGATGAGGGGATGGAGCGGGATTATGGGGGAGAGAATAAGGGGGGGTAGAGCTTTCAACGCCAGTGTATATCCACGCATATTTGTACTTGAGAACCTGGGCCAAGGCCATCTTCGGCCAAGAACTAAATACATGAGAAACTCGCGCGCACGCACATCCGAGTGCGTTTACACACAACACACGCACACACACATGCGAATACCTGCCTATTTACAGATATTATATGACCAGTTAGGTACAAAGTAGGTATACACGACTACGCGGTTGCGTACAACTTTGAATGTGCGCCCGAAAGATATATGTACGAGAATTCCACAATTTCGTCACACGCGCACACACACGCACACGCGCGCGTTTACACATATATAGATACTTAAAGTCAATCGGGGATAAATTCGAGAATGACGATTCGTGGCGTTAGTCGTAGCTGAATATTTTCCCATCAGTGGGGATCAACGCCAAATGTAGTTAATCTTTACCAATAAATACCGTATATCGATTATCGAGTAAGTTATGCTCTCTATAGGGGTTGAAATTTCATATCGGTATACAAAACTTGAGGAGAATGTTCAAATCAAATTGTCGATGGAGAATTCGCATACTTTTATGAAAACTCAATTAATTGAAACAATTTTATTAACAATGAGTAAACTTTTGGTCTATTGCAATACTTACCGATCGACGAGGTAGGGCTGTGCTATAGCTGTTATCGCGGAATTACGAAAAAGTTTTCTACCATCAGCTTATATCGATCCTGTGCAAAACTATCGAAAATACTTATAAGGGGGTCTAGCTATAAATTGAAAGTATACTTACTGTCAGAAACCTTTCTTAGCTATATTTTAAACAATTTAATATATTGTCTGGGTATTCGGGTGTAGGAAACAATACTCGATCACCTTGCGAATCTGAAAGGCAACAGGCTGCTGCTGCTGCTGCTGCTGCTGTTGCCCTTGAAAATATTTTTCTAATCGCAATTAACACCGGCTATATAATAACGAGTGTGAATACTTAAAAATTGCAATCGGATACTATATATATCTAGGTATTACGATCAGTGAATTGTATTCGTCGTTAGTAGCAAGTTGGATAAACTGTTCGGAGACCCTTACCACTCGCTTTCGTAAGAACTAATCGTTATTTAAGGGTTAGCTCATTAAACGTCAAAGCAACGTCGTTGGACAAGGTATAAGACAGGATAGGATTATTAATTATTAATCGAGTTTTTGGCTGTTAATTAGACCTCAACTCGGACAACCATTCTAATATTCACTCCGAAATTACATCGATATAGAATATTCCTGCTGAATATGAAGAAAGTTCGATTAACGATGCGAGTTTTAGTTGAAACTCCTTTTGAAATCCATCCGGCTTTTGATTTTCACCTGTCAATTTATTAACAATGCTGGATCTTCTCTGTCCATGACCAGCGCGAGGCGATGTTGGCGTTTGTATTTTTCTACCTGAACGGTGAAAAGCCGATATGCACCGAATAGCCTGAACATGACCTGCACCTGCCTTGTGCATCAGCGAGTCAATTCTTCTAACATCGGTGGAAGTTTTTCGTAAATCAGCAAGACAACGAGACCGGGAAAAGTCTAGAAGCGGAGTTCTTTACCGCGCGGCTTCACGCTCGGTCGAGGAGATAATCGATTAAATATTTAACGAAGTTAGCTGATCGGACAAGGCTGCTGGTCAGCCGTTGTGTAAAGACATCCACCCGAACAAAGCCCGATTTTGAGATAGCTGCAGCACCTTTAACACAGGTGATGACCCCGATGTAGGCAGGTAGGTATAGGTGGACCTACCCTTTTCGCACCGACTGATAAAATTTCGTACATTCCTTCTATAGTCGAGGTAGAAAGAAAATAATTCACGCTGTTAAAAACGCTTCGGATAATTCTCTGAAAGAAAGAGAAAAGTTATAATCGAAACGGACGTGAATTCCGAGGTTGAGAGGAAAAAAAACAATGTAAAGGTAACGCACACGGGTCAGGGTCAGATGTTGGTCTAGTCGGCATGGAATGCCCTATATGCATATAGAGTCGAACAGTTGCGAGGTTAAACCGATTTGGGAGACAGACCAGGTTGTGGAGCCGGGTGTCGAGGAAACGCCAGCTTTTGTTTTCAAAGTTTTAATAACCGTTGGGGTAGGTTGCAGGGGCTGCAATAGGGCTGCGTGGGCTGCCTGTTCTCCACTCGAGGTTCGGCCCACTAAATAACAATGGTAATGGAGCGTGGCGCAAAATCATCAGACAGTTTCCGGTCCTAACTGCGGTCCCTATAGTCGTAATTTTAGCCGCGTAAACAACAGCCGCGGATCGTCACTTAATCGGGTATAGCTTTTGTACCCGATCGCAGAGCAAACCCTCTCCCTCCACCTCGGAGAGGTTAAATTAATCGAGAAGATCAAAGCCCACAGAGATATTCCCCCGCGGTTTCGATATCCAACTTGGCTTAGTTTGGAAAAAATAAAAATAAATAAATAAAATAAAAAATGGAAAAGAAGATTTTCCGCCCTTCAACTCGTATATGGTATATGGACATGAACATGCGCGCAGTATGTATACATACATTAATTGGCGTCGAATTCTAATAGTTTCGGAATGCGAGAAAACGGAAGCTGCGTAACCCCGAGGAACGAGAAAACGGCGAGATGAACGAGAGACGTGCCCGGGGGCTGAGGAGTTCGCGCGGACGGGGGTTCGCGGAATCAATAGTGGCCACGCACCCTCTCGCAGGATTTCACACCGCGGGCTCTCTGATACTGCTGCTGCTCCTGCTCCTGCTCCTGCTACGGGGCTGGGCCATGCGGCTCCGTTGAAATTCCCCGTGGAAAATACCCTGAGGAAATCATCTGTGTACGGTTGCGGCGACAGATATATGTATGCATATATATCTGGTGTACTCGGCAATTACGGTGATACCACGGGCGCGAAATAATTTGCCAAAAGGTGAACGACCCTCTTTTTGTTATTGGGGCTAGGTCAAAGTTCCGAATTTGGAAAGTGTGGAACGGTGACAATTGCGAATTTCAATATTACCGACTTATAGTTCTTATAGGAAGGGTATTTCAAATCGTAAAACACCAAAGGGCCAAAACTCCGGAACTTGAAATTCACGCACGGAGCGTCGTGACCCGCACATTAAATTTTCGGAATCTGGGATTTTCGGACTTTCCGAGTTTTACGCCGTCTGCAATCCGACCTTTACAAATTTTAATATTCCGAGCTTCAAAACGCTTCTGAAAATTCTGAATCGTCTAAAATGAATTCGTAATTTTGACCGTTCGGAATATTGAAAATTCTGAACTTGTACCCTGCCCCATTTTATCTCGATCTCGAAAGTATATACGGTATTATGTAGTCGAATGAATGTCTAGTGATAACTTGATTTTGAACCAAAGGAAAAAAAAAGAAAAAATGAAAGAAATAAAAACGAATAAACGCAAGGAAAAACCGTGGGTACAACGTGGGGTACAATAACTAGCAACTCAGGATTAGAGATGGGGACGGAAAACGGCGGGCGAGACCTGCATCACCGCCACCGCCACCGCCGCCGCGGTCGCGTGGACAAAATTTTCACTTAAGAGGCTTCACCCGACCGAGCTTTCGCCTTAGGTACCTACCTACTTAACTCTCGTCCCTTCCCCGAACGAACGCCCGACGATGGCTAATTGACTTTCACCCGTGTTGTATAGTTACGATTATCATGAACATCGTGACGAGCCTTGGTGTAGTCTGCAGGTTATATACGAATAAAGTAATGAAAGAAATTTTCGAAATAAATTGATGGGTGGATGGATGGAAATTATTTCCATTAAATAAATCAATTAGCAACATTTTATTCATCTGCGAAATCTTGACATACGATTTGGATCGGAAGCTCTTTCACGTAGGAATATCCATTTTCAAGTAAGCCTAATACGAAAAGTATTAGAAAAATGCATTCAAAACGCATTTTCGGCGATTCTCAAAACAGGCCAATTACGCCGATGTCTTGAAAATTTGCCGAATCATTTTCACCAGCCGGTTTCTCACAATTTCATCATTTTTTGTAATTGAAAATTTAGGAAATCAAAAGTTGAAAGTTCCGAACGGTCAATATTCCGATTTCATTCGAAACGATTTCCAATTTTTGAAAACATTTAACTTCGAAATTAGGCTTTCGACAATACAAGTAGGTACACTTTGAATCAGCAGCTTGAGAACCAATATTTCCCTTATTTCGATAGTTTCACAGGGGATCGATATATCAGCTGATGGGACAAAACTAACTAAAATCTGTACAATATATTAGGAACATGTCAAATTTGTTTGATATTTTTCAGTCCGCTAAAAAATTGTACGTTACACTTCTGCAGAAAAATATTGAAACAATCTAAATATAGGTAACAATGAAATTTAAGCGTATGTATGATCTACTGCAATCTACAATCTAAAATCTACGGTATTTAAACTATCGAGGGAATTAAGCAGGCAGATCGGACTCACCTCCATCCATTTCCGACCTGGTCGACGGGAGATTCTTGCAGTGCGGTTCCGCTACCCCTGTAAGCAGGAAGACACACTCTGTAGGTATAGGATGTCTAAGGATGGGGAATTCGAAGAGCATACAGACTACTACGACTACTTCCAGCATTGCAAAACGCGTACACAGCGTGTCCCAGAATTAAATGTCCAAAATGGACTAAATGTCCGAAATGGACTGAATGTCCAAAATGGACTAAATGTCCAAAATGAAAGGTGTCCTGGAGGAGGTCGAGCTGAGTAAATTTGCCCGAAGAACATGGGGTCTGCGAAGTCGCGTTCGCGAGATATCACAAGTTAAAAAAAAAGTATCGCTTTGCGCCGCGTCGACGCGGCGCAAAGCGATACTTTTTTTTTAACTTGTGATATCTCGCGAACGCGACTTCGCAGACCCCATGTTCTTCGGGCAAATTTACTCAGCTCGACCTCCTCTAGGACACCTTTCATTTTGGACATTCAGTCCATTTCGGACATTTAATTCTAGGACACCTTGTACATAGACGGTTAAACATATCTACCTCACACAAAGAAAACCCATGCCGCTGATACGAGTTTTGTACAGCTTTGAATGGTATATTTTATTTTGTTTCCACTTTCGATTAGTTTCGCATGTTGAGAGCAGCCCGCGGAACTAAATTATGGTAAAAAATTGAGTCCACGAAAAAAACGAAAAAGTGAAGAAAAAAAATAAAAATATAATTAATATAGTTTGAGATGTAATCGTTCTTAGTGCCAGGTGCAAACGGGTATACTATTCGGAATGGGATATCGTGCACCAATACGCTTGCAGTAGTTTGCCAGCCCGCGTCACACGGTATAAATTCTTCGCGATATGTGGTTTCTCTTAAACGACGGACTGCACGGCAATCAACTTAAATTACTCCTCAGGGACCGTATCACGTGTATATGTATATGCCAAAATTCGTTTCTCGTTTCACCGTTAACTGGTGCTGCACCTGTATCTTTTGTATATCTTATACGTCCGTTGGTAGGTGAGTAGGTAGCTATATACCTACTCTATATAAAATAAATTTCATTCTCAGAGTAATTTCAATCCATCCTGAAAATCCGGTGATTCGACTGCATGTTTTCTTCACCCGATCGTCAAAAATTTGCCGAAAGTGGATAATGTATGTATACGTAGGTATATGCAGGTAGGTGGGCAGGTGCGGTATGCCACCTGATCGAACTGATATCAACCTACCTGGTGAAGAAATCCCTGATGTAAGATACGGATCATTATCTGTTTTGAGGAAACATATATATTTGACAAAAATAGTGCAGCTATATCTGTCGCTGCAGCGCGGTGATTGCAGTTCCAATTTTTAGCTCCGTGAAATTATCGGAGATATTTCGGAGGTGGTTTTTTTTTTTTTTTTTTTTTTTTTTTTTTTATCTTTTCTCACGGATGAATTGTAATTTCTTATTCAGTGTCGGATCACGTTTTCAGAGAATAATCCCCCGACAGTTATTGCGTCGCCGTACGTATATAGCTTAGGGATACTTTGGGCAAACATTCGAGATAGAAAAAGTTCTTTTCAAATTTTCGAGGGGCGATCGGTTTTTTAACTAACAACAGCTCAGCTCGGACCTAGATCTTGTACCGACCCAATTCCTGCCGGTCCAGTTTTCTGTTTGCTTTTCGTCTTTCATACACGTCAACGCCGAATAACCTCTTCCCACCGCTCGACGCTTATATGGTATATATCTAGTCGCAAGGCACACATTGAATTAAATTGTATAAGAATAATGGATCGCACGATATTTTTGATCTCTGATATATTCAGCATATACATATTTTATACGATCGTACGTAGCATAACTGGTATGCATTATACGAGAGTTGAGAACCTGAAGTTGCACTTCGTATCACTCCTCTCCGTAGATTTATATCAATTTAATATCTGTTCGACGAATTTATGCGGATCGAAAAATAAGATGGGTCAGATCAAATTTTGACAAAACACGTGACAGTACAAATTTTTGACAAGTTTTTCGGAATCAAGTTTCTAGTGAATTTCGCTGAAATCGTGTCGCACAAGCCACTCAGCTATATGCAGCAGTGAAATTTTTTAATGCTACCCCGTTCGCAATTGATTATCAAATTTTTTCACTATTTGGAATAGAAGTTCTGTGCCTGAAAAAAATTATACCAATCGCACGAATTTCATCTAAATCGTGCGAACGACCACCGAGATATTAAAAAAAAAAAAACTCGTTTCAACTCCTTTTCCCTAAACCCTTGGATCGTTTTTACTCAAATTCAATACCTGATCTATAAATTGCTCAAGGTGTTTCTATTATTTCGTTAAAATCGGTATGAAGCTTTCCCGAATCGGAAGAGAAACTCTAGTTGATCGATCCTCTAAAATCCCAATTTCTTTGTTCTTCGTTTTTGCAGAAAAAAATGTGATTCTGTTTTGGTAAGAGTATGTCCTGCGTGAGGAATTCTAGGATCTAGAAGTCCGAACTAGATTTTCGCTAGTCTAGTTCGCGTCTGAGCTTACCCAAAGTGGACATGACTGTGGCTCACTTTTGGAAATCAGAATTTTATAACATGCGCAGATCCTGTCTTCAAATTTTGGCTCTCACCTTTAAGTCTTCGGTGAGAATTTGTATAATGAAATAAGAATTTTTATCGCGACTCGGATTTCCATACGTCCAATATAACTAATTATCTGGGTGTAGCGCGAGTATAGGTACCTAGCATCGAGCGACCTGGGCGATGCATCACGTGCCCGGCCCCCGCGACGCAACAAGTGTATCCGATGCACCTCGGCGCGGTTCTCTGGGTACCGAACAAGTAGCACCGAGGCGGGGGGATGGATAAAGGATAAAGGATAAAGGATGAAGGATAGGTAGGGATGGGGGAGAGAGAGCAAGGCCTTAGCCCAGGGGGTGGGGTGTGGGGCACGCGGTTGGCACGCGCCAAGTGCAACGGCGAGCGATTCATTCGCCCGGTCGACTGAGAGACTCGGAGACTTGCTCGCGGGAGCGAGCGAGAGAATGAGGGAATACATGGAACATGAAAACTGCACTGATCTGCGGTGCAGTGCACCAGTTGCACGGTGTTCGGCGGCGGTGGTGGTGGTGGTGCGGCGCCCCACACCTCTGCACGTCGTATGAGGACTGCAGCATTTGATACGCAGCGCCCGATGCATCAAGTATACACATATACTTACTTATATACCTATACCTACGTGTGTATGTATATATGTACCATCGCAGGTCGTAATGCGGTTAAGAAAGGCGTATGTATGTATACGAGGAGGGGAGGTTCCCGCCGGTGGTATAAGTAATTGTGTATCAACCTGCAGGCCGACGACTCGTGTGTCGCTTGGGGTTGCAGCCCGGTGCATATTGCGGCCCGGTGCAGCGCCGTTGTCATTCAAATTATAAAACTGCATTGCAGCTCTTTTGTAGGACTTGCTGTTATAATCGCAACAACCGTACTATACTATCGTATATACATACGGTATAAGGCAGGTAGGTAGGTATATAAATAACGTAGAAATGGCACCGACTCGAAGAGTCCAGCACGCGCCCTTAAAAAGTTAAAACTATCATCGGACAACGACTCGTGTCAACCGGTGATCATGCATGCTGACCCCTCGGGGTCTACGTATATGTATAGCCATAACGCGAAACTTTGGGCGTATTTAGGGTGTCTGGAAAAATGGACATTTCGTTTCTTTTTTACTTCCATCACTGATCCAGACGTTTGTTTCTTCACTCGAAACCAATCCTCCCAGGAAGTAAGCTCTAGGTATATCCCAACACTGAGAGATGGTGGGCGCCAATTTTTTGGGACCGAATTGAAGTTCCGATAATGCTAAAATTCCAAATTTTAGTATTGTCGAATCACAATTTATGGAATTGATATTTCCCTGCAAAAAGTCGGCATAGTCGATTCAAAGAACTTCAACGTTTCCAAAAATTCGAAATCATCCGAAATAAATTCGTAATTTTGACCATTCGAAACTTTAACCCCCCGCCACGCATCTGCATTCAAAATACGGGAATTTTATATCATTTCGATATCGTACGGAACCATTATGACGGAGAAAAAATTATAAAAAGCAGACTGATTTGCACCAAATTTAGTTTTCGACGGTTTTTTGGGGTTGTTTATAGTTTTAATCTGAGTCAAGATACGAAAATTCACAAGGTTGGATGGAATTTGTAGAATAAGTCGGTTCCGAGCCAGATGAAAATTGCTTATACTCAGGGTTTTCAATGTCCATCTGATTACCAATTTTCATGCGAAATTGTCTATTTTTTACAATTTTGATACGCCATATTGGACCCGGAGCTTAGAATTTCTCTGTTCAAACTTCGATTCTGGAATCAGCGAGCCATGAAAAAAATACCCCTTCTGAGTGAGCTTCGAACAGATCAAATCTCAAGAAACTTGCAGGCTTCGAGAAGTAAAGAACAAAGACAACAAAAAAATTGCTCGAGTCACCCCTCTTATAGTTCAGAGATAGAGCTCAACTCGTGGGAGGATTCGGTTTTTGTAAAAAAAAAAAAAAAAAAATTAGGTTCGAGTAACGAAAGTAAAAAATAGACTATCGATTTTTTTCCTTCTCCAGACACCCTGATACATTATCACGAATTTGCAAATTATGAGCAGGATTTATCTATCGGAGAAATAACTTCTATCTAGTATTTCCTGACTCAAAAATGGGGGAAAAAAAAAAATTGGAACAAGAGAGTGAAACGGCAGAGAAATTGATATCGAAAATGACGAACCGCGTATCTCGTGTGTATATATACAAATAATGAAGATTAATATAAAGATCACAAGGGATAAAGAGCTGACGATTGAATGACCAGACGTTGTATAAGTTCCGTGACACAGCAAAAAATCGTATAGCTGCAGGCAGATTATATACGGAGTTGCAGAAAGAGAGCAGGTGCCATTTTCTATGCGGTTTTTTTTTATCCTCAAATTTTTACGGCATGCGCCGATCCGCGAGGTCTAACAATAAGCTGACCATTAGCCGCGCCAAAGCCGTGAGTGCAGAGGCTCGCAAACAGGAAAAGAGGCTTTATCAATTTTCCTCTTCACATGCTTGTCTGTGTAGAACGAGGGTTTTTAATTTTTTTTTAATAATGCAAAAACTTCCCGTGCAACGGTCATTATTTTAAGTTCGCAGAAATCGAATTGCACAATAATTTTTTTTCAAGCTTTGAGATAAAGTCGCACGTATTTTGGTGTTTCCTATGTAGAATGTCGGTGGTTTTTTGTTTGTTTGTTCTCGTTGTCTGAGGATATGAAATTGAAGAAAATTTTTGAAAGAAAAAATGAAAAAATAGTTTTCAAAAATCGAGAAACTCGAATACAACATGAGCTCCACTGTATTCTCAATTAGTTTCGCCAACTCAATTCAGTCTTGCAAACTCGACCGAGTTTAAACTTTGAACGTACACGCGCACTTAACTGCATGCACGCCGCGTCGCGATGCATGTCAACTATTTTCTCATTTACTTATTCACTTCTGAAATCTTGATGCAGCGATAAAATTCCAAAATAAAAAATAAAAATCGTCACTCAGTCTATAAAAATAAAAAAATAAAAAAATCGAATAAACCAAAAAGATATTTTACTCTAGTTAAGCCAACCGAGAAATTATATTTTTACGAATCGGTTCCGGAGTGATTTCAATCGGATTACAATTATTTATTATACAGGGTGGTTTCTTTTGATCGCCCAATGCGAATATCTCAAAAACTAAAAGAGATACGAGAAAAAGTTTGATATTCAAAACTTGAAGGGTTCCGTTATGGAAAATCGCGAATGAAAATTTGTTCGAATCGCGAAAATCTGAAAATTATTTCTATAGCTGTTGAAAATGTTTGTTTATGAAATATAAAAATTTTTGGGGGATGAATTTTCGCCAATTTTTTTGCGCAAATTGTTAGGAATAAAGTTGCGCTTTATCGACGATCTTGTTGAATTGAAGTTTTCGTTATAAAGACTGCAAGCACGATGCGGGTGATTCAGGCGAGGCATGCATATACACGTGACAAGAAAAAAGGATATATAATAGACAAGAATTTCTGGAAAGAGAAAATGGAATAAAAAACAAAAAAACAAACGGGAATCGAAAACAGGAAAAAAAGTTAGAATCTGGATAGCTTTCAAAGCGATGGTTAATCCACTAGAAATATCTTTGAAGGCGATTATTATTATTATTTTCTTTTTTATCTTACCGTTTCTTGGCACCGCTGGCTACCGATGGCTCGACTACCAGCGACGATCCGAGGTACGTGTATCCTGCAACAGGTAAATGTATTACGTATACATAGAAACGGTGCTGCGGGTTTGGAAATATCGGGGAAAAGAAAAAACTGTTACAAATTTGAGAAAAAAGTGTTTACAATATTAATTATAAATTGAAAGAATGAAAATTTTCTGTATCTGTGAAAAAGTATTTTTTTTTTTTTTTTTTTTATTACTCTATATAATATATATATGGGGAATTCCATACCAACTCGACCTGGTCATGACCCTCGACCTCTCAGATCTGGTCTGCGATTTTTCATATTATTTTTCTGACTTCAAATAGCAACTAGAATTTTTTCCAGATTTTTCAAAATAAATTTGAGCGCGTCGTGATTTTTTAAGGTTTTTTTTTCAACACCTTGATGGCCGTGATCGAAAAATCTGGAAAAATTCTCAAAAATTGTGTCTTCGAAATGAAAATTTTTGACCCAATATTCAAAATGTCTGGGCTCTTGCTTCAATCTGTTTTTGAAGTTTTTGAACGAAAAAAAAGTGAAAAAAAAAAATAGAAGCAGAGGTCAATTTACCGTGGACTGTTGCTTGAATTTTTTTATGCATGCTACCGGATTTTTGAGAATTTTGCTTCTACTATTTTTCACTTTTTCTCGTTCATAAAGCTAAGAAACAGGTTGAAGCAAAAACCCAGACATTTTGAATATTGAGTCACAAATTTTCATTTCTGACACAGAATTTTTGAGAATTTATTCAGATTTTTCGATTACGGCCATCAAGGTGTTGAAAAAAAAACCTAAAAAATTTACGACGCGCTCACATTAATTTTGAAAAATCTGAAAAAAATTCTAGTTGCTATTCGGAGTCAGAAGAATGATGTAAAAAATCGTGGACCAGATCTGAGAGGTCGAGGGTCACGGCCAGGTCGAGTTAGTATGAAATGCCCCATACATATCAGCGATTTTCCCCGAAAATATTAATCATCGTTCTATAAGTAATTGCGTAATTTTTTGTTTGTTATTTATTTATTGATTTACTGTTTTTTCTCAGATCTAACGGAATTTTTTTCGACAATTCTCAAAGTAGGTATACGCATTAGTAAATGAATTATAATTTCGAAGGGGTTAGACGCGCGAGCCTGAGGTAGGTAATAAAAATAGTAGCTATATTGAAAACCGTCTATACCTGTAGGTATACTCACGTTACACATCGTAAGATTATAGTTCGCACCGTGTATACCTTATACTACGTTCGGACCGTTAACGGCATATATGCAAAAGCGATTAATCCGTTGAACAAAAAGGAAAACATTCCTTTTCGAATACTAGTCCGACAGGTTTTTATGATCCGCTAGGAATTTTCTCAGGGCATATTATACATACATAATACGTTCGTTGTATATACCGCACACACACCAACAACGTATATACATACACGTATCAAAAATGTACCCATACACGTATATAACTAAATAATACGTATACCTCCCCCCTGAACGTATAAAGCGGTGGTAAGCCGCGGGGATGACAAACGGGATACTAGAAATCAAGTTGACAATCAACAAAGTGATTCTTTTTTTTTTCGCTTCGTTTCTTTCTTTCTCTTTTTTATTTTTTTCTTTCGTTTTGTTTGTTCTTTTTCTCTTTCCATCGGGTTATATGGGTATAACCATGGAGCGACCGGACACCGCCGTATTCTTACATTTGGTTACAACGCTACACCAACACGCAAACACGCAAACACGCAAACACGCACACGGCTTCCATACTAGCTCTTTGTGAACGGCTCCAGCACGCATGCGATCTGTATATCCTCGTCTATCTAGTCTATACCTACTAGTCCATCTGTGTGCGTGCGTTATACCCTAAAGGTATGCATGTAACCACTGGATTTATTTCACATGTATCACGCGTCCGAGGCCTAGTAGACTCTCTCGCTCATATTCTAATCAGGATCAAGAGGTTGTGTGAACGTGGAACGTTCTTATGCACCCTAAAATTTTCGGGTTTACTTTCCTTATACCTTTTCCGCCAGGTGCAGCGTCTATACGGAACGAGAACCTAAACCGAGCTCTATATAACGACTGGCATTGCGCGGTGTGTTTAGAAATTCATTTTTGTATACATTATTATAAGAGAATTTCGGTCTGGATTCGAATGATCGTTTTTCGAAATTGTTTCACATTTTTCTATCATTTTTTCAAGGTTTTCTAGGCGTATAGCGTTTGCTATATAGGGAATTCGGTACTCGTCGACAGGTCACCGTCCGAGGCTCTTTCTCTCTCTCTCTCTCTCTCTCTTCCTTTCTCTCTATCGAAGCGGTTACCTGGCAGTAAGGAATTTTAAATATTTGGCCCTTTCTCTTCTGTGAGACCTACGCTCGGCTCCACTCTCCTTTCGGCTTTAATTCCTCCTCTTCTTCTAGCCTACGGTTATACCGAAGTCGTTTCTTCCGAACGGACGTTTATGTTACGCGCCGCGGCGATATAACCGAACCAGGTATAGGTATGTATAACGGATGTGGCCGAATTTTAACGAACATGACCCAGGCTAACACCAAACCATAACCGGGAGAGAAAGGAAACGAAAATCCACAAAAGTTGCATCGCTTTGTTGTAGAAAAAATTTCTTTGTATAATCGTCGGTTGGCTATCGTTTCGAGAATATGCGGTTTTCATCGAATGTCAGAGGTGAGGGGTTGATGTTCCGAACAATCAAAATTACGAATTCCTATATCAGAGACGATTTCAAATTTTCAGAAACGTTGAAGATTAGAAGTTTTAAAATCGGAACCGACGGTGCAGATTTTCGGGGAAATATTTTTGAAAATCTGAGATTCGATAATATCAAAATTCGGAATTTTGAAAATTCGGAACTTCAACCCGGCTCTTAACATGCGAGTATCTCATCGTGTCATCTGAACTTATCAAAATTTGGCCACAACGAATTCTAAGATGATGTTTCTCAGTGCGAGATTCTATATCCATAAAATCCAAAAATAGTTTCAAATTCTGTCTCAAAATGCGGGTAATCAGTTCTGTAAAAAGACTTTAATAAAAAAAAATTTCTTTCTTGGTATCTGAAAAGAGGAGTTAGCTTCTGTTGCTGTTTCTGACTCGTCTACTGTTACAGTCCTTGATCGGTGCCATGAAGGTACTCGCGTCGGATAAAGATGGTGAATTCTCGATAAATTTTTTTTTTGATTCATTTTTTAATTTTTTTTTTTTTTTTCTTCCATTTCTTTTAATGCCCAATTCGTTTTAGAGAATCAGCCTGATTTGGGGCGGCTCAACATATTATTATGAATAGACCCCGCTGAGCTCCGCAATGAGAATAAGGGTGATCTGACAATAGTGTGTGGCGAGTGGTATAATTGTTAGCGAGGAGTCCATTAAATGGACCATATATAGCACGTATGTATAAGGTATGGTATACGTACACGCATGTACGTGTACATGTCTAAATACACATATTCGGTGTGTATATATATACAGTAGGTATAGGTACACAATAGCGCGAGAGATGAAGAGAGAGAGAGAGAGGGAGAGCTGAGAGTTGAGAGAGCGACGAGCCTGTTGGTTATGCGAGACCGAACACAAAATACGTGCTTGTAGCTCAGTAGGCAATGAATACTTAAATAAAAATTGAAAGCAAAAAGAAAAGAACTAAGAAAAAAAAAAAAAATAAATAAAAATAAGAAATACGAAAAAAATGAAAAAAAAAAAAAAAAAACCAACGAACGAAAAGAAGAATGATGATGGAAAAAAAAAACACTCGCATATATACGTATGCGGACGCGTCTCTTTCTAGATGGCTACTTAGAAAATGCCGCCAGGTTTAACGCGCAAGGGATACGCGTTACAATATAATCTACATTTATGTACATATGTAGGTATACATACATACTTATACGTACGTACTACATACGTGAATAGAAAATTGCTTGGGGATTCCTCGATGTTTAGAAAATTTTCAAATGCAGAATTTCAAACGTCAGACTTAAAATCCTCGTCTTTTGAAATTTATGAAAAATTCGTGACGTCAGACCGAGTTCCATAAACTTTGAAAATTTTCTTCGATTCTCAAAGCTCCCTTGCTATGAGCGCTTTCAATCAAACGAAACTCTATCATATTATTGTAGAGCCGATCTAATTTTATAATATAATTTTTATTGTGATGAAAATCAGATTGATTTCAATCAGATTACAAACAACTATAAATGTAATCACATGTATATTATGGATGCGTGTATATGATATGATAAGTGTATAATACATATTCAAAATATATCACACACAGAAGCGCGCACACTGCTGCAGGGATTTGTATACATGAATCGGTTTTCGAATGATGGAACTGGAACGGAAGTATATATGTATAGTGGACGGGGGGGTAAGTATCATCTAAGCGGTTTCTGGATCGCAAGGAACCAGAAAATTCGGTCAAGTTACCGCTGGAATTTACCCCCAATAAACTCGCTCTCCGAATAGGCATATATCCATTGTACAAATTATTTATACCCACATCAGCTCGTGCTCTGGGGTAGATAGATCGGTAGAGGTAGGTAGATATACTGTAGTACCACACAGGTACAAATATACATGCCAAAAAATGTTTTGTTCAAAAATGATCGTGACACTTTTTTGTTCTTTTTTTGTTTTTGTCAAAGTAAGGGCATTAAAATCTGTGTTAGAAAAATTTATCCTACATTTTATTGTTCATGTGAATGACTCTGTTTTATTTTCTCTCTATGCAGAATTTCGTGGGTCAGATATTAGCCACGAGATAAATTCGATGAAATTTTGGCGCCTCCTGAGAAGAACAAGTAACGATTCTAAAATCCTTTCGCGGTCTGCGTTCCGAAAGAAAATGAAAAAAATAATAATTATACACTTCCAGGATCAACATCGAAGAAAATTCATCAGTTGATAATTTGGTATTGAAAATGTTTCAGATAATAGTGGTTTTCGTAGGTTGCGTTAATGGTGATCGTCCTAGCGAGTCCCTGCCTTACAGCGTTTCAAAGGAGTTAAAAAAAACGAGCAGTTGCTATGCTAGGCAATGGTTCCCTGATCCTTGATCAACCCGCAGAATGATGGGAAGAGCGAATAGCGAATAGCCACGGAGCGAGCAACTACCTTATACCGAAGAGTAAAAGGTCTTAAGCTCAGGAGTAGAGGGACCGATAAAACGGTCTCTGCGGTGGTGTGCCCCCTCGAATGCGTTCCTACCGCGTACCTATGCTCATCCCATCCCTGTATGCGTGTCTTCATAATATGTGTGTAGATTTTTAGAAGGTATATGTGCAAGAATTTTAGGAGGACAATGGACGCGGCATCAGGACGCGCGGTGCACGCTAGACTTGAGCTTGTATGTTCGTTCACACATGTCCATCGAAGTAATACCGAACACGAGTATACACATAATATTATCTAGGTATATGTATACACATGTAAAGGAGCCGTGTTACGTAACAACGTTTACTATATAGAATCTTTAACGACATCGTAGAAAAATCCATCTCTGGAGGTTAAGGATGTTCTGGTGGTACAATCGGCGTCAAAACAATAAGACGGACTAAGGTCTGTTTCGTCAATCTTGGATAATGATTATGTGGAAAATAATTGGTCAATATTAAGGAACGGATATTACCCACCACAACCTCCAAAAGTATAAAAACTTATAATGAAGTGTCAGAATCAGATGCAATGCTCAATTGATTCATTTCGCACCGAATTTCCGAGCTCATATTGCTATACCGATCTCCCAAAATCTGACTCCAAGATTCAAAAATCTGACGCCGTTTGGACTTGCGATAATGTATTATCCGCAAATAGTCGCAGTTCTATGATTGGCTGATACGTTGCACGGCAAATCTTGTATTTCTATGCAATTTTTTGCAATAAAGGGGATGTATAGCAGATGTTTCAACAATTTGTTTCGCTAAATCGGTGACGTTCGCTGTTGCAGTGAACACAAGGTCCGGTTGTTACCGTGACGGAGTATGCCTGAAGAAAAGGTCGCTGCAAAATCTCCATAACTGAATGAACGATGCGTTTTTCTCGATTATCTCTTCACTCAGAGAATCAGATGTAGTCATGTTGCACAGTGCAGTACAAGACGTGTATATCGGTACACCTAAATGCATTTCCAAAAAGTGGTTCGAGGTTCCGACAGACTGGCGAGTGGCTAGAATGGGAAGTTTCAGGGAACAGTGCTGCACGAAGTAGGCAGTCGGTGGATGTTGGGAAGTATTCAGGTATGTGTATACGTACCTACACGCGTATGTATATGAGAGTTGATCGTAGAGTGGAGTAGGTTAGCGGGCTCAAGAGCGGGACAGGGACGGGGTATGGATTCGGGTCCCCAAGATGGTGAGACGAGAAAGAGGAAGAGAGAGAGAGAGAGAGAGAGAGAAAAAAGAAGAGAGAAAGAGAGTAGGAGAAGGGGGGTTGAGAATGCCTCTATAGTAGTGGGTCACCACTAGCTTGGCACCCGACCGAGCGGGTATGTTCGGTTCTGTTCCGTTCAAGGTCTTCTGTGCCGCTCCCCTAAGCAAAATCTCTCAGGTAGGTAGGTAGGTAGGTAGGTAGGTAGGTAGAAGTAGGTATATTATCCCTACGAACGCGCTGGTTCATCGGCGTTGATCCTGTGCCAGCCAGTATAACCTATTGCCTGTCGGTTCAAATTTTTTCGAACCATTTACGACACCGCAATGAAATAGGTGCCCTATACACGCCATACTAATATACACGTGAGATTACATGTGAGATTCGTGTCGCGAGAATTCAATGTCGCCGAGACCCCCGCGGTCCATCCCGTTATTTTTTTATTTTTTTTATCTTTTTGTAAATTTCAATTTCAGTCAGTGTGAAAAAAGTTCTCCTATAACGATATCATACGAGCCTTCGATTTTACTGTACATACCTAATTTTTCGGATAATAATTAACCCCTGAAATTTAATTACATCGGAGACGTTTCAGAGATGTCTAATAAACTTGTCTGTTCGTACAATTTTTAAGGTATTTGAACTGAGCGTGAAATTGTATAGGAAAAAATATAAATAAAAATTACGAATAAAGTGGAATGTGAGTGGAAATAGTTGAAACATGATCGACAATTAACAGTAATTGGATAGAATTTTTCAAATCTTTAATCCTTACCTTCGAGTTTATGGTTCGGGTAGATCAACGGGACATGGAAATAATTTTTGAGGAAATATTCTATTAAATCAGTTTTTTTTTTTTTTTCTAGAGTACCGGTCGCATCGTTTATCAAAACTTTTTGAAATTTTGAGAGACTATTCTAAAACGATCTCACATTTCCGGGGAAATCAATAATATATGGGTCACTCTTATATCGGTTCGACCCGGAATCACATCGGTTTAGAATATTCCCTCAAAATTTGGCGGAGTTTCGATTAACGATGCGAATCTACGCAAAGCAGAGCTCCATGAAATCTCAAAAAATTTTGAATCATGTCCAAAAACGGTAGTAATCAATCGTGGAAAAACTGAGTCAGTAGAAAATTTTTTCACCGCACGTCCTGGTACTGATTTAAAAATGTATGACGTCCCTTTGAGAACGTATATAAGACAGATTCATTCCTCAATGTAAACCTTATTAGAGATCGGTACGAGATGAGATCAAGGCTTGAATAGCGACGTTTGAAACGTTTGATATAATAGTGTTTAGCATTCCGTTTGAGTAACTCTAGCGGCATTTCCGGACACGGTTGTATTAAAACTTTCCGATACCGGGATTATCCGCGGTGACGTTTGATTCATGATCACGGTGAGAAAGAGTCGTTGCAGGTATATGACATAATCTATCATCTCGCGTGGTTGGTCTTAGAAAATTCTTAAAAATTAATTAGCCGGACAGCATATAAAGACGTGGTTAATTTCGTAACTCGGTTTTATACTAATTGAAACAGCTGCGTTACCACCTGAGAAACTCTTAAGGTTTTTTTTAATTTAACGACGCAGTATAAATTTGAAGGGCACATACCTATATGCGTATAAGCCGTTTGTGTAAGTAACAAACACACGCACACACACACGCTAAGAATGTACATGAAATGTGTATTTTAGACCGAACGTGGATGATATATCGTTCGGTTAGCTGCTGCCTTCATGTATACCTCTCATATGCAACAAACCGTCGCCCGCTTGAAATATAAGAATTCGCAAGTATCCGCGTTCACGACGCTGTTTCAAGGTCCTGCCGAATTTCCGTAGTTAGCAAAAAGGCGATTCTTATTACTCTGAAGCCCTTTCGAAACGGCAAATCGCCGAGGTCTGCATCTAGCGTCTCGTAGATTCGACTGTTCGATCTATACGATCGTAATTCAGGTTCGCGCGGTTATTCGGTTAAGGTTTTCGGCGGGTTGGTATGGGTATTATAGCTGTGTATACCACCACCTAGAGTCCAAAAAGTAAAAATTGTTCGGTGGGTTCGAGGTTGGCCTTGTGGCATACTTGGTTTCCCGTCTCATTCCCCAATGGCTGGCGGGAGTGAGGCTGCGAGGGACTGCAGCAGGGAGACCCAGAGAGCCCAGAGAGAAAGAGAACAAACCGCACAATGGATTACTTAGGCGGGTAGGTTAGTTTGGCGGCGTTGAACCACCCGACTGCCATGCCCCGGCGCGTTAAGATAGGTCCTGGCTCGGATCACGGAATGCTGGTACGAGGACGATGGACCACATACGAACTTAATAGTAGGACCTACATTACGTACACTCCTACATTTTTTTTTTCCTTTTTTTGTTTTTTGTTTCCGTTGCTATGCCGTTTTCGATGCGAATTTTCTTGAATACGAAAATTTAACTTCAGTATTATGAGTCCGGGTCGAAGTTCCGAATTTCAGAAGAATTCCAAACAGTAAAAAATCCCGAATTTCGAAAAACTTCAAATCGAAAAAAAAAAACGAAGCTTCGAAATTCACGCGTGGAGCCTCGTGCCTCTTCATTAAATTTTCGGATCCGTCGAGATTTTGGACTTTAGCATTTCCTAACATTCGAAATCGTATAAATAAAAATGAATTCGTAATTTCGATTACTTTGGCAGAACTTTCGAAAATTCGAAACTTCAGCTCGGCCCTACAATTACTGTTGTGCCATTATCAATGTTGTGATTACTACCTAGATCATTATCGTTATCATTGTTATAATTACTATATCGTTACGGGTACTAAATCCTGTATCAATTATTGTATACATATATGAACATTATGTAGTGTGAAAATTAAGCGGCGTCACGGCTCGGCGGAGTGCAACGTGCAGTGCTCCGGGGCTAATTGTAAGTACTACCTATATACGTATCGTTATAGGTATAACCACGTATGGAAGGGGACCACGGTTACAGCCGATATGCGCTAACAAGTCGATAAAATCTTCTCGTTCATTGATGAAATTGATCGATCGATCAGATTTTTTCATTTATACACTTGTGCAAGTTTTTCTGTTACACGCCTTTCGAATCCGAACCTAAACGCGGAAACTAAAATCTCTCAAAAAATTCATACCGTTCAACTCTAGTTCAATTAATTGTATAGCTACCTTACTACGTCTATTACGCGTAGATTCGAGTGTATACGTGTTACATGTGCGTATATATCGTTAGGCATTATAACGGTACCCACTCATCGCCATGGTATCTGACGATGAGCCTCGTTTACACCTCGTTTACCATTTTTACGAGTGTATTTATATCTACCATTTTCATATACACGTATAACCTATGTTCGAGTTTCTTATCTGTATCATGTGTTTCCGTATACAGTTCGGAAGTAAAAAAGATTTCGAAATTCACGGTAAGAAGTCAAAGCTGTGAGTGTAACAGTCGAGTATATCATATTCGAGAAAATTATACCCTGTACATTTTGCAGTTACTTACGACGTTTCACCTGCAGGATAACTGATTAGGGACATAAATTAAGAACTTATCTCTACATCCTTGATGTGTAGGTATAGGTATAATACGCGAAACACGATCCGGACACTTTTGATTTGAGAAAAATGAAAAGAAAAAAAAAAGTAGTGCAAGATCACCGAGCTGTAGGTACAAACATTACGTGTGTATATAGTATATGAAGGTGTACCCATATGATATACCGCGTATATGTATATACTGTATAGTAAAGAGAAATGACGGGAGCGGACGCCATTAATCTTTAAATGAGCCGATATTATTTTAATTCGTAAGTCTCGACCGTCGATTCTTGGAACACGATCCTTTGTTCGACCGGCTGCTGTTGCTGGTGCTCGCGCTGGTGCAGGAAAGGGAATATTACAAGCGAATCATTCGCCATCGTGAGTGAGCGAGCGAGTGAGCGAGTGAGTGAGTGAGTGAGTGAGTGAGTGAGTTGGCGGGTTAGTATGTGATCTACGCATATGTGTAAAAGTTTTCTGTTCGTATCCGTTTAAGTATAATGGGATCGCGAAAACATCGACGTTCTCAAAGTCTCCTTTTCGACCAGCGGAATTTGCTTCACAGTTTCCGGAAATGTCGACTGGTTTGACTGCTCGACGAACGACGCGACGCGACGCGATCCTCGAATAGAAAGGGAATTTTAGATCGAACGAAGGGAAGTCACGAAATTTCACTTAAGCAAATTCCAACGATCAAATCTAGGGATTAAATTCTGAAGAACTAGATCTTTTTTCTGGTCATTCGGGAAGCAATTGTGAACGGTGAGTTTTGCCGTTGTATATCGTAAACGAATCATTCTTCATTCGAGTAACATATCGTATCGGTATCGTGCGTGTGAGTGTGGGAATTATCAACCAGGAAAAGCTTCATTCTTTCCTTTCGATAAGCGACCGCGGGAGAAGCCGATAAATTTCTTTAAACATATATACGTATATGCGGTGGTGGGCCCATGAGCAGGGCGAGGGTGGGTATAGTTTGAACATTTTAAAAGCGTCGTCGCTAGGAGGTATACAACCTCCCTTCTTCTCATCCGGACCAGACACTCTTCAGCCAGCTCGCCTAATTACAACGTCCAGACTCTAGCCCGTCGTCGGTGTTGTTTGGAGGAAGGAGGAAGTCAATGGCCCCGTATCTAAAACAAACAGATGTCGCCGCCATGCCCATGCCCATGCCCTGGCCCATGCAGGGGACATTAGGGGAAACGCGTTGGGTACACGTATATACTTGAGAAAAGTTTTAACCGCAAACGAAATATCATCACGGAGAAATAAGAAGAAGAAGAAGAAGAAGAAGACGAAGGAGAAGAAGAAGTTATAGTTGTGCACCAAGTTCATTCAGAAGTACAGAAACGAGACGGTCGGAATTATACATCGCGTCTCCTTTCTCTCGAAACTTTGGGGAGCTCAAGCCGAGCAACACTCGTCACAATTATAAGAGTATGAATGAGAAAAGGAGTGAAAATTCGCTCCTCGAGAGTGAAATCTCGTTAGTATTTTACGAGTGGAATCAAAAGTGGCACGATTTTTTTTTTCTCCTTTAAGAAGTGAATTTGCATGGATTCCGAGAATATTTGAAGACATTTTGTAGCATCAATTTTTGTAGCAATTCGATCAAGTTTATAGATTTTCCTATCCCGATAGAGGGATGATTAAAGCAAACACACAGAGAAGGAGGTTTCCTGAATCATGAATTTTTGGTCATGTGACTCAAGTAAGGGACCGGCTGAAGTTCCAAAGTTTAATATTATCTCAAACTCGCACATTTTCGAAATAGTATTTCCCAGGGAGTCTGCATAGTCGATTTGAAAAACTTTGACTCAAAGAACACCGAAGCTTCGAAATTCCGAAAGCTAAAGATCCAAAAGACCGAAACTCCGGAACTTGAACTTCACTCTTCAGTTAAATTTTCGGATTCTTGAACTTTCGGAGTCTCGGACTTTCCGAGTTTTCAGCTGTCCGCACTCCGATCCTTTCAATTTTTAATACTCTAAACTCTAACGTTTCTTCAGTAAAATTCAAAATCGTCTAAAATGAATTCATAATTTTTACAGTTCGGAAACTTGATCCCGGGTCTCGAGTAATAAAAAAATTTTCTGGACTCAGTAAAATGGAATTTAGATTCAAGAAATGGGTGATACTGCAAGGAATAAATAATTTACGTTTTTTTCTGAAAGTTGAATTCGATTTGTTCGAACCGGATGAGGAATAGTCGATTTCATGGACTCGATAGTTCAAAGAATTGACTCGACACGTTTCCGCACGTAGGTATATTTACTATCTGATCTATAGGGTCTGCATAAGTATCTATATACCATGCGTTTAGAAATTGGGACTTTTTAGTTCCAGCTGCATGAGTACAGCTTTGTAAACTGGTACAGGATATAAGAACGCACGCCTATAATAATAATGTAATGTATAACATATACAGCTGATGATTTTTCACGGTTTGAAAAGCTCCGGATGACACAAAAGACGACGACTGTACCTATAACTATATAATAACTACTCGGAGGCGACGTGGGTGGCTTTTAAAATTGGTAAGTGTAACTATTGTACGTTTTGGTAATGATCAACGCTATATATGCATATATAGAATACGGATATTTCGTTATTTATTATCTGTACAATGTACCTAAGTATATAGGTACAGGTTCGGTATACAGGGATCGGAATTTCATTCCGGAGTACACGTATATCCTGAGTATAGAAGGTAAAAACCCTCCCATCATCTTTTCGTCTCCAATTAACATCCGGATATCTTCACCTGTCCCCTATACACGTTTAGATCGTATATATCATTACGGAATACCGTTTGTAAGTTACGTATATACCTACATATATGAATGTATGTATACATAGGTATAGACCTTATAGATGCCGAAAATTTACGAAGCAACGAAAATATAATATATACATATATATGCCGAGTAGAGATCTAACGACGCGACGAGATGGGGTGTGTATACGCACATACTGATTCGACCCTAGGCAGCACGCTTTAATTAAGCCCTATAATTACGGGCCCGGGTTATAGGTGTGCCTGTGTACGTGGATAAAAACACTGTGTAGGTATATAAGGAGCCAGAAATTGGTGCATGTGTATACGTGTACATGTGTACGGTGTACTGATTCTGAAGCTGCTTGCGTGCGGGTACGTTAGAATTAGAGCTGCTGCATGCAGTACCGCGTATATGCGGGTGCTTGCATGGATGCCAATTGATGTCATCTAGACTTTCACGGTCACACGATGAATTCAAAGATCTCAAAGACCTTGCGACTGGATATGTATAGGTATGTATTATATTCACGAGTTCTGGGGAGGGGGACGATCGTCAATAAAACAATCAGCTCTTTCTCACTCGCTTTATACTCTCGCTCTATAGACTCGAGAGGGTGTTTATTCCCGAGCAATCAAACATATCCTGATGTGCGTATATAAATAAGAAAGAATTCAGAAATCGGATGCAATAATGGCATATATATACATATAGCGAAATATCGCTTTTCAAGATATAATTGAGGAAATCGCATTATTCATTCATTCATTCGTGGATATTCCGTGGCGATCTTCTTTTCGGACATGCTCCGTCACGATATCAAGTAGCGCTTGTGTTCACTGTAATAGCAAGTATCACCGTAATCGAAATTATCACCGTAATAGCAAGTATATTGAGCCAAATAAATTCTTGAAATATCAGCTGCATCCCCCCATTGCGAAAAATTGCATAGAAATCGAACATACTTGGCATCCGATATACGTAAGAAAATCATAGAACTGCAACTGTCCGCAAAGTCGAACCCCCCAACTATTTATGTTACAACGATGAATGGCAAAAAAAAAAAAGAAAAGAAAGAAAGAAAGAGGAAGAAAAAAAAAAAAAAAAAATTGCCACATTGTGTTACGATCATATGTGTATCTAAGCGTATACTCATAGTAGATTGTAGTTTGCCACTGCGTTGACAGATAATCGATGAGTGAGATAAAATATGTCCTATAGGTATACGTATAGGATATCGCTACCGCGCGAGCCTTAAACTGTCAATAATAGGATGGGGTATATTACAGTGCAGGGAATATGTGACGGGTGTATGCATGTATGTATATATATATATATATATATATATTTATATATGTACTCATACAGTCTACAAATAAATATATATATATATATATATATATATATATATATATATATATATATATATATATATATATATATATATATATATATATATATATATATATATGTATATTATATCATATATACATATACATACAACTCTTACCGATAGGTTATTATAAACTTACAAGCAACAATGTTATAAGAGTATGACTTATATACGTGTCGTTATCGCATCGGTGGCGCCTGCCTGCTGCAGCTACGATCTCCGATTATCTCCACGATACTCACTCCGCATCACTAATCCTATATATTATAACGTATACGTATAAGTGACTAATGGTTGACGATTTTCTTTCTTTTTTTTCATATCATTATTATTATTATTATTATTATTATTATTATTATTATTATTATTATTATTATTATTTATTTTTTATTTTATCGTAATGATATAATGAACGGTGGAATATAATTTCGTCGTGGTTTACTGCTTGTAATTTAACGTTTAAGCCATGCATCGGCTACCCTGCACCCGTACATTGTATACCAATCAATGAGTAGATAACGAGACTGCCCCAAATGCGATGAGATTTTTATTTTTTTTTTCTTGTTTTTTTTTCTGAAGAAATGTAGTGTAACATGAGGTTTGAAGTCCGACGATAAATGCTTTTTGGTTAGATAGGAGATATTTTACTAACGTAATTAATATATGAGAGATCCGGTCGTGTAAAATTCTCCCTGGATTAGATAAGTTCTTCACATATGTATATTATATATGTATGTAGGTATTATATACACATACGATATTTTATATACTCGAGTTTTAGAATTCTTACGACGAAAACACCATTATATACCAGTTATCAAATCAGCGATTTGACCTGGTTGTACGCCGGGGGCCAGAGTACACATTTTTATAGATAAGGTGCGAACTGCGATCGAGGGGATCAATGGAATACAATTTTTTCTTTTTTTTTTTTTTATCTCAGTGCAGCTGTATATATGTTGTACACATTCAATATCATCGTTTCGACAACAGCGTGGGCGAAGAATCAAAGAACTCTTTGAGATAAACTATAATTCCGCATAATTTTGCGTTCGAAAATAAATTCTGCATAAAATACCGGCGTAATAAAAATTATTCGACAATTACTGGAATCGAATATACAGAATTATCCATAATTTTTATACACACGACAGGTTGACGTCGAGTAAGAATTACCAAGTTTTTAATTTTTAATGAATTTTCTAAATCACGACTACGTCGTTCTATATGTATGAGGTTGGTTTTGAATCGTTCGTCCCCTTGCCGCTCTGTTCTCTCTCGCTTTCTATATATGCGAGCTTAGCGCGTAAACGAATGCCGCCTAAAGATAAGCGACAGCCAAGTTAAAGATAACGTTACGATCCCCGGGTATCGCTATGTACGATAAGCAATAAGATGAAAATAACACCGAAAATAAGCGTGGGTTATTGTGTATACGGGAATTTTTATAAGCGAGTCAATTAGTCGTCCTATATTCGCGGTTTTATATCGTTATTATCGGGATTATATGCGTACATATACATGTATGTGTATATATGAGGTATTCCACGGCGTTGCAAACGGTTGAAAAGTTAACCGATCGCAAAAAAATCATAATTTTGTCTTATCACACAACTATATCAAAAGAATTTATGTGAATTTTTTCAGAATTTTTGGATCACATTTTTTGAGTTTTTCCCAATTCCAATCTCTTTCTACGAACCTCCGTAGGTATGTCAAAAGTATAAGATCGTACAAGAAAATTTATAAGACAAAAAAAGTTGCAGTTTTGAATCGACTTTCTGAAAAATATTTTTTGGGAATTTCTCGAATCCCAAAAGCACCAATTTTCATCAAAAATACACAAAAATACTTTTTTTCAACCAATATGTCACTTTTGATTTGCTTCAAAAATTTACAGAGAATACTCTCAAGTGTTTACAGCAACCATACATTTTTTTTAAGATGGTTGGGTCAATCGTTTGGAAGCTATGCTTTTATTAATTCTTTGATTCTTTATATTTTTTGAAAACAAAAAGAAGAATTAATAAAGCATAGCTTCCAAACGATTGAGCCAACCATCTTAAAAAAAAATATATTGTTGCTGTAAACACTTGAGAGTATTTTATGTAAATATTTGAAGCAAATCAAAAGTGACAAATTGGTTGAAAAAAAAGTATTTCTGTGTATTTTTGATAAAAATTGGTATTTTTGGGATTCGAGAAATTCCCAAAAAATTTTTTTCAGAAAGTTGCTTCAAAACTGCAACTTTTTTGTCTCATAAATTTTCTTGTACGATCTTATACCTTTGACATACGGAGGTTCGTATAGAAAGAAATTGGAATTTGGAAAAACTCAAAAAATGTGATCCAAAAATTCTGGAAAAATTCACATAAATTCTTTAGATATAGTTGTGTGATAAGACAAAATGATGATTTTTTTTTGAGATCGGTCAACTTTTCGACCGTTCGACAGTACGGCGTGGAATACCTCATATAGGTATACAGGTATGTATCTGTATTGAGACTTTGAAAAATTTTAGGCAAATTTTCAGCGACACGAAGAAAATATGTAACAAATTTCACGTTTTGAGGTAATTTTTATAACCTGCACAGTATAACGTATAACTATGCGCAAGACGTATACTGGAGATTTTTGTATTCGCATCCATTCCGTTGATTGCAGGGTAATTATAGTGTGGATTTAGTTGTTCTGAGACAGGTTATGTATATAAAGCGTTGAATAAAATGAATGAAGAACTGAAGAAATCAAATTGGTTTCAGTTAGTGCGATTTGTCTCATTTGGTCCATATCCTATACTATATATACCTACGTGCGGACTGCTGCATCGTTTTATATATATACCTACGTATCATACACGTACAGATGACTTGGCCGTCTTTTTTCAAGGGCAGGTGTTCGCCAAGCCAATAAAGGGAGTCTGGCACGCGACGACGAGTTGACTGAACCACGCGAGACAATTACGTTGGTAGGTAGGTAGGTAGGTAGGTAGGTAGGTAGGTAGGTAGGTTATAGGTATATGGTTATATATAGATATATACTATACCTACGTATGTATATCGCCGAGGCAAGGAAGGCGATATCAAACAGGGTTTTCGAATCATCTGGAATCGAGATACCGGCCGTTATCTCTTTCCACGTTTGAACAACGTCTACCAGCTATAAAATACAAATCTTTAGCCTTCAACTTTTCGATACTTTGCAATTTAAATATATAGGTATATACAACCTATCTAGGTACCTATACGCATCTAGGTTTTACCAAATGATTTATAACAGGCGAGGTACCTAATCAACGAGGCTTACTATGGGTCTATATAGCGAGGTAAAAATTTATGTTATACATAGCGAACAATAAAAAGGATGGACCCCTCAAATTTTACTTATTTTCAATAAATTATGTGGCCAATATGATGATTCCTTAAGATTTAAATACTACAAATACATAAGAGTGTATTTTTAGGGGTTGAGCATGATATGTATAGTAGGTATAACGCATTTTGGTGTACGCGTATAGTATAAGTGTATTCAGCATCTATATATATATATATATATATATATATATATATATATATATATATATATATATATATATATATATATATATATATATATATATATATATATATATACATATAAGCATATACCAACTCGCGAGAATAGCGCAGCGCAGCGCCGAATGTGGCAAACTCGCTCGTCTATATATCTATGCAGATACATATTAGTGTACGGCTTTATATATATAAATATAGGTATACATATATATTTTCGTGTACACAGATATTAGTATTTATATATATGTCATGTACATGTATACGTATATAAATATATATATATATATGCGGTTTGTTCGAGAGGTCGTCGAACGATAGATATTTCCGCCGCCCTCCACCCGCTCCACCCTCCCACCCCCCGCACTCCCCGGGACCTTACGCGTATGCTAAGCAGACAGTTTTCATCGACGAAGAGTTAAGGAGAGAAGTGGAGAAGAGAAGAGAAGAGAAGAGAAGAGAAGAGAAGAGAGAAGAGGAGGGGAGGGGAGGAGAGGACCAGAAGAAGAACAACTTTGAAACGAGAGATTCGACGCCGATCAACTTATACTTTATACCGTTACCGCACCATTTTATTACATTTTAATTTATTTATTTATTTTTTTTACTTTTTTGGTAGATTTGCTCGCGGATAAACATCCGTGATATTATCGATAATGATCTTGGATGCAGATAAAACATGGGCAAAACTTATGTATGATAAGTAACCCGAAATACAATGATTTTCACATAGGTACACATAAACGTTGCAACTAGAATCTTTTAATACTGATGTAGGTATCGGTTGCAGCTAAATGAATCATAGAGGTAAATCAGAATCGTTGTATATGATCAAAAAATGGAAGAAACTATTTCTTTTAATTGTGGCAGGTAGCTCGAATAAGCGAACTTTTTTTTTTCCCTTTATCATAATCGGTTTATAATGGTGCGAAGTGAATTATATATCCTACGATCATTTTTACTTCGATTAAGAAGTTACCCGCTGTAATAACTATATATAACCTTTAATTACTTTAGCAAAGGTGGCCGCTCTATACCCTATATTATATATCAAGAAATGAAATTATTGTATCGGAATGAAACGGAGGTATAAGGTTATAAGACGTAAGTATAATATCTATATATAAATAGCAATTAGCTGAGTGAATTCTTCGTGGGAAGAAACGCCGCGTTCGTCGGTCGTATACGGAAAATAAATAAATAAATAAATAAGTTAAGGAAAAAAAAAAAAAAACCATGTACAAAATAAATATAACCAGAGAAGATAAAAATTAGGGAGAGAGAACTCGAGTGCAGAGAGCTGATTAGTCCTCTGCTCACAGGTGCAGCTTAACAGGCGTTGTGCGTTTATATATAGGTTTAAGGTTATACCTACATCATGTATTTGAGTATACAGGGTGGTCCGCTGAATACTTGTAATTATGAGTTGATAATAATAATATTGTTTGGTAAATATCTGTGAGTCGCGTGAAATAAAAGTGAGGATAAACTAAAAAAAAAAAAAGAAAAAAAAAAAAAAATTTTATAATTTCGATAATTTGCATGTTAATTATGTATCGAGGAACGTTGCTCTCCATGCAGCTAGCGCGCGGATCGAATGATATAACGAGATTTGTTTTATGCTTTATATCCGGGAAGATACGTTTTTTATTTTATTTTCTGACAGGTATCTATAGTAGGTATGTATGCGGTCATAGAAGAATTCCGGTATTTGGGATATGGAATTCGATTCATTTCCGTCAGAAAAAGAAAACAAAAACAAAAAAAAATTAGGAAGTCTATATAGAGAAGATTAGGAGCGAATCGACCAACCCATTAAATGTATCGTTCCAACTCAATTACCAGTTATCGTCTTCCGATACTCAAGCGTCAGACATTAGACACCTGTGCAGCAGTTAACGGCGCCTATATACCCGTGTCCTGTCCTGGCGCTTCGTAAGACAATAAATGATCATTTATCAAGCCGGTTAATATCATACCTAGGTATAATATATGTATACGTTCGAAAATTATTCGACTTCTTATGTATTTTTCTTTGTGTGTATTTACGTATTAAATGTACGAAATTATATCAAAATACCAATTAAGACCAAAGCGAAGAAAGAAAAAAAGAAAAAAAAACACAGAAGTGAAAAACGTAAATATACACGATACTTGAGCAAACGTCAATTCAAAGTTGACGAAATAATAATGAAATATCAATATAATTGCTTTTTACATCAGTGGAAGAGCGAGACGCGCGCTACAAGTTATAAGGATAAGTATAAGCGTAAGTCAGCAGCTTATATATCGCTGGGAATTCTCTTCGTATGACGTATATACGTTACGTTACACGTATAATATATCTAGACCTCGTAATAAACGCGTCGGTGTTGCTGACTTGCTACTATAGCTGCATGCATCGTATAGATAACCACATTGTTCCCACCGTTTTGGTATTATCATTATTATTATTAATATTATTATTAATATTATTATTATTATTATTAATATTATTATTATTATTATTATTATTATTATTATTATTATTATTATAATAATTATTTTTTAGATAGCAGCTTATCGAGCCTAGAAAATTTGTTTCTAACGTTATACCTATAATATCTACAATATAATATGTCGAGAACTAAACTCGTATCGCCGTAAGACTTTATTATACCTATAGTCTATTTACGAAAGGGACGAGCACGCGAGCCTATGTAGAAGAAGAATGAGAAGTAAAGAAGAAGAAGAAGAAGAAGAAGAAGAAGAAGAAACGAATATAATGAAAGAATGTAACAGTTTCCTGTTGTCGACTCTCTGCTGCGCTGAGCCGCGGCTGCGCGGGGCGGACGACTCTATACTCGGCCAACGGTCGGACGCATTGCTGTCTGCCTGCCTCTGCCTCAGCCTTCCAGAGAGACGTGAGTCAGTAATTCCAGTATACCATATCGTATTCGAGACCTAGAACCGAATCGTTGGCCTGACCGCCTGCCTGCCTGCCTGCCTGCCTGCCTGCCTGCCCGCTCGCTCGCTCGTTGCTTGCATGGCCTCGCCAGAGCTCGCGCCGAACTTAGTTCTAAAACCTAACCTACCAAACTAGTTCCATCCACTTCGGGAGCCGGACTGCTAGCGTTTGCTCATTGTTAGCGTCGTACGAGTACTTACCCAGAGTAAGATGTACACGTTTAGAGGCAGGGAACTGTGGAAGAATAAAAATTAAAAAAAAAAAAGAATTTGGAATATGGGAACGATTTTTCACAAAGCCTTCTATTCGCATACCATTATTGCCTGCGTGGCTATTGGTGTTGTATTTTTTATACATACATACCTATATATATATATATATATATATACCAATTTTCAGAGTTTGATATTGGTGAAAAGTGGGCCAAATCATGAATTTATACACCGTATTACAGAGTCGATGATTAGAACTCTTGTGTATGTGTGCGCGTGTGTGCGTCTGTATTTGCAAAGTTGGTATTGTCAATTTTTTTTTTCTACGATATCGCGGCTTTGTGTATAGGTATATATACCTATCCTTGAATTTGGCGGTGGGAATTTATTACCCCTTCATATTTCTATTTCTCACCCCTATTATTGCATATAGGTATAACTGGCAGGCTTCTTCCGGTTTCCTCCTCGCTGGGCTATATTTTAATAACCAGAATCGCGCGGCCCTTGACCTTCTAGTATACCTTAGTTTTTACACGTTTTACTATTATTCTTTAAACAAAAGTTATTTCCGTTTCGTATAGGTGTGTATACCTAGGTGTATACACGTATACTCTGAACGCACGCACGTATAACCCCTATACGTCGTAGATTCTTATAAATAATTCCACTTTATATGTATATCCAGCTGAAAGATAACGTGAAAAAAAAGACAACAATTCATTGTCTCGTATCTTCTCATTGTCAAATAAAATCGACCCAACTCGACGATAATTTGAATCTAGTAGGTAGTGTATGTATACATATACGTATATCCGAGTTTTACCGAAGACTGCCGAACTTAGCGC
The DNA here is from genome assembly GCA_949628255.1 of Macrophya alboannulata. NCBI lineage: Eukaryota > Metazoa > Arthropoda > Insecta > Hymenoptera > Tenthredinidae > Macrophya > Macrophya alboannulata. The sequence continues at coordinate 451,848 of OX451208.1, forward strand.
GCCAGAAATCCTAACCGAAGAGACTGTTATCACGCGGAATTTTGATCTGGAAAATTTTATCGTTCGGCAACTGACGTAGATGACTTGATATTTCAAGCTAATACATACGTAAATACAAAACGTTCTTCGCTTCGCCTCACCTCGCACCCCACTCCCCCCTGCCCCCCAGATACTTCTGCAGATTTCGAATTATTTTTGTCACTTATAGGTATAATTAAGATCTTATGAATTTATTCTTAGAACACTATATAACCTTAGCCTAGAACAACACTGCTGTACACACATCGATATAATCGAGTATAACTATAAGGTATATTATTAATGAAAATTGACATCACTTACATTCAAGTCCATTCTCCATGGTAGTTTATAAAGCTGGCTGCAAGCAGAGTAGAGTAAAGCTAAGCAGAGTAAGATACAAGGTTCCTCGTGACGAACGTAGGTATGTAATGTGTATATAGCGTCATGCAGCTGTGCGATAGCTATAGTTTAATAAGCATGGTATATGTATATGATATATGCATGGGATATAATTTTTTAATTATGAGAAAGGAAATTATACGAGGAAGTGGAGGATATACATTATGGTATGATTTAAGGAAAAAGCAGTATAAGCGATACAATAGGTTATGCTGTTTTTATTTATTTATTTATCAGCGAATTTTTTGTAGCAGTGCAAAATAACAATTTGGTGTTGTATAATGCTGTTAATATAGGTTATAAATCTATGAGGTAAAATTTATTTTCCTATGTAGGTATATATGTGTACTATACTATATATGCGTGCAGAGAAGCGGGTTAAAAAAAAAAAAAAAGAAAAGAACTGATGATTTATTACCCGTTAGAATTCTGAATATAATTCTGAAAAGATTAATATTGTATACCTTTTTCCAAGTAGTTATAACCTACGTACATGTATAGGTATAATATACGAATGAAAAGAAATTTGAAAATTACGATCCAGACAGACCGTGAACTCTGCAGTTCGTCCATATGTTTTAAAATCAATTCGCGAGCAAACGTTAATATTATACGCTAAAAACTTCCAAAAAAAAACTCAAAGAAAAAAAAAAAAAAAACTTCGTGGAAACAATTTTTGTCGTCTTTTATCTGGAGTTGACTCATCGGTTGATTCAAATCACAAACTTGACTAAAATATCAAAACTAACACAGTAGAACAATCGTCGTTATAAAAATCGTGAGAAAATTATTAAGAAGTTGTAAGCAGTATAATATTAGTCAACAGATTTCATGCTAAAATCGTCTTTTTTGTGTTTTATTCTTTACTTTTTTTTGATCGAAGCCAAATCTGCGCGTGCATTTAGAAAAGAGAGAGAAGGGAAGAGCGAAAGACAGAGAAAGATAGGGATATGTAGAGAAAGAACGTAAGAGAGAGCGCGTGCGCGGGTGACCTTGCTTCCGTAGACAAACGAGCCGCCATCTTGAGCAATCAACCGGCTGGCCGGCTCCCGCGACAGCGTGCGCGCGCGACTTTGTACATGCGGGAGAGACTGCGAGCGACATAACCTCATCGCTGGCTATATGCGTGGAGTTGTAGTTATACCATGCGTATAACGACCGAAACTCTATTTAATCCAAACGGTTAACCTCGGGCAGATGTAGATGCAAATTTATACCATGCATAGACTCGTGTCTTCCGGATTAAATTAATTAAATACACTTTAGAGACTATGTGCCGCGGGTATACAAATAATTATACCATATTCTATACGCAACATATTTCGTCTATCAAAATTTACAGATATTGAACGAAAGAGACAGCTATACCGGAAACAACAGGTTCTCAACTATCACGAATAACAACGTTATCAAAATCTTCAAAACCAATCTGAAGAACAACGAGAACTCGGGTTAAACTATACACGTAAATACGAATGATGATGACAAACCGATAGCGTACTAATACTGCATTAACATTTTACACAGGCATGATCTGCGGCGAGAGGGATACAGGAATATATAGATGGATAAATAGATGGATATAGATGGCCGGAAAGTACTCGGTCGTCATAAATACATATTATGTATGTATAGCTGTATAAGAGAGAGGTGTATAGCTATCGAGCGAGCGGTTGAGTATAAGGGAATGAATCTAGGCAAATACGAGAGGGTTATTCAGAAATATTAATCAGTACTCACCGTTGAGTTTGTCGATAGCTCTATCGGCGGTGGACTGGTCGGAGCAGTCTACGAACGCGTAACCGCCACGCTTAACTAGTATCGTGGTGCAGGATAGATTGTGATCCTGAAATAGCTGGCGTAGCGCGTTCTCGTTGCAATCCGACGGTAAACTGCCGACGTAGAGCTTCGACATCGTGCTTTGTTCTCCTTTGGAAGCTATGGTGACGGCTTGATTCCTTACAAATATTTTCGGTATGAAGCGATGAATTCGGTTGCACCTTACAACGCGAAGTCGCGGTAAACTGGCGACGTCGACAGGGGGAGGGGGGGTATTATAAAATATTATTTTTTCTTCAACTCTCTGTATATTATATAGCTGGGCTCGCGATCCCGCGCTGTTTTAAGATCTAAATCCGTAGAGTGGGGGAAAAATATATGCGTTATGAACTGACGACACACTAAACACCGGAAAATAAATTTAATGTGTACCCACGACTTTTCTTTTCTAATTTTTTTTTTTTTTTTTTTTTTTTTCAATTTCAATTAAACGTCAACGGTATATAACTCCGCGCGACCGATAAGACTTTTCTTCACAGTAGCTCTCTCTATGGCTTTGCTTTATAATTTTTTTTCTATATCTTTTATTATTACAGGTAATGGCAACGTGTTTCTTTATCCCCTCACACTTTTTTCTTTCTCTTTTCTCAACGTCGGATATACATATAATTGCGGCGACGCGGTGACGCTGAGCTGCGCGATATACTACCGCGATTTTACCAAAGAGTCACGTGTGCAGTCGCCCCCGCCAAGCCAGCGCGGTCGAGTCCGACAGTCTTGCCAGGACTTGGTATACCGGTGCAGGTATAATAGTTATTTTGACGGCTGTTAAATATATTCACACGCACAGTACGACGCGGTTATAAATTGATTATCGTTTTATCACTGGAACGGTATATTTTATTGGTATTTGTAAGCTATATTGAAGCAACGAATCGGGAAGACGTGTGCATGTACGTTTCACTGTTTTATTTATATTTTAACTCTACTTTTGTTTTACTTTCTTTACTCTTTTTTCTGTTTTCGCGCTCTTCTGTTCTCTTCGCCACTTCTTCCTCGCCCCTCGCGGTCTCGCGAATAACCACTCACTCGCTCTCTCTCTATCTCAGCTCGGTGTCTTTCTTCTTCTATTTCCCTCCGTCTCGCTATCCTTCTTCTTTTTCCTTGTCTATTTTCTTCCGTCTTTTCCTCTCCTTCTCTATTTTCTCCTCTTATTATCAATCCTTTTATCAATAATTATTAATGTTGATCGAAATAAACCGCGTTTTGCTACTTTCACACTGAATTTCTTCTCTATGCGGAGAAATATAATATCGCACAGTGCGTTGTTCGCGATGGTGGTGCACAGCCTGACTCCTTCTAGCTCGCGGACACCGCACACTCGCATCCTGCTGAACGGGCCTCCTTGCTTGCTTGCGACGCGCGATGCGAACTTGTTTTCTTCTTATTTCTTTTTTACTCCGCCGCGAACTACACGCCGTGTACGCTTGAATCGAGACGGCGCGCTAACCTTACTGGACGAGGCTACGTCACGTGACCGTACCACGACTCCCGCCTCTGAATGCGATTGGCGCTATACACGGAGGATTCGCCGACGTTTCCAACGCTCGACATCGGCTTATGCCGCTGCTATAACTTGCCAAATATAACGGGTGGTTTTTTACGCGATACATCTTCCCGCGCTTTTCGACAAACTGTTATTGTTAATCACAAGCGAGGGATCCTGTTTCGCCTCGGTTTTTACTCCAATTTGTACAAGGAATTCGATTTATTTCTATCAGGTTTCATTATTCGAGACGTTTTTTTTTTTCTTCTTTTTTACAGATTTTTTCTTCTCCTTTTATCATTATTCTTTTTCATTCTTTCGATTTGGATACTGTAATGTATCTATATATACCTACCTACCTTAAACATACCTGCGGCTTGTTTTCCACTTGTATTGTGTGTATCCCAGATTGTATCCATGAATGTAATAAATCTCCTTTTCACGCTATGTAGACCGCCTTTTTCCTGAATGAACATTTTTCTTTACCGTTTTTTCACAGAATTTTCTTATTTTTGAAAATAAACTGCACGCCACTGGCTGCGAACCTAATTCGGACTACGTACACTTTTTTCTTCTCGACTGAAGCGTATAGAAAATTAATTCAGGCATATATCGGTTACAAGCCTATACAAATTTTATTTTACGCTTTGAAAGCATGTAAAAAATAATTATTCTCTTACATTTGTAGGAAAATTGTGAGACTCAATCTCTTTACCCAAGAATTGCGTCGATTAACGATTAAAAAACTGTAAAATTTCTCTATCGTTATATCCAATGCTGGGGAATATTTCCAAGCCCCCATTATCAATAATCAGCTTCTTTTGAAATTATTATTTCTTGGAGGTAATAATTATGGCGCGATCAAATATAGGTACATACGTAAACTATTTAATTTAATGTAGATACAGCTACAGTGTGCGGAAATGCGGACTGCACCATGTTTCAAAGACAGAAAAGACAAATTTCTAGAGATTTTCGTGGCTCGAAAATATTGAAACCGACCTACGCAATTTTTTTCCTTTCAACGTCCCCTTCCAGAGAAAAAAAAAATTAGTATACCTTAGAATCGTATATATTTTGAAAAAATAAATTACGATGGATTGGTCCAACTCTGTGATATTAAGTTTTTTTGAAATTTGCAATCGTTCGTTATTTTTAAATGGCTTCGAATTTGAATTTTCGGATTGAAAATTCAAAACTTGTAAATATTAACGACATTTTTTCACTCGCATTGGTTTCTAATGTCGGAAGTTGATTGAATTTTATTCAGTTTTTGGGTCCCATGCAGCCAAATGTAAATAACTTATCGTTTGTACGATATCGGAATTTTTTCTCATCGACTATAACGTATCTAGAAATCGTGCGTCCCAATTTTCTTTAACTGCGGGTCCATATCCTCGTTGACGTAATACATTTATATATGCTGCAGGCGCCAATGCGAGATGCGCGCGCTTTCGCAAGCATCTACCTGTAACGTCCAGGATACACGTAGGTTATACCTATATACGTATAGCTTGTGTTTTAGGCATAACGGAGTGTAGTTCGCACGCACGTATACGCGTATACGTATTAATATACGTACACTCGTCACTCCCGCGCATACAATACCATCTAGGTTATGGCGGAGGGAGCTAATACACGTGTCCCTTGATGAGGAGAAGTGGCAACTTCTCCTCCGGGTTTCCACCCCTCGAAGGCTAAAAACATCCCTCGAATACCCCTCATGACCTTAGCGAGAACCATAAGTGTATATAACTATATGCTATATACATATAGGTAGGTATAGGTATCTACGCACGCAGTCCCGTATCTATATGTTGTTTATTTCGCGCCAATTATTGTTAAGTCGGGATTTAGGCAGGGTGAAGCGATTTGGTATAATAATAAGTACTAATCGTCGGATAATTCTGGATTTAAAAAAAATGACGGGAAAACAAAAAAAAAAAAAAAAATACGATATATCTGTGTACATGAAAATTATAAAAAAGTATTGAAGACGGATTGCATTAGAATATTTACACGTGCATTCTAAAAATCTTGCGATTGCATGCCCCGCTTGCCTCACGCCCTGCGTATATCTTATATATACGCTACTGTATGTATGGAGTAGGTAGGTATAGAGCTACAGGGTGGACACATATACGGATAGAGAAGTTTGTGTATGGATTTACGTTCGTACGTGATATTTGGACAGTTCAATGGCGTGCCGCCACAAGGGTGCACTATTAACGTACAATTTTGTTTCAAAATTTTCGGGCGCTAAGTTCAAGTTCTGAATGAAAGAAAAATTCCAGACAATCGCGAAATTCCGAATTTTAACGCATTACCGAATCACGGTTTTTGGAAAAGGGTGTTTTCCCGAAAGTCTGCATAGCTGTAGGCGATTTGAAAGAACTTCGAATCGAAAAACACCGAAGGTTTAAAATTCTGAAAGCTGAATATCCGTAAGGTCGAAACTCCGGGATTTGAAATTCATCAAATTTTCAGATTCTCGGACTTTTTGAGTTTTTGACTTTCTCAGTTTTTAGCTGTCTGTATTCCGAAATCACCGAATTTTGATATTCTGAACTCGAACGTTTCTGACAATTCGAAATCGTCTCGAATCGAAATTTCAATCCAACCCAAATTTTTTGCTAATGATAACCGTTTTTTGTAATATTAAATAATTTAACACGTAAATATCGCTCTATTCGTTTCTGTTTTAAGTTTGTTTCACATTTCTTCAGGGTACCCATATATTATCGTTATATATAGGTTTAAAATACAACAAATTGTATTACCTATATCACGCATGACTGATTCGATGAGATTCGATCATTTGTCCAAATATACGTGTATCTGTAACCTTAATAAATTTTCCCCGAATTTTTGACAATAATAATATATTGTCACGAATATTACGATCATGCGCTGTTATTCTGTACGTATTCGCGATATAGAAATGTAACGAGATCAAGTACACGTCTGTAATCTCAAAAGTGTATGACGGAATTGAACGGATTTCGAATAACTCTTAGATCGTACCATATAATACACCCTCGCAAAATTTCTAAATCAATATTGTTACGCCCTTTAAATCGGGCACAACAGATATTATAGCGACAAGCTGCCATAATCTGTGTACCTAACCGCAGGAAGGAAACGTACCCACGTGGGCGGAGGTTGTTTCTTCCCGCATTATATAACAAGTGTAAAGAGCTCTTAATTAGCTTTGATGTTTTATAGTTAAAATTACTCTCCTCCAGGTATCATGGATTTGCGAAAATCTTCTTGCGATCGTTATCTCGCTCGTATCTCCAATCTCAATTTGTGATTGCAGGTATTCGGCTCGATATTCGCACTCCTAATTGTTCATATGTACTAGAAATCATGTTAGAAATATTTCGCTAAAACACCCCTACGAAGTTGTAGTTTTTTTTTTTTTTTTTTTTTCAAAAGAATTGCATTTCGATTATATCTCGTTAATTAATAGAATCGTGGGACACAGATTCGTTATCGTTTTTTCTAAATTCTTTTTGTAACGTTTCACTGCACGTATATACCTACGCCCACGTAATTTCTGGCGTCTAACAGTTCCGGAAGTAGTAATCAAATGTAGATTTGCCTTGGCTACTCAACCTTAGCTACTTTATAGCTATCTGAACTGGTCTATCAGCTGAGAATAACACCGAAATGCAATTAATATTTTTCGTCTTATTCGAAACGAGATTCCAACGACACGGAAAGCGACCATTTCCGAGTTCGTCACACTTACGTATGCAGCTCAAGACATATTTTTATCAACTTTCGAACGAATTTGATCGAAAGTTTTTGCTTTCAAGTTCGTCAAACTGTAACTATATGCACTTAGAGCTGTATAGACATTTTACTTCCTGATCAACGATTTTTAAAATTTTCTTTACGCAGTGTTTTGGATTAGAAGTAGGTATTTTAAATCGACTATGCAGACTTCCGGGAAAATCCCATTTCCAAAAAACTGCAGTGAGATCGATGATATTAGAAATTCGGTATTCTTACCGTGTGGGACTTTTAAAATTTGGTATGTACCTACTTCGACCTGCTCCAGTTACAGTTACGCTGCACAATTGAGTAGGATTATAAATCGGCTTCTGGATGATATAGATTCTCATACAGATGTAGGTATACAAGCAGACAAAGAGAAACGGGACTGATTGTTTCCGAAATAGATAGTTATACGTTATACGTACGTATAACTTTACATATGCCGTTGCAGACTGAAAAGATATCGGGCATATTGCACCTATAGGTATATATTCTCGAATATGAAAATTCAAAATGGAAATATCGTTTCATACCATTTCCCAAAGAAATCATCTCTCCAAAGATCACTAATTGAAACGAGCTAAAATTAGACAACTCCGATACAATTATACCTCGCCCTTTGTATATACCTTATACCTTATATCTTATACCTTTGCATATTCTTGTAATTATAACGATATGATAGGCATAGTGTACATATATGTACATATAAGAGTGTTATATGATAACATATTCCGACATAACGTATTCATTCACATATACATATACATATATATATTCATTCATACGAGGAAACAAAAAAACACACGTACGAAGATCTCCTAAAATCATTATTGGTAGGCAATTTTCAGATGAGAGGGGTTAGAAAAAAATCTGTCCTTGTATTCGTGATCAACGGTCCAGAAAACCTTGAGATACCAATTTTTATTGGAATCCGTCGACCCTTTCTCGAGCTATCGTCGATTGAATTATTTTTTTCAAAATTTTGTTCTTCGAATATCTCAAAAACTACTGGACCGATCAAATCCAGAATGTAATCAGTTCTAAGTTCGGAGAATCCGCGTCGATTGACGCCAAATTCATCAAAATTCAACCATTCGTTCTCGAGATATCGTCGGACAAAAAAATTGATCACACACACACACACATACATACATACACCCAGCGCCCATCTGAAAATGGTCGGAGATGATTCTCTTGACCTTGAAACGTGGAGATCTGTAAACTCAACTTTTCATTTTCGGGGTGATTACAATAACTTCCCTCTTAGTTAAAAAGTGTGAGAAGTTCAATTTTAATTACCGCGAAGAACCGCGATATTGACCTTTATACTATTTCCCATCAATTTTTTTATTTTTTAAATTTTCTCCCGTTTTTTTTTTTGTCTTTATAATTATACATAGAGAGAATAGACGCTCGTATGTATAACACATATACGTCTATAAGAGCTGCGTAACAGATGCCGATCCCATTGCGAATCGGATCGATATAATATTAAACGTGTGCGTATAGGTATGTGTGTGTGTGTTTTCTATTGCGTGTGTGCGTTTATTGTATATCTAGGCATTGTATCGAGGGCGGGTAAGTCTTGGTTGAGTCACTGTTCCACACGCGCTGCATCATGGTGGTGCATGGCATGTTAGAAATCGTAGGAAAAACCGTAGTAGCCTAGGTTCCTAGTCGCTAGCTGCGTTAGCCCCTCCGAACTGTATACAGGGAAAATGAAAATCATGTGGGGGTTTCAAAGACTAGGGTCTGCAGCTGCTGACGCAGACGTGCCTCTGCAACGATTCATTTTTAAAATGCACTCAGCCCGCGCCTATAGCCAATCCGTGTAGAATAAAAATTATCAAACTTCCCTCATGCGGCGGGAAATAGAAAAAGAAAACAAAAATCTAATTAAATATCAAGAGCAGTGTATACCTTTTCGCTTATTTAATTTTTTTTTTTTTCAATTTAAAATCGAAAATTTCGAAATTCAACCGATTCTGTCGATAGAAATTTTCACGTCTAACTAAAGTCCAAAAAACAAGAAAAAAAAATTGAAAAAAAAATTAAAAAAAAAAATCTCACGACAGTTTCTTTCCACACATTTTACTCCGTTTGACATAGTACTACTATCCGACGTCGGATAATGGCATATAGATTCGCGTGATCCCTTACTTGCCAACAAAGCAGCTGAAGCTTTGCCAAAAGCTTCTTTCGCCCCGCGAATTTATCCTCCCTGTACAACATCTGCCGCAAAATTGTCAGAAATATTCAGGTAGGTAGGTAAATACGTGTCCAGGTATAAATACAAATCTTTAGATATATCTAGTATCGTTTAGAAAAAATCGTAATTCATTTATTTAATTTTCCCCCCAGGTAGGTATATAACTTTCACGGGCCCTTCTGTATCATTACAAAAATTCGTCGCGTTTATATGTGCGATTGTTCGGTATATGTGCAGGTGTAAACGAATTTAAATCATCCGCAAGATGTATACGGCCTTAGAAAATCGAACGAATTTCGAAGATATTTTTCCAATATTTGAAAAAGTGTTTTTAAACCTCTCTCGTTTCCTCCTCGATCGTTTCAAATGTGACGAATCTCACTTTCGAAAGATGATTCAATGACCGGTTAGAATGATTTTTTTGAAAATTATAAACCACGTCATCAGCCGAAGGTAAAAATCTTAAAAATCTCTTTCTTAGACCAAATTTTGCAAATCTCGTACAGCATAAATCTCATCGATTCCCCAAAATACTGTTTTTTTTTCTGCAACGTACGAGTCGAGGCACTCTGCAGGTATAGCTACTGCACTGCACTGAAATGGCTCCTTATTTCCTGTCTCTGTCTAGTTCCTGTTCCTTTTCCTATATTCCTATGTATTCCTATGTATTACGTCATGTATATTTCTAGTCCCTGATCCTGCGAGCCTATCTAGATACTATCCTCTCGTGTCCATTTATGTATCGAACACATGCACGCGTATGTATGTATCTTCTGCATAGATATACTCCTAGTTAAATGCAGTGTATGTATGGGTTAGTGCGTGCGAGTACTGGTCTACATGTATATGGCAAATGCGTACATACACAGGAAGCGAAAGATAGCCATACCGAGCCGTACACTCGAATGTTGTGTGGGTATACCTACCTACCTACCTACCTACCAATCTACAGGCGGGTTTCCTTCGTTAGGTAGCTCGTTTATATGGCTAGTGCAGCTGGCATCCTCAGACCTCCCCCTCAATTGATCCTTGTCCCCATAGGTTTCGGCCCGATGTTTTTACCCCGCTGTCTCTAGTCTCCAGTCTCTAGTCCCTGGAAGGATCTAGCCGAGCGTTCGGCACTGTCAGCCCGTAGATCCTAGAAGCCTAGAAAAATATCCTGAGGCGGGGTATAGTCGACGGCAAAAGTATGGGTAGGGTGTACTGTATATTCAGAATGTACACATTATGACAATTTTCCTGAACTTCTGTTTAGTTTTCTGTTTCGTTTTCTTTACAGTTTCATTCAAGACGAAGGAGTTATCCTACGATGAAGTTGGTATACGTGCGTATATAACGTGGACAATGTGTACTAATTAAGCATTCAGAGTAAGAACGCGTCTTTCGGACGATACGTAACCGTACTACGGCGTAGGTCGGATGTACCGAAACGTATAACGTTGCTCGGTGAACTGAAATCGGTCAAATTTGCTCAAGATTTCGTATGGAATTTAACGAGTAGAAAGAATTTTTCAAACATTGTCCTAAATGATGTATGTACAGGGTGGCCCAGAACTAAATGTCCAAAACGGACTGAATGTCCGAAATAAAAGGTGTCCTAGAGGAGGTCGAACTGAGTAAATTTGCCCGAAGAACATGGGGTCTGCGAAGTCGCGTTCGCGCGATATCACAAGTTAAAAAAAAGTATCGCTTTGCGCCGCCTCGACGCAGAAGGCGCAAAACGATACTTTTTTTTAACTCGTGATATCTCGCGAACGCGACTTCGCAGACCCCATGTTCTTCGGGCCAATTTACTCAGTTCGACCTCCTCTAGGACACCTTTTATTTTGGGCATTCAGTCCATTTTGGAGATTTAGTCCATTTTGGACATTTAGTTCTTGGCCAACCTGTATACGTGCTTAGATTTTTCGTACAAGATGGGTTCTCGTCTGCTTATAATTACTTCCGGAAATATTTCATCCATCAACGTCCATCTTTCCTCAGAATTTACATTTTCTTTTCCCTTTTTTCATTTACCGAGGATTTTCAATTTTCTATGGAAACAATTAGCGCACTAATTATTATTTAATTACGAGTGAATCTACGAAGTTGCTGTGATTTTTTGGCGCTGAAAGTAACAAAACTTGAATACTTGTTCTCTCCCTTTATGTTGACTGAAAAATGTTCCTGGTTTGATTTTATAAAATTAAACTTAGTGAAAACATTTTTCGCAAATGTAATTTTGACTTTTCGGTCCACTGTATGTATATGTATGTACGTACGTACGTTGGGCTCGACGTCGGACGTTTTTGTTCTTTGTTTTAAGTTGGTAATTAGCAATCTCCGTTAGATATATACGCATGTACAACAAAGGTTCACAATAATAGGTCGCTGGTGAACATAAGAGCTCGGCTCAAGTGTCGGTTAGTACGCGAGTAGGTTACACCTACCTACCCCGTGATTGAAGGTCAAGACCGTAAGATGTTGTCCCCTCTGATGGAAGATATTTATACAGAAGCTGTATAAATACTGCAAGAAATCGATTCTTCTATTTCTCATTATAGGGGCACTTTCATGTGAAAACCAAAGCCCAAAAGAGTCGATGCTGAGGAGGAATTTTCATCGATTTTTCTCCCAAAAAGTATCACTCAAAACAAACATTTTCAGAGCAATATCGTCGCAAAAAAGAAGAAGAAAAAAAAAATCGAAAATGATAATTGAGGAGTTATGATTTTTTGGAAAATTTGGGCTTTTCATTGACGGGTGAACGTTTTTTTACATTACCATTTATAGTCAAGTCGCCTTTGAGCCATCAAACTCACGTTTTGCACGCTGAGAGAACATGAAAAAACTTTCAAAATGAGACGTTTTAGACTCAATTTGCTGCTGTCTTACCGGTTTTATGCGACAAATAGTGTTTTTTCTTTTTTTAATAATCTATAACTCGCAAGCTTTATTTTTTTTAAATCTCAACTCGTTACCAAAATTCACTGATTTTGTGAGGAATAATTTGGTGCAAAGAAAAAGTCACTTTTAAAAAAATAAAACAGCAGCAAACTGAGTCTAAGACATCTCATTTCGAAGGTTTTTTCATGCTGTTTCAGTGTAAAAAAACGTGAATTTGGGAGCTCCAAAGGCGAATGAAACAGTCGAAATTTTCAAAAAATTGTACCCCCCTCAGTTATTTTATTTTTTGTTTATTTCTTGCGACGATATTGCTCCGGAGATTTTTGCTTAGAGTCATAATTTTTGGGAAAAAATCGGCGAGAAGAGCCTGATCATCGACTCTTTCGGGCTTCGGGTTTGAAGTGAAAGTGCTCTGCCCATAGGCGAGTCGGGAATTTAGTGAACAGTAAATATCTTGAATCTTCGAGTTCTCTACAGCTCACGCCATAGATAATTCATAGTGATTAAAATCAGAAGATTGTAGTTACTGGAATTGCAGTTTAAATGGAGACTAAGCTTTCGTCTAGCCACCATATTCGTACCTATAGTTATACCCAGATGTGTCGATGATTCATATGTCAAAGTATAAACTACATGTTATTTTTTCTCAATCGCGTATTCAAACTCTTTTTGAATTTTTTAAAAATATTCACGGAACCATTTTTGATCATTGAATATTTTTTCGGAGTAGATTGTCCAATTTATCTATCACTGTAATATCGAGATCGTTATTACTATAGGCAACCTCAACTCAAGCAGAAACGATGCGATACGTAAAATTTCTTTCAAAATCGAATTATTTTTAGAGCAACGATTTCTCGATTAAAGAAAAAAAATCTGCCTTGTGTCCTTCAGCCTCACACAGCCGCAAACTTATTGCTTCGGATCGAGAAATCGTCATATATGGGTCCTCCAAAACCGTCAGTTCGTTTTTTAAAAGCTTTGGTTTTCGCAAAAAAAATTCGCTTGGATATTATTCGAAACTCTCCAATTCTTCTGCCTACTGCAACGCTCACCCATTTTATACAGTTTTTCGACAGTTTTTCACGCTATTCTGTTTCTGTGTTCTTCAGGATATCTGTGACTTGGCCAAAGCTGAAGACTGCAATTTTTCACTTATCGATCGAAATTTTTTGGTTTTTTTTTTTTGTCTTTTACTCTCACTGAATGTTAACGCAGCTTAATATTGCTTTTCGGTTATTATATGTTACAGAGGAAACTCGTGTCTACGTATGTACATACACACAAACTACACGATAATACACATACATATACGTGGGTATATATATGTATACAAATCTGAGGAATATAAATCATATACAAAGCGAGTTCTGTATGTTTTTTCTCTTTCCCTCTATATATTTCTCCCCGATCCTCTACATATAATATGCTTTCACAAATTTTTGGCTAACGGATATACACGTGGAAAAATGAATGAATCCTTCTTTCAGGGCACGAAGACAGCTTGAAAAAATACTGCGAAATTTACTTCACAGATTTCAACCTAGATAAACGCGTCAGAAATAGGCACGGTTAAAAAATCCGTCCTTATACCTGGATTTCAATTGATAATCCATACGCGGGTCCCATATAATGTTCATTAATTCGGGTTGTTCAAAGGTGTCCTACTATAATGTTCCGTCACAGACATATATACCTAGGGCAATAATTTGCATAATTTTAAGCTTAGAATAAAGAAACAAAAAATAAAATAAAAAAAAAAATTCTTTTTTATACAGATACTTACGTACCTACGTAAATGGCAGCTGTAGCCGTTACAAATACAGGATAACGAGCGCATCCAAAGGATCACGGATCCATTATATACCTTCTGTGAAATAAGGCGGGGATCGGTGGGGGAATAATGGGGGATTTTTTTGAAAAGAAAGAACCATGAAAAAAAAAAAAAAACGTGAAATGGTATTAAAACCTGTAGAAAAAAAAGCACGAAATGTTGTTTTTCATTTTTGTTTTTTCTTTTTTTTCATACCATTTTTCAAAAGGTAGAAAAGAACAGATCTCACGGAAGATTCGAGAAGGTAGGTAGGCAGGTATGATCGGGTGGAGAAAAAACCAAATCTGCAGGGTGCGGTATATATTGCAGTTCAGCTATTGTCTACGGGATTTTTCTGACGGCGAAAAGAAAACAACAAAAAAACCAAAAAAAACGAAATAAAAATAAAATTTATATGCGGCTCTAACCCTGAAGCGGAGGATATGCGGAACGATCCCCAGGAAATTGTCCTCTGACGCTTTGAATTACGGTTCTTCATGCTGTTTTACGTCGACATGATCGTCACGCACCGCATGGCCGTAATTTTTACGGCGAAATCCATCCCAGCAGACCATCGAATTGCCAACTTTCTCTTCGAGACTGAGGAGCCGGAACGAAATGGCAAACTAGAAAGCAAGAAGAAAGAAATTTACGAATCAAGGAACTGAGTAATTTTTCTTCGTGAAAGTATAAAAAATTCGCAATTTGGAGCCAAGGCGTATCTATACTCTTCGAATTTGCAAGTCGATACTAAAACTAAAATAGGTAAGTGATATACTAAAGATTCTTATCGACGATTACTGCAAAGATCGGATTAAATTTCTAAATACTTTTGGATCGTTTAATTCAAACGAGTTTCAGTCTTTTCGGCGGAAAGTGCAGTTCTTTGAAAAACCGGCGATTCCTTGCTCGATCTTTTTTATACTTCATAGCAAAGTATACGACCGAGCCACCATCAGATCGTTGAGTTTATTAAAATATTAAAATCGCGCTTCAATCTCAGGCTGCAGCGGTTTTAATAATTTTTTTTTCCTAAAAATGAGATCGGTTGAATAATTTCGATCGGTTATAGATTCGTTCTTCCATATGACTAAGCATATGACCATCGCATAGGTGTCTATATTCGATTTAATATATCGCGATCGCAGGCAGGTTCGAAGCCTGCTGCTGGCAAAAGCACAGCGTACAAATGGCGGCGCAGTAAAGTTTAAACGGGAGGGCGCCGCGGCGCGCCTAACCCGTGCCGGCCGCCATCACGGGATCAGATTCGCGATTCCGAGTTCGTATATGTTCCTATTAATTTATCAAAAGCAAAGCTTGTATGTATAAAGCTTTTTGAAAATATTCTGCGATACGTATGCAATCGTTTCAATTATATCGATTTATTTAATTTCATCGAAAATCGTAATTTATTTGTCTTCCATATATTATAATATCAATCGCTTCGTTCTGTATCCACTTTTGGATAATTCTCCTATCCGTCAGACATTTAGATAAAATTTGACAACTATTTCGAAATCACTTGTGCGCTTTGAAAAAATTTTCTACCGATCCAGTTTCTTTTTTTTTCGCAGATAATCGTAACCAGCATTTTGAGACACAATTAGAAATTATTTGAGATTTTTTGGAGCTTCGCATCACATAGATCGAGCCTGTTGAAGAAAAAGCAGTTGTCGTAGGGTACGTACCGATCGCATCGTTTATCGATTTTTTTTGTTCAATTTTGGACAGAAATATATTCCAGAATAATCTCGTTTCAAAGAGATAATCCAATAATATACCGAGATAAGGTCAGTTCTTTATCACCGCAATTAATCCCGTACCGCACCTTTTTTTCCTGAACGTACCTACGTACGTTTGCAAAATAATTGGCTTAAGATCGAAAATTTTCGTATCTAAAAAATCGAATTTATTGAATATAATGATCGGTCCGCTCTTATCGTTAGCTCCCATCGATGAAGATTATTTCCTCCAAATTTGAAGAAGTTTTAGATGACCGACGTGACCGGTACCGTAAACGACGACGATTTTCTATCGACCGCGGTACCAAAAATTTCGGAATGCTGCTGCAGTTTTTCTTCACCAAGAATATCACTGCGAAAATTTTATTTTCCTTTATATTTAGGGATACTGATTTTAAACCGAGCAGACCGCAGATCGTATTATATGGACGGTCATGCCGGAATTTTGGCAGCTGCAGCCCGTATTATAAATCACATATCTGTGAGAAAATTGGTGTCAGAAAGATTCGAGGGTTGAATTTCCTCTATGCGCCTGCATCAGGACGCGGTATTTCCATTATTATTGTTATTATTATTATTTTTCGATGTTTTTTTTTTTTATTCTTCCTCGAGAAACGTCATGGCGACTAGGCGACCTACCCTTTCTAAATTATTATACGATACTCGATCGCCTGGAGACGAACCGATCTTTTAGCGCTCGCCAACTGGCGTTTTTCGGCGCGTTGTCTACGCTCTAGGTATAAAAATTCAGGTATAGGTTCGGGAAAATCTTTTTCCGAAATATCGACGAAGAAAAATAAAATTCAGTAGCCCGAAAATGGCTGACGATAAAAAGTTGAGTAAAAAGAAACTTGTCAAATAATTAGACGGATTTTGATAAGCGGAGAAAAATTTTTGTCCATATGCTCACAGTTTTACCTGTCTCCCAAAAATAATTACGAAATAGGATCTTCTTTTTTTATCGCGAGAATAAACGTCCTTTCTCGTTGATTTTATATCTGCTCTTTTAATTATATAGCGTAGGTAGCTATAAATTCTCATCTAAATCTGTGGCAATTTATTTACCTAGAAATACAAATTATCAATTTGATGATGTATGCCGTTGGGGTATTTCAGATAATCCGATTATATCGGATATGGGTGTATAAATCACACAGTGAAGTATTATCCACTTAAATGACCTGTAATAATTTATACATATACATATATACATATACATTGTGTCAGACGATGTCTCCGCTATTAGCCAGTGGGCCTCAGACAATCTCCTACGCCTCAACCTGACTAAAACATGTGCGGCCATTGTCGGTAGTTCTCCTTTTATCCGGCGACTGGACTATACTGACATACCGCCGATCATGTCTGGGTCCCACGCGATTCCGTATGTAGAGTCCTTCCGTAATCTTGGGGTTTTAATGAATCAAACACTGTCTTGGAACGCGCAGGTGCTCTCCATCTCTAACCGTATCTTCGCTACTCTGCATCAGCTTAAAGCCTGCAAGGAGCTTCTCTCCTTTTCTCTTAGAAAATGGCTCGTCACGGCACTGGTATTCCCGCAGCTCGATTATTGCTGTTGTGTCTTCTGCGATCTACCCGGTACACTCGTCACTAAGCTTCAACGTGCCATTAATGCTTGTGTTCGTTTTATTTTCGATCTGAGGAGAGATGCTCACATCACGCCTTACCGCTTGCGCCTTGGATGGCTTACTGTCTGTGATCGAAGGCGTTATTTCATGGGCTGTCTCTTATTTACTCTACTCGCGACTTCTCAGCCTGGTTATCTCCGTCTTAATTTTACTTTTAAAGCCGATCTCGCTCTCCGTGCCACGCGTATATCCGAGCGGGATCTTTACATCCCGCCGTGCCGAACTGCCGCCTTCCGTAAGGCCTTTACGGTGGCCGTTTGTTATCTATGGAACTCGCTGCCGTCCGATGTTCGTTCTGCTCCCTCGCTGCCTTGCTTTAAGTCGAGGCTTTACGCCTATCTTCTGCGGTCCTCTGGGCCCCCTGCTCTTGCTCTTGCTTAAGGTCCTCGTCCCCTTCCGGTTATTGCGTCGCTTTAGTCTTAGTCTTAGTTTAGTGCTAGGTTATCCTATATCCTTTTTCTTTTTATTGCTTGGTCTCTCCGTATCTTCTGTTTTACTTTATGTTCGATATTTTTTATTTTTTCTATATTTTTTATTTTACCTCTTTCTTTTCTGTAAGTCACAATGAGCTTAGCTGGCATCCTTCAGTATGCGTCTTACTTTCTACCGCTCATCTCTGCTATTCTAATCTTTCTCATGTTCTTTCTTTCATATGCGATGCCTTCTGGACTCATTGTGACATTCTTTCCTTTATTTTTCTCTGTACTTTATTGTTACTTTCTCTTTAGTTTTTTCTAGATTTTATTTCAGTTATTTTTATAAGTTATCAGTATCTAAGCTTTCAATTGTAACTTTTTGTCTCACTCTTTCTTCCTTTTTTTTTTTTTTTTTTTTTTTTTTTTTTTTTGCTTTGTTCAGGTTTTTATGTTTATTTTTCCTTAGTATTCCTCGAAATTTTCTTATTTTTTATTTCTGTTTCTTCCTCTGTGTATTTATTTTTTTATGCTGTACCATTTTCTACTATAACTTTCCTTACTTTGTACTACTTATTATTTGCCTATGTATTACTCTCAACTTGTTACTCTCATCCCTACGGGACTATGTCCCTGGATGTAATAAACTGATCTATCTATCTATCTATCTATACGAAAGTCTTTCGAATCGGTATAATTAGGTATCGATGCCAAATCGTTACCGAAGATTTTACCCCAAACCTGCAATAGCCGAAATTACTGTACCTATTTACAATACCTATGTATGTATTGAACGGTACCGACATTTAATATTCGCGGAAAATTCACTTTCAGTATGTAACTTCGATTTGGTTTTCATTTTTCGTTTTTCAACGCGCTTTACTTAAGAATTAGTTAGTAGTATTATCCGAAAGTTACGATTTCGCAAAGTGAAAATATGTAAGTCTAATTTATTTATATGGGAAAACCTTGAGTATAGATTAATTGATTAATTTTTAGAGACCGTTTTTATGATATTCTGCATCAAACAATTATAATGGTTTAGTTTTTTTTTTTTTTCTAAACGTGATTGCTGACGATTTTTTGATCGTTCGGCTTACGATTAATTTTTCTTTATCCAGAATTTGAAATGAATAATTAGTATATTGAACGGTCGGATTTTTATCCATGAGAATGAGTGAAATGTTAATGTTTTTCGACAAACTGTGGAGGTTCAACTTTTGCTCGACATTTTTGCTCAATTTTTGGTACCTTGAGAGGCGATAGTAATTCCAAGAATTAAAATTTCGGGTTTTTCTTGACGAGCATATTTGGCACATGGATAGAACTTCGAAGAAATCGATACAAAAATTACAAGTACCACTATACAGGTGTTCGTAAGTGTTTCGTATTTCAGGAAACGCCAATTCCATCTAGATCAATTTTTGTCTTTCAATTATGGTTTTTATACTGAAGGTTTCAATATAGTAGAACGATTTCAACGATATCGATCATGTCCACTTTGTTCATCGAGATAACCATAAACTAAATTGAATCGTCAAAATTATATACATTTTCCGAATTTTGTAATCTATAATACAGACACGATTATACGAAAGTTACTCAACCGATCGTATTGACTTGAAAATTGACGATTTTTTGCATCACATATGTGTAACAAATTTATTGCTCGATTGAAACTGATAACACTGCCTTTTCATTCGTTTTATAATAATCGCAGTTGAGAAATAAAGATTCTCAGAAAAATCGGGTTCGAACGGTTACGAATTCAAAGTTACGAATTCATTTGAGACAATTGCGAATTTTTCAGAAACGTTCAAGCTTAGAATACCAAAATTCGGAAGTATGGAAATGCAGAGGGCTAAAAAACTCGGAAAATCCAAAACTCTTGAAGTCCAAGAATCCGGAAATCTTATGGAGGGACACGATGCTCCGTACGCGAATTTCAAATTTCGGAGTTTTGGCTTTTCGGATATTTAGGTTTCGGAATTTTGAACCTTCGGTGTTTTTCGATTTGCAGTTTTTGAAATTTCCTATGCAGACTTGCAGGAAATGACCCTTTCTAAGAACTGTGAGTCGGTAATATTAAAATTCGAAATTTTCACCAATCGGGACTTTAATCCAGTTCCGAAAAAACAATCTTCAAGTAAACTCGATGGTAAAAAAAAACAAAAACAAAAGAAAAAAAATTTCCAAAATATGTATGCAGTTTCATTTGATAAAGCATTGCAGTTCCAAATAAAGGATCATTTCAGGAATCACGTGAATCCAAGGTTGTTACGTTTTTTGCTCTACTAAATTCCCTAACTTTTCCAAGATTTTCAGATATGAATTTCCGATTTTCCAGGTTTGATTTGAAGGAAGTTGCAATGTTTTATTGCTGCGTACCGTACATAAAAATGCACCCGAAATCGCAGAGTATAAGTTGGCAGCGCATTGCGTGACAGTAAAAAAAAATCAAAATACAAATTTATGACAATTTCGATATTTGATAATCGATATTTCTTTTATCAGAATTTGCCAAAATCCCAGGTCATGCACAAAATTTCCTGACTTTTCCATGATTATTCCAGTACAGATGGAATTCCCCGACTTTTCCAGGTTTTTCCAGTTTTCGTAACAACCCTGGACGAAACAAAATCATATGTATAAATGCACAATGAAGATCTATACCTATATGCGTGCGTTTTCTTTTTCTTTTCGATTTTCTTTGTTATTTTTTCAAAATATCTATTTCGGAGACCTACCTTGACCGTCTACCTTAACCGTATATTTCCCTCATAGTAATGAAATATTTTGAAAACCCAATAAACCCTCGTCGCTGCAATGCACGTAGGTCGGCATACACTTCGGAGTATAAGGTAATAAACCTAGCCTCAGGGAACGTTTAGAATTTTCCTGTTTCGACTGTACATATACCTATATACTAAAGGGAGACCAGCAACCCCAACTAGTAGCCTATTTTTGGAGAACGGTTGCGGACGTATTTCCCGATGCACCCTAAATTTCCACTCCCTCGTCGGCGTCCCTCCCCGTATACATATACCTTTCCCAAGTATATAGGTATACATATATACGAATATATACATATATACAAAACTCTGTTGCACTGCAGCCCTGCAGCGTTATAACCCAACACCCTTACCGGATTGGTCGGTCTTATGTATCCCTTACGGTTATAACGGTGGGGATAACCATCACTCGCTGCAATTTCCCCTGCACACCGTACGTTCCACGTACATACATACACACACGTGCAATCTTCATCATTCACGTACGTTACGTATATTCTATGTATATGCCTACTTAACTGCCTACCTCACCGGTGGATCCTCATCGGTGCATCGAGCGCGAATTGCATTACGACGTTGCGCAACGCGACGCCTCGACGCATCGGGGAGTAAGGAGAGGCAGGCTTCACTGGTTCCCGAATGCAGGGGGGGCACGTGCATTTGTACGTTGCATGCAGTGCACCAGGATCCGATGGGCAAATGGAGGGGGCTCCTATCAATGGAACGGGTAATGTATGGAGCGGCGGGGTAAAGGGTCGAGGGGGAAGGCAATGGTGCAGACTGCACTTTCTGTTGGCATCGCAAGCATGTTTACCGCGCGCGTCAGACATTTGTACGCCACGTGGTGCAGCCCAGTACAAGAGTTTGTTGTCTGAGCTAAGCTGAGCTTGAAGTTTTCTTTTTTCGCTCTCCTGGTTTTTTTTTTTTTTTTTGATTTTTTTTCTCTTCAGTTTCAGGAAACTTTTCTCAGGGGGAATTGGACGCGCCTCGCGGCCACCTTCTCGGAAGTTAGGCATAAATTTTTCTCGAAAAAATTTTTAGATCCTCATTTACTCATTTTTCTCGTTTGAAAATGTTCTCGTTGATTTTTTTTTTTTTTTTTTGGCAATTCGTTTTTTATAATGACATTGTATCTGCAGCTGCAGTGAGTTCGTTCGAACCTCTCAATTATATTTGAAAACAGTTTTGATTCTGTTTTTCTATTCTTTGTAATACAGATATTTCAAAAATAGGTTACTTTTTCGCAATTTTTTTTTGTTTTTTTTTTGGGGCTGGGTTGAAGTTCCTGATTTAAAAAATACCGAGCGGTCGAAATTCCGAATTCAAATATTACCGACTCACAGTTCTTAGAAAGAATATTTCCCCGGAAGTCTGCACAGGCGATTCAAAACACTTCGAATCGAAAAACACCGGAGATTCAAAATTCCGAAAGCTGAAGATCCGAAAGGCCGAAAATCGGAACCCTGAAATTCGCACATATACGGAGCGTCTCCCCTTTTATTGAATTTCCGGATTCTTGGACTTTCGGAGTTTAGGGTTTCCCTGAACTTCAAATTCTCGAAAATTGGAAGTCCTCTCAGATGAATTCGTGACTCTGACCGTTCGGAACTTCCAAAAATTCGGAACTTAAACTTAGCCCAATTTTTTTTAAAAGTCATATAACTGCGTATAAATAAGAATACAGTAATTACGACGATTGTACTGTAAAGTGTGAAAATATTGTGGTTTTGAGACGTTTGGAAAAAAAATTTTGTTTCGTGGAAAGCGATGAAACCCAGGGAATGGGTTTAACATAGCCGACTAAATCCTTGAATACGAGTTTGAACGATTTAACCCAACCGTGCCAGTTCGAGCCTGAACATCGTTAATAGGTTTTCTCTGAAGCATCGAGGGAAAGCGAAAGGGTGGTCTTACAATAAAACAGAGATTTCTGCTACCTGGAGGAAAATGAAATCGCGATCATCAAGCCTTGCAAATGAGCTTTTTTATTCCTCAGTACCAGCTTCCTTACAGCAACACGAATTGAAAAGTAACGACCGAGAAAAGAAAACCTTCTTTTCCATTGCCGTAGTACGGAATATTTTTCAAACGGAAATGCGTTATAGTTTCTATACCTATCAAGTTTTCGGGCCTGTTCAGGTTTCGGTTTAGGTTTGGGTTTCGGTTCGGGTTTGGGTCTGTTTGGTCCTGTTTAGACCGCCGCATCGTAGCGAGCTGTGAGGGCCGAGGAATGCGTGGTGGGGCCTAATTTTTTCAATGAAAGCTTCTTCACCAACATTCGTGAACACCTCGCCTCGTAAACACACGTACACGCTTTCCCAGGAGGCTCGAAACACCGCCGCCCGTCATTTGTCATATTCAAAAAATACTGGGACACCGTGTACCTATGCGTGTGTGTAGGTATGTTACGTACGTACATACATACATCTACAGACACTTACACTTACCTATCTCCATACCTGCGACCCACAGCTCGTATCTTCCTCATACGAACATGCATGTGTATCGCACAGAGTTAGACCAACACCATCGATAATCTGTTCCGTTATCCGTACATGGATATAATATCTACGAAGCCCTGATTGTGAGGAAAGTCGGCTCGTTGAACGATCCGACTATATAATCTTTTCAGCGGCTTCTCATAATCAGCCGAAGCCATGAACCGGAAGGATTATTCACGTATATACCGACCTATGTATCTAGATACGTACGTAAATACATTATTATCGTAGATTACGACTATCGATACCGATCTCCGTTTCCGGTTTTGGAAATACGGTTTTATACCGATAATGGCTATACGTATCATGGCTTCACTGTGCGCCTGTATAACCATTATCGAACACTTTGAATGGGTTCCAAATCACAAACATTTATTAACGCCCCGTTTTTATGGGATCTGTGAACGAAGACGCGTACGAGAACTGAAAAAATTTGTATATTTTGGACACAAAGTCATATAATAGGGAGAAGGACTCGATGGATATCCCAGACTGCGAGATCTCAGATTTTCCTAAAAAAAATTCGGACCACGTATTTTCAAAAATGTCGGTTATATCGTAGAGCAGATAGACTGGGATAGCCACAAGCAGTTTATGGTATAGTGCAGGGACAAATTGAGGGTATAGAAGGGTTCGGACGGAGGTTCACATAACGACAGAACGACTAGATCGAACAGATCCTTCGTGTCCCACTGGATATTAGATACTACGTTGTATGTACATCCACGTATATAAGGCCGACGATCGTGATAAGAGAGGCGAAAGATCATCGTTCGAAAATCTATGGGATTCCTGTTATAGAGCCGCACGATATTCTTCGAGCAGTTCAAGAAATTACCGAAGAGTCAGAGACTGTGCTTAGAAAAAAATTGCATATTTTATGTTATGATCAAATTTTTCGAGGGATGAGAAGGTCATTGAGTTGACTGATAAGAATCTCGTACTAAAAAAAATATGGAACATACGTCATAATCGTTTTTCAATTCAGGAATGGGACCTCGTGTTCACTGCGATAGCGAATATCACCGATTGAGTTAAATAAATTGTTGAAATATCATAGAAATACAACATTTGACGTACATCGCAAGTCGAAACAGTGGCAGATTTTTGGGGATCGGTATGCGATTAATCCCTCAAATTATTGCCATAAAAGGGAACGTATCTGCCCAATAATCTTCTCTCATTTCGTCTATCTCTTTAATTATGATTAAAGCACCGATTTCTGTTTGCGTATCGATTAATTATGACTAACGGTGGCCACGAATGTGTATTTGCGTCCTGACATCAGCCCCATAACGTAATGAATTCATGGATGAATCAGTGATTACGCGATAATGTATACGAAAATTGGAAGTATATAATTGTCGAGGCATATACGTTATACCGAGGGCTAGTATAATGCATATTGTTACCTAATTTTGTAAGAGCGTCGTAAGTGATCGACTTCAGTTGCGTAACTCCGCTATATGCGTGGACGTAGGATAGCAGAGAGCTGCAGCACTGGCAGGCCAAAGCGGAGGTGACAAAGTCCTATAAATAGGAAGCATTGTTGTCAAAGGTTATTTTTATATTAACCTAGGGACCAAAGGCTCGGAGTATATTCTTCTTTCGGTAAGAGGTAAAAATATAAATAAACTAGTCGGATCGATATATCGATGGGCCAATTTTTTATCGGGTTCATATATTGCCCGAAACACAATCCGCGTATGTCAGATACCCGAGTCAAAATTTATCTAAATTTATCTACGAAATTTTTAATTACAATATTTTTCTTCGTTTTCCCGCCATTCGAAACCGGCGATTTAATTCCAGCTGAACGATACCTTGATCCCCATCAATTACACCGAATGAGAAAATTACAGTATACCTACTGCCTGCAGACTCGGTGTAGGCAGGTATAATATACGGATCCAGCTTCTTCAAGGGTTTCCGTCACTCAGATCTCAGGATATGAAGATCCTCACTCGAGACCTATGGGCCTGAAGGCTTCGAGGATTTTCACGGTTAATTCCACTGAGATGGTGGAAACTTGGAGCTCTACATATAGGCGCCTGTATAAGCTACAAGACTCGACTTATGCGTCGGTATGTATCCGGGGGCGCGTGATCTTTCAACAACTAGGGTATAAGCCTCTTCCATACTGTTTCAGCTGTGGACCTAGAAGCATAAAATAGCGGTAGGCGTTAGTAGGTGAAAACGTATTTATTATAACGTCCGGAGTATAAGATCTAGTTGATCTTCTTCGCATGAAATCAACGTAACAGTGACAATTTATCAGAATTAGGTGTATCATAGAAATAACAAATCGCGTCTTAACTCTCTCTCTCTGAAGTGCGAGGACTTCAGACTTGATGATCACAATAATTAGCTACTTTGTCATTCACTGTGTTAAAAAATTTCTTCAACGTTATTTTGGTTCACCATTACTTATCAATTACTTACCCGTGTATAAAATTGCGCAACGATGATTATGCACGCGAATAAAAATTCTTTATTCGAACATGGAATCGTTCTGCAGAGAATCGATTAGCGATGTTCACAGCAACATGAAAGAATATTTGGATTAATGAGATAATTCGATTGCTTCGAATACTGAATTATTCGCGAATAGCTGCAGTTTTATGATTTTCTGACCTACACTGCACGTCAAATGTTGCATTTTTATGCAATTTTTCGTAATAAAAAGATGCATCTGATGTTCCAACGATATGTCGAGCTAAATCGGTGAGATTAGCTTTTACAGTGAACACAAGGTCCATGGTTGGTACCGTGACGGAGCATGCCTGAAAAAGAGATTGCTTATTGCATCCAACTCCTGAATTATGCCTTTCAGGTTTAACTGCTGACATTTTCTGAAAAATACTTGTCAATTTATTTCGGAAGTGCAGCTGTAGGTATACACAGTACCCTGTGAGATCAAACTATCTTCAGAAAATGTGTCTGTTAATTTTCGAACAGTGAAGAAGAACAAAGGGAGAGACGAACAAACTAGAAAATAAAAACTAAAAAGAAATCAACTTATTTTCCCCAATGACAGCAATCCCTTTAGAAGGAGATATGCGCCTGGCCACTATCTCTCCTACACACCGTTGGCTCGGAGCGGGGAACTAGGCGGTGGATTACGGAGTAGGGAATACAGGATCGCTGCAGAGGCTGTAAAGGATGCCTGCGGTCTGAGGGGAAAACCGGCGTGGCCGTGGCACCTCCGCGTGTATGTAGTACATACCTACCCAGACGAGAAAAACTGTTTATACGTATAGCAGTGCGGATGCATCGTTCTCTGTGTTGGTATACGTATCCAGACATATTTATACCGGGTTATATGTATGTACACGCCTCGGTAATATATACACACCGCGCACACTCTGACACGCGCATGTATATAGACGCGTCCCCGCGTATACACATTTCTAGTACAACACAGGAGTTCTTTTTGGCAGGGGTGAGTCACCCCTTGCATTAACCGGAACACGCCCCTATCAAAGATGGCTGCCATTCCATCGTCCAATTAGGACCAACGTCGAAGGGCGCGCGGGAAAACACAGGGCGAAACCGCGTCGGGGTATGGCCCTACCATCGCTCCCTAGTTTTTGGGGTGAAAACTTGGGGATGGGGTTTCCCCTGCATCTCTGCCCCGTCCCTACTCTCTATCCTCTACCCTCGGCCCATCTCCCCGTCCCCGTCCCCATACCCGACCAAGGTCCGTATCAGCCCTTATAGCTACGAATACTTATACTTTCGAGGCAAGGCGAGAGGGGTGGATCTATTTATTTTTTACGCGGGTCAAATTTTTTATCCTCTTCAACGTTGACGCCCGAGATAGGCTCGCTGTGAGCGGAATAGATACAATATACCCACCTCTTAGCCTGCCTGCGTGCTTTTCATCGACTAAATATAATCTGTAAGGGTTTTATATATATGCACCCGGTATATAATACGTTTGTACACGAATTGTGTTATGTCTTGGAGTATTTTTTAACCTGCAGTAGCAACTTCATTCATATACATATAAGGTTGCAGATTTTTATTAAGTTTTTGATCGTCAATTGGATCAAAATTTTCCGGCGTGTGTTGTTCCCCTTCTGCAGGAATTAGGGTGTTTTATTTGAAAAGAAAGTGAAGCGAAACAGAGCACAAATCGCTTTCTAGAATTCCTTGCGTTAATCTTTTCAATACAAACCGAGAGGACGAAGCTTTTGTTTGGAATTTTGAGAACGAGGAAATCTCTACATCGTTACACAGCCTGAAGCAAATCCTTGAAGGAAAAAAAAAATTGGCCTGTCAAAAACCGACCGTCCGAATAAAATTGGGTAATAAAATAGAATCCTGGGAGGCTGAATTGTCTGCTTACAATTTTCGAGCAGCTTTCAACAAATTATAATAACTTTTATTAATTTTGGTAATCCTCGGAGCTCGCGAGGTTTACAAGCCCGTGTTTTCCCTCTCGAGGAGGCGAGGCTACACGTTGTATCGATCGATCTTCGTTAGAATATCTCATCTTCAATTTATTTATCAATTTTTTTTTCTTCTCTTTTTGTTTCATACCTGCGATCGACAAATTGATCTTTCAGAGATTTAATCCCGAGTATACTGCAGAGTCCCGGGTTTAAATAGCAGCACGTACGTTTTGAAGAGTGGATTTCTTGCTCGAAAACAATTCTCAGCTATCCAGGTAATTCTAGGAATCCCCTTTCACGCATCGTTGCTGCAGTAGATACATTCATCAATTCTCTGCAGGTTCTAGCGGTAACGGAATAGTTCACCATTATCCTTTATTTACATAATATAATTTCAGCAGTTGATTATTGACAGTCCATTCTTCAACCTCTTGGTTGCTCGGTAATGAAGCGAGAATTTTTCAATCTGAAATCGCCAAATGAAAGCTCGATGCCGCAGGACTCGTTGAAATTTTATAATTCACGTTCAATGCTTTCCACCTTTTGGCCAGTTTTTAGTTAGCTTGGAACCGCCCATCCTGTATTTTCTGTACATAAATTCACCCTGAAAATAAGCCGCGTTGAAATCGTGAAATGTTTTGTTCCCATTGTGTCCGGGATTTGGGCTACTTTTCCTCGGGAAATAATATACACCGGGGATTACGGACGTGGGTCGATATCAAAATTGTAATATCGTAAGCTAATGATACAGGATACTTTAACTTAACGTTAACCCTCGTAAACGGTCAAGACACGGAACTACGCGAAGTGGCAGGCGCCTATCGATCCACGGATAAGGAGGTCTTCGCTCTCAGCGTCCTTGACCAACCTTCCGTTTCCTCGCGATTCTCTGCATCCTGCCCACTCAACGTTCCCTGACGAAATGAAACGAAAAATGTTCTCGTGGAGAAAATTTCTGTTTGGATAATGAAATGAATGAAAGAAAAATTGAAAGAAAATTTCAAAAATCAACCGCCGCTTCGTATTTTTATTCCCATCAATCGTCCGCCACCGTCGATCCAATATAATTAAATGACTTGGTCGAGAGATTCCGGCGATTTCATTTATCTTTCACAACGAGGCCCAACGAGCCGAGTCGAGGTTGGGCAGCTAACGGGTGGCGTCTTCATATTATAATGATATTCGTTAAGTGCGAGGTTGAAATTCCAAGTAGTCGATATATAGCCGTGGTTCTACGCCCATGAATTCCTAGAATTGTGGCCGGCTAGGCTGGCTGCCCGTTCTTACGTACGTCACAGGGTGATGGGATTTACGCGGTTGTTGGTAGTTGGCTGTTGACCATCCGTCCGGGGATGTGGATATGGATGTGGATGTGGATGTTACCGCTCTACGCACCCTGACGAGCACGAGAATATATCCAGGGTCCTGGGTATCCTTGGCCCCGTTGGTAAACACGACAAAATTATCGCCCCAACTCGGCTCTCCTCTCCTCGTCTCTCTTTATCTTTACCTCAGTTCCATAAATTCTTCTCTTTCACTCCTCACGCGGCTGGCAGACTTTTACTCACAGCCGGAAGTCCCCGCAGCAAAGTATGGCCGGAGCATCTCCGAATCGTGACTAGTTTTACAAACGACCGTCTTACCAGTTGAGGTAAAGGCAAAGGCAAAGGTAAAGGTACAAACTTATACAAACGTTCCTTATATACCTCTCTTCATCGTAATCTCTACGTTCGTTCAAGTTTCATTGTATTTTTCGCGAAAAACCAATGTTCTCCTTGTCCACCCACCGTAAACCCGAACGAACCGTAGAGGCAGAGGATTTTCGCCCTTTTGTGTATCTGCATTGTAATAGGAATGGAGCTAATGTCACGGTCAATTCCTCGCCCGTATTCTCAGAATTCGGGTACGTTTATGACGGTAGTAAGCATAGCTGCGGGGCCCAAATCTGTTTAATGGATGAAATAGAGAAAAACCGAGAAGGTCGCGGAGTGCGAAGAACCGCCGCAGGTGTAACCGTAACGTTTATTCCGTTAACTCACTTTGCTTTCTTTCAAGTGTTATAGAGACGGTTGTAATTCTTCTTTAGCAACATTCCGAAAGAATTATGATCAGCCCCGTGAACAGAGAACAGATATTCTTCAAGAAGAACTAAAAATTCGGTTCTCGTGCTGCAAGGTGAACGCAACAAGGTTCAGAATTTAGGTTTGCTTTAGGTTTGGTTCGTATCGTCTCCCTTACCGCATAATGTTTCTGCCCGGGTTCATCTCGCAGTGCAGGGGATAGCCTCTGAACTATAACTATGTAAGTACGTTGACGTATACGACGGTGCGCAGGGCAGGTAGCTAAGCTCACACATTGACACTGGCCTAGTTTCGAGGCCACTGGCACTGTTCAAAGACTGCCACCATTTGCAATCGAAAAGCAAAAAAACCCACGAGCTAACAAACGAAGAGGGCCATATACGTCTGTCTTTGTCCGTCAAATTCCGTCTCTCCATTTACCATCTCTCTCTCTAGTTTTATTCCCCTTTCAAAAACCTCACTCGCTCCCTCCCCATCTACCAGTCGCTCCGCGGGGTCGTTACCCCCTTTTGGTTCGATGGACCTGTATAGGTACCTCAATACAATACCGGGTCTATTTGCGACGCGAAAGATTTCTCATGAAATCAGTAAACAAATTTTCATTCATTTTACACATTTACTATGTATCCGAGTCGGCCTATGCCAATCACGTATACCATGGAAACTTGACGCGACGAGGCCTCTCCAAATATCAATAACTATACCGTTCGAGTACCCAGAGCAGTCGAAACGTAAGAAAGAAACGGTTCTAGCTATCCTTATACCTCAGGCATGTACGAGAACTGTCTGAACGACCCTCACGGAAAATGATAAAATGTTGTTCCGAAGTTATATAGAGATAATTTTTGGTCTCATGATGTCCTCAGAGAATGAATTCGGATATTGGCTCCGTTGGAAAAGGAACGGTGCTTTTTTACGTTCGGGGTGAACGAGTTTTCCGGAAAATTTTCGCAACGGATCCAAGGCGTGGATCTATGCGATGGTTGAACTACGACGATCTGTAGTCCCGTCAGGATTCGAGGGGGTGAGGGGTGAATCCTCCGTTCGTTAAAACCCCTGCAATCCCGGCCCCACCCTCGCTCTCTCTCCTTCGAACTTCTCTCCCTTAGCCGCTCAGTTTTGGGGTTCTGTCGTTGGGGTGATATCGATCGGGCTGCATTTTCTCGCAACGTGGTCAACGACCTCGGGAAAACGCGACCCTCCATCGACCCTGAGGCGACCCTGAGCGAAAACTCGGTCGTGATCGGATACAGTAATCGTACACTCAATGCGAGCAAAACGTGAATCTACAGTAAACGATAAATTTGTTCGACGAATCCCGTTCCTGAGTCGATTTTCATCATTTTCGTTTCTTTTGGAATTCATGAAAAACTAAAATCGTTCACATTGTTAGATTTTTCACGAGGGGAGACAAATTTGACACTCAAAAACTGCAACAAATTCGAAGGAAAACGCGTACATCATCGAAGTGAACTTATTATTTACATTTGTGTAACTTTTATATTTTTCAAGCGCTATCAACGAGGCCGGGGCCAAGGCGAAGGCCAAAGCTGAGGCAAAGGCAGAGGCAAAGGCAAAGGCGAAGGCGAAGGCGAAGGTAGAAAATTCCCCTTGAGTTCCCGCGCGCTTTTCTCGCAGTGAAGCTGTAGGCGTTGCCCTGGGCGACCACGATCTAGCCGAGTCAAGGCATGGTGCTGCTTTCTGCTTAGACGTGTCAGGAATTTTTGTTTCTTTTTTTCTTTTCTTATGTGCTTTCGAAACCCATCGGATATACGAT
Organism: Macrophya alboannulata; assembly: GCA_949628255.1. NCBI lineage: Eukaryota > Metazoa > Arthropoda > Insecta > Hymenoptera > Tenthredinidae > Macrophya > Macrophya alboannulata. The sequence continues at coordinate 483,636 of OX451208.1, forward strand.
CGTTAAAATTGGACGGTACTCTGTTATGGTCCTACGGAATTTGATAATTTCTTTAAGAAAACGGCAGCTTCACATGAAACCCGACGTACGGGGCTTTCAGAAACACCAAATGAACACTTTGATTGCGATTAGGCGGGACTTTTTCCATTTTTCAAAATACCAAATGCGCGGTATTAAATTTTTCAATCGATTTCTCATGGGAAAATTAAATTGATCGAATAATGGTTCCATCGAGATTATACCGTTTTTCTAAAATTACGAATAGAAAACGATTGTCATCTGGACGGAAATTTTCGTGTACAATTATACTCACCGAAGAAATTCCTGTCTTCAATTTTGAAAAATAATTGTTTTGTTTCAGCTAATTTTGACATTTATTTTTGTTTCCATCCAATTACCTTCGAAAGGATGACTGCGCATCGAGAAAACAACGGCAGTGGTGTTTGACGAATCGAACAATTGCCCTGTGTAGGTACCACAATAGAGACAAACGGAACAAATCCATTGCCAGAACCGCGAAGGTCAAGGAAAACAGGAAGCAATTAAAATTCTAGTTCATTAATTCCGAGCAGGGTCGAGTCGTGGAAAAAAAAATCTCCGGTCTTGTACTTTGTTCGACTGACATGAACATCATAGAATTTTGATCAATAAAATTTCTTTTGTTATAAAATTTTATTCTTCCAGTATCCTTTTTTTTTTTTTTTTTTTTTTTTTTTTTTAAGAAACTGAATCCAGGATACGTATCATAATTTTTATAAAAATTTGTATTCATCCATATAATGTCGTAATTCGTTACATGAATTAATTTTTAATACACTACCGACCGAGTTGCGTGACGTAACTAACCCGATGTCGATATGTCAGCCCTGTTCTCACCGCCTATAGTTACGGCCCTGGTGCATGTACAGATATAGAAAATACGTTTATAAATATGTAATAGTTGCAGCTCTCAGATTCATCTACGTAATTAGTTGAAATTATTCCATATGTTTCCTCGACACGAAACGATTAGCTAATTAAACTATGCGCAGGGATTTGAGTATTTTACAATTAGGTACAGTAAGGTATGTGACACTCCTCGCCCCGCGGGGCTTTCTAAAAATTAACTTTTATGTAATCCGCGCTAGGTATAATACCTCAAGTATATAGTTTCTTCGAAACTTTGAATCGATTACTTAGCTAATTGCAGCTGCTGCAATCGCTCATGAAAATAAATCGTGTTCTATGAAACGTAAAACCATTATCTAGCAGTTATTTTTTCTCCTCAGTTTTCGGTTCAACGTTGAACAGTAAAATTTTCATAAAATGGCGGTGCGGAGAACTTCCCTGTCTGAAAGTATACGGAGAATTGTGTTTAACACTTGTACAACATACAGCTGCATGTTACACATAGATACGGATTAAAGTGTGTAGGTATATGTAGTCGAAAAATACGAGTCATGATGCCAAATGAAAATGGCGTCAGGCGATAGTAGATTATCACGAGTTACGCCCATGGTATGTTTTAGATATACTATATAACTACTGGCTACCCGACAAAGACGGCGCCACCGGTCGGAATCGAACAGTTTTCAATAGTTTCTAGGATCTATTTCTAGAAAGCTCGAATATTATTTCATCGAGTATCTATAACCACGATCGCTGCAGCACGACCACGAACTCAAGCGACTTCATGCTCTTCGAATTCATATTATTTCCAAATCCACGACGATGCGATCGTGATGATGATCATGTTTAAATTTCACCCAACATCAATATCTATCGTAAAAATATTAAACACGATCGGTTATCATTGTGATTATCGATACGAATTGATGATATACCGAAGAGGCGAAGAAGCAAAAAGAAAAGCAGCGTAAGAATTAATTGGAATATCGAACTGAAAAATACACCTCCGATACTGATCGACTATAACCTAGACTCCTTATGTAATACTTGCGCGGCAGTGTAATCACGGGGATAGTTGGATCTTGGCTAATTCAATATGACAGATGTTTCGTCGTAGTGTTGTAGCTACGGTTGATCATGGAGAGCGGAGGTTGTTATCTCGATGCATTGAATGAACGGTATAAATAGAAAAATAATTGTCTTTATTATACACAGAGAGAGGAACTGGATAAGATGTCGGAGGTGGTTCGTACCGATACTCCGGTTCATCAAATGTCCGAATGTCAATGCGGTTTAGATGTAAATTAATGTAATTGATGTAATATCCTTCCGGACATAAACGAACGATTTATTATTACATACATGTATAGTTCATCGGCTTGGATCGGTTTTTAAATTGAATCGTCTATGACGTATAATCGCGTTGTATTAACGAAATCGAACTCGTGCCCCGGTATCTTTCTTGGGCAAACTTAGACCGTATAGATGTAATTTTAGACTCAGCTGTTCGTTATTTTACTTATACTGTTACATAGTTCGGGTTTACATGTTTACACGAAAAAAAGGAGGAGAAATACCGAAAGATGTTATCAGGTTGAAGACGGATGTGTAACCCGGTGAAAGACACGGGGATATAAATTTCGGAAGGCGAAATTCTCGAGAAAGAATAACTGGAACTCGGTTTTGTAAATAAAATTTAAATTTTGAGGAGTTCCTGGTCGGGAATTAGAATTATTTGAAATTCTTAAGCATCGTTGGGAGACTGATCCATGAAATTATTCGTTAATTAGAAACTTTGTACTAAAGAATATTGCAAAATTATTCTTGCACCAAATTTCGTAATAGTAATTTCGACGGCTTTCAAAATGGCGTCGATACGACGCCGATATGCGGCTCTTAGCATCGCCTCTACGAGTTGATTTGCTGAGGGGTGATTCGCCCCGTTATCCACCCCTAAAATACCACCCATATACATGTACCTCGGGTGCATAAAGCGCGGGGTTCCCCTGCCGCAATGAAGGGACGTTAGAATTTCTAACCCCTCGACCCTTCGGTGGCTGCATGAATGCAGATGCACCGTGAGAAAATTCGGGATGGAAAACCGTAGGAAAATTCAAACGAAGCGCTCGGAATAGAATCGTATTTTTACTTGGCTGAAGGCATATATCTTGGGTAGGTATGGTCGAGTACGATTTTATCTCCTGACGTTTCTCGCCTTCTCGAGTCACTCCAGAGATACAGATCTTCGGAGGGAGCGGGATCTCTGCCTGACCGATTTACCAGAGATCTTTAAACTTGTTTCTAGTTCCTTAGATCATCGCCATACGACGCGGTAAGAATTTGGAGGGATTTTCGAAAGCATTTGTTTCTTTTTTTTTTATGGAAGCTTTCGTTTATTTGAAAATATTTCTGAGGGCACGTATAATCTTCGAGTTTTGTTCGTTGAGGCGAAGGAAACTCTCCGAAGCAGATCAGAATGAAAATTTGAAAATTATTCAGCGTTGAGTAATCAAAACCTGTGAACGTGTTTATGGAATTTCAGGATCAACTATTTTTCAGATATCAGTGACTCCGTGAAGCACGTTCTTTTCTCCTCTTCCAAAATCCGAAAGTTTCAATAAAATCTGTCAACTCGTTCGAAAGTTATTCTCAATTCTAAAAATCACTGATCCGTCGAACTTGATTTTCGAAAACAGCTTCTCAGATCTAAGACACTGTTCATTTCAGTACAGCTGGAGTTTTTATGATCGTTTCAGTTACATCAGCTACGAAGGCAATCAACCATATCTAGAGATTTCGATTACTCGGATAGGTAGGCTGATATTGGTGTGTCAAGGGTTGGATACAAATCTGATAACGGTACAGATAATTCGTCTTTATCTCCCGATCAGCAATATAAAACTTTTTCTGATAGTCCTGCAGTGTTTTTCGTCTAAACAACTCAGCTGTGTGCTCAGATACGGTGGCTTGATAAGCAGTGAGTTGAAAAAAACATCCTCAGGCATAGACATTTGCTGTTAGATAATTCAGTTTTGAGGGAACTACTGTACACGAGAACATCTTGACAGTAGAAACACCTGATAGTATATTGTGTACCGATAGAAACTAGCACAATGACGTATGTGCTGCTGCGATCTGCGGCAAGAAAATTTGTCGAAAGATACGGAATCCGGTCTTTTCGGTACCTTCGAAAGATTCCTCAAGAGAATGGAGTGATTCCTGCAGGGTAAATTCTTCAACGATCTTATTTTATCGTCGAGAAGGGATTCTTCAGCTAAACGGGTGTCTATTCGTACAGATATAATGCAGTTTCGAAAATCTGCAATACGAATATGGCGGTAGTCAGTTTCGTGAACTATTCCCATCAGTCTAACGATAAATTGTCCTGGAAGCGTCCGGAAGGTCCACCGCGCATTTGGCACACATTCGAAGGTCGAAGACCGTCAGAGGATGGTACGATACCGCGATTTTCTATTCAGGATATTCCAGAAGACAGGGTGGAAGATGTGATCGAGTTAATGCTCAAACATCTTTCTGAAGAAGAAGGTTTTTGCATCGCCCTTGGTGAGTCGTCAGTAATCCCAAAGTCGATCGCTACATCTAAGAACATATTTTTTATTCGGATGTAACGTGTCGTAGAGTCCAAATCGGACGAATGTTTCGATAATTCAGCTCCCGTTTGCGAAACGAGATTAACAAGTCATTAGATTTCGTGGATAGGTATAGCCAAGGATCCTTCTGCGATGGATGACTTCCGGACGTATTGGAGAAAAATAATCCGTCAAGGAATCAGCATCGTCGTCTTTAAGGAGAGCCCGGATGCTGATAAGAAGCCCGTTATTGTTGGTGCCAATCTTCTCACCGTTGTTACCGTTCAGAATAAAACTAATTCTCGAAGTCTTGACCAGGTAGGGATGTGACATGCTCGTCCATGATGTTAGGTTATATGCTTTTCCGGCGTGACGTATGGACACTATTTTCTTCCACAGTTTAAATCAAAACCATTGAAGATAATGTTTGGCATAGTGTTCGGCATGGAAGACGAAGCCGATATACTGAAAAAATACAACGTTGATAAATACTTGGGTTCTGTTGGTCTCGCAGCTCATTCTTCTTTCAGAGGCAACGGCATAGGAGAACAGCTTTTGAAAGTTCGGTGAGTATCTACGATCCCACAGGAGATTTGCTATCTCATTTAATTCGCGATTTTCTTCACTGATAAAAAGTAATCAGTACATTTCATTTTCAGTGAGGAAATTGGCCGTGAATATAATATATCCGTAACCGAAGCGATGTTCACGATGAAGTCGTCTCAGATTTCGGCGCTTCGTGCTGGCTTTGAGCTTCAGCTCGAAAAGGAGTATTCCAAACTCTTAGACTTTGAAGGAAATCTCGCGTTCCCTGGGGCGACCGGAAAATTTATTCAAGTCATGACAAAGAAGCTTTGCTAAAGAAAAAAAAAATCATATAAATCTAATCACTGTACTCGAATTCAGCACTAGATAGATCGTTTATCTTTTACCGGTATCAATCAAGCGTCTCAAAGACCTTGAGAAACGTACAATCTCTGTGACACGAACGAAACGAATGCACATTACTTACAATGCTGACAGGAGACAATTATAAGATCAGTAAAATGTGCAATTGGTGTATTAAAAGGATTTGAAAAGTGAATTACGACTATATGGCCGACAGCGAATACGAGCTGATAACAGAGCAAGAAATAGAGACTGTATTACAATAATTGTACTAGAGAAATGTGGCAATCAACGTATCAAATTGTATCTCTCAAAAGCAAAAGCAAAAAGAAAAAGACTTGGCAAAGCCTAGCCGGTGTAAATATTGTGTTCCAACTATATATTACTTTCATCTAATTACGTAACTGATAATCTTATCGTTTCGGTGAGAAGATATGACACTGAACGAACTACGAAGTCTCCAAATTCACATCCGATAAATTTTTCCGAGGTAATTGGTCTACCATTAAAAACTGACTCTCTCATTTTTCCTTTTTTTGGTTTCAATCTGAGCCATTATAATTTTTGTCGAACTATAGAATAACTCTGACTATCAGAATGCGTGATAAAATGCCTGTCGGATTCGTCTGCAGTGTTGTAATGTTATCTGGAATTTAAAACCACAGATCTCTCCCCTCTCTACCAATATCTTCAAAGTTGGTGTTCCACCACTCTTCCGTCGTTCGTTCGGGACGTGCCTGAACAGTCACTGCCTCGTGTTTACCTAATCACTCCTTGCTCATTCCGCGAACAAACTGTATTTCTCTGGCCCAGGGGGGGCCGAAGAGTAAATTTACTTCGCCGAATCGGTTTTCCATCATAAAAGAACTTTTCGTCGGTTCTATTCCATTGAATACAGAAAAACCAGTTCTCTTTCCTCCGTCTCAACTACCTCGTGCTCGTGTCGTAAATAATTCGTATATTATTACTGTGAATGTGGGTTCAGTCGCCAGGATCAGCTACGAAACAAAAAAGCCGGACAACCGAGTTGTACGATTAAAATGAACGGTCTACTCGCTGCGCTAGGCGTAGGGTGCTTTTGCCTACTCCTGGTGTACGCGAATTCGGAAAACAGCGAACCGGTGGTAAGGGTAAAAAATGGCACTCTTGTTGGCGTTTTTATGAAGACGCGGAAGGGACGCGAATACGCAGGCTTCAGGGGAATTCCCTACGCCCTTCCGCCCATTGGTGAACTCAGATTCCAGGTAAGAGAGTTTCGATATTTATTTTTTACCGTCGTTTTCAATTTTTTTTTTTTTAGAACTCGCGGTTCCATCTTTCGAACAATTTCTTCTAAGATTAGGTTGAAGATGAACGATTTAAAGTAAATCCACTACGTTTTACACACGTTGAACATACACTGCGGTATATAACCAGATATTGAATATCATCATGATGTCATTACAGTGATCGCAGTGGGAATAACATGTTTTTTTCTCCAATTCTCGCGTGCCTCTAATACACTTCTTCGATTATTCGACTCGTGTCTAACACAACTGGCTCATAAGTTTTCAATTAACTCATTACGTCTCTTATGCAATGACCGGCAATGGCATTGACACGACTTCAAGTAGAATTTGCAAAAGTTTATAGGCAGGAGAACCAGCTCACAAGTTTACACGAACTCCATCATGAACTTGTAATGCAACTACGCAGATTTAGAGATTCATAATTCCACTGTTTTGTAAATATACAACTGTGTGTGCTTATGCGGTTAATAAAATTTCAGAGATTTTCTACAGCCACATACATACCTATAGTCAGGTTTTCCTAAAAGGTTCGGTTATTGTGTCATCTCTTTAAAATGCTGCGGTTATTCGTTGACATTGAAAGAGTGAGGTCGAAGCCCGCAAGTGAAAGTCTCCAGTTTCGTATCTAATATTAGTCGGATGAGTAAATGATAAAGTTAAAATTTTAAATACTAATCTACACCTTGAGTTTGAATAATTTTCGTACCTCTACATCGAATTTCGAAGCGTAGACATAGACAGAAAATTTTTTTCCTGTTAGAGTGACAGTAATTGCAGTAAGATTTACTACTTGTTATGTTCGAGTCACATTCAGCGCAATTGCCGTCATTTTTCAACGGTAAAAAATTGCTGACCCTATTTCCACAGTCTCGGTTATAATTCCGACAGAAATTACTTGTACGGAAATCGAAGGTGAACGAAAAAGTGAAATAAAACCACGCGGATCCCCGAGGGGATTAATATTCTTGACAAAAATCTCACAGTCGATTGATCCGCGTTTCGTACGTTATACACGACGCGGATTACTCGATTCAACTCATTAATTCTAAAAATCGTTGTGAAACTATACATACAGCGATTAATATCGCTCGACTAACTTTACAGAGACCTTGTTTTCGGTAAACCAAATTAACATTGACAGCCTCCAAGGCCGGCGGCCAGTTGGACCGGGATACGATCCGCTAGAGAAGATGCCGAAGTTTGTGTACAGCGGAACATTTACACTCATGAAGAGGACGTTAGCGGAGTCGAGGATTGCTTGTACCTTAACGTATACACGCCAAACTTACCTCTCGCCGATACTAACGTCGATAATCCTCATCCGGCACTTCCGGTTCTTGTCTGGTTCCACGGGGGCGGCTGGGTCACGGGTGCTGGACACTCGGAATACTATAATGCCAAATTTCTCCTCGATCACGACGTGATTCTCGTCACATTGAACTTCAGGTCAGCCTTGATTTTCGACTAGTTATGATAATAACCAGAAAGTAGAAAAGGCAATCTGTAGAAGGTAATCTACTCGTAATCCGGTTGAGCTCAGGACGAGTCATCCTCGGGGCCTGTAGGTTGTAAATAAAACCGCGTAATTGTATCCTCCACGTGTAGCTTGAGTTTGATTTTGATGCAAATCATTGACAAACTGGTTGTCAGTTTCAAATATTTTCCATGCTCCCTGGCCTTTCGATGACGTCACAACTAGCAGTCAGACTGGAGATCAACAATAATTATATGCCATTAAATGCTAATTGTACAGAAACGATTGCCTGTTGCGTTTTCGCGAGAAGTTATTCCTGCAGTTGTAGATAAATGCCTGACGCAATCGAGATTCTTACAGGGTTCGATCGATTTCATCGTGTACTGACAAATCTGATATCAAAAACTGATCTATCATACCAAAAAACATTTGTTTCCAGGTTGGGTCCGCTCGGTTTTTTGAGCACTGAGGATCTCGCGTCTCCTGGCAATCAAGGACTCAAAGATCAAAGCCAAGCACTCCGCTGGGTTCAAGAGAATATTGCCGCCTTTGGAGGTGACCGTAACAGGGTAACCATCTTCGGGGAAAGTGCTGGAGGAGTCAGCGTAAATTATCACATGATGAGTCCCCTGTCTCGAGGTAAGTTAAAATTTTTCCAAAAAATCTTGTGCCAAATTCTCATTGGAAATTGGGAATGAGTCTGTGAGCTCAATCGGTGAAACGTTTGGTACCTACTTCTATGAAATTGATGATTGTTAATTCCTGGTAAGGTAAACCGGTATAATAGTTTGATACAGTAATAAGCTGCAGCCACGATATCGACGTGTACCTTAAAACCAGATTTCAGCACCTATAAGGTGTGCATGTCTACGATGATTTATCTTGCGCAAGCGTTGAGTCAGCTACCAGTAATTAATGGGTATAGAAGGTAATCACTTAGAACAACCATCAATACATATCAATTTTAGATTGACAAGGAATGAATGGTATATCGACTGGTTAATTCAGAGGAAGCTTCACAGTAAGAGTTCTATGGGTCCATCAACGTTTCAATTTAGTTTTGATACTTCAAAAGTCAATTTGCCGCTGGACCAAGTGAAACTATAAAATATACCTGGTCGAATCATATTGTAAAGGCGTATCGCGATGAGAAACATCACTTCCGATCATTTCGCGGGTTGCAAATTATTGATCAGGAATAATCTGACATCTTAAATAAAAAAAATCTAGGTCTGTTTCAACGTGGAATATCCGAGAGTGGTACGGCTTTGTGTCCTTGGGGATTGACGAGGCCAGGACTTGCCATAAAACAGGCACGAAGAGTAGGACATTTATTGGGCTGCCCAGAGGAAGATACTACTAAATTGATCGAATGCCTCCGGACAAAAGATGCTATTGATATAATAGCGACTGATCGTGACTTCCAGGTAAGGATTATCCATGCGACGAAGAAATACCAGAAGATTTTTGAATCGTTGAATGGTATCCCAATTCATTTATTTCGCATATTAATGAAAAACGCAGTTTTTCACTTTGCATTACCTTATCTTAAACACGATCTGCGTTGGATTCCATCGAGATCATGAACAGCAGATTACATACTCATAAAAGGTAGACTTAAATGCGTATACGATAATGATAGAGATCGTTGGAAATGATCTTTAATTAAACCGGTATTTTCTGCGCGTTGTTAGCCGAGTGCGGAAAAATCCATCGTTTGATGAAAGGTAAACACTCGGTACAGCTATTAAGCGTGGAAGCCAGTTATCTTAAACTGTCTTGCACGGTTAATGAAACCTTGGAATATTTTACAGCACAATTTCAAATCATTTCGAACAGGTAGGTTTATGAAAGTACGAAATAATTGCATTAGCAGGGACTCGTTATGCTCCCGAAGGTTTTCTGAAAGCTTACAATCCGGAGGGAAAGTATAGGGTCTGATAAACGATATCAAGCGATAACAACTCCCATGTTCCTCCCAGTTCAGATGAAACGTAAAAGCTCCGTTTGGATACAGCGTAGCTATGTTTCATCATCAAAGTTTAATTAAATGTTTGATATTGCGATCGAGTCATAAGAATGCACGATTGCTGTGCCTCAAAGTGGGCTTAAAAATCTCATAACGAATGTACGAGCAGCATGACATATGCTCCTCCGACTGACGGGGGAAAGACCCAGTTTACGGTCGTTCATCATCAGTCGACTTGATGTTTCATATTGTGCAACTATTTCATTATAATACGGCGAGTGAAAGCGCCGCAACATCATTTAACGCCTCTTTTAAGATCCGAGAGATCGCAAAGACGCTACCGGTATGATAATACAAGACTCAAGTATAGAAGGTAGAACGAATCGTCGATTTCACCAAACAGTTTGACCTTCTGTTACTAATTTGCAATGCATATCAGACATGGTAGTGTCTTGTAGAAGAATTTGGCTCTAAAGTAGTGGAAGTAACGTGGTATGGAGATTTTAGTAAATGTGATACATATTTAGTTATTTTTCTTTCGTATCGGCAATCGAGTGTGAACAGAGAATGATTTTTGTACACTTTGCGAGGTCAACAGCATATAAAATTTCAATAAACCACGCGGTATTCAAGAGAGCATGACTGCATCGATTGCTTATATTATTATCAGCTGCCAATTCAAACGGTCAATAACTGACCGGTTTCGTTACGCGTCCTCTACCTCATAAAGTCGCGGAATTTCAAGTTAATCGAGTACGTGTAATGAGAGGAACATGTGATCGGCATCAAGGAACGTTTTTCTTCACTTCGATCACTCGTGGAGTAAATAACCGTGCTGAGAGGCCTAAATGCAGTGCACAATACTTGATTGTACCCTTTTAAGCAACCTATTATGCAAGATCCCAAGTCTCATTGGTTATTACATAGTTGCAGTACTTTCATTTACTGTAATACAAATTATTTACGCAATAAATATATCTGCAAGGCATCATCAACGTTTCACGCTAATTAGGAATCGATTTCTATCCACTTATATAGTAGCCGGCGGAGTGTAGTGCCTTGATCGCTTCTTCTGCATTGAATCAACTTTCAAAATGTATAAACTTGTATTACCATTCAAACAGCGGCTCGGATACTGTCCTATGATCCCGTTCCGGCCAGTCATTGAACCTCTTCATCCCGGAGCATTCCTCGTCGAGGATCCAGCAGTCGCATTAAAAGCTGGTCGTATAGCCGATGTTCCTTGGATGACTGGCATCACTTCTCATGAAGGATCCCTCAAAGTTCCCGGTAAAATTCCCGTTAATTCAGAGAAACAAAACCTTTTCATTGCAGGATTTTAGGAAATGCAGGTTCTATTCAATCCTGAATTATCTATTCTGAGGTATTGCAACCAGATTGATGTGTCAAAAATCAGAGATTTGTTCTTCCAGAACTTTACGGTCTGAACAACGGTGAGCAGGCCAAACGGCTCGAAGAGGATTTTGAAAAATTGGCTCCCATGACTCTGTTGTACGAGCATTATTGCCCGGAAGATCTACGGGCAGAGGTTACCAGACGAATAAGAGATTTTTATCTCGGTGATCTGCCGATCGACAATTCTACAAGGTTCAACATGATAGACGTGAGTGTGGATTGGATCAATAGAACATAGCGCTTTCTCGTATTTTTTGTAATTGGACAATTTCATATTGCGAATAAACTGTTCAAACCAGCTTTACTCGGACGCGTGGTTTTACATTGCTGCTGATAACGCAGTCAGAGATTACCTCGACACCATGACTGGGCCAGTATTTTACTACTACTTTGCTTACAAAGGCGATGTGTCGTTCAGTAGTATATTCGGTGATCCCGATCAGGATTACGGAGTTTCTCACGCCGATGAACTCCAGTATATCTTCCCAGTCGGGGAACAGCTATTCAAAGAGACACCATTGAACGAGGAAAGTTTGAGGGTTGTCGACATCGTCACTTCGTTATGGGCGAACTTTGCCACGTCTGGGTAAGAGTCATTTGTAGACAATTGTGTGTCGATTAAAGTCGATATTCAATCGTACGTTTGTAACACGTCTTTCAGGAATCCAACACCGGAAGTAACGCCGGTTGTACCGGTCAAGTGGCTGCCAGTTAGATCGCACAATTTAGAGTATCTGCACATCGGTGGATCCCGAGATTTGTACATGGCCTACAACCTTCTGCCGGAAAGAACGCAGTTCTGGGCATCGTTGCCGCTTCAAGGATTATCATACGTCGATCAGGATAAAAAGAACGACGAGAATCGTTCTAGAGACGAATTGTAGAATAATTGGATATAAATTATCATATACCAGAGTGTTATTATACATAATTGTGGCATAGAATTGTCTAACGTAGTTATAGATTTATCTGAGAAAAGATCACTGGATCAATCGTGAATAGAAAAACTTGGTGCAGCTTGTAGAAATAATTCTTCATCAATAATATGCTAATCGAGGAATAAATTACGTCATACAGAGCAACATCTATAAAAATAAGGTAGTGCGATCTCTCTTTTTTTTTATCAATCGGACTTTATACGTCTGGAAAATCTGCAAATGTAGTTTTCTGCATTTTCAAACACTTACGCCAGATTCTGGCGGAGTGTGTTCAAAAATGAGAAAGTGAACGTCGTGGATGGGTCACGTCCTTGGAATTAAACTTGCGATCAGTTTGCAAATATTATATTGGGATTTTCTGTACGTTATAAATGCTAATAGTTGATTTGCCATGTACCGAACTGTCGACTTCTATCGAGGATATGCATACATGTATAATTAATATACTTCTCATTAAAATTGTAATGAATCAAAATAAATTTATAATACGTTTGAATACTTTTTTTTTTTTTAATAAGTCAATGCTTGTAAATATTTGTATAGCGAATCAATTTTTGCAAATTTGACCCTTCAAAATATCGATGTCACATGTGTTCGGTTTTTTTTACAGATTATAGAGGATTGCTTACGATACGGACAATCATCAAGTTGGAAAGAAAGAAGAACAAAAATATTTCTTTCACTTTTATCAAAAATGTAATTTCATTGAAAATTCAGTACAATCGAGTCGGTTGTTTGAAAAAAGTTTCAGCATCTCGGATAAAATCATCAGCATTTATGATTCTACGTTTCAGCAGGGGACTTACCTGGTTCTATGAGCGCTAATCGCAGTTCTATCAGGCTGCAGATATGATAATAGTAATGCTGATCTCATGATTCATATCTCCAGGATTTAATTACACCACTCATGTATGTATGTAATACATATTACTAAAAGTAGTAATGTACTGCGTCAAACGTGTTACCAGATCGAGTCCAAGGCATAAAAACCAGTAGAAAAAAAGTACAAAAAGCACTGCGACTTCTAAGTATCCTTTATCTTTTTCGTCGTCTTCGATTTTTTCTTGGACGACGACGTCATCGCAGTCGTCACAGATGTTGACCTGGACAATGCAGCAGGTACCATCGTCGGAAGACCCATGCACGCTATCGAATAATTTCCAGAACCCACGTCGAGAAATGGTTTCTCAATTTTTCCCGGCGTGACGTATTCTCTGTACGGAATTTCGGCCAGGGTTTCAAAACCGAGGCTTTCGGCAATGGTCTGAGCAGCTCCGGAACTAAAAGCCCCAATGCATGCGGGTAGCTCAAGACGCCGGTAGTAATCGACGCATGAACGTACCAGAGACGTGCCGATCCCTTGGTTTCGAAATTTGTTCTCTACACATAAGACATGCAGTCGGAAGTACTCGCTGATTTTATACTTCTCGTAGAGACGTGCACACCCAAAAACACAGCTCTTGAGAGTCAGGATGTTGAAAATTGCTTCACCTTCATTCATCTACGAGGTTAAAGAAAGTCTAGAGTGAATTTTTTCAGAGTTGAGCTGGTCCAAGACTCACATAAATCTCCAGGAGTATCGTTCTCCATTTTTTGGGTCAACAAACTTGGCTTTCGGTTATGTTTATAGATAGGAATTATTTATATATTATTCCACACTGTTACCTACTCGAATCCGACTGCAGTAGTTTGACTGATCGGCTTTTCTGTTCAAAGTGGCCACTGCAATTCCGACTAGTTTCCCAGTACCTTCGTGCACCGCACACAAACTCCGCATCTCTTTGATCCAATGGGTAATCAGGTCTAGATAAGTGCGCACGGATGTTTTATCTCTGATGAGAAGTGTGGCCCTGCACATCGGCTCAGAGGTAAAAAATTGCTCCTGAAATTGGGTGAAAAAATATATAACCAGAGTTTGGGTATCGGCTGAAAATGTCTAATTTTGATATCGACAATCGCAAAAATACTTTCACAAGCTCTAGTGCCTCGTCGAACCTATCACCCCTGAGATCTATAATTCTGTAACCGATGCTCATCCTCTCCCAGACGATGCCTGCATTGACGTTTGCCGATCCATCGATGAAATCGTTCGAAGAATGTTGACAGAATTTTATGGAGGGATTATTGATTTTTGGTTCATCGTTATTCGCCATATTTTGGTCTCTTTTATCAAGTGTTTTTAGTTCAGAGCTTCGACACTTCTCTGCAGCTAAGCTACAGATCGATACAGTTGAACCATGATGATCGTATCGATATCGGTCCACCGTTCAAAATGAAAGCAGTGACATAAAAATTTATCTAACCCAACTTTAGGAACAAGTCAATTCAAAATTTTCAGTATCTTTTTCGTCTGAAGAAACTAAAAGTGGTAAACAGTTTTCCAGTGGATTATTATTTTTGAAGAGTTGATCAAGATGGACGATAACGACCCACGACAGAATGAGGCTATGATGGCTGCCCAGGCTAGGATGTTAGCTCCACTAGTCTGGGACAAGACTCCAGATTTTGAGATTCAGAGTCTGAAAGACACGTGCTACGACGAAGCCATCACTCTCATAAAAGTTTGTGATTCCGGTAGTGTAACAGCTTTTTATAATGTCGTTAGACATCCACGAAATGAAAAATCGATATCGGAGGCGTGATAAGACCTTTGAACTCTTTGTACCCGCAGCATCACTACTTGAAAGAGGAACCAATGTGTGCCTCGATTGATATGAGCGAGGATCCTAACTCCGTGAAAAGGTTTTTGGAAATGGCTCTTACATGGATGAAGGATACTATCAGCATCTGCGCTTTGAGTGTACGAACTGGTCGATTGGTAGGAGTGGCGGTTATGAGGATAAACGCTCTGATTGACAAGGCAGAGATCTACAATCGGATCCAGGTACGGAGATGTGATCCTTACTGAAAAATTCACTTGTGATCGTTATTCCTGTGAAAAATACTTCAGATTTTCAACGGCGAGGAGTTACCGAAGATCATGCAATTGAGGGGCACGTTGGTAAAGCAGGCTAAGATTTACGAGACACTGAACATCGAGGACTACCTTAAGATCTACATTTTGGCTGTCCATCCATCGTACGAACGAAAAGGAGTTAGATTGGGGCTTATGGATGTCGCCATATCGGTATGCAGATCGTTGAAGTCACCAGCCATTTTTGGAATATTCACTTCCAAGACCGATCAAGAGATTGCTGATAGTTTGGGTCTGAAATTATTTTCGGAGATTGAATACAGTCGATGGATCGTCAACGACGAGGTCGTATTCGATGATCCGGGTATTGGCAATTACTCCGCAGCCTTAATGGGCGCTTTGATATCAGAAGAGCAAACAGAAGAGCTGCGGAAAAGGCGGAAAAGTGCCTCGAAGGAGATGAAAAATGGTGTTTCGAGTAAACGGTAAGACCTAGAGGTCTGAAACTTGTTGGATTACCTTATTCAAGTAAACTTTGAAAGTGGTAAAAATGACAGCTGAACCCAATCAATTTTGGCTCCGTTATGTTAATCTATATTTGTAATCGGTGTACCTTTCAATAGCGAAGTATGATTAAAGTAGATGATTGAATTTACTATCGATAACTATGGAAGCGATTTAACCGACATTCGGATCGGTAAAATCGTTCACTTACTCCTCGAGTGATAACAGATCGACTAGCCCGTTGTCGGTACACGAAATTCTCATGATAAACGTTGACGATTACTGGCTATTGGAAAAACATAACTGTACCACGAGATTTCGCAATCGGTAAAGACTATATCCGATAATCGAGCCGGCGATTGCCGCCACCTGTTTCCTCGGAGATATCGCTTCGTCCGATTGTCCGCTGGTCGCGGTACCATGCGCTCGATGAAAGCATGCGCAAGTTCTGTACGGTCGAAGGCGAGTTCACGTTCAGTGCATGGCGGCCCGGGGCCCTACTTCGTGCTCCGTACTCGCCTCCTACTCTCGAGTGTCGATTCGATTCGCAGTGGGTTGACGATCGGTGCCTTGCTTGCCGCGTATATGAATTATACCAAGTGTGTGTGGTGTGATGGTGACAAGTTCGTTCGCTATTATTTATTTAATTATTTACTTTTTTCATTTAACATATCAGCTCAAACTTACTAAACAATTAGTTATCACCGGTTATCACACTACTCCACCGTGCAGCACAAAGTGCAGCACTGGTACGTAATAATACATATTACGATTAGGTACATTAACGTTCTGGAGCTGTGGAGATAGGAAAGTGATTCCTTTAATTACCACAAGGGGCTAACGAAGGAATTGGAAACTATATTTCACGTGAGTATACAGAAATTTGAATTTCTCCTATTTTATATATTTTTTTTTTTTTCGTCAATCATTTTCAGAACTCTGCATCACTGTTTATTCTTATCCATGAACAATCGTTACCCGAATATACAGAACTGCTAAGGACTGCACGCTGCAACTGGGATGCATACCATATAGGCGTTGCACCTAGTAGCTACGTTGCATCGATATCTACCCTGGAACAATTATCCTCACGGTTAAACATCTCCTTTTCGTAAGGAAACCGTGTTAAGATTTTTTATAACTCCCAGTCGATGTCACCTTGCGGAGCTTAGTATATGAGCTGAATGAACTAACAATAAAGATATCGTCATTCGAGCTAGTGCATAGATACGGTTGCGAAATGCTCCTGGCTTGTGAGTAATGAATTCTGTTACCCCGAGGCACTTGTAGAGATATTTTTTCAACACTTATTTCATTATTTAAGGATATTTTGTTTCGATAATAAGTTTTTCGTGCTGATATACGCAAGCGAGTCTTCTTTGATCGTCTTTTTCAAGGATGATAATTCTACGTACTCAAGTTGACAACTGAAATACCCCTTGCCATTAAAACTGGTCAATCTCCAACTCTTGATCATACTCATACACACAAGGCACTAGAGATGCGTATTTATTGTCTCCTCGGATCGGACACCATCCATCGATCGTTATAAATCACAGATTAACTCTAAGTAAATGAAAAACATTGTCGATTTGTATCTGAGGTATGTTTATTTCGTGCTTCGGCCTCTGGTGTTGCTCAATATTCACACACAATGCCGAGAAGAAGAACAAGAAGAAGAAGAAGAAGAAGAAGAAGACGAAGAAGAAGTGGGAGCGAGGCTTATAGTGTTAAGAGAGGGGCAGGAGGGGGTTCGCCTGTGACTTATACCGCGTAGTGGTATCGATACACTATCCCCTCACCGCGAAGTTAGCTAGTCGGTAATACTCCAACCGACTGGCAGCTCTGTTCACAAAGAAGGTGAAAAATATCGGTTCTTCTATTCTCAAGACAGTGATTATGAGTTGTATCGCAATTAGCTTGACACGCAATAGGTATTGTTAGTATATTCTATTTTCGAAGAACGTTAAATTCTTAGGACCGTGTGTGTATACGTGCGGGTGGAGATAAGAACTGCTCGTTTTTATTTACAAGTTTTCTACGAGCTCGTTGTAGGCTGGTACGTTATCACTTCCGGTTATGCCGTCATGAATCCTTAGCTTGTTAACAAATCGTGAGACTACACGACCACACACTATGCGCTTTCGTGATTGTATACATATATGTAATGTATGTATGTACATACCTGCGGGAAGGTCACGTCAAGATATACATATTCACGCTTTAGGCTGCGCACTTCTCGGAGCGTAATGTTGTTATATCAATTTGCTCCAGGGCAGAGAAGAAGTCGCAAGGAACGAACCAACTAATTGCATAAGCCACGATTACTAATTAACGATGTAATCTGTAATTCAAGATAATAAATAAATAAATGAATAAATGATTCGATTTGTCTTGTAGTCCTTCACGTTGTGGCTGGGGATTGGAGTCGTGTTCTAATCCAACCTAGCCGAGGGAAAAATAATGAAAAATAAATGAATAAATATAAAATCAACAAACACGTGTGTTTCTGCAGTGCAGCGTTGCCTGAAGTCGTGTAAAACGCATATATGTATGTATATGTATAGAAATGAGAAAGTCCCTAAGGCATGGCGCAAAGCAATGCCGCAATAGTCCCAGAAATATCTGGCAGTACTATTAATAGATATACTGGAGGCGGCCGTCTGAGACGGCTAAGGAAAGGAAGCAGAGTAAAGTGTCGGGGCGGTGAGCGGAGCTGAGTAAAGCAGAGCGGAGCGGAGCAGAGTAGAGCGCGGATCAGAGCAAGGCAGAGGAAAGCAGAGTCGAGTCGAGGGTCGTGAGACGGGAGACGCGAGACGCGAGACGCGAGACGCGTCGGGCGCACCCCTTTTTCACGCTCTCGAGTCGGCGCGCAGACAGAAAAAATACCCAATAAAAGTAACCTCAAACTAAAACCTCATACTGAAGAAGAAGAAGAAGAAGAAGAAGAAGAAGAAGAAGAAGAAGGAGAAGTCGTTTTTCTTTTAGGGGCATATAAGAAGACTGACTCGTCAAAACTTTGGATGGAATGTACATACATACTTTGATCCTTTCTCCTCCTTCTTCGGTCTACACGTTTACATAGACACCTTTCAATCACTCTTTGCGGAGTCGGTTATCAATTGATTAGAAACGATGCGATGATAACTCTCTTTTGGATATCGGATTTCACGGCTTCAATATTTCAAAAGGTTTCAAACACTTCAAAAGATATCAAACCGATTCTAAAGATTTTATTATGAAATCTCAATAGATTTGAATAGATTATATTCCGAGGAGTTCTTGAGAGATTTTCCAAGATATAAGTTCTTTAAATCACCATACCATTCAACTCGGCAGACTTTTTGTGACGAAAAACACGGTATTCCAGATATTTAAACCACTAATTCACTATCGGATAAATCGGTGAACAATTAACTACAAAATTACACCATACACACACACTTCGAGCCGGATATCTGAGAAAATATTTACACTATAGAAATGTGGTTTCAGAGCGAGTCATTTCCCACATATTGACGGTCGAAATGACCCATCGACGAACGGATATCTTTTAAGGAAAAATAAGTAAAAATTGTACGACAATCGCGGAATATTTTTAGCTGTTCTTCCGAACATATTTGTTATTGTGTCTGGCAAACTTGGAGAGTCGTAGTCGAAGCTGGTGGATCGTTTTGAGACGAGATATCAGAAAATTGTGATTTAAAAATTGGGGTTTCTTGGGTCGAACGGTCTCAGATATATCGTGCGCAAAACCTGCAAAGAATTCTTCACTGAGAAGATCGGTATAGTTTGATAATTTAATATCGTGGCCATGAAGACTGATCATTCCCTCGGTTTGTACGTCATAATTAATACAATCTCAACGTATAACGAAACTCTTTCAAGTTTCCGATACGTGAAAGAATAATAACGGGTAAAGTGCATTCGAGCCGGGTGTTAATCGGCTCTTAATCGACGTCTAACCATCTTGATTTCGCGTGGCAGTTCAAAGGGCCACTTGACGCGGTACAGGGGCGTCGGCGCCGGCGTCGCGTCGTCAGGTTGAGATCTCGAAGCCCCGTGGGGTGAATTGCGAAGGGCGAGGGGCGTTTGCCCGAGGTCGCGGTTATACGGCAAATGTTTACGGAATATATATACACCTATACCTACATACGTATACCAGCTCCGCTCGCAACCCTCTTGCCATATTAAAGTGCGTGCCTGCGTGCACATACGTCCGTGCGTGCGTGCGTGCGTGCGCGGTGTATCGGTACGCGTACGCGCACATCTACGTAACTTACTTATTTCTACTATATATATGGATATATATGTTACGTACATACGAGTAGGTACATCCATTACATAGGAACCGTACCGAGGCGTGTGGTGGTACGCTGAGGCACTTGAAGGGTTGCAGAAAAGAAGAAGTGCTCCCGTGTTATGACAGCGACACGTGCCCTTCGGGTTAATAACAAGTGCGTGCAGTAGGCAGGTAGGTATGTATGTACATACATACATCGTGTAAGGGTATGTCACCAGGTATGTGTGTTATACTTACCTCCCCATGGGCTGCCCGCTAAAATTCACTATTGTCGCATATGTATGCCCCAGTATTTTAATATGGTTACTTATATAATTCGCGATCCAATCTACCCTCGCGCATACCTTATAGCTGTGCACAGCATATTAAGCGTGCAGGGATATTATGAACTTACAGTCCATCGCTTTTTCACTTAATGGCATTTATATATTCTTCAAGATTTTTTAGAGGATTTGTTTTCTTTTCTTTCTTTCTTTCTTTCTTTCTCTTTTCCTTTTGATTCTATAGAAATTTTATATCTTCAGAAATAATCCTTTGTACGCTTGTATACGCGAGGTAGGTATAGGTATATGAGAGTTTATTGAGAAACGAAAGAAAAGAAAAGAAAACCTGAAGGTAGAAAATTTCATCGCGAAATGAAAATGCTCTCCCGATTATTCGTCTTCGTCTTCGATTTCGAAGATTCAACTGATTTATCACTTTCTGAAGGAGGTTTTTTTCAAATCGTTGGTAAAATCACTTTTTCTCCGATAGACTCATCTATCTAAGTCGTAGCCCTCCCCCCCCCCCCCCCGAAATATGAAATAATTTCTAATCATTTTTTGAAACCAGAGTATAAATCAACTGTGAAAAATATCGCACAATTTTTTGCAGGCATTGTACCACGCGTTTAGCGTATCTTTAATGTATCTCCACGTGTTGGATCTTACGCCACTGTCGTTAGTTTATACCTTATAATTTTATTCCGCGCGAGGTGTGCAGAAGCTGCATTTTTCGAACGTTTCTTTATACCCGTAGGTATCTGTAGGTATTATATATATATTATTGTCGAGGTCCTTACCGAGTTACTGCTGCAGTTTAGACGAGCGACTCTCGCTCAGGAAAACCGATTCGAAGGGTGGAGCCTTTTCAGAGATCTATATTTACTTTGCTTTCAACCATTCGATTTCTAGTTTCTACGTTGCCTATTACGGAAACGAATATAACGTAAGTTTGGTAACGCTTTAGAACGTTATATGTATAGAGACTTGAATCGTAGTGCCCTATTTCAATACTTCCAAATGGTGAAAATTCCGAATTTTAATATTACCGATTGTCACAGTTTTTGAGAAGGATATTTTTCCGAAAGTCTGCAAAGTCGATTTGCAATAAAACAAAAATGACAATGAATGTTGTTCTTGTATTAAACCTACGCAACGATTATATAGTGACCATAGTGAGAATATCGCGTCTCGGCGACGCGAGAGCTAGCTAAATGCAGCATGGCATATAGCATGGACGCGTGGTAGGTATGGCATGGCATGGTAGTTCCCGAATACGAACTTCCTCGACGACCGGAAGTCTACCGCCCTTCTCTCCGGACCCACCCGCCACCCACAACCCGTAACACGATGTGGCGCGGCGTGGCGCGGTGCGGTGTGTCTCCGTACTTGAATCTCGAAATATACTATACACATTATATAGCATAGGTACCTAATGTATAAGATAGTTTGTATTGAAACGATAACCCACGCGCGTTGCATGAGGACCGCGGATGCGGTAAAGAATAAAGATACCAATGCAGCAG
The DNA here is from genome assembly GCA_949628255.1 of Macrophya alboannulata. NCBI lineage: Eukaryota > Metazoa > Arthropoda > Insecta > Hymenoptera > Tenthredinidae > Macrophya > Macrophya alboannulata. The sequence goes on from OX451208.1 coordinate 505,595, forward strand.
TAACAACGCAGCGGCCGGGTGACCGCGTAGCTGGACGCATAATACGGTATATATATGACTCGATATACATATATAAATATGTGTGTGCGTATGTACATGTGTAATACGTCTATGTATATGAAGAAGATGATGGATCACGAGTTTAACAGAGGTTCTCAAACCTCGTGAATCTAATTCCGCCGAAACTATAATGACTTTTAATAATTATCTGTTTCATGCTCCCGAGAGAGAGAAAGTGGGAGTTAGTTCAATGAAGAATACTCTATTATATTCCTTAAATAAAAATTTTCTATACAAATAGGTTGGATAATTTTTTAGTAGATCCTGGTATCTCGAGTTTAGGAAAAATCGTTCAAAGAATTGTGGAAAGGGAGCTAAAACCGTGTTTTTTGAAGAAGAGTTAATATCACGGCAACCGTTGCAGTTACTTCTCGAGGGAAGAAACTTTTTTCTAAAATATAGAAGAATTTGGAAATCAGGGGCCCGGTGGAAGTTCCGAAGTTCAAAAGTCCTGAACGGTAAAAATTCTGGATTTTAATATGACCGACTCAAAATTTTTGGAATGGGTATTTCGCGTTGATTCTAAAAACTTCAAATCGAAAAACACTCAAGGCTCAAAATTCCGAAAGCTAAAGATCCGAAAGGCCAAAACTCCGGTCCTTGAAATTGACGCATTCACGGAGCGACGTGTCCCTCCATTGAATTTTCGGATTCTTAGATTACGAATTTTAACATAGTCTGAACTTTAACGGTTCCAAAAATTCAAAATCGTCACGAATGAATTCCTACTTTCGACCGTTTGGAACTTTTAAAACTCAGAACTTCAAGCTGTCCTCGTAAATTAAATGTACGAGGCGGTTTGAGATTTGAGTTTATTAGCACTTTGAGATTTGATTACTGCATGTAGCTCGACTGCAACTGGTAATCCGATTTTACCAAAATTCGCTGTATAATCGTGTTTTACTCTAAACAGCACATTCCATTGCAAAAATTTTCCCGAGTGATAAATTAGCTGCCCTAATTTTATCCCGGACACGGTTTTTAATTATTTAAAAACAAAATGACTTACCTATATGCTTGGGCATATGAGGAACTTCCTCTGCAACGACTCGCTTCCTCTCCCTCTCTATCTATAATTTTCTCTCTTTCTATATCTATCCGCATATATATCTCCTTTGTCGGGCTTATGCATAGATGCCTATATACGTATCTATATAGTATGTATATGTATATGTATATACCTATACTTGATTAGAATTGTCCGCGCATCGTTCGCGCAATCGTGCAGCAGGGAGTTGCAGCGGCGCGGTGGGTGGATGAACAACGACAGACCTGTACCCCGAAGAGGGCAGAGATCCCTGTGCACGCGCGGCGCGGTTGCCCGAGTAAAGCGGCGCGGCGGTGCATAGGCATATACATATATCTACAAATATACATATATATATATATATAAATATACAGGAATATGTATAGTATATATGTATAGAGAGAGAAAATCCACGACGTGAATATAAAAGATTGCTTTATGGAAATTGGTCCAACCAACCACCGACCGACCTATGGCTGCTGTACCATGTTTCATATTTTCTATTCCGGTACCTTATGCCCGACCGTGCGCCCTTCGTGATGCTGCAGCTTCCTTTCACTTTTATTTTTTACATACTTAACGAGTATAACGTCGTGTTATTAGAATCTCTCGTTTTCTCACCGATATATACCATACATTCGTTTTCGATTCCGTCTCAAAATCATTTGGAATAAGAATGAGAAGAATTAATCCTCGCGAAAGGAGAGCGCCAAGAACTCATTTTATAAGGTAGCTCAACGAGTTGTAAGTCTTCTCAAGAAATATCTAACGTAGGAAGTACAGGATTTGTGTCTTGTTTTTTTCAAATTGGTATTACTCAGCCGGGTTTCGTGTTAAAAATTTTCGCGAGGTACTATTTTACAGAAAATTAAATTCTCTGCAAAAAGTGTCCTTAAAGTTTTTTTCATAAAGTCAATAGTTTAGCCGTGAGAAGCGTTTCAATAGGTAAGTTTAAACTCTGACAACTTGTAAATCGTTGAATTTACGGACTTGGTTATATGGACATTTTTTGTAGAGAATTGAAGCTTCTGTTAAATTGCTATCTGTGAAGTTATGTGCCTCGGAATCCGACTGAGTAATACCAATTGACAAAAAAAAAATAAAATTATATCTTCCCTTATTGTGATTTCAATGCAAAATCTTGCAATTCGTTGAGCTTCCTTATGAACTGCGTTTTTAGCGTTATCCCTTATTCTTTTTGGCCGAATTCCAAAGGATTTCCGGATGAGAAAGAAAGGAAATACGTACCTATAGATGAAAAAATATTAATACCAATTAAAATTCTCGTTATTTTGTGTCTGACATTTATATACGTCGGATGAAAGATAATTAAAACTTTCGAAGCTTAATTATCGCCTTATTTCGTAACGTTCGTATATATATAGCATTAGCAGCAGCAGTGCAGCGACAGTAGCCGGAAGTTCCTTAAATTGCACTCATAATGCGCAATCCCGTTCGAACCGCGTTGTAGAATTATTAAACTGCGCCACGCTGCGGGCGCCTTGTTAGTTCAATTATAGTGTTCTCAATTTTTTGAAGTTCAAGGACACGTGGGTGGACGTGGACGTGGACGTGGATGTGGACCACAATCGCCCTGACGCTACGTAATTGCTCTGTAACATCGTTGTGGTCATCATATTCTTTTGTCGTGATTCTTACAAGCTTATTTCCGCTATATATGTATACATATGATATACATATGTATATATGTATGTCGTATATTTATTCACGATTAATTTTCATCCTTGTGGTCTGACCATTCATAATACACATAAATATCACAATTATACATTTCTTTGTTCTAATTATTTCACACGAAGTTCAGAAGCTCGACTTTCCCTGCAGCGATTATTCTATATTCATTTTTTCAAAATTTTAGACAGAAAAATATAAAAAAAAAAAAAAAAAAAAACGAAGCATCAATGCAATGTAATAAAAGCTATAATGTCCGCAGACAATGAAATACCATGAAATTCCTTAAAATGTTATGAAATTTTAGATATTTTTGTGTGAAATTTTCTCCATCTTCCTACACATCTTTCAAAGAATTCCATGAAATTCGATTCAGTTTCGTGAAATTCGATGAGACCTAATCGAATTCCATGACAGAATCACCGGTGACTGTGGGATAGAATTCTGTGAAATTTAACGAAACTCGACGAATTCTTGTTACAATTCCCATGAAATTTAATTACCTGTTTGAAAATTTCATGAAATATAATTAAATTTATGCGAAATTTTACAGAATTCTGTGTTTAAGGGATCCAGGAAGATTTTTTTTCGATTCCAATCGTACAAGTTGTACAAATATAATCAAGATGGTAATTATTCACATTTCGATGGACATTTTTTTTATTTTTCTTCCTTGCATCTGCGCATATATTGCGAATTTTCGAAGAAACAGTTTCTGCTCTTGCGCATATGGAGAATATCTCCGCGAGTTGCTTGGACACAACCATCCTTAAGCCTCTGCATTGCACGAGCACATGCATGTACCTCGGGAGGGTGGTACTATATATAGAAACACTCTGCAAAGAGTGCATCCGCCACGTTCTCCGCCTCCGCCTCCGCCTCCACCTCAGCCGCAACCTCCACTTCTTCGGGGACGTCGGTCGGTATCGCTTTTTCTGTTTCTTTTCTATTTATCTCTATCCTATCTAGCACTCGCTTTAAAGCCGTGTTACGGCTTCGAGATACACGTATCGATGGGTTTAAGCAGTAGCGCAGTTTTCGGAAATACCATAAGAAGGTCCATTTTGATTTCAGAAGTAAAATAATAGATAGGAAAAAATATAAAGAGAGCAAAAAAGAAAGAGAATCTACGAATTATGAATCTAGAATTGGATTGAAATGGAGTTCAGATCGAGGCGCTATTCATTCGGAAAATCATTTGTCAACTTTGTATAAAATCAGGAACGAAATCAATGGACTCGTTTGAAATCATTTGACTCTGAAATCACGGAATCTGCACGTTCTGAAATGACAGAAAATCATATTTGAAATCATATGAAATCATCCAGGAAATCGATTTCAATTGAAATCATTTATGCACACTAATTGGTGCGAGTGAATAGCCCCTCACGCGGTCGGTTCAGATGATTCAGAATTTACATACGCTTTGAAAATAATTTCTTTTTTTTTTTTTTAATCACTGTGGGTACACTTTGGAAAAATATTCTGTCTACAAAGTTTTTCATGGCTAATTACTCGCATTTATAGACATAATTAGAAACTATATGAGATTTTATGGACGTCGCCTTTGAGATAGATTGAGTCTTGAAATAAATGTTAAAATATCGATCATAGACGAAAAATGGTAATAACCAAAGTTGTAGAGAATTCAATTTACTACAAGTTTGGTCATAACCATTTTTAGTCAAAAGTTAACCATACGCGATTTATTGATTAAAAACAAATTCACCCTTAAATTCAAGTCGGCGGCTGACGCAGAAGGGCTGGCGTCCCAAAAATCTGGATTTAGACTGCCAATGACCCCCCTTCTGCATTGATTAAGAAACGAATATTGTGGTATTTAATTAAAGTAAGTTCAGCACTTATTTTGTTGCATGACGACTGGACTACTAAGAACTTTTACAGTATCCAACGAAGAATCGTAGGTATTATAAATCCGTAATAAAATTCGATACGAAAACGAGTTTCCGGTCAAATCTCGTATCGTCGCAGCCTCCCTCGCGCCTAAATTCCCAAAGATAAAATTTATATTTATAGCGATGCGGCGGCTGTATATTGTTTACGATCATTATTATTCGTGGGCGAATGGGTTTTAATGAAATCGTGATTTATTTTATAGGCGAGATCAACAAGCGGTTCTTTGATCCTTCGGTGCTTGAAAATTGGTTCACTGTTGGAAAAATTGTGTATTCCTGTCAAAAAAATTCGTAGTTAACGATATTATGTTAAATTCAATACATATTCGAATGTTAATTTAACGAATTCGATTTAAGTTAAGCTGGTATTTCATGCTGAAAATTATTATTAACATAATTACACAGAACTTGACACATCTATTATGTTAACTTCAGAATAATAAAGAAATAACTTTATGTTTATGTTAAATCTTTCAAATAACATATGGTTTATGTATATAAAAACTAAAGATATCAATTCCAACTGTATTTTCAGTTGATTTGACTTAGCTATCATTCGTTATGAACATTCAATTATTTTCAATTTAACAGATTGATTACGTATTATTGACTCATGGAATGGAACTACAAATATCAACTTAAATCCCATGTTGAGGGTTTACATATCATGTTTCTGTGAAAATAACTAAAAAAAGTTAGTGGACCTAATGGGACATGCGAAATGAGTTAAAATTGACATATTTTTTCCAACAGTGTTGTATCAGACGCAAACAATTTTGATATATTCATTCGATCGTGTATTCGAGATACCAAACGTCTCTAGGGGTTCCTTCCTTCAACCATCTTGGCCTGCTGTCTGTAGTACAGGCTTTCACGAGGATCAATGGGTGCGAAAGAATCGACGATATTATCCTTCAGGCTTCAGGGAGCTGGGCCCTTCGGTAATGGGAAATTCCGTCACGAGCTCAAAGTGAACGACGAAATATCTCGCGGAATAACTTGATCGATTACGCGAACGTGGCTCGTCACCATTCGCCGATATTTTAAAGGATCGTCCCTCGTCATTAATCAACTAATTACGTTGAAAAATTTTCAAAACTCTTTTTTTTTTATATCAATTTTATAGTTTCGTTGGTCAATTTTTTCCCATCATCGCAAATTTACTACGACGCGGACGTGTATCTTTCTTTCAGGTATCAAGAGACTCGGTAGAGTCCCGCGCCAAGTACATTAAAAAAAAATGCGCTTTGTGAAATCGTAAGACAGTTTTCAGAGATTTTGTTATCTCAGTTTCTTCGGCATTCAAAGCCTATCTGTATGTACGCATACCAACTGTATATAGATATAGATATAATATTATTTTATACATCCTCCAGCTCCTTATGTATACACATATACGTAAACGTTTATAGGTATGAATCAGTCTTAAAATTGGCCGGTGACACAAACCAGCAGCCTCGAAAGAGTTTCATGGCCGTAATTATACTCGGAGCTAATCGCTCCAGCGTACGTATTTATTCTCGTCATTAACATACAAACAACAAGATCTTGTAGTACAATTTACTACTAACTTTGCGTATTAACGATCGTTTCGTATGACCGAGAATAATTTCATTAGCATTAAAATTCTGGTCGGTCATCGTTTGCGCTCTTTAACACTTCCGCAGGCAATTTTAATGATCCTGCAAACTTCTAACGGTAATAATTTTTTTTTGAATCACTGGTACGACTTGAAGAAATATTTTATTGGCCCAGTTTTTTTATAGCTGATTACCAGCATTTGGAGACTTGAATAAAAATTGTTTCAGATTTTTTGGAGCTTTTTTTTTACATGAATTGGGTCAATCGAAGAAAAACTGGTTCTTGAAGGGTACAGGTCGTATCGTTGATCGAAATTTTTTGAAATTTTGAGGGAATATTCGAGAATGATGTGATTTTAGAGCGAACCAATAATATATAGAGATATTGCCGGTCTTCTATCGTTGTGGGTACTTAACGTACACTTTTATTTCTCAACGTTTAAAAAAGGAAAAAAAGTGGTCTAAAATCAAAAATTTTCGTATCCACTTTCTCTTCATCTGTCCCCGAATTCCAGTTTCCAACGGTATGATAAGAATCCATGGATTTCCGGTTCCAGAAAATCTTGAGAATTCTTAGAAGCTCAAATCTGAGTTTTTTTGCTACCTTGCAGTCTGTCGAATGTTGATACCACAGAATTTTCAAAACGTTGGAATAGTTTTCCGTAAACAAGCGAGTATAAGATCTCCAGTCGGCTTTAGAATTATCATAATATGCGTTAAAAAAGATTCAGTTCGTAGAACAGCTCGTTTACCAATCTATCGTGTATTCCCCTTCTCGTTCCTCAATGCTGCAGTTAGATAAGATATCGATATACCAGCTTCAGACGATTCCAATCTATTTTTTTTTATTTTTTCAATTTACAGATAGGTATATGTGTATAGGTAGCTATAAAGCCGCGTGTATATCAAACCGTGTGTACACAGTACATAAAAATGTATATCTAGATGTACATATTGTATAGGCAAATCGCGAGGGGGTTCTGGTTCTCGTGTTACCGCCGGTAGGTACTAACAGCGATAAGAAAACTTGCAAGAAACACGTACAATATAAGGAGTATTTCCGTTCCTGTATAACGTATACATATGAGATCAAAAAACGCATATCGTATCACGTATACCGTATCGTATCACACCGTGTCAACTGGACGTCGGATATACATGAGCCCAAGCCTCGTGTATATGAGCTATTCCATCAAATCCTGTACGCAAATCCGGCCTCCAAATTTGTCATGTTTTTTTCACAAATTTTCCATTCTAATTAAACGGTTCAAAAAATGCTTTGAAAAAAAAATTAAAGACATGGTATGTGATCGGAAATTTTCTGAATTTTTCGGAAATGATGATCATTTTTCTTTCACTTGTCATTTTCAGCGCAAAATTCCAAAAATAAGACTTAAAATGTCAATCTCACCATGTTTTCACCATCGTTTTTTGGAAATCGGATTTTTTTTCTGACAATTCAGGAAATTTCCGATGAAAATTATGTCCAAGAATTTTACGCTCTTTATTATATTCTGAATCAAAAATAAATGAAGAAATGCACAAATAATGAGAAAAACCCGAAAAATTTTATTTAAACCGTAACTGTGACCTGGAGATGAACGAGCGTAAAATTTTTAGTCATGATTTTCATCGGAAATTTCCTGAACTTTCAGAAAAAAAATCCGATTTTCAAAAAACGATGGAGAACATGGTGAAATGGACATTTTAAGTCTTAGCTGTTAGTTAGAGGACTTAGAAGTCTTGTGTCTTATTTCGGGACTTCAACCCGGCGACAAAAAGTTCTTCAACAATATACAGCTCGATTCAATTCAACGCGCTCAATCTGAATCACCCTGTATATTACAGAATAACGTCCGAATTGCGCGAAAGTTCTATATACAGTAAACGTAACGGCTATAAACATAATGTATTGCGTTGTCGATAGGCGACACGGTCCTCGGCCCGTATGCAGCTCAATAACCGTATAAAATCGTCAATGAAATAGAAAGTTTTACTCGCACTCTAATTTTAAGAGCCGTGCGGGTGTTTCGCACGACCATTCCATCGGCTAAATTGACACAACTTTGCCAATTCGATACAATTTCGTTGGATCAGAATGTAAGCTTCGTATGGTCAATAAAGCTCGCCGAGCTGGACTAGCGAATCAATTTCTTCCTACCAGCACTGCACGACCGTTTTAATTCACCAGTCTCGCCATGGATTTAGGAATTGAATTCAATGTAAGAGCACTTTGAGCAGATATTGAGTTATCAATGAATAATTGGCTTCTCAGGTATCATTTTTGACTTCAAATAGCGACTAAAAAATACCTTTCACGGATATCTTGGACACTGGTAATCGTCCTCTTGATCAGGACCAAAATGTCCTCCTATATTTCCAAATTTGTCAATTAAAGAAAGGTTCTGAATAAGTTCATTGCCGAATCTTTAGAGTCTGAACTGTAAACGACGAGGAGCAATTGGTAAAGTTGTTAAAAGTTGAGTCGACGAATCGTATACTATAGGAATTAGAAATGATCGTAAAACTTATTCATCTTATATACATAGAATCGTCTAGTTCTAGATGCGGTTGTATTTTTATCTTGAACTGTCGTTTGATGGAAGTGATGCGTGCAGTGGATATCACTTACGTACAGCATATCTAATTGATAAATATTGAATACGAATTCTTAGCGTTTCTCGAATAGTTGGTCGTATAAGAAGAATGACCTTAATTGATTAGAATTGATCAACTCGAAACGATTTCTTTCCGTCTCCTTCACGCGTCTGCTGCAGATCGTCTTTGAAACCCACCAGGCTCGATCAACAGTCATTAATAATTATGTAACTTTAAGTATATAAGTAGACGCGCTTAAAAATTCTTTTTAATGTACTTGGCGCGGGACTCTACCGAGTCTCTTGATAAAAAGAAAAGTGGATAGATACGAATTATAGTGTTAATTGAAAAATTGATAAATCCTTTTGTCATTGCATTGATTTCTGCGTTGTCCAGATTCATCACGAGGATAAGCTTTACCATTTTATACATATGGGGCATTTCATGTCAACTCGCGGGCAATGATTTTCTCTCACCATTTATGATTCTGACCCATGACGGGCCGATTGAATTTTTGTTTCTATTGCACCGCAAGAATTATCTACCGGATAAGAACACTGCCAAAAAAACCGAAAAGAAAGAAATGGAGTATGTATAATTATTTATTAAACGGTCAGAGAGAGAAGAGAACAGAATTTTAGATAGTTTTGAGTTCGAGCCAACAACATGATCAATCTTGGGTCTCGATATTCGCGCGAGATACGCGGTCAAAGTCGGTTCCCACCGGCTCGTTAATTTCAATTTGACTCTCTGTATTGGCCTAGATTTATATATCTTAGACGAACCGCGTTCGTCGTCAAGTGGACGACAGCAGCTCTGCGAGTTTTATCTTACTCGGTTTCAATTGACCAACAATTGGAAACACGTGTTACGTATATTATGGACACATTTATACGCGGTATATGGGGACATGGACCTGTGTACATACATATATATGCATTGCGTCTCTATCATAGTAATTGTGTCCTTTCAAGAGAATAATCAATTTGTTTTCGTACCCATCTGAAAATCCTCAAAAATAAGGCAAAAAAAAAAAAAAAAAAAAGAATCATGCGGGAGGAATTGAAATTGGTATTACTTGGTATTACTTGAATTAAATTCTCTGAAAAAAGTGTCTTCAGAATTATTTTTCCAAAGTCAATAGTTTAGCCGTGAGAAGCTGGGATTAAAAGTAACTTTATGCAGTGATTATCAATTCAATCGTCATCTATTTTCTTGTCTCATGGATTTCAGTTATAGAAACCCTGATTCTGATTCGATGATTATTCATCGAAAGCGAAATTGTCGAAATTTCTAAATTTATTCGCTATTCTTTATACGTTTTCTTATCATTTCGTTTTTAATTACAACATATAAACGAAGATAAGGTATAAGGTACTTTAGGTATGTACCTACCATTTCCGGCAAGTAATCTTCAAGGTCGGCAATCAGTTGGGAAACTCTTAACCGCCCCCCTAACCCGGGACTCGTATACTAGTCCGATATAGAAACTGAGTGTTAACGATGCACGAGGCTCCCGATAAAGTCGGTAGTCTCAGTCTCGCGCGCTTTATTAGCGCGGCGCGGCCGGTCCCGCGTGACTTAATTACGAGCTGAGGTCACGATACCTATAACACAGGTATATCTGAACTACAAATACATATATACAAGCATGTACATACCCTGAGTTTTGATTCAGATTCACTGAACCCCCTACTAGGTATATACAGATAGTAGCTCTCTTGCTCGCGTTCAGCTCTTGACTAACGTTATACTGGCATGGCATTACCGGTGCAGGCCTACGAAATATAGAAAAGAAAAGGAATACGCTTTATATCCAATCGTTTCTCTAGGGGAAATAAACTGATCGAGGATTTCAGAAAAAAGAAGTTGAGACAGTGAATGTGAAGGATTCTTTGTCAAGTGAGCCACGTATTTCCATCATGATCGACTAAAAACCGTCTTTATAGTGCTTTTTCAATTTATTTTCCTAGGAACAAATGGCCTGCCCATAACGCAAATTTCACAGAAAACTTGGGGAATCGGATGGATGATTTATGAATTTTTTTTATCAAAATCGAAACTGCCCGAAGATCTGAAAACACCCTTTTACTCGTTTCTTCGACGTTTTTTTGGTTTTTGAGCACTTTTTCTTAATTAAAAAAATTTGAAAATATTTCTATCGGAAAGCTGAGGAAAAAACAGGTTTTTCACGTATTTTTAATTATTTTTTCTTCCTCATACGGAATAAATAAATATAGAAAATGAAAAAATGCACACATCTCTCATATCTAGGCTACCAGCAGTGCTAAAAATCTGAAAAAATTCTCAAAAAGTCCTCGAATATAGGCTGATCGTACGGAATAAAAATTTGTATGAATTTGCCATCATGATGAAAATAGGTGGCTCACTTGACAAAGAATCCTTCATGTGTAAAAAAAGTTGTAAAAATGTGATAAATATCGTTTTGAGTAATATATCTATGTACCTAGCTAATTACTTATAAATACCTTCAGTCCCTTCAGTGTGGTATATTTATCGGTATATATCAGAGACGTGCGAGGCGTCGTGGCGCGGCGCGTGTGCAAGTGCACGCGACGAGGGTTGGAGAGCATATCGGGCTATAAGCAATAAGTGAAAAGGGGGAGAGAAAAGGAAATAGAAAAAGAATAAGAAAGAATAATAAAAAGGAATGAAAGAAGACAGTCACGCAGCCCAACGTGGACAAACGATCGAACCCCACGAATTCCTTTATCTGCGGTAAAAATCGGGCAGCAAATAACTGTACCTATATAAAGGTATATTACCTATATATATATACGTGTACGTAAGTATATTATATTGCCTCGGCGGAGCTTCGTTTTCACCTCCTGCGTCGCGGTTTAATTTTTTATTTAAGTAGCTTTAGTTGAACGTCCGTACCTGGAGTAATTGCAAAAATTAACCCTCAAGTAGGTATATATATATCTCTCTCTTTCTCTTCAGGAGAGAGTCAATTAGGTACGTCGGAGATGATACTCAAGTCTCTACTAATTATTGCGAGCTTTATGAGAGTGTATCACACATATACGTATGTAGGTAGATACTTTTTCTTTTGCAAATCACTGCAAATATGCTTTGAAGGAATATTTCATTTATTCTACAGTTTTTTTTTGGATCAAAATTATTTAGAGATTACATCCTCCGGAGTACAGCCCGCCTGATTAAAAACGAATAGTTCTTTTTAAACTATTACATCATCAAGTTATTCATGTTTTGTAAAAAAAGGGTTCAGCTTCATATTGCGCTGCGCAGTCGTTGGGCCATGAATCTGAGCTTTCAAAGTTTCGATATGAAACACTACTTCATTGTGGTTTGGACGAGGTCTTACAGAGTTGAGCTTGTGGAAATTCAAGCACTTAAAGTACGAAAAAGGAAATTGAAGAGAGAAAAATAAAACTGTAAGCAGGTCTTTTCGATCGGAGAACTTGATACGTTCTTATCATCTCAATTACTTATACCTATCTATCTATAACATAATCTTCGTAAGCTTTTGTCTATCAGATGGGAAGCTCTCTCATTTCAGAAATATAAAGTATAGTCTGGAAGCGGCTGAACCTAGAAAAAGTTCGAAACTTAAGTTTTTTTTTATGATTGATTGAAGAGGCTGATTAGAGTGAAGTTATATGGGGGCCAGGTTGAAGTTGCGGATTTAAAAATCTCTGAACGGTCAAAATTGCGAATCCGCAGATTTCAAGTTTCGGACTTTTGGCCATTTGGATCTTTAGCTTTCGGATTTTTGAACCTTCGGTATTTTTCAATTTGAAGTTCTTTAAATCGCCTTGGCAGACTTTCGGGGAAATCCCCTTTCCGAAAACTGTCATTCGATCCTATTGAAATTCGGAATTCTTTTCCGGTTCAGATTTTTTTAAATTCGCAAGTTCAACCCGGCCAGGAGTTATCCGTCTTTTTATTCACGATAGCATTATCATTGATCGACTTCAGTCACATCCAAAAATAGGTATTCATGGATTTTAAAGTCTCTGAAAAAAATTCCCTGCATCTCCAGTCAGAAACTGATTTCCTCTTCTCATCTGAAATTAACGTCAACTTCTGCAGAGCTTCAAATTGACCCATTAAATCCATGGTTTCGGGTTTCTGGACCTTGAACGTTATCATTATCACCCGTGGTAGCTTTTGAGGTCCAGGGAACTCGTTTCCGGCTTTATCGCCCGTTTCATCGTCGAATATCCTTCGGGAATAGGTGCGACAGCTACGGGGGGTTATTTATCACGGTCATGTTCCCGGGGCCGAGGGCCGAACATCACCGGTTCTCGGCAACAAGGAGTCGGGGAAACTGAACGTCGTAGGAGCTGTTGAAACGATCGAAAAACCCGTAGTATACAGGAATCGGGAAGTGGGTCAACGATCCTTTACCTCTAAACCGTGGAGAATTAACCCGGACCTCATGGGGGCCTGGCCACGCGTCCCGCGTTGTTCTCGTAGCTGTTTACGCCTCGAGCTCAGAGAAGATTACAAGTCGTTACGGAGAACAGATAGCGGAATTTTTGTGGCCTCTGCGATTCTTGTTTATCTATTCGGTCGCTTATCTCTTTGGAAATGTCACGCGGAATCACGAGTTGCAACATTACGCAAGGTCCGTATTCACGTTCAACGATAAATGCAGTATACAGATATATAAGAGATCTTAAAGCGACGTAAATTTGACACGGTTTTCTCGTAATCGTTACTTTTTATGAATCTTAAAACAGACAAAGGAAATGGACTCCCACGCAATTCGATAATGCTGTTCCAAATGACAAGAAAGAAACGTAATTAAAACCAGGATCTAGAAGCTTTACTTTTTGTGCTCATCCTTCGATTGCTGGGAAAAAAAATAGAATCTCCAAAATCGAGATACTCGAGCTGAGAAGCTGTGGAGTTGAAAGTTCGTCAACCCTGGCTAATTGCGTTCCCAGTTCTTCGAGGAGGTTAATTTTATACTAATTGCTAATTATCTACATCGTCTAATTATGCTTGGTCAGGGTTCAAATAAATTTTTTTCATAGACACCTAACAACATCATCGTTTCTCTCTACCAGATTTTCCTCTCACGGAACCGTCTGACGACCGAGTCGTTTAGATAATTTTAAAATAATCATCTGATAATCATTCTTTAAATATTTTCTTCTGTCGCGATCGATTCCCTTTCCTCGCGATCCACCCGCTAAAAAATCGTCGTATCTTGGTCTTGAAAAATTCTTGAATCGATCGTTTCTTCGATTATTTACCTCATTTTTACTACCGAGAAAAGGTCTCCTATCTTCTCGGAATAGAAAATAGTTTCTTAAGCAACTCGACTGGTCAATCGGCCAACCGGTCTCCAGTCTATAAACTGGACAGTGCGTATTCGTGTACGAACCTACTCCACGCCTCTTATACTCAAGAAGTTCCTTGTTCCTATCTTATGTGTCCATGTCTGCAGCAGACGAGAGTGCAGGCGACGCCGTACTCTTCAGGGCCCTATAATTACACAATTTTTGCCGCCTCAAGAATACAACTGCAATTTCAACTGATACTCGGCGATGTAGGTATAGGTATGTACGTACATATGGGGAATTCCATGCCAAGTGTATTAACCCGTGACCTTCAATCTCTCGGATTTTGTTAATTATATTTTCTATGATTGTTCTCAGTCTCAAAGACGGCCCTAATTTTTTATAGATTTTTCAAAACAGCCCTCATTTTGATATATTTTTTTTTTCTAAGAAGCAAAAATGCCATAGTGGGCAGATTATCAATATGAGGGCTGTTTTGAAAATTCTAAAAAAAAATTGAGGGTGACTTTCAGACTGAGAGCAATCACAGAAAAGATAATTAGCAAAATCCGAGAGGGTGAGGGTCACCGGTTGATACACTTCGGATGGAATTCCCCATATACACATGATGACGTTTACCAGTCATCCAAGGCCGCGTACTTGCTTATAGCTAATTGAACTTGGCTTACCTCACATGGAAGGCGATCAGCACGATCATGTATCACGAGGGAAGTTGGATGCAATAACGACACTACATTGACCAGATTTGACCTTGTTGAAATAATATAAACGATGATTCACAAGATCGCGATACTGAAACTCTCGAGTCCGAAGAACACTCGGAAATTAGCCTTCAGTTTAGCTTCGAAATATCCGCAACGGAATGAGTTGTGCGTTTTTTTCAATTATCTCGTACGCCTTTATGGCATCTGGCTCCTCAATTATCGTACTTTTGGACAAGGAATTCCGTTCTTTTCTATCATCTCTTCATCTTTAGGGAAAAGTAAATACTTGAGCCTGACCAGTCGCGTTATACGTATAGGTATAGGTGTGCCTACGCCTGGCGGTATCGAGAATCAAGTTGGAGTCGAGCCGCACGCTGAGCCCTTCGTCCACGTGGTTCATGGATCCATATATGGTCCGGAATGCGTTGAATTACGATCGAGTGAAAAAAGCCCATTCGTCCGCGTCTGTTTGCCTCTACCGAGCCCGGTCGGTCTGGCCCGTCAAATAAACACTGTAACTAAACCCGTGTATAGGATCGTATGATCGAGTAGGATTCTATAAGCAATCTTATTCGATATCCCGGACGTTAGACAAAATTATTTTATTGTTGATACCTTCGCCGGACAAACGACTCCTTCTTATTTATACCCCCACGATCATGTGAAGTAACATTTCATCTCTTTCTCTCTCATATTTTTTCGTATACATATATGCAGCTATGTAGATACCGAGTTGTATACATACAACGGACGATCTTTTCGACCGGTTATATTACGACGTTTTAAAACGTGGGCGAAGAATATACGAGGCGAGCGGATTCATGCCTATACCAATATCCTAAAAGTCGGCGACAGAAGACTTGCAGTAATTTTTATAACCCTCAACGTCTGGGAATCCTAATTCCCCTAGGATACAACTATAACAAGTCAATAAAGTCTCGCTGTTGCGCCTGATCCTTGGTGCGGATATTCTATTTATGCGCTTTTATCTTTTATACACCCTTAATTGACGCTCGGCTAAGGGATGATAGGGCTGAACTATGCGGGTGCCTCGCATCGATTGATTTAACGTTTATAAATGGCCCAGCTGCAGTTGAAGCAAGTTGCCTCACCATTATCCCCCATAATTAAGGAGTTGGATGGGACGGGTATATATTTGCTAAACCTGCAGCCCTTACTGCACGATCAATATTCTTACGTTGTAGTTTTAATTGTGTTGTTAATTAAAAATGTTCATTTCACTGGAGATTCGGGTAGCAGCGTATTGGAGCGGAAGTTGTACAGTAGCATGAGATGTGATATGGATACGGGATGAATATTTATTTTGTAAATTTTGCAATTTCCATATTTTCCGTCAATCAGATTCCAGCCCAAAAAGTACAAATTCATCAATATAATCATTCGGACACAGAATTTTTGAGAATTTGTTCAAATTTTTCGATCACGGTCATCGACAGGTGTTGAAAAAAAAAAACCTAAAAAATTCCCCACGCGCTCAAATCTATTTCGAAAAATCTGAAAAAAATTCTAATTGCTATTTGGAGTCAGAAGAATGATACAAAAAATCGCGAACCAGATCTGAGAGGTCTCGGGTCACGGCCAGGTCGAGTTGGTATGAAACGCCTTATATGCATAATGTATATATGCATATCACTATTTACCTTTTTATTTTTATTCTTTTTATCAATCCGTGGGAACCGCAGAACTGTCTATCTCTTGAGAAAAGAAAACTATATGGAAGAAAGAAGAGGGGGTGGGGGGGAAAAACGTGTATAAAATAGATAAAAACAAGGGTATAATAATAATAAAAAAACAAAAAAGGAGCAACACTATCTGCAAGCTAACAAAGTATAAAAGCTACTATCTTCGTACCACTCCGTACGTATGTACACCGTCGGGGTATACATACATATATACATATAGGTATATACATACCTGCAGTTTATGCGAAACGTTGCGTGCTACGCAGACCGCAAACTCTGTCCGTGGTGTCCGTTGATCGGGTTGTCTCTATAATACTACATACATAGATAGATGTATAAATACGAAGGTATATCGTATACTTGTCCATGTAGTATATTTGTATACAGGGTGTCCCAGAAGTAAATTTCCAAAATGGCGACTAAATGTCCAAAATGAAATATGTCCTAGAGGAGGTCGAACCGAGTAAATTTTCCCGAAGAACATGGGGTCTGCGAAGTCGCGTTCGCGAGATATCACAAGTTAAAAAAAAAAGTATTGCTTTGCGCCGCGTCGAGGCGGCGCAAAGCAATACTTTTTTTTTTAACTTGTGATATCTCGCGAACGCGACTTCGCAGACCCCATGTTCTTCGGGAAAATTTACTCGGTTCGACCTCCTCTAGGACATATTTCATTTTGGACATTTAGTCGCCATTTTGGAAATTTACTTCTGGGACACCCTGTATACAGATTTGTAGCAAACCTGCGGACGTGTTGTAATATAGCCTGTGGGGTGGTAGTGGCATGGTACCTGCGCAGGGCTGGGTGCAAAATACTGCCCTGCGCGTAGGATTATAATCCAGATTCAATGATCGTTGCAACAGCAAAACCGGCTCGTGCACACGGAGATGTGAAAAGATCACATGGGTGCAGTTTTGTATGCGAGCGAAATGAAACGAAATGAAACGAAATGAAATGAAATGAAATGAAATGTAATGAAACGGTATCATGTAGCGTATATGTAAAATGAAATAAAAGATGAATTTTGTATACCTACGCTGCAGAGGGTCGGGGTGAGGTTCCGAATTCAAAAAATTCCTAACAGTAATAATTCTGGATTTCAATATTATAGCGTATCACAGTTTTTGGGACGAATATTTCCCCGGAAGTCTGCAGGGAAATAATTCGAAATTTTTAACTTTCAAAATTTGCAACCCGAACCCGGCCTCTAAATGCAATAAATGTATGCGTCTAATGTTATAATTATTATCAATTACACCGCGGCCCACAAGTTTTATTAATTGATCCTCAATCTAGCTAATCCCCATACGCACGACCCTAAGCTTTAGAGTTTATACTTAAGTCGCTAGATTAATTCTAGATTTCTATATACGAGGCTTTAATTCGGCTGCACGCGTTAGGTCTGTCCTTATACCAGCATGCAGTGTGTAGGTAGTCGCGTGACTGTATAGTCGAGGCGAGCTTTGCACGAAGGATCAACGCAAGTTATTATATAACGACGAAGAAACGGTAATTTCAGTCTTTCTTAAAGTTGGTTTTCGATTTATTTATCGTTTCGAGAATTATATGAACTGACGATATTTTATCATCATTTTATTATACGGGATCAAAGAGTCCGTTTTAATTATTACTACCATAAAAAAAAAAAGAATCAAGCTGACTTGTAATAAATAAATAAGTTATACAACAACGCGGCTGCATATTGAATTAGGCATTAGAATTAACATTTCTGTATCTGTCCTAACGTTTAGGTATATCTATATACGAATGCTGATACTGTACCTAATATTAACATGCATGAGATAACACGTGAATTAACTATTGGCTATATGTAGAAAATTTGTGAGGGTATTTTTTTTAACTTCCCGCTTTGAAAATTGAAAATTTTCAAAAAGAAAGGGAAGTTATTGGTTTCGATCCGATTTTCGAAAACCGAGTTTTCATCAGATCTCGACGTTTTGGGGTCCTAGGAAGATATTCTGACTATTTTTCTTTTCATTTTCGAATCACATATACGCCTTGCGATAACCACGTCTTCTGTCGGTAGAGGAGTCGATTTTTGTAATATAGAGTTCTATAAAATCTGAACTCATTCCTAATTGTGTCTAAAAAAAAAAATTGCCAGTATAATCAGTAACTGTGAAGAAACTGAGTCAATGGAATATTTCCTAAGAGCTCGTATGGTATATGAATATAAATTGTTACAATAAAATGCGGACTTATACTAGTCCTATAAGAGATACATTTCCTCGTATTACCGCAACGACTGCAGAGCTATACGATAAAGAGCGCAAAACAGTTCGGTCATTCACTCTTCCGAGTTTCGATCAATTGGATGATGATGTTGTATAACGACATTAACAGTATGCAGACAGATATACGTTGTTGTGTGTTGCATACACATAAGCTGAGTTTGAGACGAGTGAAATATAAATTCAAATTTTTTATACTGTATAAGTATATGGTGTACGCACGTAGTACATACGTCGGTAGTTTATATTGGCCACTGACCACTCGAGTAAAAGATAACTTAATGATTTCAGTAGTTCGTGAAATAGAAACTGAATGACACATTTTCAGTTTTCCCTTTTACTTGAGTCAATTTCCAAAGAGTTCCTGTAATCGTACGATAGGTATATATAGGTATACGTGTTACGATCGTTTCACGATTTGTAACGCGTTTTTCTTTCGTTGTTTTTACGTGCTTCAGGTATACCGTTTTTACGTAGAATTGTTATTTTTCAAAACCAGCACTGTGTATCGTTGACTAAGATTTTTCGTGGAATTATTAGAACGTATATATGTTATAGGTATGTGTTATATTATACTAGGTGATTCAAAAAAATTGACTTTTTTTTTTTCATAGGCACACATTCAATAATTGCAGTAAAGAGCTCCTCGGTGAGTAAGGTGTGTGTTAAAATATGAGCCCTTAATATGAATATTTACTTTTAGATTCTCATATCTCAAGAACTGATCTACTTGGAAAAATCCTGTATAGCTACTTTTGTTCGAAATTTAACGCTCCACAAAAAAGGTCTCCTGGTCTTTTTCGATAAATCTAACTGTCTTTAAGTTATCATGTGTTGTTATTATACAGTTATTAACCATGCATAACTTGGAATCAGTTAGATTTATCGAAAAAGGCCAAGAGACCTTTTTTGTAGAGCGTTCAATTTTGAACAAAAGTAGCTATGCCGAATCTTTCCAAGTAGATTAGTTCATGAGATATGAAAATCGAAAACCGCCACCGGAACGTTTCCCGTATGTATTTTGAACGGGAAATAAAAAATGCAACTATTGAATCTGTGACTTGAAAAAAAAATAGTCGATTTCTTTTAATCACCCTCGTGTATACGTATGCGTATATAATATCTTTAGATTACCGATGACGAGATTTAACAAAGCGTCGCGACGCCTCCACGTGTGTTCCGATGACGTATAGATCGTAAAGCAAAAGTCGCATACGCGTTAATTATAATAATTAACTACTAGTACGACTAAACGAAGCGAAACGAAGTGAAGTGAAGTGAAGTGAAGCGAAGCGAAGTCGAGCGCGGCGCAGACGCCGTTCGGTATTACGAAATTCCATCAGGCGAAACTAACAGTCCTGGCATTCAGACCCTAGCTACTACTTTGATCGGTGATACTAACGTTTATTAATAAAAAAAACAGCTTGGGAGCTATACGTATAGTTGAGTTGCGTCAGGAATTAAGCATCGCAACGTTGCGTCGCGTCACGTCGGATGGTGTCGATGCGCGAGCTGCCGGATACAATCGGTTGTCATATTACCAACAGGTTCTTTCTAAATTAATATATACCTACCTTGTGGGTGGTCGACGATGATTTTAAACATATGCGCGTAGAAGTTTCTCGAAATAGAAATTTCAGCTTATACCATACTGTACACATGTCTAAGTATTTTATTTTACGGTCCCGTAGATTTACACAGCTCTGATTCCTGTACACAATTTTTTTATTTTTTTTTTCCTCTCAAGTCTCACAAAAATTGGGGAGAATAATTGGGTAAATCTCGCAGAGCTGCTGTATAAACGACGTAACATTGAAAATGAGTATAAAATACAATAACCGAGTCACTTCAGACCCCCACTCGAGCTTGAAACGAGCCCTTAAATTTCTCTGTAACAAGTAATTTTACGCCTGAAATCATGAGTGTCCATTTGATAAGGATGCGCAGTTGCTACGGAAACGAGTTAGGTACCTACCTATCTCTGTCGAAATTTTCCGGGAGTGTAAGAGACTTGATTAAGCGACGATCAAAGAGTGTAGTCACTTACGGTAATTTAATTAATTTACAATTAGGAGATAAAGGCGAAATATGATGAATCTCCTTTTTTATTCATTAAATCATTCATTAATTAGTATCCATCTCTATATATCTGTATACATATACTTCGATTCTTTATGGAGGCCTAATCTACTTTGATATCAGGGGTGCGTCGTTTCAGGGCAAAACGCATTTTTAAGGTGGCCCAATGAGTTATAAGTTTTCACAATTCAAATAACGTATATAGGAAAGACTGGATTTTTTTTTCTTTCAAATTGGTATTACTCAGCCGGGTTTTGTGATAAAAAATTTTCCAGGATGTCATTTTATAGAAAATTGAATTCTCTGCAAAAAATATCCTCAGAATTATTTTCATAAAGTCAATGGTTTAGCCGCAGAAAGCGTTTAAAGGTAACTTTCAACTCTGATAACTTGTAAATCGTTGAATCTACGGACTTGGTTCAGAGGAACATTTTTTTGTAGAGAATTTTAGTTCCTGTTGAATCGCAATTTGTGAAATTACGTGACATGAAACCTGGCTGAGTAATACCAATTGAAAAAACAAAACTCATCCCTGTTCCATGTCATTTTAATGAGAAAACTTTCAATTTGTTGAGATACTTTATAAAATACGGGTTTAGCGCTATACTACGCTATCGCGAGGATTCCGTTCCGGCCTTATTATAATCCTAATCATACGGGACGAGTTTGAAGTTCCAAATGGTAAAAATTTGTAATTTTTATTTTACCGACTTACAGTTTTTGAGAAAAAAAGGATTTTCCCGAGATTCTGCGTAGGAAATTTAGGAAACTTTAAATTGAAGAACATCGAGGGTTCAAGGCCAAGATTCCGAAACTTGAAATTCGCGCATGGAGCGTCGTGCCTTTCGATTAAATTTTCGGATTTTTCCACTTTCGAAGTTTTGAATTTTGCGAGTTTTTAGCTGTCTGTACTCCGATCTTTCCAAATTTTAATACTCTGAACTTTAACGTTTCTGCAAAATTCGAAATCGCCTGAAATGAATTCGTAATTTTGACCGTTCGTAACCTTTAAAATTCTGACCTTCAACCCGGCCCCCAATCATACGTACAAATACGAAACGAATATACAATTCGTTCATCAAAATTGCTTGCTATATTCGTCAGGACAATTATTGTTATAACAATTAACAATTATCATAAATTACAATAATCAAGTGGCTCGCTCGGCGTTGTGATATGAAATTGAAATTTACACACCTCTCAAATCGGTATATGCCAGTCTCCATATATAACCCGCAGCCGAGATACTACATCGAT
The DNA here is from genome assembly GCA_949628255.1 of Macrophya alboannulata. Taxonomy (NCBI): domain Eukaryota; kingdom Metazoa; phylum Arthropoda; class Insecta; order Hymenoptera; family Tenthredinidae; genus Macrophya; species Macrophya alboannulata. The sequence goes on from OX451208.1 coordinate 527,758, forward strand.
AAATCGCGATTGTGACGTAGGTACATTATACCCGGTATATATCTATATACTCAGTTACTATACAGAGGCGATTGGCGAACAGGTTTTTGGCCCCTGCAGAAAGCTGAGGATTCGTTTCGCTCGCGCCCACATAACCATAATGCCGATCTTACGTCGAGCTTCCTATATGTACTACATACATAAACATATTTATGTATTCCGTGAGCCACGCGACTGAGTTCTGCGAGGTATAGATGCGTATATCGTTTCTGTATGTAACAGTACATGCATACGTACATACCACATCGATACTGTATAGAGAGAGTTTCGCGTGGGCACACGCACACGCGCACAGAAACCGTGCCGATATACACCCGGGTCGCTGACTTCTCCGGCGTTAAGCTTATGAATGAAAATATGGTTTGCCTCGAAACCGAACTTATACATCTACTATACGTAATATGCGTTCATCTATCTATGTGTAGTATGCACGTGTCTACGTATTTATGTGCCAGAGATGGTGGCTTTATTTTTTCTCTTTACGCCTGACGTACGTACGCCAGGCTCCAGGCGTGCGGTACGGCGAGTCAAGATTTCGTATCGAGCCATGGCGCCCGTCTTTATCTGTACTCACGACACGCGCACAGTTTCAAGATAGGATTCACCCGCTCGATGGGCCCGTGTTCAGATTTATCAAGGAAATTATAGGCTCACCTTTTTTTCGGTTTTTACTTCAAACCGAAAACTACAAAAAAAAAAAAGAAAACGAACGTCGAGCTCCAAAATCGTGGGCTTTGCGCATGGATAAAAATTCATGTAGATGACCAGCGCGGTATACCTACGAATACGAAAAACTAACTCAATTCTCTGCGATGAACTTACAAAGGATTTCATCCGGAAAAATTTCTGTTCGAAAGATTCGGTCAGACAACATAATACAAACGGAGCCGAGACGACGATCGAGTCGGGGGGACTTTGGCACCGAGTTTATCGTCTGACAATGGTCAATGAGCGATCGCGTTCTATGAACTCCTAAGACCAAACATATCATACTGCAATGTGCACTGTAAATTGTAGACAAAAGATGCAGTTCGACAGCGTTAAACAATTTCAATTCGTTATCATGTTTATGGTCGGTATACTTTGTTCGGTATAATTATATCATCGAATTTCTCCTTATTATATTTTAAACTACTATCTATTTATATGCAGTCGACTATTCTATGCCTTAATCTCAGATTTACTCTCGTGGATTCCTCATCGATCTGCAATTTTAATCGAATCAATTTTCTTTTTTTCTTCTAGGCTAATTACTGTATCATTTTAAGACACAGTTAGAGAATTATGTCACATTTTAATATGGAGAGGTTGACGTAGATTGAAGATAAATTTATACTTCGAAGTGATTCATAATTTTTTATATCCTACTCGAGAATTTTTTTTGATATTTTTTACAGTTTCTTCACGGAATCGGCTGTGAATTATACGTTCGAAAAGTTTATCGGAGTCTCGTTTCCTATGGTCTTGTGGATTTGTTGGGACGATTAAGTTCCAGGACCCCGCAAGCCATTCATCTTAACTTGCCGTTGGAAGGGTACCTATAGGCGGGTTGGTGCAGGGTAGATAGATTTAATATTGCACGAGCTAGAGGGAAAGTTTCGGATGACTCACAATTCGCATCAACCCTCTTATAGAAACTCTCGGGGAAACCTTAGCTTAGCTTATTGCTATCTAAGGTTTAACGCGAAAGACGCGGTGCTCCAGCCGCGCCATAACCCTGCACAACTTCCCCATTGGAGTATTGCCAGCTATGTGTATGGTGCCTGCATACCTACCTATATACCTATACACGTATAGGTATACTATTCCGCTGTACGTACAAGTTTTGCATCGTTATGACTTCCCATATAACCGAACAACGAGATTCGTGAAAATCTGATTCAGACTACCCCGAGGTAAGGGTCGATGCCCTTCCAATTACTCATCGGTTTATACATTTTCTGCTATTTCACTCTCTCTCGCAATACCGAGTGGATAACTTCGGAACGAGACGAACGGTTTCAACGTAAAGTATAGACAAATTTGTTAAGTGAACCAGTGCATTTATTTCTCAGCCAAAGTTTATTTCACATCAAAAAAAAAAAAAATTTTCTTTGAAAACCTTTGTCGTAAGGTTTTAGGCACATCGTTGTTCCGATTAAGGTCGTTGAGGGCTCATTTTGTTCAGAAAAGAAATCCTCATCGTGTGAACGAGGGTATTTTTTTACAATTTCGTGTTGGCCAAGTTATTTGCAAATTAGTGGCCCAAATATTGGAAATTTTGGATAATTGACCGTAACTTTTGACATGAATTTTTTTTTACCGATCCCTACGTTCATAAGATGTAGAATTGCTGTCTGAAGAAAGCAAGACCTTGAGAGGTTGAATTGGACCAACGATGTGCCTGAAACCTTACGACAAAGTTTTTCGAAGAAAATTTTCTTTTGATGTGAAATAAACTCTGGTTGTTAAATAAATAAATTTTGGAGTACTCCAAATTTCCCAAACCAAGCTGTACTGGTTCCCTTTTGAAATTTGATTGCTGGAATGTGCGATAATTGTTGCCGAATTTGAATTTTTTATTTCTGAATGATGAAAACTGTGCTTCGAAATTCGACTTCAGTGTCCATAATTCTTCTGTAATACGGGAGTTTGAGGTCGTCTTACAATTAGAACACGTAGACTAGTGCGATGGGTAACAGGATACTGAGACACGGCCGTTGACTGCTCACGTACAAAAAGGTATCGCAGTTTCTCGGCTATGTAACCAAGTAGCTCCAAGTAATAGCCGAGACTCGCCCCAGAGAGCGAAGAGCCCTGACTTCAAGTCCAAGTCTAGTTACTCTATTTGCGACATCGAGAGAGTATGTTCGCGGTAAACAGAATACATTGGTGTGCAGTATATGTACGGATATAGAAGTCAGTATACGTAAGTCGAATGTCTGTTTCATGGCGTGGCTTTAACTCATTCAGATAAAATACCATCGGCCCCAGGATGTGCCAAAACAAATCGAAATTCTTTCCGAGCTTTTACCACAAAATTCTCCAGAAGGGCGTCGATTAATGAATCCCGAAAAAGGGCAGTGCTGTCATTTGGGAGATTTTTGCGGTGGGATCGTGTGGAAAAATGCTCATTTGTTTTGGCAAACTGGGGGGCTGGGTTGAAGTTCTGAATTTTTTAAGTTCCGAAGGGTAAAGATTCCTAATTTAAATATTATCGAATCACAGTTTTTAGAGAGTATTTCCTCAAAAGTCTGCATACCTGGGGTCGATTAAAAAAAACTTGAAATCAAAAATGAGGGAAGGTTCAAAATTCCGAAAGTCAAAAATCTCGGAACTGCATGAACGTGCCCTCACCGCAATCGTGGAATAATACGTATTGAAAACAAAGAGTATAATATATCCATACCCGTGCGTTTTCCTCGGTGTAGTATAATGCAGCGGGTGCATGCACGGTATTCCGTTAGTTGCATTATTTAACGGTCTATATCGATCGGTCTCCTTGTCGCTTATCCTTGGTGCCATTGGTTCGAGTTGGTTCTCGAATAGCACTAGACGACCGCGAATGGAAGAAACTTATACTCACCTGCGTCTTATACATAAGTACACCGATCAAGCGAAGGCCAACTGCTCCAGACGTACGTCTTACGTCGCTCTTTCCATCGAGCTATTCCATTTCTTCCTTATTTTCTGCACATTCTTGAAATCCCCGTCTCGATCGCTAATCGCAGAACCTTTTAGTCTCTCGTCGTGCCCAATTATGGATTCAAGTTATATCCACCTTATATATAGGTACATACATGTATTGCTGCAGCCTCCAGGCACAACGTTTGTTATACGTATAGCTTAACGTGTGACAATGATGAAGGAGATCTCTGTTTCATTTCAAGAATTTATCCACCGCTGTTGTCGTTGTCGTTGTCGTTGTGAAACTATATTCGAATATCCATGACACGGGACCGTTGTTTTCTAGGAATAAAGTGTCAAAGGTCGTGTGATCGATCCGTTCGCCCTCTTCTTGACTTTGCATTATCTAAATTCTGGATCTCACCGACAGCAACGCTCGGTCCTTACTCCGCAGCTATAATACGTTGAACGTATACGTATCTAACTGAACGGACTGTATAATGCATCGTATCTATTATTGAATAAGAGGAGAATTAAATAACCGATTATTTCTACCGATGTACCATGAGGGGGGGATGAATAACGACGCTCTTCCATGCAATGAACACGAATAATTCATCATTCGAATACGTTGAAACTGTTTTTCTGTTCTGAGCATTTCTGCTTCTAAAATTTCCAAAAAAATTCTGAAAAATAATTCAAAATTATTGAACATTTTATGGAGCCGGATCGCCTTTGTAGATAATTTTTATAATTGTCGTATAGCTTGACAATAAAACGGTAAACAATTTTCTTTATTAAATAATATCTCTTCATCCGGCGAGTCCCCCCCTTGGAGCTTTCTTGAAATAATTCCTTTCGCCATTTTGATGTAATTAAAAATTCTTTCCCCCTTCCATTCTTCGCCCTCTGACTCACCTTAATACTAGTCCCTTTATATCGCCCCGTCGTTGAATCGCGCCACGTGATATAAGGGAGAAAGCTTTTGATCAATTTCTCATCTTATTTTTCATTCTATTATCCATTCTATTCGAAGTTACTAACGAGGCATCGTTTCTTGGCTCATTATTTGATCCTATATAAGAACGATTTGTATACAATTGTCTACCATTTACCTTCTCGTTATCATCCATTTGCTCATCGATTGATGAACCCGGTCCACAAAAAAATTCAACAAATACTAAGAAAAAAAAAATTTACCTTTTCATTTAACGGAAATGCGTTAGGGGATTTGTGGGATATTAGAGGATCGGGGGTTCATTTTTCGAGAGGTTCGATTGTACCCGAAATTAATGATTCTTCTCCTACATACCTGCATTCCCGAAGGGCTCTGAAACGAGAGAGTTTATTTTTTTTGCACATTTTGGCTCATTGAAGAACTGTAACTATAAGGGGGCAACTTATACGTAGAAAGGTTTTCCGATATATCGGAAACTGAAACCTTAATCAGCCTTCGATGACTCAGCCAATCGAGAACAATACTACGGCAGTCGAGCGAGCTTTATTCCCTATGCTGGATGTCTTTGTAACGGTGTTTAGAATTTCGCAAGTATGAAAGTCATCCCTTACAGATTTTATCCCTTCGGGCACGTTTATCATGCGTATATATTTATGTGAAAAAATACTAGCAAACAGAGTCAGAGAGATACTCGAATTTCTATCGATTACGTATAACCGGAGCTTTTTGGAAATATATTAATTAAAATTTGTACGAGTCGTTGGAGTAGGTGTATCGCTTTGAACAGAGAATTGCGCGAGATCGAGAGCACACATGTGTGGATCGTTAGGTATGTAGTACGTTCCACATTTGATTTCAAACAAAAAAATGAAAATATGAAGAAATCGTGACACCTTGTTTATAAATTGCTTGCCGGTTACGTGCCGATTTATGTTTATGAATATCTGTGTCTGTTGATGAGTACAATGTGTGCTCTCGAGTATCGCATGACATATCTACAAGCTAGAGTTACACTTGGATGGTTCACAATTTTCATGAAAACGATGCATATGCTTTCATATTTTTAAGCCAGGGATTGCGACCGGGAACTCTGATCGTAAGCCGAGGGAGAGGAGTGTACGTTACGTATGTATATGAGAGAAGATTAATAAAATTCGTTTCGAAATCCAACCCCCTTTGTATATATGAAATAGAAAAAAAAAAAAAATCGAGGTGGATTTCGCTCATGTTGGATCGGTCATTGTGTAACTTTGATTAATTCGAATGTTCGAATCGGCCGGATGTATATCCGATAAGCTAAATCGGGTTGATCTCAAAGCGAATGATTGCGAAAATGTGAACAAACGTGAAATGAAAGTCACGTAATTAACCCTCCAGGAATTTAGTTACCATACATATGCAGACGTACAGCTACGCAATTGAAATTAAACGTACATACTGTATGTAATCGCGACACGCACTTGAAAAGATATGAAACTAACGATAAGGCGATAATCGATCCCGAGGTTTATTCCGTACTTACAACAAGCTTTGCCTTATTCAGTCTTACTCGTCAGAACGAGCGTTGATCGTCATCCCGTCGTGCGTGTGCAGACTATAGTCGTCGACGTCGTGATGTCCCCCAGAAACCAGAGGAACCATTACCGGTTTACGGCTTCGACAATTCGATTTATCGATCTACTAGGTACTATCTACTCAACAGCGTACCTACTTTATTTTATTCCACTCGAACGCGCTCTTACAAGCTCTAAGCTCTGTTTAACCACCGTACTACGTATATACATACATCTAGGTATACATATATACACAGTGCGGTGTGCAAGTCGACGTCGACCCTCCTCCACAGCTCTTTACCGGAAACAATTTACCCTAGAGGATAAAAACAAGGGTCTAATCTTAAATAGTCTTCACGTCATATCAGTCGAGGAACATTTGTCAAAGTACATAATACAAGATGCAGATACTTGTAATACGGCCCAGTACTGGCCCAGCCTCACCAGCCGACCGTCGATGTTGAGCGCTGGGCCAGCATTGAACAATGTCTGAACCACGCTATTGGCTCAATACAATGTTTATCTCCCATATTGGCCCAGTTCTGGTTATCTGGGGTTAAACGACTGGGCTGGGATCGCCAGCGTTGGCAACGGTACTGGCCCGACACTGGGCCTTCCTTTGAATTTTACCTGGCTAAAAGTGGATGTTTGATGTTATTTATCAGTTTTTGTTCATATTGCAATATGTTAAGATTTCTTTGTCACCGTATATGTTGTACACAGAGGCATATACTGTTTTCGTACAGCTACGTATGTACGTGTGTATATATATGTGCATAGATTAAACTTATTATTATGAAATACGTTATTGGCGAAGCTGACCTTTTGTCATATACCAACACTGATTATGGTTACTTGGAAGTGGGTGGTGGGTGGAGCTGCAGCACGATTCTGTGTAAAGGTGAATCTCAGCCTACGCTATATCTGACTACCATATTTGTTATAGATATACAGGGTGGTCCGTTTCAGTATGTTATTTATTCATTCCGCTTAAGGGGGTGTATAATTGCTTTGAAGAAATATCCTATATAGACTCGGTTTCTTCACAATTGATTACTGTACCATTTTCTATATCAGTCGATAGAATATTCTATATACATTTCCTTCAAATAAAACGATATAATAAATTTCACGAAAGCTGCACCGTGTATCTACCTATCGCCGGAAAAATAACAGCTCGTTTAATTTCGATCAGCTCAATCTGTTTTCCGATAGAAAGAAATCGCCTTCCGTGACTTGTACATCTGGCTTGAGCTAGCCAACTAATTAAAGGGAAAATGGAATACCTCATCTTTCTTCGAGTACTTTTTTACCATCTGAAATAAAATTTTGACGAAATCCTTGCGCTGAAAATAGCTGCAAAATTATTCTTAGAATCTTGAAAATAAAAAAACAAAAAGTAATTCTGGTTTCCAAAAATTGAATCAAATATCATTCATCGTACCTGATTCCAGTTCGTTTTTATCCGTGTCTCGTACCGATAGAAAGTCGTTAAGGTTCTTAAAACTTGAATTGGCTAATACGTTTTGTGACATATCCGGTGACCGTATGTGACAGTGACTTTTCGTTGTGGGCGGCCTTAACCGTGTCTTGTGTCATTTGTAAACGAATTTGGTGATGGCTGTAATAGTTACTGTGAATCTAAGCATGTGGTATAAAGAAGTTGAACAATTGCGGGATAAAAGCCAGTCGCAACTATAAATTTAACCTATCCAACCTCCGCTCGTCCTCTCGGCGAGATCATGCAAATCCGTAATGACATCAGCAGAGCGAAGTTAAGAATGACTATAATACCTACGACGCGGGTTGGGGATCTCAGGAAGAAGAGATGTACGTGTAAATATACAGGAAACAGGTTATACGGTGATGTTTGTATAAGAGAAAAAAGAGACTGACACACTCTGACCAAAAAATTAGTCATCGCCTTGACCAAGCCGCAAGCGGTAAACCGACGGTCTATGTAACCATAATTATACCACCTAATGTCATTACCGTTATATCAAGGTTCTACAGGTTTCATTCAGTGGCTCCTTATCTACTTTTCTACAATTTTTGTTATTAAGGGGGGCAGGACAGTCTGAAAAATTGCTTCTTATTGATTTTTGGTTATCATTGTTTTTTATTAAAGCCTCATTCATTGCGATTTTTTCCGGAATCAGTTGACCTAGGGTCTCGAAATTTGCAGAACTTTTTTTGATCAACGGAAAAGTCATTCTGACCCACCAATCGTTGGATGAAAAAATAATTGTGTCCAAAATTTCGATGCGTCTTGAAAAAATCAAATTTCTTTTTGGTAAATCGAATCAGTCGTATCATCGAATTGCAGAGTGTTACTCGCGGTTTTATATCTCTGAAAATGACTGTCGAGAAATAAAATTACAATATTTTTTTAACAACGTTTTAAACACTTTTCAAACAAAAATTAGTCACAAGATGTTTCGAAATTGTTAACTAGTCGTGACCTCTCCCTGTTCTCGATGCTTATTGTATTTGCCTGCTCCCTTAAATTTAGACAAAAGATTTACGTGTTATATCACGCTCTATAAATTTCATTCAACTATAACTGAAACTGTTTGAAAAAATGAAATGAAAAAAAAAAAAAAAATGAAAAAGAATGGGTAAGAGGATGTATTGAAAAAATGCACCCAGTTCTCCAGAGAAGATTTCAGATTCCAATTCATGATCATTGAACCGTACGAAATTCGGTTAATTAACACGAACGGATCACAAAATAGAAGAGAAAAAAAAAATGTATCGTTACACAATTCATACCCACCGTAAATTTCATTTCGTTTACTATATCAGTTGTACAGAAGAGTCCAATAAGTGTCTAATTTTCGTGTTTGCGTTGGGCACACCTCGCGTGGCCGGAGTCGTGGCCCATTAAGTATCACGCCATTAGGGTAATAACCATTATCGTCAGGTTTAAATAGGTGTACAGTGCGTAAATCGGTTTTGTTTTGTTTTCTCTATGAAAAAAAAGAAAAAAGAAGAAAAAATCGACAAAGAACGCTTTTCCCTTTCACACTTTCACTACATTGTACTACGTACACCAAGACCGTGCACATATCATGCGGAATGGTCAATAATGCGGGCAGGAGGGCCGATATACACGTATAAACCATGACTGGCGTTTACGCGGGTTTCTATAAACCTATTTCCTGTTTCCTGCGGCCTTTAATTACTCGTAGATCGTATATAATTGATAATATCCCTGATGGACAATGGATCCGAGTCGAAACCCTGCGGTAAGTGGTTACCAAGCCCTGGGCATTGGCTGTTCAGTCCTGTCCGGACTCTCCATGGCGACTACAGACGCCGTCAAAGCAATACCAATACGTACATTTACGTACTCGACACTGATACGCAGTTACTTATTCGAGTAGGTGTACCGTTGCAGTTGTATTGCCGTTCTTGGTGCAGTTGATGCGAGACAATCGTGCTTCAGGCTCCAGCTTTGCACGGCGCCAAATGGTAATTATCCGCTTCAATGAACGACGTACTGCAGGTTTATAGCCGCAGAAACTATTCCATGGAGGGCCTAAGCCTGTATGAAAGCGTTTGCATTTAAGAAGACAAAAAATACTACGAGAAACGAATAACGTAATGATTTAATTATCATTAATTGAAGCCGGTTCTTATCTCGGTAATATGATGGCAGAGAATCGGAGCGATATCAAAAGTTAGAGTCCTTGGGGACGATAAACGAACATATACCAATGTTGCATCCTGTGTAACGGGCGGAAGTTACAGTTTGCACAGACCTACACCCGCACGCATGCGTTGATAAATTTTTTAATTAATTTCAGTTTAATTAACGGTGCAATCAGAAATTCGCGCTGATTTCGATCGACTGTAAATGTATACGGATTTTGCAAAATGTTTTACCACTTTTTTTTCATTTGTTGTTTCAGATTAATTTGGACTGTGTGCGGTCCGGCCCTTGTTGCGCGAATTCGAAGTCGAAAAATATAAATATATATAGAAAATATAATAATATAAAATAAAATAATGGAGAGATACGAAGAGGAAGGCGGTGAGGACAGCGACAATGAAACAGATCCGGAACAACTTCTCAACGAATGGCTGGGGGAATTGGACAGTCTCACGGTGGTAAGTTTTAATTGTAATTAATCGATCACATCAAAGAAACAAAAATTTGGAAAAAGTTTTTCTAATTTTTCAATATTTATAGAAAAATAACGAGTTTGAACAAATTTTTCGTCGGATATGCAACAGCTCGCACGTCAGAATGTTGTATCAAGAATAATTTGATGAATCAACGTTGACAAAATAAACCTATATCTACGATCTATTCGAGGAGCTGACTCTGAAATAAATATAAAAATAATTGCGGTATAGGCATCTAAATCCGTCTTCTACAAAAATTTTTCGTACGATGAAAAAAAAGAAAAAAAACAAACGACAGAATTTTCTTTACTTTTGAATAAAAATTTTCGGAGTCTCAATTTTTGTCGCCGATTGATCAAAAAAATAGAATCCAGCGTACAAAAGCATCGAGATTCTGTCATCGTTATATACGGATATACGATTTGCTTCTATAGACAAAAGACCAGAAGGTCTTGACGTAAAGCAGATGCTCGTGATGCGATTCAAAGACACCGTACAAATTGTGAAACGTTGTTCAATTGGTGTCAATTGACTCGCGGTCCAAATATTTCGCTAGCTGGCGTTCCTATTCATTAAGAGAGACTGATTTATATCTGTGAAAGAGCTGTACGCTTCTATGCGTGCCCGTGATGCGGTAATTAGTGTTTATCATCGTACGGTCCCTGTCTTTTATAGGCATGCACATTAGGGTGGTCGTTAAAATTAAAAATTTCCGGGCCGCCCCCCAAATCAACTCCAAATAAATAAAAACTAATCGTGTAATTTTTTCAGAATTTTATTTCAACATTTAACCTTTGACCACAGAGAATGAACTTTTCTATTCGAAATGCACGGGGTTTCGCAGTATTTCCAGTTATTATTTTATTGTAGGACTAATTATGGGCCTAAAAATTTGAAATTCTCACAAATTAGTCTACTAGAATGCTGCTGCGTGGAAAAAAATTGCCACCTCCCTACCCTCAAAATTTTTACGGGTTATCCCATGCCAATATGATGATTTGTTTTTTTCAATTTTATCGAATGTTGCTCAAAAACATTGAAAATATATGTTGCCCGATGTCTTTCGGTTTCTTCACATTTTGCATTTTATCATTATATTGGCATGGAATAATCCATACAAAATTTTAATGGCAGGGGGGTGGCAATTTTTCTGCACACAGCAGGATTCTAGTAGACCAATTTGTAAGAATTTCAAATTTTTAGGCCCATAGTTAGTCCCACAATGAAATAATAACTGGAAAGACTGCGAAACCCCGTGCATTTTAAATGGAAAGTGCATTTTAAGTGGTCAAGGGTTAAATGTTAAAATAAAATTCTGAAAAAATTACACGATTAGTTTTCATTTATTTGGAGTTGATTTGTGGGGCGGGCCGAAAATTTGTATTTTTAACGACCACCCTAAAGCATATACAGTATAGATTGTAAAAAAATTATTACAAATTTTGCAAGATAAATTCCAAAATCGCTTCCAACTGTTATAAAATTGATTGAAAATCGATTACGAATTGCTTGATTCGTGTCTTCGCTATCTGTGCAGAGGATGTGTTCCGAATCGTGAATAAAAAGCTGTGTTTTTTCCGAAAGCTTAAGTATGCCTACCTCATCAGGCGGAAATTAATAATGGGTCAAATGATCCGAGTCTGTATCAGACTTTGACCTATGGCGTTTCTATGAGTCGGCATTTCCGAACTCCGTTAGCGTAATCTCAAGGATTAATGAAACGTTTCTGTGAATAGTAACGCTAATTGATTGAGCAATGGTTAATCGTACTTTACTACTTTGCAGTCTTCTGTGACAATGGTTCCGTAGAAACCTTGTAACAATACACGTTGTAGTATTAGGTAATAAATCGCCGGGAGACTCCTTGGATTATATAAAAATTCCCGATGATCAACTATAAGCCTCGGCATATTTTCTCTGCAATCAAGAATACCAATAGTACGCATCGGTCATTCGATTTTTTGTCGTTTACTATTTTGGGGTTTCCGCAAGTTCTCGGTTACAAAATTCTTCCGATCACCCTGGAATTTTAGGGATCGGGTGAGAATTCCAAATTTCTAAAGTTCCGAAAGGTCAGAGTCACAAATTCATTTGAGACGACTTCGAATTTTTAGAAATGTCAAAGTTCAGAGTATTAAAATTCTGAAAGATCGGAATGCAGACAGTTAAAAACTCGGACAGTCCAAAACTCCGAAAGTCCGGGAATCCGGAAATTTGCTGGAGGGGCACGAGGCTCCATGCCTAAATTTCAAGTTTCAGAGTTTTAGCCCTTCGGAATTTTGAGCCTCGGGTGTTTTTCGATTTGAAGTTTTTCAATGTAGACTTTCGGGAAAATACCTTTTCCAAAAACCATGAATCGGTAATAACAAAATTCGGAATTTGGATCTTTCGGGACTTTTAAAATTCGGAAATTCGACCCAGACTCAAATTTTATACCCCGTTTATTCCAGTCCGAACTCGATCAGTCGAATTTCTGATCATCTTCTCAGTGTGAAAATAAAGCGGGAACAAGCTTGCGGACTCTTTCATTCTAATTACAAAAAGGTAGAGCGTTGCATTAGCGCCGGTTCTGGTCATTTAGGTTACAAACCGGAGCTTTCAGTAGTGAAACACGGGCAACGCCTGCATCTGTGCACTTGCACTTGCACCGTAACTGTCGGTCAAGGCGTATAGAGTACTACGGATCGATAACCCCCTAGTCAGAAATGGGAAAAGCGTGGAGCTATTACTGTACGTAACGGTCGTCGTACCGTTGACCCCGCCTTGAAGACCGCCGCTAAGAGTGCGTGCGCGTATCTGTATTTATTTATCATTGCGAATCCCTGCAACGCGCAGTTATGGTCCTTTAATTCGTCAAATTATATTTATGCTATTTTAAATCCACGGGCGCTTCGTGTATCCTCCGTCGAACGCATATACATATACCTATACCTCCCTTACAACACATACATGAATCCACAGTGCTTACTTCCTCGCAAGCTCCGGTTTTTAGTTCAAAGCAAAGCCATCTCGCGGTTTTCTCAAGAATTCCAGGAGCTTTCGGCTTCTCCAGACGTCGATATAACGGGTCACCTACATTACCGTCTGCAGGGCAGATTCCTTACTTATCTTCTGGGCATTTGATGTTAAGCTGTTCAGTATCTGTCGGTAACTTAGTGAGCTTTAAATTTTTATTATTGATTGACGGAGCCTTAAGAGCGCTTTGAATTTGAATTGGATGAAAATTAAACTTCGGAATGAACAATATATGCTTGAGTCAATTTATAACTGAGTTTGGCTTTGAATGACTGAACGTCGACATGATATTTAAATGACTTCGAATGAAGATTGTTTTTTTTAAAAATTGTTCACGTTTTGACAATATTTCTCTCCACATCCCGTTATACCTATTTATAAGTACTAAAAGTATTATATTCACGTGGCTTAACTGCAAGGCTTACTGTTAGCAGTTAGCGTACTCGCTGCAGTATATCTACTCTCAACGTATTTGTTCCAGCACGTTTCTAATAAACGTAATGAACGGCTAAGGATTTCCGGCGTGAATTAGTATTCTGGATCCGCTGTATCCGCACCCGAAGACTCGCAGGGTCCGTATCCGCATCCTAATCGTGACCACGTAATGAATTATTACTAGATTTGAATTTTTTTTTTTTCTCCTTTTTTGTTTCGTTTTGTTATGTTTACTTTGGACTACGACGTATAGTGGGCATCGTACGATATAGTACACGGTAAAAAATATGTACACGTATAAAAACAAAAATTATATCGAACACAATCATCTCTTCGTCATTTTAGTTTTGGTTCCCTATTTCTTCGAAGTGAAAATTCATTATTCTAATATTGTTCTACGAATTCGTATGTTAGTTTATTAATTTATTTAATTAACTTTTTTTTCTTTCTTTTTTAACGATATGGTGAATAATCGTTTTGGAACAGCTGAAATGGGTCACCGTGTGGTATATTCGATCACTTTAATTAGTTTCAGTAGCCGAAACCTTTGAGTATACCCAATTAGGTTTTTTTTTTTTTTGTTTTTTTGGTACACCTACCACCAACGAAATATGAAGCTCTATTTGGGCTGGGGGGGTGGGGCAGGACCCTAACGTATAGGGTAATTTAAAATTTCAGTAGGTATATATATAACGGACCAAAAACGAGATCCTATTTCTATTAATGACCGTGTATAAAGCAATTATTGCGCAGAGGATAGAAATTACAGGCAACTTTAATGAAATAAAAAATTCTCTTTTTATTCAACTATTAATCTTTTGCAAAGCGGATGTCCGCGCTTATAATGAAACATTTTTTACGCACTACGTTACGCGCCCAGTCTGGTGGAAATTTAATAACATCTACTTGATTAAATATTTGCTGAAAATTGTTTTCATAATTCTGGAAAATTCTGTAAAAACTCCGATTAGTTCCGAATCAATTTGGATATGTATAAAAGATTTTCGAAATTTGAACACTTTTCTTTTTTTTTTAGTATTGTTAGAGATTTTGCAGTAAAAATTTTTAGACACTAACAAAATTTTACAAAGAATAAAAAAGTAAATATGAAAATGTATTTTTTGTTCAGAATTTTTACGAAAATTTTAGAATAGTAAAAACTGTTTTTACCGAGGCCAGAAATTTGGTTATATCGGAAGAACTTTGATCTCGATTTATGTGAATTAATTTCCATTATTTAACCGAAAAATTTCTAAAAATATTCGACTGAAGGCTGAAGTTGGAGTTAAAAAAAAAACACACACAAAGAATACCAAAAAAGGTGAAACTAACCGAGAAATGGTTCAGGTAGTCGGCATTAGACATCGAAGGGGTCTGCCGTAGTCGGCACAGAGAATTCTGCACACGCGCCTAAGGACAGCTGCATCTTGACGGTCATCCTCTTGCCTCTTTCGTCCCTGAGGCACCCTCATCACGTCGCTTGTCGCCCTCGTAAAACGATACTTACTTCCGCGTGTTTTTTTTTTTTTTTGGAACCTCTGATGTCCCCCTGTACATGTATGGATCTCTCGCTCCTCTTCCCTTACCTCGATCTACCATATAATTCATATTCATGTATCCATAGCAATCGTTTTACATATCTGCAGTGGTATATACATTATACCTATAATATACATACCTACTTGAGATTATTTGATACATGAATTAAATCAACCCTATATCACATTTACCGAATCGGTTTGCAAACAGAGTCCCAACGATTTTTAATAAATTAACGATTTCAGATGGAAATGATGCGATTTGAAGACATATTCTAGCCATTCAGGTTTTTCACAACTGATTACTAGCATTTTGTGATTTTATGGAGTTTCGTCTTGCATGAATTTCTCGCATAAAAGAAAAAGTGGTCCTCGCTAGTTTACAGGTTGCATTGTTAATCGAAATTTCCTCAAATTTGGAGGAAATATTCTACATCGATGTGATTTTCAGGGCGAATCAATGATATTCGATGAATTCAGTTTATGGGTACGAAAATTTTTCGATTTTCAGCCACCTTTTCGTAAACGTTGAGAGAAAAAAGTGCAGCGTTACGGGATCACAGACGATAGAATCTTTATCTTATCTCTATATATTATTGGTTTCCTTCAAATCGACATCATTTTGGAATACTCCCTCCAAATTTGAAAAAATTTCAATGATCGATGCGACCTGTACCCTTCGACGACCACTTTTTCTTCGATAGACCAGCGAAGAGTAAGAAATGGGGTGAAAAACAAAGCATAAAAAAAATAAAAAATTAGAAATCGATTAACCGCGTGATTATAGATATAATAGGTATCCTGCAACCTATAAAGCCAGTGAACATTTTCGATTAAAGAATACGTCCCACAGGGACGAACCTATATTCAAGAAAAGGAACTGGAGTTTTGTGGCAACGTGGGCGGTGGCTTATATCAAGTGTATAAAGGATATAAGAAACTATACTCAAAGTTTTTGTACCCTTCGTTTAATTTGATCCCCAGAATGGGAATTCGCCCCTGTACAAGACGCGGCGCGGCTTTAGACGAAGACCCGAAGACGCCACGCGTCCCGCTCGCCATCTGTTGCGCCCCCGTGACCCCAAGGGGAAGCTTCTCCTCTCAATGTGCCTCACAACCTACCTCAACCAAAGATGAAACACCTCCGATGAGCAAACGGGCATTGGCAGTTTGAAAAGAAAATTTTTTCTATTTTTTGGATGATATACATTATTTTCTCATTATTTTAAATTGAGTTGTTCTTCGGGGTCAAAAAGCAAAATTGGTGCACCGATAGAACGGCTCATTAAACTACTTCCCCGCAAGTCTATAGATTTATCAATGAATTTCTTCACATTGATAAACCATCGGAGTTCGAAGAAATTCTTAATTAGTGCTACTGCTGCAGTAGCTCGAGGGGTTCCGTATTCGATTTTATCTGAATTCGTGTCATGATGTGTACAATCTTTCCGAGCTTCCGTGCACGATATCTCCGAGACCGTTCGACCAAAAGAACCCCATTTTTCGGATCACAATTTTCTCATGTTTCGCCTCAAAACGATCCACCAGCTTCGACTACCAGTCTCTAAGTTTGCTAGACACAATAGTAAATATGTTCGAAAAAATGGTTTCAAAATTCTCCGCGATTGTCGAACAATTTTTACTTCTTTTCATCAAAAGATATCACATTTATTCGCCGAATCGAACGCTACTGCTTTAAAAATTCTGTAGACTATTCCTTCGATCAAGTCCGTGCAAATTCTTGTCCCACCATTTTAATGATATCGAATATTTGTTTGAAATAATTCGAACTGTAAGATCGGGGACTTTTTTGCTTTCCAATTAGCGTCTATATTATATTCGTCCGTAAATCCGTTTTTGGCGCGAATGCTAAATCCTCGACGCGAAGGGAAGGTGGGCAGGCAAGAAGATCGGAGATCGAGGATCGGTGCTTGCAGCTGCTCCTCGGAGGTTCGCCGCACGTGTTTCTTCAGGGCAGGTGGTTCCCGTCTCGGTGAGGAGGTCGACGAAGAGCTCCACGACGGGTCCGCTGCAGGGGCGAAGGGGAAAAGAAGCGAGCACTGATTTGAACAGCACTTTACGAAATAAGAGAGTAGGATATGTTTGCTGTAAAGGCAAACGAGAAGGATGGAGTTCGTGCTCGAGCTCGAGCGCCTGGGGATCAGAGTAGCTGTACGAGGACGAGGGCAGGTGGTAGTTTTTTTCCCTCCAGGGCGAACTACAGTTTACGACCGATTAATAAGCTATATCGTGATATATCTCGCGATAGTTAGTTTATTTTTAGTTTCCTCTTTTTTTCTTCTTTTTCTTTTGCTTTCTTCTCGCACGATATCGAAACGCAAAATTCGTTGGTAATGTCATGCGGGATTTTTTTTTTATTTTCGTAAATTAGCATTCCACATATGTCAAATATATCCATGGCGCAGTGTGGGCATTTACGTCAGTTCTACGATTTTCCGAAAGTCAGATTTTTCCCCTGCACCGATCTTTTCGATCGCGTTCTTTTTCGTTTCACATGTAGGTACTTAGATCGACGTTCGTATATCTGTCGGCTAATATATCAATATATCGTTAAAATGTTGATAATATAATTGATGCCCCATGCCGTCAAGTATCTTGTACCCGCTGATATTATCGAGGACTTGTGTATATACGTATAATACATTATATATGTTGTACATATCCTAATACATACAAGTATAATACGTCTGTACGTCAGAAAGATCAGGTTGGCAGGTGGCAACTGATCAACCGATTTATTGATCGTCTTGCCGACATGGACGGCCCCGATCTTATTATATCTGAGGCGTCGTTCGATGATTATTTTTATTTTCGTTCTCTTTTATTCATATATCCTTAAGCCGTTGAGT
Organism: Macrophya alboannulata; assembly: GCA_949628255.1. Taxonomy (NCBI): domain Eukaryota; kingdom Metazoa; phylum Arthropoda; class Insecta; order Hymenoptera; family Tenthredinidae; genus Macrophya; species Macrophya alboannulata. The sequence continues at coordinate 545,903 of OX451208.1, forward strand.
ACGGTTTGGGTGGATGTTACGCCCGATGGTGAAAATAATAAAAAGAAATAAAATGAATCGTAAGAAGAATCGAACAAAAAAAAAAAAGAACATGAAAAATATCCTTGAACAAAAATTACTCTTCAATCTTCTCGTTATATACCTTCACCCATAAAATTGTGCAATTTAACCAGCTGCATCAGCTCCTTAATACCGATCAAACTAAATCGATCGTTGGGGGGCGATTTCGAAGTGAAATAGCTAAAAAAAAATAAAATATCGGGCGTAAGATATCGTTCTTCATTTTATATGTTTTATTTTTATTTTGTAATCGGAAGGAAAGGCGTGTAACGGCAGCTTGCACGCAGGCTGGTGTGTATAGATATAGCCGATAAAAGTCTTTACCGATCTTTTGAAAATAGTTTTGACAAAAACGACGCGTGACTAGTACTGGAAGATATATAGGTATACAGGTATACGAGATGAAGAGAACGAGAAAAAGGCTCTTCTCCTTTCTTTGGTAAATCAGATGCAGCTTCTCATCTCATCTCATCCTGCAGCAGCGAGGAAGCAGCCCAGCAGCAACAGTTGGCGAAGAGGAAACATCTGCCGGTTAAACACTACGCTATACGCATGCGTACAACTTTGTGTATATATCTTTACGTCTTACCTGCCACGATCACAGGGATTCTCAACCTGAATCATGTTTCTTGGTAGAAATGAGAAAGGTCAGTCAATCTGACCGCTAAGTACGTACTGTACACGTATACGTAGTACAACGTTCATGTATGAGTCAATTTTTAGAAAAAGAAGAAAAAAAAAAAGAATTCCATTGCTGTTATAATCTCCTGGCAACTTTCTGAGTAATTAGTTCCCTTTCATCTAATTACGAGGCTCTTGTTTATGCCAGTATTTCACAGTGGCATTAATTATAGAACGGTATAAATCAACCCAGAAGAACGCGACTCGGTTGTGAACAGAACATTTTGACAGGCAGAGATTAGTGATGACACGAAAAAAAAAAAGAAAAGAATAATCGTAAAAATAGGGGAATAAAATTCCCGGATACTGACAACGAGGCCAGCTCGGGGGCAAAGGTTTTACACACAAGCATTACATTTATCAATTTCTTTTCTTTTTTTTTTTATATTCCGTTGAAACGACTCGGTTCCTTATCTCGAGCTACTCTATCAGAAGATATATTCAAAACGCGTATTAATGCAGTTATGCAACTCGAGTATAATATGTAACCAGAAACAAAACGCTGCACGTATAATGCAACCGTTTGAAATAATTTTTTTTCTCTCATTTTATATTTTGTTTTAACCCTTCGGTACACGTTTTATCGTATTCGAATCGCGCACTTGATAGTGACTCACTTCAAATTATTACATTCGTTTTTTATCGTGGGACTGTGGGGTGCATGGCGCCCCATGCAGATTCATTTGACCGTGTCTAACCGTGTAACCATCCGTGTCCACCTATATGACTACGATTCTGATGCAAATTAACCCTTTAGTCATCGCATGGGGCGGGGTGCCCAACCTGCAGGCTGCAGATATCAGTTTTCAGTATATTTTTTTTTATTTTTCTATTTTTTTTGAGACTTTTTGACAACGGATCTGATCAGTTTACCGCGGAATTGATATCGGACTGATATAATTATACCCATTACGCGACTGCTGATCAAGGCGATAGGGAAATATAACCGAGAAGTGTTTACGACTGCCTTCACCTTCGGTTATCTTACCCGCAACAACCGCAAAAGTCCTTCAAGCTACTCGTACGTGTAGCGTATACCCGACCTAGTTTCAGGTCCTTCAAACTCACGAATCCTTCTCATTCTATGAACTGGAGTGTGGGTTTATAACTGGAGATTACGTATACTTGTGGATAACGGCACGCAATTCTTGGCAGAAAAGTGTAACGAACCCAATTACACGACGAGGACTCGCCACCGTGTAATTTTTCAAGATCCTGAGAAGAAGCCCTTGCAAAAATTCCCCGATACCTACTCTTGACGTGCTAATGCCATTCGCGGTACAGATATTCATCATCGAACAATAAGCGACTCCAAAAACGGTATTGGCTGATGACTTATCAGCAACTTGGGCTTCTGCTTCGTCACCTGCTGCTGCTGCTGCTGCTGCTCGGATCTGAAACTTGATGGTATCTTTTACAGTATCGAAATATTATCCGATGAACCCGATGGAGATCCGTCTTCTGGACAAAAATGGAGATCGAAGGAATCTCAGTTCTTGAGACAAGTGCATTTTTAATTTTATACGAGTTTCCAGAAGATGAGATCCAAATTTCTTTTTGGAGACATCGGTGGATCGATAAAATGGCTTCGTTCGAGATGTTTCCGGTGAAGTTTGTTAAAAAAGTGAAAAATCTTGGAAAAGGAATAGTAACACCTTGAGAAACACTGCAACGAGGCGAGTGGTAGGTATCTTTGGTCGACGCCACGCGACCAGGTCGTTCGCAGTCTGCCGGGTGCTGTTGAAATCAACTATACAGTGGTGGGGCTCAGGAACCTCTCTATATCCAAGCTCTTATGGGCTCAGTCGACTCCCGGCTCTCACTGAGTTGAGGCTGAGATTCTATTAATTAGTATTATCCGTTGCAAGAATCGAGAGAGAGAGAGAGGAGCCCTGGTCAACGAGAAGTCGAGGAAACGTTCCCTCGCTCAGTTTCATTTTATTTTAATCGGTCGATCAGTAGTGATTAGTGCAGAATGTAGCTCAGTGTTTCGATAACCGTTAAGTACGTATCATCATGTGAACTCTAAGCAAATACGATCAGGATATCTTCGAAAATCGCACTAACAAAGATCGAGAGTACGTCGTCGTGTGTTTTCATCGAATCCATGGAAAGGTTTGAGCTTCGCTAAGGATCCCTTCCGATCTATTGATACGAGAGAACTCTGACGCCATACGAATACGTGGATACTGGATTACGTTTGACAGAGTTGATGAGTTGATTTCCTATATGAGAGGAAAAAAAGTATTATGACGTTCGGTATCTGGTCTCGTCAATTTCTTCTTCTCCTTCTTCTTATCCTTCGTGTATGAATTAGAGAAGAGTAGAGGAGTTAAGCCAGTCCTGTATCGTCTTTTTTCGATCGAATCCTCTTTCATCTTTCCGTCTTACGTCTCCATATTATACATCCAACGAGTAATATATGGATAAGCTCGAGAGTATGGATTGAAATATTTGACGGATCATCGATGCCTCGTTATTATTCAATCCGATAATAACGTCGATTAGTTTGATCCGGTAATCGAACTTTCATCTTATGATTGGTCAATCGTGTATATGGTAGTGTGTTGAAGAAATTCCTGTTGCTCAATCCCACGATTCGAACTCATCGTCGAGTTTTTTTTTCGGGGCTCGGGGAGGGGGAGAAGAGGAACGAAACTATACACGATCAAAATTTTCTCGACCATTATAATTAATGTAAAAGGTCTCACGCCCTATTTAAATGAGATATCTACAGAGGCCGCGACGATAAAATAGAGAGGAAGAAAAGTTAAGATATTCACGAAGTCGTGAGCCGGCGGTATAAGGATAAATAAAAGTAAAAAGTAAGGAGAAGAGAGGGAAAAAAGAGAAAGACACGGCACAAAGGAATCTCTGCCCGGCGCCAGGGCCAAACAAGATAAAAGGAAGAAATAAGAATACTGCAGCGAGGGCCAGCGAAGAGAAACACCTCCGTTCAGCCGGGAGAATCTTGCTGCACCATCGTCCGCAGAATAATCCGAAAAAGTTTTATCGTCTCGTTCTCATTTTGACTCCTAAATTACGAACATGTTGTGCGGTACTTTCAATAAGAAAAAACTCAGACACACTGGCGAAGAGTATCGACTCGTCAAGACTTCAGCCCTGATGCCCAGGATCACACCGCTCAAAGAGATTGACGGAAATTGTTGCAGCCCGCGGAGAAACAAGTCGAGAAATCTCGTCATCAAGGACCTCCTACAGTCGGTAAGCCAATTAAACACGAAGCATCCTCACGACTATGAGAATAATTAAACCCGGCAGCACTGAACTGCAGGGAAACACTGCACTTCTCTTCTCGGAGCCTCCGGGGCAGTTTGTTTTCCGACTTTTTATTTCCCGCCATTTATTTAGGCGGGAAAAGTCGGACGGTAAAGAAGCACTTCACTATGTTTTTTTTCCTTTCATCACTTTGTCAACATCGTTGGCGTATACTCTGTACCAAAGTACGCGGAGATTGGCAATATGTAATTCATTATACAAGCATTAAAATATGAGTGAAATTTTGCTTGAAAAAGCTTATTATAGGAACTATTCTAAAATAATCATTTTCGTTGCAAAAGTCAACCTCTTATCTTCTTCATTCGCGAAAAAAGTTGTTTAAAGCAAAGTTCAAACGAAATCTGGAATACTTTTCGGGAATCTTTTGGTTTCATTCCCATTTGAAGATCCTCCAGGAGGACGTCTTGATGGCACAAAAATTGAGCAAATAATTGTTTCTTTCACGTAACGATTGTGCAAATGGAATCTGATCTTTTGCACTTTTTTTCCTTTTCGATTAATTCCGATGTATTCAACTTCATGTAGATTTAATTCCGTTTATAAATCCGGTGGTCCAGCTCGAACGAACGAACGAACGAACGAACACGATATACATATATACGAGTAGAAAGATATATCGCGGTGTGCGGAGGACGACGGCGACGCGGACGCGGCCGCGGCTTCAGCGCCGTGAAGAAGCCACACGGTGGTTTACATCGAGGTTGTCGTATCTTCACCTTATAAGGCGTCTCTCGCGATGTCCACCGTCTATTAGAAACCCTTTGTTGAGTTGGTCCCCGACTTTTTACCTACCACAAAACGGCGTACCCTTTTCTTTTTTTTTTTTTTCTTTTTTTTCACCTCTGGTTCCCGGTCTCTCATTTCTTCTTCTTATTACGCTGTCCTTTACCTTATAAGATTCAGATCGTTCCATAATAAACAGATAGGAAATTTTCAATACGACAAAACGCCAGCGTTAAAGTAAACCTTTTCGAGTTTGGAGAAGCCCTGCAGACTTTTGCGAGAAAAAGGCATTTCATCTCGAAATAGGAAAATGGTTTTTGAGTTTTAGTCCGTCGTTAAGGATTCTCCAGTTTAATTTGAAAAATGGAAACCAAATTTCGTGCAAATCGATAAAAATGGAATCAAAAATAAAATAGGGTGACGTCATAGGGTCCCTAATTGTTTTATTTTTATTACCCAGAATCCGGAGATGACTAAAGCTGAGTCCGGATTACCGCGAAATTCAATTCGGATAACCTTGCAGACCTTATTTCAAACTATGCGCACGTGCTCCGGTTGAGGTATGAATAAATTTCAAAAACTTTTCCAATTAGAGTCAGAGGATAAATTTTTCTTTGATCGTTTCTCGTTTCTCATTTTTCGTTTTCTCGTTTCTTTGATATAGAAACAAAAAATACGAGAAAAAATTTAACAAAAAATGAAGAGTCTGGGTGTAAAACTGGCTTAAAAGCGTTCTTTTATCTCAGCCAATTTGGACCGTATATTGGTAGGTATATACCTATACCTATACCTAGAATGGTTCTACCTGGGCCTGATTCACCCTCTGCCTCCTCCACTACCGCGGGTCTCTTTGTTCGCAGATTTTGCTTTGGGCAATCCCTTCGCCCTTCGCCCTTCGCCCTTCGCTGTTCGCTGTCGGGCACGCGGACAGTCAATTCCTTTTTCGCATAAATATACTGTACATCCCCGCGTGGTGAGCGCGGACGAATTTCGGAACGAAATACCTGCACCCTCGCGATCACCGCACACTCTTAGATATATAGAAATGTACTATACATATGTATGTATATATGTGTATGTTGAATTTATTGTTAGAGAAAACCGTCCGGTCTCGGCGAGAAATATTTATCTCAATAGGTTTTATCTACCGACCAGTCAACATTCCGACGATCGCAACAGCAATTCGTTTCAATCAAACGATCGGCGCCGCTTCTTCTTCTTCTTCTTCTTCTTCTTCTACTTCTTATTTTTTATTCTTATTATTTTTTTTTTTTTTTATTCTTATTCTTCTTTGTCCGAATCCCGCTCTGCTGCAGGCTCTAATGCTGATGCGGCAACCACGTGGCGCCGTAAATGCGGTGTTTCTTCTAATTACAGCTAAGTGAACTTAATCGCCGTTGCTCCACAAAGCGGAGCGGGCGAGTCTACAGAGGTCGCAAAAATAAATATATAATAATATAAAATTATGTCTGTGTCGGGGTGTTTCAACAATTGTTCTTTTTTTTTTTTCTTGTTCATGTACATTTGGGTGTTTCAAAAAAATCGACTATTTTCTTTCGTTTTCAAAGGCACACATTCAATAGTTCCAAGAACGTGAAATAAGATGACTGAGTTAAAATATGAGCCCTTAATATTATCATTAACTAATCCCTATTTTCATTTTCCACTTAAAATACACGATGGGAAATGTTCTGGTGGTACTTTTCAATTTTTATAACTCAAAAACTGATATACTCGGAAAGATTCTGCATAGCTAATTTTGTTCAAAATTGAACACTCTACTAAAAAGGTCTCTTGGTATTTTTCGATGAATCAAACTGTTTCCAAGTTATCAGGAGTAATATTCCGTCTCGAAAAGTATCGTTTGCTGCATACAGATATATGCTTGGCGCGAGACTCTACCGAGTCTCTTGATACATGTATATGTATAATTAGTGAAACGCTCCATATATTCAAGCAAAGTATATAAATTAAAAACCTGGAATTTACACTCTGTTGGTATATAATTGCATCAGCATGAAACGTATAATTGCAGCTTATGTATATAATATAATATCTACATCACAAACATCTCGTTATACATATAAATATATTTCTTTTGTGGATAGTAACAAGTGTGATTTCTCGTCAAAAGACAAAAACTGACACAGTTTGTAGGTACAGTCAGGTATACGTATATGAACATGCGCATAACTTTGAACTGGATTACGAAATAGCATATTTTCTTCGCACTATAATTTCTTCAGATCATGTAAGTCCAGAGTCTGATATATTTATCTATGAACCGTTGCTGGTATTGTAATTATGAGTCGCCGAGTTTCGTCGAGCCATAGCGTGCGAAATTGAAGAAAAAAAAACGGAGATTGAATTAAAATTGAAGATTGTTAAAAAGTGGAGATTATCAATTATTTATACCAATCTACGATTGCTTGCCGTACAAGTTGATGTCAAGCCTTAAGAAACGGAAATTTTTTTATACCTGTCCTGTTATTCTGAATCGCTGAATAGTATAATATAATACGATCCCTCCAGCAGACTTAAATTAGAACGGCGAAGGATACATTCCGCGGCTGGATGCTGGTGCAGCAGGATCGAGCCTCAGAGTTAACCCAAAATTACCTCGCCTGGATACCCAACCGAAGAAAAATCCGCCTCTACTAACCGGACACCCGAACAGTTTCTTGCCAACACCGTTTCAAACCCTTTTTTTGTATTTTTTTGTCTCTCCCTCTATGGTCTCATGTTACACTTGTCTTTGAGAAAACCGAGTCACGTACGATGGCTGCTGCACAGGAGATATACTATGTGATGCTCTAGTTTCGCAAATATAGGAAAGGGTATTTATACTGACTGATGACAAGTTGATGAAACAGAAGAAGAAAAAGTAGAGGAAGAAGAAGCATTTTCTTGTGTTTTAAAAGAACGAAATTTCCGTTTCGTTGCTCACTTTGATCAAACAACAATCATCGTGGTTACAATTTTCGAAATATCACGTTTCGAGATAATTGTTCAGTTATACGGATATTTCGGAGCGATCGTTTTTTCAAGCATTCTTCGTTACGGTACCAACCGGTCCTTGTGTTCACTGCGAAAGCAAATATCACCAATTTAGCTAAATTAATTGTTGAAATATCAGCTGTATCCCCTTATTGCGAATAAATTTCATAGAAACACAACATTTGGCGTACGATAAGTCAGAAAATCATAGAACTGCGACCATTCGCGAAGGATTATAGCCCATTGCAAATCCAGACAGTGGCAGATTTTTGAATTTCAAGAGGAGATCGGTATAGCAATTATAGAGCTCGGAAATAAATATTGTGATATCGTTTGATCGGGCATTGCGAATGTTCTCAAACAAATTTATTGCAATCCATACTAACCGTATGCATATATTTTTGTCAGGAATTAGTTCAATGTGGTGGTGTTAATTATATACCCCGATTCTTGCGAAGAACCGGACTGAAGGCTAATTTCTGAGTGTTTACTTCGAACTCGAGTACACCTAAGGTGCGTTGGCGTTCTCGTGAATCATTATTAAGCTTTTTGCAAGCTGTCTATCAATACAGTCAAGCAAAAGACAGGATACGATATCAAGAAAAACGAAACTGATATCAGTATACCAGTGCAAAAAAAAAATAAAATAAAAATAAATAAAATAAAACTGCTGTCTATGGCTTTCCAAACAATCAAAGAGCGTATATGCAATATGCATATGGTACACACAATACAAATCCATGTATTGATATTCATATTCATGTTCATGTTTGTATATCCGCGATCGACTGGTGTATACACCTATACGCTATACTAGACATAATGCATATTGCAGAGCATGTTAACGGCGACAAAGAGAACACTGCACCGTGAACAAGGTAGTACCATGTGACGGGGGGCAAAGGGGGGGGGGGGGGGGGGGGGGGGAGGCGACAGGAAAGGGCGAAGGGAGGGAGGGTGGAGGGTGGAGGTATGGGGCGCAACTTTGATCGACTCGCAACATTTTGTGCGTGCCAGTAAAATCAATTATATCCCACGTACTCGGTAGCGTGTGTGATGAGTGTGCCTATATATTGATGTGTGTATCCACGTATGTATAGCTAGATGCGTATGTGTAGATGCGTATTTGAACTGCGTATGAGGTTCCCTGCGGCGCCCTGTGTCCCGGCCCCACGTTGCACCCGTGTACGCTGCTGCGTCGTTGCTAGGGGCAACCCCAGCGTTACCGGCACCACCAACATCACCGACAACCAGCCCGGTCCGCGCCTCGCTTCGCCTCGCCTCGCCTCGCCTCGCCTCGCCGCTCCTCTTCTCTGCTCTTCTCTCCTCGCCGCGCCACGCCGTCCTCCTCGCCTTATGCTTCTCTTCCCTTCCCTTCCCTTCCCTTCCCTTCCCTCCCTTCTGCCCTTCTTCCCTTTCGCCCTTCTTCCCTTCTGCCCTTCCTGCCTCCCACTCGACGGGACCTTTTACAACTATCTCGTTCTCTCGTTCTCTCGATACGTTAAACAGACGCAGTGTCGTATGAAAAATGTGTTAACCTCGGGGACGAGGTAGGACCGTCGATTATTAGAAGGAAATGTTCATCCTTATCAGGATGGCGGAGGATTTCGAAACATTTGGAACATTCGTTTTTTTTCCTCTTCTTAGTCTTTATTTATTTTAATTAAAACAATTAACGACGTTGAGAATCCCCCCTCCTATATACAGTGTTCCCATTATTCGAATCAAGTTTTTAACGATATTCCACGGTAAAACGTCTGTATTTTTTGACAAGATGAAATGTTTTTTTTTTTTCGATTTTCAAGAGAACAAAATTTTTTTGTCGATTATAAGTTCGAACTGTTTTCGATTCAGACTGCACGGAGTCTATATACGAGTTTAGAAAGCGATTCAGATCGGCAACAAAACAAAAAAATAAAAAAAATTGTTAAGTTCGATTACATAACGCTGCAGAGACGTTGCAACTACGATGATCATTCGATCTTTGGAATCTAGGTATACCAGTGCTTGAGGCTGTGTACTATAATTAACTTGACTGAACTAATTTTTTATGTACATTATCACAAGAAATAAGTGATTAAATTTTCATACATTTTATCCTTGGAGACGTTCAATGGTATAAAAAATTGCCGAGGGTCTAGGTAAAAGGTATACGAGGTACTAATAATTGAAAGCTTGTAATCCCAGGAATCGGGAATCTTGAGGTAGAAAAATCAATAAAAAAAATAAGAAATTGCGACGTAGCTGTACGTTTTAATTCTGAAATTACAGGGATTTGTTTGTGCATATTGATGATTTTGATTGGCCAGTACATGGGTATCAATTCAGTGTTATTTTTTACCGTTAATTAGCGCGATCCCGTCTGTAAATAAACGGGGCATCCGAATTAGTATCGATTACTAATTTTGAGTGTAACAGGTAGAAATATATACACCAAAATCAAGGACATGAAAATATTGAATTTGATGAAAACCGAGAATCGTTTCGTCGACCGTCGTAATTCCACGATTTTTGAAAATCTGGAATAATTAGAGTTTTTGATTTTTGATGATAATTCTGATAAGTTTCAATCGATCTTATAATCCATCGATCCGATAATCCGCGTTGTAATTGAATAGACGGAAAAAAAATTAGAAAAAAAAAAAACAAAAAATGGAAAATATCGAAAAAGTTAAACGCTATAGAAGATTACGAGGTTCGTTTATGTACGCTGACCCGATATCAACGATGATCGACCCCTACCGCGCACCTGCCCTCCATTGTTTTTACGAGCGTGCGTCCGCGGTAATTTCAGAGCGTTTAAGCGAAACGATGAAAAACGAAAAAAACCGTAGAGAAAAAATTCTCAAAATAATAATAATAATCATGATAATCGAGAGTTCGGCTTAAACATGAGAATTCTTGAGAAATTTTCGTCACGGTTCGGGTAACCTTGACTAAAAAAAAATTTCTGATAAGATATGTACAGGTAAGTGCATTACAGAAACCTAAATCAAGCAATTACCAAAAACGAGATAAAAAAAAAAAAAAATAAACTGTCTATTTCTATTCCGCTTTATCGTGTCTTCGGTCTTGTCTTTTATAATATCCTATTTTACGGCTGAAAAGATCGGAAACATAGTTTTTACCCGAATTCTTTTTGTCAAGATAACATTTTCACAGCCCTGAGGTTATATTCCGTCCGGAGCAATATACCTGACTCTATTTTTTTTATCTCTAGCTTTATTTCTCTCTTTTCCTCTCACTTTTTGCAACATTTGTCCGTTCTAACCTTGAAGCATGTATCAACCTTGAATAAAATCCGTAACGATTGATTAATTTTAATTCAAGGAATAATCTAGATCGTTTGGTATAATTTAACGAGCCAACTATGTGCCTGTAATTGAACTTTGTATACCTATATACCCATACAAACTCGAAAGTTGCGTTTCCTTTCGGGGAATCGTTTCAACGTTTCATTGTTGTCCTGCCTGGGCACCGGAACACCATCCGATCCGCTGCAAGGATCGTCCCTGAACCCGGAGCGAGAGAGGGATTTGGGGTTGGGAGGAAGCAGGGGGCAGAGGGAGAGGTGGAGAAAGAGAAAGAGAAAGAGAAAGAGAAAGAGAGAAGTCCGCCCCCGCCAATCTCCTCGCGGTCGGGACTGTCGGGAGCGAGCGGAGCTCGGCAAGCCGGCTCCGTGCCAGACGAACGCGCGCACACACGGTCAGAGTCCTCGCGCCGTGCCACGAGACACCGACTCCGAATCCGACTCGGGTCTTGCTGATCGTTTTCGTTTCTATTAATTCTCGGATGATAAATCTGTCGTCGAGATCGGTTGGAGCAAATGATCGGTCGATCGCGGTATAGTGAATCGGTAGACAAGTAAAAGTGTGTTCAAATTATCGCGAATATCGTAACGATTTTTACCTAATTTTTTTTCATCGATTTACCGTAAATTTTGACAAAATTTTATATCGTTTTTGTGAACTTTTAATCTGGTGTTTAAGACGGCCTCATGCCGGTCAAATCGGATGGGCAAATGTATCGTGAGAACGATTTTTTAACACCGAAAAAAAACTCGGTAATGATAAAAAATTGAAAGTGCCGATCGTGAAATTCGATTATTTTCTCTTTATTGTTCCTCGAGATTTTGGTGACGGTATAATATTTAACATCGAAATGGATTGGCTGAGGAGACAAGACAGCATCAAGGAAGCTGTCGACGTTACTCCGACCGATATAATCTGCAAGGATTCTTCGACGCTGATCGGTACCGAAGAGAGTGAAGATTCATACTTCGACGAGGACGCATCGATCGACGAAGGAATGGTACGTGAAACCGATCCGGTCTTAAACAAGCGTTAATTTTTTTCTTGAAATGGGAATCGAGGATCTAACCGAACACATCGACGGTGGTAAAAAGAAACGTGGAAACGATATTGCTTGCCGATTTATCTATCGCGAATATACCGGAATTCGTCCACCACGATCTTGACCCGGGCATAATAGTTCGTTAAGCTCGTTTAGCCTGCTGATTGTTTTCTAACCAAACAAACAGCCCGAATTCATTCAGCGGTAATTACCGATCGAAACTCGAGGGTCTAATTCGGGGCCTCGTTATACAGCCTCGAAAGGCCCAACGCGAATAAGAATAGGGAACACGTGTTCGCCCCACCGGGCGCTATATATAACATACGGTGTACACCTATAGGGGCGGGCTCACAATTTTCTCTTACTCGTTTCGATTTACCTTCGAAAATGTGCGCTCTGAAAGTCCCTTACTTCGCTTATTACTTCCCCCTATACAGTTACCCGCTTTGTCACGGGTTACCTGAGACCTATGGCTATACGCATATACTTACTATGAGGTTATGGAACGGCCGGAGAGAGAGATTGGCTGATGGCTGTACATTATTTTTATGAACTTACGTATGCGTTCGAAAACAGTGAGAACATTTTTCGCGGTGCAACGGGGACTTGATTTGACTCTGGGTTGCCGATTTTTTGGAATATTTGTAACCGAAGTAATCGACTTGGGAAATATTTGAGACGTTATTTGTCGATTTTCGAAACATTTGAATTCAAGATTGCCGATTTTTGATATATTTGAATGCCAAATTATCTATTTTTGAATTATTCGAGTTAAAGTGCGTCGATTTTTTATACGAAATCGATTTTTGATACATTTGAATTCAAAACTATCGATTTTTGAAACGTTCGGATCCAAGACTTTCGATTTTTGAAACGTTTGAATCCAGATTTGTCGATTTTTGAAAGGTGCAAGCCCAGAATTATCGATCGTTAAAATATTCGAATCCAAAATTACCGATTTCGAAACATTCGAAAACCCTTCGTGACTTGAAAGACAAATTTCACGTCGTTTCGGTTTTTGGAAAGTTCTTTTACGCCCTTCGTCCGGAAGATTTATGGTTAATCTTTGTCGTTGTCGGTCTGTAGCTCCCAGGTCGCCCCGTTGCGAGTTTAAGACTAATCGTAAGGGATCGGCACGAAAGGTGCAGCAGCCGGAGTAGGCTCCGTGTAACGGACGCGGCAATAAGAGAAAACCTGACAACGTCGCACACAGTAGAGTACAGTACCGGCACGCCGTGGCATGGCCCTCCGGAGGATGAATCACCGACGCTACGCTACGCGACGTGACGCGACGCGACGCGACGCCTCCTCTCGACCACGGGCATAGGTCACAGATTTCTAAATCGTCTCTCCGGGGTCGTTTTACGATTCCCTGGATCGAATTGAGCCTGAATTTTTAATCAGAAACGACAACCCGTTTTCAGAACAAACCAGTGACTCATCAAGGGATGAAAATTAACCTAATCTTCCTAAAATTTCTCCAATTTATTGTCGAGGAACAATTCGTGACCCATATTTCATCATCCTGTCTGCCTGAAGCTTTGCTCCTGCCGGTTAGATTTCTTTACCTTAAAATTTACCCCGGGCTAAGGAAGGGCCGAGTAAGGAATGGAAAAATATAATTTCAATCACGAGGGTCGGTAGAGACCGCGTCTGTACACAGAGGGGAGGCCAGCCAGCCAGCCAGTCATCCAGCTCAGCTCAGCTAGCTCTCACCCCCTGCGGGGGATGAAGCATGACTCACCGTCCGAAAGCCTTCCTACCCGCAAACCCCGCTTCTAATTCTCTCTTTCCCTTCCCTCCGATCGTCGCTAACCCCCTCGGCTTCTACAAACCGGGGACTCATTTCATCCCGAGAGGAGTGTTAGCCAGAAAAATTATCATAATTCTTTAGTGACGTAAACGCGGGCTGTATGTATGTCTGACTGTGTGTGTGTGCGTGTTTGTAACTCCACGTGGGTGGAGGAGAATCTCGATCGTCCGAACAGAAGACTTGGTTTTTAACACTGCGGAGAGAATTTTTAAAGAAGAAGCTAAGGCGTACCCAATAGGAATCTTTTCTTTTTTTTTTTTATCGGAACACAGAAGTCAGGAGAGCTTTTTTGATGCTTCGAAAGATCAGACACCTCGAGCAGATGAAATGAAACAACTTTCTTTTTTCTTAGAAGACTGCAAAAAGGATTTGAAAATGATGAGATACCGCGGAACTGTCAAACTTTTTTCTTTCTTCTTCTTCTTCTTCTAATTCTTCAGTATTTTTTTTTACCTTCCCTTTTTCCTCTTATAAGGAAAAATCAACGTGTCAAAAAGTTTTCTGCTTACTTTTTTCTTTTTTCTCTTTTTTTTTTTTTGCTGCTTCCGAGTCTCGGTAGCAGCTGCAGTATACATGGATCAGGGTAAAAGTTTGTTGTTTATAAGATTAGTTCAATTTGGAGATAACGATCGGTCTTTCTCATTCTTTTCATGAAAATTACTTGGTTGTCAGGTCGGTATGGTATGGCGTTAGGCAGCCGCTTATATTATACTCGTACATACATTACAGGGGGATAAAATAAGCGAAGGAACTGTAGCACGGGTGGCAGACAAATTAGTCTCATTATTTCGTCTTTCTTTATTTCTCTCATTTCTTCTTTTTTTTTCCTTTATCACGGTGAGTGGAATCACATCTGGAAATACGACGGCTGTATGTATTATAGACATTCGCCACTTGTAGCTTATATACATATACATACATACATAGAAGCCTAGAAGAATTATGCGATGGAAAAATGAGATTGCCACGCGCGGCATCAGCATCAGCATCATCATACTCTGCACGAACTACCGTATATCCATAATCGTTATAACTTACAACTAACATTGTTAGCTAAGAAAATATCAGCGCGGAATGATGCGCGGTGATGTTGCCCGGGGTAGGATGGGGTTGGACAGGTTAGGGTGTATAATAAACCCACGATGTGGATGGATGTCTTCCGCGAGGGAAGTATGTACAAGAGATGCCTTCTAAATAACAAATGAGTTGTGGCAACCACCTCGAGCTCGGTGGCTCCTCGCCATTCATTTTCCAACCAGTACCTATACACCAGTACATAAACAGCTATTATTCTCTCATCTCGTCGGCAGGCCTCACTCCCTTCCTTCTTCATTCGCCTACTTCGTTGTTGTTTCGCCCAGGCGGGCAGGTAGGTATGTAGGTAGACCGTATACTTTATAAAACGTGCCGGTGGTTATGCGGTAAAGAAGCCGCGGATGATGGTAAACAATAAACAACTGAACAGGACGTGAAATGGCGAACCGTTGCACAGCAGGGCCCCCCATCGCCCCTGCCTTGTCATGTCGTGGCGAAAAACCGCAGTCTGCTGAAGTAACGTTAACGCGGTTCGCGTTCGCCTTCTCGTTCTCTTCATCCATTCTTTTGTCTCTTTAATTTTCCGCTCCGTCTCGCTTCTTCATTCACCCTTATGTACATTTCAACTCGTGTATAGTTCTAGTTTTATCTTCTCGAACGAGTGACGAAATGCCCTATTTTTTTATTTCTTTACTCTTTTTCTATGTATCTAAAGATTTCTCAACTTTTGAGAATATTTTACCTCTAAACTATCAACTTTGGTAAAAAGTTGCAAGTCAAAAATGGCCTTTTTGATTTTTAGCCAGAATGGAGGATAGAATAAATCGTATGCATTCATCCACTTCTCTATCTCTCTCCCGTTTTCTTTCCGAGCACTATGTAAACGCGCGCGCCTTTGCCCGTGCGGTCATGGAGTAAACGCGTTCCGGTATATCTAAAGGCATTTATCAGCAT
Organism: Macrophya alboannulata; assembly: GCA_949628255.1. NCBI lineage: Eukaryota > Metazoa > Arthropoda > Insecta > Hymenoptera > Tenthredinidae > Macrophya > Macrophya alboannulata. The sequence continues at coordinate 561,819 of OX451208.1, forward strand.
CGGTATAGGGAGTGAGAAGGGCCTCGTGCCCAAGGGCCCCGATCCCGGCAGCACGCCGTAGCTTGGATATTTTTAGAACGACGTCTGGGAAGGTTCGATATCGTTGCCGTCACGACGCCTCGCCTTGTAATTCACCGTCCCGTCTCTCTTTCCCTTTCCCCATGTATTTCTATTCGTATTCGTATTTTACTACACACTTAAAGTAAGGTACGCGTATGCATATGCGTAGGGCGATCTCATAGACAGAAAGAAAGAGATAAAGAGAGGAGAAAAAAAAAGAAAAAAAAAAAAAGAAATACAGAACGAGAGAGTCTCGTAAAGCGACGAGACGCTGCTGTCGCGGCTTGTGCCATAAGGCCCAGAGCTTACACGGACCTTACAGGCCCTTAAGTCTCCTGATTAGGGCGCTGTATGCCTTGGAATGCCATTTATCAACCGAGTTTGCCCCGGGGCTCGTGTACCGTGTAACTCGGAAGAGAGTACGGACCACCGTCCCTTTTTGAATAATAAGTCAGACCCTGCGAAAGTACACGATGTGGTGAAGCACCGATTTACAGTAACAGATTAGGGATGGAACGACGCACTTTGGGCACGCAGAAAATGGCAAAATGATTTTTTAAAACCACAAAAGATGGTCGTGTATATCCAAATCCCTTGAAATGAACTTCTCGGTTCAATTCTTCATTTATTTTGAAAGCACGTATTCATCATTTGGCCAAAGAAAAGAAAAGAAAGAAAAAAATACTTGTCGATCTTAATGAAAGTTTATTACGAAACATGGGAGCTGAGATGATCCATCATAGTTTTCCCCGTCTGGCAAATAGATCTGTTTAATTATCCCGACTAATCCTCGTCGTAGCTGCAGCAGAACCGAGACACCCGCATGTCTCAATTTCGTTGTGTAATAATTGACCCACGTGCGAGGTTTAAAACGTAATGACGTCAAACTTGAGCACGAAGTTTTGCGGTCAAATTATTATTCTTACACCACACCGTTTTTCTCAAAGTGTTCAGATCGTTTTGGGTGCGATGTAAAATCGTGAACCCAATCCCCGTGCAAAATGCAGTAGGGTCCCCGATTTGTTTTTTTTTCTTTCTTCTTTCTTTCACCCTAATAACGCGACGCTCTGTAGTCACATGTAATTTAGTCACTCAATTCCCCATCGCCCTTCGCTCTGCATCATGGTCGTCCCTTGAAAGAAGAGCGCACTTTTTTTTCCAGGCGTTAATCCTTACTTCAGCTGCCCTTCGAAGGGAGGAAATCTCGTTGATGGACGCCCGCGCCCACTTATCTTCTCGCTTCTCTATGCAGCAGCAGTAGCAGCACCTCTTCTGCTCTTTTATACAGTATCTATATCTATGGTACTGCACTGTGTGTCCTATCCTTTACAGGGGCCATCCTCAAACTTCTCGTATACGAAGATCACCGACGCGTGTTGCGAGCGTCCTTCAAAGAGGGTTAAATCGCCCCTAGTACGGTACCCTATCCCATTTTTTCTTTTTTTTTTATTCTACAGATCATTTTTTAATCGGTGGTAGATATGACAGACATCTGAGTATATAGTTTCGAATTCTTTTTTATCTAGTTTGGACGAATTTTAACAAATTTACCAAGACTCAAATTCAACTGATCTTCGATTAAGAATTTAGAGGATTCAGAGCGGAACAGTAATTTGAAAAAAAAAAAAGAAATTATATCCAAGGTGGATGTATAGCTTTTTATTAACTAAAACTGTCAATTTTAAACCGATCTCAACAGCCGGAGAGATCGGACTTCGATTAACCCTTCGATTCAATTCTCGGTTAATTAAAATTCTTCAGTCTTTTTAGGCGAGACGAGAGCTGTTGTCTCTGAAGAGGGATTGGATCATGGGACAAGGAATGTCGTTGCCCTGTGCTGCAGTGTCTCTGCTTCGGACTCATGCTACAGAGCGAGATGATTTTATATTTCCCTGAGGAACTCAAAAGCAAGATTCGAAACATCGTTTCAGAAAAAAAAAAAAATCTTTTAAGAAAAAGTCAAAGAACTTGTGATTTCAAAGCTCACGTTGATGATACAGAACTCTGTGTTTCGAAAGGTTGCGTTGCATTAAAACTTCCGTCTTTTTTTGAATCGGATGTTGTTTCATTTTATTCACAATTCTTTGGACTTCCTGTTCTCGTAGGTATACACAAAATTGTTCGCCCTGTGAGTCAGAGTGATTTTTAGGACGCGACGTAGCAGAATGAACGTGTTGCGTAGTTGACGACAACGAGTTCGACGAAATACAATGATGAGAGGAAAACCTAAATTTAACGCTATATACTAAATGTTGATGATGGGGGCGGGAGAAAAACGGAAAGTCTTCACGGATTATGATCAAATTATGAAAGTAATTCAATACAATTTTTTTTAATAATGTTCAATTTTACCGGACGAAGCCATAAGGAGCTGCACGCATCCTGTATAAGGATACCATACCGTACCTACTTCGGGAAAAGGGAATATTTTGACGTTAGTTAGTCAAAGCCTGAATAGAAAAATCTGAATCCCAATATAAAGACCCTTTCCGGACCTTATCGTTACCAAAACTTCTGCACTCTGCTATTTTTGGCCTCTAAAAAAGAAGTTCAAAAGCTTTGGGGTGACTATTTTTGTAACACTGTGACCGGTGACACATCTTATACAGTTCTTACGCTACTTTATTGAACGCACACAGTGCGCGTTGGCACGCGTGTAAAAATAATGAATCCCGAAGCTGTAGAAAAAAAAAAAACAGGAAAAAGAAGTAGAAGGAGAATAAGAATGAGAGGAAGAAATCAAGAAACATAAGCTCAATTTTTTTTTTTCATTATATTTTGGGTAAAAAAAATATTTAAAAAAATGTCCAAACGATACACTGTTTTTTGTTTTGTCAACCCGACATAGTTATCGCCGGTCAGATATAGCCGCAAGCCTACGGTGGCGACAGAACCGAAATAAAGCACAGAGTTGGCGAACGTGCCCGCGTCATCCGCAGATGTCTAACAGCTGTTCATAGGATCGGTATATTTTATTAATTTCTCGGGTAGATTATCCGCGTATATAGCAGCCATTTTGATTGTCTTTGCTAATCCTCGGTCCTTCCTCTTCGCAGTTCTTTCTTCTTCTTTTCTTTTTTTTTTCACTTCATTATTTCACCAATTGTTGTGCGTGGAGAGACGGAAATAGAGCAGATGTCGTACCTATACACCTCTATATCCTACTCAAAACGCAACGGTTCAAGATTGCATCTGCGGCACACCGCGTCCGTCCCATCTTATACATATACGTCTCGAAATAATATAATGGTCAATTTTAACCACCTCGTATAAAGGTACAAGCGTATACAAGGCGAGTTAGGACCGTCTTTAAGTGCTCTTTATCTTGAAACTGCAATATTTTTTTTTCTTCTCTTTCTTTCTTTTTTTCTCTCCTGATCAGTTTCAACGCTCCCAGACTTCTTATCGTCGGACTCGATAGTCTAATGACTTGTGCTCACGTAGCTGTGTGTAAATGAATTTTTTTTTTTCTTTCTTTTCTTTCTTTTTCACGAACAAAGAAGAGAAACTAAAGACAAGGTAGACCTCTGCATCACATATACGAATTCGTTTATCGACAACGTGTGTGGTACTACGGAGACACGTACTCATATCCGCACCTGTAAGCACCACCTGATCAAACGGTTTAAACTCAAAGCTCTCGTCGTAGAATTTTGGGAAAGACGCCGTCGTCGAGACGGTACGGTCAAAGGCGAGTCCTGATGCATGGGAACGCTTCTCTTGTATACCAGGGAAACGAACCAACCCCTTCGTTCAAGAACCTGTAAGATAGATAGAGTGAAATTATGCGTACCCACGTGGGTTGCCGTAACGCATAAATAAGTAGAAAAAAAAAGGAAAGAAAAATTTTTTCTTTCGAGTAACCAGCAGCCTAGCGTCCGAAATGCTCAAAGTGAGAAAATAAAATCAGGGAAGGGTTTTTTCAAGCCAGAGTGGTCACTCCTTTCGACTTTGAGGATCCAGGGGAAGGCCTTTCGGAAAATCCGATTCGTTCTTTTATTTAGGAATTTTTATTCTACTGGAGTAGTTTTGGAAATGCGAGTTCGATGGACTGTTCAAACTCTAAAGGACACTGGAGTACTTCTTTAAGCGTTGAATAAAAGTGGTTAAAAAATTTTAAGATTAAGTCCTCGAGCTTTGAAAAAGTTTTCAAACTCTGTTTGGTGTAAGAAACAAAGGTGTTTAATTGAGCTTTGGGTAATTTGGTGTCCCGTTCTTTTCTCAGGTTATAGTCAAGCTTCTCGTGTCTCGATGCCTTCTTCTTCTTCTTCTCCTTCTGTGAGGGGTAAAGAGCCATTCACTCCCCCGTGTATACTTTATACATACCTATATAATTTTTTTTTACCTTTTTTTTTTCTCAAGGCGTGGTGTTCTTTTTCTATAGCAGTGGTCGCTGCTCTTTGTGGGTCCAGGTACCTTCGTGAATAAAGCTTTCCCATTTGTATAACTCATTGTTGTTGTATGCACGACGAGTTTTGTTGGCCCGTGCTCGTGACTACACCCCCTATCGTACTTCGTACTCGAGTATATTCGTCTTCGTTATATTCGCTGCGGTGAAGAACAAGAAATGTTCACTCATCCCTAACAGATTTCAACTTTTTTTTTTTTTCTTTATTTCTCTTTACTTATTCCACTTTAACACCCACCCCGCATTGTCAAGCTATCGCTTTGTCTCTCGAAAAAACTTTATACCTATATGTACCCGTGCATACAAAATTTCTAACGTCAGAGAGTAGAATAAAATCGTAGAAAAAGAGAAAATTTTTTCATTCGTGCCACTTTTTTTTTTTTTGTAAATTTTTTGTTATCAAAGCTATGCGATTTTGAATTTTGCAGACACGTGATATAGTTGAAAATATCAAAATTTGGAATTATCGACTCTTCGGGACTTTTAAGAATCGGAACCTCAATCTGGTCCCAATATTTCATCAAATTTTCGAAAATTTTCGATGTTTTAACGGTTGATTTTAACGCCGGTCTAGACTCTGGGACACTCTCTTTATATTCCGTATAGAATAGACCTACCTACCTACCTCGAGTAGGGAAACAAGCAGGTAGTTTTTCGAGGGCCACATCTCTCCGAAGGCCTAATCGTAACCTTCCAGCTATGGGCTAGGGCCACCCACACTTTCGTTAACAAGCCTTTGTTGCAGCAGGAAATCGAGCCGCAATTTTTATACGTTGTATAAGGCTACATCTTTGACGACTCACTCGATATTATTATTATTATTATTATTATTATTATTATTATTATTTTTTTGAGTCTTTTTATTGCACGCGATATCCCTTTCGACACAAAGATATACTCCCTACTCCTTTCCTTTCCTTTACTTTACTTTACTCTCCTTTTCTTTATAAGGATAAGTTTCAGCCGAGGATCTATATCGAAAAATGGGAAAAAGGGTCTTGCAGTCAACCTTCGAAGGATTATGGACCTATTTACATACCACTTCGGGGTGAAATTTATATCACTGGTTTCTTCTCTTTGCTCAGATATTTGAGCCAGCTGTGCTTAGAACGGAAGTGGTGCAACTTGACTATTTTGTCGAAAATTAAAACACAAGAAAAAAAAAAAGATAGGTATATGAAATTGGAATATATACTGAAATGAGCTTTTCATTGCAAAATCAAAAACAGGGGATGAAACATCCAGTCAATTTTCTTTCGCAACGATTGAGGATCGGTACATCCAATTTCCCTGGAGCAAACAGACGAAAATGTTGGAAATGAGGGAAGAGGGTATAGGAGGTAGGTACAATAAGGCCGTTCCGATAACGTCAATCGTAATCAACCATCCTTTATTCCTTCGATTCGTTATCTTACCTTGGACAGAAGAGTCACTCCATTCCAATAATATCGAAATGTTAACTTATCGGACCGGGAGAGTTTAATCTAACCTCAATATCACCTTCGGCTCGAAATGTAGCCGTGTGTGTTTGGTCTTTTTCAGAAATAGCACCGGATTTCCGTTCCTTCGCTTGTCAGTCGGCACATATCTGCTCCTTTTCTATTCCATTTCATTTCATCAGATGATCGAGATTATCATTCCGTAAGGGTGAAGCCCGGGTTGCAAAGTTCCGAACGGTCAGAATCACGAATTCATTTCAGACGATTTCGAATTTTCAGAAACATCAAAGTTTGGAATATTGAAGTTCTGAAAGATCGTTTGGAACTCGGAAAGTCCAACGCTCGAATTTTGAACCTTCGGTGTACACTCAGCAACGAAATTAACGGCGCACTCGGTACTCCGCGAAAATATGCCCATCTTCAAAATGCTGTAACTCGATGAAAGAAAATCGAAAAAAATCATTTCAAGAAGAATTTTGAAGGTTACAATTTCATCTTTAAGATGGATTTTTAAGATTTTTTTTCTGCCGTCAGTTCTGACCTCGTGGCGTAGGTTCGAGTGCAGAGTTGCGAAACGCAGAGAAATCCAAATTTGTCAAAGTCTTCTGTGGAGCGTTACAAAAATTGCGAAGAATTTTCGAGACAGCCATTTTGTAACCTGAAATCTCTTCTTCAAAATAGTTTTCTTAAACTTTTTTACGCGATGTTTTTTCACGGAGTTATTCAACTTTGAGTCAATGTCTACACACGGGATGCATGGTGCCTATTCGCATGACTTGACTCAAAGTTGAATAAATTCAGAAAAAAAATCGTGTAAAAAAGTTGAAAAAAAGTATTTTGGAGAGGAGATTTCAGGCTACAAAAGGGCCATCCTAAAAATTCTCTGCGATTGTATTAGCGCTGCACAGAGAAGTTTGAAAAACTTAGTTTTCTTTACGATTCGCAACTCTGCGCTCGAACCTACGCCACGAGATCATAAATGACCGTAGGTCGAAATTTCAAGAAACCCATCTTGAAGATGAAATTTCAACCTCCAAAATTCTTTCCAAACTGATTTTTCTTCCACTTTTTTTCATCGAGTTACAGAATTTTGAAGACGGGCATTTTTTGCGCGGAGTACCGAGTGCGCCGTTAATTTTGTTGCTGAGCATATTTCGGGTTGAAGTTTTTTAAATCGACCATGCAGACTTTCGGAGAAATACCTTTTCCGAAAACTGTGAGTCGATGTTATAGAAATTTGGAATTTTTACCGTTCCGGGCTTTCAAAATTCGGAACTTCGATCCAGCCTCCACGAAAAATTGCATGATTATCCTCACTGCGATGTCCTTTTTATTCGAAATTTCATAGAATCCTAATTTCCAAAAGAATTTGGCAAATCCTACGAGAGCAGGAAATTAAACGTCGCCGAGATCTTGGCGCGACGACCGCGTCGCTATCCCATGGCGCCTGTCTTTAGTCTGAATGGTTTGACTCTGTACTTGAATCACTATGCCAAAAATACCTCCAGTGCCGACAGTGTAATGCACCGAAAGGGACGAGCGAGAAACTCTGATAAATATAGCCAGACGGTTAGGTTAGGATAGATATCTCTTTGACGGTTTAGATGACGATGCGTAACGGTGTTCGGTTAGGTGCGGGTGAATCGCGGTGACGTTTTCAATCCTTCACTCCTACGTACATCCGATTTTTCGCCGCACCGCATTAATCATCATCGCTTTTCAAGTTTCAAGTTTCTCGATTAAACAGAAAATTTTCCCCGAACTATTCATTCACCTTCGAAGAACCCGATCGAGAGCTTTTACGCTCTTTCAATACTCGTCGCAGATCAGAGGTAAAACCCTCGAGTTTAAAATAAACATGAGCTTTTCTTTTTTCGATTCAGAAAAGTCACACGCAATTTCATGAATCATCGATAACTCGCTCTGTAAAATCTCCACAATCGTTTATCGTTGCTACTTGTCAGAATGAAATTTAAATTCCAAGTTTTTCTTCATCAAGTCGAGCTTTCTTCAGCCGCTGCAGTTGCTCAGTCCACTTATTTCCCTCACGAGTTTTGTTTTAGGCACAAAATAGTAAACTAACAATAAACTTAATACCCTGAACCATCTCTGCGGTCTTAAGGAACCACCAAAAGCGCCGACGGTGTAGCTTTACGTGCTTTTTGAAGAAACAAGGCGACTCGCACGCGACTGGAACCTGGAATCAACTCCTTCTTAACGATTGAATAAAAAATGGGAAGGCCAGTGATTATCTTTAAGTATCCATACAGGCACCGAGGTATACTTATGGTCACCTCAGTCCGAGCTTTTCTGATTGAGATGCAAGAAGGATTTGAGGTTTAAAGGTTGAGCGGAAAGTGTTGTATAGGTAGCACGGTGCGTGCGTGGTTATACCAACGACCGGAAGTAGCCAGCTGCAGCTGGACGCTAAGCTTATTAATATTTACAGTGCGGTCGAAAAAAAAAAAAAAAAAAAACGGGAAAAGAGTCAAAGCTGCATAAACTGGGCTCGTACTCTTTTTTCTTCTTCTTTTTGTTTTAATAACCGATACAAAACAATATCCTATGCCGCTTTTAGAGAAAGATAATCAATCAATATCTTTCTGAAGTTGAAAAATGCCTTTTTTTTTGTTCTTCTATTTCCCAAAAACTCGACCAATTTGGACATCGTCCGCCGTTCCGCAGATATAAACGGTGCAGAAAACGGTCCATAGAATAATTTCTTTTTTTTTTAAACCTTTTGTTCCTTCGCCGGTCTGCGATTATCTCCACATATATAGGACGTTCAGGTGTATACTTATCCATAGATGTATACGTGTGTCTATATTTCGCTATTTCGTTGCAGTTAACCAGAGTTTAACGAAATCACTATAATTGAAGGGGTCTATTTTTTACAGCGTCGGTGGGTCTCAAAATCAATGAGGAGGAGAGAAGTGAATTAGCCCCGTGTTAAAAAAAAAAAAAAACAAGAAGAAAAAAAAAAATTGTCTCGAATCTCTCGCAAATTGTGAAACCGGCTAATTATTTATGGACGACGCGTTGTAAGGACCAGGTGATTGCCTTCCAGATCTCTAGAGATATACCTATATACCTTATACCTCGTGTATATCTATAGTCTCATTGGCGCACATGAAACTTGGGGTGAATCACTTGCCTAATTAATTCGACCGTCCAATCCTGCAATCACGCGAACACCTTGAGAAAGTCTTGGGAATAATTGCAGCTGGTTTTTAATTTGGTTTAAATTTTTTTAACCATCAACGTCACGCCGGTGTGGGCATACCGTCTTTTTCCATTTGATTGTTATCCAGTTTTTTATTGGGGTTCTTAACCGATTTTTCTTCAAACTAAATGGCGGATACCAATTTCGGTCATTACAGCGATCAGTAGACCTATTAATTTATTTCCTAATTGATGTGCTGCAGTTTAGTATATATCCTTGTTTAATCGTAGATATACGGATGATGATTTTCGGGAAACTAACGACCCGAGTATAACCGCACGGGGGTATACGAGCGATGGATAATGAATGGGGAAATTCGATTTACCTTCGTCGAAGGATTTATCTTCTCGTGCACCCTTCCAACGAGTTATGAGCGTGCAACCTCTGCCTATCCCGCCCGGTCTATGTATATCTACGATGACAAATGAGAAAAGTTTCGCTATATAGTTTTTGCTAACGCAAAATTCGTTCAATTAATTATTGAAAATTCATCAGAAAGATTCGAAAATCCAATTTTCTACGCTACGATAAATTTCAAATTTCCGCTACTTCCGACTGGGTATAGCTAGCCAAATTTTCAACTAAATTTTCTTTGTTCTATGTCAGACGTTTGAAATTTCAATCAAGCCTTCAGCTAAGAGGAATCCTTATGAGAGATAATCGATGCTCTGGAGACTTAGGCATCTAGTCCGGACAAAGTGGGCTTGAGGAAAGTTTTATTAATATAATTAGGGCACATTGAGGGGGCCAGCTTTCGTGTGCATAAAATAAATGTCGAGTATCGAAAAAATCGTGATGGGAAAATTGACGTCTTCGTATAGATGTATCGATGTTTGTTGTAAGACACTTCAGGCACGTTCGCGATTTTTTTTTTTTCAATATGGTTTTCGTTCTTTTTTTCACTCTCAATTTAACGCTGCCAATTAGTGATAATAAAATGAAAAGATAAAGACGCGCAATTTCAGGCTATTTGCCAGCCTAAATGCTCCTTCCTTTTATACTGGCTGAGAAAAAGGTGCGGTCAATTAAAAACAGCCCTATATAATAATTTCAGTCTCTGATTGCTGGTCACTTCCTGCGAAACAGTTGAGTGACCGATTGCATATTATATATAGAAATTTTTATGTTTTAACGAAGTGCGAGGTTTTATAGGAAACTCTCGAAGAAGTATGAGCTAAGGGAGGGTTCGAGACCGCGGGGAAATATTATTGAGTGTTCAATTTCCCACCGTATTGAGAAAAAAATTGGAAGTTTTAAGTTATCCCAAGAAATTGGAAAACTTTATCCAACAAAATCTAGTTATTACTTAGGATTGTTAGGGCCGGAGGTTCGAGAGGGATTATTATATAATGTAATATGTATATTAGGTATTCTTGAACCTCGAAAATCCCCAATCTCTATCCTGCAGACCGCTCAGGGTCCTGTCGAGTCCTCAGTAAACAGTACAGCGCGTCCTTTCACGATATTTGATAAACTGCTACATCAAACTCAATGAGGCTATTCGAAAGAGCTTTTTGAATGATTTCACCACTTTAGCTGAACTTCAGTATACTTCAATTCCAATTAATTTAAAAACTGATATTCCGATAATTGGATTTACATGATCGAAGAGAGTGTCTACTCATTGCTGAAAACGGTGTAGAAGATGAATGGATTATGAATCTCGATAGCGGTGATTATCATTTCCCTGACTAAGCTATTCCGTATTGAAGCTTTCTAGAGTCTAATAGACTCTCAGGGTTGCAGCCAATTAGTGGCCTACTGTGGCACGTTGTAATTAGATCAACGATCTGAAAACCGTTCAGGGATAGAAGAGAGCTGGTTAGTTTGATCCGGGGATTCGCTTCGAAATGTCCATTACGAAATGAATAATCGTGCGATTTTATCAATTATCTCGAAACGCGATCTATTTCGCTGTATTTGCTCGAAACGTATCCAAGTTATCAATTTTGGCTAATATTTGTCCAGCCTTTTTGCAGTGAAGATAACTTCCAACTGCATATTCTCCGTACTTAGTTGAAAATCGAAATAGTGAATCGCTGCATCTATAGGATCTATCGCTGACAGTGAGTGTTGATGAAAGAGTTAGAAGAAAAAAAAATCGCTGTATACGGGTTATTGTTAGGTGACGATGAAATCGCGCTAGTAGAAGCAACTCTCTAGCATCGAACGGGCATTGTATGCTACATCGGATGATCGTGCAAAGAGGTTTTACAACGAGGTATACGCGAGTCAGGTATAGCAGCGAGGCTGACGCCCCCAAGAATTGTTATCTTATCGTTCCTTCGAGGAACGCGTACGCGTTTAAAGATTATGAAATATCGTATTGGAATTCGACGGTTCAAAAAATCCGCACAGCGATACGTACGTTCAGCAGGAAATGACTCGGTAGACGCTCGGTAAATGAAATTGTCGTTGAAAATGAATCCGGACCAACGTAGGCGCTGCACGACTACGAAATATCGGCAAATGTCTTGAAATCGTTTACGAGGTGAGAACTGAAGGAATTCAGGGAACTTTAAGGACTCAAGAAATTGCCTCAACGTCCTTGTCATGCGCGTTGTCGGAAGTGGCGTAATTGCGATTGTAAATTTCTAGCTTCCTGGGAGGCTTGTCGACGCGGGTATGACAAACGAGTGACCTTGAGCTTTCGAGCCGCCCGAGGGTCCCTCTTTGCCCGGGACTCCGTGTTCGATCGTGTCCCGTTCTCACTGGCATTTCAACGAGTCCCTGCGACGTGCGTACCGCTTTTACCCGTCTACGCAGGCCTCGACCTCGCTAAATTTACAATGGAAGGTGAATTGCGAAATTGGCATGGACAGGTGTACAGGTACATGTCCTACACGACGTACGTCCTTTCCGTACACGATCCGAAGTCCAATTTGCATTTCAATTACCCTAATCGGGATCAACTCATCGTCGGTCTTGTTTTTCGATAATTTTATCACCGGATTATCGAACAACGTCGAATGCGTACGCGGTTCGAAAAGTTAAGTACCACACGAAAACAAAAAAGCCCTAATTACGCCTCTCGCTTAAACTTTTGGCTAATAAAATTCGCCTTACAAAGCGGAGAAAAATTACCCTCTCGAAAGACCCACTAGAAATTTCTTTACCTCGGACAGAAGTGAGTCGAGATTTTCAAACGCCGAAATTAGCGCTTAAGCAGTTTAGAAAGGCTCTGCCCGTGGATCTAATGACCGAATAAAGTGGGTAGATTTATTTTTTCGAAACACGAATTAGATTTGGAGTACGAAAGTCGAAATTGCGCTTCCACACGAATCATACGAGGAAGGAATTGATCGATTGTCTTATCTTGTCTCTCACCATCGACAGTACGTCGAGATTTATGAAAGAGAAAAGAGAGAAAAACATTTTTTTTTTTTGGCAAGGAAAGCACTCTTCTTGATTCTCAGGAAATTCAGACTAGCTGGCCTAGTCGGAATCTTAGAAGATGCCCGGATTCCAACGTCCATAACCTTGGCAGGGTTTGACCTGGTTGACCGGGGCAATCTTTCACTTCCTACTACTACTACTACTACTACTACTACTACTCTCGGGAAACATGGGAGAGAAATAGAGAAAGAGAGAGAGAGAGAACCGGGTATAGACTCTTCAACATGTCGCACGCGGACAAGTTCCCGTTCTCATCCTCCAGGAGCAAGCGGAATCGATAGCGGCACATGCGCCTTGATCACTACGGAGTTTTCCTAGGTGTATGCGTAGGCGGAATGCGTGTGCGTGTACTGGCTCCACGCTGCATCCTCGAGGCTCGCCTAAGCTAGTGTAGCCGCCTCCGACGGCCGAGTAAGTCGTTAGAACCGGAAGTCCGTATTTCTTACGACTTTTCGATGAATCGGTAGATACTACACAGGAGTCGGTCAATTTTTGGACAACTTTTATTCAAGGGTTCGATTCTACCGCGGGAATCCGCCAGATCCGTGTGAAACTAGTAATTTTTTTTTTCCCAACGTATCGTGTCAAAGGAAGTGGATTTCGAAAGCTCGTGGATTGATAATCGATCATTGACAATCATCACTGCTTAAAATTCACCGTTATTACTCCGCAGTTCACGCGGGTCACAGTTGAACAAACGACGCATGTCCAAGGTGTGAATTGACACTTGACATTCGATGGTTACGATCGTGTGAGATCGCCGAGGTGATAGTTACTGACATTTATGGCTTAGAGAAGATTGAGGGTAACCGAAATCGCTGTTCGAAGTTGACGATTATCGGAACCGATGACGAAGTAACTTCTTTTTTCTTTCAACAATCGTGAAGAAATTGTCGACTGAAAACTTGCGCAATGATCAATTGTCCTTTCGAATACGTTTCAAACGAATTGCTTCCGTCCGAATAGTAATTAACGATCATCATTAGTCATCGGGTAATGAGAAAACAAGAGTTATAGGTTTCCTCTTTAACAAAGTAAACCCTTTCACCGTATAATAATTGATCGTTAATTATCTTCTAAACTGTTTGAGGCTCTGTCAATTACCTACCGAAAGAAAGTGCATCAAAGTACCATCATCCGAAATATCCCGAACCGATAGTAAATTATTTTCATTGGCTTGTGTGCACCGATGTGCGACATGCACCAGCTCAGCTCAGCTCAGTTTCATCGGTTACGAAACCATGTCCCATAAAGATTGATCGAAGATAACCGCGCGGGGGGATAGAAACGGACGGAGACGAGATGAGCGGTAAGTCAAGTTGGGAAAGGCATTGAGTTCCGGTGACTTCCGGATCCATTTAAGACTACCAAATGGATAAGTTATTCCGTTGGAAGAGCCACAAGACCCACGAAAATGTGAGTATATGGTTTAGATACCGCGTTTTATGGGATAAATTTACATTCAATTATGCAAAACGTGTTTAGCGCTTAGCAATTCATAAACCAGGGGCATCCCCGCATCGTAACGAAAATTGCTAGCATAGAGAACCGGGGGTAAAGCGGACTAAGATTGCAGTTAAGTGATTGCGACAGCTTGCCAAGGAAATAAATAAATTTGAAAAAAAAAAAATGGAAAACTGGAATTTGATAAACGCGGAACTTAAGGCTTTATCCGGGTAATCCATTAAGTTCCCGCATCTCATTCTTCTCCGTTCATCCATCGCCGTTCTTATTTCTTTAGTATACTCGTATTTTCGGGTGAGAAATTTTTCCCTCGGATCTAGAAAAATGAATATAAATCATATCTCGTATCAGTTTTTGCGGGCCAACGTTATAGTAACTAACTCGTATCACACTGCGGCAGATACAGCAGTGTACAGGCCAGAGAGGCATTCCCCAATCGATTTCTAGCCGCACTGAGTGAATCCATCTCTTATTCAAAGTCACGAGTGAAAGGGTGATTCAGTAGGCTTTTTTCTGTTCTTTTTCTTTTTTTTTTTGTTAAAGCGAATGACGGGTTAGAATTAGTTACTGAAACCTCGCCAGTTCTGACTCGGATCAACTAATCTTCCCTCATTACATACCCGTTCAATTTGTTAACAAGGAGCTTTACGAGTCGGAAATAACCAGGTATATCTATCTATCCCTCGTCCTCGTACTAAGTCCCGAACCAGTCACAGGACCAGACCACTTCACAAAGTGCTTTACAAGTTCATTGTTCGACGAAGATTTTCACCGAATTGCATTACGGTAGTTCGTAGTTCTACGGATTTATCCAATTTCCTATAATCCTCTAACCGAAGTAGCTGTATCATTTCCTAACTCCTTCGCAATGGGATTATACGAAAAATTTTAATGAACAAGTCGGAGGCGATTCGTTGGATAAAAATACGATCGTCTTGTCGTACGGAAAGTAATTATTTACAAGGTATATGGGCCTTGTTAAAAATTCTTAAACCGAGCACACTCCATGACTTCTCGACTTCGGTATTGTAACTGCGATCACTCCTACGCAACTTTTAGTGTATTTACACTGAACGGAACGTACGAGTAGTAAGACGTCGTCGTGCGCTGGACATGCCTGCAGCGAGTGGAATAGCTACTTGAATGGTATGCAGGTATGTTAAGAGTTGTATGCCTTCGAGAGACGGTTGGTCCATAAAGAGAATAGTCGACCGGGTTGCGTCGTATACCCGTACCCATACCCGTACCTGCAATGCCTATGCCTACGCCTATCGGATAACCGAAGAGGGCGAGGACCGAAGAATAAAGTTGAACGGTGAACGGTGAATAGTGAACACTGAACGCTGAACAGTGAACACTGAACACTGCCCGATTAACTGCTCGGGTTTGCGCATCGGTGCGTCCGCGTGCAACTGAACGCTCGCTGAAGTGTCTGAGGGCGTCCGAGCGCATCTATGGTCGCGTTACATACCAGTCGGCTTGGGCGCTCGCGTTATGCACGGGTAGTAAGTTCGGTTAACGCGGAAGCTCCGCGCGTCTCCTGAGAATACCGACACGGAGTTAGTTTGTCTCCGGTATAGATACGTGCGGTGCGACTCTCTATCATCCCGTCGTACGTACAGCTGATGGATTTTTCTTTCTTTTTTTCTCTTCCTTTTCTTTACTTACACATCAATTTCCATGGTGGAGCCTCTCGGGTATTCCACTCTTTTGCGCAACGTACCTCATATACGTTCGTTCCAATGCGTCGCGACGTTTTACTTCTCTCTCCCTTTCTCTCTCTCTTTTTTTTTTTTTTTTTTTACAGGTACTACAAAACTTTTTTTTTACCTCAGACGAGCGAACCTCGACGACATCCTAGCGGAGTCAATTATTGACGCAATACTTGCTTCGGCTTGAGACGGGAATGGAAATCGTTACGGTCCTTTTAGAAAAGAACAAATTTTTTGTTACTCTTTAAATTTGTTATTATTTCATTTCTCTCGACACTATGCGTTAACCGGTTTTATAGTTATCGTACAGGCGCCACTCGACGCGCCACTCTTATGTCGCCTTTTCTTCCTTTTTTTTTTTTTTCTTTCTTGTTCTCTCTCATTTCGTTTCTTTCGATGCTGCAACAATTCACAAGAAAGTGGGAACACCGTCGAGACTCGAGACATACACGACGCCACAGGTTGTCGGGGAGAGAGAACACCTTCTATTTCGTATCGAGTATTGACTCGATTTATTATCTCGATGAGACGTATGTATGTAGAATTAAACTAAACTCAGAACGAGTTTCACGTTGCCACGGAAAAGGGAAAATTCTCTCCCTTCGATACGACAAGCAATAATATCCACCCTTCGCAGGAAATTGAGTGTGAAAATTGCGGGGGAAATGATTCGATACAAATTAAGTTTTCGAAGGATTATAGTCGAGATCTTCGAGACATACGTTTTGTGTAGTTTCAGGATGAGCCTCGATTTCGAGATATCGGGGTGCAAAAAAATCGCGCATGGAAACTTTCTCAATTATTTATTCATTTATTTATTTATTCAGTTTTTTAATTTTTATTAATTATTTCTCCATCTTTGATTTCAGGGTCTGGAAAACGTGAGCTCGGCAACACTGAGGCCATTCAACTCGGACATAAACACACCGAGAATTGACAGCTACAGATTTTCTATGGCAAATTTAGAAGGTGAGTTACAAAAATTTCGAAACATATTTTAGAATTAAAAATCTTCGCAAAGTTATAACCCGTGTCCGGGGAATTCGCGATAAAACGAAAAAAAAGGGATGTCTGATAATCCCCCCCCAAAAAAAAGAAATGAATTCATAAGAGGGATGGAAAAAATTCCCCTGAAACACACATTCGTTCGAATATCTCTCTCCTGACCGGACATTCGACTGCCGTATATAAAACGTTTCTTGATCTCGTCGTTATCCCGTTTCGGAAAGAGAAGAAAAACTTGCAGGAGACATTATTTCGGTATTTCGAAGCATATATACCATACAGAAGCTTCTTTTTTATTTTACGATACAAAAAACGTCTGACAAAGAGTTCAAAGGTTCCTAATTTTTTTTTTTTCTATACTTTTTTTCTTTCTTTCTTTCCTGTGTCATGCCTTTTCGGTCTTTTGTGTTACAAGCTCTGCGTATAGCGTAGGTAGGTACCTCTCACATCTAATACCGGACAAAATTTCTGAAAGATAATTTGACCCGCGTGGTTGTATTATATACGCTTCGACCATCCCCCCGCATATGGTCCAGATTTGACCCTCGACCGGCGGCATCAAGCTCTCGGCAATCAATACCGTTACCATCCATGCGCTAACGTTTATCTCGCTTACGCGAATCTGAAACAAATCGGACTCCCCATCAAGCGTTACCTCGCGCTCGACCTCTCGGGTCATGTATACCATTCGACAAGCAGTTCCCTTTCGTTTCGTTCTATCGTTGTTGAATAAAAAAAAAATGATAATCAAAAAAAAAAAAAAAAAAATTCATCATCTTCTAAGCGGTAAAATTATTCGGTTTACATATTACGCTGAGAGAATTATACTGCACCTACACCTTGAAAGATTTTTGCTCGAGTATATAAGGCAATAAATCTAAAAATTTGAACACATACTCGTATATACCTACCGTGTAAATTTATTTACCGTAATAACTTGGCGACGTATAGACGATCCGGAGTCATATACCGTGTAGAAAATTTTCATATTTAACCGAAAGCTTTGGAATTTGTTGTAAATCTTAAAGCGCCCTTCGGAAAAAGATGAATAGCTTTGGTATCTTCATATAGCTTACCGCAGAAACATAAACGAGGTAGTTTTTTAAGCTTGCAATGTATAGGGTCGGATCGAGAGGCCTTCTTCCGGCGGTTTTAACCAGTTATAAAGACCCCTGGGAACGTGTTGCGGTATTCGCGCGGATTCTGGACGACCGCCAGACTCGCTGATCCCGCGGTTCGCAATCTTATTACAATTTGCTGCAGCTAAGACGTAAGCACGATGTTGCAGCAGCTATTCGTCGCTGAAACTGCAACGACGCGACGTCGGGTATTCTTTACTTTACTTTCCATTCCGGAATGGATAAAAATAAATCCTTCCTTTCCCTGGTACACGAGCAATGGCCTGCTCTGCGCCTTTATCTTTCATCTTTAAAACTAACTCGAGGTACAACTTATAATAAAAATTCACGCTTTCACGAGCCGGATTTTCTGTCCTCTGCAGCGAACTGATATCGGCGTAGGTAGGTACGTACAGGAATTTCATCCAGCATCTGTTATAAAAGTTGTACCAATTCATGATCGGTTCAACCAGTTACTATATTATCGAGGCAAAAGTTCATTCCGACGTTTGCTCAGCGTCTAGAATGACTCAAAATAGCTTTGGAAAATCGTTTTTGTCTCACTATTCCTGGTACATGATACGATATGATCTGAATCTGGAACGATATGGTATGGCGAGTCGAACCTCAAGGCGTTATTGCTTCATAACAACAAGTAAACTTTTGTGGAGATAATATAACAATCCAGTATCTACTTTCTCATTCGATATTATTTAGCCGCACGTGATTTATATCGAAGTTTATCGCCGATCCGAATAGCCAGGATTAAAACGCGTTGGGATATGATCATATGGAAAATGATTGGAGTTGAGCCAGTCGACCGTAACAAATTTTTTACGTTCAAAATTGAAACGCGAAAATTCTTTATTATAGCAAAAATTATTTTCTTAACTTCCTAAATTTGCCCGCGGTATAATGTAGTGGTAACTTATATTATGAAAAGTTTTTGCCCCGCAGATAGGTACTTTTGCAGCTTATTTAGACGAACAAAGGTTGGCTCTACCCCGCAGGGTGGTTGTTAAATTATGCATAACGTCTTTGTTTGGTAAATTCCTAACGGTACTTTCCAAATGGCTTCTTCACCTCATTCTTATTCTTATTACTTATTCTTTTTCTCTCATTTTTCACGCCAATTTTAAACGACCTAATTATTCTTCGGGTGTATTCATTCATTCCGCGTAGGTAGGTTCACCGAGGAGAGATGATCTCAACTGGCTTGTCCTACTCCGCACAGGGTATAGTATACAGGGTGATTCAGGTGGAGCGCAACAAAGCTTGCGGGTTGATTCCTCGAGAAATTCTGAGACTAAATTCCCTTTACCAAAAATTCGTGGGTCTAATAGTTTCAGAGCTACGGAATATCTTAGTTGACCAATCACAGAAGCCTGGAGTTTACCGAGTCACGGCCGAGTCGAAAGAATAAAATTAGCAGTGCCCGTGTGTCTTAGCCTGTGAAATGTTATTTTCGTTTCTTGACAGGTTTGACGACGTCACCTAAGAACAACTCAAATTTGAGAACAACACAACTTTCAATTTTATTCTTTTGACTCGGCCCTGACTCGGTCAACTCCAGGCTTCTGTTATGGGTCAATTAAGATATTCCGTAGCTCGGAAACTATTGGTCCCTCGAATTTTTGGTAAAGAGAATTTAGTCTTAGAATCTCACGAGGAATCTATTCACAAAATTTAGTGCGTTCAGCTTGAATCGCCCTGTATAAGAAACTTTCTTGTTGGCAAAGAGAGGGCTTTTTTCACCCTCATTTTTTTTTTTTTTTTTTCCACCGAGCGAACGACCTAGTTTCACATACTTAAACTTTTACAAGGGCTGCACCGGATCGCGGAACGAACTGAACGAGGAAAATCCTCATCCTCCATGACTCTCATAGAGAGATAGGAAATTATGCAAGTACTGCCATGCAGCTAAGCCTGCTGCACGGCTCACGCGAATGTATAACGGGTTGTGTAGCCCCAGGCGTTTAGCGTCATAATTCTTGGCTTAAGTTTCTCGGGGTTATCATTATACGCCTATACATATACTGTCACAGATTCTGGATCAAATTTTCTAACGTAACTATTTCTGGACATTATAAATGTTGTTCGGTTTACAGTTGGCTAACGATTTTGCTCGATCAAACCATGGGCGAAAGTGCAGACTCCGCGACGTTGCCGGGTAATTATATTACCTGTATAAGAACAACGGTTATATGAGTTTTTTAATCTCGGGATATAGGTATATGACCGCTTTCACAGATCCTCGATCCACCGTCATGCTCGATTCATAGAGACGCTATGCCTAATCAACTCGTGAGTATGTAACAGTCCTTCATGCTGCGGAGAAAGGAAATAAGAAACGCGATGCAGATACTGTAATCTTTTGCGGTTTTTTCTTTGTTTTTTTCTATTTGTTTCTCATCAACTTTTGCAGATTTATTCGTTCGTTTATACTCGGCGATGAGATTAACCAGGAAATGCGCAACTAAACGTTAAGTATATGTGCGTATTCATTGTGCGCGTCGGATTTTAATGCAAATAATAGTAAAAACGCAGTGTCCCGAGATGTTTTCAAACGAATTGACGAGCATTCTGCATACCGCAGATGAATAATTTATATGTATAAAAAGTAAACGCGGAATGGTTAAGTCTTTGCTATAATTTTCTTCTCATTTCTTTTCCTCTTCTACCTTCTACCTTCTTTTTTTTTTTTTTGATTATATTTTTCATTTCTTACCGCGTTACGGTTTCAATTCTCCCCACCTCTTTGTAACAAAAGCACTCATTTCCGCAGCTTTTCGCAGCCGAGGAAAGGGTCACGAGCTGTCTAACAATGAGTGGGCAACAAGAAAGGCCAGCCTCCTTTGCGGTCGCGAGATTAACGCGAACGTTAACCCCTGCGGAAATTTTTTTGAATTTCACGATCGCCACTCGGGAGAAACCTTCAACTCGATTATTTTGAGAAACAGGGGTGAAAAAAAAGGAAAAAAGAAAAAGGATTTGATTTCATTGAATCGTTTTTTTTTCTTTCCGCTCGATCTTGCTTTGTGTGTAAATTTGTGATAAATGCGAGAAAAGAGGGAAGACGAGGAAGAAAGAGAGCGACGATTGCGTAGCCTACGGACTACCCGGAGCTTCGACCCTCCGTTTTAGAGAATTGGTTAATTTATTCTATTTGAGAAATTGTTTCTCTCCCGCGAGGAGATTTCGTAAGCCTTATAAAATTGAGGCAGAGCTGTTTCCACTACCACCGAGTAGACACTCGGGATTCTCATCCCTACCTACTGCGCGGCGCGGCGGGAGGGTAGGTATTACTTCTTGTTAGCTGTACACCGGGAGCAAGGGTCTCGACGGCATTACTTCACGGTTTCCAGAGAAATCTCTGCAACTCCCTTGCCGCCTGTAATGTTTTCAAATGAATGAATGAATAAATAAATAAATAAATAAAATTCTTGCTGTGATATTGAACAACTAGAGCCAGGAGAATGCTGTGTATGGAATTTGGAATGTATGTATACTCATAGGGTGACTCATTTTGACCGACTATTTTTTGATTTTGAATCCAGTATAAAAATTTGTTAATTTTTTGCATTTGAGGAGCCCTTTCCAAATTCTAGATCAATTAAGAAAATTTTAGGGCTCGGTTAGGAATTTTGAACATTCCAAAAATGGTCAAAAATCGTATTATATTATTTTCAAGGTTTTTTGCTCGTTGCGTTTGCTCGACAACATCCAATGCAATAGCACTCCAAGACATTCAAAATTCTTGAGTGACCTTTAAAATTTTTTAATTGATCTGGAATTTGGGGAGGATTCCTCAAATGTGAAAAACTAACAAATTTTCATATGAGACTCAAAATCAAAAATTATTCAGTCGAAATGGGTCACCCTAATGTATACTACTATGTACCTTGAAAAGTTGGAAAAAAGGGTAAAGCTTGTTTTTGAAATTTTCGAGTCTGAGCGGTTGAAGATACAAGCTGGTCACAATGTTGGATAGTAATTATATGAACAGACAATTGAATAAATAAACAAATAACTAGCCACGTTTACGGGTTATGGGGTTGATGCAGATAGTCCACATGAAGTATTACATGTAGGGGTCAGCGCGTGACCCAGGGCGGGGCTCGTTAGTTAATTAAACGAACTGACCACGCTGTCACGCGTGTATCACTTCACGGGATTGTTAGATGCGTGCATCAGTCGTGTAGGTATAAACGCATACATTATGCGTAGGTGGTATACACACATGCCTATTTTCTCTCGTATTACATACGAGACGCTGTGTAAAAGCTCTCGATACTCTCCGTTGTCTTCAAGGTGCAGATGAAAATTCAATTGATTCGATTTTCCCTCATTTTTTGTTTTTTTTTGGCACATTGCGAGTCATTGACACTGGTCTAGGATACTTCTGAATTTCATCATCAAGTTTTGAATTTCAAAACTTCCAAACGGTCAAAATTACGAATTCATTTGAGAAGAATTCGAATTTTTACAAACGTCAAGGTTCGGAATATTGAAATCTGGAATTTTTACCGTCCGGGACTTTTAAAATTCGGAACTTCAACCCGTAACTTCAATCGTAAGATTCATGCGTGTATCGTGACGAGCACTTGATTGATAATACGTAACATATACCAGACAATACCTACCACAACGTTACCCGAGCAAACAACTTGGAACGGAGGTGATCGTCCTCGTGGGAAGATATAAATTACTTGCAAATATATAAGTGCCAGAGCAAGCAGCCGGCAGGGCAGCTAGGAAACGTATGAATACAATTCTGCCAACTTTTCTACGTGTGTATAATAATTCCATATGTGTCGCAGCGTACATACATCAGGTGTATACGTATATCTACCGTTCACCTCCACGGTTAACCGTTCACTCTAATCTCGATAGCCATGGAACGATGGATAGACAAGAGTATAATGTGCTCGGTGGACAAGCCATCGAAACGACAACCTTCCCCGTGCTCAGTTTTACGGGCAAAACCCAATATTATGACTACGATAACGGTGTACATGGATACACATCATATACAATACACACATGTGGTGGCAGGGACATTCAGTGCCAAAACTCTGAGCAGTCAACCTCCGGATTTCAAATTTCTAGTAAAAATTGTCCATTTTTAGATTATACTTTTCATACATTTTTTGTTTAAGTTAGGATTTACTATGAGAGACCGTGAACTGATTTGAGAAAAAGCTATGTCTATCTTTTCAAATTGCTTTCACGAAATGAGCTAGAAGAGTTCAAACTAAATTTGTCAGGCAAGAAGCTGTTTGAAATTTAATCAAAAATGCTCCTTGCATCACAGACATCGAGTTTTTCAATTCAAACTTTACTAGCTAATTTCTAAACGTAATTCGAACAGATTTGGGCAGATTATTTCAATTAGAAAGCTTAGAGTTGTTGGCTTATGCGGATTTGCTCATTTCTTTGTAATTCCTTGCTTTTGTTTTGTCGAAGTATCGTGATACTCGGCTCGGATTTTCTGTGAAAAATTCTGAGAAATTCAAGGGACCATTAAAAATCTAGAAAATGTAGAAAAAGTATGAGTTTCGTTAAGTGAACAAAATCTGGAGAAGTTTACAGGGTTCCTTTTCGTACCGGTGAAAAATAATTAAAACGATCGTTGATGAGAACCGTGAAGGAACATTTCCGACCGATTAACGAACGTTTGATCGAAAAAAGATCGGAATTACTCGTAGCATTCGTTTTTCTTTTTCTTTGGCATGGAATTTTTCTTTCATATAATAGGACATAATTCGTCTCTGTATTAATCGCGTATTTGGCTGATGTTCTATACTCACGAACATCGCGAACGAGGAATAGAAGTGGAAGTGAAGGAGCTAAGCCGCGATGAGGAGAAGGAGAAGGCGAAAGAAAGAAGGAGAAGAGGAGAAAAACGGAATGCAAGTATAAGTGTGGGTTGCTTGGTGGTGCGTGACGATGCGTTAAAACCAAGAAAAATATTCTATCTGTATAGGTACGCCGCAATGCTTATAGGTACACACGTTCGTACGTATAACAAGTACACGCATGCACACGTAACACGTACAATTACCGCCGTACAAGTTACATACCTATACACATAAATACACGCATACTTCTATCGCGCAAGAGCTGTCGAGCTGAGAGTATAGAGCGAATAAGTAGGGGAACGGGCCGAGCAGGAGCTCGCTGCTAGTTACTCGCGATCGCACGCGCGTGTCGCACCGGGTTGCATTAAACTAGGCAGCTCATATTCCCTGAACCGAAGCAAAAATTTTCGTATACATTCGTGTTACGAAACGGGGACCTCGAGGTACGGGTCTTTGCAGAGTTCGCGAATTTTTTTTTTCACGTGGGAGAGTAAAAATTATTGCGCTAGCTGCAGCTATACGCGTGCGTCTCTCTTTCGACTCGAGGTCCTCTCTCTTTCGCTATTTCGTTTCGTTTTTAGTTTTCATATTTTTTTTTTCTTTCTCTTTGCTTCATTTTTACCCGCGTTTTTCCCCTCACAAACGACACGCGACTCTTCGTGCTACGCAAGCGAAATATTTTTAGTAATCTCGGCAGTTTTCATCCCTCCGTTGTATGTACTTTTATATATTATGTTTGGTTTATATACTATCACATTAGTCAGCAGCTATAATACTTATTCTGGCCAACTGACTATACTGCCTATAATAACAGCGATGGCGAAACGTGTGAAAGTTAACATTTTATTCGCCGAAGGCAGAAATTGTGCCGGTTGGTGACGCGGTGCTATATGCGGAATTTTCATCTGATTAACAATAATTTATCGATACGAATAATCGTCAACGTTTGTTCTTATCTGATTCATCAATATTTGATTTCGATAGAAAACGAAAACAGCTACTCTGTTCAAAATCGGTTCAAAATTCGGACGGTTTTTCTCTGCATTTCAAGAAAGATGCGACGAGGTGTGATTCTTCATTCGACTTTGTTTTGTATAACCCCTTCGAACCTTTCAGTGAATCGGATCTCAGTGTGTTGATCTTTCGTCAAATTGAAAGAAAGAAAGAAAAATAAAAATGCGAGGGAGGCAAGTGATCAGGTGTGCCGTTAGAGTGGGGTCAATTTTTGAACCGTTTCGTCCTGTGAACGTAGGGAAGTTTTTTTGGCCATTAAGACCGTCGTATGTGCATCGATACATTTCCATATATGTGAATGATAATTAGGGTAATCGATCGGTTATAATTGTTGTGACTGCAGAAGTTGATCGTTACAGTTTAATTAGCCAAAAGCTCCTGTGAGTCTCGAGGAACTTTTTAAAAACCATATAGTATATATATATATTTGTTTTATCAAAAATGCTCGTTTACCCTGGAACGAACGAGAGTATTCTGGGATATTTCACCGTCAAAGGTAATTTCCCTTTCAGACAAAGCAGCTCCTCTTTACCTCTTTTTCTCTTTCTCTCATTTTTTCTCTTTTCTCTCTCTCTCGTTTTTTAGTATACTCGTTTGTGTACTCACGCGTGCGTCACCTGTGTATAAGAAATGAATAGACGGGCGTACGATGGCGTGTGCTGCACGTATTGTATCCAACATACATACATACGTACTACGTACATACGTACAGTACTCGACTAAACTTACCGATGCGGAAAAGGTTCAAGTGACTGAATTCACCTCACTTCTTTTTTTTTTTTTTTTTTTTTCGTCGTATTCGTCATTACGATTCATTATTTCTTTGTTTTTCACATCGATCTTTTGGGAATACCTTTCTTTGTTCGGTAGCTGGTGAAGACTTCTTTGAAAGTACTCCGTTATACATATATGTGACGAGAATACATACACGTATTTACACGTTCCGAGTATATGATCTACCGTTTTATACATTTGCCTAAGATTTTATCTTACTTGTGACTCAGAGACTGTAAATGAATGAAATTTGTATAAAGAATGGAAAAATTGATGAAAATGAAACAGAAAAAGAAGAAAGAGAGACATGATCGTGTAACGAGGTACAAAAGGCGAACTGGTGCGAACAGATAAAGCTTTGCCAAGGAAGGAAACAGAGTCATTTGGAACGCTCGTTATCAATCTTATCTTGCAGAACGTGGTATATATTAAATAAACAACGTGTACCTACACACATGTACATACATACATCGTTTTAAATATGAACAGTTCAAAAATCCCACGCACGGCAAGAATTATAATAGCGTGTGTAAATTATAAAGAGTCACGCGCGTGCGCGGACTCTTACGCGATGGAATGTTACGCCTTCGCGTCCACTTGAATCACTTGAATCGCCCGAATTACGCTTAACGAGTCGTACTCGACCGGTTTGAAAAAAAAGGCCTTTTTTCTATATTTCTGTTTTCTTCTTTTCCGTCTTCCTTTCTCTCACGAAAAACCTGCACGTTGCACTCTGTGCTCATATACAACTACGAAGGTACAATACGTATGCACGTATGTAGATGCATAGAGACGCGAAGAAGCACACGCTGAGTTTTCATTCTCGGCATTTTAATGTCATATCGAATAACATTATCACCGTGAAACAATGCGAGTTCATATTCTGGTCAGATAAGACTTGGAATCTAATTACCACTCGGTTGCTCGTTGAATAAGTTCATTCGGATATTCAACGATGCGCTGCTAATGCCGTAAGTAGCATGCGTGGTATAATGTGTAACGTGTAACGTATATACGCGACGTTGTATACGCGGTTTTATAGATCGTTAAAAATTTTAGCTAAATCGTCGTTGCTGTCGTTGAAGGGTTATCACGAAACGCGAAGTACCTACTTTTACGGAATTAGTGACCCGATAGTGGTGCTGTAATTATCTTAATTAGCGTTTAACGGACCTTTGGCACAGTCGCGTTGTTCGTAAAATGGATAAGCTGTCGAGAGGGGTGAGAGGGGCGAGGGGGACACTCGAATCTATAATAATAATAACGATAATGATCACGAAGGACATCTTGTTACCCTAGCTGCGTTTTAATACCTTCTAGACCCCAAAAGTGAATTTAATGCTCGTTATTCCATGCTGCTGCTCGCAGAGTCCCAGACACGCGAACTCAACCGCGGTAGACTGAAACCATCGCTGCACGAAAGGTGAAATACGAGATTAGTTTAGGTGGAAATGAAAGTAAAAAGAAAAAAAATTAGTCAAGTCACAAAAAAGCCCACCGAGTAATCAGCCGTGCAGATAAGAAATGGAATTGATGTTCCAACTTTGTACACAGCTGTACCTTACGTTTAGATCCGTCGTACCGTTTAAATAGTAGATATTATTACAGAGATGATGTTCGGAATTGTATTATACTGATGAGAGTGATCCCATTTTGTAATGGAGTTTGCCTTTCGAATCTTCATTGTTCTAGTAATTGTTTAAACAAAGGTTTTCACTGTGAGGCAAAATGCGCAGAAGTTATAATCGCAGCAACAAAATTAATGGCTTGCTCGGTACACCGCGAAAGAATGCCCATCTTCGTAGTGCTGTAACTCGATGAAAGAAAGTCGAAAAAAATCATTTCAAAGAACATTTTTAAGGTTGAAATTTCATCTTTGAGATGGTCTTTTGACATTTTTTTTTTTACGGTCATTTCTTATCTCGTGACGCAGGTTTTTAGCGTAGAGTTGCGAAATGCAGAGAGAATCAAGTTTATCAAAGTTCTCTGCAGAGCGGTGAATAAAAAAAATCGCAAAGAATTTTGGAGATAGCCATTTCGTAGCCTGAAATCTCCTTTTCAAAATGTTTTTTGTCACTCTTTTATGCGAGTCATTTTCACGGTGTTATTGAACTTTGAGTCAAGTCATGCGTATATGCACCATGCACCCCGTGTGTACATACATATTGCCTCAAAGTTGAATAACTCCTTGAAAAAAAATTTCGTAAAAAAGTTAAATAGACCATTTTGAAGAAGAAAGTTCAAGCTACGAAATGACCGTCTCAAAAAATTTTTGCGATTTTTTCAACGCTCCACACAGAACTTTGAAAAACTTGGTTTTCTCGGCGCTTAGCAGCTCTGCGCTCTGCGCGAAATGACCGTAGAAAAAATGTCAAAAGGTCATCATGAATATGAAATTTGAACTTTCGAAATTTTGAAACGTTTTTTTCTTCGACTTTTCTTCATTGAGTTCCAACTCTTTGAAGGTGTGCATTTTTTTGCGGAGTACCGCGAGTGCGCCGTTAATTTTGCAGCTGAGATCCATCTGGCTATGAGTGAGTCCTGTATAGTTTTGCAGCGGACATAAACTATAGGAACGCGAGCTCAGTTCGTGTTTCCTTATTATCTACTGCGTGTATTTTCTTTCACGGGCAAAAAGTGACATCTGCCCTCGGCGTATTCCAGTCGAAAAGACTGACTATTCCCCGTATAGTTAGAATAGGTGCGGTAGGGTATATATCGAGCAGAGAAATAAGTATACAAGCAATTAGCGTAAAACTGGTTTTCTTGGTAAATTAGCCAGCCATAGGTTGCGCCATTCGCATGGTGGAATAAACTGCACAGTCTTATTAAAGTCTGCAAGGCATATTGGCTCCTCCTCGTACCAGATATATAATTGCGAAATAACTATTCGCGGTTAAACATACACATTTATAATTGTTTTTACTCGACCCCCGAGATCACCACCTTCACTATTTCTTTACAGACTCTCAAGATGTTGACCTGGACGCCATCCTCGGCGAGTTGTGCGCTTTGGAGAGAAGATGCGATGGCGATATCGCTGCCACTCCAGCTCCAGACTCTCAGAGACCGGGGAGACCGAACAGCACGAGAATCAACCCCACAGACAGCACCGACATCGGAAAAAATGATGGAGGTAAACATCGCGAAGGGAAATCCGATATGCTCATCGTCAGCATATTTTAAAACCGATAAATCATGTTCGTTTTTCTCTGCAGGAATGCGCACAGACAGTCCCGACAACGACAGTGCCTTCTCAGACACGGTGTCCATGTTGTCCAGCGAGAGTTCTGCAAGTAGCAGTGGCTCCGGTCACAAACCGCCTCAAAATAATATGCACACCGTTCCTCAACAGCAACCGCATCACCTCATGGGTAAGTTCGTGGTTTGAAGTAGGTTTTATCTTTGTGTGTTTGGTCTTTGAGAAGTTCTTCTTGAGGACGGCAGAGCTAACCGAGATTTCTAATCCTTGAACAGACGCCGCAGGCAGAGCAAAGGCCGAAAAGATTCGGCTTGCGCTTGAAAAAATTCGCGAGGCAAGCGTGCAAAAGCTCTTCATCAAAGCCTTCACGTTAGATGGTAGCGGTAAGAGTCTTTTAGTCGATGAAGGAATGAGCGTTGCACATGTCTGCAGACTCCTGGCCGATAAAAATCACGTACCGATGGATCCGAAGTGGGCAGTGGTGGAACATCTCCCTGATCTTTTCATGGGTAAGTCCTTGGGTCCCCAGTGGAGAAAAGTATGAAGTAATCATTCATTCAAACTTACCTTGTAACTGTTTTTTCTTTTATCTCTTTTGCCACGACAGAAAGGGTGTACGAAGACCACGAACTGTTGGTTGAAAACCTCCTCCTCTGGACGAGGGACTCGAAGAACAAATTACTATTCGTTGAACGTTCAGACAAAACTCAGCTATTCCTTACACCGGAGAAATTCCTCCTTGGACCATCCGACAGAAGTAGCGCCGAGTACGACGATCACTCGAGGAATATTCTATTGGAGGAGTTCTTCTCCAGTAGTAACGTCGGCGTACCAGAGGTAAGAATGAACTTTAATCGTACATGCAAGCATTGCGCTGTGAAATAATTCCACAAGAAACCGAAAGCTCACTGATCCGCTCTGATATTTCAGGTCGAAGGTCCGTTGTACCTAAAATCTGACAGTAAGAAGGGATGGAAGAGGTATCACTTCATACTTCGAGCTTCTGGTCTTTACTACTGGCCAAAAGAAAAGGCGAAAAACGCCCGAGACCTGGTCTGCCTGGCTACGTTCGATGTGAATCAAGTCTACTACGGTGTGGGTTGGAAAAAGAAGTACAAAGCCCCAACGGACTTCTGTTTCGCAGTAAAACACCCTAGGCTTCAACAGCCGAAGTCTACAAAGTACATAAAGTTTTTATGCGCGGAAGACAACGCTGCTCTCGAACGTTGGATGGTCGGTATTCGGGTGGCAAAATACGGCAGGCAAATAATGGAGAACTACAGAACTCTTGTCGACGAATTGGCACAAGAAGATCTCGACCTGTTGGCCCACGCGAGATCCTGCTCAGTCAGTTCCATAGCGACGCCACCAAATCAAACCCAGTACAACACGACCAACGAAAACGCAAGACAATTCACAGAAAATTCTAGACTCGTAGTAAACGAAGGTAGACTCAGCAGGGCCAGCAGCTCAAGTTCATCTGGTTGTATGTCGGACGGAGCACCGAGCAGCTGTGAGGTAAATTCGCAATGATAATTGGCTCGCTTATCCGCTTTTAAGTCACATGACGGACAATGACCGTTTTTTCTGATCGCCCGTTTTGATCCTCAGGTCGCTTTCGAATGCGGTGAATTTCCCACGGGAACCATAAAACGGAAGCCTTCGATGAACCCGAAGCTACCGTTGACATCGATAACCCGACAGCTGAAAGAGGTCGGCGAAACTGTGCGCGACGAACCGGACAGCTGTCCGAGCCCGACAAGTTCGGGATCTGGCACCTTGACCAGAAGACACAGCAGGCGGAGAAGCGGTACCGACTCTGATGGATCTGGGACATTGAAGAGACACCACAGATCCGGGAACGCCACTCCTGTCAGCCCTGTTCCCCCGGGTACACCCGTCAGGGAAAGGACCAGTCCCATGATCTATTCTAGGACCGAAAGTATCGAGTCGAAGACTCCCACGAGCCCGATACAGCAGTGCATGGTGAGTTTGGTAGAACATTTGGTAGAAATTGATACTTCTTATTTTTGTGGCATGGGAGAGAATGTTGCGGGATTTGTGGGGTTGGGATTTTGCTACCATTTCTTACGCGTTTGTAATCCTGTTGTTTACAGATGGACTCCATCACGTCCCTGCCGCCACCGCCGTCACCACCCAGGGGAGTTGACGAGGCGGAATCTGACGGTGAACCCCTTCCTCCACCACCGCCGGAAATGTTCCGTTCTAATCTGTCTCTTGACAGTCTTCCGCCGCCACCTGCACCCGGAGAACTGCCAACTTGTCACAGCCCAGATCTCACCGGTTCTTCTCTAAGTCTCGCGTCTCTACCGCCACCACCAAGTCCTCTAGTCGGTGAAACGGGAACCATAAGACGAGCTAGACCGAAGCAATCAACCCCAACGAATTCGCTTTCTCCGGACGGGACCCCGACGCGTTCGCCCTGCAGACCGTTGAACCCGATTTACACAACGCAGAATAATAACGGACAAATTTATCCAGGAAGTCCAACGTCGCATGGTACGAACGGTACGAACAGTTCTAACGGATCGAATTGCTCAACTCCGACTAACTCGTATCCTGCGAGTATGGCTCCGGGTTCGCCAACGACGCCGACGTCTCCGGGTTCGCCTTGCTTCGCGGGTGTACCACCGCCGTTCGTTCCACCCCCGGCGTACGGGACGCAACACAACTCTCTTCCCGCGAGACAAAATTCAAAGACGGAATCAATATACGGTGGATCTTTGCAGATGGGAAGTCAGCCCATCAGACCGAACCCGAACATGGACACGGTCCGACGAAGCGCGCTGAAACAGGGAAGCGGACATTACGCGGCCCCTCCATACCTTGCCGAGCTTAAGGCTGCCGCCAGTCCTCAGCCTCAGAGGAGAGTAACGATACAGGAACCCCCCATGTCTCCGAAGGCGAAAACTGGGACTGGGAAAAAGATATCGTTCAATTTACCTCCACAGCAAGAACCCGGTAGCCCGGCGTTACCACAGAGAAAACCGATGCCGCCTAGGAGATCGGACAGCACTAAATTAACGTCACCGAAAAAACTCGCGGCCTCTGACCAAGCCCCGCCTGGTGATTTTTTAAAAGATTTGCAGAGAGTTATGAGAAAGAAGTGGCAAGTCGCGCAAAAATGCAAATTGGATACGACGACGACGCCGCACGAGGTACTTGGGTTCAGGGATCCTCCACCTGCCATAGCCGATTACAGGGAAACGAACGTTTCTAATTGGGTACAGGAACATTACGGGGCTGATAATCTTTACGAGAATGTTTACGCAGCTGATCCTAACGCTCCCGTTGAATATGCGAGCAGTCCAACACGTCAGATCGGCAGTGTTAGATTCGCGGATGAAAATCGTACGAATAATATCGCTAATGCGATTGCTGGAAAGAGAAGGCCGCCTCCACCGCCCCCGAAGAGGGCAGACACAACGCACCTAACAACCAGAGCTATGCACTGACAATAGCCAACGATCGAATCTCGCTTTGATCAAGACGAATTATCAGAAGTACACCGATGGTGGAGCTGCGGCTGCATTTGTAGATGGTGGAAACATTGACGGGGTATCAAAAAGTTGTTTTGAATTTCTTCAGGGTGAATGTGGTTTGTTAAACGTTAAAAAATCAGGGGGACGTTATAGTAGTTAGCGAGAATTTACACTGCCAGTATAAATAGATGAAAAATTTGAAATTAAACCTGCGATTCTATATACAAAAAATTTCCCTGAAGAAAAATGATTCAATTGACAATATCAATGAATATTCTTTGTTCTAAAAAGCAGAAAAAGCGAGATGATGGATCGATACTATAGGGGCCGAGAATTTGACGATTTCGATAGGCCTGATTAAACCCACAGATAATTTTTTGTATACTTTATAACACGTAATTAATTGAACAACAAAGTTTTTTAATCAAGGTGCTTTATACTATATACTTTATAACATATATATACATGTATGTGACTTTAACATATATTATATATATTAATCAACTATCTCCACGTCTCTACGATTGTACGTACGTATATCTGTGTACAAAGTCTTTCGATATAGTTTTTATTCAAAGTCCTGTTATTCATTAGTAGATTCGTTTTTTTTTTGTTCCCTGAATAAAATATCGTTCGATTGAATTGAACGGAGATTTTATTGATTCAAGTAGAATTATGATTTCTGGCCACATGTATGAGGTATTTTGGAAAGATTTTGTAGATACATATATCAGACATTTATAGAGACGTATGAATGTAATATATGGTATATATATAAATATATGCATATGTGAGAAAGCCATGTGTAAAATATTGAACTGCAGTTTATACGCGATATACGAATGCAGTCTATTATAGAGTCTAAACGATATATGGATATATGATAATATAGATGTAGGTGGATACCTTGATGTGTGATTTAAGTTTTAATGTGTCGCGTTGGATATACCTATATATATATACCTATATGTGTTTGCGATATTATCTATAGGTTCGAAACTAAATAAATTTTCATAGATATATTTATGAAAGTTTTTGTGAATTGTCATCGTAAACCTCCTCCTCCTCCGTGCAGTTTGTATAACCGCAAGATCTCGCGTTTATGTAATTTTTTTGAATTTTTTTTTGTTTTTTGATAACGATATACATACCTAAATAGATACATGCATATAAGAAAACAAAAAACAGACGAAGAAAAGAATGAAAAAAAAAGTAAGAAAATACGGAATAAATACAATATTAAGATTAAAAACCTAACCAGCTGCATATACATAAGTATATATATATATACAATAATACGTTATACCTATATTGCTATACATATAATAATTATACACGCGGAATACAAATTATAATATAAAAAAACCCAACCGTAACTACCTATACCTATACATACCTATATTATTATATACACATATTTTATATGTATATTATATTGAAAGAGAAAGAAAAGAAAAAGACATAAAAAATTAAAAATAAAAATATATGCATATAAGTATGTATGTACGTATTTATGTACATATATATTGTATTTGCACGTTCGATTACAACAGCTGAGAAATAATTTAAATGACTAATATCTCTACATATACAGCTGATAATATTCTATACGAATAATATATAGGTGTAAATTTAATAATATACCTGTATGTATGGAAAGAGAAGGAGCCGACTACCTATTGCGATTCCGAATATGAGATTTCAGATAATTATGTGTCGTAATTTTATTGCAGATATGTTTGAATGCGATAATTTAATGCGAAATCAATAATAATAAACTAAGAACCGTTTTTCGAATATACACGATATAATTATATGTATAATATATTATCAGATACAATTTTTACGATGCTACATTATGAATTGAGAATTTATTTCAAATGCGATGTATAGCTATAGATATAAATTCTTCGAAATTTTAATGATAGCTTTTGATTTTGTTTTCTTCAAAAAGCTGTAATGAAGAGGCTTGAAAAAATCTACTTTACGGCCAAAGTACTTTTCGCGCCTTTTTATTCAACTATCGTTGTAAACTTTATATCTAACAACTTACACCTACATTTAGATTATTTTCCGCGATTGTATTGAGACGTGAAAAAATTTATTGTCAATTTCTTTTGTTTTTTGTTTGTTTTTCATTTCAATTATAGTTGATAAAGAAGAAAAATTAATAATAATATCAACGGGATATACATATATAAAATCATAATAATGATAATAACGACGATGATGATTATGATGATGATAATAATTAATAAATACTTTGCGGTTGGGCGCCAATGTCGCGGGTATAATAATGACGCGTGCATATAGGATTAATTGAAATATATCTATACACACACACGCATATACACACACAAACACACACACATATATATCTATATATATAAAGACTACGTAATTAGGAAAATGCGAAACAAAAATAAAAATAATAAAATAAAAATATTAAATAAAAACTATAAAAATAAATATAAATATTAACTAATTAATTTGCCAACGACCACAACAATGTAATATCACGTGTCTAATTAAGCTGAGTCAATGATGATGATTAACTCTATAATATGACTAAACCGACCAAATTATATCGGTACTTTTTTAATTTTAGAAAAACCATTCATCGTTGTTTTTTTTTTTTTCATTACTATTATAATTTCTATGCAATGTATGAAATGCGAATTAGAAAATTTTTCTTTTACCTACATACATCTAGGCAAATTATAATCATACTATTAAATTCTCTTTATTAAACAAATCGTAAACATTCTAATTATAATTATAAAAATTAGTCGGGAATAAAATTTTAGTCTAAATTTTTTTTTTTTTTTAATCATACCGATAATTGTGTTTCGTGTAAAAGAAAAGAAATTTGTCTTTTTCACCCAACGAGGCAGAAAAAAAGGAAAAAAAAAACTTATTTCAAGCTTCGTAGTGTAAATTATAATTCTGTTCATAACTAAAATGGAATTCATTATCATTTTCATAGAATTAATATTACAACGTCGTTTAGACAAAATAATTATGTTTTCTATAAAATTTAAGTAAATTATTGAAAAAAAAAAGAAAGAAAGAAAATATTGAAATTGATAGCGAATTGAAAAGTTTTTAAATAAATTTATTGCTCTTCGATGAGTATAAAATATATATAGTGCAATTGGCAGACGCATATAATAAATTCTGAATTATTATCATTATATATACCTATATATATATATACAAATATACATATATAATATAGCGTATAATATAAGCGAAATATTTTATTATATCGCGTATCTTTTTAATTTAATTTTTATTTTTGCTGTTTTTTTCATTTTACTATTATTATTATTATTATTAATATTATTATTATTAATTCTAAGCTGTACGTATGTTTTTGTAAATATTGTAACGAATGGTACTACGAAGAAAAAATTATTATTGAAAATATTATCGATCGATTAATATAAAAAAAAAGAAAAACACACTATTTATGAATGAATAAAAGAAAGAAAGAAAAAAAAAAAATAAAATAAAATAAGATAAAATAAAGTGGGTATATTTTCAAAAAAAATTATCGTTTGTCACAATTTAAAAATATTTAATGAGAGTATATACCTATACATATACATATATCTATTTTACATTCGATTATTATATAAACTCTTATTATGTTATCGCAAACAAAAAAAGATTTGATACGACATCGTAGAGAGTTATAATTTATAAATTATATGTGTAATATTATACAAACAACTTATTTGAGCTTTTGGAGTTTCTTTCTAATGCTTTGGCAACATCTAATAGTCACGGTATTAGAATTTTAATAAACAATTAAGTTGTTTGAGATTATTTAGAATATGAAATTGTTTGATTTTTGAAATTGTGACATAACTATCATTTTGAGATTATAAATATATGCCAATTATATATCTAGGTACGATACAGAAAATGAAAAAAAAATAAGAAAATGAGAAAAAAAAATAAAAATAAATAAAAATAAATGCGCAGCAGTTGAAATATTATAGGTATTATATTCATGTTTTTATGTAAATAAATTTTTCGTATATTTCAATCATTAATTATTATTTATTTTATCCCCAATTTCATTATTCCACCGTGACTTCCAAATAAAAAAACAAAAGTTTAAGTCCC
Source organism: Macrophya alboannulata (assembly GCA_949628255.1). Lineage (NCBI taxonomy): Eukaryota > Metazoa > Arthropoda > Insecta > Hymenoptera > Tenthredinidae > Macrophya > Macrophya alboannulata. The sequence continues at coordinate 598,132 of OX451208.1, forward strand.
ATGTTGGATGATACCTACAAACAAGAAAAGAAAATAGTATACCAACACAAATATGAATCTACTATTCTAATAATAAATTTTTCCTTATTTTTTTTCTTTTTCTAATTTTAATTCCAGTTTCAAGAAAATTTTAAAACTCTACATAACCATCCGTCGGTATGATCGTATAGATCGTTTAGAATTCGGAATCGAGCCCCAGTAGGTCAGGAAGGAAGCCACTCGTACCATAAGACGACAAGAGATGGTTTTAGGAAAGTATCTGCGGGATCGTTGCCTTCGACGATAGATACTTTGGCGCGTTATCATCAATTTCTCAAGTATCTCCATAGCTCGTCGGTGGTATCCATTCTGTTTGAAATACTTAAACTAGAAATCTGTCATACCGATCCGGACAAGAGTCAAGAATAATGTTTCGCGTAATTTATCTGGCGGTCTATTCAATTCCCTGTTCAAACGGATAAGCTTTGAAGTTGACGTAATTCCCTGGCGTAAAATAACGTGGGAAGTGAATGACGTAAAATAAAGTAAAGTATAGAGTATAGAGTATAAAGTAAAGTAAAGTAAGACGTGGTAGACGAAATATATATCAACGATGGTATACGTTGAATTTTGCAAACTTTTTCTTCAGTAATTACATAGTGAACAATATATTATTATCCTCGCCCAATTAACCGTCTGGAATAATGAAATTTTCTTTTCCAACTAAAAGTACAAGTAGCTTCTACCTACAGGTATATGTATAGCTGGCTAAAAGTTTGAGAAATTCCTAAAAGCTCAAGCATTTACCTCATGCGCCATTTACCTCTCTCATTTCCTTCACCTTCTACCTATACACTTAATCGAGAGAGGCGTCATCGACGAAGCATTTGAGTAATAAGAAAGAAGAATAAGACGAAGAAGAAGAAAAGAATGAAATAAAAATTTCCTAATTATACAAGGTCCATTATTTCTTTTCGTTTCTTTTCTTTTTTTTCTCTTCTGTTCATTTCGATCGTGCGACTCGTTATAAGTTTGTTACTTTTCTTAGTCAGCAGAAGATCCTGATTCTTGCTTCTGCCCGCAGCGTACGTGTAGAGATATACAAGAATCATGTATCTACACACACGCACACACACGATGGTATGGTATATGTATATTATACATAGGTATGTAAGACGGGCATATATAGGTATATACTAGCTCGTATATACATAAGCCGTAAGCGGGTATGCCTTTGGTCATAAACCACCTTAATAAAATGCCTTCGTTTCTAATACCACCCCCAGACCAGCCCTCTTTCACCCTCTTTCGACACCCTTCTTCGAGGCTACGTTCATCCCCATACGTCTCATATGGGAGGCCTGGCTGCCGCACATAAAGTTTTACTAGATTGAATTTTCTAGCAGCAGCCAAAAGCGCGGTGTATATATGTATACAGACAGTATGTATGTACATACATATACAAAGATATATACAATACATATCGCGATATACAACAGCGCTATTTTTTATGTATACAGCCAGCCACCCATACATAGCCATATGCATATATCTATATGTACGAATACATATGTTCACATATATACCTAAAGTGTGTAGATATATACGTGTATAAAAACTACGAGGGTGGCGCTCTCTGCGGAGTTTTATATCTTATGTGCGAGAGATGTATGTATGTACGATACACGTTTTCGTCTTTCTAGATTGCAAAGCTCTGTATGCAGCTTTTCTATTCTTTTCTTTTTTCGCCATTGTGTGAGGATCGTTTTCGAAGTTGCGAATTTTTGTACACATGACGTGTCTTCATCTTGCAGTTTTGTTTAACGCCGGTTTTTGTCATTTAATTACTGAACCGAGTCCACACTGCAGCTATTTTATTACTTTTTGATTGCCGCGCCTGAAAGCATGCTCTGCAGTCGTGGAAACTATAGCCTGACGTGTCACTACGCGCCCACGTGATAATAAATTCGGTAACTTAATGGGAATGAAAAGACCGTTAATACCGTTCCACGAATATATCGCGATAAATCATCGGCAGACACCCTGTTTCGCGTTTTATCTTTACTACTTGTCCAAGAATCTGTGGAAACTTGCAGGTGGCAGTGCAGGATATCTTCAATCGGTGGTGTTTTTGGAACTGGGTGATACCTACTGACCTCGAAATATTAATTCATGGCGATATTTCAGCTTGACTGTGCTTCTTGCAGCAGGATGTGATTTTTTTTTTAAATCAAAATCGACTGTTTTTTATGTCTTCTTGCAGATTTCAAGACAGGCATTAAAACTGAAACCGGAAAGTGTACGAGTGGGTGTGTTTTTTTGTTAAGATTGTGCGGAGATTTTTTGAACTGAACAGAGTTGTGACTGTTCCTGCAGCAAGATTGTATATGTGAATCAAAAAGAAGAAAATAAAAGTATGAAAAGTAAGAAACGAGTAAGTTTGACGGCCTTAGAGTCTACCTGCGTGCTGGTTTTTCAAAGGATAAATTAAATCCCTTGTAGCAGGAAAAGATATTTTCGTCCTGCGGTTATAACCGGAACTTGACTCTCTCGGAAAAATCTTGTGGCGCCTAGTCGCAAAGACCGGGCACTGGCAAAGACAAAAGGCGAAAGACCTGGACGCGCTGGAGGCTGGAGCCCTGTACAAAGAACCGCGGAGAGAGGAGGATAAAGAGAGACCGGAGAGAAGGAAAAGGAAAGGAAAAAGGAAAAGGGAAAAGGGAGGAGGGGGGGAGGCTGGAGGAAAAGGGAAAGACAGAGTACAGAGCCAGAGCCCTGCAGAGAGTAAAGAGGGCAATTTGGAATTTGGACGTCGACCACCGACGCTCGGTCGATCGCGTCGAGTTTAGCGCCGGTGGACCAACGGGAACTCTGGCTCCAAGGGAATCGAAACTGCTTTGACCCCCTCTCGCTCTCGCTCTCGCTTTTGCTCACCCTGGCCTCTCTCTCGCTCGCTGTTCCTCCTCCCGCGTAGATGTGGAGTCTTAGGGCGAACTGGTTAGTGTGGCCTGGGAGAGGCGAGGAGAGGAGAGGAGAGTAGAGTAGAGTAGAGAGAAGAGCGAGGAGAGGAGAGAAGAGAGGAGAAGAGAGAGGCCGATGCCGGCGAAATTGGTACGCCGGGAGGCGATGGGGAAGGGAGAAACGGGCCCCTAGTTTTACAGTTTCGTTTTACGACTCGCGGGTGTCGTGTGCTCGCCATAGGGTTTACGCTCTTCCCGTGTCTTGGTGCCTCTACGTCAGCCCGCCACTACTCTATACTCCTATTCGGCCTCTATATAACATCTTCCTCCACCTCCGTCACCGCCTCCGCCTCTCTAGCCACCATCTCCGACTCGGCCTCCGCCGTAGTTCCTCTTGGTTCCCGAGGTTCGTTCGAGGTTGGCTCTCGCTTTTCCTAAAAATTCCTAAAGTACGAGGAGCCTGGGATGTACTTAAATTCAGCGTCAGGTTTTGCCCCTTGTACACTTTTATGGCATAAAACATCTAGGTATATTGTATCATAGCCTTCTGATGAATGCTTTTATTCAAAGTCCCGAAAAAAAACACTGCCTCCCGGAACATCTCTACCACAAAACCAAAAAATTGTTAAATTTTCAAAGAAAGTGATCTTCATCCAAGAGACCTTAGATACGGGGATTCTCGAGGGACTGGTTGGCGTCTAAATTGTTCTTCCATCAGCCAGGTTTATCACAGTATCAGACGCAGTCGAAGTAAAATCATTCAATGCAAGGATTCGGATCAACCGATGCTACGATTCTGAATATTCGATTCTCTAATTGTCAGGAAACCAAATCTCTGGATTCTGGATCCAAAATGGAAGCACTGGTCGAACCGAATCGATGCATTGAGTGCTTTTACTTCGACTGCGTGTAACTCTAAGACCGGATGACAGAAAAAGAAAAGGAATTTAATGCTGAAAGAGCTATTTCAGTGATAAACCTTTCTTCTGCTAACTTTTTTTACATCAGACGCTGAAGCGTCTGCTAATTCAGGCTCTCTGATTGTGGCCAATACAGTATATGGTGCAATGGCGAGCGGATTCATGCGCAAGGGTTTGAAAGATGTATTATTTTATGTATGAGTTACGTATACGGGTCTGTATGCTTATATGGTATATATAGACTCTTGAGTATACCGTCGTGCAAACAAAGAATATAATCGCGATGATCTCAGCTCGAGTATAGCTCGCGTTCGCGATGTGAATTTCGCGAAAATAATAATTAGCTAAAGGTCAGTCGACGACGGACGGCTAACACAACTCCCGCGTTCCTTATTCTACTGTTTACTGTCGTGTTGGTCTGCTTTCCAGGAACACGTGCGTAAATCACTATTTTATTACGGATAATTTTACGAGGCGAACGCCGCGGCCGGTGCGTCTGATGGCGGCTACCTTAAACCGAGTTAAACCACCTTAAACCAGGCTAAACCGTCTTAAACCGTATTGAACTACACGCGCTGGGAACCATCGCCACATTTCAACTTGCAATCGAAGGCCGTGCCCATGAATTTACGGGATTTCATCTCAGTCCGTGTCTCGTTAGCGATCAGCTACCAGCTGACGCAAAATCGCCAAACTCTCAACGATTTACTCATAGCATATTTTCAAATGAAATGAAATTTCAAGGTGTAGACTAATAACATGTAGAAATAAGGACAGTCTTCTATCGTTCGGAGCTCGTAAGGCACTTTATTGCACAAGGTTTACAGAAAAATGGCTTAAAATGGAAAATTTTCGTATCCAAAAATTAAATTCATCGAATATCATTGGATAGTCCCGAAATTCCATCAATGTAGAATATTCTCTCCAAATATGAAGAAGTTTTGACGAACGATGCGACTTGTATCCTACGATAGTTACTTTTTCCTCGATGCGATGAATCTGTGCAAGACGAGGTGGAAAAAATCTGAAAAAAATCTGGATCATTTCTCAAAATGTTGGTAATCAACTGTAAAAAAACTGAGTCGATAGAATATTATTTCCCAGCGTGGCAGTGATTTGAAAAAATTTATTCTCAACTGGGTATATAAATCATTCAGAACCACTTGAATTTATTCACTTAGTTATAGTTAACAGTCTTGTAGACACAGCACGTTAATTTCAAACAGCAAATTATTCGAGCTGTCAGCCATATTCCACATCACCTCGGGGTTGCGAATGCGTTCCTCGTTTCCCCGTAACCGCAATGATGACCGTTTCATTTGCGCGTCGAATTCCGGACACGTTTATGGTATTTCTGTTCTCTCACATTAGAGGATCAGAGGATCAGTACCGTCTTGTTTGTTTCCCTTACCTTTTTTCCCTTTCCTTTCTCTTTTCTTCCCGCGCGATCTTGTCACGATCGTAATAATTTGATAGCCGCATGCCGCAAAAATTCCGTGAGCTACCTAATACACAGCCTATAGCAAACACGCGAGAGAAATCTGATTATCGCAAATATCGTTCAGCGAACACCATAAAATCATCAAGATTTGGCGCAAAGCTGTCAGCGTTGGCCCCCCATCGATTCGACTTTACTTTTGCTGTATATTTTTGACCAAAAATATTTTAAAGAAACGCGACAACTTGCGGATAGCATCATTGTGTAATATCATCGTCGCGGTATGTGGGTACGTAAATGTCTATATAATGGTAAGGTTTGTTGCCCTCGTTGTGACTAAGCGTATATATAAGATGCGATGAAAAAAAGAAACGAAAAGAAAAGAAAAAAAGGAAATGGCGTTTGATATAACGAGACCCACCGCAAAACGTGAGATAATAACAATCCGAAGACTAGCTAGCCGTGATCTTCGACGACCAACCACACAGTCTGCGGTTTTCAGAGGAAGAAGCTGTTAGAAAAAAGGATCTGACGCGGCTGGACAGCGACTATTAATTACGTTCGGTCTAGTTTTCTTATTCGTAACTGTGGACGGGTGTGTATAGACGCACGTAGGTGGGCTGCTGCAGACCCTTATACTACAGCAGCTACTTATACCCACACATAGTCATTTCCGCGAAATTCACTCCTTAGCGCCGGCGATCTGCTTTGTTGCCGACTATGAGAGTAGAATAAGATTATTTCACACAGCGGGAGACACACTGCCTCCAAAGATGTCTACAGCCCGGGGATGCGTTGTAAAACAAACACTTTCCCTGTTAGCTGCCCATCCGAGCTATATATCTCTCCCTTTCTCTCTCGCCTTATCCCTTTCCCTCTCGTTATTCACCACCTTGTATATATCTATTCTACTCTGTCTCTTTTTTTCCTCTCTTTGTCCTTGTTTTTTATTTTTTTTTGGTTCCTCTTCATCTCCCTCTCTATAATTCTCTTTCTCTTTCTCTCCACGTGTGCTGGGTGATTTTTAATCTCACGCCAGTTCGGCGGCGAACGTAGCTGAGGAGCGGGCAAACGGGAATTCCTCGACACCACAAAAATGTCGGTCAGTGTGCGAGATTCTCTACCATACTATACATCTTATCGTATTTGGTGGTCCATATTGCAAGGGGCACGCGATTCTCCTCGATAATTCTCAATTTCCTTTCCCTCTCAATTTCCTCCTCTCTGTACCGTAGCCTCGACGCGACTCGACTGGACTGGCCTGGCCTGACCTCACGGCTTGGTCTAGTTCCGTTTCAACGACCATCACTTCGCGGAACCGCATTGTGGGCGAGAAAATTTCCGTCATTTCCGGCTACCCTCCGCTCCCCAATAATTCTAACTCCTAGTATAATGTATGTTTAAATTTGTTTATAACTTAAGACGGTACGAACACCTTAAATAGAATGATTTTTTAAGGACTGACATGTGTCCGAAGCCTTTTGCTAAACAACCAGTTCTATTACAGAAGTTCGCCAATCGTTTGAAGAAAAATCAAGCAGAACTCGAAAAGTTGTGAGTCATCGGGTCTCTGAGTTAGATGCAGTTAAAGTTAGAGCACTCAATGCAACGACTTGGATCAACCGGTGCTTCGATTCTGGATATTTGGGTCTCTAATTGTTCAGAAAGAAAACCTCCATCCGATGAACCGATGACTTTATGACGGGTTGATTGTTGTTTTAGAAAATCGCAAAACGGTTTCAAAAAAAAGTTCGCAAGCTTGAAAATTTGACGGTAAAAAAAAATTATTACTCGAGTCACGTTTTCAGTATTGAAAAGTTATCTGTTCATCGAACAGAGATTTGGTTCCTTGACAAGTAGAGATCCGAATATCCAAAATTTTCGAAGCATCAGTTGATCCAAATCCTAGCATTAAGTGGTTTTACTTTGACTGCAGCTAACTCTGAAACCCGATGACTCTCGACTCCCAACTTTTACTCGATTTTGTTTCAAAAGATTGGAAAACTACTGTAATAAAACTGTTTGATTAGAAAATACAAGTCCTTCAAAAATATCCCTGTTTGGCGTGTTTGTACCCGCGCTTTGGCTAAAATTTTTCCGTTTCGTCGAGTTCATGCGTGGTTTGAGTCCGGATCGTTGTGGTGACTGTTGTAACGATTGCCGTTACGAGAATTCCATCGGTTAGTTTCTCACGGACAGTCGGCGACTTTGTTGTCAGAAACAATATGCTAATTTTTCAATTTATTTCATTTTATATTCACATCGGATTCTTTGACCAATGCTACAAGGATTCATTTTGCTTACGTAAATCTTGCGCGATCTTTTGGACACATAGGTATGTATATAAATATATACCTGTACAGGTTATACCTATACAATAATTTTACACGTCGCTACCGCGCCGATTTCTAAGAATATGTAGGTATATAAAAAATGCCAAAATAATTTACAATCTATAGCTTCATTTCTTCGAGGTTTACGATTGTTTTACACACATCGTTCGATCGTTCGCGGTGAAGACCACCCATCAACAAACGGCATGGGATCTGGAGGGTTCATATATTAACGAGAAACTAATCGATATGTAGAATTAACGACATCAGACAGGTATACTGTCTTGATGAGTGGAAAATGGTTAAAATGTACGCAGCTCCGAGTGACATCCGTGTATAAGAGAGAAAATTGTCGCGAAGACGAAAATAGGCGGTTATAAGAGCTTCTTAAAGCGGATGTATGGGATTAAGATAATAGTCTCGGGTATACAGCGAAACGCCGTCTATAAATTGTATTAGTCTGTATAGATATAGACGTACATACGTATATATGGGTATAAAGAGAAGGCGGGACGGGACTACTGGCGTAGGTAGGTATATAGTAAGTATATAGGGTAGCAAAAACGACTGATATGATGTGGGTCAAAGTCTCGAAGACTGGGGCACCAAGTCGCTTGGGTTCGACGCGGTTTTCCTCTGAGTCGTAGACGTGCGGCTTGAGGGTGTGAGAAACGAGAACGATGCCGTGGGGTGGGAACAAAATATCTTTCAATTCAAATGATCGACATTTTTTCGTTTGCCTCTTTTTTTTTCTTACTTCCGTTTTCTTCAATCTTTAGATGTTATTGAACCTATTCCACAGGTATACGCTTTCAAAAACTTACGAGTAGACGAGGATTATTTTATACTAAAATTCCGGAATTGAGTGACAGCGAAAGGCGTCTCAGCGAAAGTTGGTCGATATTTTTTCGATACTCGAAGTATTCTTTCGCGATTTGGGAATTCTGCTTCTAGAAGATTGAAGAAGAATCGAAAATTCAACTTCTTTTTGGTTCCAAAATTTGCTGAAGCATCAATCGATCGAGCTATATATGATCATCTGATAATGTGGTTTCATTTATGAAAAATTGAGGAGTCGGTTTTCAAATCAATCCATCGAAATGGGTACTAACTATATATTTTTATCGGCTATTAGTCTATCGCAGTGTTAATTAATGACCTAATTCTTGGCAAGATCGGACCATAAAGGCTAATTTACGCGTGTTCTTCGGACTCGAATAGGTGCATCGCGCTCTTGCAAACGATTTATAATGTCTTTATATTTTTGATTTGAACTTGTTTCAAATCACACCGCGCAGTCGTTGATAAATTCTCGCCCTCCGAGGTGTATACACGGTGTTAACGATATGGAAGCAGGCTTTCCTCCGACAGGAGTAGGTAATAAACGCGTCGGTCTGTGGTGCAGGAGGCGGACAATTTCGAGGGCTAAGAGTTGTTCTTATCTTTAGGTGCGGCGCTGGGCCGCTTTAACCAAGCCAAGCCAAGGATCCGGAGGTGAGGTTAGCCGTGAGTTTGAGGCCTCGAGTCGAGGAGTTAAACGAAGAGCGGGGTGGAAAGAAGAGGAGCTGAGCGAAAGATCGCTTTATATGATGACTGATGGGCCGTGGGGTAGGTTCTTGGCTTTCTTTCATTTTTCTTCCCGCACACTACCCTCTGCCCGCTCGGCTCGAACCCGGCTATACCCAAACCGTCGGACATATCCACCCCTTGGCTTGGGGGACCCCGACTACCCTAATAAGATAACGATAAGGACGAGAGCGAGCCTCCTTATCGCTACGGATCTTAATCTCGCGTCCCGCCAACGCCGACGCCGACGCCGACGCTAGAGGTCCAGACCGCAGCTCTCGCCCTCTCTCTATCTTTCTCACTGTCCCTTTCTCTCCCTTTAACTTTCCCTCTCTCTCTCTATCGTGGTCCGTGGACGCTGGCCCGGAAAATTGGGATGTAGATCTAATTACGCCAGTGGAAATGGAAAATGTTCCGGCGTCGCGACGCTCTGCTTCTATGCGCATTTGGATTTACTTTGACGTCACTGTCGCTAGTTTTCAACAGCCCTTCTGGCGATTCTCTTATTCCTGTTTCACCTATTCTGATGATCGATCAGTTTTACCTTATTCGTCTATTCGGTCTTTCGTTTTGAAAACAATATCACGATAGTCGAAGACGTACAGGAAAGTTTAGCGAGGTATCAAATGGACAATTTGGTCCATCTTAAGCCAAAATACTTTACGAAAATTGTATTCATAGGCAAAATTATCGAAATTTCGAAAAAGAGACAGGGAATTAGAAACTCAACATCATGATACTGCATCATGCAACGAAATATAAAATAAAGAAGAATAAATTCCACCCTGTGATTTTCGACTAGATTTCCTTTGATTCCTAAAATCGGTCTGCGATTTTTTTTTTTTTTTTATCAAAATCGTGTCGATCGTGGGTTTCCTTGGTTGAAATCATCGCGGTATGATTTATGTTGAATTATTCTGTTTATTCTTGTAGAATAAATCCCGGTAGTTGTTACGGGGGGTGAAAAATAAGTGAAAAACAAAAAAAAAAAACGCAAAATTTCGCTGAACTAACGAGTCCCAGTTCGCTGGACGTACACTAGGTCGATTTCGACCGGTTGACAGCCCCTGGCCTCGACGCGTATCTAAGAGATGGTTTGGGGGAGAGGGTGGCGCGCGCTGCAAGAGTGAACGGAACACCGTATACCGCGTAGGTCCTACTATATCTATACTTCCGAGCTTGGGGCAGCTTCGCAGGCCGGACCTCGTGCCTCCCGCCACCCCAACCCCAACCCCAACCCCATGCGTCGTATATATATCGTGCGCCCTCTTGGCCCCCGGTAACACGTAGGGGCTGTTCGTAAAAGGTGGAGGCGAAGGTGGAGGTGGAGGCTTCGAGGGGGGAAAAGGAAAGTGGAGGTCGAGGGGAAAGGAGGAAGTCGGCTGGAGGAAGGCTAGATCAATACTGGCATCTCCGCTAGCTGGACCAGGCTGGACATTCGCGGCGTGCCTGAGCCCGAGGTGTGGCGAGGCAATCTCTACGAAATTTACATGCGCGCGCGCCCCAGCGAACCCCAACGACGTTTTAATTATATTATTCTACAGGTATATGTATACCTAGCTACGTGCGCCGGATAGAACCTATTCTACGCACATGAACAACCCATACGTGGATGTCGATGTGAGTGTAAAGACGAATCGAGAATTCGAGCTTTTTGTTTCGGACAGAAAATTTCTTAAAGCTTTCGGAAGTCTTCGACTCCTTACCACTATCTCCGATGAAACAAATCATTAAATATCTTCGAAGTTTGAGGATCTTTTCAACCAAAGATCAATTCCTAAGACATTGGGGCTTGCGAGATATTGTAAGGATCAAGGTTACCGGAATTAGTCCAATTCTCATTTCATTTGACCATTAAGTCGTTTTCAATTCGAGAATTTCACTAATTGCGAATGAAAGCAGTTGACTCTTATGGGTCAGTTCAATTTCCGCAAACTCCTTCACTTTCGAAGATATGCGAATGATAGGGTCCATCGGTCTACGAGAAGCTTTAAACTGGCAAGAATCTGTATTTCTGCAACTTTGCACGAGAACTCGTTAGATGTGATCTCTAACTGAAGTTGATTCTTCTAGAACGTACCGTGGTCTTTGAAAAGCTCGATTAAATTGAATCTTGTTGTACTGCACAGAGGGTTTGACGTCATATCCGGCGATAGGAATATATTTCACATGTTAAATTAAGCAAAGCTTTATTTTGGGCTAGAGGTATATCAACCCCGGACTTCAAATTGTAGCAGGGCAGTATAATTCGGATCGATTTTTATTTTTATTCCTCGGCTGATCCCGTTACGCGAGTCGATTTACGATTAATTGCAGGGAAATCAAAGCAGGCGACGAAATCCTACGGTGTCAGGACGAGGCTAATGGCCTCTTGTCGTGAGATCGTAGGGGGAGGGGTGGACGTTTGGGGACGAAGAGAGTAAAAGAGGAGGTCCACCAGCGCAGAAAACCTTCTTCATCAGCGCGACTCTCGTTATTTGCGCTGACCGCGCAAAACTATATACCGTTCACCTTATACCTACAGCCAGCTACCAGTTTCGAAATGGAAGAGAAAATAAGAGGAGAAAAAGAAAGAGATGATCCTTCGCCAGCATTGCCCTTTTAAGATCCCGATCGCGGAGTGAGAGAGTGTCATGTTCGATTCGTAAGGGTGCTTCTTTAAAGAGGGATGAGCACCACTGACCTCCGGCCACCGGGTACCGGTCAATTTCCCCTTAGACTCTGCGAGGGTCCACGACGACGAGTTCCTCCGCGAATACGCTTCTACGTTACCGTAAACGAAAATACAGGGAAGCACAAACGTCGTATGTAGGTATCAACTGCACATGCGCAAGTGTTGGGAAAACTGGACTGGACTGGACTGGACTGGACTGGACTCGGACTGGACTGGACTGGACGCCCCATTTGCATGCCTTTCTTTTTTCATTCTCTCGCCCTGCCACGTTCACCCTTACCCTCACCCTCTCCTCTCTAAATCCCCATCCCCCATCCTCATTCCCGTTCCCTGGCTCTTCCTTCGTGGCCCTTGGCGCCGCGGCCGTTCTTCGAGCAACGGTAGACTACATCCGGAGCCGTGACTTCAAGTTCTTTAAAGGTTGTATTCCGTGTAGAGTGAAAAAGTACATAAAGAATCCGCACGGAATTTTAACGAGCATTATGCATTCTCTCTCCTTATACATATATGTATATATTAGGTACAGCGGCAGCCTTTTTTGCGATACGGTGTCTCAGTCTGTTTGCAAATAATAATGCAAACAAAAGGTATGATAAAAAAAAATTAAGAAAGGCAAAAAGACGAAATAAAATCCAAAAAAAAAAAAAAAAAAAAAAGTATAAGACATTCCCCGGAACTCGATATTAGCACAGATACATTCCCACTCCCGACGAGACAGCCTTAATATCGTACGGGGTCAAAGACGAGGTCAGAGACAGGGTTCGCGCACACTTCCCGGCGAGTTCCTTAAAGGAGATCTCCTCCTTCCACCCGAAAGTTCCTCTTTCGTTTTTCTTTGAGCTCTAATAGGGTCGCCTTATTGTCTTCTTCTTTTCTTGTTTTCTGACGTTGCCCCGGTTCTGGAATTTCGGCGTCGCGGCGCCGAACGACCAGGGAGTGACGGAGAAGGGGGGGTGAGGGGGGTTGAGGGTGACGAGGGAGGATTTATCGAGAGGCATTTCTCTTTATCAGTTTTTTCCTCGTTTTTTTTTTCTTCTCTTTTTCTTATCTTCCTTCTTTTTCTATTCATTTTCTCTCTTTCTCTTTTCGTTTTCGTGCTGTTTTTTTTTTTTTCATCTTTCCCTATTTTTTTTCTTCCTTTTTTTTTTTTTATTCCGTACACGACGTCCGGTTGTCCGCTCCGGTGACTCTTATATTCTCCACATCAAAGTATTTCCGGTAAAATTAATCAACCTTATGCGTCGAGGTAATGAAAAACAGTGTTTTTTTTTTTTTGGTTTTTTGTCTTATACCATCCGTTTTTTTTTTTTTTCTTCTTCTTCTTTTCGTTTTTCTTCTTTTTGCTTCTGCACCCCCGCACTAAATACCGAGAGGATAATTCTTACCATTCAATTAAACATACACAGGGGGATGCTGGTGCAGCTGTTGCGGGATAATCGATCTTTCTATATATACGCATGTATATATGTATACCTGGACGAGGATGAGGTCCGAGGCTTGCAGGAACGGAAAGTGCTGCTAGCTTAAATTTAAGCTTTAACAAATATTTGAACGACCTAGCGAGGATCTTCCCCCACCCTCCCCTCGCTACCGCCACATCGCGCATCTACAAACCGAAGTGTAACGTGTACAGTTTCGCACGGTCTTTTCCCTCTCCACATTTGCATTGGAATGATTCCGATCGAGTTTGAGGAAAAAAACACGCAACTCTTCCTCTTCTCGGTTTTTTTTTTTTGGGGGGGGATCCTTTTTCTTCTCTATCCTCCTTTCCTTTCTTCCTTTTCGGCAATGTTGTCGGATATATCCGCGAGTACATATATACCATACGGGAACGCGTGGTTCCCGTAGTTCTATAAACGAGAAGAGAAAGAGGATGCAGGGATAGAGAAAGGGGATAAAATAAGAGAGAGAGAGAGAGTGTGTGTGATGGTATGGCATCGCATGGTCGCGGTATTACTAATCAATATCCAAGCATGTAAGGCTCCCTCTCTTTCCATCTCACTTTCACTATATCATTCTATCCTTCTCGCGCCCTCGCATCCCTTTCACTAGCCAACCCCCCGCCCTCGTAGCCTGAGCCCAGAGCGTCCCGTAGCTCGCGCAGTACCTACGCACCATACGCGTGTATGTGCTCTCCAACACGTGTCTTCGTCCTCCTCCTCTACCTCGTCGTCGTCGTAGTCGTCGTCGTGTGGAGAGGCTAGTCACGGAGGGCGTCGAAGGGCACAGGAGGTAAAACTCTTGTCCGCAAAGCCGAATATAGCTCAGCTCTGCACTTGATTCTTCGACAAACATGTTTGCCAAAGAAAATCAAAAACTTTAATCCGTGGGGTTTACTCGTCCGCGGTGGTCCTCCGCCCTCATCCCCCCTGCAGTCAAGGATCAACCCTCTAGGATTAATCCAACTAAGGGTATATCTCCTTGTATGTCCTCGTCGCTACTATTTACTTCATTGAATATAAGATCGAGAATTACTTGTTCTTCAAAATTTCGCACGCCAATCATATCGATCAACAAGTGCTCTTTATTTTTCAATCTGCAATTTCCGCGCGCGTAATGATCGACGAGATGTTAATGAAGGATATCGACACGTGTCAGTGAGGAACGTGTACTGCATAGATGGAGACGGAGATGGACATTGAAAAGGGCGGTGAAAGAAGAAGAGGAAGGAGCAAAAAAAAAAGAAGAAGAAGAAGAAAAACTGGAGTCTGAGGACGTTTCGAAAGACGTGGATCTGCCGTCCAGCATCCGAGAGACTCGGGATGTATGTCGTATCGGTGCCGAGGGTTGGCTACCACTGTCCACTTTCTCTCTCGACGGAGAGGAGAACCCTTTTGGCGTCTCACCCTCGCCTTCTCTGGTTCCCCCCAGTCCTTGGTAGTCCACGCAGTCCTTTCCTCTCGCCCCTCCGCTCCACCTTAGCTCTCCGAGCGTCCCTTACTCTCCGCGGCTTTCGCTCTCGGTCTTCCCCATCCCCATCCCCATCCCCTCGCTCCCTCACCTACGGCAACCCACCCAGTCGCCCAGCTTCCCTCCCACGCGCGCACCAAGTGAGAGTGGACCTTGGGTCCAGCGCTGCTGCATCGACCTGTCCTTTCCCCGGCATCTTCGCCTCCCTTGCCTACAACACCCTTCATCGCCGCACCCTAATCCTCATCTCCGAATACGTCTACTCTCACACGCCGTATCGATTGGCGAACGGACCGGCAGAGTGCGCCACGTAGGTACGAGTTGACCGGATATACTAACGCGTCTCACGTTATAACATACACCTCCATACCTACATTATGCGTGTGGAAGTAGGTAAGTGAGAAATATAATTTCAAGGTGGAAGGACAGCGAGGCGAAGCGCCGTGCCGGGTTGCCTTCTTGTTATTCCTCGATTCCCCAGGCAGAGACGTCTGTCGTCTTCCGTCTGATCGACGCGACGCCTCAATTGAAAGGGTGAAGAATAATGGAGGAGTAATCGATCGCGGTTGTTGCGTTCTTCTTCTCCTTCTCCTTCTCCTTCTCCTTCTTCTTCTCTGAGAGTCGTACGTGTGCGATGTTTTCGAGGAAGTCCTCTACTCGAAAGATCCCACCGTTGGTCAAGATCGACGATACGATTCTCTCCTCAGGTATACTTTGTAATCGCAGCGGACGCACGTGGTGCATAAAGAATTGTAAAAATGAAACCTCTTTGAATAAAATTTAATACCTCGCAGGCGTGTGTATCATGTATATTATATTATGTTACAGGTGTGAGGTTGATGGTGATGCGAAACATCATCGTTGGGTCGAGGAGATGGAGGAGCCGGAGCCGGAGCCGGAGGAGGGGGAGGAGGAGGTGGAGGTGGAGAAGGATTAAAAATTTAAAACACGTTGAATCAGCCTGGCAAAGTGGAGGACTATAAAAAAGCAATTAGCGGGGAACATGTATAATCGGGGAGGGATTGTGACTGGCTGTCATAAACGGGACGAGGTATGGGTCTCTCCTCGTTCTCCCTCCGATGTGGTATCCTCACTTTATCCTGGCGTTCCTCGTCCTCCTCGTCCGTTCCTCCCCATTCCCCCGTCGTTTCTTCCTCCGGCAGTCTAACGGCTTCCCAATTTAACACGCAATAAAGTTTATCCGGCGGCACCGCGTAGCCCGCGGGGATTTTCAGAATTAGCGGCCCATTGACGGGAAACAAAAACGTTATGACAAATTAGGCCGGCTCGCCCTCACCAGGAACCAGGAGAGGCAAGCGTTGCCGTTGGTGGCGGCAACCAACCCTCACTCGCGAACGCCACCCCCGTTGACGTCGCCACCCTCCACAGGGAGGCCTCACCCTCGTCAGCAGAAAAACGCGCGGAACCTACCCCAACCATAAATATGTTTAGCGGTCGTTAGCTCCCTCTTCCTTTTCCTCTCTCTCTCCCTCTCTCTCTTTCTCTCTCACCGTTTCGTTCTACCACCCCCGCCCCCAGCACCCAGCCCCTTCGGCCCGTCAAAAGCGAAAGGCTGCAACCTAACCAACAACTCTTCGATCTTCTACTCTGTTGTATCCCGCGATCCTTTTCCCTTTTCCCTTTTCCCTTTCCCCCTCTTACCCGTCTCTATCCGAGTACGGTTCTCTTTCCTTAGATGAAGAAGGAAGGCGAACCTTCCCTCTCGTCATAATCGTCGAGACCCCGAATCTCTGGACCCCAACCCAAGAATTACTTACCGCTGTGTGTCTCGATTCCCAATTCCCAATTCCCAACCCAACCACTGCCCTACCTTCTAAGTCTCTCTTGTATTCATTAGACAAGTATTATGTTGTTTCGGTAGTAGATCATCTTCCGAGGGATTAGGTACAAGTTTCGTTCTCGCATCGGGTATAAGCGGTTCTACATATAGTAGACGCTATATTTCATTACATCAAACTCAGAAATACATCGAGCTGAGTGCGTGTGATATTCATTTCTTGGCATTACTGACAAGGAAACTTTGCAGTTATGGACGAAACGATTTTACTCGGAGAACATTCCTTCGAGAGAGTCATCATCGAGTCGTTTAAGTTCACAAGCTATTACACTATTCGTGTAACGTGTATTCGGATAAGAACGGCGTGAGTTTGTCAGGTGAGACGTGGAATTCGGTTGTAAAGAAAACAAAAAAAAAAAAAGACAAAGATAAGTACCTTTTTACGACGAATAACACCGCGAAATGGACACTTTCGAAGATCCAACCAGAAACGAGCGGCGGGAGGAAGAGCCGTGTTTTATTTCCTCCGTAATGCCCCGTGGCTATTTTTCGGTCATTTTCACCGGCATCGAGTTGCCAGTTGTTGGTCCATCGTACAGCCATAGAGAAATCTTAAACTCTGTAGTCACGACCCCAGTTGAATCATCAAAGGTCAAAGAGAAGAGTCTTTAATTAAGTCGAATTATCGCTTTTCAGAGTATCGATTAATCGGAATAGGTAACGAACGCTCGAGAGGCTAAAACATTAAGCGAACACCAAAGTCGCGTCAGTCCCCCTCTTTTCAGCAATCGGGGCGGCGGGGGGGGGGGGGGGGTTAATTTGATTCGCGATTTTAAAATTCAACGAATCAATCGAATTGCGCTGGCGATTGGCATTTGTCTCACGACTCTGCATCAGCAAAGGAGAGAAAGGGATTCGGCCGGAAATTTTTCTTTTTTTTCTTCTCTTTTTATTCCCCTTAGTGAAGGGGGGCCGAGCTTACACCCTTTGTGCTAGTTAACTTTTCTGTTTTTCCAAGACCCTCGTGTAGAGATCAAAGCCTAGCTGTTTCGGCTTTTCAGGCGCCAATCGATGCGATGGACATCGCGCGATCGACCCCTCTTCCTACACTCGTTTGATACAAGAAAGAAAAAAAAAATACAAAAAAAAAGAAATAGAAATTGAAAAGAGTGTCTTCGTGATGAAGTCAGTCAAAGATCTGAAACTATAACGCTCTCTGTTACACCAATTTCAAACTCTCCTCTCTCCCTTTTTCCATCAATTTTATCACAAGTTACGAATTACCTTGATCAAATTAAGAAAACGTCCTTGAAAATTGAGTCCGTTAACTTCTGACATTCGGAGTGTTGTTTCTGTCCAACTCATCCAACGAACGATCAGCTTTGTGTATTATACTTGTATCGATAAGGGAATATTTTTTGATGCCAGTGTAACCCTCATCACATTTTGAGTAAAATAAATAACAGTGTGTTAACAGTAGCAACATGCACCTTTAAATGTAGTTTCCTTTTTTTTTTTTGTACATGTTATTCTTTAATTTCGGTTTATTTTTGGTCCGTTTCGTACGGTTTTTTCTTCCTTTTCATTTTTTTTTTTCTTCTTCATCTTTTTACTTTACTGTCGAGTTCCGCTCTGGGCGGAAGTAGCGGGTCCGGGTCGTCGCATTTTAATGCTTGGACAAAAACAGAGTTTGGAAGAAATTTATAGTGAAAATGTGGATTTTATAGAATGGGTGAGATCTTGAGATGAGCAATTTAAGTTTTCTATCTAATTTCGGTTTCTTAGACCTCCGAAAGTGTCAAAGGTTTTCCGCCGAATCGGGGACTCCGCGACTGACATGGTCCAGTTACCGGAGGACAAACGCATGGCTTTGAGAATAAACCCCCGTTGGAGCCTGCCTGGGCTGTTTGTTCTCTCGTCCTCCACTTCTCATCCTCATTCTCATCCTCACACGAACAACCGGCAGCATGAGCGTGTTCACGGGTGAGATGGGGCCAAAAGCGGACGCGTGTGCGTTATTGGAGAACCGGGCGAGACACGGGGGTGGCTCTCCGCGATAACAAGACTCGGGCGATCACGTGACTCCAATACGGAGTAGCTGGCCAGGGTGAAACTGGGAAACGTGGAGGTGGAGGTGGAGGTAGAGGCGAAACCGGAGGTTGAGGTGAAGGTGGAGGAAGAGAAAGACCCCGAGGATGAGAAAGAGATGGGTGGAGGAAGAGGAGGCTGGTGTATCAATACACAGGACAGGACACACTTTTCAATTGGAGCGAAATAGTTGTACGCCGGTTGGATACGAGAAACGCGCCTCCACCTCTGATCGACCCCTGCGCACGGTCTGGTATTAACAGCTCAAAGAACGCCAACAACGTTTCCCGAAAGTTACAGAGTTCAGTCAGTAGGTTATTACCTTCTATGGTTTGCACCAAGAATTCCGCTTTTACGATACTTCATCATCACACAGCGTTACTCAACTACCGTCAATTAGCTTTCGTCCGCCGCCCACAATCCCTAGATCTCGATTTCAAACAAATTTCTACACGATCCTCGGCTCGGTATGCGATGATTATTCATGATGCGGTGTATCGGTTAGCGATAGAATTAGGCCCGCGGACTGATTTGATTTCTTTTCTCTTCAGACATCGAACCCATCCCTCGAATTCAGGATCGTGTCTGCTTTTCAATCCTCCTCTCTTCGATTCATAGCAGATGATGAGGAATCTTGAACTTAAATTCAAAATTTTGCTTGTTAATGAATATACCCCGAATGTATAATCGTCTGGGCGTTTATTTTTGTTACGTATTCGGAGGTAGGTATCGCTGTATTCCAACCATGCGAGAATGGAGTGAAATTTTCCTTCGTCACTTATATTTCGCCTTTACGGTCTACTCGGTTATACATAGACCCCTTTCGTGCCAGGCTCGGAATTAGCCACGGAATTGTCAGTCAAACGAGTAACCTCTTTGAATGGAGAAGCCAGCGACGATCAAACGCTACATAATAGCTCTACACGTACATGCACATACATACCTACATATGTATACCTATACGGTATACCGTATTCGATAGTAATAATGATTTGCCTCGGGCGATAGAAGCGTTTAACAGTGAGCTTTTTAAACGTGATGATGTAGAGGTAGATCAGTTAGTCGTATCCGACAGATCGTTACTGACGAGAGTGAAGTATGGAAATCGGATGGAGATTGGGACGAAAAGTATGCAAAAATAAAACCGAAAATTGTCAAAAAGATTTATTACGAATTCTTTCGAAAGAGGGTCCGCGATGTGCGTGATTCTAAACGTTCATAATTCACAAATACGAGGACTGCATGGGTTTCAGAAGTTTCTAAGAAGTTGGTAAAGCGACTAGAGCGATATAATAGTCTTGCCGGATGATACTCGAACAATGTTCGGAAGCAGGTAGGTCGAAGAACAAGCACATCCAGTTGTTCTCGCAGGAATTATACGGAAGTGCGTTTCATTTCCTGGGAATAGTTATAACCGAGCGGAGTCTAGAGGCTCGGTTCGGCTCCCGTTCTCAACTTAGTTGAGACTCATGCGTGGCATTTTGCGGCGAGCTTCCTGACACTAGTCGTCAACCTTCCAAAACCCTTTTCCCGCTCTTCACCGGCAAAGTCTACGAGGAGATGACGCGGGATGAAGAGGATGAGGACGGGGATAGGGATAGGGATGGCGAAGGGGGATGGGGATGGGGATGGGGATCCCGAGTACCTACCATGGACCAAGAAGGAAGTCCTCCGGTCGTACGAGACAAGCAAAACTCACCTAACAAATGATACCGTTTGCAGTCGTCAGGGAGCGAGAGAGATGGCGAGGTTTGCTACCGCTACCACCGCGCGACCGCAGCAAAGTTTTCGTGAAATGATGAGGTCAGGGGTGAAAGCAGCGGCCCAAACTCTTTGGGTCAACGTGACTGGAGCCCCGCCTGGCGTGACTCGAGTAGCAAATACCTTGAGCAAAGATCCGCTGGTCTTTCGTCTCGTTACAAGAATTCCCCCATCCCCTACTCGGCGTACCTGTGTAACTTATAACCGAAAATGTAACCGAATATACTTTTACTCTGGGTAAAATTGGTATACCTATACCCACCGCCCGTCGCGGCTTATAGTCACAACGAAACGCTGACATATCGATGTCGTAAATCAGGGCTGTAAACTTTTGGTGACATTCCCAGGCACGCAGGCCGCCAAGCTCGTCATTATACCGCTAATTGTTTACTCGGTTGATAAACAGAGTTTTGGTAAAAGTTTTCTGCCAACTTTTTAGAACCGTGCGGCGGGGGGCAGGATCCCCTGTAATGACTACGGACACGAGACGCGAGACACGATGGCTATACCGATCATATCCATTTAGGAACAGATCTGTTAACGCCAATTACTACCAAATGTCAAATCGAGAAAAGTGAACTTGTTTAAGAAGAGAATTTATCCAGCAGTTGGCTCAGAATTGAGCTACACGATGTCCAGTTGGTCCAGCTTCGAAATATCGATGATGGAATGAATCGTCCGGTTTTCAATCGATGATTTTGGTGTCTCAAGAAAGCAAGGATTAGCCCGTTCCTCGATTGTCCATAAAAGTAGTTGGAGCCAAATAAGACTTCATAGACACATGTTCGTATCTTGTTACTTCCTCCATCTATCCACCGTCCTAATCTCGACGATAAACTCCCAGTTTAATTCCGATTGAGGTAGAGCATTAGGGTGAAAACGTCGGCCGATAGGGAGGCATAAATAGATATAAAGAAAAGAAAAGGAAGGAAAGAAGTAAGGAAAGGAAAACAGAGGAGTTCAGGTGTCCCAGATATCGACATAAAACGTCGATATACGGGGTCAGTGAATATAAGCCATCGTGCAGGTGCGTATTTTGGATCTTAGGAGACCGCACCGTGTGTTAGCTGTTCAACCATATCCAGTGAACGCACAAATTTGTCAGAGTAAGTTGGGCGCCGCAAGGTGCCAGAACTGCCGAAGCGAGCATGCGATAATATTACTGCTTGCCAGGGGCTGGAGGGTTGCCGAGGGTTGGACTGCACGCCAGTCCGTGCTCAGACGTGACTCGTGATAGTACCTACCTTCCATATTTTTTCGTTTCCTCTACCCTTGTTGTATACATATATATTTGTTCGAGACTGCAGCCATGTGAACGATTATTATTTACTCTTGGCTGCACGTAAGCCATATGTAATATATATTGTTAGAATTCAATCTATACGACCGCCGAATGGTTAACGGATCGACCCCCGATAAGGACGCCGAAATAAACCGGCAATAAATCGCATGAAGACTCGACTACCTAGAATCATGTTTCGTTATGGTATGGAGTAATTTGCTTATTTCAAATCCAGAGACCGGAACGATATTCCGATTGAATTTGCACGGAGAGAGTTTTCAGTTTGTTACTCTTTCATCGTGAATAAGAAAAAAAAAAAAATGCAAGCTCTGGTCAGGACGGGGTTTTCGCCGTTTGAGAGAGCCTTTTTTAAATCACGGGGTCCTCGAATCTGATCCTTGCCTTGCTCCCGCTCAAACGAGATAAACGTGACCGTAAAATTTCACGAATAAATATGACGTTCGGGGAGATTTTTCAAGCGCAATGAATTGGTAAGTAGATGTTTATAAAACAGCTCTTTGATCCCACGGTATACCGTAAATTATCGCACCATGTAAATGTGAGTATAACACCTCGTAGGTATAACACCTCGTACCTAAATCGTACAGGTAGTCAGAAAAATAATCGCCCACTCACTGACGTAAGAGGAAATTGAATTTCGCACGTAAGAGAATAAAACCGACACTCCGCATATTGTTGCAATTTATGTCAATTATCCTTTCGCTTATTTTCTACGGCTTCAACGGGCGTTGAAAGTTGGTGCGAATCTTTTGCGTATCCATCATGTGTATTCGCGAATATCGATACGACGCGAATGATCGTTATTTTGAATCGAGGCGATGAAAGAGAATCCTTAACCTTTTCGCCCCGAAAAGGAACAAAGAGCGGGCAAATCGATTGGGCCCATTCGTTACATAAGTGTACATACCTAACGATAGACGTATATAAAGGCTCGAGTGACCGAAGTTACACAATACCGATTTCTGGAATCGCGGTGTCAGCGATCGTCGCTGAGAATTATCGCGTATCTTTTCAGTTTAGCTAAAACCATCGAAAAGTGGGATGAATTTATTTCGCCAGTTCATTTTTAGGTCGAATATCCGCAGAAATTTTACGTAACAAAAAACTAAAATAGGAGATGACGAAAAAACGGAGGAAAAAGGAGAATAAAAAAAAACGAAAAATAAAAAACCGGTCGCAAAAACTTCCGCCCGCGAAAATATTACGAAGGCATACGCCATAGCCTTGATATTTGCCGATTTATTGACAGCCAATTATAGAAGCGAGTTGTTCTTTGAGCTAAATGCCAATTCAAATTATAAACGAACCGTTTGAGCGATTTCGAATTATGGTTAGAGTATAATTTAAACGGAACTTGTAAGAGTGAAGGTGCGGTAGAAAAAGGTAAATGAAATTTCGCTCTAATTTTTCACAAGCGAAACTATCTGACGTTGCGAAAGCGTCCTTCGCCATTCTTTGGCAACGTGCAATCCTGCGGACCTTTTCTGCGGAGGAAAGGCTATAAAACTGGAGAGGTGCGTCGCTGCTATTGATTCCGCGTGTTTCCTTTCGGAAATTACGCAGTTTTTTTTTCTCCTCCTACTCCTCCTCCTCCTCCTTCTTCTTCTTCTTGTTCTACTCTTTTTCCCGGTTTCGTTCGAGGTCGATAGGTCACCGGCACACGGCACTATGTTATATCTATAGATAAAGCGATACCAAAGACATGCGAGCTCATAGTCTCCGAATAAATAGTAACACGAGATGTATTCATGTATACATGTATAGGTATACCTATGTACATATATTATATACATATATAGATATTCGTATACCTAAGCCTGTCTAAGTCTCGGCAAATCACCCGTCGAAAATCGCTTCCTCTTACCGATCCACACACGATTTCACACACCTCGCGTTATTTCGTGCAGAACTTTACTATATAATACTATACGATATGGAATAGTTATAATTCAACGTTCAGGATTTTGGTATCGACTATAAATAGAATGGAATAACTTTTCAATAAACATCTTACTTACGTATTTATTAGTCAATACTAGAAATCGCTCGAGCTATAACATTTTCAAAATTAATTTATAGAGCTTATATTTGAGGCAATTTTTTATTTTCTTATTTGACTCGCCATGTATCAACATTTTTCACGTAATGGGTGAAAAAAAAAGGAAAATATAAAATAAAATCGACTTTTTTTGCTGAACTACCCTAGTCAAGAGACTCGGTAGAGTCTCGCGCCATACATTAAAAAGAATATTATATACCTGTATGTATCTTATGTTCATACCCGTTAAAACACAGATATAAGGTATACAACTACACAGCTACACAAAGGTGTTCGAAAGAAAGAATCGTATTTCAAGATGGAGTCCCTCGTAAGAACTCACGTCGTAAAAAAAAAGTGCCCAATTTAGACACGGCATATATTGTTAACACTTAAACGGGCAAGTTAATAATCTATTCGGAAATCTGAAATTCAGTGAGTCGAATGAAATTGCATCGTGTATGTGATTTGCAAAAATCATTAACACACCCACACGACAATACCAAAAAAAAAAAAAAAACCAAAAATCAGCCTGTTATCGATTTATGGAACCTTAACTCAGTCCCCGACGAACAGGTTCTACATGTGATGAGTTTTAAATTCGTTCAGGCGGTTTTAACAGGAAAGTTATGATGTCCATTGATGAGAATTAAGGAAGGAAGGAAAGAAAGAAAGAACCAACGCCGCCCATCATAGTTTTCCTTTTAAATTCCTTAACTGCACTGGATCCTTTCGCTCTTATTAATCTTTTCTGGAGGCTCTGATGATTATGATAGCGGTGCGGATCCTTAGGGACGAGACAGGTTAATAGGCGTGTATATAATTTGCAAAATATTTAATAAGAATTATGTATATCGTTTTGTCTGCCCGATGGCAGTTAATGGCGGTTTTTGTGGTATATCGCGCGGTTGATATAATTTGTCAGTATTTTCTTAAAACGATCGTACCACACGTGTCCGTCTAGCACGGCGAGAAAAACTCATCAGTATAAATATAAATTTTCGCCTCCTGCAGGCATATAATAAAACACGAAACACGATGGATGGATGGATGGATGGATGGATGGATGGATGGATATGCGGCAGACGAGAATAAATACATACGAGAATTGGTGTTCAGGTGTGTTCGTTAACGTGTGCAAGGTGAACACGCGAGAAATGTATGTGGTGCAGTTTGGTCACGCATAGAAACGAAAAAAAAAAATCAAAAAAAAAAAAAAAACGAAATATATATAGGTATATATAAAAACCGATAAAAAAAAATTAAAAAAATTGAAAGAACTAAAGCCAAACTCGTTAAGCGGTTCGCGTATTTTATTTTTACACTTTTTATACTTCGCGGTTAATGTAAACATATTCCTCGAAGAGCCCCACTGGTATATACGACGACGTCTCGCACGGACCTCCGACCAAACCCGCGGTCTACTTTGAACAAGAATTAAGGCACACCAACACACACGCATGAATTATAGCTGAAAATTCCACATTTTTATGCCGAAACATCTTGTTATTTAGCGATCTGAATAACTTTTTCTTTTCTCTTCTCGTTTTTTTTTTTTTCATTTTTCTTCTTCTGCCCCGCTTTTCGGTGCTTCAATCTCCTCGTAACAGCTCGCATCGAAAGAACAATCGTATGCCAATATATCGTCGATTGATTGAGACTTTTATTAACAAGAATATCATTCAGCAAATCATCGAGTCTTATAAATTGCAGATGCAATTCTGTTCGATTCATCAAATCAAGTTCCCGCAAGCGAATCCGTGAAAATGAATTCTGTCTGACTTTTGAAATTTTGAATTTGAAATTTTGCCTAAGTTCCCTTTTTTTTTTTTGCTATCTTTGTTGTTATTTTGATTTATTTTTGTTTTTTACAACTTGAGACTCGTTAACAAAGTAGGTACATACGTGCGAGGTCGTCCGCCATGTTTGATTGATTCGTTAGTGAATTCTCCCCGCATGGTAGGTATAGTACGAGCCTTGGGGGTTGAAGAATTTATTCCGTTTAAACGTGGCGCGTAACGGCATCGCGTCGCATCGTGTAGATCCTTTTATCTTCGATCGGCCAGGGCTACATTGCGTATTTATTCTGACCGGACCCGCACCGAGGTGGTCTCACGAAACTGGGTGACTCAGACGTCGGCGTAGTCGGCGCCGCCAGCGGCACCGGCTCTGGAGATGCGGAGGTTCGGCTCACCGCCTGCGGCAACTAGCTGACAGCTACATGAGGGACTTGACTAATCTATCCCACACCTCGGATATGATGCGATATTCTCATGCATTGTACAACGCGATGATATACCTACCTATAATAAAGTTCAAGATGTGGAGCAAGCTAGACCGTATTGATATCGTATTATAATATTGCGAATTATTACGTTTAGCGATAATCGAAGAGAACCGCACTATTCATTCAGAGTTATGGATATTTCGGAACGATCTTTTTTTTTTCGGGTAACTGGACATTGAGTTCACTGCAATAGCAAATATTACCGACTTAGCTTGACAGATTGTTGTTATACCTATATCAGCTGCATCTCGCGTTATTGCGAAAAATTGCATTGAAATAAAACATTCGGCGTACTACGATAAGTTAGAAAAACATATACTAGAACTGCAACTATTCGCAAACGGTGGCAGATTTTCGAATTTCAAGAGTCAGATTTTGGGAGATCGGTATAGCAATAGAACTCGGTAATTAAGTGCGGAAAAGATATCGCGGTATCGTTTCATTGGACATTATTGCATATGTTTTCAAACCAATTCATCGAAAGGCGTACTAACTGTACATTTTTATCGGGTACTAGTCCGACGCAATTATGCTTAAATTATTGCGCAAATTGCAGTGAAGACTTATATCGGTGTTCTTCGGACTCGAGTAGTTGTCTAGCGTTTTTGTAAATCGTCTTCCAGATTATTGCAATAAGGGCATATCTGCTCGACAAGCACTTGTACGCATCCACCTTCTCAATTATTAAGCCCGGCATTCTAAAAGCACGCAAAAAGTTACTTTCGTTTTCGAAAAAAAAAATACAAAAACTATTTTTAACTGAGTTTTTACAGATACCATATACATTAGGGTGTGTCACTTTGGGACAATTTTTTTTTTCAACTTACAAACAGGTTGTATACTTGCAGGAAGGTAAAATAAGAAGTCTGTTAAAATTTGATATCTTAATATTAATATTAAGAGGTGCCTCATCGCGACTTTCTCTTTCCCATTTAAATAACAGGGGAAATGTTCTAGTGGCACACTTCAATTTTCATATCCCGAGTACTAATCTACTCTGAATAATTCTGCATAACTACTTTCGTTCAAAATTGAACGCTCTACAAAAAAGATCTCTTGGTATTTTTCGATAAATCTAACTGTTTCCAAGTTGGTTATTGGTTAATTACCATTGATAGCCAACAACTAACTTGGAAACAGCTAGATTTATCGAAAAATACCAAGAGACCTTTTTTGTAGAGCGTTTAATTTTGAACAAAAGTAGCTATGGAGAATCATTCTGAGTAGATTAGTACTTGAGATATAAAAATTGAAGTGTGTCACTAGAACATTTTCCGTATTATTTAAATGGGAAATAGAAATTCGCGCATACATACCTCTTAATATTAATATTAGGATCTCAAATTTTACCAGGCTTCTTATTTCACCTTCCTGCAAGTATACAAGCTGTTTGTAAGTTGGAAATAAAAATTGCTCTAAAATGCGACACACCCTACTATACATACTAAATATTAAACTTCAAGTAGGTATAGTTGCAATAAATTCCGCTAATTTTCATCTTCAATTTTCAGCAGATTGATCAAATTTGTTTGAGTTCGGGGTTCTGTTTGGTTTGATATTGGTCCTTTCGATTATACGCGTGTGTGTGTGTTGTCTTATTTTTCTTCGCTTATGACTAATAATATGACGTGATAACGTGTGGAGTGTTGATTAGATTTTTTTCTAGCGATTTAATAAGGAAGAGGCGAAACTTTAGCAAGTAAAATTACCCGTTATGATTCTAAGGCACGGATCATGAAATCGTGCTCCGAAGTTTCTGTTTTGCAACCAACGCGCTCGTGTGTCAGTCCAGTTGCACGCCACGGGCGCAGTGCGGCATAACACATTAATCAAACTTGATCAAAAACCCAGTTGAAACTCCACTTTCACTCAACCTGGTTGGTTATGCTGCACCTAACTGCATTATACCTATATGCCTACGTGCCAAATTATATCCAGATGCAATGCATCCCACGTATGCAAACGTATACCGATATCGTTTAACTGCAGTCAAATCCGTCGGAAAGCTCAAGCATACGTGATTTCGGACTGAGTAATAGACAGGCTTTTCTAATAGCTCTTTCAGAGTTTGACGAGAAGAAATTTTACTCAATATTCTGTCTAAGAAGACGTGATGATGTATTGCTCGACTTTACTTTCAGCGGATGAAACGGAGCATCAAAGAAAAGCTTCATCCCAATTTCTTTCACTAGTCTTTCCAAGGATATCTATGGAAGGAACGAGTTGTCCTTCCATGTCCATCAAAACTGAGGAAAATAACAGTTTTCTGTTCATATAATTTTACCACATTCATTTGATGGAGATTTAGAGACTGAAAGGATGTTCAATCTAAACGGATCCTTCTCGATGATGCAGAATTTTATCTGATTAGACAATTCGCGATGAAACTGGATCATCTGAGTGATTATTTTCTGAATAAAACTGTCGATTTTTCCGCAGTGGAATACGTTGGTAACGGAGCTGACGAAGTTGATGACATCAATTCCTCGGTATGAACGTTGAGGTTGGGGGCGGTGGCCATTGATCACTGTGGCTTCGTACAGAAGGAGACAACTCCTTGCGGAGGAGGTCCCAGGCCTCAATATTCGACGGTTGACCCTTGAAGATCCGAAAGGCGCGAAAGACCGGTCTCAGTCATCGTCGGCACGTCACGTCTGCTATCCGCGGCGGAGACCTTCCCCACCGCTGATTGGACCAGGACGAAAAACGTCAAGGTAAAACGTGTGGAATTTAAAATTCGAAAGAATTAACAAATTCTCATACTCCTCCCAGTTTATTGATTCTTGTTTTCGAATATCTTTCTTCGTATATCTTCTCTGTCTCTCTCTTTTTAAAAAGTTCGCGAATTGATCGCGGCCATAATATAATTGATACGTAAATTTCATCCGATCCGATCGTCTCGATCCGCGATATCATTTTTTATTCATACATTAACAACATCATTAAGTTATGCAGCATTAATATTTCGAATGATATCGAGTTTCGTTACGCCGATTTATGCGCGAACTCGTTTTACTCACTCGGCAATCTTGGGGCCCCCGGACCACGGCGAGTTTCCAAGACCTATAATTAAATGTACTAAAATTTAATGGTTTCATAACCAGCATAAACAGATTAGGCCCAGATCGCAGAAATTCTCTTATTATGCGTTCAAAGCCTGTGGGTATACGATATGCATATCAGTGTGCGATGAAAATTTGAGAAACCGTATGAATAAGAGCTGACGCATGGAATCGGCGGTCCATATCATCACGATCGGCTAATATCACTGCGCTTTTATGACAAGCACAAAGGTGTACGCCTGTATGTGTCTACCTGTTGTTAATCTCTCCGTTATGAATAATCACCGTTAATATATTTTCGCGAACCGGAACGCGGGCAGGAGTGAGCTCGTGTGGTTTTCTTTTTTTGTATATTTTTTATATATTCATTTTTATTTTCAAGGCGTATGTAGGTATTATATACTACGTGGGCATACATACATACATACATGCCATACCACACCATACATACATGTATACCAATAACACGAGCTCTGGACGCCGCTCGGTATTCGAATTTAATCTTTAATGCCAATCTCCTCTAGGCAGCCACGGCTATTGTATTTCAAAGCTGACCCCTACAGCGACTGTACAAGGTTACCGAGTTTATTGCAATTTTGCGAACGACCAAGTTTCCACGTGCGATATTATACGAACTAGAATATTTCTCGGCTCATGGTGCACGCGCAATACAACCGGGGATAAACCAGGAACCTTAACTGTTACCGATTTTTAGTACAGTTTTTTGTACGCCCTTATTCAGTTTGTCAACCTCACTGATGGTGTATCTAGGTATATATATACACCTGTATAGATTTTTTTCCTTATATTCAATGAATAATCAGCGATGCTCGACCAGGCGAAAAGTATCGATGTAAATTACCGATCTCCCGTAACCCCCAGCGCGATTGTTACTTAGATAATTAGAATTCTTATTCCTATAGCTATCGTAGCGTGACGCAGTGGTTCAATCAGATGAAAGACGACGCCCCAGCCTTTCTTACGATCACCTCACTTCAGCTTCCCGATTCTCCCATTCCTCTGATCGATTCACAAGCCATCGCTCGGTCATGCCGATCTCGGGAATCGACCTGCAACGGGAACGATGACAAAGATGCAATTATGGACGAGCTTCTCAGGAAGGTCGTAGCCGTCAGGGGTCAATCCGAAGGCCAAAAATCTAAGAGGAACAAAGACCCTTCCTTTAAGTGTAACAGGGAGTTCACCGATCTTGAAGAATGCACTCGGAGGATTATTGAAGGTTGTCACATTATTCTGGCCCCAAACAAGTTATTCACGTCCTTTCAAATTTTGCACTCGAACAATTTGAAAATCCACTCTTCAATTTTGACGAAATCGGTATCACGCGATTTGGCAACCGTTGGTATGAAGTCGTTAAAATTTGTTCGGTTGTTGCTTCTCGAAGTTTTTGCACATAGCAAAATTTAGAAATCAAGTACGGGACAGGCAGTAGTTTGGAATCTTATTTCTGAACCGATTTCATCGAATTTTATTGCAGAATCGCGTTTTACTGTGATCAGTTTCTCGACAACCTTTCTCCATTATATCAAAAAATGGCTTTAACTAGAATTTTATGTACCCATTACCGATCTTCTTTCTTCTTTTGTTGGATTAGTTTAATGATATGTTAATTCCAGGACCGGCAAGTTACGTCAGAAAAAGGGCAACAAGATCGAGTAAGGCTGCAGCGATCGGGACGGCAGGTGAGGACTGCATTTGTTCCGAAATATCGGAAAACTTGCGTATAAATATTCGCAAAAAAACCGAAGTACGTCGATCGTCGCGAAGTCCAAGTCCCGAAATAACTCACATAATAAGAATCGCTATGAAGTACCACGGAGAGGAGAATGAGATGTCAGAGGAGGAATTAAAATCCCAAAAGCCTGCCGAGGACGAGACGATTATCGACAAAGGGGACGCCGATCGGCCGGATTTGAACCAAAAACAACGCTGCCCCGGGGTCAGCGTCGCTCTCGACTTTACCTTAAACTGTTCAAGCCTTCAGTTGACGTCACGAGACGTTTGCGTCAAGACATTGAATAAAGGCAAGGATCAATCGGCCGAAGATCAAACGGGGTTCTAATTAGTTTATCGAGATCGTTTAATTTAGCCGGTATCCGCGGACTAACTAAACTTCGGATATATTATCCCACGCAGCGTCGCGTCGCGTAGCGTAGCGTCGTCCCGCGGTATAATACCGTGACGTTAAAACAGGTTTTATTTACGACACTGATCTTTATGTAGACTCTGGAGTACCTATACCCTGCACCATACAAACGGAGGAATTTCCCACGTCCGTGACAGTCCTTCAAAGTTTATAATATCGCTGCCTGTAGGTTTCGTATTCTATTCGAAAAGGTCCTTATAATAGCTTTGACTATGATATCTCGAACCTTGGAACAGATATTCGGTACGAGGTCAAGCTAGTGGTCAGTTTCGCATTCGTTCAGTGTACCAAAAGATGCCCTGCAGCTACCGAGTTCGTTGACAAGACGATATATGCGTGTGTATTAAAAATGGAGAACTTTAGACTCGAAGGATCCTCGGGATTCTTGCGGATGAACTGAAAACACGATCAAACTTGACTAACTATTCATTACCTGTCACTGGCAATTAGCAACGTTATAAATATCGTATGGAAATAAAAGATATCCACGTGGTCCGGCTGCGGGCCATACCGCGGTCTTATTTTTTCCTCTCCGACGAACTCGGCGAAGATAAACCAAAAATTTTGGAATCATAATTTGCTGAAATGTGCCGATTTTTCCGATTCTTTGAAACGATATAAAACGTCGCGCAAGATCGTTGCTCCGATTTGGTAACCCGAATGATATTTTCCTTTGTCTCGCTGCAGTTCCTTGAAAAGGAAAACTTCCGCACGGTTTTGCGTAATTTTTTAATGAATTTTTAGTATCCCTCATTCAGTTGCGGGATTTTTCGCACCACGTAGCTGCGAAGTGGGATACCTGCGGGTTCAATCGAGCAAAATAAAAAATAAGAAAAAAAAAAATCGAAAACTACGAGTCTGCCCGTGCAGCTTGAGATTCGCGAGACTGCAGCAGCAGCAGCAGCAGCATCTCGGTGTGGCTGTGGGGGCGACTGAGGGGAACCCCCTTCGGCGGAGAGAAAGAAGAGAATAAGAATAAGAAGAGGAAGAAGAAGAAGGAGAAGAAGAAGAGGAAGAAGAAGAAGAAGGAGGACGAGGAGGAGGACGAGGGGATTCACGGGGAATGGCCATGAACCATTTTCGCCCTTAGAGCAGCGTCGAACGACGCGCCGCGCCGTGCCGCGAGCCCGGCGAGCACCGTACAACACAGACAAAATAAAAATGAAGCGAAAACCAGCGGAGAACGCGCGGAGCCGAACTTCCAGTCTGCAAGTCGGAGAACGGATCGCTGCAGGACCAGGGGGACCGATCGCTGAGACCAAGACCAAGACCAAGACCAAGACCGCGAGACTATGGACTCCGGAGGCAATGGACAGCGGCTGGAGAGCGTCATCTCTCTCGCCTACACTACATATGCATACTCTTTATATTCACTATTTATTAAAGAACTTAATTGATCGTAGATGGTGGCAGGGGGAGGATAGGGGGGGGGGGGGGGGGGAGGGGACCGGTACCGATCTATATTAGGTGTATATAGGTATGTATATAGGTATATATATTTACGTGGCTATAACCACGACAAGAACGCTTTGTAAAAAGTGGTTTTCTTGCGGGCTCCTGCGCAACGGATTCGCTCTGATTGAGGCGAGAGAGTAGGTACGCATACATGTGAAAAATTCCCTCTTCCATAATACAATATCACGTTTTTTTTTTCTTCTCTCTCTTCAATCTTCAGACGTATTGTATTTCCGAGAATTTCTGTGCCTTTTCTATTTTTCAAGTTTTTTTTTTCTGGAATCTTGATCAGTTTCCTTTTTCTTTTCATATAGATATCAACGATTTGGACGTATCGATGTAAGCCATATACATATATTAGACTTATCGGTACTTTATACTTGTATATTTTGTTCCAAAATTCTCATACATTTTTTTTGAATGAAGAAACAAAAAAAAAAATCTATTCCCTTCAGAGGTATCTGATCGAAAATTTTAGGATATATTTGTAAATGACCGATCCGTTTCACTTGGAATCGTTCGGATGTTTTCAATTAAGTATTTGATCAGTGATTAGTTAATGTTAACGAAAATTTATGCTCGAATATTGTTATCTATAGTGTCTATTGTTCAAGCAATAAAATTTACTCTGGAATATTTCACGATTTCTTTGATAAAACGATCTACGAGTATTTCCCGATTTACAGAACAGCTAGATACAATCGTCGTAGAGCTATCGGTACAGGCGATGTGAAGGATGATGGAATAAACGATAGAAATATATAGTAACTGATATTATTACTTAGAGATTATCGGAATAAGGAACCGTTGACGATTTTTTGTTTTTCATGTTTTTTAATTAACTGAATGAACTCGATGAACTTTGCTTCCACGAATTATTTCGTACGGACTTTGAATATATACCGTGTCATTTGTGTAGGTATATGAATTCCCATAAGGCAGTAAACTTTGGCTTCGATCAGCATTCCCAATGATCAAGAAACTCTAAAGATTCGTAAAATTTGTATCGCGGATTCCTAAAACTCTGAAAATATTTCGGGACATTTGAAACAGGTGTTCTCATTGGCAAAAGATCGAAAATCGAGTTTTTAAATATCCGATTTAGATGTAGCTGGTTTTTAATATTCCAAATTATATTCTCTGATCGTCGCCTGGATTGATTTAGCTCGGCGTTATAAGGTTTAAAAAATTAGGAACAATCAAGCGACTATTGTGCTCCAATTTGACAGGAACCGGTCGAGTGATGGAAACAGCTTTGCCTATCTAGAAACGTTAGTCGTATAACGACTCGAATTACATCGTGGGCCTATTCTCTCCCTTCTCCCTTCTCCCGCCACCCTCTTTCCTCTTTTCTCCTTCCTCCTCATTCCTCCCTCTTTTCTATCTCACTCGTTTATTTTCCTCATCTCGTTCTTCGGAGTTTGGCCAGCCTCTTACTCGTCTGCACCATAGAGTCTGGAGCTGGTATAACGATGACGTAATAGCTCGACGCACATGTGTATATCGCTATTTCCAAGAATAATTTGATTATATGCGAAACTTGCAAGGAATTTACTGGCATCCTCTCCGGGCTCCGAGCTCCGAGCGTTTCTCGTTAGCAAACCGTATCGTTATTTCTTGCATAGCGATCTTCCGAATCGATCAGATCGGGTCACCACCAGCTCACGGCATCCAGAGGCCGGATCGAAGTCACGAGTTTTCAACAGCTACGAACGGTCCAAATTCAGAATTTTTAGTGTATTTCCCCGAAAGTCTGCATAGTCGATTTATTCAATCGAAAGACAGAAGAGCTTCAAAATTCCGAAAGCCAAGGATCCGAAAGGTCGAAACTCCGGAACTTGAAATTGACGCATCGAGCGTCATGTCTCTTCATTAAATTTTAGGATTATCGGACGTTCGAGGTCTTGGACTTTCCGAGTTTTGAACCATCTGCATTTTGGAAAAATTCTAAATCGTTAAAAATTCAGAACCCTTGCCTTAAAAAAAAATTAGTTAATGGAATGTTTCTTCGAAAGAAGATTTAGGTAAGTATTCGTACCCTCTCCAGACGATATCGAGTTGATATTGAGTTCCAAATGGAGCGAGAGAGTCGTCATAGTAAAAATGTATCGTCAACTTTAACAAACGAAGTTTTTTTTGTTCCCGGGCAATAAAGCAATCGTTAATCTTTGTCAGGCTGTGGGGGCGAGATTAAACGAGACGCCGATTCTCAGATTGAACGACTTACCGCAGCGTGTCTTGTCATCGCAATTCCCTCGCCGCGATTTTCTAATAAAACGATTAAGATGCGGGGTACAAGCTGTGATACCGCGTGAAAGTGCCTAACAGTGTTCTCCGTAATTTCTCGCTGCTGCAGCAGCAGCAGCAGCAGCTCTCCCGCTACATCCCGCAACCTTACAAATATTTATCTTCTTTTTTTCACCCTGTTTTTTTTTTTTTTTGATTTTTTTCTCTCTTGGAAAATTAATCTCTCCCAGGATCATCCAGTTAATGAGAATATAATCTCTTATGTGCGTGGGCTCACTCGTTCGCCAGGATATATCTTCGCCATATTCTCCCGTATACATCTGCACAATTTTTCTACACTTATATACAGATCTTGTTTTTCTGAAAAACAAATTCTGTATAATATAAGCTATCGCTCAACTTTATCCACAAAATATTTTAGCTTGACAAATATTTTACAAATTTAGTCAAGTTTCAAAACGCTATACATGGAAATATCACCCATTTTAATTTCAACTGTTGTTCTATAGTTTCAGATAACGACTCCACAGCGATACACTTTGCTCTTTGTACTTTTGAATCGTCGATTATAGTTTGAGTATCGTTCTACAGTTTTCTGTTTCGCTTCAATTTTATACAGGGTGTCACAGAACTAAATTTCCGAAATGAAAGGTGTCCTAGAGGAGGTCGAACTGAGTAAATTGGCCCGAAGAACATGGGGTCTGCGAAGTCGCGTTCGCGAGATATCACAAGTTAAAAAAAAGTGTCGCTTTGCGCCGCGTCGAGGCGGCGCAAAGCGATACTTTTTTTTAACTTGTGATATCTCGCGAACGCGACTTCGCAGATCCCATGTTCTCCGGGCCAATTTACTCAGTTCGACCTCCTCTAGGACACCTTTCATTTTGGATATTTAGTCCGTTTTGGACATTTAGTCCGTTTTGGACATTTAGTCCGTTTTGGACATTTAGTCTATTTTGGACATTCAGTCCGTTTTGAATATTTAGTCCGTTTTGGACATTTAGTCCGTTTTGGACATTTGGTCCGTTTTGGACATTTAGTTCTGGGACATCTTGTATACCGTTGAAAAGTTTTTGGATTAATGATATTGTGGTACGGTGTTGCAGTTGGAAGTGCAGTGACGTAAGTATATGTACCGAATATATAAGTATGTATGTATAATGCATATGTATATATTCTAATTGCTTAAAATTAAATAAATTTCAAATAATCGACTAAATTGCCTTCCAAGGCGCTGCAGTTAGACGAATTGTGCCAATTGACATACGATTTAAAGACTCAAAGACGGAATGATTAACGTTTACAATGGGAGGCCTCACAGGAAGGCTTCCATCACCGTTGATTTAGCTTCATTAGTATTCTTATTAATAATTTCACTAATTGCCGTTTGGGGAGTTAATTGTCTGACGTCTGGGAACTTCTGGCTCACGACGATCGCCTGCATATACGATCATAGATATTTCACCCGAAATCCAAGTCGCTGTAGTCTAATAGCTGAAAGCACGAGGGGTTCGAAAGCCTCGTGAATTGTACAAAAAACAAAAAAAAAAATATGTGATACCGTAACGATTTCGACAGAAAGAAATCGATGAAATATGAAAAGAAGATTCCAGACAGACGTATAAAGACAGACAAGCTTAAGCTTCGGCTTTGTTATGACAACGTGGATCTTCGCGGTACGTTCTTCTGCCACGACTTGTCGAAATATTTTCCCCTTTTTTTGGTTACCGATTTAAATTTTCGGCGAGTTGATCTCCACTGTTTAACAACGTCTGATTTACGTGGCGCGCTATAGCGTGAAACGCGAAATGCACAATCAAGCATGCCGTGCCCCTAAAGCTTTCATTATCCACGGCTTCTTTTGGCGAGGTAGTTTAGTCCTGAGTTAAACCTAAGGTCCCCGTCGATTGGCCAGACACAGGAGAATTGGCAGGAATGCAGTTTGCAAGGCTATACGCTAACCCGCGAGTTGCAGCTGAGAGCAAAGGTGGCGGGCGATCGTTTCTTGATAACACGTGCCTCCGAACTGCATGGGCACATACCTATATGCAGGCGAGTTTTAGCTTTTCTGCACCCCGGTGCGGTTCGGAGTATAGGTAGGTATAACAGGTCGATCGTATTTCACGGTCAATTTTTATTCATTTCAATTATATCGGGCTGCGAACTTTGGGATAAACTTCGGAGTCCTCCGCTCCGGTCCTAAAGTCCTCGAAACTTGTCTCGTTCTAAATTCACTTCTCAGTTTTACTCCCTTGACAGAATTTCGGTAGCGAAATCAGTAAATTGTTCTAACAGGTGGGAGTGGGTGATCCGCGAGGTCTTGTGTCACGAGTTTGTCGACGTCTTGGCGGGGTCTTCATCCCCACAAGTTGTATACATATAATCTGACCCAGATCCCCGAGTCTAACCGAGTAAGTGAGGTCTAACAGGGAGTCGGAAGGGTCGGGGATGGAGACGGAGACTGAGACTGAGACTGAGACTGAGACTGAGACTGAGACTGAGACTGAAGGCGGTAGCTGGGGGACGAGCGAGGAGGAGAGAAAAGGAGCGGAGAGGAGAAGAGGAGGTCTCGAAAGCACACAAACAAAATATAACAGCGCCAGTTACAAGGAAGGTTGCCCTGCCCCACCGAGATGAGGAGGGCTTGCGGAGGACGCGGGCGAGGACGTAGCGAAAGAGGACCGGGAAGGGAAGAGGGTGTACCCTCTTGAAGCATGAATGAATTACGGAGGGCAAGAGAGGGCCGTGTTCATTCATTCGCTTCTTAGCGGCCTAGAAACCCACAAAAAGTGTATCTCTCAAACCAACGGCGTAGCACCGCTTAAACCAACCCGTGGCAAACCGACTCCTATACTCCAGGAGGAACCCTAATTTCTCTTGTCTTCTTACGTCCACCGTTCAACACCGCAACTCCTTACATTCCTGTTGAACGACTGGTAAGCTCGCCACTCGCCGTGCATACTAATTCTTCCGAGCGGGTACTCACGCCTTAAACGAAGGTATTTTTTGAAGACTGGTGTGTGTCCAAGTCGGTCTCGATCAACCAGTAGATACCCAACCTTTTGAACCAAAATCGAGTAAAACTTGAAAGCCGTGAGTCATCGGGTCTCGGAGTTAGACGCAGTCAACGTAAAAGCACTTAATGCAACGACTTGGATCCACCGTTGTTTCGATTTTGGATATTCGGGTCTCTGATTGTTCAGAAAGCTGACCTGGATTTGATGGATGGACGTCTTTTCAAAAGTAGAAAATTAAAAACCGTTCCAAAAAAAGTTTGCCAACTTGAAAACTTGGCAGTAAAATAATTGATCATTCGAGTCACGTTTGCAGTATCAAAAAGTTATCTGTTCATCGGGCAGAGCTCTTGTTTTTGACCAATTAAAGGCCCGAATATCTAAAATCGAAGCATCGGTTGATCCAAATAAAGTGCTTTTACTTTGACTGCATCCAACTCTGAGACCCAATGACTCACATCTCCCAACTTTTTTACTCGATTAAGCTTCAAAAGATTGTAGAACTGCTGTGATAAGACTGAAAGATTGAAGAACAATCGGCACACATTGCAGTCCTTAATGGATAACCCTATTCAAGGTGTGTTCACTCTCTTGATCATTTCGTGATTCATTAAAGCGTTGCAACAAATAATTTTCGATAATGGATACCGTCACGTTTCAGATTTTTTACGACGGTCCAGAAACGGAATTCTTACGTAGAAATCTATGGTCGAATAGAGCATATTTAACTGAAATTTTTCTGTTGTGTTCTTTTATCTTTATAATAAGGATGTATGAGATTTGGTTATCGTTATCGTTCCCGAGGCGTGATATCCCGCGTCTTAACATAACGTTTCTGGTTAAGAAACGATGATAAAGAATCGGCTACAGGTTGAGTCCGCGCGGTTGAACCGTTGACCTAGGTCAGTTATCGCCCGGCACGACCCACTTAGGATTAACTTGGGATCTTTTCAGAACCCTCAGCCGTGGTCTTCGATTCGATTAGGTGTGGATTTGTTACGGGACGATGAAAAAATGAATTGGTATTAAACGGATTCTCTTGTATTAGGGGTTTCCTTCGGCAAGGCTCCTCGAAGGGATCTTGTAAGGACGTTACCCGAG
This sequence comes from Macrophya alboannulata, assembly GCA_949628255.1. Taxonomy (NCBI): domain Eukaryota; kingdom Metazoa; phylum Arthropoda; class Insecta; order Hymenoptera; family Tenthredinidae; genus Macrophya; species Macrophya alboannulata. The sequence continues at coordinate 637,230 of OX451208.1, forward strand.
CTGGTTACGTCATAATCCACTTATCCTTTTCATCGATCGATCGCCGATGGTGGTGGCACACTTTTTCCACCTACATATACTATATACCTACACACAAACCTATATATACCCGAATATCTTTCTTTCGACTCATCCTCTGAACGCGGGATATATGCCTTCGCCTTCTTCAAGCCTCTCTGCAGATAGTCGAGAGTTTATCAATCGGTGAAACCTCGACGTGTAACGTCTTCATGAAACCTTAAAGAAGAAGAAGAAGGAGGAGGAGGAGAAGGAGGATTTCCCCGTATCATCTCGTGCCTTACAGCGGGATACTACCCGAGCCTCGGGACCATAAAAAACGAGGCTCGTTATACCGTGTTATTATAGATCAGAATTGGTATATCCACCAGTGGTTACCGATGATTGGTAAGTATTTTTAACTTTCTTTTTTCATTTTTTTAATCTCTTTTTAATTTTCTACCTCACAGTGGGTATAGGTATCAAGGTATGCACTGCTATAAGCTCGGTGATGCATGGGATAAGGTAATATATATTCGTGGTAATCGACGGGATGACGCCGCGGCGTAGATGGTTCCTCTATTTTCACCGCATCGCGGGTTGTAAAGCTAATAATATACAAAAGTGGTGGGAAAAGAGTAAGAAAAAGTGAAAGAAAATGTCGTACGAAAGGATCTGTTTCCGGGTGGCAGGAAAAGTGAGGAAAAAAAAAGAAATGAACCGAATAGAAAACACGAATCGATGCGGGGGGTTTATAGGTCAAACACCAATACAACGCTTGATATCGTACGGCTTAGCAGACGATCATCCCCGGATCCCGGTAATGACAAAAATATGATCCTTGCGGGGTTCGGGATGATACGGGATACGCGACTTAAGTAAGTCTCTACGGGCCAGAAAGTACGCCTCGTTTTTCCCTTCGTTCTCTCTCGATTTCTATCCCCCGAACCCCCTATACCTATCCGACCGGGATGAAGGATGGTGTCGGGGATTCGCACCGCAAAATATTACCGCCGGACTACCCAGAAACCGTAGAAGAGTAAGAGAGGAGGAGGATGGCTGAAGGATAAGGAAGAGAGGGATAAGGCGAGGGTAAACATCCTCTCGTCGGGAGTTCTTGCGCCTGAGACTTCGCAACCCAAACAACGCCACGTGTTTCCTTATTGTATAAAGGTCGCCGCGATGCGCCGGCGGACTCCCTTAATAATTCAATTCTCGATAATTCTTGGGGGCACGTTTTTTTTTTATACATAATCGGAAAATACCGTCTCTCACAAACGCGTGAATGTATGTACACATCATATAACCTTTACCGTTAATTCTACAAGCGAATATAACCGCGTCCTCGACTCGACTCGAGCGTCATTCTAATGCTGTAAAAAGCTCCAGATGCGAACTGAGCTTTTTGTACGTCTGCTAAGAGATACAGTATAGCCTCCAAGGATCGGCCCGAATGTGAGAATCTTTTTGCTATTTATCTAATCGAAGAGAAACCGTGGAATGAAACGGCGGGAATTTTACGCGTCTTTTAACCTACATGCTTTCATGTATAAATATATAGTATATAAATACTTATACCATCCGTGTATACATAGAGAGGTATGTGAGAACAAGTGCGGTCTTTGTCGGTGACGCGATAACCCGGTCGACGGTTTTCGGGATAAAACTACGACGTTATAACCTGCAGGGCGGTGGAGACGAGTAAGTAAAGCAAGTTGGTATAGGTATACGGATACACGTTGCACGATATTGTTATTACCTTAGATGGAAAGGTATTTAGAAATCCCTAATTACCGGCTATATACTGTGCACGTATATACTATATAGGTATATATGTATATGTATTTTAGTGATTTTCTGAATTGCATCAGGGCGCGCATGGCTTCGGACAAATGATGTCTTCGTGATGTAAACAAGATAATAGGTTTCTTTTTCTACTCACGACGTGAAGGATAATGACGATGATCTTGGCATTATAGTTCGACTATACGTAGAGGTTCTCAACCTGATATCATACTTCGGTTATATTTAAAGACTTGTTTGTACAGAGCTTGGATTTTCCCCGGTACATACCTACGTGTTGAACATCTTCGGACGGATCAGGGGTGTTATGCCTTTTGGTGAATTTTAAGAGGAATCGCGGGTGAACCGATAAACGTCTTTCATCTTCCGCCCTCCGTCGCTCGCTCGAGTTCATTCTCTCTCTCTCGCCACTCTCGTCCTTATATTATCATTAAAGAACATCGAAGCAATTTTAACGTCTTCTTCGACAGCAAAAAATGCGAGCCGCTGCCCTAGACTGAAGAATGATCGGCCAGGCGCCGACCGCCATCATTCTCTCTTTCCCCCTGTTATCCCCTTGGCCATCACTCTCTCTCGCTCTTTCTCCCGCTATGGTACTCTCCTGGACTCGTTAGATTCACCCCCAGATTAGGCCTCGTGCTATTATAGCTCGAGAGGCGGCTTGGTGTAGCGTGGTGATTCGAAACGTTGATGTATGTATGTATGTATGTATCTATATATATGCATCTATATACGTATAAGTATGCGTACGTATATACATATGTATCTATCTTCCATACCTATGTATACTATTATGGTAGTACATTATCTATACTTATGTATATAGACGGTGGACTTTGCCCGCCCGTATACATATTTGGAAATTGGAGAGAGATTATTCATTTATAGAAAACAAGATATAGAATTTCGAGCAATTTCGATTCGGGTTAGGTATACAGGGTGTCCCAGAACTAAGTGTCCAAAATGGACTTAATGTCCAAAATGGACTAAATGTCCAAAATGTCCAAAATGGACTAAATGTCCAAAATGTCCGAAATGGACTAAATGTCCAAAATGGACTAAATGTCCAAAATGGACTAAATGTCCAAAATGTCCGAAATGGACTAAATGTCCAAAATGAAAGATGTCCTAGAGGAGGTCGAACTGAGTAAATTTTCCCGAAGAACATGGGGTCTGCGAAGTCGCGTTCGCGAGATATCACAAGTTGAAAAAAAAGTATCGCTTTGCGCCGCCTCGACGCGGCGCAAAGCGATACTTTTTTTTTCAACTTGTGATATCTCGCGAACGCGACTTCGCAGACCCCATGTTCTTCGGGAAAATTTACTCAGTTCGACCTCCTCTAGGACACCTTTCATTTTGGACATTTAGTCCATTTTGGACATTTTGGACATTTAGTTCTGGGACACCGTGTATAGGAAACTTCATAAGATGAGGGTATATATTTGAACGAACGGAAATTATCCGAAGAATTTTTCAATTAGCGATTGATTCATCATCTTTTCAATTCTCTCAATATTTCAGGTCATTTTTAAGGAACTGATCGTACGTTCCATCCGCAAAAATATAGTTCCAATTCTTTGATTTTGTAAACTTATCGGACGTCGAATGTTCTGTGCAATATTTTCGCAAAACGGGAAGGCAGCTGATGTTTCAAGAATTTATTTTGCCCAATTGGTGATATTTGCCTTCACAGCGAGGATAAGATCTGATCGGATTTGAATCGTCCTGAAAAGGAACATCTATCGAATGAACGGTTAAATTTTGTGATACCTGATGTGAAAATCACTTGAGTATCACAGTCGGAAAAAGTCATCTTTATAATATAACCGACACTATATTTTTTTTTTTTTTTAAGGGAAGAAATTTTTGAACCGACGAGTTTCGCTTCTATATACGAGAGTTGAGATTCGGATGGATGTTAGAAGATATATTATACTTTCGGAGGGCGGTAACACTTGTTTGATTCAATTCCCGGAACCCGGTGCTCTCTCGGTTTTGCTCAATTTTTCCTTTTTACAAAAATCCAAAGAGGCTGTAGCTATTCGTTCCTGCAGTATCCGCTCGTCGTACATAACCGGCTAAAAATACCATATTTTGGGACCTTAATTTTCTACCGAAATGCCCAATTTTTTAAGTCAGCATTCACGATTTGATCCGTCACGCGTTGTTCGGTAATCCTCTCGAAGTATTGGCTATATTCGACTGCAGATTTCACCCGTTTAACTCTCCGGCGAATCTACCTGTTGCAATAAAACTCATCTCGTCGGATTCTAGCTACCTGGACAGAATAAGATCGGGATCCATTTCGTGGCATAATCAAGTGCTACCTGGCCGGGGATACCCGGGCGTCTCGTGGTAACTGGGTAAAAGGTGTCGTCGGACGAGGGCGTCGAGGAGGTCTGCGGGTCCGTAGCCACGCGACCAAAGCCCATCGCATCGCATCACCTCGAAGGAGCGAGCACCTCGATTGTGTCCCGAAAAAAGGTAAAAAAGAAAACGGAGCAGGCCTACTTTAATTCCGGCTATTATTGAAATACTCGTGGCGCGTGCCGAGCCGTTCCCTTGAGTATCCCGCAGGAGTCTCTTCGTCCGTTCGTCAACATGGGATAGGAAAAAGTTGGAAAGAAGACGAAGAAAATGAGGAGAAAAAGAAAGAAAGAAAGAAAGAAATCAAAAAAAGAAGAGTGGAAGGAAGGAAGGAAGGAAGGAATCAGGGAAGGGTGCGGGACGAGGACCCAGACAGATCCTTGCATGCAGGAATAAAAGTTCCTGGCAAAAAAAAAACAGATTTTGTTACCCAGCTATATGGAGACCAAAAATTTCGGGGCGATTCCCTTTCAAGACTCCGCAGAACCCTTGGAAAGGAAAAGAAAAAAAAGGTCAAACGATTAATGGGCACCGACTCTCTCTATTTATCTTGACCCTCCCTCGGACTGCACGCGATCTAAATGCTGTCTTACAGAAATTGAAGGTGTAGAAAGGTGGACTTTTCTCATCCACAAAAGAAAAAAAAAAACAACCCGGAACTCGAAAAACTTTTGGATTAATAATTCAGATGAATGAATAATACAAATGATGATACATCAATTTGTCCGGTTCAATTGTGCATCTAATTCATATCGTAATTAGGGTGTTTTGTCAACTCTTGAAATTTCCCACAATTATTTTGGGGAAAAACTTATATTTAACGGAAATTCACTCGGTGTTAGCTAATAGCTGCAGCCAGTTTGATAGCTGATAATGGCCAGTGATTTAAGTCCACCAAGTCCATGCAAACATCTTTCGACTGTGGCATGGCTCCCGTAGCTTACACGTCAAAATTTCTACGTATTCACGTGTCGAGAACGAGCTCGGAGATAACATTTCGATGGTCAAATTTCAGTCGTTATCTATCAGCCTTGTGCCACCAAAATCTGAACGGTTCAAGATTTTTTTTCACATTTTTTTGAACTTATTTTAATCCCCCTATAAGAAAGAGTGACACACAAGTTCGATAACTCTCGAACCAGTTGTTCGATTTTCACAAAATTTGGTACAGTGATAGTTTGAACAATTTTTCGATTTGGTATTAAATTTGAAAAAAATCGGTGCAGGGGTTTGAGAAATGGACGCAAAGACGTGTTTTTGAAAAAGTGTCAATATCTCATCAATCGTTTGTACGATTTCGATGAAATTTGTTTGGTTCCTACTTCTCGAGGCGACAAGCTCTTCAGCCAAATATGGACCAATTTGAAAATCAAATCCGAGACGGGTAGCTGTTTGAATTTTCATTCCAGGGACAGTTCGATAACCGGAGGATCGATTCGACTGAGATTTACTGTAAATTCGTGTTTTGCTGTAAGCATTACATTTCAAGGTGCAAAATTTTGGCCACGTTTTTGAATTCTCAATTCTCCGATGGTATAAAATGGTTTTACAGTTCATCTTTTTTCGCACTATTAGCTGTTACATCTCTCGCAAAGAATGCCAGTCTTCAGTATATCGCGATATGCATATATTCGCGGATTTCTTTTGATCTGTTCATTAGTTGGGTTTTCCCAAATATTTATGTTCCGAAGGACTAGGTACGCGTTTTGTTTGCTGTTTACATTCTAGCAGTCGATAGTAGACGTATGTATGTATATACATATATATGAGGTAGAGGGTATATACATACATTACTACCACGAGCGATTGCTGTATGGCTCAGATAAGACGAAAACTTTATCAACGCTGCAAATATTGGTTGCGCTCACCCCAAACTAGAGATTACAGAGAATTAGAAAATATATGTTTTCACTCTACATATACACTGCATATATATATCCGTTTGAATTTCATGTTAGCTAACTCCGCGCCCAGTCGTAGATATCGTTATCAATATCTGCCGCCGTGGAAGCGACAAGAATTAAGTATTCAAACGATGAGTGAGAAAAGAGGAGAAAAAAAACGGAGAGAAAAGACGTTGGAGAGAAAAGAAAAAAAAAAAAAAAATCAATCGATTTTCCCGAATAAAATTGATGATTATATCGGTTTCGTGCGTTAGTATAACGGGATAATCTATTGTTTAGCCGAACTACTAATCGAGCTTTTAAAATATTCAGGTGAAAACTTACTGCTGACGTTATTACCGACAAACACGGATAATGGCATGATAATATTAGTGCTATTACTGCAGCCAGCAGGCGTATAACGTGCCTATACACGAGGTTTGTGTATCGTAATTCGTGAGACATTAGCGCCTTGTAAACTTGAATGTCAGAGTACCCACCTTATACCGTGTTGGCATCTCGTTAGGTATAAGGATACACGTACGTGTACTTTACACTCGCTATATACATATATGAGACTTCGTTAAGCTTCACACGCGATTAAAACGAACTTTCGATAAACCCGCAACGTACTTTATAAGTCTATATGGGGTATTCGATACCAACTCGACCTGGCCGTGACCCTCGACCTCTCAGATCTGATCCACGATTTTTTGGATCATTTTTCTGACTCTAAATAGTAACTAGAATTTGTTTCAGATTTTTCAAAATAAATTTGAGCGTGTCGTGAATTTTTTAAGTTTCTTTTTCAACACCTCGATGGTCGTGATCGAAAAATCTGAAAAAACTCTCAAAAATTCTGCGTCCGAGACGAAAATATCTGACCCAATATTCAAAACGTCTGGACTTTTGCTTTGCTTTGAAAATTTTGAGATAGAAAACCACACTTACATCATATGAATTGACTTGATTTTTTCGGTCACTAGCTTAGATAATGGTAAATCATATCGATCGATTATCATTCGATGGACGATTATATCTGAACTGATATAAATTATAATCACCGAAATATGAATAAGATTGTTTCGGTCTCATTAGCCCTTGGCTTTTGAGAACGGTCCGGGTTGAACTTTGTGAATGTTCCGATAGCTGCTGCAGTTATCGCATTTCTCACGGTTTGGTGACTCAGTAAATCTGATTATCTAAGACGAACGCGAAGATTAGATTCTTACGAATATAATCTACTATAGCCGTGCTGCCGTGGCTATCACCTATACGAACGACCAGAACGAGACTTGTACAAAATTTTATTTACGACAGACGTGGAATTATTATCTCAAACTTTTCAAGGATTTACTTATAATTATTATAAAACATACAAAATTCCTAGAAAAAAAAATCATTTTTTTCCTTAAGGCTAGTGTGAAACACATGTGAGCATCATCTAAGCTCCGCGATATTTATAACTGGTAAATGCATGCATGAAAGAATTGCGTTGTATTAGTTTCTTTAATCTTTTCACGGTGGTCTGCATCGAGAATGATTTGAAAAACTAGGTAGGCATCTTATCAATCTTCGTTTGATTGTCACTCAGAAGAACTAGTTTCAGCGTTTTCTTATTCTTTTTTTGTTTTTTTTTTTTTCCTTTCTTGTTCCAAAAAATCTTCACCGCAGTGGGAAAACTCCGTCCTCGTCGTAGTTAGACACGTGACACTTTTTCAATCTATCAACTCGTCTTTAATTGGAAGTATATAAGTTACTTCAGAGAAAACAAGAGAAAAAAATTTAAAAAAAAACTTGAAATCCGAAGCTGTCGGCTCCAGCATTTCGATATTCAAAGCATATATTTTCCTAGGGCTGTAGGTATATGGTAGGTGTAAAAATGCATCCACTGGTTCTCTGCAGGTCTGCATCTAGGGGCACTGCATCCGTTGAAATTCGAAGAGTTAAGAAAACTATGTGAAAAAAGACGGAATACTCATGGGGTTGGGTTTGCGAGAGAGACGCAAGGGTTGGAAGCCTTGCCTTGAAGGTATAACGGGATTTTCTACCTGGCCTTGGCCTCACTCCCACGACTCTTCGATGAACACGATATTCCCTGCAAACGGAGATATATACATATATATATACCTACCCATGTATACATATACAATGCCAGTAGTTCGCTAGGAGCCTCTAGTCCTCCTGCACGGAGGCTTCATCCCGTAGAAGCTGCGTAGCTGCAGTATAAGCCATGGGAAAATCGAACAGATGCAGATTGACTCGCTTTTGTATGTATAACCAGAGTAAACTAGAGAAATAACAACGATTTGTTCACCCCTTGACTTCCGGTATTCGTAACCATATCCATGCTGGAAATTTCTACTCCCACGAATTTTTTTACAAATTTTTAGAAAATTCCGAACAGTTTATGGTTTTTAATTGAAAATTTAACATTTTTTGTGGGTAGTCAGATAAAAAAATTGTAGATTTCCGAAATTTTTCATACGAAAAATCGTAGATTTTCGTCAGTTTTCATACAAAAATATTCTCGAAAATATTGTAGACTTTCGTGGTTCATCATACAAAAATTTTTACAGTTTCGAAGTTTTTGAGACAAAAAAAATTGTAGATTTTTACAGTTCAACATACAAAAAATTCTACAGTTTCGAAGTTTTTCAGACAAAAAAGAAAATTGTAGATTCTCGTAGTTTTTCATTCAAAAATTTGTAGATTTTCGCGATTATTCGTACAAGACATTTTAGATTTTCGGAGTTTTTCATACAAAAAAATTGTAGATGCTCGTAATTTGTTGGTATACAAAAATTTGTAGATTTTCTAGTTTTGTCATATAAAAATTTGTAGATTTTCACGATTTGTCGTACAAAAAAATTGTAGATTTTCACGATTTGTCGTACAAAAAAATTGTAGATTTTCGGAGTTTTTCATACGAAAAATTGTAGACTTTAGTAATTTTTCGCACAAAAATTTATAGATTTTCACGGTTTTGCATAGAAAAAATTCTAGATTTTTCCAAGTTTTTCCATACAAAGAAAAAATTGTAGATTTTACTAGAAAAAAGGCTGAAATTTCTTATAGAAAAACCAGGAAAAGTAACAATTTTCCTAACAATTCGTAGAAGTATTTTTACCAAGGTAGGTACCGCATGATCGTGGCCGGAAAAATGACGGTGAGAGTTGAAAGACAATGTGATGATGCATCAGGAACACCTTACCGACCTACCACAGTTTGTGAGAGGAGAGAAAAAAGGAAAAATAAAGAAAAAAAGAAAATGAATAAAAAAGACGAAAATTTAACGACCGGAAATGGTCGTCATTCTTTATCGCCTGGCTTTATTTCCTGAGATGTATTTCTCGATATATATACTATTATCCTCCGATTTCTCGATGAAGGAACAGAACAGCTCGAGCTGACAGAGAATACGAGTATATACACCGAACTAACTGCCGCGAGAGTGGGAATATACGTTCACAGGCTTCGTCATTACAGACGGTGACTCAGACCGAAAACCAGTTTGATATTCCTCTTATTTTAATACCACTAAGTATATTATATTAGATTTTATATAGCTACGTATGTATCTATGTATGTATGTATGTACATACGATATATACATAGTGTCATTGATTATAGACGCGGAGGATAATGGCAAATAATTTTATAGTCTGCGAGATGAAAAATTATAATCGGAAACTGAAACGAGATGCGAGCTTTCGTTTCACTGCAGTCGCAAGCTCCGAGTTTTGTGTACAATAAAAAGAGAGAGAGAAAAGAAAAAAAAAAAAAATGTAAAAATGAAAAAATGAAAAATCTATCGACGTGGAAATAAATTTCAATCGACACTGATTGCTGCTGATTCATACGCTGTTTGCTTTCGAAAGTTTAAAAATTCTACAAGGATGAATAGACGTTTTCATAGAAAATTCACCGCATAGCAAAATGCAACGCGGGGAACAGTTCGCTATACATGGGGCGGGTTCGGTCGAGGGTATAAGGAAAGAGCATTATCCGTGAAACTAGCAAATCTCCGGGGGTTGAATTAGAGTTTTACAATTTTTTCGAATCATGGAAAAACCGAGTTGAATGAAGGAATTATATCGTGTTTTTTTTTCTCTCTCTCTCTTTTTCGGGGGTGGGAAAAAGTTTTACCAAATCGTCGAGGAATTTCTATATACAACGAAAAAAAAAAAAAAATTAAAAAGGTAATAAAATAAAACTGCTCACCTTATTCCTCGTCAAACGTTTACGAAGAAGAAACGAATTATCTCAAAAGAAGAAAAAATGAAAAAAAATTTATTTGCCGAATAATTTTCGCCTTGTTATAAAATTGGCGAATTTCTCTTTTTTTTTTACTTTTCACGGTGCAACGTTGACGACCGTCAGTGACAGCCTAATTCTTGTTTATACCTTGATCAAAATGGGAATGACGTCCCAAGGTTCGTCTTACCTATAATAACTAAGAAATCAAAGTCAATTAACAACACGACACCCACGATATTCGTGATATTATACGTCTTATATACCGATTTGAATATAACTCGGAGGAATTCAAAACCGAAAAAAAAAACCAAATATCAATATTAAGATATTATCATAATAATAATTATTCCGAATGCAACAGATTTAATTATTTCTCACGGTTAAAGACAGTCAGAGGGATTTACGAGTATCATATAGGTATGAGTATATATGATTCCTGTATACGAGAAAATGAACGTGCACGACCACGCGCTCGGGAGTTCCGTGAACCGCGAAATTCCATAGGGACAGAATCATCTTTAGCGACCGCACGGAAGCCTCGCGGGCCTATATCTCGAATATATTTCATCCTTTAAGCGTTCTTTAGTTATTTTTCAAGGTAAAATGTAACAGCAACTTTGCAGCCGCTGTATACGTCCAACTAAAATCCAAAGCTCATATTATATCTTTTGACATAGCGTGCCGAAAGTTCTACTTTTCACGACTGTTTAAGGGAACCAGTACGGCTTGGTTTTGGAAATTCGGAGTACACCAAAATCCATTTATTTGTCAGCCAAAGTTCATTTCACACCAAAAAATAAAATTTTTCTTTGAAAACCTTTTTCGTAAGGTTTTAGGCACATCGTTGTTCCGATTAAGGTCGTTGAGGGCTCATTTTGTTCAGAAAAGAAATCCTCATCGTGTGAACCAAGGAATTTTTTTACAATTTCGTGTTGGCCAAGTTATTTGCAAATTAGTGGCCCGAATATTGCAAATTTCTGATAATTGACCGTAACTTTTCACCCGAATTTTTTTTACCGATCCCTACGTTGATAAGATGTAGAATTGCTGTCTGAAGAAAGCAAGACTTTGAGAGTTTGAATTGGACCAACGATGTGCCTGAAACCTTACGACAAAGTTTTTCGAAGAAAATTTTTTTTCTTCATGTGAAACAAACTTTGGTTGACATATAAATAAATTTTGGAGTACTCCAAATTTCCCAAACCAAGCTGTACTGGTCCCCTTAATTGCGAGCCGAAAGTAGCAGTTTAAGGCACTGGCCGCGTAATATCAAGAGACTCGGTAGAGTCTCGCGCCAAGTACATTGACTTTACTGCACGGCTAGCACTTTCCCGCACGGCAACAGCCATCAAAAACAGAACTTTCGCAACTTGTGCGGATGGTTACTTTTTACCTACTTTCCGCACTAGTTGCGTAATGTATGTACTATTATTTTATAGTTGTTCCTGATCAATATTTTTCTAACCTATGATACTTTTGGTACTTGTTAGAAAAAGGAATTGCGCGGAGTCAGAAACTCGCGTTTAAAATATAAATATATAATAAAGTCGATATGCTTCAGAGAAGATCGAGATGCAATTCGATCCTTTTGGTCCTGTATATACGCGGTCGGTAAAGTTGGTAGTCGTTGAGTTTTTGACGTGAATGAGGTGACAGGCATTGTCCCACGTGTCCTCCCGCAGGACCGTATATATACTATATATATATATATACACGCTTCTTTGATCATATAATATGCCTAAGCGTGCAGTGCGGTGCCTTTAATATTATTCTTTACTTTACCTTTTTTTCTTAGTTTCTTTTTGTTTTTTGTTTTCTCTTATTTTACCATTCCTCATCCCATCTCTATATACGTATACCTATATACCCTTCGCTCTCTTTCTATTTCTCTCACTCTCTCTCATACATATATACTTCTGCGTGATTGAATGCCGTCTGTTACGCACATGGGTTTTACTTAAAACCACTTCAACGAGTCACTTTTAAACTCTTTTCCACCGAATGACGTCTTCCTATTATTATTATTATCATTATTGTCGCTTATCCATACGGATCGAATCGTTCGTCCGATAATTTTCTCACAAATTTTTCAAACGACTTTCCAAAAAGACTTCAGAAGAAAAAAAAAATCTGTCAATTATTTAGATTTTGTAATACATTCAAACGCACTTACCAAATATTCCAGAATTTTAGCAATTTTTTGGAATCGGATGCAGAAATTTTTGCAAAAAAAAAAGCAATTTTCTTTTTGCCTTTTTTGTTTTCTAACAAATGAGAAGAAATGATTTTTCGACGCTTCTGAGACATCGTTATCATTGAGGTGATAAAAATGATCAGCGGATGAACACATTTCCGTTGTACGAGGTCTGTACGTGTTGGTTGAAAGTTGAAAGTTGAAAGGGCGCGACGAGATGCGAGGTGTTTCACCTGTAGGTGCAGGTAGGTATGGTACAGGTATATGAATTTGGTGGAAAGTTGGCAAGCCGACTCGGCGTATCCTCGGGTCAAAGGCTTTGTCAAGAACGTTGGGTTAATCACACCTAAGCTACCGACGAAATTAATTAACGCTAGATGAGTAAGCCTGTGATTAAATCGCCTTCAAATCACCGGCCGTATAATGAATATTCTAGTACTAATCAACTCAAGCGCATTCCTTACGCAATTAAATTCAATCTGACCGTATATATATATATTATATATATGTATATGATATATTATAGACGTACATTATATACTGCAGCATGTATACAGGTTTTCTTACCTATCCGTACTACTTCAACTCTCAAATCCTACCATCAACTGATTCAAGGACACGGAAACAGATCGTTACGTTTAACTGTTCAGTTTTTGAGGGAACCAGTACAGCTTGGTTTTGGAAATTCGGAGTACTCCAAAATGCATTTATTTCTCAGCCAAAGTTTATTTCAAATCAAGAAAAAAAAAATTTTCTTTGAAAACCTTTGTCGTAAGGTTTTAGGCACATCGTTGTTCCGATTAAGGTCGTTGAGGGCTCATATTGTTCAGAAAAGAAATCCTCATCGTATGAACGAGGGGATTTTTTTACAATTTCGTGTTGGCCAAGTTATTTGCAAATTAGTGGCCTGAATATTGGAAATTTGGATAATTGACCGTAACTTTTTACATGGATTTTTTTTTTCCGATCTCTACGTTCATAAGATCAAGAATTGCTGTCTGAAGCAATCAAGACCTTGAGAGGTTGAATTGGACCAACGATGTGCCTGAAACCTTACGACAAAGATTTTCAAAGAAAATTTTTTTTTTATGTGAAATAAACTTTGGTTGAGAAATAAATGAATTTTGGAGTACTCTAAATTTCCTAAACCGAACTGTACTGGTCCCCTTAATAGAATCGTAATTAAGAGGACTATATAAACCATTGAAATAATTTTTGGAAAAATATTCCATGGACTCAGTTTCTTTCGTAGCTAGTTACTTGGATGGACTTTCATGAATAATTAGAAATTATTTCAGATTTTATGGAACCTTGTATCGCATAGATTTGTATTAGTCTATCGAAGAAAAAGTGATTTTCGCAACATACAAGTCACATCGTTTTTCAAAACTTTTTGATATTTTGAGGGAATATTCTAAAATATTGTCATTTCAGGGCAAATCAATGATATATAGAGATAGGGTCAGGCTTCCATCGTCCTGATCCCGTGACGCACTTTTTTTCTCAACGTCTGCAAAGAAATGGATTAAAAATCAAAAATTTTCATATCCAAAAATTGAATTCATCGAATATCTATATTGGTCAGCCCCAAAATTACATTGATCACGATGTAGAATATTTCTTCCAAATTTGACAAAGTTTAAGGTACCCTACAGCTACGACGACCACTTTTTCTTCTATGCAAGAGGAAGCCTCATAAAATATAAGAATAATTTTGAACCGTGTCTCAAAATGGAAAAATGATCAGTTGTGAAAAGACTGAGTCTGAAAGATCGAATCGTGCAATTAACATAAATAATAATAATAATTGATGAAAATGTAGATAATTTTCTTTGGATATTCGCCATTGAATTTGTGAGCATTGGGAACGGTTGTGTAAGTTTTTCGTTTTCTTCCTTTTTTTTTTTTTGTTCCGTTTTTTTCCTTTTTCCTCATTTTCTTTTTTCTTTGAAGATTTTTGTAGAATTCTGGCGCCGCGACGCGGGTGGTGTGCTTCCTCCGGCTAAGTCCAGCCTACTTCGGTCCCTCTTTTGTTGACGTTCCGGAGTAGCCATTCAGCCATTGTTGTGCCGATGTAACACATTGCAGAAAGCATTATGTACAGTATATGTATGTATATATATATACCTATATATGTATAGGTTTATATATACCTAAACCGTGTAGCATATCACTTGGCCATTGCAAATCGAAGCGAATATAATATATAGGTATATATATTTTTTCGGGATGTTTGATCTTGGACATACAATGCGAATGAGGGAGCTAGCTTTGTTTCAATCATATCTTTAGGTATATACATTCTTCGAAGATCAAAAAATTGAAAATATACGTTTTAGTATTACAGGTACGTTTTTATTTTGTCTTTTTTCTTTGGTTCGTCGGATATCGACGAAAATCGCAGCTTTTACAGAAAACAAGACCTGGAGAACTCGAACTTTTCGAAAATTCACGGCGATGAAAACTGAAGAAATGAGAAAAAAAAAAAAACCTAAAATTTTATTAAATAATGCCTTTTTTTGCACGCCTTAGAGCAATCAGTCATTTAGGTTGGGTTCTATTAACGTTCTGAATTCCAGCATCACAATAAAATATTTGCTTTTCAGCCACTCTGTTTGTATAGGTGCAGGGGCTCAAGGTCTTCTGTCTTTTTTTTTCCTCTTTTTTTCCTCTTTCTCGTTCTTTTTTTCCCCCCTCTCTTTCTCTTTCTCTATCTCTTTCCCTCTCTCTGTTACTCTTCTCTTTTTCGTGCCGCGGATCTTTCATCTCCAGTCAGCGGCGTATACGCGTCTACTAGCATTTCTGAAAATATCAGTTCAAAACAACACGTGGTTGTTATACACCGCGCGCGTTATTGCTGTACCAAAACTTACGCGTTTAGTTTCATCTCTTCGTCGTCATGTGTTAGAGGGACTTCTTCGGAAGCACACGTGGCGGCCAATCTGCGTCATATAACTTATAGAAAAACAAAAAAGCGATAATATTTTACAAAAGTATAGAAGAATCACACTGTGCAGGCTTCACTCACGATACAACAACTTTCATATATCGTTTAGATACAAAATTGATTATTTTCTATTAGCGGCAGCCATTACTCATTCATTACACCGAGCCACGATCGATTAGCAAGAATTTTCACTCGCAGGAAAAATTAAATGCAGACTAGAATTTGAAGATAAGATTGTGCATGTAGTGAAATCCTGATCTGCACCTAAAAGTGAGAGTCTTGTCCGTTTTTGGGGAAGTTTAGGGGCGAACTAGACTTTTGAAATTCTATTCTGAACCTCGACTAAATTTTAGAATTCAGAGAAACTTCGTGATTATGCAGTTTCGATCTATACAGCTCCGCAATCTTTAGTAAAACGTTTTGTGAAATGATTTACGGGAAAATTTTAAATCGAAAATAAAATTGATCGTTGAGTCGAGTTTTCAGGTCGTAAGTAAAATTTGAAAATTTATCAGGATGCAGAGACGATAATGAGAATTTCAAGTTCGAGCGCTGATTTTGGTTCATATCTCCTACCTCGACTACCGAAACAGAATTAAATTTTTGTCTGCAAAAATGAAGAAGTAAGAAATTTGGGTTCTGGAAAAATTTTTATGTGATAAAAAGTATAAAATTGGAGCAGACAATTTGCATGGATTTTTGCCTGAAGGTACGATAGCTGCGCAGGATTTAGTATTGAAGAGAAATAAACGTTGTGAATATAAAAATGAAAATCAAAATTGAGAACCATTTTGGTTACGTTAATAGCGACTATAATCCAAACGTCTATGGAATTTTGGTTCTAAGGTTACCTCGTTGGGATCCCGCAGAAATAATTTTGTAGCATGTATGAAGGGGTTGAAAGAGCAACACTGTTGCTGCACCCTACTCAACCAATCGAAGCTCGCCCACTGTGAGGGTGCCAAAGGAGAGAAAAATAGGAAATAAAATTAAAAAAAAAAAATAAATAAAACTCAACGTGGGGTGGGAAACGCCTGCACTGCCGTATAATTTGCGGTTACTTCGCAATACGAAGGGGGTGCAACGAACGTCGAGCGCGCGGTGCACCGCTGCAGTCTTGGAATTCTTGTAAATTGTATTAAAAGGAACGTGTAATTTTCATTTGATTTCTTTTTTATATATTGTAACCATGTTTAAAAGAAGCTATAATTTTTTTTTCGTCACCCTTACGTATGTAACACCTTCGGATTTCTTTCTTTTTTTTTTTTTTTTGTCACCCCATCTTTTTTTTTTCTTCTATTTCTATACAGACGTACAATTTCAGCAGGTTACAAAAGAGTAATTTTTTTCTCTTATATACATGTTACATATATGTATTTTTCACCCGTTGCACATATATTGCAACTGACGCGAGGGCGTTGCGTTCTCGCAGTCCAAATGGCTAAATATCTTGTTACAAACAGGGCGAAAAAAGTGAAATAAAAATAGAAAAAAAACCGAGAGAGAAGTTTAGAAGAAAAAAAATTACTCAAACCGGATACAGTTCGCCACAGGAAGTAAATATTATTCCCTACGTTTCTTACTCGGCTCTCACCACTGTACGACGCAAACTCCCAGGCCTTGTGACAATGCCGCAATTGTACCCGTTCGCGCGGTTTACTCTGAAAATTTTTACTTCCAAATGTATGTAAAGAGTTAAGACTGTGATGTTTGCTCAAGTTCGTGCGGCAGACCGTTTCGTTTTTTATCGCAATTCAGGAGTTGCAGTGGATGCACTAATGGCACATATGTATATGCAGTGCCCGATTAAGGGGACTGGTAGAGCTTGGTTTAGGAAAATTGGAGTACTCCAAAATTTATTTATTTGTCAACCAAATCTTATTTCACATGAAAAAAAAATTTTCTTCGAAAAACTTTGTCGTAAGGTTTCAGGCACATCGTTGGTCTAATTCAACCTCTCAAGGTCTTGCTTTCTTCAGACAGCAATTCTACATCTTATGAACGTAGGGATCGGTAAAAAAAAATTCATGTCAAAAGTTACGGTCAATTATCCAAAAATTTCCAATATTTAGGCCACTAATTTCCAAATAACTTGGCCAACACGAAATTGTAAAAAAATCCCTCGTTCACACGATGAGGATTTCTTTTCTGACCAAAACGAGCCCTCAACGACCTTAATCGGAACAACGATGTGCCTAAAACCTTACGACAAAGGTTTTCGAAGAAATTTTCTTTCATTTGATGTGAAATAAACTTTGGCTGACAAATAACTGCATTTTGGAGTACCCCGCATTTCCAAAACTAAGCTGTACTGGTTCCCTTAAACGATGCTGCAATATCTATTTCATACCTAATTTCCGAGCTCTATAATTTCTATACCGATCTCCAAAAATCTGACTCTTAAAAATTTATTTTTCCAAATCGATGATATTTGCTCTCGCAGTGAACGTGATGTCCAGTTGGTAACGTGACGGAGGATCCCTGAAAAAAAAAAAGATAGCTCCAAAATATCCGTGACTGAATGAATGGTGCGTTTTACTCAATAATTCCAAAACGTGATATTTTGCAATCTGCGCTCATTGAATCCAACTCGAATTTTTTTTTTGAACAGCAAAGTACACAATATGCAGTTAAATAAAAATATTTTTCTATTTGATCACCTGACAAATCCCATAGCTATAACGAGCCGTCACATTATTGCGTGTAGGTATGGTTTATGCAACAAATAGTCGACTGTGATCGTCCCATTGCAGACGGTATACGGTTGTAACGTGAAATGGATTTCTTCGGGGGAATGCGGGGGGATGAAGAGAGAAAAATATACGACTGACCAACGGCTAGCTAAGCTAAGAGTAAAATAAACGTCGTTGCGAGTTTTTCAAAAAAAAAAAAAAAAAAAACATTCTCCAAGGGCTCTCGCTCGCTAGGGCTGGTAGGAGACTAGGCCAGTCTAAACCCCCCCCACTCCCCCCGAGTTTTAGGGGGAAACTCTGCCCCTCTAAAATCCCCCCGAGCCATGACGAACTTTACCGAAAATTCCCGAACTACCCTGACTACCCTGACCACCCTGACCACCTTCAACTCCTCCCCCAAAGCCACGTCAGCCTTGGGGCGAGTCGATTCTAGAAATTCTCAAGGGGAGTAAGGGGGCGTCCTGCAGTGTTGGCCGAGTTCAACTTGTTTTTTTTCTTCTCTCTCTCTCTCTCTCTCTCTCTTTATTTTTTTATTTTTTCTCGAGAAGTAGAATTCCGGGAAGTGAAGATTTATTTTTCTGAAAAGACTCTAATGGCGAGCTCAACTAGCGGGTCGCGTCTTCCTAAACTAGTTGAGTTACTGCCTTGTAAGCATGACTCTATACCCTCCCTTACGTCTCTCTACCCCTTACTTCATTCTTTCGCCCCTCTTCTACCTCCTTTTCCTTATTTCATAGCCGCATCCTGCCTCCGTGTATACATACACCTATCTGTAAACCGTTCGCACACATATAAAAAAACCCACAAGGATGCATCGTGCATGTACTGTATGAAAAAAATTTTACGTAACACTGTTCAATGTCTCAAAGTTTATTATCTCCATACGCAACCCTAATTAATTTCCATCAACGATGTTGGTTGATATGATCGCATATGAATTTATTTATCAGTTCTTTCGGTTTTTCGTTATTTCTATGTAAACCTTTTCGAAGGTCCGTTTTGATCCCTGCAGGTTATCGTATCCATCATTTGGGGAGAATTAGCGAGACGAGGGAGGAAAATGAATAAAATCATAGGGGTTGGGTGTGAGAATTAAATTGATATGAGAATTCCGTGAGAAGAATTCCTGCAATGTGATCGTCTGTACTGTGAACATGGCGAGTTAGGTATAGGGAGTTGTATAGTTGGTGTACCTGTGGCGTGGCGTGGCGTGGCGTGGCGTGGGTACGTTTCGACGTTGTGTTTAGACAGACAAACCTAACCGAAGTCGATGTTTTTTGAAAAGTTATTAGAGAGGGTGGCTAGAACAGCTTCCGAGGAGTGAAACCTGTTGCCAAACCTCCCCTTCGCCCATCGCCATCCCCCTTTTCCCCGGCCATAGCCGAGGCTCCATCCTGCACCACCACCACCACCACCACCACCACCACCAACACCGAATCTCCCCCGAGAGTTGAAAAGAAACTTTTATCTTCCTTTTAGTTTGAGAAATAAAATCATCCCCAAGGAATGTAAATTGAGCGCGGTAGATAATTACTCCTCCGACGCTGGCACAGATATACATATATATATACATACATACGTATATACATGTATACACGTAGATATATCTTTACCGAACTCTACGCGGTCCTTCTTTACGACCAATTTCTTATCTATACTTTTATCTTCACTCGTATATATATTGGTATATATAGGTATATATATATTTATTATCTGCCCACGTTTTAGTCTATGGTTATAAACATATTGGCAATAATTATATTCCTACTGGAAAATATCTGGGAATATGTATAATGGGGCTTTTCGTGCGAAGTTACCCAGCCTGTAACTCTGACCATTTTGGATTTTTTTTTTGTGTATATTTCAGTGTATAACACTTCTCACCTTGAAAGTCATCAGGAGAGTGTCGATTTTTTTTTTTTTTTTTTTAGAATATTTAAGCTATTTCAAAAACGCCATTTGTATAATTTTTGAAAAAATTCTTGAAAATTGTGTGATAAATAATGATGATTTTGAGACTGAAACGATGGTGGGATTTCGGTTTTTTCTAGTCTTTTTTTTTCCAGAAGAGATCTCTATATTTTATTTTGATAATTTCAACAAAAATGAAAAATTTTTGTTCGCGGTAATATGTTTCTAGAAATTTTCTCAAACTGTACAATCATTTGACATTGGGAAAATTTCCGTAAACAAAAATTTTTTACTCTCGGTGAAATTATTAGAAAAAAAAAAATGTTGAAATCCCTCTGATAAAAAAAAAGAAAAAAAATTTGGAATCCCACTGTCGCTATGATCTGAGAATTGTTTTTACAAAAATTAGCAAAATAGCGTTTTCGAGATAATTTGAATAATGAAAGAGGAAAAAAAAAAAAAAAAAAAAAGCAAATTTCTTCCCCTTTTTGATGGTTTTTGAGTTCAAAATTATAACGAAAGGCTGAGTGACTCGGAATGGTATGCCCCATGTAAGTATATATCAAAAATGATATGTATTTGTCCTTTTTTTTTTCAATTTGACATATACACTAATTTTTTTTCTATTTTTTTTTCTTCTACAACTTTTTTCACTATCCCTCGATTAGGCAAATCCTCGAAATCCGTTGATTAACAAGTCTTCGAATCACTCACTCACTCACTAACGTGTATGTGTATAAAGATGTAACATATTAGGGCGTCGAGGATGCGGTGTAAGTACCAACCTACGTACCTACGTTTTTTAATTTCTTATACATAGGATATATATATACATCGGGAGCTGGGGAACAAGATAAATGACAAGTAATTAATCAATCAAATAAAAACAAAATAAAAAATTACTTAATATTTTCTAATTATAGATATATACGTATATACATATAGTCCGAATTACATGTAGTTAGAGGCTACATGTATGTATGTATATATGTACAGCCGTTTAAAATTCATTGTATATGAATATATATGTATAATGTATATGTATATATATATATATATATATTACATATATAATTGAATAAAATTACCATTTTCATCTTTGGCAAGCAATTAACGTTTCCCTTGATTTATTCCGGAGGCATAAATAATTTCCAAGATGCACTAATTATTGCCGGAGTTCTATCCACTGCACACCAGATACACACACCTATACATATACCCGTACACCAGCCTCATAGCTACATACACATACACCAAGGCCGAGGTATACATCCATCTCTCCTCGTAGTACAAAGATGAAAGACTCCGCTCTCTCGGAGAAGAGTGGCCAAACTTCCCGTGAAGCGATAAATTAAAAAAAAAAAAAAAAAAGAAACAATAGGAAACACCAGCCATAGACAATGGGAGAAATATTATAGGTATCGTTTCGAACCTGCACCGGTAGGCGGAAACGGTCTTTGAGGTTATTAAAAACTAGGACATTTTTTTTCCGACTCCTAGACGTATGCTAGATTCTTCTTTTCTCCTTTTTTTCTGGCTGAAATAAGGAGGAGGCTGAAAACTTGTGTTTTCAAAAATAAAAACCGGGTTTTCATTTTTGAGTGACGTTCGCCGTGGCCATGTGACGAGGTGTATAAGGAGATAGGAATACTCTTTGGTCACGGACTATTTCGCATCTCATAATTTATTTTCTAATATTGTAATAAAAGTTTCCCTCTCAAAATCGTCCGAAACGTCCATCAGATGTCGCGTCTGTCGAGTCTAGGCTCTACGGACACGGAACCGCCCACTGTTGCACTGCGGCAGCGGTCTTCTGCATAAGAGAAAATATGATTTATTAAAAATTCATCTCCGCAAGACGGTCATCCACCAAAGAGCGCGAATGACGCGTAGACGAAACCGATGCCCCGCCAATGACCGAAAAATCACCTCGGTGAAAACCAGTTCGCTAGAAAAGAAGAAGAAGAAGAAGAAGAAGAATAATAAGAAGTAGAAGGAGATGACGAAGAAGAAGAAGAAGATGAAGAAGATGAAAAATAAAAATAAGAATGAGAATATAAGAGGGAGAAAAATTTCTTCGACATGACGCTAGAACGCGGGGTTTCAAGAGAGAAAGAACGAGAAGAAAGAGCGAGAGAGAGAGACAGACTTAATTACGTGGCATTTTTCGTGTCTTCTTTGGGATGCAGTCAACGCCGGTGCTCGACGAGAGAGACGAGTATAGATAGCGAGATTAGAGAAAGAAAGAAAGAGAGAGAAGAGAAGAGAAGGAGGAAAGTTATACGGGAATTCTCGATGGAAGGCGTGCCCGTTAGCCGCATTACCAAAGTAGAGAAGAAGAAGAAGAAAAAGAGAAAAAAAAAAAAAAAAAAAAAACGGTGAATTTTCATCTCTTCGCAACGTCCCGCTCGAGGCAGGACACGGCACGCTCTTCAGTTTTACCAAATTATTTCTAAAACGATTCCGAGTCCTTGATGGTCACCACTAACCCCCTCAGCGCCCACGCCGCTCAAACATGATGAACTTGAAGAGCTGACGAGCTGACGAACTGGACAGGTAGGTAGATGAAACTTGTGCTCGAACGACCTCGCCTGCTTCGGTTACAGAGCTACTTCTGAAGAGAAAACTCTGCGACTCCCTGGGGAGACGAGAAGACAGGACTAGGCGGAGGCGGAGGCGGAGGCGGAGGCGGAGGTGGTTGGAGGCAGAGGAGGTTCTTCCATCCCCTAGAAACCGAACTGTTCCGCGGTCGGCTCGTCTCCTTGCGGACGTATCAAAGTTGACGGTTCGACGGAGCGTATTGTCTACCTCTCTCCTTCGCCTAAAGTCGCCTAGACACGGCTCGAACGGATGGATGAATAGATAGATAGATATAGATAGATAGATAGACAGATAAATGAATAGTCTATTAGTCTCCTTATAGCGAAGAATGTTTCCTATATACTCGAATAAAAGTATACCCGGTCATTTATCGCGACAACTAAATGCAGCTGCTCCAGTCTATCGAATGATGTCAAAAATTATTCGAGTAATTCGAAATATCACGTTTCCGAGATCATTTCGAGCAAAAACGAACCATTCATTCAGTTCCCGATTTTTCCAAGCGATCAGATTTCGAATGATCGGTAAGTCTAGCAACGGAAATAGGTGCGGAATAAAATGATGGGTGTCTTACGTTCTTGTGAATCATTTTCAGATTTTTTTAGAAGAAAAAAACCCGATTAATCAATTTTGAAAGATGATTGAAAAAAAAAACGTTGTTTTCACGTCATTTTCGGGGGTTCAAGATGCGGATACTTCAGACAATACGAAAGCATGGGAAACGTAAGATCCCTTCGACTTTCTACCTTGGCCGTCTCTCATCTTCCCGACACTCGTACGGCGCCATCCGAATGAAATGGAAAGGCGAGTGACATCGACATCTCCGGGGCAACGGATAGACAGACATCCCCCGGCCTTCATACGCTCTTATCTATATCTACACATGCCTTTATACAGGGTGAGGTGGTTAAAATCAAACGCCTTATAGAATCCATTTTTTTATTCATTCCTACCTCGAAAAAAGGCTTTCAAAATTTTTTTTTGATCGAATTCTAGCCCTTTTTCAAACCTCCTCCAACTATATTCCGAAAATAAAAGTTTTTAACGTATTTCCAGAATTTTTTCAAAAATCTCGGTGTTAATATCATTCTTCTGAAGATCGGGCTGCGTTTTCGGAAATACGTTTTTTGTCTTTTCTTTGGTACTTCCAGTGGCATAAAAAAAAAAAAAAAAAAAAAAAAACTGATAGGGTAAAGAAGATCCTGAAGTGTGCAAAATATTTTTTTTTCTTTTGTTTTTTCTTAACGAACGTAGATTTTCAATTTTTATGCATAATACTGAATAAACGTGTACATAGAAATATGTATAGGTACATTGTGCTATATGCATGCATGTTTGTACGTATTATAAGATATGTGAGAGTGTGGACTGCGGACGTATTCGCGCCAGGCGTCAGGATCCCATCAGACCTCGGCGTGGCCGGAGGGTCAACGATGCCAAAGAGTGGCCGAGCCCCTCAAATTGATATCTCAAAACTAGGGTCAACTGTTATTCTACCGCCGGACAAATTGAATGCCGATATTTTCACAACAGCGCGGAACAGCATTTTTCCTTATAAAGACGAAGAAGAATGTAAAAAAAAAAAAAAAAATGAAAAAAAAACCTATAAACAAAAATGAGATTGAAAATGAAATTATTTCGGAACGTACGGTTCGGCGATTTTTTTTTTTTTTTTGCCAGCTCAATTCAGAGACAAATGGAGGAAAAAAAAAAAAAAAAAATTCTGTAAGACACATCGTTCGGTAGCCGCTTACCTTACATAATTGTCCTGTGCACAGATAAATTCTACCCGATAGTAAGGATAACGAGGATAAAATTATGTTTATCCTGAGTTGATCTTAAATGAGACGAGACTTAAGACTGTCGGTGTTAAATCATGCGGAAATATGTATAAGCGTAGGTTAAGTATATAACAAGCTGCAGAAGTATAGTATCGTGTCTTGATGGACGTGCAGATACCGGCGGGGTCCGTCCTTGAACGGTAATTAAGTTTTTGCTTCGTTTCGTTGGTAATTAATGAATCCTGTTTTTCAACGTTATAACAGATTAATCCCGCCATATACATATACATATACATACATACACACCGTGTTTATTATTATTTTATAAGATTCAATCGAACACCGGCGCGATCAGGGGCAGGTGAAATTGTCTCGCGGAATTGAAACGAAAAAAAAAAATGAAGAAAAAAAAAATTTTGCCCAAGATCGAGAAGACAAAGCAATTCTCTGCTCGGAGTTCTCTGACTTAAGTTTCAACTCTCGCCCCGCGGTATATACTCCTCGCACACTTTGACGCGAGAACACGAAAATGATCCTTTCAAGCTTGCATACTTTATCACTGGTTCGTTTAAAGTTACAGCGAATCGTTGTCCCGCCATTCTTGCGGTCTGAAAACTTGCAGGTAAAAGCGTATACGTATATAACTCTCACCGACTAAAGCCAGAGAAACGCAGCTAACAGCTTTGAGTTTGTTCAAACCGAGGCTTGATTTTCAAGTACCTCAACCAAACTTTCGCTTATCGGCGGGGGGGGGGGGGGGGGGGGGAGATGGCGGAGGAAGGAGAGGGGGGCAATTCGCTAATTGCGTCTCTCTCTCGGCTGTTTTAATATTGCATACTATACTCTGTCAGTGTGTCAGTATGCCGGCGAGTGGTTTGACTCGGCTGACAGGTCGAAAGTCTACTATACGATGGATTATAAAAATTTCATACGATAAAGTATTCACGAAACGGGGCTGAACGGGGCCCCACCGCGGCTGGTGAGGGGGGGGCGGCGACGAACCAGGGTTCTCTATCTATTTTCAATACACGAGAATTCGATACCCCCGGCGAGATGTCCCTTAAATAATTTAACATTGGTAATGATTCCGCCACCGTGGCTTCTCAGTATATAAGGTAAGGTAAGGATATACACCTTATACCCGTACACACACACACACACCCAAGGCACTAAGATACATCTATAAAACTCCCAGAGTCTATCTGCCGCTGCGACCATTCAGGCCAACAAAAAAATATAAAAAATGGCGAGTAAAAATAACGAAGAATAAAAAGACTTTTCGCTTTTCCTCGCTTCATCCTTCTTCCCACTCATTTCAAACGATAAAAGATCGTCGTAAAATTTCTCCTTTACCTAGCTTGCAGTGACTATACCTTTTTTTACAGGATTTTGTCAATTTGATAATTTACCACTATACACGATAAAAATTTTGGCAAAATGACGTCCAGCCACGGTTTTATTTTTTTGTTGATTACCAAACTTAGCCCCCCCTGGCTCCATTCGAGCAGCAGTTTCAAATTGTCCAAATATTTTCAACCCCAATTTTTCACATTTTTTTTTTTTCATCATCGTTATCGACTTTGAATTTTCTCATCTCTTTCTCAAACCACGAGATCTACGTATTTTTTCTTTTACTTCTTCTCCCTCACTTTCGTATTTTCAGAGTTTCGTTGATAGGAGTTTGAGAGGGCGCGAGAGGTGTGTCCAGTCCGTGGAGATGAGAGGAGAGGAAAATCGGTGCGTGTGTAGAGGGACTCCCGTCTTAGGTCCCCACGGTTACGACACCCGAATTCTGTGCAGTATTGACGTATTTTGAATACAGGGGCGAGAGAGAAGAGAGAGAGCGAGAGCGAGAGAGGAAGAAAGACGGAGAAGGAGAAAGGGAAAGAGAACGAGATACAGAGAGCGAGAGAGAGAGAGAGAGAGAGAGAGAGGGAAGATAGCTCTGCCGAGGACCATCAGCGAAGTCCACGCGCTCAGTTTCGACTCAGTATGGGTGTGTCCTCGCGTCTTCGTCTCGCGCTACGGTCCACCTCGCTCCCTCGCGTCCTCGCCACCCGGACTCTCACTTCTCTATATATCCATACATACTTACACACGTTCCCTATCCCTATCCCTATCCTTCTCAATCTCCGTCTCACTCTCCTAGCACCCTCGCACCAGCAACCACCCCGCCAGCCACCCAAGCCATCCAAGCCGCGCTAGATATCTCCATACGCCACTTACCGAGACCAGGGTGTTCTCCACTCGCCATTTTACTCGGCCGATGTTGTATACCTACCCACCTTCGTTATATATTAACCAGTGGTCAAGTCTCAGGTGTAGACGTCGAAGGAACGAGCTATACTCGAGCTTAAAACACCGGATCAACTCATTTTTGTTCATGATAACGGTGGGCTATTATTCTCTTCGGAGATGTAGCTCCCACCTTTAATGACCCTGGACTTACCTCGGCGTTGAGGTCGTTGATGATTTCCTTGAGCGTCACTGGACCTGGTTTTCGCGTGGCAAGGACCACGAGCCGGTGCCAGGGGTGATGTAGAAGGAGCTCTTGTTGGTGGTGGTAGGAGTAGGAAACGATGGTGGTGGTGGTGGTGGTGGTGGTGGTGGTAGTGGCCACCCTCGCTGGTCTGCAGAATGTTGTCGCTGGAGGCAGCGGTCGTGGGGTGGCCCAAGGGTGGTCCGAGGGTGGACTCTAAAGTCCACCGAAGGGGAGCCCTACAGCCACCGAGAGCAAGGGAGAATTTACGCCTGGCAGCGAATTCCTACCGGGCCTCATATCACGAACACGCACACACTCAACCTACCAAAATTCTCATACACCAGACCTCTGCGCTACAGATCGTTCCACAGAGACTCGGTGCGGAAACTATACCTTTATCAAACTTAAATCAATTTACACTCAGCTTTACCTATTACTACGAAATGACACACGTAATCCGCATGTCGCTCCTCTTCAGTTTCACTTTCATCGTTATAGACCCTGAACGCTTCTGAAAATCGCCGCCACCCATAATAATCCTGGAAAAGAATAATTGACGAAGTAAATTACATCGCGAGGTATATAAGTTGCAGTGGCCAATTGTCACGCACAGCCCAAACCGCGTTGCCGAAACCACATCATTCGCAGTAGTCAGGCAAGCCTTGTGCTCGGGACTATGTGAACGGGAGCCAAAATACTTTGGTGAAGTCTTTGGGGCTGAAGAAGACTGAGATTTGAGGTGAAAAATTGTAGTGAACGTCGCGTTAACGTTGACGAATGAATTGAGACGATGACGAAATTGTTGAAGATCGCAAAACCGAACCTGAAGTTTAGAGTTTTTGGGTGGAACTTCCTGTAGATGTTGGAGGGTAACATCGACGCGTGGTTTCTCTTGCGTGAGTCTTGACGCACACGTAGGTATAAGGTACATACATAAGGACTTGGATTCGTACGTGACGGTGGGTTGGCCATGGCACGTCATAGGAGCGGCAACACCAGCCGGGCAATCACGCGCAAAGACAAACAGAGGCTGCGGACCGCTGATTGCTGAAGAAGAAGTCCTCTGCGGCGGTCGTCGTCGTCGTCGTCGTCACCACCGGGGCGCGTATGCCACCGTTATCCACCCTCCTTCGGGTAAAACGCGAGGAGGTAGATTCAACGGCGAAGGAAAACCGTCAGGCATCGTCGAGATGCTGACGAACGCGGAATACCAAATCGAAGACGTGCCCCCTCCTCCCCTCGCCCCCTCCACCCCGTCGAAAACGGCCAGCTTATTCGATAAGGTCAGCGAAACGAGTCCCAGCTCCTCTCCTTTCTCACCCATCGCGAACCACCTCGTATACCTGCTAGAATTTATCTACGGAGTAAACGGCTGATTGCGATTATTGGGTCGGCGAGTGACCCTCGTTGCTGTTTCTTGTCAATCAAGTCACCGACATCGCGGGAATAAGAATAAAATGAAGAAGAAAGAAAAATAAACATGACGGTTTGCGCGAAAGGGGATGAGGTGGGTATGAGGTGTACACGTATATGAACACACGTCTCCTTGTATGTGGCGTGTGTCTTTCTCAGAGATTTTTTCGCGGAAAAAACCTTAACGTTAGATGTCAAAAGAGCAGAAATCGAGGCACACCAGGCGGGGAGAGGGATCTGTTTCGCTTGTCCAGGGGCCTCGCCTCCTGAATATTCTAAGCTCTAAAAGCTTCCCTCCCGCCTCCCTACCCGCCGCTACCGTTCGCCCTCGCGTTAGGTACGGAGGGTCCATCAGGTCCATAACAAGCTCTCTCTATCCTAGGCCTCGCTCTCCGCTTCGCCACAGCCGCCAGCGAAAGGAGGGAGACCGAAAGCGAGAGTGAGAGTGAGAGTGAGAGTGAGAGTTGAAGCGAGAGTGAGAGTTGGAGTAAGAGCGAGAGTGGGAGCGATAGAGAGACAGCAAGGGAGCGAGAGGATAGACACAACCCCCGCAAAGCCACCTCTCGCCACCCCCAGCCATCCACCCAGCCATCTCCTGGTAGCTCGCTCGCTCGCTCGCTCGCTCGCTCTACGCCTACGTTAGGTAAATTCGGTGTAACGTTGAGGGTGTTGGGGGCCGATGGGGACCAAAGGGGAGAAGAGATGGTTCGGGGGGAAAACCACCCCGTGGGTGGACCTCCTGGTGATCGATAGCCACACACACGCGTCCATCTCCCCTTCCTTCGTAAGCCACCCACCGTCCTGCCTCTTCTCTGCCCCTTCTCGACCCCCGGCTATACCCCGGCGTCTCAACCTCGAGAAATCGAACTGGTCTACGGCTTTGGACTAACCGTCAAACTCTGACAAGGACTTGGCGTTCGATTACAAATCATCTTCGACTAATATACCGACGATGCTTTAATTTATACATAAACTGGCTCACGGAAAACTAGCTCAAGAAATATTCCGTTCTTTTTCGAAATTTATTTGACTGATGGAAAAACCACGATAATGAATGATGTGTGACATGTGACGAACTACTTAAAGTCAAATCTTTCGTTCGGATTTTGCTCGGGCGAAAACTATTTCCAGTGAAAAACATCAATTACATACTTAGCGAATAATTCGTATATATAGAGTAAAGCTTCCAGGTAGTTGGGCGGGCTGGTGATCTGGTAATAGTTGTTCAGGTGCCCTACCGGATTAGTCGGCGACTAATCCGTTGCGTAGATTTGGGCTGGTTCGAAATTTTCCCAAATTTCTGTGTCTCAGGTTTTCCGGAATCGTCAGACCCCGACGCACACGGACTGATGCGTGTCCTTCTTATTCTGGTTCCCGATTTGAGCCCCGGTCTCCTTGAGCCGTGGTAATTGGGCCTTACCACAAACTGTTAGCGTCTCTCCACGGACACATCGGGTATACGTGTATTGCATGCTTCGAAACTTACCATCATGTGTGTGACTACTAGCTACACTCTCAAGTTACGCAACGAGGTCCCCAATTTTCATGCCTCGAGTTTCACCAGATGAATTTTCCATTCCAGAATTTCAATTTTCGGTTCGGATTTTTTTTGCACCAGATCATAATATTTGAAAGAACTTGTTAAACCGCCGTGATAAGACTAAGAGGGTTGCTTGAAAATTTCTTTCGGGACGCACCCAGGGCAGAGGTCCTTTAAAAAATAGCCCCTTAAATTTTTTCTCTGCAGAGTCAAAGGTCAGCACGAGTGCAGGGAATTGTGTCGGTGACCCTACCTAGTCGTAACGGTAGGTATGCGGGGTACCATGGCGTCGACTGAGTCCGAGCAGTCCCCAACCGCGGGAAGGATTATCGGTGGCAACTGGGAGCCACCTCCAACTCTAATACGTTGCTGTACCTATAGTGCCGCGATTCTCTTCGGTGTGGTACACCGCCTGGCCACGCGTAACTAATTACGACATCGCGAACATATTTCAAAGCAAAGAGGGGCGAAGTATCCACCGCCACCATACCACACCACGCCACACCAACCGTCCAAACGACGTGCCGTATAAGCCTCGTGAAAATAAAGAGAAAAAAACGCAACATATATATTGTACCAGGCTACTGTTTGAGTGGCATTTCGAGACACGTGTTGGCGGCATGTTTTATCGCTGACAACCTCCGAAGACTAAGCGAATATACATTTTCGTTCCGATTCTTGTTACCTCGCAGATTTCAAACAGATGTGTAAAATCCTTATCGATATATTTGACGACAAAAATTGTTTGATTTTTGGAAGAAGAAGAAGAAGAAGAAGGTCATTCGTTTAGGTCCAGAAATTAATTTTCATCGTTTCTTCCCGATTTGCAATCGTTTTCTTCGAAAAAACTGATCGGATTAACGATGGAAAGTCTATCCGACGAACTCGACGAATAATCTCAGAAATGGGTGGACAAAAAAATCTCAAATTTACGGAATCCTGGATTCCAATCAATTTCTGACTGCCGCATACTCGAAGGTATTCCTGCTAATTTCATGGGCTTCAAAGATGATCAAAGGTGGAATAATCTCTGAAAAAAAGTAGAATGAAATAAATTTTCTACGAATAGCCGTCCAGAAGCGGTTCGTCGGTCGAGTCTGAGGTGTAAATTTGGAATCTCGTTTAAAATCAGAAAATAGTAGTTGGTAGGTAGGTAGAGCGACTACGGTATAAGGATGAATGTTTGCGTAAGGTAACACAGACTGCAGAGAGCAAAGGGAAGCGGAGTGGCGTCGGGTTCCTCCTAGTCGTACGCCTATTTGGACCAGGCGCGCAAACAAATCCCGTTTCGGTTCTTCCTCCCAAGGGATGGGAAGGGCCTCGCTTCAGCGCCATCTTTTGCAGGA
This sequence comes from Macrophya alboannulata, assembly GCA_949628255.1. NCBI lineage: Eukaryota > Metazoa > Arthropoda > Insecta > Hymenoptera > Tenthredinidae > Macrophya > Macrophya alboannulata. The sequence continues at coordinate 668,448 of OX451208.1, forward strand.
GAGATCTCCTCGCTTCTAGTATATATAGGGAACATGAATAATTTGGTCTACTTTGCCCGGACTGCTGAGATCATGGCCGCGAGACACCGTACGTCGACCAAAAACCGAATAGGAAGTGGAGACCGAAGGCGCGAGGAGTCGTTTTGCCCCTGAATCATCACAACAATCTTCCGCATTGTTGCCTTATAAACCGCCACCTCCTTCCGTCCAAGTTATTTATCCCGACTCAACCCAAAGGCCTATTTTCGTTTATCTTAACTTCCGATTTTCCCCACCCATGACAAACTGCACCGAAGGTTTTCTTTTCTCTGCCTTAACCTTTTTGAAAGTCACAAAATGGTCGAGGATGCGTTATAAGGATGCTGTGACGTATGATGGACTCTAAATTATCCCGAAGAATGTAGATTTTTTTTTTGGAAATATTTTTTTCCCAGTTCTGTAGAGGAATTCAGTTTTTTTTTCAAATTTTTCATTTGATTTTGTTTGTTGGGCAATTTTTTTTCGGAATTTCCAACTTTTAAATCGCCCTGTACACATTAACGTCAAATTGACAATCTCCCGGTGTACCACCAGACAGCGGAGTCTCAGGCTTGCGCGCCCTAATCGCAAAGGGCATTAGCTAACTTGGCTCGACGAAGCTGAATGAGAGAGACGCGGAGAGCGCGGTCTTGGGGTCCGAGGCAGACCGGGCCTGTGTTTAACTCTCGAAAATGACCGAGGAGGCTCGGCTGCAGTAATTGACGAAAATAAGAAAAAAAAAAAAGAAGAAGGAAATAATAAAAATGAGCATCCCGCGTAATCAACGAGTAAAAAGAGTACCAAGACCCATCAGCCTCGAGCAAGCTCTTGCAATTTTCTTCGGTAATTCATGTAACTATTCAACGAAAGTATACATACCCCGTACCCTCCGGTACAGAGAGCATTGACACACTGTTTCGGACTTCCACCTTGTCATCCACGATCCTAGGTACACTCCACACATACCCCGAAGTGCTTAGGCTTCTTTTACTCCCTTGGACATCGTAGCTATGGCAAAGTCGACGCCCCGAATACACCCCCTAGGTTCAAGCCTAACCACCCGCTGGGTGCACCGTTGTCGAAGGGACAATGGTGTCCAACGGCTCAACGACAATCGCTCGGAAATCCTTGACGGTTTTACTGTCGTTTGAAAATCCATGCAAAATATACGGCTGCTGGCTGCAGTGCGGTGAATGGGAATTTTTGGACGTAGGAAACTAGAGGGATATATTTCGTAGAAGAAGAAGAAGAAGAAGAAGAAGAAGAAAAAAGAAAAATTTATTCATTTCTACAACAGCGAAGACATGAATTAATCTTGACTTTGGTATTACTTTGAGTAATTTCGCTTCGCCCTTCGACGACGTGACGCTGTAATACTTTACAGTTCTCCAGAACGAATCGTACCGGGAATTTGCTAATTGTATAAACCGTGTTCGGTTATTAAATTTCAAATAGACCTTCACACCTGACCTGAAAAATTGTATCAAACGTGTTTATATATGTATACACGTTACGGCGACAAATTGTACGCTATATGGTTTCATCAGAGTGATTTTTATACGAAGGGTTTCCTTGATCGTGAAAGTATCGAAAACGATACCTTATTGTTAGGTGCGAGTAACACGAGATTTGCGAACCCCCTTTTTAACCTCATCCTGGAAAAAAAAAGAAAAAAAAAAAAAGGAAATACGTTACGTAACACGAAATGATCGGCAGTTATGTTGTTCCCGTTCGTTCCCTTCTTTTGTATATTTTTTTTTTTTTTTTTTTCTACAAGGGAAAAAATAAGTATGCGCGATGGAAATTGCAGAGAATGAAAAGAGAGAGAGAGAGAGAAGAAAAAAAAAATAATAAAACAAAACTGAAAGCTATTTTCTGAAACAATTGAACGTTTCTGAAATGGTGAAATTTTTAAGGCAACCTGCTGCAATTTGTGAGGGAGGGTTTTTGAAAGCCTGAAAAAAAAAATCAATCACCGGTATCTTAAGATCTTCAAGACTTAGCGAGGATTCATTAGGACGATGTTCATTAGCGTTTGAAACCTAAAGTGTTCCATCAGAAAGCTGGCATTTTACGTTCACCTCTATTTCAAGCGAGACCCTCGCCGTTTTCACAGTGCAGTGCATTATGCCTATTACCCCTCTTCTTCTAAGCTCTGATTATCTAGCGTTGCCACTGCCCGACTAGAGTTCTTCAGCTTTGACCATAAATAGACCTAGGAAAGTCCGGTGGACAGTTCCTTCCATTGTCTTCGCTCATCGGGTGGCCCGCCGCTAGATCGTCACGGTTTTCAAACAGGCGGTCGGACTCGGAGTCCGGGGGTGGCGGTAAGAATTTTGCACTCCGATGCAGACTTACCGATACCTACATAAACTACGCATTTATATACAATATATCTACAATACATAGGTATATACTATATGTACCTATAACTAGAAAATACCAAAGAGTTTCTCATTAGCTAGTCATAAATCTTTTACCCTTCAAGATTGCTCCGATTTTGCAAAGTAGGTATATACGTAGATTCTGGTCGATGTCTTATCGTTACGAGGCAAACAGGTCAGAATATTAAAACCAGGAAAGAGGACGTGGACTAATAATTGTCAGGTGATAATTGAAGGATTGAATACGATGAGGGAACATTCAGCCAATATTCACTCATTGCAATAATCAGAAAGATGGTTTGCAAAAACGTAGCATACCTACTCGAGCCCTAAAAACACGGAAATGAGTCTTTAGTCCGATCTTCTCTGACGTTAGGGCACATAATTGACCCTGCTATAGACCAATGCTCGATGAAAATGTATAATCAATGTGCATTTTGATGGATTGGCTTGAGAGCATATGATATATGTGCCCTTATTGCATCCTATTCCACAATCAGTCCTCGAGCATTCATTAAACATCATCTATACCTAGTTTTGTTCTATTCTCGTTTAGAAATTTAGTTTTGATCTATCTGATCGAAAAGCTTGGCTATGGGTCATTTGGTATCGTTTTCAATGGTCTATTGTCTAGGTCTTGCTCATGACGCGTAAGATTTTTGAGATTCCGTACACGTACCGAACATTATACACTGCATGACAGACAACAGGTGGATTTGTTCCCCACGGCGTACGGGAACTGGTAATAAGTTTTTTTGGTGTATATGTAAAACTGAAAAGTAAAAAAATACCGAATACATACGTTAACAAGCTGATCGTGAAGAGTTGGAATAATTCATAGCCGTTGTACTATAAAAATCATCGACGGCGGTTAATTTTAAGATTTTATTATCGGTTAGGTAGAATATTAACTACACATTCAGCTACTACGTGTTCGAACGTATATATACACGGTTCTTGGTAATAACTTAATAACCAATCGACAAAATTGGTATTTATTTTTACTTTTTACTGCTAATCGTATTACCGTATTCCTAGAAGCATAAGCAACAATCAACGAGCTGGCTCTGGAGAGGTAAGCCGTCCATTGTGCCTCGGGTTCTTGCAATTTTTATTGCTTTAAGCCGCAATATTATTTTAGGCTTTGTGAGGATCCGAAGACCAGGCCAGTACTTGCTTTTACAAGTTCAAGAAAAAGTCTAATTTTACTCTAAAATACCAATCGAACTCAAGCCTCGATGTTATTTGTTTAAATTTCATGAACTTAGACGATATTTGTTACCAAAGAAAAAATACCCAAAATTGAACAGAATAAACCAAAAGACGATATCGAGATGGCAAACCGTTTGAGAATCACTGCAGCCTAGACTGTAGTTAAAAGATTTTATACAAGGCCTGTTGTAGTGATGGAATAGACGACCTTCGTTCGTAGCTTCGAATATCTCGTCTTGAAGATCAAGATTCGAGAAAAAATATAAAAAAAAAAAATTGGGAGACTGCAGAGTATTTATACGGGGAATAAAAGAATTTGCGAAGAAATTGAGGGCGAGAGACTCTGGCAACCCTTTGTAACGGGATATAAAGAGCATCGCACGGAACGCAAAGCAAGCCAAAGCAACAGAACGCAACGAGGAAAGGACTTCTACGTATGAGGGTTATATTCCATATTATAAAGAAAGAACTAAGGGCGAGCATCCCCCGCGCGGTCTATGGAGAAAAATGTATGATGTGAATCGAGGAGGAAGATCGAGGGAAGAAGAAACGCTAAGGAAGGACTCGAGGACTCGACGACTCGAGGACCTCTTCGGCACACTCGCTCTCGCTTGCCGCGTGCCCCATAATCCTCTGCGAGGATTCGCGATCAGACAAAACACACAGCCAGGCCTTCGGGCACGCTCTCTGAATAGAGCCCCTGTGATGTTTCTAATGCGAAGCTTAGATTCACTTCGGGATCGCATAAACGAATGTCAGCGTCATCAAAGACGGGCACACAGCCTCCCGAAGGACGGCTTGCCGAACGGCAAGGTTAACTTTTTACCCAAACATGAGCCTCAAAAAAATAAAAGAGGAAAGAAAATTTTAAGGTTTGAATTTATGTTTTCGAGTAAAAATCACGTGCTCTTTTTTAAACTGATATCGAGGTATATATGAGGTGTTTCACCCCGTTTCGAACGGTCGAAATGTTGACCGATCCCAAAAAAATCATAACTTTCTCTTATTACACAAATATATCGAAAGAATTATTGTGAATTTTTTCAGAATTTTTGGATCGAATTTTTCGAGTTTTTCCAAGTTCCAACCTTTTTCTACGAATCTCCGTATCTCAAAAGTATAAGATCGTACAAGAAAATTTATGAGACAAAAAAGTTGCAGTTTCGAAACAACTTTCGGGAAAATTTTCTTTGGGAATTTCTCGAATCCCTAAAATACCAATTTTTATCAAAAATACACAAAAATAGTTTTTTCATCCAATATGTCACTTTTTATTTGCCTCAAAAATTTACAGAAAATACTCTCAAGTGTTCACAGAAACTATATGTTTTTTTTAAGATGGTTGGCTCAATCGTTTGGAAGCTATATTTATTATATGCTTAATATATGCTTTATTAATTCTTTTGTTGTTCGAAAAAAAATGTAGCTTCCAAACGATAGAGCCAACCATCTTAAAAAAAATATATCATTGCTGTAAACACTTGAGAATATTTTCTGTAAATTTTTGAGGCAAATAAAAAAAGACATATTGGTTGAAAAAAATATTCTTGTCTAATTTCGATAAAAATTGGTATTTTTGAGATTCGAGAAATTCCCAAAAAAAAATTTTCAGAAAGTTGATTCGAAACTGCAACTTTTTTGTCTTATAAATTTTCTTGTATGATCTTATACTTTTGAGATACGGAGATTCGTAGAAAAAAGATTGGAATTTGGAAAAACTCGAAAAATTTGATCCAAAAATGCTGAAAAAATTCACATTAATTCTTCCGATATATTTGTGTAATAAGACGAAGTTATGATTTTTTTGGGATCGGTCAACTTTTCGACCGTTCGTAACGGGGTGGAACAAAACATGAGGAATCCAGACATCAGTCCAATGATATTTTTCCATATTTAAAAAGAAACGCCATTTTCATAATTTTTCAAATATTTTTTACCGAAGGTGCATTTTCCTCGAGACCGAAAGGACCGAGCAAAATCTAGCTGAACCGCACGCCGAATGGAGCGTGGCGTGATTTTGATAAATGCTTTAGCGGACCCTTCCGCATTGCAAGCCTTTCTTTACCCTCTTTCTCCCGTTCTCCGTCTGTCTCTAGATGTTTTTTCTTCTCTTTTATTTCTCCCTCATATCTGCTGGTAACGTTATACCAGGTAACGCAGGGTACAGTGAGATCTATCTAATCCACCATACACAGCTACGTAAGTTTCCCATGAATATGCATCTGCTATCCTAATGCGATTTGATTCATGATTGCGAGATGCCTGCACAGGAGCAAAATAGGAACTAGAAGACGTATCTTCGCACGGTTTAGATAGAAACTGTAACGAATGATTTACTGGCATTGAATTCAGCTTTCAATTATCATCGCAGGGTATCGAAGGGTTCGAAAAGCCGGAGGAAAAAATTAGGGGCGACAAAGTCCTTTAAGATGACGTTAATTAAAGTGTTCGAAACCGTTTTTTCATATCACCGTTATTTAGAAAAGTAAATTTCATAAATCGATTAAAGTAAACTTTGTACCTAGTAAATATGTACGTATGTATATGCGGCACGTATATAAACATAAAATTTACAAGGAGCACGTAAAGCGATTTTATGGTCTGGAGCTTAAATTTTAGTTCTTAGAATCGTGATGGGGAGCGTATGGTCGTAAAGCAATTAAAATTTTGCTTAGGCAAACACCACCACCGTGGGGCATATAGCTGCCTGGTGCCACGCCACGCCATCCACTACGTTCCTCGGTCGTTCGGGGTAATTCAGAATTTCTAAAGGAGAGGGGGGGACAATTTCGAAAAATCATAAACTTTCGTGAAGGATCTTTTAACGGTACGAGCCATTACGGTATTATATACATCTATCTCGCTATGCCGATGTCGATGTCGATGTCGATGTCGATGCTTATATATATTAATTATTCCAGACTGTCCATAATTTTCAAAATTAAATGCCATTATATACGAGCCCTTTGAAGCCACCGCTTTCTAGATACGCCTAGTTCCTCTATAATCATAGTCTTTTCTCCGCTTGACTATAGGTATATGCTCGTCCTATTCCTCCTCGAGCTCCCTTAACCGTTCGCTATACAGTCTTAATGTCTTATACATGCATATTACTATTTTCAAAATAAAACGCCGCGCCGGACCAGTGCAGGGATACCATTATTACCAATGAAGAACTTGTTCCGATCAAGAAATTACCCACTCCATACAATTTTCCCAGAAAATGAGACACTTGTTGTTCATCTATGCTCCGCAGAACTGAGCTAAAAGAAATTTCGCAATTTGGCGTACCTGAAACTTTGAATAATTTAGCGGTTCGGGAATTTATTTTGTTGATGATTCTCCAGGCAACGAGCTTCTTTCCCAGATATAGAGAAATTTGGAAATCAAGACTGGGAGGGGTAGTATTTTATATTAATTTAATTTCGATGGGACAGGCTGCTTGATTGTTTTCCAAAACCGATAATATTTCTTCCTAGAAAATGTAATCGAGAGAAGAGAGAGAGAGGGAAAGAGAGGGGGAGATCAAGGTAAACAGGGAGACTGCACCCTTAGCTCCGGAGTTGCTCCATTCAGGGAAACCGGAAGGCACCTGTGCCCGCCGCGCCACTCCGGTGGCCACTTCCTGTATCGAGGGTAACCAGGTTAATCCCGACTGACCCCCACGTGCAGGTTGGTCCGCGTGCAACCTGCCCACAAAAAAAGATTCCGGTCCGGCACGCGACCACACCGGCGCCGTGCCACCGAGTGACAAAAAGGTCCTCTCCTTGGGTCGGTCCCATACCTTGGGACTTACGACCGTACACGCATACTGCATACACCTATGATCTTAAACCTGGAGCGTTTTACCTTCTCAGGGACTGCAGGCTCGCTCTTCCAACTTCTGATCATCTTTCACTGCAGTTTTTGGGGATAAAGAAGGTTTTTATCGAAAGGGTTGTTCCGAGTGTAGAGAATTTGAACCCGCGAGATGTTTCGCGGTTTTTGAAACTTGTAATTCTGATTTCTTTTTTTTTGGATTTTGATTTTCGAACAGTTTGAGACGTGGGTATATTTCCGTTGCTATGGTTTGTATAGGTATGTTATGAGAGTTTTATAAAATTTCGGATGTAGGTCGTCTCATTCAGAATTACAAGGATATCCTGTCTATAGATTTGGAGAACGTAGTACATACGTACGAGTGAAACTCTCGCATGAATGAGAGCCGAAGACCTGCCCAAGGTATACGCAACGCACTTGCTTGTGCCGCCCCAGGCCTCTGGAGACACCCACTTCCGGCCTATACCGAGATTTCGGGTCTACACCCTAACGCACCTACCCTGAGCTACAACTGTCATTTTTAGGGAACCTGCATCCTCGGGGTTTGAACGACAAGTTGAAAAAGTGATTTCGACCCGTTATCGAAATTTCGACTATTTTTTTTTATTCCGATTTCAGAGACTCTGGAAAGTGGAATTTTAGAAATAATAATCATGAGAATAATGTGGAAGAAAAATGATTGATATAAAATTTCAGATTTTTTCATCTACAGGCCTTCGATCTTTCTTTTGATTTGTTTTTGGGAAACTACTATTCCGAATTTTGAAAGATCCTAACTTTAACAATCACGAATTTAGCTGAGACGATTTCGGGTTTTCGGAACCGTTAAAGTTCAGAATATCGAAGTTCGGAAAGATCGGAATGCAGACGGCTGGAAACTGGGAAAGTCCGAAACTCCGAAAGTCCAGGAATCTGAAAATTTTATGGAGAGGCACGACGCTCCATATGCGTGAATTTCAAATTCCGGACTTTCGGTCTTCCGAAGCTTTAGCTTTCTTCATTTTAAAATTTGAAATTTAGAAATTTGACGATTCGAAATTCAAAAAATTGGGAACTTAAATTCGCTGAAATTAGCCAAAGTCATTTTTCTACAAGAACCAATATACGTTTCTTATCTCGATAGGTTATGAAAAACAGAAAGTAAGTCGAACCCTTTTTTTTCGCCCAGGTGTGAATTTCGTCTTTACGAAAATGGTGATTTTTTTAAAGTGAAAAAGAAGAAAAAAGAAAAATTCTTTTTCATATCCAGCAGGATCTTGGAGTCTAGATTCGTGTTATAACCAACCCTTTCCCTCGGCGGTGGTTGACAGGCTCGTGTGAGCTCGTAATTTATACTTTATACACGAGCGGTTGCGAGGTGCGGGGATATGCCCGAAAAACGTTTGAAAAATCAAAGGATCGGAGAATCAGAATGGAGTATCTTAGGTTGCAGGAAAGCGTAAGCGAGACCCTGGCAAAGTGACAGGCGTTTCCCCTCTCGTTTCGTTTCGTTTTCTCTTTTTTTTTTTTTTCTCTCTTTTTCGTTTTCTCTTCCTCTTCTTCCTTTTTTTTCAAAATTTCTGAAATCCAACTCTTGCCAGTCGCTCCCCTCCTCGTTCCCACGAATCCTTTGCTTTACCGCTTGAAAAACTACGTGTTTGCACCGCGTCAGGGAACAACGCTCTCATATATATACACCCGTTCCCAAAGATTCGTTTCACAAAACCGGGGAAAAATTTTTCAGTGAAAACTTATCACCGGGACAAAAGGGGGACTATACACTATACGTGTATATATATATACTCGTACCGAAAAGAGCTGGAGAACTGAAAAATTTTTGAGGGGAAAAAGGATTTTCGGTCAAATCTTGATGGACGTAGAAATGTGAACGAGCTGGCGAAGAAACGATGAGGATTTCTGTATATATGTGCCATGGAAACAGATGTTCCACTGCTTCACCGTTTCGAGATCTTATATAACACAATACGGTTGACGAAAAAATTTCTCTCGCAAACACTGCGGAAGGATTTCAAGTTGAAGTGAAAAAAAAAATATTTTATCGATACAAATTCTATCGTATTTATCAATGAGAACAATTTTTGTTTCCTCTCTTCTTCTCTCCCTTAACTCGCATCTGTATAGGCTCCGTTCTAGACATTCGGGGACTTGCTACTTTTTCGTTTCGACAATTTACTGAGCATATAAAACGGATATGAGTGCGAATATCGTCATTGTACGTAAAGATATACCAACTTTTAGTATACGGTTCAAAAATCCCGTTCGAAACGGTGGCGAAACTTACGTATTTCGGTTTTATCCTTCGCCGTCTTTGATCGTCTCATCGAACCGTGGATTTATCACGTTAAAAACTTTCGCAATTGAAATTGGAACCAGAACTACTTGATATATCCTGCCTTTGGCCAGTTCTGGGTCTAAACTCTGCCGAAGATTCCGGAAAATCAAAAGCAACGATTCTTATTCCAAGAAAGAAAGCTGTCGCCAAAGAGAGGGAAAAAATTCGTCCTATACTCGAACACACGTGCTCGTAATGATCGATTCTGGATATTCCACACGTGGAACACAGCACGGAACTCCTCAATCGAGAATTTTCACTCCAGTGTCGTACTTGGCCAAAGATCCGGCCAGCAGCTGATTAGGATTTGGTGCCCGAAGGATTGAACCTTTGGGATGTTTTTGCACGTCTCAGGCACACGTATTGAACATCGGGAAGCTTGAAAATTTGCCAATTTTCGTAGTATTGTTTGTCTACGAGTTCAAGTACGCGTAAAACGGTTTTGAGCTGGATTTGGATGGATCAATTTTCTTTTTTTCCCGTGAATTTTCATAATCGAAACGATATTTATTGTTTGCCGAATTAGAACGCGTGCCAAATGTTCAGGCTCCGCCTGAATTAATACAATAAATATTATATATTTAAATTTCTAATCTTTTCTTGCAGGTATATAATTCTAACGAATGATACTAACGAAAACAATTTATCGTTATTATAGTATAGCAAAAGTATTTCATGACCAATTTAACGCACGCGAGGGAAACGCGCGGCCTCGACGGGCGTTGACTTCGCCCCATTAAACCATCCGCCGCGTGTATAAAAATGCAAATCTCTTCTCGAGAGGTAAACGTATTTATATATGCCTATATATGTATTACACCTATATATATATACATACATTCAGTATACACATATATATGTATATAAAACACCGCGTGGCACGCTTGAGGAAAAATCGATTAGGTATACTCGATGAGTAACAGCCTAACCCGAAACCACCCCAATCCCACCTCCTCGCGTTCAACACAAGAAGAGAAATCACCCCATCATCAGGTTTATTTAATACAACGCCGGCTCATGAAGACCGGGGGTGGGTTTGCGGGTGGGTGGATGGATGGCAGAGGGTGGAATCGGGGGCAGGGGGGGGTAGGTGCGGGGTGAAGCCGGCAACCTGTTGAGTCCGACAATATCGCGTTTTTACTAATGCTCCTCTCACCACAGCCGCGGCTGCGGCTATGAGGGTGAAGAAGCCAGGGGCTGGGGGCTGGTAGATGGGGGATGGGGCTCGATGGCTCGCGGGGATGGGGCAGAGCTTGGTAGGGCAACATTTTTAGCGGATGGGTTAGCTCTCTTTTCCTCATCCCACCTCGTGTTGCCTTTGAACGGCTGACGAGCAGTTTACCGCTTGGGCGACAGGGTGCGAGAAACAGCCGGTGAGAGAGAGAGAGAGAAAGTGAGAAAAAAAATATGGGGAGATGATGAGGTGGTGTGGGTTAATATTATCAGGCGAGGGTGTATTTTTCTTTTTTTTTTTTTTTTTTTTTCATTTTTTTTTCCGTACTTTACTTTTTATCAATTACATTCAATTATGCATTTATTTTCCCTTTACATGCATTATATCGTCATTTACGAGGAGCTTTTTTGTTTTCTTTTTTTTTTTTTTTTTTGTTAAACGCCCGTTACATATAATAAACGAAATTATTTACAGGGGTTGGAAATTAACGGATTAAAGAAAAATATACATACATATCTATTAATATCTATATCTACCTATATCAGGATTTAGGATTTTTCTAACCATAATTAACTATAACTATGTATATATGTATATATAGGTATTTTAATATAGTGTAGATATATTCAATTATACAATTCAATCTTCCCTCCCATTTTTTTGTTTTTTTCTAAACAAAAAAATCACAAATTTTCTGTGATAAAATATTAAAGTTCTCACATACGTGTATTAGGGTCGTCCTTGATTTGGTCAGATTAGAATTTTAACCCTCCAATTATAGGCGAAAATGTTCGTATCTCGATTTGCAGTACTAACCCAAAGCCTTGGACATTTTTGATTTGAATAAAACACGATTTTTGGTACTTCCGCAGTTAATTTTTTTGTTTCCTATCGCAGTGTCGTTTCATAAAATCTAAAATTTGGCACAATTTTAACCAATTTTTGAAGCTACATAGCATCAAATAAATTTGTTCGCTAAGCTACAGCTCCGAAAGATTTTTCAGAGCATAAGAAAGAAAAAGAAAAGAAATAACTCTGAAGTGCCAAAAATCCTGTTTTATTAAAGTCAGAAAATTTGAAGACCATGGGTCAGTACTTAGAATTGATTTAGAAATCTGGGGCTTTGGCTACATTTTTTTTTTTTGGTACTATTTGGAGGTATTATGGCCCATGAGACTATTCATATTCAAATATGACAATATTGTAATAAAGCCTTACGTATAATATGTATATGATACACGCATAGTTCCATTATTTCATCTCAACCGCTCCTTTCATTATCTTCTGTTTAATTTTTTTTATTTTTCATTCTTTTTACTCTCTTAATGTTTCCCCCAGCGTCGAAAAATGAGAATTGGGCTGGTGGTGAGAAGGGTGGAGGTGGGATGGAATTTAGCGGACGGTTTTTCACCCCCGCCAACAGTTTAACCCTGCGTTTTGTTGGAAGGAGGGGGGGAGGGGGGGCGACGTGGAGTAACTCAGGGGTGGGTACGGGTATGGAGGGTGAAAAAAACGAGCGAGCGAGAGAGAGGGGAAAAAAAAAGAGTGGCTTGGATTATTTAATTTCGACGGGCGCTTGCAGGTTGTTACGCTTGAAATCTCGGCTTATTCGTGTTCCCTCGGCCCTTACCTCACAGCCACCGCCCTCCTCTCAACCCTCCAGGCGAAACGGACACGACAGCTTAACTCTTTATTTTCGGAATAAAACAAGAAAAAAAAAAAAAAAACAGGAAGAAGAGAAAAAAAAAAAAAAATTCACGCACTTTCAACGAATGACTACGGCAATCTACACGCCACAGTTTAAACGCCTCTTTGCAGTTACGGTTTCATCCCCCTTCAGAGATGTACTTATGTATAAACTTAACGCAAATTTGCAATTTCGACTGTATCCCGGATGAATGATAATTGTCTAACACGCGATTTTTCTTTATTTGACGTTCTTCTCAAGTTTTCCGACAGTTTCAATGTAAGAAAAATACCAAAAAAAAAATAGTAAAGTTCATAAAAAGAAGTCAACTTTTTTTTTTTTGGTTTCAGATTATTTCGCAAATTTGATTATTTGATCGATTAATTCTCGCAATGAATAGACAATTTCTATTCAATTTTCTCGTTCTTTTTTTTTTTTTTTTTCGATTTTTTTTTATCCTGTTCCTTTAATGGTCGTGCATTCGGTCTTCCGTGAAGCCGGATCGAAGCGAAGATTGTCGGAGATCGGTGGAGATGCACAACTCCGTTTCCGTAGACAAACAAGCGCTCGCATCACGAATCCCGTGCATCTGCCGCCACCGCAGCGCCGCATCGACGCTGCTGCTGCTGCTGCTGTTGGTGGTTCTGCTGCTGTTGCTGATGCTGATGCAGTCCTCGTCGTCTCAACAGAGTTTGAGCTTCCCAGGCTCAAGATGCACCTGGTCCTCGATGATGACGACGACTACGAGAACAGAGAAAGAGGGAAAGATGAGAAAAGAAAGAGAAGGAGAAAAATAGAAAAGAGAGAGAGAGAGAGAGAGAGAGAGAGAGAGAGAGAGAGAGAGAAGTATGGACCAAGTGGCTGCGCCTCCTTCCTGCACCAGAGCACGGTGTCGTGCACCTCAATAGCCTCTTTTCAATACTGAATAGTACCCTGCTGGGTACGGGAGATTTATCTGGCCCGTTCGTGTCAACGCTTCTATGCAGAATCCTAGAATCTTTGAATCTCCGAATCCCCGTTTCCCGGTCCTGCAGTATTCGTGCAGAATCTTAGAATCAATTATCCAATAAGGATATTCTGTCCGATTTTTTTTCGATTAATCGGCAATCGACATCGATCCTCCTCCGGAGATTTCTGATCTTGGGATCTGTACGTCTATAATTGTCATGAAAGTGGAAGACCGTTTGAGACAAAAAAATTGACCGTTCAATCCTCAGCAGGTCAACGCGCGGACACTTTATAAACGGGGAACTGGCGATAAAAGGAAAAGATAAATTTCTATAGAAAAAGAGAAAAAAAAAAATTACCAATAGCCAGCAATGACGCTAAACGAATTCGTGACAAAAAATTGGCCATTGACATGGCCTGGAGATCATCATGTGGGACAAAAAAGGACTGAAGAAAAAAAGGAAATGAGAGTCAAATTATTTGGGGGAATATCCTGTATCGTACTTCAAGACGCGATCACCTGGAAATAATAATTTAAAGTACCAGTCGATTTTTATTTTATTTGAAAATTTTTTTTCTTGTATATACCTGAGTAATTAAAATCGTTCGTTGATGAAACAGGCTGCATATACCGTAATCATGTTACTTTATTTAGAACGGTATGAAATTTTTTTTCTCTGATTTACGATCTCGTTCGATATTTCAGTTTTATAAGTAAGACTTACGACGTCCGACGTGTTGCGTATAGGATGAGCGCGCAAACCATCTGTTGCGATTCAAATCCGAAAAAATTATGTATGTGTAACGTAAGGTACATATTAAGGGGACTAGTACCTACAGCTTGGTTTGGGAAATTTTGAGCACTCCAAAATCTATTTATTTCTCAAGCAAAGTTTATTTCACATCAAAAAAAAATTTTCTTCGAAAAACTTTGTCGTAAGGTTTCAGGCACATCGTTGGTCCAATTCAACCTCTCAAGGTCTTGCTTTCTTCAGACAGCAATTCTACATCTTACGAACGTAGGGATCGGTAAAAAAAAATTCATGTCAAAAGTTACGGTCAATTATCCAAAATTTCCAATATTTAGGCCACTAATTTGCAAATAACTTGGCCAACACGAAATTGTAAAAAAATTCCCTCGTTCACACGATGAGGATTTCTTTTCTGAACAAAATGAGCCCTCAACGACCTTAATCGGAACAACGATGTGCCTAAAACCTTACGACGAAGGTTTTCAAAGAAATTTTTTTTTTATGTGAAATAAACTTTGGCTGACAAATAATTGCATTTTGGAGTACTCCGAATTTCCAAAACCAAGCTGTACTGGTGATCCCCTCAATAAAATTTAAATTGGTTGAAAATGTTTGGGAAGAATCTGTTGTTTTATTAAATTAAAAAAAAAAAGTAATAAATCTATAGTTACAGAAACAATGTAGGTATATATGTGTATATATGTATATACATGCATGTAATAATCTATAACCCATAAATGTGGGGAACAATATGCGGTGTTTGGGCAAAAGGCTTGTATCGATCATCCTTGCAGATGGTATCGAAGTTTTGGTTATTATTAAGTGATTGGTGAATTAATTAGTTAATAAATCATAAATGAGATAACGATCCACTTGACACCTCGCTATCTCATTCGTTCCCAGGGCTGTATATAATATATATACCTATATACGTATACATACCTATACCTATATACCCACCTTCTCGATCAATCAAAGACCAATTAACCAAAACGTTCGAACGATCATATAGATCGAAGATATACCGCAGCGAGAAAAGTTTCAACTCTAATTATGGTTATAGTGAAGTACGAGATGTAATTATAAAAATATTACCAAAAAATTTACAAGTCGATGAAAATAAAAAAAAATCAATCTTGATTTATATTTACTATACTTTAACGGTTTATTGTAACGACGATCGGCTATATACGGTCATAACTCAGCGCGCTGTTCAATCGAAGGATAGATGCACAAGGATATCATTCGAGGAATAGAGAAAAGAGACTTCGCCAGTATAATATTATAGAGTTTGCCGATGAAAGCGTAACAGTAATTTGAAGAAAAAAAAAATCGTCTTAATTATCTGCAAAAATATTCGGCGGTAGTTATAAATTTTGCGAGAATTACGTGATTCGAATCGTGAGAAACGAAAGATGTAGCTGCGCTGCGGATAGCGTATGGTGTGAAAAAAATAACAGCAGAAAGAAAGAAAAAAAAAGCCGTGTAGAAGATTATCCATAAGGGATGTATAAAGCATACAGAAATAAGGAAAAGAAGAAGAAGAAGAAAAGGGTATGCGACGGGACGACTCTTCCTCTCCCGGGATAATAAACTCGAAGTATAACTTTGTGAGTAGGAAATAACTCAAGAAATAACAACACCAAACTCAATCTTTTCGGTGTACTGCTACTGCTCTGCGTTGATGCTGCGTCGAGGACTTCTCTCGAGGACTCGTATAACTTTCTATTACGCGACCTGCCTCACTTCTGTCAACGCCGTGTGAGTTATGAAGTGAATATTCCTTCGAAAACTTACCTCTTCATAGCCAAAGACAATCGTACACCATAATGTTGTCTCATAACCAGTCATATATGCTTCTCTATGTATTTAGATATGTACAATAAAAATTATTGTACATATTTGCTGTCAATTACTGTACGCATCATTAATTCTGGAATTTATTCATCAATTAGCTAAATTACTTTCCGATTTTTTCATTTTTCGTTTTTTTTTTTGGAGTGGAAATGGTCCTTGCGCCGCCTGTCATGCTACAGTCTTCACACTTTGAAAGAGGAAGAGATAAAAGGGAAGAGAATAGGAGAACCTGCATTGTCACGCACTCACCTCTCACCTAAACGTGAGGATGCAACTCATTACAACAGCTGTGTGTCTGTATGAAGTGTGAGAAAACCTTGGCTACACGCATCAATGGCTCGAATCAACGCCTGGTTTTGGAAACCCCTGGGGGGTTCATAGATTATGGCGATGAATCTGAACCAAAGAAATTTACGAGAGAAAACAAAACAAAACAAAACAAAAAAGTAGGAAGAGAATGAGACCTGAAAGCAACATCTTTCAATATCCTCTTCGTCAGATGAAAAATTCGTGCGATTAAAGAAAATGATATCAAGTTCGCGAAGAATAAGGGATTTTGGGAAAAAATTATGAGTCCGATTGATTAGGATGTGAAAATTTTCCGGGCCCATAATTTGAATATAAATTTTATCGAAATTTGGGGCCAGATATTGAGGTTCCGAATTTTCTGAAATTCCAGTAAAAATTGCAAATTTTCCCATTTTTCTATCGATCCGTTTTTCGGATTCTAGACGGCTGTATAATAAATGATCAAAAGTCATTTTTAATCAAAAACGAATAATCTTCTTGGAATTGTTCATAAAAGCTGAATAAAAAATGTAAATTCTATTCAATCTCCACCAGAATACTAAAAACCTGATGTTCTTGAAGAGTTCCAAGCGACTTCCGGCTCCCCGAGAGCAACATATCCATCCTCTACGTTACGCGTCATGGTCGTTAAGCGTTTTCGAGTAGAGATTACACACATGTAAATTCGTATGTAAAACAAGATGTAGTTTCGGCTTGTTTAATGATACGGCTAACGTTCAAATGTACTTCGGCTCCTCTTGCTACCACACCATAAAGCCACCGTATCATAGTACATACATAAATTCGTATAGTCACTAACTTCAGTCACCATGGTCGATGTGGTAGTCCGCGCTACAGCCTTGGAAGAGTTGCTCACGATCACAGCAGATAAATAGACAGAGACAATATTCAGAGAAAGCGAAAGTCCGAAAAGGATGGGAAGGGTGGGAGTCAGAGGAGCAAAAGATGAGGGAAGGGTCCGACATATGGTCCATGCCAAAGACTGGGACGAGAAAGCACCATGCAGCAAACACTCGTTCAGTCAGTCTTCCACTGCACACACGGTAGGTGCCTATACACTTACTTAATCTTGAAATTTATCACAGGAAATGGTTCTGGGACAGGAAAGAATACGAGTAAACGATTGCCAAGGTCGTTCCAGCTCGCAATCACCGTCTGTAATGAATTTCATTCTTAATTATGAACACGTTGTTGGGTATAAAATTTCTTAATTATACTGCGGATTCTTTCCCAAGATCGAATATAGCAACGGTTTCATTACTGATAAGGACCCGAGTGGTTTGAGTGTAGAAATTCTCGTTAGATACTAGCTGGAACACCAATTCCTTTGTTCTTCATTTTTAGAGACAGAAATGTAATCCTGTTTTGGTAGAATTATGACCTGCATAATTATAGGAATAAGAGGTGTGAATCAGAGTCAGCGATCGCACTTGAAATTTTTATTATCGTCTCTGCATCCTGATAAATTTTCAAATTCTACTCACGACCTGAAAAGGTTGCGGAAAATCAGTTGATTTCTCTCTAAATTCTAGGATCCAGAAGCCCGAAATAGAATTTCAAAAATCTAGTTCGTGCCTAAATTTTCCTAAAACGGACATGACTCTTACTTTCAGGTGCAGATCAGGATTTCAATACATGCACAATCCTATCTTAAAATTATAGTCTGCACTTCCAAGATCTTGTAGAATGAAACTAGAATTTCTATTCCGATTTTTTGATGGTCTAATTTTTGGGAAAAATACATTTTCTAATCTAATGACTGGATGAGGGAATTGGGCGTAGAGAACGAGACAATTTCAATATGGATATTCATTATTTATTAATTAGCTATTATTCTGAAAACGTATGAACATTTGTACATGGATTTTGTATCATGAGGTACTTGTGTATGGCATCGTCAAGATATTATTCATAAGTTTCACAATACCAATTATAAATAAGTTTCTTTTATTTTTCTCTTTTTTCTTCTTCATTCTTTCTCTTTTTTTTTTTTTGTTTTTTCTTTCTTTTTCTATATCGTGCAATAATTTTTGCACGGCACGTTGTTCGATCGCCAATTTAGCATACCCGTTTATATTTCTGATCATAGATAACAAAACTGAACCTTCATACGTGTTCAATATTAACACGTGCTTGTCATTTATCATTTTATACAGTCGAATAAACTTGTTACAATTCATCGATATTAAATACTCGATACAAGGTTATATTTAACGATTCGTCATGAGCATTATATTCATTCCGGATGTCCTGAAGAATTTCAGATCCCTCAATGACGTTGGCTTTATTCGGATAATTATTTCCAAACGCTTTTCAATCACAAATAACTCAACCAAGGTCTGATCAGATGATTTGACCAAAATCACTTTAAAAAATTTACACCATAAGAACGATACTTCCGAATTTGAAAAAAGCTTCCCGAATCTGTTAAAATTGCGACTAGAAATGAGCCAGAAAAATTTGAATTGAAAAACTGAATATTTATGATTGCAAGGATCAATTTGAATATATTTCAAATATTGAGGTTTCAAACAAAAAAAAAAACCTTTCCTCACAAATTTTGCGATCCTTAGTTTAAACTTTTCAAGGTCATTTGTAGAGATAATTTGAAGAGAATAAGGTAGCTTTTTTTTCAAAATCAGTTAACGCTTTCTCACAGTAAAAATTGTTTCAAATTATTGGTAGAATTATCTTGAATAATTATTGAATATTATTGAATATCTAGATTATATTTGTTATTATGCATAGTTTATTTAGAACTCGATTAAAAGTTTTAATGTTTTTTCTTCAACTTTTTCCCAGATCGAGGCGAAGGGATTTTTCTAATCGATATAAATTTTGTTGTTTTTTTTTTTCAGAGAAAACAAATGATTTTGTAAAGTATTCGAGATATTATTGGCGATCGATGTGATATTGTTGAAAATTATGAAAATACTGACGATGCTTTAATAATAACAATTAATTCATTGTTCTCGACTGGATCATTTTTCATCTTCTTCATCTTCTTATATATTTTAAGGATCATATATAGATTAAGCTGTTTGCAACGCGGCAGCTCGTTGATATTTTTCTTATTTCTTATTTCTTTGTTTTTTTTTTTTTTTCTTTACTCTTTATTTTGTTTACTTTTTTAATATTTATCTTCATCATCTTATAATCTTAATATTTATATTATACCCAAAACATTCGTTCACAACGAATTAAAAAACATAAAAATTTAGCTAGAAGACGTACAGTATAGAGTAGACTACACCTAAACATCATTTCTTCGTTTATTCATATTTACTTTTAGTTTATCGTAAACAGATCGTTCAATATTGCTTCGTCATCAGGTAAATTTTCACTTAACACCTAATTCATTGAAATATGTAATTATACGTGAGACATTTGCTTTATTTTTTTATCTTTATTCTTATTATTTTTTTTTCTTCTCTTTTTCTCCCCATATTGTAAAGCTAATCATAGATTTTTATTTATTTCTCTTTTTCTTTTCGCATATTTGTAGTTCTTACTCAGTTTTCTTTCTTTTTTTTTTCCTTCTCTTTGTTTCACCTTTTCGCTGATCATTGACACATATCATATTTTTTAATTTTATTTTCAATTTTCATTTTCTTCTATTATACAGTTCTAAATAACGTAACAAATTTTTCCCTTTTATTTACTTTTTTTCTTTTTCCCTTTCTTTTTGACAGATCTGCACTATATTCATTTATATTATTATATATATATATATATATATATATATATATATGTATTTATATATATATATATATATAATATTCATTCATCTTAAAAAATGCCCGACAATCGATAATATAATAATTAATTATATATTAATATTATTATGCCTTACTTTTCGCATAATAATAACCCAATTAGCTATTTGAACTCTTGGAGAATATATTTAATGATATTAATTATTAAATACGCAATTTGAAACGTATTTAGAGTTCATATATAAGATATGATGATATTTTCGTACCGTGGCGGTTGCACATGTGTGTAAAGAAATAAAAAAAAAAAAAAAAAAACGTAAAACATAAAACCAAACAAACTAAACCAAAAGAAAAAAAAAAAAAATCAATTAAATTAAATTATATTTTATTAATAAATAAGATGAGGTAAATAAAATAAAAAAACCAACTTGTGTATTGTATGTAATACTGTATAAGGTTGTATGAAATAAAATATATTTATAAAAACATAATTATAAACACGTATAAAATAATACAGGTCGTATATAATATTATAATATTCTATCTCAATAGTTATTATTTTTTGTTTTTTTTTTTCTTCAACTTTTTTTTCTTTTTCATTCTTTCTTTCTTTCTTTGCTAACGGTCGTATACAGGAACAGAAACCACATTATAATTATAATTACTATTATTATTATTATTATTATCAATATTTATTATTATTATTATTATTATTATTATTATTATTATTATTATTACAATTATAAAAAAATTCTCAATTTTTTTTACCTCAATTTCTGACTGTTATACCAGAATATTTTATTATGTATTTCGAAGTCGGGTGTATGAATTGTTGTTATTATTATTATTATTACTATTATTTATTCATTATCATTATCATTATTTTATTTTTTTTTATATTTAATCTTATGGCACCACTACAAACGAGAATATAATAAAGGAAAAAACAGTTATCACGTATAAGTATGTATAATAATATGTATATATGTATATAATCTACAGTGGGAGGGGGAGCAGTTAAAATACGTTTTTGAAAAACCCCGCGCGATCACTTTTGTTTTTTTGTCATTTTTCTTTTGTTTCAATTTTTTTTTTTACTGAATGTGTAATTTGTTTTTATTTTATTTTTCTTTATTTGCTTCTGAGGATTTAGAAAATAAAAGGCAAGAGTCCTTATGTATGTATATAAAAAGAGAAAAACAATTGATAATCATAATACCTTATACATGCTGAATAATGCCCGTAAATTACAAAACAAAAGAAAAACAAGAAAAAAATAAAATAAAAAAAACAATTAGAAAAAAAGACAATAAAAAATAGAAAAAAAGGAGAAGAATTAAAAACGAAAAAAAAAAAAATAAGAAAAATAGGAATTCTAAAAAGAGAAAGCAAATTGTTTGGCACAACCAATCATTGTTTGGTACTGTATTCTTTCGAATTAGGTATATTCATTCATTTATTTGTTTTATTTTATTTTATTTATATATATATAATAATAATAATATGTATATCGTCGTACAAGTAAATATTGTAAATACGTATATATATATATATATGTATATTTCTTAAACGAATGCCCAAGATATCTTGCTATAGGTATATTGTATATTGTATAATGTATAATAATATGTTATTCATGTATAATAATGTATAATAGTTCAAAGATTGCTTTGCAAAAATGCCCAGATTTCGTAATAATGATAATAATCGCTAATGATATGAGTACAACAATATGTATCTATGTATTTTATGCTCTCTTCTTATCCTTTAAACTGAGTACAGTAATACTGCTTGATATGTCTAACGTACACGATGCTGCTGCTGCTGCTGATGCTGCTATATGTATATTTTGTAGATTTATTTTAATTTATGTCTATTACGCTTACAGGGTTATACTGGCGGACGTTCGAAGGAACTAATTGTAGGAATAAATTCTCGTATTGACAATATATACATATGTATACATACACATATTATATATATAATCCTATATGTATATATACATATATATTTCTTTCTTTCTTTTTCCCCTTTTTTCCTCTTCTTCTTCGTCTTATATTTCATCTTAACTTGGCAGTCAAGTCATTATTATACTATGGCAAGTGCGTTTGGTACGATTTATATAGTATAATAATTATTTCGTATATATTTTCGATAGAATTGAAAAGAAAAAAAAATGCATTCTTTTTTTTTGTTATCCTGTGTATATTACATTTACATATCTATGTATATAATTGCGTTTCTGTGTGTTCATACGTACATAACAATGATATACGAATAATTGAGGAAAATTCGTGATACCTATAAATATGTATTGTATTGTATTCATGTATATAAAAATTATATTCTGTAGTCCGCCTAGTAAAATATTATTTTTATTTCTCATTATTTATTATTTTTTTTTTTTTGTATTTTTATAATATTATTGCATTGGTTTTCTTTTCTTTTCGTTTCTTTTTTCCATTATTCATTTATTTTATTTTATTTTATCTATTTATTTATTTATTTAGTTATTTATTATTCTTTCTTTCTATCTTTTATTTTTCTTCTTCTATTATTATTAATCTTCTTATTTCTTATTATTTTTTTTTTCCGCTATTTTTTTTTTGTCGTCGTTTTATTATTCCTGAACTCTGAGGTAGTCTGTTCTGAGATTTTACGTTATAAATGGCAAGTGCTAATCGTTAATTATTTTATAGAACTAAAACAAAAATAAAAAAAAAAGATATATATATATATATTTACAACAACATGGTAGACCTCGTCCTAATGAAATTAATAGCAACGAATAAAAAAAAAAAAAAAAAAAACAAGAACAATTGAACAAAACAATTAAAAAAAAAAAACAAACAATTTTTCCTATAAATCACAATTAGAGTCACGCAAATTTGAACAAACGCGAAGTGCAAACACAACAACGAAGCAATGAGACACAACTGGCTCGTATATAACCACAACACTTTTCAACACTTGTTTTTTTTTTTGTCTTTTTTTTTTTCATTTTTTTCTTCTTTCTTTTTATTATTAACTTATTAATATTCATTAAAATGAGTAACTAATATTCAACAAAATAACTATATTTCGTTTTGGCGAGGTCAGCGTTACCTACATTGCGTGTCAATATTCCTACACATTTTCTTTCGAGATATTTGCGCTCGCCAAAGTTAATCAATAACAATAAAAATTCTAAAAAACGTAAAAAAAAAAAAAATCAAAGAAAACTAACAGAGTTACTTTTAATTCGTCGTCGGACGTCAAAGAGAAAGAGAAAGAGAGAGAGAGAAATAGAGACAGAGGAAGAGAAATATGGAAAATAGTACTTCTAGATAGGTATAATAGTGGTAACGAGCGCAAAAATCATTGGCGAAAGAAGGAGCGTGAGATTCGTAATAACTTAGGCTATCTATCTTAGGTTTAGAAAAGGAACCAGTGTGAAAACGACCTGCTTTTTTATTTATTTATTTATTTATTTATTTACTCTTTCATAACTAGTCATTTATTTGGTTGGAACTAGTGGAATTTTACTGGGGTTCGTTCGGTGAGGAGAAAAGAGATTTTATTACAAAAACACAAAGAAAACAAAGAGATCAGAGACCAGAATCAAAATTTAAATACGTTGAGGCTCGTGTATTTGAAAAAAAATATATATATACTATATTGTTATATTTTATTATATTTATTTATATATTTTCTTTATATACAACAAAAAAGTTGTAATTGTCAGACAAACAAAAAAATAAAAAATATCCGATTGTAGTATAGTTTCGATGGTAAGACTTAAAATAGGTATATGTATATAGACTATAATACAAAAGCAGAATTCGTTTTCACATTGGGAGAAATATATGTATTACTTCTTATAGAGTAAGGTATTTACTATAAAATACGAGTATTACGAGTTAAGGTTTTTAATCAAAAATTTCTAATTAGTTAATATTAAAATCAATAATTACAATAATATGCCTATACATTTAACGTATTTTGTACAATTGATAAGCTTCAAGGTTTTATATCATTATTTTTATTTTATTATTACTATTCTGTTGTTTTTCTTTCTTTCTTGCTTTCTTTCAATATTAATTATTATTACTGCGATTTCATTTATAATTTTTGCGATTTACAATTGGTTTTCTTTTTTCTTGTTTTTTTTCTTATTGAGTCAATTATACAGAAGAAATCTGACCTACTTATAATTGTTAGTCCCGATTCGTCGTAGTCACCCGTTAAATTCGCAGTCTTAAAAACCGAGCAATAATAATCGGTCAGTTTTGAATACCGCGAACTAAATAGCCAGTCAAAAAAAAAAAAAAAAAAAAAACATACGGGAACAATATATTTTGAAATTTAATTCGAATGAGATTAATGAAAAGTTGGGATATTTTTTTTTTTTTTCAGTTAAAATAGCAAAAATAATAAAAACAAAAATAATCTAAGACAAATTCACCCTTGCGAATTATCTGGAATAAAAAAGAATGACTCCTGCATGCGATGATCAAACGATTACTAATTTAAGGTAATAATCACATGTCAAATCCGCCAAGGTGAAATAATTTATACAACAACCGTTAAACTAACGTCATTCGATTTGAAACTGTTAAGAAACGAAAAAAAAAGATGCAAGAAAATATTTTTTTTTTTTCAGTGAGATTTTTTTTATGTGTATGAAATAATATAAATATCGTTGAGCAAAATCAATATATAGTATGAGATCCGTTGTCACCACGTTTCGAAGAACAAATTTTTCATACTCAAAGTGCTTTCGCAGTTAATTAATTTCTTTCTTCAATAATTTGAATCAAACTTTACTTTGGTACTTTTGCGAAAGTGATAATTATAGGTATGGTATGTATAATAGAATCGATACGTGGCGTCAACAGTTTCCTCTGGCTCGCGCTCCGCCAGAATCGTCAAGGATTATTTGGGGCCTTTTTTTTTTTTTTTTTTTTGGAGGATTAATAAATACAGGGGGTTCGATGGGGAGGGATGGGTTCTTGCCCACGGAGTCCTTGGGTTACGCGTTCAAGTGCTGCATACTGTGATGATTCTGATGATTGTGCTGGCTGTGATGATTGTTCTTCTTCTTGTGTGTCTCCAAGTGTTTCATCATGTGATCTTTCCTTATGAACCCCTTCCCGCAGGTGTCGCAGGCGTAGGGTTTCTCGCCTGTGTGAAGGCACATGTGCCGCCTAAGATCGGTCTTGTGATTGAACTGTTTCGGGCATATCTCGCACTTGTAAGGTTTGTCGCCAGCGTGCTTCTGTAGGTGTTCGGCGTGCAGGTACTCCAGGGGGAATCGTTTCCCGCACTGATTGCATTTGAACGGTTTGTCACCGGAATGAAAGCTTTTATTGTGCTGGGTCAAGTAGCAGGCCTTGTTGAACACCTTGTCGCATTCAATGCACTTGTGAAACCCGTCCTGCGAGATATAGTGCGAACCGGTATTGGTGCTGGTCACCTGATGCTCCTTCGTAATCAGCGGGGACTTTTTTTCTTCCTTTATTTCGTCCTTGACAATTATTGGACTCGGTTCCCTCTTCACCTGCGGCACGTTGTTGTTCGCTTCGAGGGGCTTTTGCTGGCGGTGCTGTTGCTGCTGTTGAATATCGAACGACGTGATGATGAGAGGGTCCGCTTCTTGGACAACTTCCATGGCTGTCAGGGACTCGTACCTTGGTGGCGAGTTTCTGTAAGGATCGTAGTTTGATCCTGGGGAATCAAAGGATCTGTCTTGAGGAAGGCTTTCCTCCGGACTTAGCCCCCCCACGTTAACGGCCTGTGGCTGGTTCTGGCCTATAAAAAACCCGGTGATACCGAACTGGGTGAAGCTCGGCAGGGGCCTCTGGTGATTACTGAAGGTCCCAAAACCGGGCAGCATCTCGTGGCTTTGCTGCTGCTGCTGGTGTTGATGTTGTTGTTGCTGCTGTTGCTGCTGCTGTGCTCTAGGGTCGTTACCAATAGTAGTTGGTTGGCTGGTGATAGACTCCAGTAGACCCGGGATGCTGGTAGTAGTTGTAACGTGGGGGGGCAAGGCGTTTGGGTACGGCTGATGAGGCATCGAAGTACCCCCCATCGGCGGCGAACTCATTGGCGCTCCCATTATTGGCGATGGCGAAGTCATGTGGTGCGGATGCGATGCCATTGGGGAAGGTGAATTCAGGTGCGGATGCACCCCCATGGGTGACATGGGTGAACTCATGGGGTGATGGGCCCCCATTTGCGAGGGTGAACCCATTTGGTGTTGGTGGTGGTGCTGATGTTGGTGGTGCGGATGATGGTGGCCCGCCATTGGGGATGGAATTGGCGAATTGAGCGGTACCATTGTGGATGGGATGTGGATTGTTGAAGGCGGTTGTTGTTGAATGGTTGCCGAAGACTCGCTGCTGTTGGAATTGCTGCTGGTGTAAAGGGTGGGCGTGTGGAGCAGGCCCCTCGCCGCCTCGCCCGAGGGACCTGCCATCAAGTTTGGGGGACTCCCCGAAGAAGATAGTTCCGGTGATCGTGCCGGTCCTCTGCCCGGTCCCATCACCGGGTCTCTGCCCGGATGGTGGTGTGCGCTAATCGGCATATTCGCCGGATCCGGTTGCCCGCTCTGTTTCACAGCGTTTTTATGAAGCGTCGTATTGTAGTGTCGCTTCAAGTGGCCCGAGCTGGTGAACCACTTGTTGCACGCCGTGCAATTGTAAGTCTTTGGTCTACGCGCCTCGTTGCTCTTCCACGATTGATTTGTTACCGGTGGTGGTTTCGGGGGTTGTGGCAAAATACCGGACATTTGATGAGGCGGCATCTGCTGCGTGCTAGTTATTATAGGCGATCCGGGATGCCTGGGTGGTTCAACGGCCATGTGCTGCGCCCTGAGAAATTGGCTTTGATCTGGGATCGGTGAGACGTTGTCCATCGGTCCCATAGGCGGCATCGGCGACACACCAGGATGATACTCGTGGGGCTGTGCGGAAGGCCATCCTAACATAGAACTCACCGAGTGTGGTCCGCCTCTCCCGGGATGTTGCATCGCCTGTTGTTGCTGCTGTTGCTGCTGCTGTTGTTGTTGTTGTTGCTGTTGCTGCTGCTGGTGCATCTGCATCTGCATTTCCTGCTGTTGTTGCTGATGCAACCTCATAAGCTCCTCCTCGTACCTGTGCGTCTGTACCTTATGCGAGTCAAGATCAAGAATCTCTGCTTGTTCCTCAGGCTCCTGCTTCACCTCCTGTTTTATAACCCGCGAATTGTTATAATCATAACCAGCAGGTTGTTGCTGTTGTTGTTGTTGTTGCTGCTGCTGCTGCTGTTGCGAATTCGCTTGCGGCGGTGAGGCGTGCATTTGTTGTTGCTGACTCTGTTGCGACGGACTACTGCCGATCTGCTGATACTGAGGTTGACCCGGATACCCACCGGGGGATGCTGGATGATTGGTACGTACATGCTCGCCCAATTGACTTGCATTCTCGTAAACAGCTCCGCACTTGTCGCACTGTAACGGGCTTCTAGGGCTCGTCGAGCTCACAGAATTCGCCCTCTCAGGGGGATAGTGTTGCGGATGTTGATAGGGATGATACCTGTAGCTGGCCTGGGTGTCAGGCTCATGACTGGGCGAATATTCGTGAGGTATGATATAGGCGGGTTCATTCTGCATGAAGTAACTCGTCTCGTTGAACATCGGGGTTTGATAATGTCCGAATGATTGGGACGTAGGAGGCTGCTGCTGTTGCGGCGGTATCGGTGCCGGTTGAGCATTTTGCTGTGCCGGCGACGGTCCCTCGGACGGTGGCCTGGACGAAGGTTCGCTCGAATCAGCCGGTGCGCTGATGCTCTCCGAACGTTTTGAACTAACATGACTGTTGTGATTACCAGCCTTGCTGTTGTTGTTGTTGCTTTCCTCCTGCTGAGCCTGACTCGCCCATTGACTGAGTAAATTTTCTTGATGATAACGAAGATGTACCTCCAAACTTTTATCACTCTCAAAATAGAGGCCACAGTCTTTGCAGTGGTGCTCAGCGCTCGCGCTGCTACCAACGTACTGTTGCTGCTGCTGTTGCTGATCAACACTTGCCATTTCACTCATTATTGTCTATATATATATATATATCTGTCTATTTTACGTCTCCACTGACTTACGCGATATCAACACGTGTCCGTACATATATATCGCGTGTTTTGTTTATTTAGCCATACGTGGCGAGTTTCGGTACGGGTCACACTTGTTGAAATTAATTTAACCGTGCCGTCTAGTCACGAGAATTACAGTTTTTTTTCAACGTTTAACGTTCTGCATCGCGGGTTTACACACACGCGATTTATTATTAATGATCAACGTTGTCGTTTCGTTTAGTTTCGTTTTTTTTATCAACGATTTTTACTTATATTCTCGTTTGAAAATTTTTATTCGTAGAATTTCGCGAACGATATATATAATAATCACTCGTTCGTTTATTATAACAATTATATATTTCAATGTCAAACGTCGTAAATGAATTTGGAAGAAAAAAAAAAAAAATGGAAAACTAAAAATATACAACGTGTTCTACATTTATCATATGATCCACGACATAACAAACATCTCGGCCATTGTCCAAAGTACGGTTAGCGCGAATGTTCTTTTACTCGACATTTTATAGAACTTTTATTTATTACTTCTTCCCTTCTTTTCGTTATTTATTATTGTTGTTATTCTTATTATTATTATCTTCATTGAACGTGAATTTGAATCGTTACGCCGTAGTATATAGTTTTATAACGGATAGAACAAGTAATAGGAGGAAGAAGAAAAAAGTTGAAGAACGATAAGTATATATAAAAAATAAAGAAAGAAAACAAAAGAACAAAATAAATAATTTAAAGGATAGAACTAAATATTAATGATTAAAAAATAAAAAAATAAAAACGAAACTTTTTTTTATATCGTTTGGTTTACATGTTAGACGATTTTACGTGGCCCGATACCACCGAACAGATACTATATATCCAACAAAACTGTCTTCAGGTCACAATCTATCACTCGACACTTTGCCGCGCACTGATCGACGCCGCATCTCACCGATGCGGTAACTGTATCTTTATTTTTACCTTATATTATTATTATTCTGATGTTTATATTATTTATTAATCAATCAGTTCTTTACACGTATCATATTGTTAACACTATTTATCAACGTAACAACCAACCAACAACCTTTCAGCGTATAGGTGTAGCGCGCGCATATATGTCTATATGTGTATATATATTTCAATATCTATATGCACACAAGTATATGTATATATATATACGTCGGTATATATTATTGAAGAACAGCACAACTCGGTTGAACAGACGTCTCGGTACGATAACGCGCGGTCGAAACAATAGTGCGATTAAGATATTTTGGCGGGTGGTCGGTAGTGGCGTTGGTGGAACGGAGAGGGGGATATGTGCGTGAGTGTGGTTCGATTTTGGTCGTGATATGTGATGCCGAACGAAAAACGATGTTGGACGAAAAGAAGAGAAAATAAACGGGAACAGAAGAAATTAAAAACGAAATTAAAAAAAAAAAAAAAAACAACAAAACGAAACGTTAAAACAACGAAATTATTTTTCGTTTCTTTTTTCTTTAATATATATTTATATATATATGTATGTATATATATATTTTTATTTTTGTTTTTCTTTCTTTTTGTCCTCAACTTGTTGATAAATAATAATAATACAGAAATATAGAGCGGTTGTGCGACGCACTGTTTGTGACCCGCGTCGGGCGAACGCCGGTACAATTCTGTCGGTTGGAATTCAGGAGATTCGAGTCCTCGGCCCTCGCGCCAAGGCGCCGCTCCCCTACTCCGCGTCCCAAGCAACCGGCTGCTCGAGGTAGCCAACCAAATTTGAGATGTTGAGCGCTCCTTGCCCCCACCTCTTACTCCTTGACGGTTTGTCCATCTCTCTCACTCCCGCGAGGGACGGAGTACCGGCGAACAAACCGAGTCCTGCAGGAACGACGACTATCTCTCTCTTTCTATCCCCTTCGGAGCGTCTATCCCCTCCCACCTACTCGAGAACTCGAACCAACGAAACGAACGTACAGTAGTACAGCCCGTTGCCCATCGACAACGAGCGTTGCCGTTTCGTTTCAACTGAGAGACCTGATGCTGCTGCTGCTGATGTTGTTGTTGTTGTTGTTATTGCTGCCGCGCATCGAGCGAGATGAACGGATGCGAGAGATGTAGAGAAATTTAGGGACTTTACGAATCCTTAGCGATGTCCGTTCTTGTGGAATTCGCGATAGTTATCTAAAACTCGGTATATTAAAATTTAGCTATTTATTATAGGTAAGGCGGGAAAAGATGAGATCAAACCGAGTAATCGCTTAACCGCACTCGAGTACCGTTTACTTCATTGGCCACGATTTCCTCGTTATATACCGGCGGTTCTCTCGCGCGGCAATTACCTTGTTGAGGTATTTAAATTACCCGCAATTTTCCTTTTCACTCTGGGACAAACGTCTCCCTCTCCCTCTCCCTCCTCCCTCTCTCACTCTCTTCCAATTTTACCTCCTTCTCCAACTCGTTTTGGATTTACTTGGCTAATCTCGGATGTATTAGCCGAGTAAAGACTTTGATATAGTTTTCAGAAAATTCTTGCAGAGAAATTTTGTTTAAATTCTAACTTTTGATATAAACTCGATATGATTTCGTTTAATTGTTTTTTTTTTGAGGTTAGCATCGGTGTGAACTTCATGGTGATAAAATGTCCCCTTTTGCGCATGTAGATGAAGAGGAAGGAGGAGGCGGCGAGGTGATCGTTATGCGTCACCTGCGGGATAAGCCTAAGAAAATAAATGAGGTCGTTGATTTTTTTTCGAAATCCTAAGCTGATCCGAAATTACCTGATTCCGTTGGCAATAGGCGTAAGTTTCCTTCCCAGCTCACCAGCTCCAAGCTACCGGTCCACTAACTTTTTATTAGCAACGGGGGTGTAGGGCACGAGGTCGAAGGGCGCGTTGGCAAAAGGTTCGACACAGATAGCGGCGTTCAAGTGTCCGTATATCTATACATATAGCTATATATATATACATCTATGTATTAATACACGTATATGTGTATGTGTATTTTATACACGTACGTATGGGGTATATACGTACGTAGTATGTATATAGATAAAAATTGTGAAAGCGTGTGAAAATCTTTTCAGCTGAGAAGAAAAACTGAATGTATTATCATAAGCAAAGTCCTTATAAACGCCTCCGCCCCATCGCCCTATACAACCCCCTTAACCCTCGCGTATGACATTCGCGAATGAAAAATATGTGCGGGGTAACCTTGCATTTTCTTTCTTATATACCTTTTTCAAACTTTGAAAGAGAGAGCGAGAGAGAGAGAGGAAGACGAGTGAGAGCCGATGAGCACGCTTTGCTGGTTTGCTGGTTTGCTGGTTTGCTGCTCTGCTGCTCTGCTGCTGCCTTCGTGCACTTTGCATACAGAGTGTGTCACCCCCCATGAATATGTTTATTATATTGCACTGTAGTCGCCTAATAAAATCTCTGCTCTTTCGCTCTGGGTGCTATGGGATGGGGTGGGCTGGGGTAGGGCGTTCAAGGATCACCAAATATCGCTTACACCCACGTATCATACCTATACCCCCACCTAATGGTATCACCTAACTCCCTTACCCGAGTAAATAGATTTATACAATCGTATATATACGGTTGTAATGCGCAGTTGTACGAGCTAGTCCAGGTTAAACGGGTCAGAATGATTTTTTTTGTTTTATTTCATGACCTAGGTACTCTGTGAGCCGAAATAATTCTTTGATATCACAGCTCTCAAATATTTTCATAGCTAATTATGTCCAGGAAAGAAATCTCTGTCGGGCAATCACACGACTCAATTTTAAAAATTTGAGTAATAGTCGAGAAATAAATTTTACTCATTTAAAAAAATGTTATCATTCAAACCGAAATCTTGTCTTCGAGAATATGACCTCTGAGGTCTGTTTTCTTCACAATCAGAGGCTAAAAATAATCTCAAAGTCTTAACGACAGTTGATTTTTCTTTGACTATATCAAATTTTGAAAACGACACGGTTCAGAGATCTGGATCGGAAGAAATTCTTTCACGCGACACATGAGGTGCTCAAAAAAAATCATATTTGCAGAAAATCGTAGCCTGATTAGAGCTAGCTGCGTTGTGGAAGCTGATGGTAAGTTAAATAGTTGTAGTTGCGGGTGGTAAATTATCGTGTCGATGCGCGTATGGAGTTGGGATATAAAGGAACGTCGAGTATAAGGTAGGTATCGCGGTGTGATCGAATAATAAATAAACTGGCAGTAAAGCTTGTAATGCGGCGATTCGTACGCAAAAAGTGCCCATAACCTTCTAGCGCGGCACTGCGGGTGAGGTTGCCCTGAGTTTGGTCGAGTTTCGCCGAGTTTACCGTCATGTTTATGGCATTGCGCTTTCCTTTTAGATTCAATAAAAGCATCGATTGAATATTTGATTCAATTTCCCGAGACCTGGCCACGCATAACGTACGCCAAAACCGCAGTCGTAGGTTTCGACCAGAGAACGTGCCCCAAAACGAAATATCTAGCCTCTATATCTATACATCTATGATCTTTATACGTGAACAGCAGTAAAAACCAAAAACCGTTTAAAATAGCGGTTGCATTTCCTTCTTGGCTTTGTTTTTTTTTATTCTTCTTCCTATGGGGTTTAAAAAGTTTTAGAAAACCTGAAGAAGAAGAAGAAAAAATAAAAAAGAAAAAAAAATACAGAAACGGTTCAAACTTTTCCGCAAACTCTTTTACTCGTCGTTGTACGATGAAGATTCGGGAAGTTGGAATGAAGGTGTTTTGCGGGTGATGGGTTCGGAAAAAAATGATACGAAATGAATAGAATTACGGTTTTGTTTTCTCTTTTTTTTTTTTTTTTTGAGATCAGGATTTGATACACGTCGCGTAAATGACAGCGTTACGTTTACAGTCGGGTATTACAAAGAATATAATCGGCCATGAAAGGGGGTTGTCCGCGATTTGAATAATATTTTGTCACCGAGAAAATCCCCCTAAAAATCAGAGGGATGGATAACACAGGATTAAAGATCGTTGGCTTCAGGGTCGGCACGTCGAGTGATACGGAGAAAAGTTACGATAGAAACACACCACAAAAAAAAAAGAATAAAACATAAAAAATTTCGATGTATTTTGTCAACCACAAATTACAATTTTCTTCGCTATTTACAAAAGTCTATAATACATATACCTACAACAAATTCTTTTGAAAAATTTTGAAAAGTTAAAACGAAATTGAATTTTTCAACCAAATTTATTACGTTCACTCAAATTCTCGAAAAATTTACACTCCAAAACCCGTAATCAAAGGAATCCGCTGACCGTGACGAGCCTTCATAACATTGCGGCTAATCTTGACTAATCTATATTTACTATTTGGATATTGTATAAGCGATATCCTCGGTTAAGCCTGCGGCTTTAATAGACTTGTAGACACTGCAGGTGTATAAAGCAGGCCATTTAATTGGAAAGGTTTTCATAATTGGTTGAATTTATTTCAAAACAATATATATATATATATATATATATATATGTATCTGAGTATTATACATGTATGTACACACATATGTACTCGTGTATATGTATATTAGGAAATTTATAAGAATTGTGAGAGGATTATGCGTTTATACCTGACCCGTAGCTGAAGACAATATAATTCTGGCATAGTAAGTATCCCCGAATAACTGGAATTTTTACGGCCCTATAATAGTATAATATACCACGTCCCAAGAACTTCTGATTATTGTTCGAGTTCCGACTGCAGCAAGGGATCAACAGGCACCTGCGCCTGTTGCACAATTTTGAATGACTGTAAATAAGGAATGAATATCGGTAGCTCCGTCACGGT
Organism: Macrophya alboannulata; assembly: GCA_949628255.1. Lineage (NCBI taxonomy): Eukaryota > Metazoa > Arthropoda > Insecta > Hymenoptera > Tenthredinidae > Macrophya > Macrophya alboannulata. Next base: position 702,537 of record OX451208.1, read on the forward strand.
TTCAACTGAACCTTGTATGCAAAAAAAAAAATATCACCGATTGAGCCGAATAAATTATATTCAAATATCAGCTGTGTCTTCTTATTGCAAAAAATTGCATAGAAATACAACATTTGGCTTACGATTTGTTAGAGCATCATAGAACTGCAACTATTCGCGTAGAAAATCCAAATGGTGGCAGATTTTTGAATTTCAAGAGTCAGATTTTATTGCATATATACGTTCTCAAACCGATCCATCGAAATGCGTACTAACTGTGTATCTTTATCGGCTATTAGTCTATCGCGGTGTTGATTATATTCCCTAATTCTTGCGAAAATTGCACTATAAAGGCTAATTTCAGTGTTTTACGGACTCGCCGAGGTTCATTGCGAACTTGTCAATCATCGTTTGGATTATTGCAATATAGGCTCAATAATACTCTGAAATTTTCATCATTTTATAACCCAAAATTGGGCATCAGTAATATTGTTCAATATTCGCTGCGCGAATTTTTATCGATTTCCTCATGCGATTGAAACTCTTCCCATGTTTTTTTTCTCTCTCTCTCGTTCTCTCAAATTTTCATGATCAATTGCGATAGATGGTCGATTCTCCGCGGAATAGCATAAATCCGTTATTGTAATTTATTTGAAAATAGTACGTAGCCCATCTCGCGATATAATTTCTATGGATAATAATTTCCATATTAATGTTATCGTGCAGCCCTTACTCCAGCTCCACGTGCCGGACTTGGAATAACGCTAACTTGGCAAAGGGGGAATCCCCTTCTTCCTTCACCCGCACCCCGTCTCGCCGTCGAATCTAAAGCAACTCGGCCCTTGCGGTGTCAAAACGGACCGAAAATTTCCGTTGGATTCCACGAGCTTGAGTAAAAAAAAATAGAAATAAAACTCACTCCAAACGTATACGCCTCTTTGTTCTATCCGGTAATAAAAATCCACACACATATCGTTAAACACGTGCAACCTCCGCGGCTGCAGTTTTTATTTTATGTAGATTCTAATGGCTACCGCGTGAACGGGGCAACATCTTTCCTATAAGTTATCGGTAATTATTTTTCAGTTTTATCTATATCTTAAAGACAAAGTTTAAAGATACAACCATAAAACTTGGGGATCGGGAGGCCCGCGGTTACGCCGCACAAAGAAATCTCCTAAATGAACAAATTTTTAGGGAAATATATTTAACGGAAGAGACCAAAGGTCAGAGGTCAAACTATGTTCGTCGGTAGCTGGACCGCGCGCGGGAGACACGCGAAATAAAAATTAGTCTTTAAACGGTGTGGGATCGGTTGAGGTGATTTTAACGCGCAAGTTGAATGTCCAAAATGTATAAATTAATGTCTCTCGAAAGAATTTACAACTCCGGGATCTTGCCGATCGTATAATTCCTCGAATTTTTGTGTTAATGGTACGGAGTTTGGTGTAAGAGGAACGGAGAATGGTCGGTTCCAACGGAAACACGTCTTACCATAGGATCCGGTGGCTGCGAGGGGCTTTCTGTCAGATTGAATCAGCCTAAGCAACCCACCCTCTACGTGAAACTTCCCTAGCAACCCCTCCAGCGTTGGTACCGGACTGTGGAACGAGATCGAGGCCAAAACTGGACACGCCAAGCTGACCAAACTACTATCGGTCAGATATTTGCTGGCCTTGCTTTCACGCCCCATTTTATTAGGGATATTCTAACGTTCGTAAGTATGCGTGAGCAAGAAAAATTCCGCAAATTCAAAAAGTGGGAAAATAACTTCTCAACAATAAATTACATATTTCAGCAATTCATATCGCCCAATGATATTTGATTGCGCAGTGAGCACAAGGTCCAGTTGCTACCGCGACGGAGCATGCCTGAAGAAAAAGATCGCTTCGAAATATCCAAAATTGAATGAATGGTACATTTTTCATTAGATTAATATCCAATTTTGTCAATTGCTGAGTATAAATGAATCTAAAAATGTTATGGATCACTGAAATTGTTCAACCGCGTGTTTTGAGGATGGTTTATATATCTTGAGTTCCGAGGTACAGCGAGAAAGATGTTTCCTTCTATATAGTGAAGCAATAAGAGCATTCTGCAGTCGACATTTGTGGTTCTCGGAGACATTGAGGTAGAGACGTATCATTAGAGAGAAAATTATAACAAAGTGTAGTGCTCCGTGCTCCACGAAATGCGGAATGCTCACTGCCAGCCGAGCGAAATGAGGTTGGTTTGTGCCAGCGGTAGGCCGACGATTCGAGTCAAGGTACGGAGAGCCAACCCCGAGAGCCGAGTCAGTCCACGCGGAAAATGAATTGAAATTTTAATCATCTTCCAGCTTCCCTCTCCCTCCTTTCTCTTTCCTCTTTTCCGTCCCATCCCTCTTCGCCCCAACCTTGCTGCTTTTTTCCCCTTTTTCTTTTTCCTTTTCCTTTTCTCTTTCGTCCCTTATATTCTCCTTCCTTCTCCTCCTCGCGTTCTATCTCCACTCCTGAGACCAGGACTCACCGTCAGCTCATATCTGGACACATACCTGTACCCTTCCAACTGTAGGAAAATTACACCTACCTACTAGTTTTGACGGGTGGAAAATTCTGCGCTGTTTCAATCTCGGCTGTTAAATATTCATCAATTTTTCCGACCACTTAACGTGCGTACTGTTCGTTTTCTATTGCACTGCAGAATTAAGACCTGGACTTGTATGTCCGGGAAATACCTGACCGATCCCCACAGAAGAGGAAAACCCGATTCCTTCACACGTTCAAAAGTTATTGATGTCTGTGGTGGTGATTAACTGCGAGACGTGGAAAATCCTTCCAGTTTTAATTGCTAGTGTATATTATAATTCAGCATCTGGGTGGCCGTGTTTTGCAGATTGAAAACCACCGAATCGAAATCGGAAAACTGTTCATCACTTCGACAATCATCTTATCGAAGTTTATATGTATATGTGCTACGTTGTGGATTTTGGTGCTTTTAACACGATCGATGCATTTTGCATTCGAGTGTTAAGTCCAGAAATTTTTTTTCAATTAGGTATTGGTCAGCTGTGTGAGAGATCGGGGTAAGAATCTAGGATTCAATTTTTGACAAGATGCGAATTAGGCAAAATTTGCAAAAAACGAAAATAAAATCGACGCTTTTTCCTTTCATCCGGGTTGTTATTGGATTATATTCCTCGACTAAGCAGCGTAGATTTCCGTCGATCGGGAGTCAATGAATGAATAATGAGTATGCGATTTCACAACGTACGCGTCCGCGACGTCTGACTCTTTAATATCCTCCTTCTTTTTTTTATTTAACCGCGTTTAAACGAGGAGTAGACCCGTGTATATATGTATTTATGTATATATATATGTATAAACGGTAGACAGCGGCCATTTCGATCGCGCATCTCCCACCTCCGGAATACCTGGACCAAGATTGCAGCGGGATCGTTTATTGAGAAATCGGCGATAGGCGGTGAGGATCAGATAATTCTCGCCGATTTAGCGCGTTAAATAACGATTTAGATATATATTTTCGCGTCGTAGCGGGGGCCACGTGCGGTTTTGTGTATATATAAATATATATATGTGCCTGTATAACACACACCGTCCAAGTATATACCTACATCGTGTACAGGTATTATAGACGGAGGAACAACCGACGCCGCGCGCGGTGCCTTCCGAATACTCCAAAAGCGGTGCTGGGGCTATTGTGTGAAATTAGAGCCCTTCTTATGGTAATTGGACCGTCGTAAGATTGCCAACCAACCAACCATACACCCGAGCAACCAGCCTCTGCTATATTATATCTATCTTCCATGTGTAATAAAAGCACGCCTTCTTGTACCGCTTTTACTTTTCACTTTTTATCGCGCCCCTTAAGTCTTTGATAATAATTATTCCTAGTTTTTTTTGTCGACAGGAAATTTCGTACTTTTGTACACAATTTTTTCCACATTTGTTACCCTGGGTAAGCAGCTAACGATGCTTGTATACTATTTCCGATTATTTGTAAGAACGAGTAGGCTTTTTGGGCTTTTTATAGACGGATCTGTCTCCCTTTTGAATCACTGGTTCATACAATTTGAAGAATTTTTATATCCTCTCAGTTTTTTCATAGTTCATTACTAGCATTTCGAGACGTAATTAGAAATTTTAGGCGCTCCGTTTTACTCAGATCGAGTCTATGGAAAGAAAAAATGAGTCTCGCTGAAAGTTAGCATCGAAACCTTTTTGGAATTTGGAGGGAATATTCTAGAACGATGTCATTTTATGGCAAGTCGATGATAGAAGGATTCTTTGTCAAATGAGCCACCTATTTTCATCATGATCGCAAATTCATACAACATTTTAGTCCGAGAATTAACCTATATTTGAAGACTTTTTGGGAATTTTTTCAGATTTTCAGCAACGCTGGTAGCCTAGATATGAGAGATGTGTGCAACTTTTCATTTTCTATATTTATTTACTCCGCATGAGAAAGAAAAGATAATTAAAAATACATGAAAAACCTATTTTTTTCTTAGCTATCCGATGGAAATATTATCAAATTTTTTTAATTGAGTAATAGTGCTCGAAAACCAAAAAAACGTCGAAAAAACGGGTAAAAGGATGTTTTTAGATCTTCGGGCGGTTTGATTTTGATGAAAAAATTCACAAATCATTCATCCGATTCCCCAAGTTTTCTGTGAAATTTGCGTTATGGGCCGGCCATTTGTTTCTAGGAAAATAAATTAAAAAAGTACTATAAAGACGGTTTTTTGTCATATAAATATGACTTTATATGAGTGAAAATAGGTGGCTTACTTGACAAAGAATTCTCCATATATTATAGAGATAAAGTCTGTCTTCTATCGTTTAATCGTGTAACACACTTTATTTTCTCAACATTTACAAAAAAAAGTGGTTTAAAATCCAAAATCATCGTATCCGAAAATTAATTTCGTCGAATATCGGTGGTTCACCGGGAAATGACATCAACGTAGAATATTCTCTCCAAACTTGAACAAGTTTCGATGAACGACACGACCTGTACTCTCCGAGAACCAATCCTTCTTCGGTGCGATGAATCTACGTAAAAAGCAAAGCTCCAAAAGATCTGAAATAATTTTGGAATTGTGTCTAAAAATGCCGGGAATCATCTGTCAAGAAATTGAGTCGATAGAATGATTTTTCAGAGCGTGTATATCGACGACTCGAACAAAAATCATATTTTCAAGATCCTAATCTGCGATTTTTGTTCAAATATCAACTCGCAGTTGAATAAATTCGACCCGAAGGTTTATTTCAAAATTTTTCTTTGTCCCTAGTCCTCGGCCTCTAAACGATCTAAAACTTGAGCTAGTCTGTATGTGCTTGAGCATGGCGTCATTTCGCGCTCTATGGTATCCTTGAACGATTTTTTACCTTTCCCAAGGTCCACGGCAATTAAAATTTAGCCTCCGAGTTATTTTTACGTCGTTTTTTCTCCCCCGCAAAACGAAGTTTTGTATATACGTATACTTTGAAAAAAAAAATTTCAAAGTTTTATTACGATTCCCTACTTTTCGAGGATAAGATGTACGGTGAGAAATGAATCCGATAAATTTCAAAACCGACAATTTTTCGAAAAGTGAAAAAAATAAATAAAATTCTGACAAAATTTTGTCCAAAATTTGATCAAGGATCAAATCTGGTGATTCAAAATGCAAGAGCCCGTTTATCTATCTATTCATTCGTTCATTTTTTGACGACGGGTAAGTGTAGCCAATTATTTCTTAATTACCAGAAATGTTTCGTCGTCGGTTTAGGATTATACCTATGCGCTCTCTTCATCCCTCCTCTCCTCTTCTCTTCGTTACCATCTCTTGGAATGGGCCCGAGGAACGAAATCCCGAGGCCAGAACAGTCGAGGGATAGACACAAGAGCTATAGGTATACCGATATGGTGTTTTTTCTTTTTCTTTTTTGAGGGAGTGAGAAGAGAATAACTCAAACCGCAAAAACCTATAATTTTCAGCTCAGCCGGGGAGGAGGGAGAGAGGGAGATCTTATCTCGAAAAACGAAGAAATATCATTGAAACTATTGGTAAATACAGAAATACCGTTCCCTCGGTTTGGTCAGGCCGAGAGACCAGTTTACCGGTATTCACATTAATTTTCGATACAGCATCGATGCCAACGTAAATCAGTCTATAGACATGTATTTTTTTTATTTTTATTTTTTTTTTTTTCGTATATACGCGGGATCGTTAGGTGGAAATAAATAACGTCATCGTCTCCGCGTCTTATTTTCTCAATTCTTCTTATTCTTATATTAATCGTGTCCTTTTTTCTTTCTTCTTCTTCTTCTTCTTCTTTCGATTTTTTTTTTCTTTTTCTTTTCGCTCGTTTATTTGGCTTGCCGATTTTTTGCCCCTTCTTAATTACATTATTAGCTCTTGTACAGCCCGGTTTTACAAACACGCCGATTTCGATATTTATTGCCTAGCAGAAATTTGTCCACTGTCGATATATATATACCTTATACCTATCTACCTACCAGAAACTGTAATCCATGTCTTTGCGAAATTGCCCTATGTCCGTGTGTATAGGTACCGTTCACATTTACCTTTAACATCGGCAATAAATGTCTCTGTACGTATTGTGTGTACGTACATACATATATACATAGCCGATTTCAAACAATAGAATCGGATTTGTACGGGTTATATAGAATGACAGGCAACTTGAATGGGACACTTGATTGTGCCAAAATTCAGGTAGAACCTTGTTTACATAGCTTTACGGTCACCGTCCACTTGTCCGGAGGGTTTATTGCAACGATTTAACGATTAATTGCACATCGGCGTTAATTACCCCGTGTTCTGAGAATGAAAAAAAATTCTTAAGAATCGGTAATATTCGTTCGACCGATCGACCCGTCGTCGCCTTTTCAATTTCCGGTATTTAGCCGACGTTGACTATATTATTTTTAATTATTTATACATACCTCAGCGTTTTGCATGTAATTTACATTTGATTTATGCGACGTCGCGGTTATTTTACGCCGTTTTTAATTTTTGATGTTTATTTTTTGACAAAAAATTACCGGGAATCGATCACGACAATAATTCGAATGACGAAAATCTCCAACAAACAATAAATCGATAGCTTTTACGATAATCAATCATTCACGCCTGGGGGATGAAAATCTGGCTATTCTATTGGCCGTTCGAAAGGGATCGCTCCAAAATATCAGCTGCCTATTGGCTGGGCCGAGTGTGAGAACGTTTTGGAACGCGGTTGTATATCCGTAAGCCATGTATACGATACTTTGACGATACATCGATAACTGTCTTTCTCGAATGATTTATTGCAACTAGGGCATATTCGATTTCTTCTTTTTTTCTTTCTTTTTTTTCTCTTTTTATTCTCTCTTTCATTCGTTCTTTCTTATCCTATTTCTGGACCCGTGACTCTCTCAATCTCATCACCCCTCGGCAACGAGTCAACTACCGCAGAGCATAGAATATTTTTTTTTTCTGTCTATTTTTTTTTTTTTTTTTTTCAAGTTCGTCACTGGCCAAGAAGATCGATTTTAAACGCCCTATACATATCTCCCTGCAGTTTATTCATATGTTTCTTATGGTCAGTTTTTGAAAAACTGTCCAAAAAAAAAGCACAGAGTAAGGCCAATTACCTAATTGAAAATATGTTAAGTTGTCTGATGATTTGGAAAATTAAAAACGAAATAATTAAACGGGGAAGTAATTCTTTCGTTATATACGGGCATACCAACTCTAATGGGTAAATTCGAATAATTTACGTAGGCGTGCGTTAAAGTGGTAAAAATTCTGTGCAAGTAAATTCCGCGTAAATGATGATACGGTATATTTTTAGCAGGGAGTTTAGCAGATTACGCGATGAAGCCAAGGGATGAAGTACAAAACTCTTTATAAAACATATGTCAATGACCTGGTTTCGTCGGAACAGTATGGGGTGGGTTTTCGGGGTCGGGGGTAAACCTGGGTTGGGGAAATGTTTGGGAGTGTTTCGGCATTTTTCTGACTCTGGGGTGAGTTTGCCCCGGCGAGGATGTTGGGGTAGGACAGGAACGCGATCTTCGTATTCTGCCAGACGGCGGGGTAAAGAAGAAAAAAAAAAATATATATATATACTATGTACATATACCTATATATACATTCTTCTTCTTCTTTTTCTCCTTCTTCCACCTCATTCTACTTCTTCAGAATAAATGTACGACCATCTTATACCTACTACACATTTATTTCAATTATTAACATCTAACGAATAACATTTCTTATATCACGATCGTATTATTTTATTACAGAGAAGAGTTTCACTTGTTAAATTATAAGATCTATTGATAATTTATCGAATTTGAGTAGACATAAGGTGGCGACTGTTTATAATTTCTATAGAAACTATAAAAGAAAGGCCTTCTTTATGTTCTTTCTTTACGGAGAACAATCACGGGGCAAGACTTCCTAGCAAATTCTATTTTCTTTCTTTTTTTTTTTCTGAATTTTTTTTTTAGTTTTATTCACGGTCACGGTGATCTTCTGCAGAGCAGAGACTTGGGTGGTCGATGTTTTGGCGACACAACACCAACCGTGAAAATTGTCGTTTTTTTTTTTGATTTTTTTGTTTCTCAACTGCCCATCAACAGCAGCAGCAACCTGAAGGCATCTTCAATTGGCTCTGGACCGAGTCAAATCGTTTTATTATTCTCCACTGGCTTCTGCAGACTCGGTTAAAAGCCGGCTGAAGAAACTGCCCAAAAATGAGATTGAAAAAAAAAGAGTGTTTCGCTTTAGAGTTTCGTTTCATTTATAAGGGTTTCGATAGGAAATCTCGTGGATCAATTGATTTTCAGCGTACGTACGTATTACGTATGTGGCTACTCGCTACGTATATCCGAGTCATGAAGATCGATAAAGTTGAGAATTAGCCTGAAGGCATCAGTGTGTCCGATCATCCATTCCGAGTAGAACTTGAACTAAGCCCAGGATCGCCAGATTAGTATCGCATCAACCTTGGTTTCGCGAAAATGAAATACGACGCGTCAGGCTGCGGTGCGGTGCGAAATCCAGCCGGCTCCCGCTCGCTTATCAGTCGGTTGCCCAGGTGGAAAGAGGGGCGCGGTGGTGCGAGGGCGGAAAAGCCTCGGTGGGAAAAGTGGGGCGAAGGGCGAAGGGCGAAGGGGCCAAGATAGCCGACGTCCATTTGCAATATCTAATCTTACGTCCGGCGCCTAGAAACCCACCAAATACAGCCGCGGTACTAGGGCCCCAGTCTCACCAAGGACACGATGTGTGGTACAAACTTACAGATACACGTGCACATCGCAGTGAACCTTATAAAAGTACGGAAAGATATTGCGTTTAACGTGCCCAACTTCAATTGACCGGTTACATTCAATTTTTCCAGTCAACAGCAGAGATACGAGATGTGGCGATTCTTTGTGCCCATCATCTGATTGTAAAATCGAGTAAATCTCAGATTCTGTCATCTCGCCGTTTCTGAGATCATCGGAGAGTCCTTTCATCTGTTTTTTGGCCCATTTTTCGGATACTATATAGAGGCCCAAAAACGCGAATATTCGTCAAAATTGTTGTATCGTATCTTTTCTTATCAGGGAGTTGATGAGGAGTAGAAATGATGAATATACGACGTGAATGATGTATGATTTTATTTTTTCATCATAGACGACGTACTACGTCAGTCTTCGAGGAACTTAGTTTTACGCAATCTTACCCGACATTGTGTCAATCCAAACGCCGTTATAGCGATGCCAGTAATTGGCTGTGAACTAAACAGTCATTGGACTAAGATAAAAGATAAAAATTGTTACATTATTAGTAATCAGCACGAGAGCTTGCGGTTAACCACAATATGCTGCGGTTTGATACCTATGGTGATGATAAAATTCTACGGAAATTTGCGTGGGTCGGGGTATATGAAACTGGCAAGTTTTGAGCGACGAAGATATAGTCGGTCGTACATATTGCCATGGGCACGGAGGAATATCGGTGGAAAAAAGTTTGAAGATTTTGAAAGCGATTTCTGCAGTATATACCTACATGTACCTATATATAAGTATATATATACCGACATACGCGTTTAGCAGCTGTATATAGGTATATAGGAAGATCATTAATATCAATCATTGTTTTCTCGAACGAACAGTTTTTCCCACGCTTTCGGTTACTTTTCTGAGCCATTTTTCAGACAGGTAAAGATAACGCGGAAACTAGTTTTAACGAGCACTTAACTCGAGCTCGGTCGATAGCCTAAGGAAACCTCTTACCGAGAGGAAAGACCTTTATAGTTGACCGCCTTGGCATCAGTTGAGAAAATACAATTTCACACTTTTCCTTCTCGACGAACAACCGCCGCCTGACCCCTCTCCAACTTTTCGCATATTCGTATATCGATATTCGCGGACGACTAGAGGGCATCAATATTCATCTCTCGTGTTCTTTTTTTTACATGCACTCAAGTTTCCTCCGATCCAGCGTATTCTTATTTTGCAGATCTGATTCTCGACGACATTAACGGCCTTCGAAAAATCGCGAATTTAAATCGAGGAGTTTGATCCAAGCAGAGCCTAGCTATAACGAAATATCGTACGTTTCGGCATAATTTAGAAAATTTCACTATTCGTTCAGTTACGGATAATCAGAAAATCGTAGAACTGCAGATCCGAACAGTGACAGATTTTTGAATATTAAATCAGATTTTTGGAGGAAGATCGCGTTAAAGGTTAATTTTTGAGTGTTCTTCGGACTCGAGTAGGTGTATTGCGTTATTCTGAATCATCTTTCAGATTATTGTAACCATGTAATATCAGCTCAATGTGCTCTTCTTGCATAGCCAACCCCTAAATTGTAATAATTTAACTAAACGACGAAATATCTTCTTTTCGAATCTTCGTTCCGGGCTTCGTGGAGCGGGAATAAAGCCTCGGGTCGAGGTGTATATCTGACCTCAAAAATGGCGTGTTTTACCAGAGCTACGTTGGTTTTGTTTGCGCGGGAACGGCGCGGGCGGTTGGTGGGTAGGTAGGCTACCGCCACCCTAAAGTAAAAACACACTTGGGCTACCGTTGGATAGCCGTTGGCGTGTTCCGCGAAGGTATATATACACATACACATACGTATACCTGCCCCGCGTACGTCCAACGATTACTCGAAACCGTATACGTAAGTGTACTCACTCACGTAATACGCCCACGTACGAGTACCTAAGTTGGGAGCTGGTTCCTGAGCTATACATCGACATACCCACCGCCGTAACCCGCATGTGTGTACACATATACATTTCAAGAGAAACGAGAGTGAGAGTCAGAGTGAGACCGAAAGCGAAAGCACTGAGCAGTGCTTCGTGGCCATACAATGTTATTAATCACGCGGGGTTGCGCGGCAGCAAATGGTAAAGGGGTTTTTGGGGGTCGAGAGTGAGTGGGAGAAGAGAGAAGAACGAGGTGGAGAGGAGAGGAGCGGAGAGGAGAGGAGGTTGGCAGTCTCGCGAACTTAATTAATTAAATAATATAATGGCCAGAGAAACCAGGGAGGCAGCTTTCCTATCGGAAGCGTCCATCAGCGGCAGCCGCCCGGAGGCATTGTTTCGCCAAGGTCTTCGCCGTCCGAACATCACCGCGAACACAGTAAGATTTCGTCGCCCTTTGGAGGCTAAAGGTCGCGTCATGTATGCCGACGTATAACTACCGAAACTTTTCGAATAAATATCTCGTCGAATTCCTTTGATCAGACGTTCAGAATCCCTCATCAATTGACCCAGTGGGCCACTCATCGTCACCTAATTAAATCCCAAGAGATACTTATACAGACTAATCGACCGGAATTCTGCAATTTTTTGCATGGTAAAATGATTTGAGGTGTTTGATGATTTTCGAAAATCTTATTTGCCGTTTTTTTTTCAATCATTTCATCATACGAGGCATGGATAGGAGTCGCTTAACACTGAAATTATCGTCGTCAAGAATTCACCTCGTCTTCGCACTTCTGCGACGAACGGACTGAGCTCGAACCTGCAGAACTGACCGTTTTGGGTGTGAAATACGGGTACCGTTCATGACATTTATGGCGAATTATGTGATCAGTCTTTCAGATATTCGGTATCAGTTGGACGGTCTTGCCTCTGGATTTGCGGGGTGATTTCAACTCCGTGTGAAAGACGCGTGGATCATGTATGACGCGCCAATGCCATCGAGGTATGTACACCACGTCATACTTATGACTGAGAGGAATAATGGGTGAAATCTCGTTGTGCGTCTGTTCGTGACCGGAGGTCCGAGGGAGGCCTTCAACTTTGGACAATGCCCTGGAGAACTTTCTAGACACCCCCGAAAGGCGTTCGAATTGAAAACTGTCCGTGACTAAAAGCGGGTCACAATTTTTACCCCCGCTGTTATATTGCGCATATATACGTATCGGTATATGTATATGTAAGGGCTCGTTGTTTTTTTTTCTCCTCATTCGGTTAACATTTCAGGAACAGTGTGAGACAACCCGAATCCGGAGACTCACGTCAAGGTCCTTTATCTCCGGATCGAGACTTAGGATCGGCCGAGTCGCCGGTGGATACCGGCGCGCGAAGATAAGGGGTAATTTCTAGGCAAGGGGTGGGTCCAGAACTGCCCGTAGCTCATCTCTCTAGGCGAACGGTACTGGGAAGCCCTCACCCTGTTGGGCACCCCCAGCGAGTAGCCCATCTCCGTAGTTCCCGCAGGCGTACGAGGAGTTGGAGTATGAGAAAGGGGGACGGGGACGGGGATGGGGATGGGTTGCCGGTCGTTCTGGCGATCTTAGCTTAGCTGGCTTAGCCTGGATGCAAATTAGATGCGGGATCTTATAGTTCGAGATATGAGGGCCAGGAGGTTCCCATAATTAACGTTGTACGTCACGTCTGTACATTGGATAGGTACCTACACCAACTACACAGCGTTGGATCGTGAAATTAAACTGGCTAAACTGCGTACGGTCCCGCTTTCGTAATGGGAGTCTGCAGTGCACGAGGTTTATGGTAGGAGGTGGGCCCAGCCTTCGAAGGACGTCGTCGTCCGAGGGACAGTTAAAAGGGCGCTGAAGCGACCCCCCTCTGCCCCCCTCCGAATATCATGCAGCCGCAAATCAATTGAGACCTCGTGTGCAGGTCTCGAGCGCGACAGTGCCTCGCCATCACCCACACGGAGCTCTCGGAGACGGTGAACGTGTCGCGTCCTTAAGGCTCAATGATATTTCCCGGTACAGAGATTAAACCGTGAGGGAAAGGGGGCGCTCGCTCGCTCGCCTACCTCTTCGCGGTCCCCGTCGTAGAGGGCACACACGCTCACGTACGCACGTAGAATGTAATTAAGATAAATTAGCGTAAAGGGGGAATCGGGCTAAAGCCTTAACGGGTGAGGATAGAGTGGGTGGCGGTTCGCTGAGGGTTTCCACGAGAGTTGGAAAGGGAGGGGGATGCAAGCAAACTCGGAGCCTAATGATGCATGCCGGACTGGCCGTTTCTCGCTCGTTTCTAACTAACCAAATAATGACCGGTAGGGGTGTGTTGGGGGTTGGCGAGCGGGCGAGAGAGCGGCTGAGAGATGAGATAGAGAGAGAGAGAGTGATACAGAGGGACTGAAAGGGGTCAGGGGAGAATGGGGTAGCGTGAGGGAGAGAGGGCGTGAATTTTAGACGTGGAGGACGCGGTCTTGCCGGTCGTCGAAAGGATCAATACCGAGTCGCGAGTGAATACTGATCTTAACGTTCCGAGCTTGCGGCAGGGGTCAAAGGGTTTTCATGTCTCATGGTCAGCCAACGTCTCTTAGAATTTCTCACGATCTATGCTCGATTGATCGATCAAACCGATTAGGAGACCAAAATCTGCCACTTGGACGCAGAAACTAGAGACAAGAAGCAGAACAGACCTTCCTACAAAGCCCGGTACCTATCTACGCTATCACGAGGTTGAATTATGTAACAGAAACCGACACTTTGGAGAACAGTATTCAGTTTAAATATCCGCTAATTTCAGGGGACTGAGGAAACTGTCGTTCAATCTAATCGCGATTGGCCACCGCTATGATTGATCATCAGAAACAAGACTTTACCAACTTGAACTTGTTTAGTTACCGATTCGAAAGAACCAATTTTAAGCCATTCCTCTCAACCGGGAACAATTGGAAACGATACTGTGTTACATCTTCGACCATAGGAAGGGTATGTTTTTTGCTTACAGCTCTTTTCCTCGCTTCTTATCGTTATAAATCGTCAGAAGATCGGCGTTTGTCTTTGACAAAATGAATTCGATTAAGACGCGTCGATGAATCTATTTTTCTTTTTTTTTTTTTTGCCGGAAATGTGAAGTGGTTAAGAGGCAAGTTTAACAATAAGCTTGCGAAGTAGGTTAGGGGTTGAGTTATCTCGGCTTGATCGGACTGTCATGTCAGTGGTTCGGATCGATTCTCCAGATCGAGCGGAAGCGATCTTTGGGTCGGTCGGGCCTCGGTCCACTGTGAAGAAAAGTGGGCTGTCAATCACCGCGCGGGATAGTAGGAACCGATGCATTTTCAGATATCTGACAACAAACTGTTACGTCCGTCGTGGTTTCCCGTACGGCGTTTTTTTTTTCTTTTTTTTTTTGTCTCTAAGGGTAGGTACCATCTACTCTCCGGAAGATTTCGTTGAATTTCACCGAGGAACTAGAAACGGAACTCAGCTCCAAGCAAAGCGCCTTCAACCCCTTTGGTTCGCAGCGTCCGGCCGACGCGGTCGACACCCCAGCGGCCATCTCTGACGTCCAATGGCGCAGGAACGAAGACTCTCCAATCGAGTCCTTAGATTTACTCGTTCCTTCGAGTATCAGTCGTGAATAGAATTTTTATTTATTCACCTCGTTTGCTAGGTGGCTTGGACAGACTTTCGTGAACCGATTTCTTGACATCCCCTCCGCGTTCTTGTACAAGATTTATTATTCCTTGATTCGCTGAAGTCTGCTTTGAAATCGAGCGATTCTCGATTTTAATTGAATTAACGAACACCCTGTCTTTACGTTAATTTGATGGTGGTCTTTCGATATGCATGACGAGGCACGGAATGGATTGAGTAACAGACTCTGTATATGTTCGGTTATTGAGCGAGAAATTTTGCCCAAGGTAGATCGAGCTCGGACCTTCTTTAAAGTGTCCACTACGCCAATGTCAAGTCCACCACCCTTAGCTGGAAGGGGATTGGCGTGGGCGTATAAGCAAGGGAGAGGAGATAGCGGGAGAGAGACGGAGATGGTAAGAGAGAGAAAGTGAGAGGGAGAGAGAGAGAGAGAAAGTAGCCTTGTCCAGGCTCTCCCTCGGGAGAGGTGGTCGGGCGAGGGTTGAGGCGGAGGGTTGAGGCCTTCTACGTCGTCCCCCGCGCCCAGCTTCTCCACATTCACGGCCGTAGCTCGCTTCTATCTCCTGCACTCCTAACTAACATGTATTTTGCATAAAGCTTACATTACTTGAATTACAATGCCCTTCCTCCCCCTAACCCCAGACTCCCACTTCTCTCTTGCCTCCCTCTCTTCATACCGTCTCTCCACATCCCCATGAGACGTAACGGCGAGATGCTGCCCTGTAAATTGCTTTGGAGTCGTACGAGCTCACCATTCCCTCCCCAAATTCATCCCTTCTTATGTCCTTACAGTTTTCGACCCGTTTTTTTACTTCATTTTATTTTTTTGATCCTGTTTTTTTTTTTTTTTTCTTTTTTGTTTTCTTTCCTTTTGCATCGTCGACGAAATTGATTGTGACGTCACTTGTCACTCGGCTACCCAACGACCCGATCAATTCCATCCGTGAGTTCGGATTGACGAATCAAACTTTTGACCGTTGATCGTTCTCAACGAAACCCGTAAGATTGTTCTCAGTTTCTTGCTTTGTGTGTATTTTTATTTTCATCTTCTCTTTCCGTCATTCTAACATTATACAGGGAATCGTTTTTTACTGAAGCGATGGAGCGTGGAATTAGAATCTCGTCTGTGCCCTCTAAAGGGGTTATAAGAGTCTTCCACGAGGATTCGTGATGAGGCGAGAAAACGGGGATGTACCACTATACACCGCGGACAAGCAAAACGTGCGAAACGAGGCCGGAGGATACTTTGCCTGAGGAAAATACGCCGGTTAGTATTTGACCTTCTTCCGGAGCTTATCGAAGCGGTCAATCTCTTCGTTATTATCAATTCCAAGCGTAATAATGTCCCGAGATATTCGCCAACTGCTGCCCGCGTTCTCGGCTATGGCATAACCCTACACGGCACCCTATACATCCCCAGGGCTATCTCGATCACAATAAAAGAATGCCGAGAGCTCTACGAGTCACACCTTTACTACTGACCTCAAACATTGTCAAGTCATACTCTCAACGATCCACAATCGCCTCAATTCTCTTCTCTCGACAAAATACATACATACATTCATACAATGAAAAGCTCAGATAGGTATATCTCCTCGAATTATTCACCCGTCAAGAGTCTAGCCAAAGAGTATAAGGTTTCCCTTACCATTTTTCAATCAACGGTTACTTGACCAGTTTCAGTTTTCAAAGTGTAAGGCAAAATGATGTATGCAACGATCAAGCCGAAGACAAGGAGCAGCACGAGCTTTGCGATAGTTCCGGGTAGTTTTAGTGAAAATATTGTCACGATATGATCGTATTTGATTTGATCGTTGCGCACGAGTTGGTGGAGACTCTCGGCAGGATATGAAGCTTACGTACGGTCAGCCGTGGCGGACGATAGCCGGTACAGAGGTGGCGTCGTTGCCGTTGGTTGTAGGCAGAGGCTACTTTGTATGTACGTACGCTGACATCTTATCCACCCGGTCCTCCATCCACCCCGGGGGTGGGCCGCGAGATCAATACTGGCGCCCCCTGGACCAGAGCCACTCCGTTACCCCCCGTCGCCCGTGCCACGCACCAAGCAGCGTGTGTGAGCGCCGGACCTCTTAGAATCACCAGCCCCTCGTCCTCGTCCTCCTCAACCTCCGGCTACCCGCCTATCCGCTCTCACCCTCGCCGGTTTAAAGCGATGTGCCCATATTAGGGAAGCCCGGGGAACGACGTTCCCAGAGTTTCGCGAAAACGGTTTCCATCGTCGTTATACGTTCACGATATTCCGAAGCTCTGTCCGGAGAGCTTCCTGCAGGCTTTGTGTCCGACAGGAGAGACGCGCCACGTCCTTCGTCATACGCTTCTTCTGCAAGACCAGATACTCTCTATAGGCTTCAAGGGAAACATCTCGACTTTGCATACACCGGATTCGCGTAAACTGAAATTCTGATTCCAGAGGCGCCTACGCCACTCGTGAAAACGTCACAGTGACAAAGTCCCAGCCATGTCGCTCGTCGTAACGATGAAGCATATCATTTCGAAGCGGATATCTTCTCGAGGAGCTTTAAAGAAACATTTCGAACGCCTGTAGAAGAGCAGCACTCGATTTGAACGTTGAGTAGACTTCGAACAGTGATTTTTCCTCTCACCGGAAAATTTCAAGACAAAAGGTATAACGTTTTGCACCATATCCATACCATGCGAGTGGCAGATGCAAGTGGGATTATTATACACCGTGGGACTACCGCGTCCTCGCGGGATGCGGGGATTTAAGATGCAGGTCATCTCGCGTCCCGCAATTCTCTATGACGTCAATGAAACTGAAGCGACCAAAGGATCGCGCCCATTGTCCTTCGGGACGTCGGGACCAGGTGGCTACCAGGACCACTGCCATTAAGCGCGAGGATTAATTGTCATGCAAAAACACCGATGGCTATAACGGAATGATGGGACTAACCTGGTAACGCAGAGTCCATCTCTAACGGTCCGTCTGAGGACCCTTAGCCGTTGGTCTTGGTCCTGGCTCTTGGTCCTTCGCGTCCCTGCGGATCAGCGAGAATTTCCTTCAGATTTTTTTTTGTTTCTTTCTTCCCATCATCAACCGTAGGGATGAATTTTTACGATTAGAGAGACACTGCTTCGGGTGTGAACCCGATACGGTTGTGGAACAGAGATTTCGAAATCCGGTCGGAATCGTCAGCTAGTGGAGGCAATCAGTGAGCTGATTATCTCGTTAAGTTTAATTAAAGCTTAATTCGAGAAAAGTCATCACTCTAAAGGGAGGAAATCAGTCAGGTACGTATCCCCCTTAGCGGCAACCTCTGACCGGTACAATTACACGCTCGTCAAAGTTAACGACGATATAATGATTGTTGGATTACCATAGTTTCACGTACCTACAACCGCACCTCGTACACCGCATTTCAAACTACCGAAACCCGGGGGACGAAGTCGCTCGCTACGACGATGTAGAGTTTATTTCTTATGACCGATCGACGTCGCATGACCACTTGACACACTCGATGGACGACTGGACGGACGCCAGGGGTCAGATCTTCTGCTAATCCTGATTAATCATCGGCTGCAGGTCAGCTACGTCATTTCTTCTCTTTTCTTTTCTCTTTTCTTTTCTTTTTTTTTAAGTAGCTAGAACAAGGGTTGCGCCAAGACCCAGGTCAAAGGTTGGCTGAAAGGCACTTGAGGTTACAAGCGTTTCTGTGGTTTCTCTCTCGAGTGACCCTTTGTCGAGTCAAGCATTTCTCCTACATTCATATATCTACCGGATCTTTCTAAAACATGAATCTTGCCGCTGGAGGAACTCGGCTTACCATTTTTTCACGATATACAGAGAACGGCTGCGTTCACGTTGTCAATGAAATTGAGATACTTGTCAAAATCAAACATCAATTTCCGCGCAAAGTCTTTCTAGAAACGATCTTCTATTTTATTGACGAAGAATAAAGATAACAATTAAGTTTGGCAAAGTTCGGTCAAGTTTTTGTCAAAATTTTGGCACTTTGTTGAGGTAAGCAAAATTGTAACGCTTGAATAGGGCTTCGAAGGCTATCAAACTTGAGATAAACTTTTCGAAGTCACCATTCTAGCGTGTGATAATATTATCTGTCATCGTTTTCATCGCAGTTTGTTGAAAGGGAATCGTCCTTTAAGTATGACACACCTGATCACGGTCGAGAAAATTGTAAAAAAATAGCTCGCCCAAGATTTACGGGTCCGTTATATAACGGCCAACGACTTCGGGCGGCAACCTTATCCCTATAAACCTTTTTGGTCATTGATACAGTCCGTTGACCGTACATGTATCTTAGCTATATTTTCAAACCCGATGCGATGTCTAACGTATTTTCTAGCCGCGTCTAGGCCTAGGCCTAGTACTCGGGCCTGTCACAGGATCAAAATGAGAAGGACGGATGACTGGTCACATACACACAGACACAAGTTCGAAATGGAAAACAAAAAAAAAAAAACAGAAAACACATTTTAACAAACAAAGAGAAAAAAGAGAGAGAGAGAGAGAGAGAGAGGTCAGCTATTGTTATCAATGCGCGTTGTTTCTATGTGTGGGTTTATATAAACGCGATCACACCGATTCACGGCAACACATCAAATTCTTCGACCAGTAGCCGGTGGTAGCCACAAGTAGCCTGCGCGACCTGCGAATGTAACTGGATAGCCTAAAGTTGGCAACGCCCAAATGTGACCCGGGCTACTCTCTCGCTCTCATTTTCTGTTTCTCACTTTCACCTTCTCTCTCGCTCTCTATCTTTCTCCGTCTCTCTTTTTCTCTCTGTATGTACGGTGCTCCTATATACAAACGCCTTGTGAACGACCACCCTTGCAGTGGAAGGGGTAGAGTCCGCCAAGAATTTCATTTCCATTTCTACATCGTCGACGTGGTAAAATCCCATGCACACGTTTTAAACGTGCGAAGTGATTTTATTCCCAAGAAATATCGTTGGATGGTTCATAAATTATTATTTTTTATTTTCTCACCAGGAATTCTGATTCAATAGTAGAGAGAATTATTTAAATAAACGGTGAAAAAAAAAAGTTTCAAGTTAAAAGGAAGAATTTTCATTCTGTAATCAAAAGCGAAAGCACTTTGATTTGATTTTTATTCGAGCTTTCTTCTCGGCCTCTCATGGTGGATTAGAATTAATTCATTTTCTCTCGAACTCAGCTCGCTCTTCGGCCAATTACCAATTGATCGATCGCTGATCGGCACTTTGACGATCTTCAGAGGGGGAATTAAACTGGGGAAATTTTATGGACGAAGCAATTATGTTACACTGCATTTCAATTATGGAAATTTACGTACCTCGAGACTCACGTATGAAGACATTTCCACTCCAAGTTGAGTCTCGTATTTCGTTCAGACGCAATTAGTGTCACACTAAAGTCACGTGCCGGTGTTTCTCGATCCAGGCTGGTTTTTTATATTTTTATATTTGATTCTTTCACGTTTTTTATTCCAAGGTCTTCCCCCGTTCCCTTCCTCCCTCGCAAGTGGTCAGTGAAGTTGATTCGCGCCTCTTAGTTTGACTTCTTTAAGAGGTATAAGACCTAACGGGTGTTTGTTGCTCGGTCTTCGCCGCGCCTCGTCTTAATCCGAAGACACGCGGGCTGGACACGTGTCCGGACCTCGGACGACGCCTTTTTGTTTGTCCGTTGAGTGTGGTCAGTGGTCGGTGGGTCGGGATGGACCCAGAGGCCCATATAGACGGATGCGGCTACTACGAGAGCCTCCGAACCCCGAGGACGGGGTTACAGATGAGATACAGTCCATTACGATCTCAGACTTTTTGTTTCATTTCTGAAGATCGGACCATCGTCCGGAATAAGACGTGTTCAAAAATATACAAAAAATAATACAAAAATCCGTTTTTCAAAGTCCACAGATTTTCGACAGTGAAGAGACTCAACGGTTTTTTCAATCAGCTTCCGATTCCTAAAGCGGAAAATGTACACGATGTTATCCGGCCACTGAAGCTAAGCTTTAGGTAGGTACTATTATACATGCGCCTGTAATGTTATTCGAATTGAATACTCGTCGCACGTTGATCCGATTCCCAGCTCGTAAAGCGACGGTTAATTTATTCCCAATCGTATAACTTTGGTCGGCGAAAGCTAACGCTTCGGCATTGATAGGGGCGTTAAAATGAAAGAGTTCGGCTCTCCGGTGCGGCAGACGGCGTAATCCCGTAATACCG
Source organism: Macrophya alboannulata (assembly GCA_949628255.1). Classification (NCBI taxonomy): domain Eukaryota; kingdom Metazoa; phylum Arthropoda; class Insecta; order Hymenoptera; family Tenthredinidae; genus Macrophya; species Macrophya alboannulata. The sequence goes on from OX451208.1 coordinate 723,585, forward strand.
ACACTTCGAAATTTTCCCTAGGTGCACTTTGCCAACGGTTTTGCATTGATTCCCCATCGAAGCATAACATTTCCTTAGAATTCCACCACCTATAGCCTATAAATCGGTGCGCAAAGGGGGGTCGCGAAAGAATTATAATGTTAAAGGGATGCGACCGCCGCGCTTCACCAGACCCCAGACTTTTCAAAAGCCGAGCGTCGCGACGCCTCTAAAAGGGGAAAAAAGGGGATAAAATTAAAATGTAAAAGGGATGAGATGTGCGTGGAAAACGGGACGAAACTCTCGCTCTTTCTCTGGCTCTCCTTCCTTCTTTCTTCACTTTCTTTCTTTCTCTCTTTCTCTCTCTCTCTCGCTCGCTTTACAAAAGGGGGATTTTGGTAGGAAATTAAAATTAAAAGGGGAAGACGCCCAGGGGTTCTTCCGTCTCTCCGTATGTCCGTTCGCTTCGGTTAAACTCGAGGCACGGAATTCCTATACTTCTCATCTATCCAAAAAATCATCATCCCTTTTCCCTGAGAAAGATGCGGATTACAATGCTCCCAATTATTCTATCCGTTCACACGGAAAGGAATTGAAAATTCCGCTACTTTATAACTTCAACAAAACCGTTGACTTTCCAATTAACAACTCTGCACGGTCGTTTTACAAAGCAACAAACATTTTCCGAATAATTTTATGGTACTGTGGTTCGATTTTTTCTACGATGCATATGATAGCGAATATCAAAACATGAAAAACTCTTCATTTCGTCTAACTTTGTTGTAAGAATGGATAAACGTATCGATCAATAATCATCTCGTCAAAATAACCAAGTTTGTTCATGTTAAACTCGATGTCTTGCATCGCAAGCTTTGGTAAAGGATACTTTTCTGATTAAAGGGATACGAACATCTTGGATAGGAATATATGTGAAGGACTGGCACATGTCCAGATTGTTCTTTGATCGACTGCAGTCTTAACGCAATAGTTGGCAAATCCTCGAGTAATCAATTTTTTACTGCCAAAGTTTCAAGTTTATAAACTTTTTTTTAACCGTTTTTCATTTTTCTGGAAAAATCGAATAATCTTCTGTCCATCGGATGGAGGTTTGCTTTCTGAACAATTTGAGACCCAAATATTCAAAATCGAAGCACTTAAGTGCTTTTCCTCTAACTGCATCAAACTCTGAAACCCGATGACTCACAACTTCAAACTTTCACTTGATTATGCTTCAAAAAACTAGCGAACTTTTTTGGGAAAATCCCCCTATAATTCAAGGTGTATGTATACCCCCTCGCTGCATGACCAAAAATTGTTGATAATTGGTGCTCCTGCAGAGGGTTAACGAAACTCGTGTGTACACATAGACGAACAGATATTCACGTTTATATTCGCCGTATGGGGTACGTGGAGGCAGAAGCGGGAATGGGGACGGGGTTAGGGATGCTTTAGTGGATACAGGTGATCTTCGGATTCTGTGAGAACGTTCCCACAGGGTCTCCCGTCCCCCCCGAAAAGATATTTCCACATGCACCCATTCGCTCATCTCGCGGGCTCCTGCATCTGAGCGTAGAGTTACGTGCTGAGCACAAGAGCATCCGGGCTTGCACAAGGTGGTACATACATGCGATCGCACTGCCATGAGTGATGTCTAAAGTCTCTGGTTTGTCTGTGAAGAGGGGGGGCCGGGGGGGCCGGGGGTTTTCCCTCCACTCTTCACTCTTCACTTTACACGGAGAACGAAAAACGATTCACCCTTTGCGATACCCCTTGATACCCCTTGATACCGTATAAGGGATCGTAGAAGATTATAATGGAAAACGGTTGGGGCATATTTCTTCCGGGGAGAATATCCTGGTCTAGGAAAGACGGAGATGGAAAGAGAGAGTAGTCCCGTCAGGGAATCCACTGCGGAGAGTTCGACGGGGGGCCTTTGTCCTAGATATACGAAGCTTCACAACAAACCGACCATCCGATTCTCGTCAGGGACTCTTCTTTACCTGGAAGAAAAAAAGAACTATCGACGTAGGTATATACCTGGACCAGAAATCTTGCCGCGGTGCAGGTGCCTACGGGCCAAAAGTCGAACGACAAAAATAGCGAAATCCTTTATGGGGTAAAAAGTCGATCGGAACTCCAAAGAGACGTTGAACCTTGCCGCTTTTGGATTGTTTTCGAAGCGCGGAAGCTCGATGAAGGCCTACTGCGGGCTTTGTACAGCCGTTTTACCAACAGCGGTGCGACTCTTTAAAGACCCATGAATTTTTAACAGCACTTGCTTTTCGACTAAATGTTTTCGCAGACATTTAAACGTTACCCCAGAAAGCTGTTTTTCCAACGAAATGAAAATCCTTTTATGAAAGCCGCACGGAGTAACGATTTTTGACTCCTGCGCGGGTGATATTAATCGCCCCGCACTGTAATCACGGTCTTCACAGTTATTCCGGAATGTCTGACCACCGCGAAAACGAACTAATATAATTATCGATCCGTAATTCAAGGCTCCGTTTTTGATCCGCTGAAAAATAACCATATTTACGAAAATATCATTTTCCGAGATAATGCTGGATCCAATAAGGACATTTCGGCAGTGCCTTGCTACGTGATCCTTAGAATCTCCTTATCATATGCTCAATATGCTTTATTAATTCTTTTTTTTTTTTTTCGAAAAAAAAAATATAGCTTCCAAAATATTGAGCCAACCATCTTAAAAATATATGTTTTTTGTAAACACTTGAGAGTATTTTCTGTAAATTTTTGAGGCAAATCAAAAGTGACGTATTGGTTGAAAAAAATATTTTTGTGTATTTTCGATAAAAATGGGTATTTTTGGGATTCGAGAAATTCCCAACAAAATTTTTTTCAGAAAGTTGATTCGAAACTGCAACTTTTTTGTCTTATAAATTTTCTTGTATATTCTTATACTTTTGAGATACGGAGATTCGTAGAAAAAAGTTTGAATTTGTAAAAACTCGAAAAATTCGATCCAAAAATTCTGAAAAAATTCACATGAATTCTTTCGATATATTCGTGAAATAAGACAAAATGATGATTTTTTTGGGATCGGTAAACTTTTCGACCGTTCGAAGCGGGGTAGAACACCTCATATACAACGAATTGTCACGTTAATTAGCTTTAATCGAAGAAAAACGCAATAAGAGCATAATATCTGTCCAACGTTTCCTCATTCCATATCAAACTCCTCAATAAATTTCACTCTGCCTCTAAACAGAATGAAAAATTGCATCACGCGCCGCGGAGTTTGATGCGACACGAGTATTTTAAATTCGTCAAAAATTCATCTGCAGTAGATTAAGTTTTGACTCACGACGAGAGGAGGCAAAGTAGAGTGAAAAGATTCGCGGTGCCGAGGCCTAGGCACGGAGGGAACCGGGAAAAGAGGGAGAGGTAGACTCGGAAGGGTCAGCCGGCCCGCGGCCCCGGGTTCAGGAGGTTCAGGCGGTTCAAGGGAGTTCGCTCGTGTCCGGGACCCCCGGGCAATAATACACGCGTTACCAGTTCTAGTTTCTAAGTTCCAGTTTCTTGAATCGCCACTTTTAAAATTGAATCCTTTTAGCGGGTAGAAGGTAGATGAATAAGGAACCGACGATACTCACCGAAGAGACTCACTCGTTCGCTAGCCCTGCAGCTTTCATTTACCTTTTTACATCGCGGACCTATGCAAATAGTCCTGCTAAAAGCGCGTGTAATGTATATCTCTGAGAAAAAATTTACGATCTTTTCAACATGTATGTATATGTATTCACTCCACAGCGTGGGCTTCCGTGTCCCCTGCACGCTGTCGTACGAGTACGTACATATACGTTTATATTTATATTAAATATGTATAAACTTAAGCCCGGATACGTCGTTATACACTTCCTTCGTAAACGTTATCCTTTACCATGAAAATAACCGTATCTTCAATCATCCTTACCCGAACTTTTCAAACCACACTCTGCAGTAACGTCGGATTAGTTTCGTCACAAACGAGAAATGCGTTAGATTATTTCGTTAGAAAAATAGCAACTCTAAAGTAAGTCCGATATTCATGAACCCATGGGCATTTTATCTTGATCTTGGCATTGGATTTTGTCCCTTCTACTTCTCTTTGTGTCAATAGACAGTTGTGTAATTGAGCGGAGGAAGATTAGAGCGGTAATATAGCCGGTCTAATAATAAATTCGCCGGACTGCAGTAAGAGATAGAATTCGCGATAGAGTCGTTAGCAGTGGTTAAAATCTCGTTGGTAAAGGACGAGGTCGTCCCGTGGGAGCATAACGGGTCAGTGGAGGAATCACGCCTACAGAAGCTGTCGGTATATGTGTACGTGTATAGGATACGTGTGTAAAAACGGTCTGGACATCGGTCAAACTGGATACATAAACTCTTTGAGAAGTGTTCGGTGTCCTGCAGGTCTGGCCGGAATCCAGTTTGTCGTAAGAAAAACAACTCGATGAAACTCGGCTGACCCCGTATCCGAGGATCGCGACAGCACGCGCTAAGGGTCAAGCGTGTACCTTTGTAGAAATTATTTATAACAACTCCAACTCTCCCCATATCATTTAAAAGAATCTAGTTTCTCAACGATGACCAGTGTCCAGTCGGCGCGACGGGCGCCTCTCGAGAACGTAACGGTCAGTTAAATCGAAGGACAGGTTGAACGGGTCAGGGTAAGGGTCACGATCAGTGATCGCCATCGCGTGGACAGGGTCGTCACCGGGTCGGACCGACCGAAGAAGTCATAGGACAACTAGGACTGCACGAGCTGGTCAGTACCCATCAAGTGGACAAGTATACTCTTGATCATCTCCTCGAGTAACTGGTATAAACTGTGCGATATCTGGTTCTCGGACGTACGGTCAACTATGGGTCATATGTCACAGGATTATAAGGTGAAGACCGGAGCTAATAGTTTTGTAATGATCCTGACCCGTGAGATATGACCCCGTCGTTATACCGGCGAACGCGTACGACATGTAGGTATATACCTATGTATAGAAACAGAAGCGGTCAGACACCCGGGATGAAATGTTGTCTTATAAACTGGTAGTAAAACAGATTTGTGACTCAAAATAAGACATCAAAAACTTTACGACTTTGTTAGGTTGACCGAAATGAAAAGGATTCTTCATCAGTCAATTTTTTCCCTTTTTTTTTTTCTTTATTGTTGATCGACAGTAGTATGAAATTTCGATCAATGACTAGCTCATGATCGAAGCATCGCTGTTCAATTTTAATTCCTATTCCATCGATCGGTTTTTTTTTTCAAATTTCAGCATTTTAGTGATTAGAAAAGCATTGGGAAAAATGACTTTTGCTAATTTAATCGATGCATCAAGTTTTCAGCTTTCTTGAATCTGAAAAACAGGTTGAAAAGAAGATGAACTCTATCCGACAAACTCGCTGAAAGATTTAAAAAACGATGAGACGAAAGAAATCAGAAATTTACAGGATTTTACATTCAAATGATGGGCGTAAAAAACCACCATATGTAGTTCCATTTGAACGTTCCTTTTCATACAGCAAGAAAAATTCCATTTTCAATTCTTGACTGACATCCAAAATTCCTTCTCTTTTTAAATAAAAGATTGTCTTTTCTTGAGTTTCGAAATAGTAGTATTAACAAAGTTTCTCGATCGTTGAACATCTTTTATAGATTTTTGAAATTTGTCTATTCAAATTCACCGAATGATCTCGAAATCGGTGGAATATAAAAAAATCTGAAATTCACTGGGGCATCCAGATGATTGACACGAAAAATTATATCTCAATAAATTTGCTCGTTTGTGAAGCAAAGGATCCTTCGAGTTTAAATTTTCGACTGCAAGCTTAATAAATTCTTCACAAACTTGATAATTTTTTTTTTTTCAATAATTTCATGGGGTTTTCAGCTGATGGAAAGCTGATCATCTTTTAAGTTTAGTAATTTTTCTATAAGATTCGAAAGTGCAGATTTCCATTTATAGAAAAATGATCGTTGACAGTGAATTTTTGGCACAGGGTTTATTTTGCATCGATGTGAATAAATCATATAATATAAGGAATATATGAGAATTGGTATATAAGGTGCCTATACATATATTTCCGAGCCTTCCGCGCTCATTAAACCACATTGAGTCAAACCCCTTTTACACAGCTACTTAGACTAATCTCGCGATCAATCTTGAGCCCCCCGCCCCGTCAGAGAAGCCAGCTGCTTGTAAATCTGATGACGTCACGAGTGGAAAATCATTCCTCCACACAGCATCCCGTTCCGTAATACTCGCTGCAGTCGTATAGTCGCAGTCGCAGTTGCAGTAGCTTTTCCCACCCCTTCTTAATTCCTACTCCTAACCAAAGGAGAGGGAAGATATCCTCTCGCCCTCCAACCCCCGCCAAAAATTTACCTTATACTTGTGCAGCCGAAGCCCATCTGCTTTATCCTCTTCTATATCCTCTCCTCCTTTCTTTACTTTTTCTTTTCTCTTCTCTGATCCTCGACAACTCATCCCAGCGTCAAAGACGCGACAATGTTTACTCGGTTTCACAACCGGTGCGTCTCGCTGCGAGACCCAAAAGGATCATAGATTTTTCTTTTTTTTTCTTTCTCTCTCTTTCTTTTTTGATTTTTATTTTCGGTTGCGTATCAGCTCACAGATATTTCGTAATAAGATAAGTCAATGAGGTTAACGCTAAATTCTGCCTTTCTCACGTTAAAACATCTGCGGCTTATACTACACATTTTTACGAGTAGCTATTACACGGTTTCTGTTCCCTCAACGACATATGGCGTAGCAGCTCCTTCTTTTTGGAAACTGTTTTTAATTGATTCGTGTGAAACTTGTTCTTTATGGATATTCGGATTTTTTGTCTTTTTTTCTCTGAATCTCAGTTCAGGATTGAAAAATTAACATTTCGTCTCAAATTCTGATCCGTCATCTGGGGTTTTAAATTTTGCAATTTCGCGGTTGGGGGTGGGAGACATCTCCAAGTCAGTAGCTTATTAAATAACAAAGTAAAAAAGGTTACAATTAATAAATCGCGCGGTTGAGACCGACTGAATTGAATGTTAGGGCTACGCAGAATTTTTCAGGTGTCCGTTTGAGATATTGCTGCGCTTAGAAGCAATGCATTTCTTGAAGATTTTCGCAGTCGGGTGCGTCCGCGAGAAATGAACCTGTTGCGGAGGTTTATGAGCGACATTAACATAGTTTCTTCGTGCCTTCTCTTCTCTTCTCTTCTCTTCTCTTCTCTCCTCTTCAGTTCTCCCATCTCTTACCTCTCTTACCCCTCGTCTACCCGTTATTCCCTGATCTTACCCTCCGCAGACGAAAACGAGCCTTGAACCGTCAAAGACGTCGCGGTGTCTTACCCCAGCGTCGATATACCTACGGCTCTACCAACGCGAAGAAAAATCACTTGTTGCACATTTCTGGAAACCCTGAATTCTGTCGAACAAATATAATAATCACGTAATGAATGATTGACGAAATAGTTTTTTGGTTTTACTTTTCTTCTATTTTCCGACCGGGAGAATTGCATTTGTTATCGTATTTCCGTCCTACGTATAGTTCGCAAAACTAACAATAGCGATCTATTCGGTTCATTGTATTCCCGTGCGAGAATACCCAAGCTGTGAAAATAATTACACTTCGAAAGACAGATGAAAAAAAAAAAACGAAGAAAAAGAAATTGAAGAAAAAAGAAGAACGTTCCGTTCCCAGGACTAGAATAGCTATTCGTATGTGTCTCTTATAAAGGGAAGATTGTGCTGCGGCGTGCCAAGGGGATGTTTTCAGATATGGGGGACGTTCGAGAGACGGGAAAGCTATACGGGGTTGTCTACAGGAGCCGGGGGATGCTGCTGCATCTGCCTTTATTGAGGAGGTAATTACATCGAGGAAAGAAATGAAAAGAAGAAAGAAGAAAATCAACAAATTCAAAAAAATCTATCGAAATCTACGATTTTATTCCATGGCCAGGGCTAAAAGTAGGAAGAGGTCCTTTTCACGCGATTTATTTCCGTGTTTAGAAACGCTCGATCGTTTTTTCTGTCCATCTTTGACAGATTTAAAAAATTTTTGAGACCGATTATCATCCGGAGTATAATTTTCTTCGCTTATTTATGCGAACTGTTACGCTTTTACTTCTACAATTTAACAATTCCGGATGATGTTCTGTGCGTTCTAAAATTCCTTGGTCAGTTACGAGGAACCTGGGGGCTAACAACGTGATAAATCTTCATCAGGATAAATTTTTTGGATCCGAAACTGCGGGAGTAAATTATGTCCGATGTTTCCGCTGTAACTGTTCGTCAATATCCAATGAGAATGCGGGTGGTTTAACCACTGACCAACGAGAGCCTCGCTCTTAGGGACGCCGGGACGAAGATCGGGGCAAAATTTCCACGCGCATTCGGTAAGGGGCAAAAGCGCATTTCGAAGAAAACGAATTTTCAGGCTCTGAACTGAGCGAGGACGAAATACGGGGGGAAGTGGGGGAGGGGGGCAGAGGTGAAAAGAGATTCCTAGCAGGGGTTCTCATCTGCAGCATATCCTTCATTAAACTCAGCTTCGTTTCAGCCAAAAAATTCATTCGATTTCCGGAAATACAGAGCTGCCAAAAAAAAAAAAAAATGTATACAAAGATTGTTCAAAATTTTGTTCAGAGAATCACCGAACTCATTTTGTTTCCCTGGATCAATTCAATTCCGATTTTGAAAAAAGCTTAATCGTTTGTTCAAATTTGTATTATTTTTTTTTTTTTTGTACATTGAGTTCCTCCAATGGCTTCTGCATATCCTTCAAGATGCTAGTCTATAGTACAAATGGTGATCGTCGAAGGAAAGTTATCGAGTATCTTATAGTTCCGATGAAATTTTTCAAATTCCTTTACCATTGGTCTCTGAGAAACTTTTAGCCTTTAGATTATTGGATATATATGGGTTCGTGGAGCGATATTCTTACGTAAGAGTAGAAAATTCCGCAGCTGTTGTGTGTATTTTATTGAGGAAGTAGGAGGTCTGCTGTACAAACGTTTTTTTGTTGTTCAGATTTTCAATCCAAAAATTAAAAACCTGTTTGGCATTCAAAAAGTCGAGGAAATTTACTGATAAACGGACTCAGAGAACCTCTGCTAGTTAGGGGTGGATTCTGGCCGGTCTTCTAACAGCACCCTGCAATTATTTTTCGACACGAATTCAGGACCTGAAGAAGAAACCCATTTCTACACCCACGCGTTTGGAATAAGTATTGGTTTCTAAAACTTCACGGATGAGGTAAAACTGCGTCGGTGTGTTTCGATAATCGTGAAAATCGTTGAATAGAAAGAAAAAAGAAAAATATATATACATGCGCCATGTTTAATTGCAGGGTAAGCGGAATAAAGGAAGATGAGATTTTGCTCGGGACAAAAACTACGGTTCATCACGAACGTTTTATGCTTTATACGTACTACATACATACATAGGCGATGAATACAACTTAATATATGATCTTTTGGAAGGGTTAATCAAGGATGTGCGACGTGATGACGGAACAAAACTAGCCTCGTATTTCTTTCATACTCCTGCAGTCGTTGATGATGAAACGAACTGGGCATGTCACAGATGAACATATGTCGAGGTGAATCCTTTACAAATTTCGGCACGGGTGCCATTCAAGAGTATATTCTAGTCTCAAGGCGCTCGCGTTGCTCGTAAAATTCTCACAAAAGAATCGACGGTTGAAAGGTAAAAAACGAATTTCAGTTACAGCCCGAGTCTCTTACATGATAACGCGTCGATCAATTTTGCTTCTGGATTTCGAAAAATAAAAAAATTACCCGAATAGCGTAAGAGGATAAAAACTAGATCGTCAAGGAAATGGGTTTTGAAATATGTTAAACCCTGCAATATTTTTATTTTCGTAGATGAAATTTCCCGCTTCGATCTTTGGAAGAACTTAAGTCAGGATTTTTGCATGTGAGTGTGTGTTTTTGTGACATAGGTGTGCCTCAGGACCCCTGGACACATGCCTGTTGGATCTTAGAGCATTAAGAGATGATCATTTTTCATGTAACACGACCACAATGCAAAAACTGGAAAAGCTGAATGGTCATTTCACGGAGTGTCTTTGTCAGGTTGGGACGCAGGACTTTGATACCCTACATTTGTGTCTCGTTTTACTAAAAGGTGATCGTATTTCACAATTCCTTCTCCGTGCAGCGATCGACAATGGTCGATTTTTTCGAATATTTTTTTTCCCCCCTTTCTCAAAAGTTTTTTTTTTCGCCATTTTTTTTTTTCTTAGACGAATTTTTTTTCAATATCATTTTATCGGAATAGTAACCTGACTTCTTCTCTCCGCATGGGCCTGCTGCTCCATTCAACGACCTTGGTCATTTGTCCGCAATTTCACCATAAATATAGACCGATATTTACTTAATGGGGTACCTTTTTTCTTCTTTTTCTTATTCTGATTCTTTCGATTTACTTCGCTGCTGCAGTTTAACCGAACTAAAATATCACTTCTAGGATCAAATGACGTGATCCTTACCAAGGAGCGTGGAAATTTGGAATTCTTTACCATTCGTAACGGTTCCCTTATATATTACATATATTTAGATTTAAAAAAAAGTATATACCTATAATGTGGAACGAACCGTATACCTCATATGGAAACACAAACTTTGCAAAAAAAAAAAAGACCATGCAAAGCGAAGCTTGATAAAACGTCAAGTAATTTAGAGTTATATCTGAAAATGCTAGAAATCAGTTGTGAAGGGATTGAGTCGATGGAATATTTCTTGACAGCTATATAGCAGTGATTTGAAATAAAAATAGTTCCAAGGTGCAATATACCCCCTCAAGTTATTTTATCATTCCAGATCACCGAACATTGCGCATAAAATTGTCCGGTAGAGGAAAGGTGTCTCCGAATCGTTAGAAAAAGGGTACCTAATCGGGTCCGCAGTTGCAATGTGAACGTTATGGTCGCATCGCAATACGCTTTATAACATCGTCAGTCCAATCGTAAGAAGTAGGTAGTATGGACATAGAATAGCTGGCATGTCGTTGGTATTAAAGATAGAAAACAAAAGTGTTCACGGACAATAACGCATTGAATTTAGTTTCTACAGCTAAGATAGAGAGAGGTAGAGAATTGCCGGCCGATGCAATGGGGGAAATTAGAAAAAAAACACAAAAAACAGGGGAGAAAACATATAACGAGAGAATCTTCGCGAAGGACTAAGGAGTGGCTATCCAAAGTAAAGCCATTGGTCGTCAGCTACAAAGGTATACTACTTGGCCGTTGGAGATGGTCGCCGTAGGTACGGGTGCGCGCGTGGTTCCTGCGGATTTGAATATTAATTTGGGGTTGCCCCTAGGGTCACCAGGTCCAAGAGTAAGCGAAGAAGACGTTTAATTGCGTTAACCACTGTCTGGTCTCTCCGCGGCCATCCGGCCGTTATGCAAACTCAAGATCGTCCAGCAGGCAATCCAGATTCTTAATTTTTTTCTTTTTTTTAACCCCAAAAAAAGAATCTTAAGTAGCCAACGATGTTGTACCATACGCGTACATACGATGTCCAAGGGTCGTTCAAATTCTCAAATCAAAATATCGCTAGATAATCGAGAAAATCGCAACGTTCGTCAAGAGACTCGGTAGAGTCTCGCGCCAAGTACGTTGAAAAGAATTTTTTACGCACGGCGTGGGACGAGACCATAATCTTTTATACTAACTACATATTTTTATCGAGTATTAGTCCACCCCGGGTGTTAATTATATATGGTCCGATTCTCGTGAAGATCGCAGTAGAGTCTAATTCCCGATTGCATCCAACTGGTCATTTTTGCAGATGGATAATGCGTGTGACCAGCGATTTATGAGTGAGCGTTTTAGTATGTGAAAAAGGTTTAAATAAACATTTGGAAAGAGTAACATATCCACTAGGTGATATAAGGTATATGGTCTATTCTCGTTGGGAACAAAAGGTCGATTCCCTCGCGTTAGTTCGTTGGCTAAAATTCGGCAATAATTCAATTATGAGGAAAGATTTAGTACGCTGGACTCTATAACTCACGTGTGATGTATGAAACTCGCATGAGAGAGCCGTGAGGTATTGCCCGCGACATTAGGCAAGAGAGAAAGAGAGCGAGTTAGATATATGGATAAAGAGAGACAAAGACCTGGGCATAAATTAGAAGAACAAAGCCGGGCCTCTCTCTACCCACCCCGTCGAGACTGCAGGACGCCACGTTAAATAATGATAATCATAATAAGGACAATAATAATAGTAACGTAACACGGTAGGTACATATATAGGTATATGTATGTATATGTATATAGTACGAATTTCATATTGTGTATATATTCATATACAGTGTACACGCTCAACTATGCAGAGAGCGAGCCGAGGCTAGGGGTGGACGATGGACGGTGGACGGTCGACGGTCACAAATTTATATATCGGCCTCCCAAACAATTAGAAAGACCCCGCCGAGGGTTGGTTGCGTTTTAATTTCATTTTAACCGTTATATTGCAACGTCTTAGGAAATTAGAACGCTCGAACTGTTTTTAACGCGCGTCTGCAGACCGTGGTACCTACCCTCCGCTCGGACTCCCCTATTTCGCCAAACTTAGGTATCTCACAAATTTCCATTGCATTTCTTTTGCATCCTTTGTAGAGAAGAATTTTTAATCATTCTCTATTCCGATTTCTACTTTGCATTTTTATTTATATACCTACCTACTCCAAGATTTTCTTATTTTATATAGAAAAATTTCGGCGTGTGTAGATGTAGCCATTTTTTTATCTGATTATATCTTGAGAACGAATCACCGAATTTTAACTTTAGTTAGATCAATCGATACGGTTTTATGTATTCTAAAATTGATTGAATTTTGAATTTTATCGATGGAGTGGTTTTTGAGTTATTAAAAAAACAAAAAATAGGATCTGGAAATGATATCACGAGGGCAGATCGAAGGATTTTGATAAACTATTTTTAAATCGACAGGATTTTACCCAACTTCAATATGATCAAATTTTGGAATCCATCGGTTCAGCAGTTTTCGAGTTTCAAAAGAAGCCATAATTTTTTCTGTACGATTTTTGGATCCTTGATCACGAAAATGAGGTCAGATTTTTCCAACTTACAAAACTCAAGGATTATAAAAACGTATTCGACCCGTTTTTTCGAATGAAGTTCTCATCTCTGAATCAAAATGCATTATCGTGCTTTATTTCCTGGTAATCCCGAGCTTTTCATTCTTAATTCGCGAATAGGAAATAAGAAGAGAGAGAGAGACGGGTAGAAAAACGTCCGAGGGAGGGTTAAGACCGGTACATACAGGCCCGTGCCTTGGGCCAGGTCGAATCTTGGCCGATTGCAGGTAGGGTTACCGAAGGACAGGGTGCAGGTCGATTCGTAGGGTCAATCCATGGGTCACTCGACGGGTCACTCTAAGGGTCAGTGATGTCCGACCGATGACCTGCGCCCCGCCCCCCGTATACAATTATAAATGCATTACCCCCACCCCTAACATGATAATATTTAAATCAAAGAGGAATTTAAACGATCCTTCCAGCCCCTCGCCCCCTGATATGTAGCTAGTCCAGGTAGTCGCATGTCCTTGCGACATATTTTATTGCTTGTATTTTCTGTTATAAATTTTTGCTACCCCTTCGGCCAACCGTGCGTACGGCAAGGAAAGGCAAAGAGAGAAAAGGCACGGGAAGACGACGGTCAGACTGACCCCTCGGGGCCCCCGAGAGTAGCGCCATGTGAAATCTTACTGTTTAGAAATTAGATACGATTCGTAAGGGCACTTTAGTACGTGTAAACCCCTCGTTTGATCCTCGTATCTCACGGGGAGATACATAGTATTTCTCTTGGTAAATGTGTACATACTGAACTCTAAATATATGTCTGTAACGTATCGTTACGCACCGTGGATACGAACCACAGCTCACGACGAAGGTAGGCACGGATTTAAACAACGGAAATTTTACCGTGTGATTATTCTCATTATTTGCAATTCACATTTTCAGACTTTCAGAATTAACTGATTTCACACAGAAGCCGAAAATTTTTAAGATCCGATAAATTATTGGGGCCATTTTGCAACAAGGACCCGTAAGCCAAGTCAACGTTCCTGGAAAAACGATTTTGCAAATTTCCATCACGTATCGAAAATATTTGTCTTTTGGGGAACAGCTGTTTTCTGATATTGAATTGTAGTTCCCAAAAACGTAATTTTTACTTCAATTGGGTTTAGCAAATTGGTGATAAAATTCGAAACATTTGGAACCCCTTTTTTCATGAAAAAGTACTTATGACTGAAAATTCCAAAGTCGTATTACAGCTGATGAGAAAAAAGCAGTTGAAAATCCATAAATTAATTTTTGGGTCATGTTTCGGCTGTCCTGATTTCAATTTTCAATATTCTTGCGCAAAAATGTATACGTGTGTCTTTGTAGGGATTTTTTGATATGGAAGGAACAAATATATTTCTGTGAGAATAAAACGGTTTAAAAAAATTTTCGGCTGTTACAATTTCAGTGTTCCTGTCAATGGAGTTGAATGGCGGGTACCGGGTCACAGGGTCAGCACGCACGCGGACACTGAGGATGCAGGTACACCGCGATCGGACGCCCTGAATAAAGGGTTGTCCGACCGAGGACCCGTAGGATCGAGGACCTCGGACCGACGGTCAACGCACGCTCTTCCGGGTGCAGAAAAAGAAGAAAGAAAGAAAGAAAGAAAAAGAGAAGGAGAGGAGAGGAGAAAAAACGGTGTCTTTTAATTCGACAAAGAATTCCTCGGGCCTTGGCTTGCCTTCCGATTCAAATTCAAATTCAAATTTTAATTTTAATTCAAAACCAACGGAGAAAATGTAAGGCAACCGGCGATGGACGGAGACAGGGATACCGTGAAATTCGTTACATAGTAATTCAAGTTGATTCTAACCAATTCAAGACGCCATCCTAGGATCCATGTGTCCATGCGGCTCCATATGACCAGGACTCCCGGCTACCGATGGAAATAAAAATTGTAAGCCTTGTCGAAGGCCCCGTTTCATCCCAAGTTTGAAAAGGGTCACTCCTTTCCGTATACATGTTACATGTTACATTTTACACGTGTACACACGTGTACCCGTAGAATATATAGAAACTAAACAGGCCGAGAGAGCTGCTGCTGCTGCTGCTGCTGCTGCTGCTATATAGCCTTTGTCCCTAAATTCGTTCGCGCGTACTTTAGTGAAATTATTTAGGCTTCATTCTCGGCCTTCGAAGAGTTTCGCTATTCGGTTGGTGATATACGTATACATATATATCTATATACATATATACAGCTTTTAAAATATTGACTTACGAATTTTCGGTGCCGAACGTCAAGGCCTCACCACGAAGTCTAGCTAAAGCTGGCTATCTACGATATATCGTTCAGCTCCTAGACTGGACACTTGCCTCATTCCCAAAGGACCTAAAACTCACCTCGTTTCTTACTCCATTGAACAACTTTCACTAAAATTGGTCCAGAACCATCGGAATACCATATTTCGTTGCGTGCCTATATAGTAGGCAAACGATCATTTCTCTTCTCGGCTTAATGTACAGGGTGTCCCACACGTTGCAAACCAAGTCTCGAAATCTAAGATAAAAAAACACGCCGTAGAATCAAAGAAGACCATTTTTCATACCCATTTTTTTTTTTAGTAAATTCAGATTTGGAAACAATTATCGAGGAGTTGGATGCCATAAGGGCACTTCGAGCCCAGATCCCCTCGTTGCAATAATCTGAAGGATGCTTCACCAGGACGTTTCCGAAGAACACTCGGAAATTAGCCCTTAGTTCGATCTTCGCAAGAATTGAGGCATATGATCAACATCGTGTTGGACTAATATCGGATGGAAATATATAGTTAGTTGCTCGATTAAACGATACCATGATATTTATTCCGCACCTAATTACCGAGCTTCGTTTTATACCGATCTCCATAAGGTCTGACTCTTAAAATGCAAAAATTTGCCACTGTTTGGATTTGCGATATACCATTCTTCGCGAATAGTTGCAGTTCTATGATTTTCCAATGTATCGTACGCCAAGAAGGGGATACAGCTGATATTTTGACAATTTATTTAGCTCGATTGGAGACATTTGCTTTTGCAAAGAACACGGGAAGTGATCGGTACCATGACGGAGCATGCTTGAAAAAAAGATGACTTTGAAAATAATGTCCATGACTGAATTAATGGTGCGTTTTTCTTTAATCATAGCAAAATGTGATAATTTGTAATAGCTGGCATCAAACTCCTCAGTTACACGAAGCACATTTTTTTTGGTTCGGTAGGATGAGGTCTTGTTAATAGAGATTCGACGGTCCCAAGATTCCCAGGATCACGTAGCAAGGCGTATACCGGCGAAATATCCTCGGTGGATCCACAATTCGTCGAAGATATCACGTCGTACGGAGTCGTCGGAACAGTTATTGGTCTGGTGTAATTTCCAACTACGAATCCGCCCTACTCCTAGAACGTAATCTAGTATAATAGCGATCTTGCAGAGCTACATATCCCCCCCTCTACGTCGACGATCCTCTAACGGTTCTCAAATTCGTAATTCTCATTTCTGCAACATTTTACACACGGTCGAAAATATAATAAAAACCGTACTAATCATCCCTCACCCACGAGTTTATATATGCGATCATTAATTCCTATAAAAACTTTCCAGACGCCGTTCGCCTCGCGCTGTAAACCTGTACCCGGTTTCAAACTTTGGAATAATTATGAGTAATTTTAACAACAGTTTATACTACGGTATTGAATTATAGTTTTTTGTTTATAGTTTGTTTTTTATTTACCGTTTTTTGGAGGGTACTGGATTGAGAAACAGCTGCGACTCTGCGTTGTAGGTATATGGAGGTAAGAACTCTAATGAAATTGACAAAATTTGACCATTGCTTGGTTTTTTTTTCCTTTCTCTGAATGCCAGGATAGAATGAAAACGGTCTTTTGTACAGAACGTTGTTTTGCGGTTGGAAAAAAATGAAATGGACCGATTCTTTTACAAAAAATGAACATATTTTCTGACTCAAGATTCCGAGATTCATATCCTTGAGATATATTTGTGTTTGAAAAAGAAGAGAAGTTAAAAACGGAAACGTCTACTCACTTAAAGGGACCAGTACAGCTTGGTTTGGGAAATTTGGAGTACTCCGAAATTCATTTATTTGTCAACCAAAACTTATTTCACATCAAAAGAAAATTTTCTTCGAAAAACTTTGTCGTAAGGTTTCAGGCGCATCGTTGGTCCAATTCAACCTCTCAAGGTCTTGCTTTCTTCAAACAGCAATTCTACATCTTATGAACGTAGGGATCGGTAAAAAAAAATTCATGTGAAAAGTTACAGTCGATTATCGGAAATTTCCAATATTCAGGCCACTAATTTGCAAATAACTTGGCCAACACGAAATTGTAAAAAAAATCCCTCGTTCACACGATGAGGATTTCTTTTCTGAACAAAATGAGCCCTCAACGACCTTAATCGGAACAACGATGTGCCTAAAACCTTACGACAAAGGTTTTCGAAGAAAATTTTTTTATTTTGATGTGAAATCAACTTTGGCCGAGAAATAAATGCATTTTGGAGTACTACGATTTTCCAAAACCACGCTGTACTGGTTCCCTTAAGTGTCAAAATCTAGATGAGAACGTTTTGACATCGACAACCGTGTATTATATATAGCTAGCTATCTACCTATACATCTATTACATCGGGGAGCAAAGTGCGTGCATTAAACATTACACAGGAGCGTCTTATACCTAGGAAACTGGGCGTACCTATACCCACAGCTCATACGTATCTATCTATAGTGTTGCAGCAGTACGTGTTGCGTTTATATACCTTAGTTATACGTATGTACATACCTATAGGTTTGTGTACGTGTAAATATAGCGTGTGGTATAGGTGTAGGTTATCGTTGAAGGGCGTATAAGACGTTTCTGTTTACACGTAGCACTAGGTGGTTGTTAGAGGGCTCCCATCTATATCCATATAAGGTTCCAATGTACGGGGTGCCCCGATCAGTCCGATTGATTTTTATCAATAAATTGATTTTCCGTCACCGTAAAGCGTTTCTCGATTCGCAACGACGTGACTTTTTTTATGCACAGAATACTTTGGAGTTCATCCAACAATTCTCCCAATTTTTTTGGCCATCGAAAAATTAATATTGATTATTTTTTTCGTCGTCTTTTTTGGAGTCGTATTTGCGAAGCTAATACGATGCAGCTCTTTTAGAGCAGCCGTACAAGAAATAAGAACATTGTGCTCCGTCTTTAAGGCCTGCAACAGTTTTTTCAAATGGATGAATATATGAATTGAAATACCATCCTTTCCGCCGTTTGCTTTTTATTAATTTTTCATCATCACCCTGTATGAAGGTAAAGCATATACCGCGGTGGTCGGACCTATAACTATGTTGAATCGAACATAACGTTGAGGTATCGCTCGATCGAGGTGAAGCGATCCGATCCGATCCGATCGTGTGTTATTATATCCCATAGTCTGGGAAAACTTTCATTAACAAGCACCTCATGCCTAATTCATGATGTGATGGATGTGTACTTCGGTATCAATAGGTATATACGTGTATTACATAGGAGCTGGTATATAATATCAGACTGTCATCGCGTGAGGGAATTAGTTCCTATACCTGCAGACAGCTGTAATCTTATCTACCAATTCACACGCCTGAAGAGAAACTTATGCGAATATAACGTAGAGAACGATGATAGATCGCGTATGAAAATTCGAACAATTATATTGTCTTGTTTTACGTCTGTTCTCGGCTCTTTCATATCCAAATATCTTTCAAACTAATTAGTAGAAGAAATTGATTAAAAGTACCTTTTTTCGAATTTTGAGTGAAATAACTTTTACTCATGTGGGACTATATCGATCTCAACACTCGCTTAATCAATTTGTTGACTTGCTTTTTCACGTGTTATCTAGTAGATTCATAAAATTCGGCTATTCCTGGTCTCGCCTTTGGTAAAACAGTGCAATACCATCAGTAATAAATTAACGATTGCCAACAAGTATTTTACAACTGTGGGTAATTTTCTGTAATAAAAATCGGTTGACGTTCGATGATATGAATGCTCGATTGTAGATACTCAAGTTTCCTTCCTTCACAGAGTTGTGGCGTTGACGCTTCCCGGCGGTTAACGGTTGTGGTACTTTCCAGTATGGTAAAACAGTTTCGTTGACCGAAGAATTCCGGGACGGCTTATCGTGGGTGAATTCGTGATCCAAACAAATGAGCTTGAAGTAGACGTTGGGATGTGATCGGTGTCCGAACTTACCGACTGAAATAACATCCATATCGCCAAGTTTACTTTAGTCCAACGGTAAGATCATTCCCTAGCTTTCACATCCCCAAGTCTACTTTAATCTAACGGTAAGATCATTTCCTAGTTTAGTAATAAGCTAGTGAAGATCAAAGACTCTTCCGTAATAACAAACAGATCTTGAAACACAAGGCGAAATATGATGAATGGTGTATTTTAGAATTTACAGAACTAGATATGGAGACTAGGATGGTCCTTAATTTGGTCGTATTCGAACGTTATTGCTCCCATGGGCTGTAACGTTTCCAAATAAATAAAAAATAATGTAACCGAAAGCTCAGCTTCTTAGCTCAATCCTGAATACTGCCCTCAAACTTTCGAATTTTCCCATTTGAATAACATACGGGTCTTGGCACTCCGCAGTAAATATTTTTTTCCAATCGCAGTATCACTTCGAAAAATCTGAAACTTGGCATACCTCTTATCCGTAGTAGTAGATATTCCATGAGAATTTTACAGCTTTTGAACGATAAAATTGTCGAAGCTATTATAGCTCGACAAAATTTCACATATTTTATATAAGGATGGATAATTTGAAAAATAACTTTTTCTTCTTTTTTTTTTGTTGAGAATAGTCAATAATAAGATGGACTCCAGTCTAGTTGGCATTCACTAATGACCCTGAATACTTCCCTGAGCCCGAAAGTCATAACCCGAATCGATTCGGTAACGAAAACCGGCAAAAGCTCCCGTTCTGCGTTTACAATATGCCATTCGGTGACGGGGTACGTGTAGATTACCTATTTGCGGCCTCATCGATCGACAATTCGAAAATCATAAATATTCATCTTCATCCCTATGTTTCTTCCAAATCCTCGGTGTTCTATTCAAAGACTGTACACGGCACTGCATAGCAACAGCCCTGGATCCAAATTCAAATTTTTTTGTAACTGTTTGATGACTTAAAGGCGAATAAATGTGACGCAGTTCAGCAACTGGCTGATGTAGGTCAGGAAGATAAGATTTTAATACGTTTCAATGAACGATGCCACGAACACTCTACGAAAACCACTTTTTCTCCGGTAGAATTAACTCACTTTATCTCAAAATATAAGTTATAGTTGTTGGAAAACTGAGTCAATAGGATCCATCTTCAAATCGTAACATAAATTTTATCCCCCGAAGTGACATTGAAACAACTGCAGGTTCTAATTGCCTGATATTCATTAATCTCGACGACTGTTCATCAATTAAAACCGTTGCTTAATCAACTGATTGTGTATCGTGAGCAAAAAAGTTTCCAATCCCTCAATCAAATTTGAATTTCGCAACAACCTGAGTATGTTACATGAAAACCGCGCGTGGCCACTGAATGAAGAGATCCTACGTAATAAAATCAGAATGGAATTTTTATCTACTTATATTTAAAACAATTTTTTTTCGCTCTGATTTCTATAATTTACTCGCCGCACTGATAACAATGCAAACTTATTAAGCACCGATATTATCAACGAGGTTAACACCGAAAAGTAATAATGCTGTATCATCAAACTATGTTGACCTCTTAGTAATGATAAGAACGGCAACTCAGTAAGCATCAATGACAGTTTATCATCTAGCCTTTGACTCTGACCGAAATATACGACTCCATTTATTTGGGTCAATTAATATTTATAGATTTACGAACGTTGCGCTTTACATAGTACGCAGTTTTGAGGATAACTTAGAGATAACTTTGCCAGTCGATCAATATATCTGGGCAGCAAATTCATCAAAACGAAATAATTAGAATCAATTCGGACCCAGCTTTCAGGTATATCGATGAACGTAACAAAAGCATAAATGCCTACACAATCAGCGCCACATTTTCAAATGATTTCTATCGGCTTTGAGTATTTCAGAATCACGAGATCTGGACTTGGATGGGAAATTTTGAAAGCATACGGAATCGGACAAATTTTTTCGAAAACAAAATTTCACACATTCCTCTTTCATGATATTTCGAATCTTTTATTTAACGATAAGTCCGGTTTGACCTCTCAGTGGAGAACCGTCATATCTTCTATCTTGAAGATAAAAGATGGCACTTTTTTCTTACACAAATTAAGACGTAATTCACCATTGAGGCATCGAGATAATCGTGGCCTCCCACTTGAACAAATATTTTTTGTTACGACAGTGTCCCCAGGTCATTGCACAGCCAATTGCTATATATGTCACTACATCACAATTCCTGGAACCATTCAACTCTTTATTAACGTATTCGATCCCGTCACATCAACTTCACAAATTCGTGACTTAGGTATGTATGTCATAGGTGTCTATATATTATAAGAAACTGACTTTTTCATAATTTTATATCACTAGCCCGATATTAGGCACGAGCAACGCGGGGCCAACGAACTCGCGAATTCTAACATGCGTAATTATATTTTTACCTAAAACTTGCGCCTATAATTTCTTTTTCAGTCTTGCGTTAATTTGCTAGTGACTATTTCCAAAATGTGTGATTTTTTAAAATGTTTTTTGATCTATCGCATCAATTTCGACATCATATTGCATGACCAATACAAGAATTACGTTCATATATCTATTGATGAATGACGGATAAGTCCGTTAAGTTAATGGGTAATTCTGGTTTCTATATCTGTATCTATAAGAATTACCTAAAATAATAACTTTTTAACAAAATGATCGGTTCTCATTTCAGTATTCGGATGATTTATATAAAATATATAAAATTTTTGCATTCCGGATGTTTGTACGTTATTGCTGTTTATTTATCACTTAGGATTCTATGCTCAACTATACTCCAGTTGTTTTACTTATTTATTTATTAATTTTCTTCGTACACAATGCGAGATGTCTGGTATTTGATTATTCTGCTTTTTTGGTTCCGAATCAGTGAATATATCCTCTCCCAAATTCATGCGGACTTGTACATTTATAACTATCTCCCTTATGATTTGGATTGAAATCTTGAATAAAACTTATGAAAGACTTTGTAAATATGGCAAACATGGTAAATTCGTAGACAATCGTTATGTAGTACCGTATTAACCATCATCTCGTCGTTTATATTGAAAATTCTCTATAAACGTACTTCTGAAGCTATAATACCGATAAAGCGTCCAGTAAACTCTAAGAATTATTATCTTCGGTTTGATTCGTTGTAGAGGGATAACTGACAGCGTATATTCTAAAGTTGGAAGAATAAACTTACAAACCAAAATGAAACTAAAAAATATCACTGTTGTCATCGGACAATAAGATTTTTCGAAACCGAAAGATAATTTCTATACGCTTTATTCCTATATGTGCACGACCCTCCGCTTAGCTATACTTTCAATGTATAATTGATACCCAACATTCAATATATTATCAATAACGTATCAATTCCATGACATGATCGGTTTTGCAACAGACATGGCTATTGCTACTGCAGCGTTGGCAGTGCACTGCCTTCCTCAAATTCGAAAATTTCTGTACTGTACGTATGTACTGTACCCTCGATGGAACGAACCACGTATGACTGTAGGCATATCATTGTTAAATCTATACCTTGCTTGTTAATTTACTTTTTGCTTTTTTGTAACATCTTTGCTTCTGGGGTTACCGAATCTTTTCTGCACGGTAACGTTTCTCCTCGAGTTCGTGTTCGGATGTGAATTTTAGTTTTCTCCTTTCAATGTTTTGAAATTAAATAATCACGATTCAAATATCTCTTCTTTTATAACCGATACTTCGCTGCAAATTCTTCGATCTTTTTTTTTTTGTTTTTTTCCTGTTACACTTCGTTCGTTTTATTGGATATAGAGAACCTCGTGACCCGTGAGTGGACTATCTATGGGTTATCATTTAATTGATTATTACGAAAATGTGGTGGTATCATAGAATGATTGTGGAAGTAAAATACCCGGATAGTTGATTTTACTCTTATCTCGCTTTCTTTGCGAAGCACGCAATACTGATGGGACCTTGACGAGAAATTTGACATACATAATGTAACAAATCTGTAAAGAAGATACTAGAAGTGTTCCGAAATTTCTTCGACCGTGGATTTGATGGGAAAATTTCCTGCTTCCATAAAGTGTTCGGTGCCCAGGGCGTTTCTTTTCCTCGAATTTAACACCGAGAAGTGTAAAACAGCGTTTTTGCAGTTCCACATTTACGGCTTTACTCATCCTGATTCGTGAGACACCAGATTAGTGTATCTGTAGACTTTTGGGTTCGAACAAGGGAATACCAGTGAATTTAGTGTAAAGTAGTGGGGGTGATGATTTACGAGAACAAGTAGCTGTTCCGTTCGTAGATCAGTCTGGTTATCAAGACGACGGTGGTCGCCTGCTATACGAGACTAGAAACGATTATCCTGAAGATTTATACAGAGCTTTATCCCGTTTATCAATGTAACTGCTCTTCATATTGCATACTGCATATTATACTCACAGTGGACTTTTGTGGTAACGCTGCTAACAAAATTATGTAATTGCCATCAGTGTAGTTCCAGCTCGAATGTATGGTAACAAATAAGACTGAAGGCGGAAATTTCTATTACTGTTCAAGTATCTACTATTTTTATATAAGGCCTGTGCTCAGCGTATTATTTAATTTGAACTATCAAACAATGACTGAAACATGCATAGTAAATAAGGCACACCTTCCACCACCGAAACGAAATTAGGCTATCAACACCTATAATTATCATCCAGTCAAGTAAATTGATGTGAGTGTGTTATTATTTTAGGAGATATACGATGGCAATTATAACGCTGCACTGGGGTCTCAATGTCGCCCTCGTATTGCTGTCAGCTTTCTTGGCAGCCTACCTTTACATGACCCGAAACTTCGGCTACTGGCTGAAGAAAGGTGTACTTGAGATACCGCCACTGCCGTTTGTCGGCAACTTTCTCCAATGTTGTCTTCTCCGGATATCACCTTCCACGTATCTTGGATCAGCGTATGAACGGGGCAAGGGTCTGCCGTATTTGGGTTTTTACATATTTGACAAGCCCGCGCTTCTGATACGAGACCCTGAGCTCATCAAGAGCGTTTTGATTAAGGATTTCAGTTACTTTTCGAATAGATACGTGAGTACACAGAAATCAGACGGTGTCGGGTATGCGAATATGTTTCTTTTGAAAGATTCGGAATGGAAGACCGTCCGCCATAAATTATCGCCATTTTTTACTTCTGGGAGGCTGAAGCAGATGTTTCACCTGATGACAGAGATTGGCGACAATCTGGTCACTTATTTGAACAGTCTTCAATTAGACGGTAAGAGCAATTCGGTCAACGCCGGCTAACCTGAAGCAGATTTTATTGACCTCACTGATATATACGAATACCGAGTTGTTCATTTCGAGTTTGTTCAAGGTGACGGTGGAGTTATCGAGATGAAAAATATCAGCGGAAACTACACGACGGATGTCATAGCCACATGTGTTTTTGGCCTGCAGGTCGACTCTTTGAACGATCCGGATTCAGAATTCAGAAAATGTGGCATAAAAATGTTTGGGTTTACCACCTATAGACGGGGTGCCGAATTCACAGCATTTTTCTTCGCCCCAGCTGTGGCTCAGCTACTAAATTTGAAGTTCTTCTCAGATGAAGCCTCCGACTACATGCGGAAATTATTCACGAAAACTATGGCCATGCGGATGGAGAGTAATACCCACCGGAATGATCTGATAGACATGCTCATTCAATTGAAAAATTCTAACAGTCAGACCAACGATCCGAATGCTTTTAGTGAGTAGTCAGTTTTCCGTTCCAGCCTTCAGTTGTGACAGGAACTTTTGAGGGAGTGGGATCAAACTTGAATATAAACTTCCGTTTGATATGAGAAAGCAGAAGTGAAACGAAATTATTTGTACACGCAGAATTTGACGGAGACAGCTTAGTCGCACAAGCAGCTACTTTCTATGCTGCTGGATTTGAAACTTCGTCAAGTACGATGGGATTTACTATGTACGAGCTGGCTCTGCAGCCAGATATACAATCGAAGCTCCGGGAAGAGATAACCTCGGCCCTCGAGGAAACTGACGGAAAAATGACATACGAAATGGTATGTTTCATAGATTACAGGTCAACGTGTTACCGTAAACGAAAGCTTTTCGACGACAATTTACTGAAAAATTCTGTCAACAGGTGATGACTCTGCCATATCTGGACATGGTTGTGTCTGAGACGCTCCGAAAGTATCCGACTCTGCCGTTTTTGGACAGAGTCGCAGTGCGCGACTATAAAGTACCCGGAACCGACCTCGTCATCGAAGAAGGGACTCCGGTCTATGCTTCTCTGTTTGGCCTTCACTATGACCCCGAATATTTCCCCGACCCCATGAAGTATGACCCAGAGCGATTCAGCCCCGAGAACAAGAAAAATCGTCCATCCTGCGTTTACATGCCGTTCGGCGAAGGTCCCCATAATTGCATTGGTAAGAATCGAATGCAGCTACTTACTTGTTCGTATCTGTAAAAAACGCATCTCTTTCCAATAGACTCATCATACCAATTTCTATTCTTCTAGGTCTTCGCTTTGGATTACTGCAAACGAAGTTGGGGATCATAAAAATCATCTCAAACTACGAAATCGGTAGATGTGCACAGACCCCGGTACCCGTACGCTTTGATCCAAAGGCTCTCTTTGCAGCATCACGAGATGGCCTGTGGGTTCAGGCCCGCCAAATCAGAACAGCCGTGATTGATTGAAGATGAAGGGAGTATCTATGAAAAAATTGCGAGACGAACACTGAACACATCATATCAACACATGATATATTATTTCAGAAACGAGATAATCATTGTAAAAAAATTACTTGCTATTGATTCAGGGCGAATTAGTTGCCATCATTCCATTCATTTGAGTGTTATTATACCTACGCGTGGTATACTGATATGTGTATCATTATAATCTGTGATAATTTTAGATAAATTGGATACACATTAGATTAGTAATGAACAAGGAAATTAATATCGCCGTACGCCAAATTCTTCTGAGGATGATTTCTTGATATTGAAATAACTAAAAGAGGTCTAATCAAAAATTCGTTACTACAAGATTTAAATTATGGTCGTAGTGATACGCAGGACTTTTACTGCGAAAAAATCCTGGTCCACACTGTTTCATTGCTGAAGAATGAAAATTTCTTTCGGTACACATACGATCATAGTCTAAATTCTGTGGAAATGGAATCGTTGATTACAACTTTTTTAGTGATTTTACAAATTATTATAGTTATTTTAATATTGCAGTATATAGGGTTTCGAGTTAGGATTCATCCGTCCTTAATACTTTGTTCCATTCATCGTTCCATATTGTATTCATCGTACAACGAATAAAATATTTCGATCAACACTTGAGATGCTTTTACTTGATCCCCTGTAACCAGTTACGCGGTAAAATTGCAAATGATCATGAAAACAAATTGTAATTGTTTTGAACCCCATAGTTCTTGAGAATTATGACGTATTTTACTCAATTTGAATAACTTTGCGATGAAAAATCGCTGGACATTATTCAAAAAACGAAATAAAAGCTCAATCTCGCCGCTTTCGAGTCCCTCTGAGAAGAATTTCTTATTGTTATTTCATGAAAAATTACACGCAACTTTATGGAAGTATGAAAATGATAAAAAAAAAAAAAAACCCTACGTTCAACGTCATCTAAATCCGCGTATTTCTATCAACGGCAGGTTTTCGTCGAAACTATAACTGAAAAAGTCTATCGACCTAAGGCTAAGTAATAAGTCTTCCATACCGATTTGATAGCGTTTGCTAAAAAAGATTTCAATCGACCGATCAGAATCGTAGTGATATGAAAATTGTAAAAATTGATGACTTAATAGATTTTTTGGAAACAGATTACAAAATTTGCATTTAAAATATCGATAGCGGTCTGAAAAATCGTACCCGGTGCAGGAAGTCCGGCAAAGCAAAACGTGAAGCTGTGGTATATTGCACTTTTTGGGATCGAATAGAGAATACATGGAGCTTCGACCGATGTACTATCAAGAGACGCGGTAGAGTCTCGCGGCAAGTAAATTAAAAAAAAAAAAAAAAAAAATTAAAAAAAAAAAATTATCATCATGACTCTACCACTCTCTTTTACCGGAACGGGAGCTCGGCGAGGAAGTGGGGGTAACCATATTATTTCATTACAGCGTACAGGCAATATTTCATGGCTCTCCGATTTAATATAGGAATAAGATGCGAAAAAGATTTCATTTAAGCCTAATATCAATGCAATCGGTGCACGGATAGCTTAGATATGATTATTTATAAAATCGAGAGGGTCAGTTTCATCTCAGCAATTTCAACGTCTTCGTCGTACCAGATTCTCGCCGAAAAACCGTGCGGATATAAACATATAGAGAGTACCCCGACGAGACGAAAGTTAAAACTAATTCATATACTAATGGATCGGAATAAAAATCGGGCGATTTCGTCGGTCTATCATGCAATAATGCTCTCTATGGACCACGCGAGGCAGCGCGTCCGAACATATGATATGATCTTTTGATTGTTGATTGTTTTTTATTTTCTATTCATTTTGTGCAATATAACACAACTGACATGAAGTCGGAATATCTTACACGAAGTCGGCAGAATCAAGACTTATTTACAACTGACACGAAGTCGGAATATCTTACACGAAGTCGGCAGAATCAAGACTTATTTACAACTGACACGAAGTCGGAATATCTTACATGAAGTCGGCAGTCTATATCGAAAACCGATTAAAACCCATCTACTTTTTATAAACGGATAATTCGGAGCAGCAATTACATAATTATTAGATGAACTAATTCTGGGAATTGATTGTGAAGTGATAGTTGTTCATTAAAATTACTAACGGAGTTTTATGGAATAATCATATTTGTCTTATCGATGATTTGAGGAGATCGAGCCTTTGAAATTATGAGGATTATCTGTAACGATTGATTACGATTAGGTCGGCAGTAAATCACCGATATTTATTTCAATACGCATTTCTCTGATATCAGGAGGTAGTTCACATATGGAAAACGTAAAAGAATTCAGTAATTAAGTAATAATGAAGAGATTAATTCTAATAATATTTATGGAGCATGACATCGTTACCTAATATGCGATAAGTTTTTTTTTCAGCTAAATTTTTTAGATCAACAACAACATAAACATAACCCCATCTGCATATAAATCAGCCGCGGAAATTCCCACAGCTGTTGTGGAAAACATGACCGTCTGTTATCAAAATGAGTAAAAATATGCAACCGATTAGTTATCGAGTGTAAAGAATCAGTAAAACACTGTCAATCGAACTGATAACAGTTAGATTTAAAGAAATGAATAGTATTATGAAAAATACCATTTGACAAAACCGGTTGAGAAAATCAAATCGTGTGCAAAAAGTAATGAAATCCCCCAAAAGCACCTCGGGTGCAAAAACCTTGCGCCAAGTAAATTAAAACGTAACAACTATCAACAAAAATTTGTTAATAAAATATTCGAAAAAGTAGCATTTTATCTACACAAGTATTGAAATCAATGGACGTTGCCAAGTACAATTAAATTTCCTCCCAATTAATTCCGAATGTGAACTAGTCTTAGTTTTCGCTAGGTATTCACGTTTCAATATACATAACATGCGTAACACGTTATAACATGCAACATACGTACTCATATTGGAATCGATCGATTAAAAATAAAATTCGGAAAAAACAAAAAAAAAGAAAAAAAAAGTTCGGAGTTACTCCAAATTTTTTTTTTCTTTTATACTTACATATCTACGGGATCATTGAAGAATTTATTTCGTCTCAGACTGCAACTACTACCAATCCTGATAGCAACAGCAACCTTAAGGGAACCAGTACAACTTGGTTTTGGAAATTTGGAGTACTCCAAAATGCATTTATTTGTCAGCCAAAGTTTATTTCACATCAAAAAAAAAAAAAAAAAATTCTTTGAAAACCTTTGTCGTAAGGTTTTAGGCACATCGTTGTTCCGATTCAGGTCGTTTAGGGCTCATTTTGTTCAGAAAAGAAATCCTCATCATGTCAACGAGGGAATTTTTTTACAATTTCGTGTTGGCCAAGTTATTCGCAAATTAGTGGCCTAAATTTTGGAAATTTTGGATAATTGACCGTAACTTTTGACATGAATTTTTTTTTTACCGATCCCTACATTCATAACATTGTAAAATTGCTGTCCGAAGAAAGCAAGACCTTGAGAGGTTCAATTGGACCAACGATGTGCCTGAAACCTTACGACAAAGTTTTTCGAAGAAAATTTATTTTCGATGTAAAATGAGTTTTGATTGACAAATAAGTAAATTTTGCAGCACTCAAAATTTCAATCGTTAAGAATATTATCGCTTCGTTATCCCGCTTTATTGACTTCTAATTAATGATGAGAACTGCAGCAGCTCAATGAGCATTAATAATGCTTCATCATCCGACTTTTAACCTCGACCGAGATATGCGGTTTCATTTATCTTGTTTAAGCTATCATTCACGGATTTGTGAAACTCATGCTTCATGCGCAAAATGTAGTTTTAGAACCAAATGACTGCGTCAGTCAATACTTTGCAGCAATTTTAGAAAAACCAAATAAATCGAATTCATATTGAACGAAGCTTTCAGGTAAAATAATAAATATAACGAGGGCATGCATGACTACACAATCGGAATCACACTTGCCAATGATTCGCATCCCATCGGTCTCAGGTATTTCAGATTTACGATATCTGAAATGGGATAGAATAATTCAAAAACCATAAAATGGAATCGAACGAAAAAATCTGCAAGGAATTCTACTCATTCATCATTATTTTCAGATTTTTTTGTCTAGCCTGAAGTCGTGAATCTGGGTTACGTAATTTTACGCAAGGACCTGCGTAGTACTAGTCTTATCGTAGACCAGATACTCGTGGCCTCCCACTTGACCGACTATCTTTGTGCTCGTTGTGCTCGAAGGCATATGTCTGAAGATTATTATACAGCCGGCTGCTAAGAATACAACTACCTCTTGATTCCTGAAACCAATCGAATTTTTGTCGACGTATTCGATCCCACCAGGTCGACTCCAAAATTCTCTGACTGAGGTAATTTACACATCTATCTATTAGAAGAACCTAACTTTTTCTTCACAGTTATAACATATCTTTTTGATATTCTAAATATTCAAAATAAATCGAAAATTGAATGAAATTCATCACCGTGCAAATGCACTTCGTACTTATCGAGGTTCCGAAAAATCGCTTCATCCAAATACTGCGAGCTCAGATTACCACTTACATCAGACACCGTATGCTAAATGACGGATTCTGTGATCACCAGATATTATATTCGATTATTCAATGATCGGATAAATCGATTTAACAGATAATCGGTCGATCTATTTTCCGATTAATCACACGATCATGCGGTTTGCTGTAGTCGATTACGTGTTGAAACACCGTGAAGGGGATTAGAAGAAGATTGAAAAATCAGAAAGTAATTACGGAAAATTATATTTCTTAGGAATTATCAAACAAACGGCAACGAACAGGGACGGAATACAGAGCGCGACGATAACGTACAAGACAACTGGACGCTGATCAGTTTCCAAAACTTATCGAAACATCGATTTATTGATAAAAATGCGATATCAAGTTCGAATATGATTTTTCACTTAAAATCGAGTGAGGAGTCGTGCGCGATCGAAAGTTCACTTAGCACACCAAATTAACGTGCACAAAACATACACAAGAAACTAAAAATAAGCTCAGAATTTGAACATTTGTAATATACACGGCAAAGCAGCTTAACAAAACTCACAAAAAACTGGACGTGATTATCCGCTCATAAAGCTCAACGATAAGTGTGGCGGTTATCTACACAAATGTCACAGATTATTTTCAGGCAAAGAGAATATGTCAGCGTAGAATCGGGGGGGCGTAAATGCGGCTTGAGAGGATCTCGCGTTTTCGAAGAAGAAATGACTATCTATCAAATTTAAATCCATTAATCAGTTAATCAACTACAAATACTTGAATCAATATGAAATATATGAATTCGGAATAATATCGATCTGCATTATCGATGCGCTCGAATATCATCCGTCGTGTGGCTTGGTGATAAGGAATTACATATTCCGTTAGCAAAGAATACGGTTCAGGCGATGATATGTGTACTATTACTGGCGTCTTGATGCGACACTTCAAACTGATCTGTGTCAGTTATCTTCCAGTATTATGTACGACCCATATACGTTATCTCATTCAAGAATTCTTTCACGAAAATCTCGATAGCACTTCATGTCCGACAAATATGATGTGAGAGTGTCATTATGATGAATGATCAATATCACCGTGATAGTTGGAGTGATGTACATTTGTCAATGTTTTAGGACATTTGCAATGGCTGTTATAACGCTGCACTGGGGCCTCGATGTCGTCCTTCTATTGCTGCCTGCCTTCTTGGCAGCCTACCTTTACATGACTCGAAACTTCGGCTACTGGCTGAAGAAAGGTGTGACTGAGATACCGCCACTGCCGTTCGTCGGCAACTTTCTCCAATGTTGTCTTCTCCGGATATCACCTTCCACGTATCTCGGATCAGCTTATGAACAGGGCAAGGGCCTGCCGTATTTCGGCTTTTATATGTTCGACAAGCCCGCACTTATGATACGAGATCCCGAAATCATCAAGAACGTTTTGATTAAGGATTTCAATTACTTTCCAAATAGATACGTAAGCACACAGAAAACAGACACGATCGGATCCGCAAATATGTTTCTCATGAAGGATTCGGCTTGGAAGAACGTGCGTCATAAAATATCACCGATTTTCTCATCTGGAAAGATGAAGCAGATGTTTCACCTGATGACAGAGATTGGGGACAATCTGGTCACTCACTTGAACAATCTGAAATTAGAAGGTGAGAGCAATTCAGTCAACGTCAGCTATACCTAAAGCAGATTTGAATCGGATCGATCATTTCGTTTCTTTTACAGGCGACGGCGGAGTAATCGAGGTGAAAGATATCAGCGCAAACTACACGACGGATGTGATCACCACATGTGCTTTTGGCCTGCAGGTCGACTCTTTGAACGATCCGGATTCAGCATTCAGAAAATGCGGCATGAATATATTCGGGTTTGCCACCTACAGGCGAGGTGTTGAATTCGCAGCGTTCTTCTTTGCCCCTGCTGTAGTTAGACTTCTGAAATTAAAGTTTTTCTCAGAGGAAGCCTGCGATTTCATGCGAAAAGTATTTACGAAAACTATGGACATGCGGATAGAAAGTAACACCCACCGGAATGATCTAATTGATTTGCTTGTTCAGTTGAAGAAGTCTGACAGTCAAATTACCGATCCGCATGCTTTCAGTGAGTATGGACACTCCTTCCATTCAGTTTTGAGTTATTACGGAAACGTGCAAGAGAGTAGCATTGAACTTGAATATGATATAAACTTCTGTACGATATGATCAAAGACAAATGAAATGAAATTATTTGTACACGCAGAATTCGAAGGAGACAATTTGGTCGCACAAGCAGCTACCTTTTTTGCAGCCGGATTTGAATCTTCATCAAGTACGATGGGGTTCACTCTTTACGAGCTGTCTCTGCAGCCAGATATACAATCGAAGCTTCGGGAAGAGATAACCTCGGCTCTTGAGGAAAGTGACGGAAAAATTACATACGAAATGGTATGTTTCATAGATCACAGGTCACCATGTTACCGTAAACAAAAGCTTTTTGACGACAATTTACTGACGAATTCTGTTAACAGGTGATGACTCTTCCATACCTGGACATGGTCGTGTCTGAGACGCTCCGGAAGTATCCTACTCTGCCGTTTTTGGACAGAGTCGCAGTACGTGACTACAAAGTACCCGGGACTGACCTCGTCATTGAAGAAGGAACTCCGGTCTACATTTCTCTCTATGGCCTCCAGTACGACCCTGAATATTTCCCTGACCCCATGAAGTATGATCCGGAACGATTCAGCTCCGAGAATAAGAAAAACCGTCCATCCTGCGTTTACATTCCTTTCGGTGAAGGTCCCCATAATTGCGTTGGTAAGAATCGAATGCAGCGAGTTACGTGTTCAGGTCTACCAAAAAGACATTTCTGTTTGATGGGATCAACAATACAATCGCCATTTTTCTAGGTCTTCGCTTTGGATTGCTGCAAACGAAGTTGGGGATCATAAAAATCATCTCAAACTACGAAGTCAGTAGATGTGCACGGACTCCGGTTCCAATTCGTTTCGATCCAAAGGCTCTTCTTGTAGCATCGCGAGATGGCCTGTACGTTCGAGCTCGCCGAATTACAACAGTTCCGAATAATTGAAGCCAACAGTGTATTTATGAAAAAATTTCATGAACAGTACAATGCTAATAAAACACTCGAACCTAAAGAACATTAAGAACAATGCGATGAAACAAGTTATGATCAATTTTGATGTTCTACATCGTATTATTAGTAGATGTAGGTATGTTATTTCATGACTGAGACAGTTATCAATGTTATATTTTTCGCTATTACTTTAGGGCGAAATAGTTGCCATCACTGAATCCATTCATAAAACTATTCGACTTATGAGCGTTATAATAGGTATCAAGGTCTGTAGTAATTTTAGAGAAATGAAATGAATTTGGAATTAACAATAAATAAGGAAACTACTATGACTACTTGTGAAATTTTCATGAAAACGATTTCTTCTTTTGAAAACTATTACTAAAACCGTTTTAATCAAAAATTCATCACTATATTGGATTTATCCGTTTATCACCGTTGTTCTCTCGTCGTCTTCTTCCGATTCGTCTTCTGCTACATCTCAAAACGTCGTTTAGTAAGTCTCAAAAAGGTCGGATTATTAGAAGAAATCAAAATATTTATCACAAACATAAATAAGACAGTCTAAAATGAAATAAAACTTATACACAAACTTATTTTTCGGTGCAACAAACCGGCAAGTTATTTTGTTTGACAGACGACAGTCTAGACTTGGCTAAAATGACGCTAGATTTCGACTCACTGAGGCAGCAAGACAACTAGTAAACAATGGCGCGTCACTGGCCGACCCCAGTCATCAACAAGTCAGTGTATGCATGCGCTTGAGCTCCAGTCGGACTAACCGGAGCATTGCGCTAGCCGAAGGCGAACTAGAGAGGTTCTACTGTATACCAACAGCGGATTCATATCTATATTAAACATAGCTGAGACTTGATCGATAAACTCAAGAATCTGTCAGTGCCAGTTGCCGATTATATCTTGATTTCCCCGAATGAGTCACATCTTTGTTTACCAATGTCCCAATTGGACTATGGTCAAGACTGCGCTAATGAATAGATACTATGTCATAGCAAAACATACGGTTATGCCTTTGAGCGTGTTAGTGGCAGGAATGACATATTAATTGTTAGATAACGTTCACTTTTAGTTTGATAATCAGTATTATAAACAAATTTTCGCTACCCCCATGGTTTGACCCGTCTCACCTATTCTTGCAGCATAGTTATGGTAGATTTAGAGCTCGAGTGTTTATCAAGACTCAATTTTGAACCTCTATTTTATTATCGATATGTAGACGATATTATCATGTGCATCCCGGAACGAAACGTTGACAATATGCTAAATATTTTCAACGATTACCACGAGCGACTTCAGTTCATATATGAACTGAACCAGGACCGTAAGCCAAGTTTCTTAGATGTGTATGACATCGAGGATGATTTCAACGGATTAATCACTAATTGTTATCGTGAACCAACTTTTTCGGGTAGATTCTTGAATTTTAATTCATCACACCCTACGGCCTAAAAACGAGGGAAGGTAATCCAACTTGAATTGACAAAGCGATGTCTCTAATATCTCATCGTAAGTTTCATTTCGAGAATCTAAACCTGGTTAGAACTCTGTTACGTGAGAAGAATTATCATTATTATTATTAAAGGTTGATCACAAAAAAGGTGATGCGGTTGAGTTCCAAAAATCTAAATAACAGTATAACACTAACATAATCATTACGTTGACTGATTCTGATCACATGACTGCGGTCATCTGTTGTTAATGGTTGTCCCGCACAAAAAACAAATTTGTTTACCTGCCGTAAATTGCAGGATCCTCCGAAAGGCTGGGTAGCTCTATTGAAAAATATATGACTTCACGACTGTTCTATGTGTCAATAACAACTGGTCCGTTGTTACCAAAGGTAACAAACCAAAGGTAACAACGGAATTGACACACAAGATCAATGTAACGTAATGTATAAGATCCAATGCAATGACTGCTCAGCTTCGTGTGTGGGTGAAACTAATCGTGAACTCAAGACGAGGCTAAAAGAGCATAAGGGCAACATGAACAAGCGGCTTTAGGCTGCCCATGTGCCAGCCCTTCAACTTCCCGTTCTCACGCTAATTTGAGCTTAAAAAATTTGCAATCATAAATTTTGCAAATCTGACTTCAGATTCGTGATCAGCGCCCCAAACAACCTCGTGGTACCAGTTTTCATTCGAATTCATTCATCCATTCTCAAGATATCATGATTTTTATTTTATTTTTCAGAATGTTGTTGTTTAAATAATTCGAAAACCACTAAACCGATTAAAACCAAAATCTAATCAGTTCTAAGTTTCGAAGAGGCGCGTCGATTGAGACCAAGTTGATCAAAATCTGACCACTCGTTCTCGAGATATCGTCGGACGAAAAAATTGATCACATACATACACACACACAGACGTCCATCTGAAAATGATCGGAGATGATTCTCTAGACTTCAAAACGTCGAGATCTAGTGAAAACTCAACTTTTCATTTTCGGGGTGAATACAATAACTTCCTCTTTTCTCTGATATCAGAGAAATGGGAAGTTAAAAAGACGTAGAGGCACATTTGGTAGTTACCAAGACTAACTTCAATTTAATCACACTTTTGATTGGAATAAGACCTCTGCAGTATTAGACAGGGCACCAGTGTGTCTCAATAAAAAGGAAGACACTTCAAAAACTACATTTACCTTATTCTAAGATGTTAAGTAGGTTAAGATCTCAAAGATGTTGATAGATCGTAGACGTTTGATTGTAATGGTGTTGTCTTGGTCAGTTCAATGATAGGGTTTTGTCCTTTTTTTGCTTGAACTTTATAAACATCTGTCGACGTCATGTATTTGTGTTTATCGGTAATAATACACAGTGAGGTATGTCAACATTCGATCTAAACACAGTCCAGTTCCATATATAACGGGAGCTGTTCACGCTTGGCTCATTAACGGTTTATAATCGCTGGAGGATAGTAGCTTCTCCATTTCCCTAACAAAACTGACTACTGCACACATCGACTGGTCATATACAACACCAATTAGCCTGAGGTATATATTTTTGTGTATTTTAAACTGGTTAATCCAGTACCTGGACATTCGTGCATGTATTTATTTGATTGTTGTGTCATCGTTTTCATTCTATGATATCTTATGAGTGTTTCAATGTATTGTCAGTTCACTTTTTAATCAACCATTTTATTATTATTGACTACAAGTAATAACTACATAACAAGTTCGAGTGTAAACTTCATCATGTGCGATTTTTTTGTATATTTTTAGAAATTACAATCTTAGAAGCCACAATTTTTTGTTGCTACAGCATAATTTGCATAAGTTATAAATATTTTTCAATTTCGTGAACCACGGTGTGACATATAGTACGAGCGTACTATGTCAGCGGTATCGAGTCACCAAAAAATTGCGAGTGCTGCATAATCAAAACAAGCAATTTGCCATCGGGATTTCTTTTCTGTGAGGTTATCCTTCATTTACCACGTGCTATACACGACCGCATGTTGTCACGCGGCTCGCCAATCTACTTGTCTCATTCATCCACACTCGCACACACACTCGCTCTGACTGATTTGCATACACTCCATGTCTGAGCGGATGACCGTGACTTTCACGCCTAGTGTTAATCACCCAAAGGCAATTGACACCGTCAATGGTCTTCTTAGCATACAGGCCGAATTGTCGAAGACCGTGGACCCATAAACTAGCAATTAATGAATTTGCCTTCTGCTTCCTCTCGTCTAAGCTGTCGAAATCTAGTTTTATGGTGCACTCGCAGCCGGGTCTCCAGAGGGAAATGGATTGTCCTGTGCCTGGTAAGGGTACTCGAAAAAGTGAAGAATAAATGAATAAATATCAATAAATTGTCATCTCTCAGTGAAAGATGATTTGAAGACTAACAAAACGTATATTTTCAATATAATGCATTTCAATTACTTCTTTTGTTCATTTATTTTCATTATTCTAGAAGTGAGACATTGTAGACATCACTGAAAAGTATTTATTGTAAATATAGGTTTGTTCAGTCTTCAAATTATGTCTGACCGATAGCTCGCGGGCGTTCTGGGAACTAATATAATGGTTTCCCCAGCCGTTGACAATCGCTAATTACAACAAATTCGTAGAATCAATGCCATTACTTTATCGTTCTCGAAAACGAAGATATTTTTGAATGGTTGTGTTGGGAATTCCATATAGAATCGGGGTCAGGAACGTTTTCTTGCATTTTTGATGCGTAGGCTTTGATATAAGTCGAAATAGATGACACGCCCACACTTCGCAATAAAAGAAAAAAATTCGCTTTTATTCTCCTACCCTTATGAAAAAAAAAACAGAAAAAAAATTGTATGGATCGTTTCACTATTTTTCGAACATGAAACATGAGTATTGCTATCACAAATTAGCATAACGTGATTGAATCTCAATATTTCTTTTCATATCAAAAAAATATGATGTCTACATGGAGATCGTTACATTGTTCAAGAGTAGCATTATGGTAAATGATCAATATCATCCTGACAGGTGAAGTGATGTGAGTTTTTTAATGTTTCAGGAAATAATACGATGGCTGCTATAACGCTACACTGGGGCCTTGATGTCGCCCTTGTATTCTTGCCTGCCTTCTTGGCAGCCTACCTATACATGACCCGAAACTTCGGCTACTGGCTAAAGAAAGGTGTAGTTGAGATACCGCCACTACCCTTCGTCGGCAACTTTCTTCAATGTTGTCTTCTCCGGATATCACCTTCCACGTATCTCGGATCAGCGTACAAACGGGGCAAGGGTCTGCCGTACTTGGGCTTTTACATATTTGACAAGCCCGCACTCATGATACGAGATCCCGAGATCATCAAGGGCGTTTTGATCAAGGATTTCAGTTACTTTCCAAATAGATACGTGAGGCATGGAAGAACGTGCGCCACAGGATATCACCGATATTCACCTCTGGAAAGTTGAAGCATATGTTTCACCTGATGGTAGAGATTGGGAAAAACTTGGTCACTCACTTAGGCACTCTTAAATTAGAAGGTAAGAGTTATTTAGCCACTGTCAGCCATGCCTGAAGTAGATTTTATTGATCTCACTGGTATAGACGAATATTTGAGTAATCATTCCGGTTCTTTTAAAGGCGACGGCGAAGTGATCGAAGTGAGAGATATCAGCGCAAGCTACACGACGGACGTGATCACCACCTGTGCTTTCGGTCTCCAGGTCGACTCTTTGAATGACCCGGATTCAGAATTCAAAAAATGCGGCATAAATATGTTCGGGTCTCCTACCTACAGGCGCGGTGCTGAATTCACATCGTTTTTTTTCGCTCCAGCTGTAGCTAAACTACTCAAGTTGAAGTTTTTCTCAGAGGAAGCATCCGACTTCATGCAAAAAGTATTCACGAAAACCATGAATATGCGGATGGAGAGTAACACCCACCGAAATGATCTAATCGACATGCTCATTCAACTGAACAAAGCTGACAGTCAGATCGACGATCCAAATACTTTCAGTGAGTGAACAGCTCCTACTTTCGGCTTTTAATTATAGCAGCAATGTGTAATTGAGTAGCATTCAACTTGAACATAAAATTTAGTGGGATGTGAGGAAAGAGAGATAAAAAATGCAATTGTTTGTGCACGCAGAGTTTGAAGGAGACAACTTGGTCGGACAAGCAGCCACCTTTTTTGCTGCTGGATTTGAAACTTCATCCAGTACGATGGGTTTCACTCTTTATGAGCTGGCTCTGCAGCCAGATATACAATCGAAGCTCCGGGAAGAGATAGTCGGGGCTCTTGAGGAAAGGGAAGGAAAGATTACCTACGAAATGGTATGTTTCATAGATCACAGGTCAACATGTTACCGTAAACTAAAGCTTTTCAATGACAATTTACTGACGAATTCTGTTGACAGGTGATGACTCTGCCATATCTGGACATGGTCGTGTCTGAGACGCTCCGAAAGTATCCTAGTCTGCCGTTCTTGGAAAGAGTTGCAATACGCGATTACAAAGTACCCGGGACGGAACTCGTAATTGAAGCAGGAACTCCGGTCTTCATGTCTCTCTTTGGCCTTCACTATGACCCTGAATATTTTCCCGAGCCCGAGAAATATGACCCGGAGCGATTCAGCCCTGAGAATAAGCAGAATCGCCGATCCTGCGTTTACATGCCTTTCGGTGAAGGTCCGCGTAATTGCATTGGTAAGAATCGATTGCAACGAGTTAGTGGTCCACATGAGCAAAAAAAGCATCCCTTTCCAATGGATTTATCAATACAATCGCTACTTTTCCAGGTCTTCGATTTGGATTGATGCAAATCAAGTTGGGGATCATAAAAATCATCGCAAACTACGAAGTCAGTAGATGTGCACGGACTCCGGTTCCAATTCGTTTTGATCCAAAGGCTCTTCTTGTAGCATCGCGAGATCGCCTGTATCTTCAAGCGCGCCGAATCACAGCAGTCGCGAATAATTGAAGCTGATGGATTATTTATGAAAAAAGTTCATCAACAGCTGTAACTTCGCATACCTACGCCTGATACGTACATACATAAAGAAGAATTACCATAGTTTATTTAAATTCCTATAAATATTAAGAAAGTTAAGAACAACGGGACGAAACGAGTTGCATATTATTTTTAAATGAAACAATTATCATGATTTTAATTTTAGCTCTCGATTCCTTTTGAACATCATTCGATGTGTGACTGACTGTAATTTATTTATCATAATCTGTAATAATTTAGGAGAAATGAAACACTAATTGTACTTCAGATTAGAAATGAAGAAAAACAAAAACAACAAAAAAATAGGTAATAATTATTACAATATATGAAATTTTTATAAAAATGGTTTCTACGTTCTTCAAATCACCAAAAAAAGGTCGAACCAAGAATTCCTCACTTCCTAATATTCAGCTATGCGCGTTGATCGTAAATCTCTCCCTTTGGCATCGAAAACTGACTCGATTCTCCGTGCTTGTCGAATTACAGCAGTCGTGACCAGCTAAATCTGATATGTAAGTAAAAAAGATTCATCTAGTGTTCCTATTTCGTATATGCCCAAGCCTAACACAGCCTGAAGATATCTTCCTACGAGTTTTTAAGAATCCCTGAACGTCAGCAAGAATCAAAAAAAAAAAGGGAAAACAATCTGTACTCGATCGTATTTTGCATGGCTACTTTATTATTGCATAGACCTAAGGTTACTTTATACCAGCATCATCAGTCGTAAGTTCAAAAATCGGATGATATGGCGTTAAAAAGTACCCGGAAAATTCTGAAAATCTCATATGAAATAATATGTCCCGAAGCTTGCAGTTGTTACCATCGTTAGCAATGAATGCTTATCGGTAACCTAATCACTTTATCATTTTATCAATAGGCTGATAAAAAAATTTCTCGAAGATCTTCGATCCGAGTATGATCTTATCTGTCAAATTAATACATCTTGTAATTAACTTCGCCCCCCTATGTGCGTCAAAAACACCACCATCAGCGAAAAACTAACTCCAGTTGCAAAGTCAAAAAATCGAGGCTCCATTTAGTCTTTCTTCGTCTTATCTTATCGTTAGTCTAACGTCAGGCTCTCAATAAGCATGGTTATAGAAATGCAACATGCTCCACTTTTGTGGGATTTGACTGAAATCACTTTCACATGAGATCAGAAATCAGAGATCAGAAATGAGAGCAGAACGTCGTGAGTCCTAGCACAACCACACACTTCTTCTTCGGCATTTCCACAAAACACTTGAACTTCGATCTTCTTACTGTAAACTCCTTTTCCGACATTCCTACAATATATACACATCATCATTATTCCCCAGTAAAAATCATCATCAACGAATTCATTCTGAACAATCATTATCCTTTACACCCTCCTCTCCCGTTATTTTAAGTGTAAAACAGGGTCGAACCCTCAAACTTAACATCCCGGACGTTACACTTGTATGCGACAAATTTTTGTAAGAAAATGAAAATTTACAGAAAGCAAAACTTGGAAGCGAAGGGTCGTATCCGCCAAATAACCACCTTTTGCTTTCAGGTTTTCGAAATCTTAGTTTCAAATTATTCATGCTTTTTTTTATCATTTTCATAGAAAATGATGGTTGAAACAAGAAATTATGCGACTCAATTTCACTGAAATCGCTTTTTTGGTGCTTACAACCTTACGATATTTATAGACACGCGATATGGGCTGCGATGACTCGCGAAAAGTATCGACGGGCTTGCGGAAAGCTTTATCATACGTTCAAAAGATGCCGAATCATCATGAATATCAATGCTTTATCTACATGCGCACTCGTATGACTATCCAGATTATTATGAATATCAACAGAACCAGTGGACACAGTCTAACTAACCCACTGGAGGAAGAGGGGGAAGTGGGTAGCCCTCCTTTCCTCGATACCTCCAAAAATACTTCGGTTACTATAATAATTTATTCCCTTTTAGCCTTCAAGTTGTGGAAATATTTGACTTGATTGTATAATACCCAATTATGTATGAAAGCATTATATACAGAATTCCAGCTCAACTCGACCCCGATCGGACCCTCACATGTCTCGTTATTTTTAGTTTTATTTTCTTGTAATACGTAACGCTGGTTGAACTAGCACCCCAAAATTTGTGGGCGGCTGAAATTGCAGTTTATCTTATTATTCTGATGCTGCATCAGATCATGGCGTATGGGATGAACTCTTTCATGAGTTAGATCATTCACGAGCGTGACATGCAGGATCCGAGGCGAAGCTATAGTTTTGATGCTCTTATCACATCGCCAGCAATAAACGTGATTTTTATTTATAGGACTTGGAAGCCTTGATTGCTACAAAGAAATAATAAGGATAGATGTTTGTGAATTTTACAGCCCAACGGACGTTTAATGCAGATGACCACGTTGTGGAACCGTATCGTCTAACCAAATTTACACGCGCGTTACACTTCTAGAATTTTTATGAAGTTCTCGATATAACCAGCAGAAGATCATCGCAACAGAAATATGAAGGCGAGGGAAAGGTCAGTTTAAG
The DNA here is from genome assembly GCA_949628255.1 of Macrophya alboannulata. Lineage (NCBI taxonomy): Eukaryota > Metazoa > Arthropoda > Insecta > Hymenoptera > Tenthredinidae > Macrophya > Macrophya alboannulata. Next base: position 766,210 of record OX451208.1, read on the forward strand.
TTGAATGAATTACACTACATTACTGAAGCGAGAGCAAAATCTAAGGTACGTTCGAGTAGAGAAGAAACTTGTATTTTGGTGAAGGATTTCGATTACTTTTCGAACAGATACGCGACTGCGACTAAATCAGACGTTGTTGGTATAAACACGGCTATAGAAGACAATGGCGAAACGATCTCTTATGACATGCTAAGCCATACAACGAATCACTTGTTGTCATATCGGAGTCATCCTGAAGGCAATCCTCGAATGGGCACTACATTAGTGCAACAGTTAGTTCACAGGGCACACTGTCGCGTGGATGTCCTCGAAGCGCAGGAAATGTTGACGAAGAACGTTAGGACTTGAAGAGTTCCAAATCACTTAATGGTTTGTTTTTGATAAGTGGTGTCATAAGGTGCAGCAGCTTCCGTATTTAGATATGGTTGCCTCGGATATTCTGCATCGGTATCAGTGCCTTTTTTGGACAGACTAACCTGTCGTGATTATACAATCCCAAAGACTGGATTTGTGATCGAGAAAGGGACGCCAGTCTACATTCCTTTGCTCGGACAACACTATGACTCCGAATATTCTCCCGACCCTGAAAAATACGCCCCGGAACGATTCAGCGCAGAGAACAAACAGAACCGCCACTCTTTCGTTCGCTTGCTTTTTGGAGATGGTTCCCGCAACTGTAATCAGTTCTTTCGTATCTCTATATTGATCTTACAGAAATTACAATACGCTGATATGAACTTTTTCTCTGAATACTGCGCCTAATCGCAGGTCTCAGATCCGGACTAATGCAAGCGAAAGTTAGCTTCATCAAAGTCATTTCAAACTACGAGCTGACTCAATGCGAGCAAATGCTCAACGCTATGGAATTATTCGATTCAAAAGCACTTGTCTCGGCATCGAAGGGCGGTTTGTATCATCGCGTACGCAGGATCAAGACGATCACGGTTGGTTAGACGAGTCAAGACTATGAAATTCTATTGATGAATATGTACTTGCACGACATTGCGATGCAAGGATGGAGAATATGAATCAGATGACGTAGCCAATTAGAAGACCTTAAAATGAGACAAGCGGAAGACGATGTACCCCAGATTCATCGGGTAAAAACATGTTGTTAGTATGTTAGTAATTGTATAAATTTATATGAATATACTGATATAAATGAACTGTATCATTGTAAAACCAATGACGTTTGTGTGTATGAATGTCATTGTTCAACAAGCTTGTCATCATCGTTTCATATGTCTACTGCCTGCTTGTTTAGAGTAACGTTTCGACTGAAACCAAATGTTTTCTAGCTAACAAACGGAAGAGAACGAAAAAGAGATTTTCGGTCGCCACGCTATAAGCCTAAAGTCATCTGGTGAAACTATAATTCAGAGTCGAACTTGTCTGTTGTATGAGATTATATCTATCGTTATATCTATGCTGTTATGGTGTGCTACGTAGCCCCACTTTTGAAAGGCAGGCATTCAAAATATTCCGGAAAGCAGTTTGACAATTCTTTCTGGTAGCTACATGTAATCCTGAAAAATTTCGAATCGGGTCAATGTATGCGTGAAAGTCTATAAACCTGCAGGAGATCCTCCGAGTACTCAGCCAGAGGCCCAAAAAAGCTTAACTTGTTCAACTTCGCACTTCCTTGTACATACATAAATTATTGTTGCCGGTACGTTAAATCCACTGTCCTTGATTCCATATTTACATACTTATCTTCGACTCGCATTCTTACAAATAATCGCAATCGGTGCAAGTATGTTGTACAACACTGATAGTCGACACTATATAAGGTCTCAACAACAATGAGGCATTGTTATATCACGAATGTAAAGGAAAACGCTTGTCACTTCACCGATATATTTTGGAGGGAGATATCGTTATATTTGCCAGGTATATGTTAGCTGTCTTGTTAGACTGTAAAAATAATATTATTACTTTCTAACGTTTTGCGAGTGGTAACTGATCGTATTTTTTTCTGGCTTCTAAGTTCACCGCAAGATCAGTAGAAGTTTTTGAGAAAAAGAAGAAGAAGCTCGACGTACCATACACGGATTCATTTACGGATACAATATTCAGTAGCAAGTGTAGTAGGTACGGATACAGAATCCTGACTAAGCATATTGATTTTTGCATACGATTTGTGTGTAAAAACATTCAATTTCCTGAAAACGAAAATTCCCATTCAGGCTTGACGGCTCTCCATTCGACTGAATCAATATGGCTATCATAACGCCGAGTTGGATCCTTGACGGCGTTGTCGTTGTTTTTTCTGCGTTCTTCGCGGCGTTCCTCTTCATGACGCGAAACTTCAATCACTGGACTAAGAAAGGGGTGACTGAGAAGAAACCAATACCGTTTTTGGGTAACTTTACGGCCTGCGCCTTCTTCAAGAAGTCTGCTATTCGTCTTATGGAGGATCTGTACTTCGAGCATGAGGGCCACGACCGAGTTGGCTTCTACATTTTCGACAAGCCCTGTCTTCTCGTGCGAGATTTGAACCTCATAAGTCACATTCTCGTCAAGGATTTCAACTCCTTCCCGAACAGACTCATCTCCTCAGGTGATCACGACCCCCTGGGAGCAGCAAATTTGTTTGTAATCCAGACCCCGCATTGGAAGACCATCCGCACAAAACTGACGCCGACCATGACTTCAGGGAAGTTGAAAAACATGTTCCAGTTAATGCTCGATGTTGGTAATGATCTGGACACGCATTTAAAGTCCCTCAACTTGGATGGTGAGTCGGAGGTATAGACTTGCCGTTTAATCCTAATTGCTCATGGATTAATCTCGCTTCATTATCTTTCAAGGCATGGGCAAAGCGGTTGAAGTGCATGACATCTTGGCTAATTACACCACCGACGTCATCGCCTCATGTGCCTTTGGCCTGACAACCAACAGTCTAAAATATCCGGACGCCGAGTTTCGAAAGCACGGCAGGAGAATCTTTCGTTTCAATTACAAACGTGCTATAGAGGCGGCGATTTTTTTTTTTGTCCCTGGTCTCGTCAAGCCGCTCCGCTGTGTGATTTTCGAAAAAACATCCAGCGACTTCTTGCGCAAGGCATTTTGGGATACTTTGACTCGACGAATGAAAAGTGGCGTCCGCCGAAATGATCTAGTCGATACTCTCATCGAGCTGAAAAACAGTCAGACTCAGGCTGAGATCGATGATCCCAACTCGTTCAGTAAGTCACAGTGAACGTTCATTCTTATGAAGAGTTGACCCAAAAAATCGAGCAAACATACACGCAAGTTCTAGGTCATAATCAAGACTGTTTCATTCACATCGTAGAATTTGATGGGGACAATTTAACAGCACAAGCTACGGTCTTCTTCACCGCGGGATTTGAGACAACTTCTACCACGCTGGGTTTCACCCTATACGAGCTGGCTTTGCAGCCAGATATTCAATCGAGACTTCGAAAAGAGATAATCTCGGCTCTCCAAGAAAATGGAGGAGAACTGCATTATGATTGGGTTGATATTTCGTACATATCGATGTAGTCACTCATATTGCATTATGAGTACCTACAACACCTCTCCGATACCTGTTCACTGATTGATTGCATTTACAGGTCGCCAAGCTTCCATATCTGGATATGGTCGTATCGGAAAGTTTACGGAAGTATCCCATCCTGGGATTTTTAGACAGAGTCGCTGTTAAGGACTACAAGGTGCCGGACAGTGACCTCGTGATCGAGAAGGATACACCGGTCTTCATCTCCGTAAATGGACTTCATCATGACCCAAAATATTATCCTGATCCTGAAAAATACGACCCTGAACGATTCAACGAGGAGAACAAACGGACACGACCATCCCACGTCTACCTGCCCTTCGGAGAGGGTCCTCGGAGTTGCCTAGGTGAAACAGCCAGCTGATTGGTTTTCTTCCAACTGGCTAATCCCTAAACTACACGACAAGTTTATGATCAAATTTTCCTGGTTTTTAGGTATACGGTTTGGGCTAATCTCTGTCAAACTATGCCTCATAAGGATGATCCGACGCTACAAATTTACCCCGTGCAAGGATACCGCGATTCCAGTGCGCATCGACCCGAAGGCCATTTTTAACGCTTTCGAGGATGGCTTATATCTTAACGTCCAAGAAATCACTACAGCATCGCGCTGATGAAGTTGTATAATTTCGATACACATTCAAATATACCGACGTTAATGTACCAATGTAAATTCTTAACGATTCCATCATACGGCCGTATGTATTAAATTTGCTTGAATAAAATTATCCGGTGAGAAACATATCCGAAACAACACAATATCTACCATTTTTTTTTTTTTTCAAATCAAAATATATCAAAAACGTCATCTTCAACGTTTTCATTCTGCCTACACGAGCTTGTTTTGCATCCAGATATCCAATCAAGACTTCGATACGAAGACTTCCCAGCAAGTAAAGGATAACTCCTCTGTGAATGGGTGCATATTCTGTACAAGCCGATATAATCATACGTTTTTCTTTGTAGCCATATCAACCCTCCTCGAACTATTCATTCATAAATTAAAAGCACAGGTCATACAGCTTCCAATCTTCCATATCTGGAAATGGTCGTATCGGAAACTTTACGGAAGTATCTCCTCTTAGGAATTTTAGACAAAGTGGATCTCAACGATTACAAGGTGCCGGACAGTGACCTCGTGATTAAAAAGTATTTTCCTGATCCCGAAAAATTTGACCCTGAGCGATTCAACAGCGAGAACAAGCAGAATCGACCATCTCACGTCTCCATTCTTTCCGGAGACGATCCTCGCAACTGCAAGGGTGAAGGAGCAAGCTGATTCAATTCCTTTCAGCTGGCTCAACTCTAAACCACACGAAAATCTCATGATCAAATTTTTCTGGCTTACAGGTCGTCGGTTTGGGCTTACAATTAGTATGTCTCTGAATAAGGCTATTGTTAAACTTTAACTTCATTTGCAATCAAGTGTTATATGAAGCTAAGTTTACACAACAGTTCATATCAATTTCATAATGTCCCATCAATGATATGTATATTATAACTCGAGTAAATAAAAATCATATGTTCGACCTTTATTCGCAGTATACTTTATCAACCCCGCATTATAATGTAGATTACAAATTGTGAAATAAATGACAAATTAAGGCAATTCAACACAGTTGAGATATGAAATGCTTATGTGGTTTATCTCAGCTTGACCTTAATAAATCCATAAAGTTCATCGCATCAATTGCCAATCACGTTAAATATAATATCTGAGCGCGTGGCACCATAACACAGTATGATCAGCACTAATCGGATTATATTCTTGTTCCTCATGGTATCAAAGAGCCAGCAATTAGAGCCATCGAGCATGAGTTTTAATTTCAATACTCTCGGGCTTCCATCGGGTTACAAAAGGGGAAATAATGAAGGAGTTTATAAGTCTGATAACCCAGAGATTCTGTATTGGAGCTATAATTATCTCCGAGCCACGATCTCACATGGATATAGATTTTTAAATGTGCAATTTTGGAAATATCCAGAAGAATAATAGTCGTCACAGTTTTCCTTTGCCCCGGGTTTCGTCAAGCTGTCTGGTCTGATGTTTTTCGAGATATCTGGCAGCCAATTTTTGCGTGAGGCACTATACCTACGTAATATACTCTGACTCGTCGGATGGACAATGGCTCCGAAAGAACGATCTAATCGATACTCTTGTAGAGTCGAAGAAGGGTCAAACTGAGTCCGAAATTGACATTTCTAATTCGTACAGTAAGTCGGCAAACCTCGATTCTAATTGAAGATTGGAGAGAAAAATATTAGCTGACATTCGAGAAAATTTAAACTCGCAATACAGAGCCTTTTTTCTGCAGCGTAGCATTAGATTGCACTACTGCTGGGACAATTTAACAGCGCTTGCTGCCGTCTACTTTACTGCCGGATATAAAACAACGTCTGTTGCGTTGTCTTACACTCTGCACGAGCTGGCTCTGCACTCGAATATTCAGTCGAGACTGTGGGATGAGCTTTAGAAGCATTTTCTATTTTCCTAATCAAGTTTCTACAAACATTAGGAATACTTAATCAAACCAGATATATTTTTATCATCGTCCTTCGTGCGTGGGGAAAAATTTTTCCATACAATGCATCATTTATAATGGACAGATCAGAATGACATATACACAGTCATACAATTTGATTGACTTCGCACAATCAAGGGACAGGAAAGGTTGTTGAGCATTACTTATCCCCTAAATTGCTTATAAGTATTCTAATATGTTATGTAAAGCACTATAAGTAAGTCGTTGAAAATTGTTGGACGTGGTCTCGACCGTCAAGGTCATATTGGATATGCTTTCGACTCTAAATACCAAATCTTTTGAATAATGGAGGGGCAGATAAGCGTAATTATCTATTAGCTCATGAGCGGGGAGATTATATCTTAGCTGATACAGAGGTGATATCTGGTCTTTATATCTTCAGCAGATACAGTTCATCATAACGGTGCAGAGTACGGTTTAGGCAAATATATCTGGTGAGCCGATAACATAGTATTACGATATGCAACATTAAAAATTATATCCGTAATTGTAATTAACAAATTACATAATTTCATATAATAGTTAGGAGTTTAGCATCGTTCATGAAAAGAATTCAGACAGGTGCTTTTAGTTAATTCATGCATACCCGGTTATTGGCACTAGATAAGTACTTGTTGGTTATGAAGGCATGAATAAGGATGAGTTACAACGTTTGTCATAACCTCGGAAACGAGAACGGTTAATTCTCCGAGACAACTGAACGAAATTTTGGGGGATTGCGCATAATTTTGGTAAAAAGAGCCTGATTATTTTACTATTTCGAAATTTTACAAAAATTTTCACAGATTCAAGTATCGATCACATAAATCGTGCGATTAATCGCTGTTGGCGTAGAAAATTGCATTGCCAAAATAATCAGACATGCTTACACCAGCAAAGCAAATAAAAACATCACCACACACATGGACAGACTATATAAACAGAGACACATATTTAATCTCTGTACTGACATTCAGTTGATCTCAAATGACGCCACAGTACGCACGTTTCTCTCAGTATGAACTGAAACCCATTTTTTGTTGGTTCCTCTATTCCCATTTCCTCCCATAAAAAGTCCGCAAAAGTTTTTTTAAAGCAGCGTGCGGAAAGTTCGTTTTCCCAGGCCTGTGGAAGTGATTGTTACTTGTACTGAACCGTAATTGAACACAAATTTTCATTGTGAGTATAAAACGCACTCGTGTTGAAACGTATAACCTGAGGTGTTTAACAGGCTTTCGAAGTAGACGAAGATTGTCGTTGCTACGAGATAATCTATTAACGGATCTATTAGACATTTCACCTGTCCACTTCAGTGTACACTTCAATTGTAAAAAGATTAGGTTTTTTAAAAATTGAAGACCTTTGATGCAAGTTTGATTGTTGTATATCTTTTCAGGTGAAATATGGCTGTGTTAACACCGAGTTGGGTTCTTGACGGCGTCATAGTTTTTCTATCCGCGTTTTTCGCAGCGTTTCTTTACATGACGCGAAACTTCAGCTACTGGACTAGAAAAGGGGTCCCTGGGCGAAAGCCAATACCGTTTGTCGGTAACTTTTTGCCGTGTACTTTGTTCCAAAAGTCTGTTCATCGTGTTCTCGAGGATCTATACGTGGCGCACAAGGGCCATGGTCAAGTCGGCTTTTATATTTACGACAAACCCTGTCTTCTGGTACGAGAGCTGAGCCTCATAAATCGCATTCTCGTCAAAGATTTCAACTACTTTTCGGACAGATACATCTCCGCGGGTGACCACGATTCCCTGGGGTTGGCGAACTTGTTCATGATTAAAAATCCACATTGGAAGACTCTGCGCACGAAACTCTCACCGACCATGAGTTCAGGAAAGTTAAAGAACATGTTTCAGCTGATGGTTGTTGTCGGTAAAGATCTGAACACGCATCTCAAGTCTCTCGACTTAAAAGGTGAGTAAAAGCTTAGACTTTTCGTTTGATTCAAAATGCTTATCAATTCATTATTCTTCAAGGCGAAGGGCGAGTGGTCGAGTTCCGAGAGATCTGGGCTAGGTACACCACGGATGTGATCGCCACCTGTGCTTACGGTTTGCAAGCTAACTGCTTGAGAAATCCAGACGCAGAATTTCGAAAGTACGGAAAGAAGATATTCGAGTTTACTTACAAACGCGCTGTAGAGTTGGGGGCCATTTTTTTTGTCCCGGGTCTCATAAAGCCGTTGCGTCTTATGACTTTTGAAAAATCTACCAGTGAATTTCTGCGCGAGGCATTATGGGGTACCTTGACCCACCGAATGGAGAGTGGCATCCACAGGAACGATCTAATCGACACTCTCATCGAGCTGAAGAAGGGTCAGACTGAGACCGAGATCGATGATCCGAACTCGTTCAGTGAGTCAGTATGAGACGTTTATTCTGATCAAATGTTGAACAAAATAACGTAGCTAATATTCACGGATATTCAGGATACTAATAAAGCCTTTTCCATTTGAATCGCAGAATTCGATGGAGACAATTTAACAGCACAAGCTGCCGTCTTCTTTACGGCGGGATTTGAAACGACATCTTCCACATTGTCATTCTGCCTATACGAGCTGGCGTTGCATCCAAATATACAATCGAGCCTTCGAGAAGAGATTACCGCAGCCCTCGAGGAAAATGAAGGAGAACTGCATTACGAATGGGTCTATATTTTGTACAAGTCGATACAGCCATGAATATTTCGTTACAGATACAGCAACTTTCCAATACTCACTCACTGATCAACTGCATGTACAGGTCACTCAGCTTCCATATCTGGACATGGTCGTATCTGAAACTTTACGGAAGTATCCTGTCCTGGGAATTTTAGACAGAGTGGCTCTTAAGGACTACGAGGTGCCGGACAGTGACCTCGTGATTGAGAAAGGTACACCGATCTTCATCTCCGTGGCCGGACTTCATCATGACCCGGAATATTTTCCCGATCCGGAAAAATTTGATCCTGAGCGGTTTGGCAGCGAGAACAAGAAGAATCGACCATCTCACGTCTATCTGCCCTTCGGCAACGGTCCTCGCAACTGCATAGGTGAGAAAGCAAGCTGATTCGATTCCTCCTTGCCAGCTAATTATCTTTAAACCGTACGAAAAATTTATATTTAAAATTTCCTGGTCGTTAGGTCTTCGGTTTGGTCTAATTTCGGTGAAGATAGGCCTCATCAAGACACTTCCATACTACAAATTCACTCCATGTAAAGATACATCGATCCCCCTGCGTATCGACCCGAAAGCCATTTTCACAACTATACTGGATGGCTTACTTCTCAACGTCCAAGAAATCTCCACATCACCTTACTGACGAAGAAACGATTATCGAACAACTCGAACGGAGGTCTACGAATGTTAACGAACTTCGATGCAAACTATAATATTTATACGTGAAGAGGTGATTCTTTCGAAACCTGTCAGAAATTGATTAGAGTGCCATAGCCAAAGGGGTAGATATCAAACATCTAAAGAATTCACATTGGTTTGGTCTCGATATATGTATATTGTATACATTTCGAAACAACTACGGAGGTCTCAATAGTGCGTCAGGTTTCAACAGAATCATAGATAAATATATCCCGTTATCGAAATATGTATGTAATGTAAAATTTTCATGGCAACTTGACCAATAAAATAATTAAGTGGTATAAATGTTGTTGTAACCTCAATATCTATCAGGTTCATCGTCGCATGCATTGACATTTGCTCAAAGCTTTTGCTTGTATGAGATCCACAGACAGTGACACCACACTCAGTACAATTTGATTTCCTAACTTGAGATACGGTCAGCGATGAACCATAGACCATGATGCTTTTTATTCGCAGTGATTGTGGACTTTGATGATTTGATAAGGGAAAATGATAAGAGATTATCAGTTTTGCATGCCAACGGATTCTGAATATGGTAATCAGTATTATAGCTAATAATTCAGACAACTGGAATCTCATCTCATAATTCTCGAGATCGTCGTCATAAGCAGAAGAACATCAATCCAACGAGACTGAAAAGGAAACATAGAGGTGCATCCGAATTAATCGGATAAATCACACACGTATATAAAAGTAAGAACAAAATTTGTAATTTCAAATGATAGAAAAACTTTTAGAAAGGTCATATCAATATACGGGACATTTCATAATGCACAATAATTATTGTGCTTATCATCTTGAATTTTTGTTCAGCTAAAAATGACTGTGCCATTGATGGGCTGGGCGATCTATGGAATGATCATTATTCTGTCTGCATTCGTTGTATTGTACCTTTACATGATACGGAACTTTAACTACTGGAAGAAAAGAGGCGTAGTGGAAGAAAAACCAATACCGTTTTTTGGCAGTTTTTTCCCCTGTGTTAGCTTTCAAAAGTCTGCGAACGACTTTTTCAAGGATATTTACAATAAGTACAAGGGCGAAAAGCTAGTCGGATTCTATCTCTTCGATAAACCTTGTATTTTGGTGAGGGATATAGGACTCACGAACCAAATAATGGTCAAGGATTTCAATTATTTCACGAACCGATACGCAGCCTCGGGCGATCACGATCCCCTAGGATCAGCTAATTTGTTCATCCTGGGGACTCCGCATTGGAAAACTGTGAGGACAAAACTGTCGCCAATCTTCAGCTCAGGAAAATTGAAGAACATGTTTCAGCTGATGGTCAACGTCAGCAATGATCTAGACAGTCATCTTGAGTCCTTGAAATTGGAGGGTAAGTCATATGGCTATAGGAAAATTTACTTCAATCTCAAACGAGTTAAGAAAGTGTGACTGAATCTCTCAATTTTTTTTCCTAAAAGGTGAGGGACGAGTAATCGAGTTGAATGAGACCTGTGGCAAGTACACAACTGATATAATCGCTACATGTGCTTACGGCCTGCAAGCAAACTCCCTGAACAATCCGGATGCAGAATTCCGAGAGTGCGGTAGAAAAATCTTCGATTTCAATGTCAAACGCGGTTTGGAGTTCGGGTCAATTTTTTTTGCCCCTGGTATCGTTAAGCCGTTGGGTCTGATGTTCTTCAAGAAATCTTGCAGCAAATTTCTGCGTGAGGTATTCTGGGGGACTTTGACTCACCGATTGGAAAATGGAATTCGTAGGAATGATCTGATCGACACTCTCATCGAGCTTAAGAAGGGCCAGACTCAGGAGGAACTCAACGATCCTAACTCGTACAGTAAGATTTAGTCAACATTCAAGCAAATTCAGGATTGTAAAATGAAAGGCTTTTTTTCACATTGCAGAATTCGATGGGGACAATTTGACCGCGCAAGCTGCTATCTATTTTACCGGAGGATTTAAAACAACGTCTGTCACATTGTCCTTTACGCTTTACGAGTTGGCACTGCATCAGGATATTCAGTCGAGACTTCGGGATGAGATAACCTCAGCTTTTCAAGAAAATGAAGGAAAACTCAGCTACGAATGGGTGCGTTGATATTTTGCACTTGCTGATTTGGCAAGTATTTCACTTTCCAATTGCAACTGCAGGTCATGCAGCTTCCGTACCTGGACATGGTCGTTTCGGAGACACTCCGGAAATACGCAGTCGTAGGATTCATAGATAGAGTGGCTGCCACCGACTACAAAGTACCGGACAGTGACTTTGTGATCGAAAAAGGCACGCCAGTGTACATCCCGATCGCCGGGTTTCACTACGACCCAGAATATTTTCCTCACCCTGAAAAGTACGATCCTGAGCGGTTCAACAGCGAGAACAAGCAGAAACGACCATCTCGCGCCTACATTCCCTTCGGAGAAGGTCCTCGCAACTGCATAGGTGAGAAGCCACGTATACCTTTTTATCTTCCTCTGGCTCATGTCTATGCAAAACGTGGTTGACGATATTAATTCAATGCTGTGTTTCACCTGTTTTCAGGTCTTCGTTTTGCACTAGCCTCGGTGAAGCTTTGCCTGGTCAAAATGATCACAAGCTGCAAATTCGCTCCCTGCAAGGACACAGTGATCCCTGCACGTCTGAACCCAAGGTCCTTTTTCACTGAAATGGATCATGGCTTGTTTCTAAATTTCCAGAAAATCACCACTGCGAATATCGTTAAGCCATGCAATTGAGTGAACAGAATTTATGTAAGGAAAAGGAAGATGCTGATCAAGGAACATTTTAGAAGCCTAATTAGTACAGTATAGTGTGATGTAGTTTCTATAAAGGCAATTTCTCGAGCTTCAAAGATCTACTTTATTTTAGTATAGATAGATTCCTAGTAATATAACCCTTGTTACAGGGTACCAATGAATAAACTTACATACTACTACTGAAATAAAGAAGAAAGTCTTCATTATCAGAAATAGTTATCTATAAAAAATAAAAGTACATATATCTCTGTTATTGTTTTGGTTGGCTGATTGCAACACGTTTAACGTCACCTAAGATCTACAACTAATTCATGAATGAAAAGGTGTGCCTATTTCTTCACGAACGGTGAACTAGCTGTCCAGTCGAAATACGATTTTAGATTGCATTAATTAGATACCACAATTTACTTTTTTTAATCATTGGGGGAGGAGGGTTCTTGGTAATCGAAATCCAGATTTACGGGACTCCAGCCCTTCTGCGTCAGCCGCCATCTTGAATTTGAGGGTGAATTTTTTTTTTTATTAAATATCAACTTGCCTTTTTTAAACTTTTGACTAGATATGGTCACAAGCAAACTTGTAAAAAATTAAATTCCTTACAACTGTGACCATCAGCATTTTTCGTCTACGATTGATATTTTTCGACTTAAGCTTGAAAAAAAAGGAAGAAATTTAATTATTGCATTACTTCGGTTATTTACAACTTTAGCGCATAAATGATAAGGAACAAACTTGTATTTTTGCGAATTCCGACTGGATTAAACATTCAGTTTCGAAGTTCTGATTCGAAGAGAGCTTAAGGAGGGGAACTCAGAAGTGCGCCAACGGATTGTAAATAACGTACAGTTGATCACGTATGTACGTGAAACAGTTTTTTTCAATCACCGTCGCTAGTTTTATTCAAATAAGTGGAATTTCACGGTATATATTCCTGGAAATTTTTGTAATAATCTGAAGAACATCAATACAACGAGAACTAATCGGAAATAGAAAGGCGAATTCAAATTAAATAGCTGACACTGTCACACGAATATCAAAGTAAAAACAAAATACGTTATTTCAAATTACAAAGAATTGTCCGATACAGATAGTTTATAAAATTTGAAAATTTTGCCATTCGAAGAAAATACAGTTATGTATAGTATATAGTCTGAATACATCTATCGCTTTTTGTTTCGGTTAGCTGATTCTGATACGATACTTATGAACGTGTATTCAGAGCATTCTTATTTTGATTATTTCAAAATATTCCATGACTGCTTGGATTCACATGCGCAGTGCACTTAGCACATCGGTCATATGCATTACGTGACCTTTGAGTATCGTTGCAGGAGATAACTGTAAGTTATATTATCACACAAAGTTAAGTGTACAATTTTTTCTACATTCGTAGAGGATTGATGAGTGTTCAGTATTTATTTGCAAACTTTTATATCATAGATTTCCAAATACCGACTTTCTAATATTTACAAGCTTCCCAGATCTCGATTGTTCATATCTCCAACTCTATTCACTGAATCAAAAGTATAAGACGATCAAAATATCCGTCTTGAAACGTACTTTTTAAAAGCGAGAATGTATACAAATTTTTTGACTTATTTCCAGTGACAGTAAATATTGGTTACAAAGAAGAAATTGGAGGTTTTCATCAAACGAATCAAACTCAATTTTTATGGGTCAATTTGTTTTCTCTGAATTCTGGATATTAACAAACAAAAAAAAGTGATAATAATAATAAAACTAAATTTTAAATCCGACTCGTGGGGTTGCAGGGGGGGGGGGGGGGGGGTGCGCATCTAGCGTCTCGCGTCTCACGTCATGCGTCGCAGTACTCTGCAGCAAGGCAGAGATTCCGACAACTCCCCTAATCTCTCGGGAGAGTGTACCGTCCCCCACCACCTTCGCCGACTCAGCCGGTTCGGCAGTGGAGTAAACGTTGTCGAGAGGCCGAGCAGGACTCTTGATGCGGCCTATACCCCGTTCACAGAGAGAACGTGAGCGAAGTACCATCTACCCTGTTCACCGAGAGAGAGAACCGGACTGACAGCTGACAGCCGATTGTTGTTTGAGAGTCGAGTCATTTTTATTAATTATTTATTGCGCGTAGACTCGGATCTTGATGTTATTATTATTACTATTTATGGTCCTTAGTTTATTCAGAGTAGAGTCAGTATTTATTATACACATACTATGAGCGGTAAAACTCGGAGTGCAATCAATAGATGAAATTGCCTGTATTCATAAAGATTCCAAAGTGAGTCAATCATCTCCTCAGATCACTACAGTGGTTCACACTATTTTCCTTCCAGAAGGTGTAAGATGGCTCTATTGACGCCGTACTGGGGCCTGGATGTAATCCTTATTTTGGTATCCTTGATCCTCGCGGCCTACCTTTACATGACGCGAAACTTCAACTACTGGATGAAGAGAGCAGTTATGGAAATACAGCCTAAACCGTTCATCGGAAACTTTGCAGACTGCATGCTGTTTCGAAGGTCAGCTGGCGAGTTCTTCAAGGATCTGTACGACAAGAGCAAAGGCTTGAAATACATGGGCTTCTACATATTTGACAAGCCTTTCTTTCTGCTGCGGGACCCGGTGCTCATAAAAAATGTTCTGGTCAAAGATTTCAATTACTTTGTAGATCGATCTCTCGCTGCAAGTGACGATGATGCCTTAGGAACCGCTAATTTATTTGTACTTAAGAATCCTCAGTGGAAGAGCTTGCGAACCAAACTTACACCAGTATTCAGTTCGGGGAAGATGAAGAAGATGTTTCATTTGATGACCGCCGTCACCGAGGATCTGGATACTCATCTCGAGGCACTTGGATTGCATGGCGAGTGCAGCGAGTCTATCAGTCTTTCATAGACATCTTTGCTGCCACATTCCTAAACTGACCAATGTATTCCTCCTTTAGGTGACGGTAGAGTGATCGAGCTGAAGGAGACCTGCGCCAAGTACACAACCGACGTGATCGCTTCCTGTGCATACGGCCTGAAAGTCAACTCTTTGAACAATCCGGATGCAGAGTTCCGAAATTGTGGCAGGAAAATCTTCACCTTCACTTGGCGACGCGCCATGGAGAATGCAGCTTTCTTCTTTGCTCCGGGTCTGGTGAAACCTATGGGCTTCAAGTTTTTTGAAAAAAGCTGCTCGGAATTTCTCCGCCAGGCTTTCTGGGGTGCCATCAATGCGCGCATGCAAAGTGGCGAGCACAGGAACGATCTTGTCGATACTCTAATCGAATTGAAAAGAGCTCAAGCTCAGACTGGTATTCACGATCCCGAAGCTTTCAGTAAGTTTATTGTTTTATTGTTGGATTCAAACTGTTGGATATCTTGGACAATCTTTATCTGCATTCCCGAGGGCTCTGATCATTCAGTGATGCTGAAGCTGTATTCTATTGCTTCCAGAATTTGACGGAGACAACCTGGTGGCGCAGGCAGCAGTTTTTTTTACAGCAGGATTCGAGACCTCGTCGACGACGATGTCTTTCTCACTGTACGAATTGGCTTTGCAGCCAGATCTTCAGACGCGACTTCGAAACGAGATCACATCAGCTCTCGAGGAAACTGGCGTAGGACTTACCTATGAAATGGTGCGTATATTCCGTTGATCAATTCCAACTTGATTATTTGCTATTTGCTGATGAGTATCCGATTGAAAATTGCTGCAACAGGTGATGAAACTTCCGTACCTCGATATGGTCATCTCGGAGACGCTCCGAAAGTACCCACCCCTACCATTCCTGGACAGAATCGCAGCCCGCGATTACCAAATACCCGAGACTGATCTTGTGATTGAAAAAGGTACGCCAGTCTACATCCCCATGTACGGTCTGCACTACGACCCTGAATATTTCCCAGAGCCTCAAAAATATGATCCGGAGCGATTCAGCGAAGAGAACAAGCAGAAAAGACCATCCTGTGTTTACATGCCATTCGGGGAAGGTCCACACAATTGTATCGGTGAGGGATAATTTCTATTTTCTTCTCTCTGTCGTAAGAGATACGATTTATTGGAATTTCACTATATTTCGCTCTTCTTTTTTCTAAGGCCTTCGTTTTGGACTGCTCCAAGCAAAGTTAGGCCTGATAAAAATTTTCTTAAAGTACGAGGTCACGCCGTGCGATAAAACTCCAATTCCGATGCGCCTTGAACCGAGAGCTTTGATGCTAGCGTCAAAAGGTGGTCTTTATCTAAACATGCGAAAGATTAGAGCAGTGGCCAGATAAGCAACGGCAACGACAAACTGTAACGAATAAGCCAAAGTCTGATCCTGAAGAAGTACCATCAGCCATGCAAGGCAAATAGTAAGAATATAGGAAAATAAATTCTCTTGCTATGTGTATTATTCACATCTACGATATTTTCACATATTTGTGAATTAAACGAATGAAATGATATTGTCACTGTTATTACGTCTGCGACATTGCAGGTGGTCTTGCTCTTACTGTGACTCACCAAATATAAGCTTGATCTGTATAAAATATCATTACTATAATCAAATATGTATCCGTGGACTGTCCAACACAAAAAAATACCCTGAGATTGTTATGCTCAACACGGATAATTAGCGAAATGAATGAACTGGTGAGATCAGTGGATCCTTCCCCTACCGTGAGAGTTCGTGGACCTGTATACAAGACTGTGGTGTCTGATGGCATCGTAACACGCTTGCGCAACCATGGTAATTATCACGCCAAATTTACAAATTGCTATAATCTAAAAACTTCGAGAGGCCAGCGGTCGGAGTACAAGTCATGCATGATCACATACGCTCGGTGAACCTGGAGCGGGAGTAGAGGCCAATACACAGTCATTCAAGGCTACACGTGGTTAAAGCTACCTTAAGATATGTACTGAAACAGGATTCTCGTTTTGTCAGTTCGTGCCAGTGGATTTACCTGTAAGACGTATCGTTTATTAAAGGTAAGTACAGGTTTTTTATTTGATGAATTTTTCTTTGTAAAGAATGTTTCTTCGTTGTCGATTTAAGTTGCTATAATGCTGTTTCCTACTGCAGTGATATATATTCAGGAGATAAATTTTTACAATATCAATGCGTTATACATAGTTACAGTATATGGGAAGTTTCACATGAAAATATTCTTCGATTGGTTTGAAACTTTTTTGTGCAACAGTACCATCAAAATGAACGGACACCTATTTTAGGATTTCCACATTCTTCCACGGCGGGTAAAGATTTGAATTTTTCAATTGTCCGATTTCACGGAAAGATGACATTTTAGAACTCAATCATCTCACAAATCGGTAAATTTAGAACGAGATCGGTGTCCGCTTAATTTCGTGATACGGTGACGCTATAGAAAACAAAAAAAAAAAAAAATTTGAAAGAATCCAAAGAGTTGAACGTTGAAAAATAGTCAACTGCGCTATTAATTTTCTGCATTGAGAAACTGCAGGGACACTACATATTTGGTATTACTGTTTATTCATATCCGCAACTATAATATATGATACTATTTCTACAAGGAGAGACAAGAAAGAGTTAGATTTTTTTTTTTTTAATTTCGAATGAACATTATCTTCTTTTATCGTTGTTGGTAGTTAAATTTTTGTTTGCAAATTTTTTACAAGTCGAATCCTCGTGGGCATCTTTTATCTTCTTTTTCTCTCGAATGAAGGTCGTTAATGAGAAAAAAAAACTCTCCAATGTTACGAAATAAGAATAAATTAGATATACAAACACACTTCGTTTATATCTTACGTCAAAATATTCCAGCTCAATCACTCGACCAAATTGTAAACCTCACTTATAAAGATAATTATCTTTTTTTTTCTGTCGAAACGCTCGATAAAATTTCACTCTGCGATTACGTTTATCAATTCTTCAGACTGCAGCTATTCACGATGTGTAAATTCTGATAGTAATAATTTTTTTTGTTTTTTCGGTTACACTTTTTTTTTTTTTTGAACAATTCTGTGTCTCTCACAAATTTGCGCCAAAGTCCTATGTGCAATTAAGTTTTGGAAAAAAGAGAAATTTCACATATCTTATTATTTTTATTTTCAATGCAATGCATACCTACCAGACAATGAGATTTTGAAAATTTGACGGTGGGAGTGGTCGTGTGTAAGAATGTTGGAGTTTGTACGTATACATAACGCGTATGGGGCTTCAACGTGTAGAAATAACCATTGTTTTTGAACAAAAACAAAAACAGGTGTAAGCTGATAAGATTCTGCACATTTTGAAAAAAAAAAAACGTTTAGATAGGATGATTTGAGCCAAAATGACAGCCATTTGAAAAAAAAGTGCATTTTCATTTTTGCAATCCCGTTGTCACGATGTAAATTTTGACATGGCACCACAATTTTTTTTCGGAAAAACAAATAAACACGGGTCTCATGAAATTTGATGTAGATTAACATCCTACGGCTAGAAAAAAATCAACCACTTCGATTTTTTTTGCTCATTGAAACCATATGAATTGGGCCATATTCATACATTTCTGAAGCATATTTGCAATCCACGGTGCTGTGCGGAAATTGTCTTCCAAATCTTAGTGCACACTATTAGAGGTGAAAGTTTCAGAGAAATTGAACGGTGGAATTGCGCATGTCTATGGAGATTCAAACGTTAGTCCGCAATGAACTTGTAAGATCATTGAAAACACTTTATTTTTCTTTGGAAAGGTGTAGATATGGCTCTGCTAACGCCGTACTGGGGTCTCGATGGAATCCTAATTTTGGTATCCTTGATCGTTGCGGCATACCTATACATGACGCGCAACTTCAAGTATTGGATGAAGAGAGGAGTTATGGAAATACAGCCGACGCCGTTCGTCGGAAACTTTGCAGACTGTATGCTGTTTCGGAAGTCAGCTGGCGAGTTCATTAAGGATCTGTACGACAAAAGCAAAGGCTTGAGATATATGGGCTTCTACATATTTGACAAGCCCATCTTTCTGTTTCGGGACCCCGAGCTCATTAAAAATGTTCTAGTCAAAGATTTCAATTGCTTTGAGGACCGGCATGTCGCTGCGAATGACAATGATGCCCTAGGAACCGCTAATTTATTCATGCTCAAGAATCCTCACTGGAAGATCCTGCGAAGCAAAATAACGCCAATATTCAGTTCCGGGAAGATGAAGAAGATGTTTCATTTGATGACAGCCGTAACCGAAGATTTGGACACTTACCTCAAGGCCTCCGAGTTGCATGGTGAGTGAGAGGTTATCAATCTTCGAAATAAATATTTATGGACACATTCCAGGAACGTTTAATTTATTCCTAACTTAGGTGATGGTCGAGTGATCGAGATGAAAGAAACCTGTGCAAAGTACGCAACTGACGTCATCGGTTCATGTGCATTCGGCCTGAGAGTCAACTCTTTAAACAACCCGGAGGCAGCGTTCAGACGATACGCCAGAAAGATGTTTGACTTCAACTACAAACGCGCGATCGAGTTCACGTCTTTCTTCTTTGTTCCGGGTCTGGTGAAACCGATGGGCTTCAAATTTTTCGAAAACAGTTACTCGAACTTTCTGCGAAAGACTTTTTCGGATGTCATTAATGAGCGCATACAAAGTGGCCATCATAGAAACGATCTTATCGATGTTCTCATCGAACTAAAAAATGCTCAGACTGAGACTGATGTTGATGAGCCCGGAGCATTCAGTAAGTTTATTGTTTTCTCTTGGGATGATGTATGGCTCGTCACACATCGTCCCTAGCCCATTACAAGTGCTCAATTTCAATCTGTCCTAATGAAAGCTCAACTTCAGATTCAAAATCTTATAGTTACCTTGGTCAATTTTTCTTTACATTTCCGAGGGAGCTTCGATTATTTAGCGAAGCTAAAGTTGTGTTCTGTTGCTTCCAGAATTCGAAGGAGACAACCTGGTGGCGCAAGCAGCAATTTTTATGACAGCAGGATTTGAAACTTCGTCAACGACGATGGCTTTTACGCTATATGAATTGGCATTGCAGCCAGATCTGCAGACGCGACTTCGAGACGAGATCTTATCAGCTCTCAGAGAAAACGACGAAAAACTTACGTATGAAATAGTGCGTATATTCTTACCACTTCTTACCGCATCAAATCGTAGCTTTCTAGTGAGGACTTATTCAATAATTGCAAAGTACAGGTGATGAATCTTCCATATCTCGACATGATCATTTCGGAATCACTCCGAAAATATCCACCCCTACCGTTCTTGGACAGAGTCGCAGCCCACGACTACCAAATACCCGGAAGTGATGTGGTTATCGAGAAGGGTACGCCTGTCTACATCCCCATGTTCGGGTTACACTACGATCCCGAATATTTCCCGGAGCCCCAAAAGTTCGACCCGGAGCGATTTAACGAAGAGAACAAGCATAAAATCTCGCCCTACGTCTATTTGCCTTTCGGACAAGGGCCACACATCTGCATCGGTAAGGGACTATTCCTGTTTCTTGTTCCAGCTGTTGTGGATGGAATGCAATTTATTGAGAGAAATTTATTATAAATCACTTTTATTTGCTTTCAGGCCTTCGGTTTGGATTGATGCAAGCAAAGTTGGGCCTAATAAAGATTCTGGCCAACTACGAGGTGACACCGTGTGATAAAACTCCGATTCCAATGCGCTTCGATCCTAGAGCTTTAGTCTTCGTAACGGACGGCGGTCTCTATTTGAACATGCGTAAGATCGCAACAGCGGCCGAATAGTCAACGGCAAAGAAATAACCCGATCAAAAAGCCATATTCTGATCCTGCAGGGATACTGCAGCACGGGACTGGAACACCATCAAGACCTGCTATACAGCCATGAAATGCTCATAGTGATAAAATTCGAATATAAATGACCTACTACATTCATTATTTACAATATACATATAGGTATATATCTAATACATTCTATAAACGTATTTGTGAATTAAAATGGATAAATAAAATATCGATAGCTCTTCATACTATTTTCTCTATGCGTCTTTTGCGGTGTCTGAATGTTCTTACGATTCGCCAGAAATACGCTGCATCTCGGTTGGCATTAGTGTCAACTGTTACAGTAATCACCTGGCTCAACAATTTTCGTTGAAACTACGTATAGTCCAAGGTTTATCACGACACATCTTCCATTCAATTGACTTTCACACCAGATAAGGAGTGGAGAAAAAAATCCTGTGCCCTAGTTCCTGTTATTTTTACTTCCTTTTACTGCAAATGTCGAATAATGGGACCTCGAGGGATAATCCTCATCCAGTAAGCTTCGTAGGTCACCTGGAGGACTGAGAGTTAGTAGCTAAGATCATCTACGGTTCCTGAGATATGCCTGAAAGCACGCTGCAACTACTATAGTCTATAGTACAGGGTAGCCCTCCCCCCATAAGTCAAAGACCCAGTCTCGTCACCCGGGCTGTACGCTGAAATTTCCGCCTTCCAGGGTATCGAATATCTTCCAGCTATCTTACACTATTTTGGCCAAAATTCGAAGGAGCAAAAGGTCCTGTCAGGCCTGACGAGACACCCTAGAAGCCGGGCAGAACCTCCCACCCAGTTTTCCGACGTAATACCTCAGCCAGAAAATGATCTGAGAGAGTAGGAACGATTATAGCGACACTTCTCGTCTTGGCATTGTTAAGAGTAGTCCAGCTGTTATTATTTGTTGTGTCTTTTGCCTTATAATTTATTAAAAATTAACCTATATCATTGTAATTTACTTCTGTTTATCTAGTGATTGTGTATCGTCCAGTATAGGTAAGCTTTCAGCTTGATACGACTCCTCGTTCGATTTTTACCAAATTAAACTTGATATTGCGTATTTGTAGCACACCTCTTCGAGGGTGACGCAGTGACATTGTCAAAGCGTTTTGGTACTTTGGCTTTTCTTTTATTGTGCAATTACGTTATCTGATAATTTCACAGAGTCAATCATATATGATATTTTGTTGAAACATCGGATTTTTCGAGAGATTATCGAGATCGATAACCTTTTTGTTTATAGTCTTGTGTCATTGTCCTTGATCAAATCTTATATCGTACCTGGAATTCGCCTCCAGTACTGTAAATGCAAGCTAGATTTTAATTTCTGGAAATTGAAGATTCAAGCCATGATAATTTATCTCTAAATCTAATCTAATCTATAAAATCTATCAATATACTTCACGTTATAATCATTATCTTGTGTTCCCTGATAATTAAATTTATAAGATCAAAATTATCATTCATCATTTCTGTAATCTATCTCGAATTAAGTTATTATCCATTTGTGAATTAATTGAGCCGACCCAATGAGGTAGTTTTATTTTTATTATCATTTCATTTCGTGATGTAATCTCTATCGCATTGACTACTGCGTAGTAAGACTACGTCATGTTTGATTTATCTGTGTGTTCGCTTGTGTGAATTGTTCTGCGACGTCTGCTTGCACCCAACTTTCACCGAATTTGCACCCTCCATTTTTTGAACTAATAAAATTTATACCTGGTTTCGTTGTGATATTCCATAAAACTTGAATGTCCTGTTCTGAACTTAATTATTTCGCGTTCACGTTCCCCTCACGTAATCTAGCCGAGTAGCATTATCGTTTATTATTTATTGACTTGTTATTTCTTTATTCGGGTTGTCAGTTTATTATACCGTAACGTTGATTTCAATTTGCACTGTATTCCATTCTAGTTTTTCCTGTTCAATTGTTTTATATAATTATACATTTCACTTATACTACGATTTTTGAGTTACTGCGGTACCTGAAGATACCTTGGCGCCCAACTCTAATTCTTTATGGAAATTTAACCACGGTAATCGTCTGTTTTGATGGCACAGTCCCGATCCCTCACTCCTTCCCCAACCATCGGTAGTGTACGTCACATTGCATATCATTTTTTCACAATTATCTACTCTTGAAGGGGTTTCAGGGATCTTTTGATAATTTTATAAATCTCTTCCCCGGAGATACAGGTTCGTATATTTTTCTGGAAATAATTTATTTATTTCCTTTCTATATTCTTGCACAAAGATTGACTGAATTTTTTTACCTACTCACGGCCCCGGACAGGTACTAATATAAGTCTGAATTTATTTTCAGTGCATTACGCCCCGTTTTGGGTAAATGTATTGAGCTTCTGGAAAATGAGGATGAACGACAATGTGCTGTTTCTGAGGACATGACAAGGGTAAGCAGTCAATATCGTAGAAAAAATCACGTCAGCCTTCCGTCTGAAATTTTGCAATCCCTTGATACTTATAATTATTAAATTATATACCCTCGATACGAATAAGTGAATAAATTACACATTCAAAAGTTATGCTAGCACATACAATTTATTTCCGTCATAAATGAATGAATCCATCGCCCTCACAATCAATTGTACAGTTGCAAAAGTTGAACCTTATCTACCCAGGTCTTAATACAATGTTGCAATTCATATTTTTATAAAACAGTTATCGTCATGTTAGTGGTCATCAAGGCTCTTGAGTATAGATAAGGTTCATGTTTATGTAAGGCTTGATTATGCCTTGTGTGTATTTCTATGACAATATAGAACATAACGATGTGTGCACTCGGTTAGTGGGTTAAACTAATTTTTAAATTATTCTACTATTATGAAATGTGTACGGGTGAATGTCACGTACGTCACATTTCATTAGATACATTTCTTCTTTTCGTCCTAACAAATTGATGTAGATTATTCACATCGTGCGGTGGAAATATTCAGAATTAAGAAATTGTAACGAAAAAAAAAACGATCCAAAATTAAGTGAAACCCAATTAAAAATGTAATCCACATGTGCGTCTTATCCAAAAATCATTATTTTACTCCATTTTCATGGTTAGGGAAAACAGTGGAAGGTGTGGTCGATTGGGACTCGGGACAGTTAGGAAAAAATCCCCGATACCCATTTCCAAACTGTCCCCAGTCCCAATATCGATCACACTTTCCATTTTAATGGCCCGAGTTTTATTAAGTTCACACTGGCTTAGGCGATGAGTGTTAAATACTTAGTTTGGAATCAATAATTGATAATTTGGCAAAATCCCTGGCCAATACGAATATTTTAAAAACTTCCTATGATATCGATCGCCTTACGTCGCTGTAGGTAAAAAACTATTCGACCCACAGAAAATATCTTCGAATAAAAGTTGTTCGAAATCTATCTTTTCTACTACATTGATATAATAACCATATCGGCCGTGACCCCATTCCGACGATCCGGAAAGAGGACATTACGAAAAAATCACTTTTTGACGGCATTTTTCCAAGATCGCCAAGGTCGATAAGTCAGGGAATTCAGGGCCCTGAAATACTTCTCTCATCCAGAAATCAAAACTCCTTCGAATTTTGCTCTGGCGACTGGACTATGATGGAGATCTAATAATAGACACCGTGCAGATTAAAACTGCGAGGGGAAAGATCAGTACTAATCATCACGATAGCGATTACTGGAACACTGAGATGTAAACATCGTATTCGGGAATATTCGGGTCAAATATTCATGCGTTTGTACACATAGAAAGAGTAGTCATTTACATCGTCAGTTATAAGTTAGTTTCGGATTGACTCTGGTGACGTACGGAGGCTGATTTAGCTCTCTTCAATTTTTTATCAAAATTAATTCTCACATTCTACATATCGATCCAGGTCAAATAATCACTTATACCAGTCCAAGTCGGAATCACGATCGAAATGGTGCACGAAATAACCCCAATCCAAGGTGATCTAGCAGATCTCCTGCAAAAGACTTTGTCATGCAACCCGACACTCACTGGTTTTGTGAAGGTGGATGGCGTTATCATGCCGGAGTATTATAAAAAGTTTGCTGATGCTATTGAGAACTTTGAAGTCCGTGATGACGATATCTGGGTCTGCAGTTTTCCAAAAACGGGTAAAAATACCAGAATTATTATTATCCAATTCAGATAAATGAATCACTGCATATGTTCGATGCATTCTGTTCATGGTTCCATGTTCATACTATTCCAGGTACCACATGGACGCAGGAGATGGTCTGGTGTGTAGCTAATGACTTGGATTTTGAGGGAGCCAAAATTCCCCTTCCAGATAGGTTCCCATTCTTCGAGTAAGCTGGACAATAAATTTTTTATTCCTGGTCTTATTTTGTTGTCCTGGTCTCGTTCTTCACGTTGAATAAAGAATTTGGTTTTTTTTTTTAATTGAATAGCTGGTCGCCTCAAGTTGACCTTACTGAAACCATGCAACACAATCCTGACCTGGAGATTCCAGAACACATGATTGACAGCGTAAGTTTCGTCGAAAACTTACCAAGTCCTCGATTCATCAAGACGCATCTCCCATTCAATCTCCTTCCACGACAGCTAAGAACGGGCGAAAAGAAGCCAAAGATCGTATATGTTGTTCGTAACGCCAAGGATACTTGCATCTCTTATTTTCATCATACTAAAATATTCGAAGGGTTTGACGGAAATTTGGAAGATTTCTGCACCCTCTTTGTAGGAGATACAGGTGCGTATAAATCGTTGATCAGTTTTCTCTATTTAACACATGTGGTATATATTATATACGCTGGAAGGAACTTTGAGTTAGAGCGGTACAATAATTATTGAATAAAAAGTTTTCAATTTCAATGTACTTTCAGTCATTTGGGGACCATTCTGGAAACACGTACTTGGTTACTGGGAGAAAAGAATCGAAGAGAACCTGCTGTTCATCAAGTACGAGGACATGAAACGGGTAAGTATATCGTTATACTTAGGTGTACTTTTTTTAGCCGTTGTAATTTACTGCCTTGCGTCACTTTATCGTGTCTGAAACAGGATTTGCCCTGGGTAATAAAAAGGACCGCGACGTTCCTCGGTAAGAACTTGACGACGGATCAAGTGTCGACTCTGACTGAGCACTTGAGTTTCGCGAGCATGAAGGCGAACCCAGCTGTGAATAACGATGGCCTTGTAGCCGAAGCTAAAAAATTGTCTAATTCCAAAGAAAAGGGAAGATTCATGCGTTGTGGAAATCTCGATCAATGGAAGACTGATATGACGCCTGAGTGTATTGAGCAGTTCGATAATTGGACTCGGGAGAACTTGAAAGACACTGAGCTATATTTTTAAAAATTTGTGTATATATTTATATGTAAATACTCACCCCTATGGTCTGAAAATTATATCTTTCGTGTACGTTTTTCAATTCATACTGTCTTATCACACCTAATTAATATCCCAATACTATGATGATTGCTTGTTTCCTCGAGTTGAAGACTCCTAGCTAATGTTCTTTCAGCATGCAAAACGTGAATTTGATAGCTGTGAAGACGGTTGACCTATTGAAGATAATGTATAAAAAATGTTCACTCATCAATGATGAAGTCAAAATTCGCAAAAAATTATAAATCCTTCATCATTCTCTTTTTTTTTTGCAACGATATAACTCTGAAAATGTTTGTTTTGAGTCGTAGTATTTGTGAGAAAATTGGTGAAAAGATCCTGAGCATCGGCTTTTTTGGACTTCAGTTTTAACTTGCATGAAATTACCCCGAAAATATACCCCGAGATGGTTGCGGTTCACACGGCCAAGAAGTAAAATACATAGGTAAACCCGTGACCTTACTGGATCTCGCCCCCACCACGAGAGTTTTCACACCTGTAACCAGACCTTGGTCTAATGTCATGGCAATACGCGTGCGCAAAAACGGCAATTATTGCACTAAATTCAAAGATCGCAATAATTTAGGAACCTGAAGAGACCAGTGGTTTAAGTTCAGCATGCGAGATCACTTACGTTCTGTGACCCTCGAGCGGAAATAGCGGCCAATACACAGTAATCCGAGGCTACTTCTGCATGGTGTTATAGCCAGCTCAAGGTAGACTGAAACAAGATTCACCTTGCATCAATTTGTGCCAGTGCACTTACCAGCAAAACATATTATTTATTCAAATTTAAGGCAAGTACAGCTTTTGTATTTGAAGAAGTAAAAAAAAAAAAATACTCGTCATAAGTTGCAATATGTTATACTCTTTTATTGTCGATATGTAAATTCCTATAATGCTGTTTCCTACAGTAATATATTTGCGACATAAATTTTGACTATAACGCGTTATACATATATGGGAAGTTTTACATCAACATAGTCTTGGATCTGTTTAAAATTTTTTGTGTGATTGTACCATCAAAATGAGCGGACATCTATTTTATGATTTCCACATACTTCCACGGCGCCCAAAGATATAAATTACTTAATTATTCAATTTTTCTAAAAGATGACATTTTCGAATTCCATTATCTCAAAAATCCGTAGTCTTGGCACGAAATGGTTCCACAAAAGTACAAAGTTTGGGGGAGGAAAAAATAGCTCATCAAGACAGAATGAGCAGTCCCACTTCAATAAATGGTAAAAGATATCGATATTTATTCAGGTTTGTTTCGTTATTCTTTTCTTTTTATTGCGGGCAAGCTTTGAAATCAAAAAACTGGAATATTATAAGTTTTTTTCATCACGGGCCTAATCCTCGACTCCAATAAAAGTTACTTTCTGAATAGTGAGAGTTTTGGTCCGGCGCAGTAGACTTTTACAATCCGGACGGACGAAAACCTGAAAGTTGCTGAATCTTTGTAGGAAAACCATCAGAATGGATAAAATATCATGAGTGTTTTTGCTAGAGACATAATCATCGACTGAAATGACAGTTATGTTACAAAAGAGAAAAGATATAATATATAAGTTTGCGCAGTAGTATTGACCAGTCCAGACGGACAAAAAATGGTCCAATTAGATATGAACGATGTATTCGAATACATCGGAATGGGACCTTCTCATAAGTTTGTTTCGAAGGCTTTTCTATCACATATCGAAATCGAAAGAAGAAAAAAAAATAAAAATTCATGAGGTATTTTGCCAGATATACTTCGTATATGTATATGAGGTGAGTGCCTAATGAAGACCTACATAAGAAGAAAAAACCCTCAACATCATCATTAACTGACGTTGATTATGTTAATTTGCAAACTCAAAAATATTTTTTGGTCATTTTTTTCACTAAGACTTTGTAGTTTTCTTTGACCATTTCGTATCTACCAGCCTTGCGCTAAAATAACGGATTTATAAGACAATTGAGTTTGAGAATGTCGTCGCTGTACGAATACATAATTGGAAAATTAAGAAATTCATATATTTGGCCGCCGTGGAAAAATTTGAAAATCCTGAAATAGGTGTCCGCTTATTTTGATGGTACTTTTGCACAAAAAACATTTCTAACAAATCCAAGGATTCGAACGTTTCAGAATGACTTGATTGACGTGACCTCCCCCCCGCCCAATACAATTACATGTACTTCGCTGTCGATTTTCTGCATTACGATATTAAAGTATCATCACACACTGGGTGTTATTATTTATTCATACCTGACCTGATCGAGGTTACGTGATATGATAATTATCAACTATAACATGCTTTCTACGAAGAGAGATAAGATAAAATTTATATTTTTCAATTTCGAATGAATATTAACTTCTCGTACGATTATTGGTAGTAAATTTTTTTTTTCTTTCGTTCTTCCATTTATCGTAGCTTCTGATGTTGAAGCTTGCAAACGTTCAACACTCAATCCTGTGAAAGGCATAGAGTAACATTTTAAACATCTGGTATGATTTGCTAAATTAAGATTTATGCGAGAAAAAAAGCAATATTGGTACGTTTTCGATACAAATATATTTGAAATGCAAAGTTCTTTTCGGAAATTGACTTTCAGATCTCGGCGCATACTATGGGGGGTGAAAGTTTTAGAGAAACCAATGCTTATGTCCATAAAGCTTTAAATGTTGGTCTTTAATGAACTTGTGAGACCATTGAAGACTTGTATCACTTTTCTTTAGAAAGGTGTAGATATGGCCGTGCTAACGCCGTACTGGGTCCTGGATGGAGTCCTGATTTTGGTATCCTTGATCCTCGCGGCCTACTTTTATATGACACGAAACTTCAACTACTGGATGAAGAAAGGAGTTGTTGAAATACAGCCAACACCGTTCGTCGGAAATTTTGCGGACTGCATGCTGTTTCGAACGTCAGCTGGCGAATTCCTTAAAGATCTGTACGACAAGGGCAAAGGCTTGAAATATATTGGCTTCTACATATTTGACAAGCCTCTCTTTCTACTGCGGGACCCCATATCCATTAAAAATGTTTTGGTCAGAGATTTCAATTGCTTTGAGGACCGACATGTCGCTGCGAGTGAAAACGATGTCCTGGGAACCGCTAATTTGTTCACGATCAAGCGTCCGTACTGGAGGAACCTCAGAAAGAAATTGACGCCGGTATTCAGTTTGGGAAAGATAAAGAAGATGTTTCATTTGATAACTGCCGTCACTGAGGATTTGGGCACTCATCTCGAGGCCCTCGAATTGCATGGTGAGTGCAAGAAGCTGGTCGGTTTTTCACAGCTATAATTGTAACGGTTAATTTATTCCTCAACTTAGGTGACGGTCGGGTGATCGAACTGAAAGAAACTTGCGCAAAATACACCACCGACGTGATCGCCTCCTGTGCATTCGGCCTGAAAGTCAATTCTTTAAACCATCCAGACGCAGAGTTCAGAAATTACGCCAGGAAGATGTTCACCTTCACTTACAGACGCGCGATCGAGTTCGTGGCTTTCTTCTTTGTTCCGGGTCTGGTGAAACCGATGAGCTTCAAGTTTTTCGAAAATAGTTTCTCGAAATTTCTGCGAAAGCATGTATGGGCTGCCATAAATGCGCGCGTGCAAACTGGCGACCACAGGAACGACCTTATCGATACGCTCATCGAACTGAACAGAACTCAGGCTCGGTCTGATGTTGATGATCCTGAAGCATTCAGTGAGTTTATTGTCTAGTTTCCCAACGATGCTATGAAGGCTGCAAACTTCAGATTCAAAATCTTATTTATGATGGATAATCTTTCTTCACATTCCCAAGACAGCCTTGATTATTTAGTGACGCTAAAGCTGTGGTTTATGCTTCTAGAATTTGATGGAGACAACCTGGTGGCGCAAGCAGCAATTTTTATGACAGCAGGATTTGAGACCTCGTCGACGCTGATGGCTTTTTCGATGTACGAATTGGCATTGCAGCCAGATCTTCAGACGCGGCTTCGAGACGAGATCACATCAGCTCTCGAAGAAACCGGGGGAAATCTTACCTTCGAAATCGTGCGTATATTAGATCGACCACTTCTTACTGCATCGATTCGTAGCTTCTGCGTGAGAACTTATTGAACAATTGCAAAAGTACAGGTGATGAATCTCCCATACCTTGATATGGTCACTTCAGAGACACTCCGGAAATATCCATCCCTACCGTTCTTGGACAGAGTCGCGGTCCGCGACTACCAAATACCTGGAAGTGATGTTGTCATCGAGAAAGGTACGCCGATCTATATCCCGTTGTTAGGATTACACTACGACCCCGAATATTTCCCTGACCCCCAAAAGTATGACCCGGAGCGATTTAGCAAAGAGAACAAGCAGAAGATACCGTCCTGCGTTTATATGCCCTTCGGGGATGGTCCACACAACTGTATCGGTAAGGGACCATTTCTTTTCTTCTTCTTTGGTTTATAAGATGCGATTCATAGCAATAAGTTCATTGTTTATCACTCTTCGTTTTTTTAAGGCCTTCGTTTCGGATTACTGCAATCAAAGTTGGGCCTGATAAAGATTCTCTCTCGGTACGAGGTGACGCCGTGTAATAAAACTCCGATTCCAATGCGCCTTGATCCAAAAGCTTTGATCCTAGCACCGGACGGTGGTCTGTATTTGAACATGCAGAAGATCACAACAGCAGCCGAATAGCTAACAGCGAATAAAGACCCCAACCGAAAAGCCATAGTATCATCCTGCAGGGACACTGCAGCATGGGACCGGAACATGGTCGGGACCTGTTATACAGCCATAAAATATCCATAGTGAATAAATACGCAAATAATCAATCCACTGCGTTTACTACCCACGTTTACAATCTGTTTGAGGACTTGCTAATTAAAATAAATTAATGAAATATCGCGACTTACCAGGAATACGCTCGATTTGGAACAGATACTGTTACATGTGTAACAGAGCATTACTGTTAACTGATACAACAATCGCAACAATTTTATTATTTTTAATGTCAATTACTGTTACGTGGTAAT
Source organism: Macrophya alboannulata (assembly GCA_949628255.1). Lineage (NCBI taxonomy): Eukaryota > Metazoa > Arthropoda > Insecta > Hymenoptera > Tenthredinidae > Macrophya > Macrophya alboannulata. The sequence goes on from OX451208.1 coordinate 797,432, forward strand.
CACCAGGCTGCGTAATTTATTCAAGGTAGAAGTCAGCACGTAGCTCGGTGGTTTTTATCGAAAGTGAACACATCTTTCGACAAATATGACTCGCAACGATACAGATCCATATTTTTTACCCCAGATATCGTCAAGCTGTTTGGTTGGATGTTTTCCGAAAATTTCTTACACAGAATAGTATAAAAATGGAATGAGACGGATTTAGATGACTGATTGAAGAGTCCATCAGTATCCATTTCACTGCAATCTTGATTTTGTCCGGATCTGTAGGATCTTATCCGCAGACTATCGATTTATATAAATTTTTTTTAAAGAAGGTTCACGCGACTGCATGTAGGTGAAAAACGACGCCAATATCCTTACTTTTTTCTATCTTTTCGCTACGAAACACCTCTCTCTCTCTCATGATTTCGTGACTCTCGTGATTTCCATGAGAAAAATTTTCCACTGTGGTTTGCTGGTTATCAAATTTCCTTAGTTCTTTCACAAAAAGTTAAGACTGAATTCTGTATGTTTCGGAAAAACAGTTAGTGTGGAACGATTTCAAGGATTTACATACTGTTCCAGCTTCGAATCTCCGTCAGTTTCGAATTATTATTTGCAGCACAAAGCCGATTATCTCTAATTAGTGTACCTAGTCCAGACAGAGGATAAATGATCTCTCAAATGTTGATTCATATAATTATAGATTTTACAATGTTCATACGCTTCACAGTGGTACATTCATTGTATTCAATATGCGCAGTTCATTTTGCTACTAGATACTTTCGAGAGCTGGGCTACACAGTTTGATGATTATAACCTAGGACTTATTATCGACTCGTCATTTCATATTTGATAAGTATACAGGATCGAAATTGACTGCGATGAACGATTGCATGATGCACGCAATTCTTTGAATAGTAATTTTCGTAACCTCTGGAATCCTCGTTTGTGTCTCCACATCAAGAAAGATAAATTTACGATAAAGGTAAAGAAGCAAACACACTGAACTGGGCAAACACGACGTCAATGAATTCTGCAATAACAAGAAATCGATAAATGTTCCTGCAAATTTACTTCTGGACGAGACTCTTCATCTCTGATTTTTATAAAGGCTAAAGTTCTTCTGGAGACAATCGGAATAGACTCACAAACATGGGTATAATATACTCTGAATAATATTTCTTATAGCTGGTTACCGACTTGTGAAAACAGGTCAGCAGGTCGATTCAGTATCAACCCTGATAAGACAGTGACATGACTTCCGAAGGTGACTGAGGAAAAGCTCCCCCATGTTATTCCGAAGGCATTCCCAGCCTTCGGTGATCTATATTCAAGGCGAAGTGACTGTAGCATGACGAATTATTGCACAATCAAAGCAAATACCTTGCTGTAAAGGTGCTATACCGATAAAACGACGAATTTCACTAAATCCTAAGATTTAGAGCCCTCATTAGGTACAAAACTGCCATTTCCATGAGGCCCAAAACGTTGAAGGTATTCGCAATTAACTACAGCTACAGGCTCCATTGACTAACTCAAGGGCATGACTTGCACCCCCGAATCAAACTAAGCAATTTTTTTACAAAATACTGACGTCAGAGAACAAATTGTCAGTTTTTAAGTCTAGTGCAGTTTGTAACTAGTCTAAGAGCTGATGGTCAGCTTTCACTCCATCAAAATAAAAATCTAGTCGTCAAAGAGGTTCAAATTTGTTTTTTGATAAATGAAGAAGCTTGCAGAAAAGTTTGGATCGTATTCTGCCTTAGCAGCCCAGTATCTGATTTAGGTATGTAGACGCTAAACAGAATAAAAAAAAATTGCCTGACGAAATCTCTCGAGATTGTAACCACGGGTCTAATTTTTCAGACCAGTAATAATTTTCGGGAAATAATTTGACAACCGCCCATTACTGCGTTACAATAACCGCCGATAATGAACCCCCTCGTTACTCTAACGGACATAACAACGATGATGATGCATAAAAACGTCACCCAGAGGCGAATGAAGACACGCGATATAGTTGGAACGAGTTTTTAGTGAATGTTTTACTTGATTGTTGATTTCTTCGAATGAGGGAGAGTTCGATCGTATGTTAAGTTTGCAGAAGGGGAATAACGCGCAGTAAACGTTTATATTATTTCACGGAGTATCAACTCGCAGAAAACACTTCGTCTTTAATTTAGAATCAGTTCGGGCTGAATAACTGCCATTCTCACTGAACCAGCTGAAACAGGACGATTTTACTTATTTTGTATTACGTCGAATACATTTTTGAGGTAAGTGTGTCTAATACTTTATTCACCCTACGTGATCGGTGTTGAAGATGTTGGAGTATCAAGGAATTTGAATGCAAACGTCATTTTTGTCTGGGAAGGTACAGAATGGCTCTACTAACGTCGTGCTGGGTCCTCGATGGAGTCCTTATTTCACTGTTCTCAATCGTCGCGGCGTACTTTTACATGACACGAAACTTCAAGTACTGGATAAGAAAAGGAGTTGTGGAGATACAGCCGACACCGTTCGTCGGAAACTTTGCAGACTGCATGCTGTTTCGGATCTCAGCTGGAGAGTTCGTCAAGGATCTGTACGACAAGGGCAAGGGCTTGAAATACATGGGATTCTACATATTTGACAAGCCTTTCTTTATGCTGCGGGACCCAGTGCTTATAAAAAACGTTCTGGTCAAAGATTTCAATTACTTTTCGGATCGATTTGTCAGTGCGAATAAAGACGATGCCCTAGGGACCGCTAATTTGTTCATGCTCAAGAATCCTCACTGGAAAAATCTGAGAAACAAACTAACGCCGGTATTCAGCTCAGGGAAGATGAAGAAGATGTTCCATTTGATGACAGCCGTCACTGAGGACTTGGACACTCATCTCGAGGCCCTCGAATTGCATGGTGAGTGGGAGTTCATCAGTTTTCTACGGATATTATTGTGGACACATTCTTGACACGGTTCATTTATTTCTAATCTTAGGTGACGGTCGAGTAATCGAGCTGAAAGAAACCTGCGCAAAGTACACAACCGACGTAATCGCCTCCTGTGCATTCGGGCTACAGGTCAATTCTTTGAACAATCCTGACGCAGAGTTCAGGACATACGGTCGCAAGATCTTCACCTTCACCTATAAACGCGGAATCGAGTTTGCAACTTTCTTCTTCGCTCCAGGTCTAGCGAAACCGATGGGCTTCAAGTTTTTCGAGCATAGTTGCTCAGAGTTTCTGCGAAAGAATGTATGGAATGCCATAAATACGCGCATGCAGAGTGGCGACCACAGAAACGATCTTATCGATACTCTCATCGAACTGAAAAAAACCCAGGCTCAGACTGATATTGATGATCCTGAAACGTTCAGTGAGTTTATTATCTAGTCTTAGAATGATGGATAGTCATTCGCACCATGTCTAGTATAGATTAATGATCGTCATCTCTCCTAATGAAAGCTAATAATCAATCTCTGTATCCGCGAGGATTTTCATTATTCAGTGGGGCTGAAGCTTTGTTCTTTAATTTTCAGAATTTGACGGAGACAACCTGGTGGCGCAGGCAGCAGCGTTTTTCACAGCAGGCTTCGAGACCTCGTCAACGCTGATGTCGTTTTCAATGTACGAATTGGCTTTGCAGACGGATCTTCAGACACGACTTCGAGATGAGATCACATCAGCCCTCGAGGAAAGCGGGGGAAATCTTACCTACGAAGTGGTGCGTATATTTCATCAATCAATCCCAAATTGTTTAATTCGCTATTTGCTCATGAGCTATTCTATTGGAAAATGCGAAAACAGGTGATAAATCTCCCGTACCTCGACATGGTCGTCTCAGAGACGCTTCGAAAGTACCCATCTTTACCGTTCTTGGACAGAATCGCAGTCCGCGACTATCGAATACCCGAGACTGACCTCGTGATTGAAAAAGGTACGCCTGTCTACATTCCCATGTTCGGGCTGCACTACGACCCCGAATATTTCCCTGAGCCCCAAAAGTATGACCCGGAGCGATTCAGCAAAGAGAACAAGCAGAAAATACCCTCCTGCGTCTATATGCCCTTCGGGGAAGGTCCGCATAATTGCATTGGTAAGAAACCGTTCCTGTTATTTCCTGCAAAATGCGTTTCATTGTAGTAAATTTGTTGTAAATCACTCTTCGTTTTTTGAAGGCCTCCGTTTCGGATTGCTGCAAGCAAAGTTGGGCCTGATAAAGATTCTATCCAAGTACGAAGTGATGCCGTGTGACAAAACTCTGATACCAATGCGCCTAGATCCGAAAGCTTTGATTCTAGCGCCAGAAGGCGGTCTGTATTTGAACATGCAGAAGATTACAACAGCAGCCGGATAAGCAACGGCAAAGCCACAATGGACCCAATAAACCATAGTCTGATTCTGCAGACGTACTGCAGTGTAGCTCAGGAACATGGAATGCAAACGACGAGAAAAGACGTCAATAAATGCCACCAGGTCACACATATCACTCACACATACAATGTTCTCATGTACTTGTCAATTGGATTGAATAAAAAACGTTGCAAGAAACATCCTATGATAGATCACCATCACTAATAGTCTTGTGCAACATGGTTGCCTCACTGTGCTATGACTCGTCAGAAATACTCGTGTCCTGGTACAGTGTAACATATTTAATTAGCATTATACTGTCAACAACACTGTTTACAGCAGATACCTGTACGAAAGATCAGATCGGCAATAACTCCATGACTTTTAATGTGGTTGAACAAACAATATGATCAATCGTACGTTATGATAGTTTTGATCTCTAACCCTCTGCAATTCTATCTGCTTCATTGCTGTTATCACCAACCACTTCTGATGAAAAGTTATCAGAATAAAACAGAGAGGCAAGTATTGAAGAAATGAAATCAAGTTACCAAGTCTTCAGTTTTATTTCTGAGAAGCTATAATTTTTTTATAATTTACTTGGCGCGAGACTCTACCGAGTCTCGTGATTCTAAATACCATTTGGATGAAACACCGTTAACCATCGCGTTTTAGGATCATTGGATATCTATTCTGTAGTGCAGGAATCGCAAATATAGTTCAAGGATCACTGTCAGATTTAGAGGTGTGAAGACTAAGGCAACAAAAGAGTGGAGGCCCCTAGTTATTTTTCAAATGGGTTAAACAATTTTTTTCTTTCAAGTGTTCCAATAATTCATTGCAGAAAATCGTAATTTTTGAAGAAAACTTATACATGAAGAAGAAAATAAGCACGAATAATTCGATTGACAAGTCCTTTCCTCCTTTACGATTCGATTGTTAAAAATCCATGTCAATCTATAGCAGAATAAATAGTTTGCATGTGGTAAATAACATGCAAATCGTATATAATTATAACATTGAAAATATGTAAGAATATACGGAACCACAAAAATCGATTCAGTCAATTCACATAAAAAAAAAAAAGAACTGGAACAACAGCTTTGTAATCGAATTTAGCTGTCGTCACTGGTTTTGTTTGTCAGTCAATCGCTTGGAGTCTCGGAGATGTCCCTGGAACCAGCTAATTTCAATAAGATGTATAAATAGTTTTCCATTTTTCGATGAGGATAAATTCCTTTCTTTAGTGCGTAATAGGATGATGCTTTACTTTGTAATTGTTTCCCGCATACACTTGATTAGTTTATGGGATCGAAGATTAATATTAACCATTAATTCTGCAACAAAAAACGAAACGCGCTTTGGAATGTTGAAAAGTGACTCATGAAAGTGTGAGAATTGCTCTTTCGTTGTCAGAACTTAGATGTTTTATTTTTCTTTATTTCTCTTTCAAATATAATTTTGCATAGTATTCGATATTCGTTGGAAAATTTTACCTAGAAATTTCTATTATGGGGGCTTCTTTTTTCTAGAGACCCCGGGGCTATGGCCCCGGTTGCCCTCTACTACATTCGGCGCTGTAAAGGATATATCATTCTCATCAGCTCCACGAAATTTCGAAAAAAAAAGTTCTGAACGAATGTTTAGAAAAATTCTGACTCGATTCGGAATCAAAAAAATTTTCATGAATAATTTGAACCATTTTCCGCACTCTCTTTGTGTAACGTCAGAAAACTGAAGCAAGTCGTTTTTGAGAAAGTTAAGACGGTCCCCGTATTGCCCCCATCTTCCTCATATCTATTGATAGATAAGACTGTCGACAATGAAAACCGAGAACCAAGCCGTGGAATGAACAGCAAGTTCAACTCATTCTTCAATGTTTGTTGAAAACTGTGTTACTCTGCAGTAATCAGTACTTTTGAAGTATTGCAGGTACAAAAGAAACAAATCTGCATGAGCATTGTATTTTGAACCTATATAACCTCTGGGTCCAAATTCACTATTGTGGAAATTTGCGAGTTATTATTTTGCAATAATTGTTGGACAACAGTTCATTACCAGCAGTTCTCGAAACTGGATAATCAACCTCTCGTGTCTACAACAATAATAACAGGTATGCCAAACGTCACAAGAGCAGGAAAAAAACACGCGATGATATTCAAATAAGTTGCTGATGATAAATATCATGTGATTCTTAAATCCGAATGGCGGAATGCAATAATACGCACGTAGCTGAAAGGAGGGGGAATGAGCATAAAATAGGGAAACGGAGGTATTATCTAACGCCACTCGATCTCCCAGAAAACATTTCGACTGCAGTTTCGAATCATTTAACGTTGCTGAGATCTAAATTGTGATCCGTTTCTTCTCTGGGTTACGTGGAATACATTCTTGAGGTAATTCTGCGTGCAAGTATATTTCATTTACATCACTTTTATCATTCCATCAACGGAGTATATCTGTGCATAGAAAGAAAAAAAAAAAGAATATCTGAGCCAAGAAATTTATCATTTCGAATTTGAAAATTTATTATCTTGAATCAATCTTTTGGAGCCGAAGGAATTTATTTTTTTGAATCAAGAAATCAATCCCCTGAAGTCAAAAAATTTGTTTTTCTGCACCAAAAAATTTATTTTTGTGGACCAAAATATTTATTTTCCTGAACCGTGAAACTTATTACTACAAAATACTTGATAATCCTATAATAAGCTATTTTCAACTCCAGTTGAATAAAACAAATAAAATTAAGTAAGAAATCACGTCTTCTTCTAGGTACAGAATGGCTCTGCTAACGTCGTACTGGGGCCTCGATGGGATCCTCATTTTCGTGTCGTTAATCTCCGCGGCTTACCTTTACATGACGCGAAACTTCAAGTACTGGATGAAGAAAGGAGTTATGGAGATACAACCGACGCCGTTCATCGGAAATTTCGGTGACTGCATGCTGTTTCGGATTTCAGCTGGCGAGTTCTTCAAGGATCTGTACGACAAGGGCAGGGGCTTGAAATACATGGGATTCTATGTATTCGACAAGCCCTTCTTGATGCTGCGGGATCCAGACATCATAAAAAATGTTCTGATCAAAGACTTCAATTATTTCGTGGACCGATATGTCGCTGCGAGTGAAGATGATGCCCTAGGGACTGCTAATTTGTTCATACTCAAGAGTCCTCACTGGAAAAACCTGAGAAACAAACTAACGCCGATATTCAGTTCAGGGAAGATGAAGAAAATGTTCCATTTGATGACAGCCATCACTGAGGATTTGGACACTCATCTCGAGGCCCTCAACTTGGATGGTGAGTGGGATCTTATCAATCTTCGAAAGATATCTTTATGGAAACATTCCTAAGGCTGTTAATTTATTTCCTTCATAGGTAACGGTCGGGTGATCGAAGTGAAAGAGACCTGCGCAAAGTACACAACCGACGTGATCGCCTCCTGTGCATATGGCCTGAACGTCAATTCTTTGAACAATCCAAACGCAGAGTTCAGAAATTGCGGCAGGAAGATCTTCACCTTCACTTTGCGACGCAGCATAGAGCTCTCAACATTCTTTTTTGCTCCGGGTCTAGTAAAACCGTTCGGCTTCAAGTTGTTCGAGAACAGTTGCTCGGAATTCTTGCGGAAAGCTGTATGGAGTACCATAAACGCTCGCGTGCAGAGTGGTGACCACAGGAATGACCTCATCGACACTCTCATCGAATTGAGAAAAACTCAGTCTGAGGCTGATATTAACGATCCTCAAGGATTCAGTGAGTTCATTGCTCCACCTTAATGTAATAGATAACTATTTTAAGTCACATCGAATCCAGGATAGGTTTCGGTAATTTAGCGAAGCTGAAGCTTTGGTCTTTTACTTCCAGAATTCGATGGAGACAACCTAGTGGCACAAGCAGCAGTCTTCTTCACAGCAGGATTCGAGACATCGTCAACGACGATGTCTTTCTCACTGTACGAATTGGCTTTACAGCCAGATCTCCAGGCGCGACTTCGGACCGAGATCACTTCAGCTCTCGAGAAAAGCGCGGGAAACCTCACCTACGAAACGGTGCGTATGGTTCATCAGTCAATTGTCTTTTCATTGAATGGCAGCTTGATGATTAAAACTCATGCAACGATTGGAAAAAACAGGTAATGACTCTTCCGTACCTCGATATGGTAGTCGCGGAGACGCTCCGAAAGTATCCACCACTACCGTTTTTGGACAGAGTCGCAGCCAGCGACTACCAAGTGCCCGGGAGCGACCTTGTTATAGAAAAAGGTACGCCTGTCTACATTCCCATGTTCGGGCTGCATTACGATCCCGAATATTTCCCTGAGCCCCAAAAGTATGACCCGGATCGATTCAGCGAAGAGAATAAGCAGAAAAGACCGTCCTGCGTCTATATGCCCTTTGGAGAAGGTCCGCACAACTGTATCGGTAAGGGACCAATTCTGTTGTTTCCTTAAATGGTGTAATAGATGCGATTCATAGCAATAAATCCATTTTTTATCATTCGTCTTCTTTCTTCAAGGCCTTCGTTTCGGATTGCTGCAGGCAAAGTTGGGCCTGATAAAGATTCTCTCCAAGTACGAGGTGACGCCATGCGGTGAAACTCTGATCCCAATGCGCCTTGATTCGAAAGCTTTGATTCTAGCATCAGAAGGTGGTCTGTATTTGAACATGCGTAAGATCACAACGTCAGCTGGATAAGAAATGGCAAATAAAAACCGTATCCAGTATGCCATAGTCTGAACCCATGGGAGGACTGTGGTACACGGTGCTTGATCACCATCAGGAGTTTTCACATAGTCATTAGATGCCAAATTGATAGAGAAAAGACAGGAATAGAAAATAATCTATGAAATATAATATGACGGAATCGGAAAAGTAGACTTAGGAAATTACCAACATAAGAAAACCTCAAAATGACGTGAACGATGACACAAAACTCTAAATTTATTTATATATCAAAACGGGCAAAGTACCTTATAGTCGGGAGAATCACTTGGAAAAGACTCTCGTTGTCTCACTCCTCATAATTTCACCTCCAACATTCGCACCACTTTTCGGAAGGTACTTTTTTCCGCATTGCTTGCACCTTGATATTTTTTGAGCTGACCCATCAAATTGTTTCTCAAAGGGATCTGTCGGGTCCAGATCAATCCAATCAATCCGTTGAAATTTGAGTTTAAAGTGTTCCTCGAATGATGATCTCAAAAGTAGTGAATCATTTAATCAATAAGTAAGCCAGCTAAGAACGAAAAAAAAAAAACTGAAGATAACCGTGAGAAAGTAGTTCTGAAAGAATTCCAGAGAATTTCTGGTGAACAACAATTCGAAGGAGAAGCAAAAGTCACTCGACAATAATAATTATAGTTCTGTATTCTAGATTCGAGTCGTAGACTGAAATAATAAGTATACCTATATGTACTTAGAATTTAATCCAGGACAGGATTAGCCGTACACTGAACGACTTCCGTGTACGTTTGCTGCCAAGTATACGCGCTGCTCCTGCAGCAATTACAGTAATTGCGTTCTTTGGGCGTTTCTATAAAGTCGAACTCAATTGTTCGAGAAAAAAAAAAAATTTGATACATTATATCAACAGTTATGCAAAATAATTAGTCGCATGAAGATAATCGCATGACTTTTGACTTCGTTCGTGAATATAAATATGTATATTATATATATTGCAGTCGAATCAACTTGATTATCGCTGCAGGCTTGAGGTTTATTGATTTCAGTTTAATTGGGGTGATGAAAATAAATCGAAGATAATTCTTCGATTTACAAAAACAAACAAAAGTCCAAAATTCAATAATTATATATAGATATGTTGTATATGACACTGATATATGTACATTTTCAACATATTTATTCAAATATTCGTAGCACTATCTATACAATTGATACAATGACTTTATATTTATTTATTTATTCATTTATCTACTTCTGGTTTTTTGTTTCTTCCTTTTTTATAGTTTTTTCTTTTGTTTTTTTGATAATTAATGCTCCGAAGGTACTATATATATATAGGTATATATATATATATATGTATATAGGACGAAGAATTTCACGCGGAATTAAACTACGTATATAGGTATAATAGTTTTGGGACGTACGGGAATAATACTTAATATATTCGCTTATTACAGGTATGTATATATACATATATAGCTTATAGGTATATATTTTTTTTATATATATATACGTACATACATACATACATCCTTTTATACTTTATTAGCTTATTTTCATTTATATAAAAACTGATAATAATATAATATTATGATTTTACATATACATGCATATCTATATACATATATATGTATACATATAAATAAATATGTATACTTATATATATACTATTACATATATATTTTAGATTTAAATTTAAACGACTGCTATATATACCACGTGGGAGTTGCAGTTTCATTATTTATGCATCGACGTACATGCGTGGCTAACTGTTTGCTATGCATATACATATATGAATCAATCATACTTCGAAATTTATTCCCTCATATATATGTATATAATATATAATAATATATAATTATTCATGACATATTTTGGAAACAAAACGAAACGGAATGATAAACATTTAAATCAATCAAACATACTCTAACTATAACTATAATTCTTTCATACCTCGTTTTTTGAATATATATTTATACGATTAAGCGATTATACTAACCCTTTCTCCAGAGAGAGAGAGAGAGCTGCAGCGTGAATATTTGGCTTTAATGAATACGGAATTTCTAGTCTCGTGGATGATATTTGCTAACGAGAATTATCTATCAGTCACATAATATATGTATATACATATAACCGAATTTCAATCAACATTTTGATAAAGAATTTAGAACCAGTATATATGTATGTATACCCAGGTATGGGTAGTTATTTTGAAAAAATTTCTACCCTCACGTTGCTTAGTCTTGTTAAATATATATTCCGAGGAGACGCTCAGGGCTGACCAAAGTTTCAGACCACAGATAAGAAACTTTATTTTATTAGAGACCAAGATTAATTGGAACTTAGATAGGTAAGTCGAAAAATGTGAATTCACGTATTAGTGTTACTTCTCAAAATGGAAAATATTAACGTTTTTGAATGATGCAGGCGTCAAAATGTCGGTAAGAGTTGAAAGTTTCGAAAATTTTCAGAGTAGATAATAAAAAACGTAGGATAAAGTCGCGAGGTGGAGAGTAAATCGAGCTACGGCAGCCATGATGGAATTTTCTGGGTAATCCCTATAGGTACTGTAGGACTATAGTAATTCAAGTTTTAATAACACATTCATACCGGCAACTCGGTTTTGTCCATAACTATGATAATACCTGGAGAATTAAAAAAATAGTTTAAATCCAATATTTCGAATCTGCAGTATAGATATATATTGAAATCAGTACAATGGATTAAAAGAGTACAAATAGTTGAAGAAACAGGCTCTACAACTGAGATATTTACCAATAATTAATACAGTAATTATTATTTTGATTCCAAGGGTGTAAAATCTGACTGCCCTATACCTTTGGTTTATTTTATCTTAGAATCAAAAGTATCTACTAAATATTCGATATAGATATGATCTGTTGTTAAGTGGGATATATGGTCAGCAATGAGTGTTTGATAAATTTTTCCTATTCCTTACGTATCTAATGTCCATATATATATAATTATGTATATTCATATATTTCTACATTTAATATATAATAATTAATGTCGATCATTGCTCGCCTGCGAGCATAGCAATTCTTCTTATTTTGTTAATTTTTTCTTTTATCTAATCATTTTCATTTTCATTTTTTTTTTGTTTTTTTTCTTTGTCTTGCATCAGAGTTATTTATTTTATTTATTTTAATAATCACGTATATATACATATACATATAATTAATCGTTATGATTATGCCGTATTCTTATGTACCTGCTACAATTATTATAATTCTAACGTTAAACGTAGATGGAAGTCTTATGTTAATATAGGTATATAGTATATATGTGTATATAGGTATATGAAATAGCAGTATATGCGTAGGTATACAGAGTATTTGATTAAATTTCTTTTATCAATATATTAGGTATATACCTATATGGTATGTGTAGATTCATATCGGGGAAAGTATAGGTATATATGTAAAATGGTATATAAGGTTATGACATACCTATATTACGAATTTTGATATATAAGTAATTGACTGATACATGGAATATTCAATTTTTTTTTTTCTTTATGAATAAATAATCAGTATACTGTACACAGATTTCAATAATTATATGATTGTTACGTTACATATACATATATAGTTTAGCCCACGATGCGGGAACACGTTTAGGCCAATTTGAGAAATGAGAAAACGAAAAAGTTTTAAGAAAAAAAAAATTAAAATAAAAAAACCACATTTAAGGGGACAGTTTATGAGGAAAATATAAATAAATAATGACAAAGATCAGGCACAGATAGTGTTTAATAATATGTATGTACTCGGTTATAAATTGTATTTCGTATTTTTTGTATATTTTTATTTATTTTTTTTCATTTTTAATAATTGTAACTCCTAATTTGGCCGATTTTAGATCCGTTTTTTGACTTTATAGATATATGTATATATAGATCACATGGATGCAGCGTTGTGGAAGAAGAAAAAAAAAAAAAAAGAAAAGAAAACTTTCTATAATTTGTTCATTTATTTAATTTTACTTCATTCTCTTTCTTCATTTCGCGTTTATTTAGGTCCATTTACGAAGTTGGATACGTACTCAGTACTCGAATATATACATATTTATGTATATACGTGTCTTGTTTAGAATTTTGGTATACGAAGCATATTCGCTCTATCAACTCAGCCACCAGAGATTTTCGATGTCTCCAAAAATTCTGAAATAATTTGAGTGTATCACTCGACGTGAGAAAAAATTTTCTGAATTATTTCAGATTTTTCGGTATTGCTGGAATTCAAATACACTCTCCTCTCAAGCTCAGCGAGAATGATAATACATTGTGTGACAAGTGCGTAAAGCATGTGATTTCCGACGTATCTGAATTTTGTCGCCCGAGCGAAGCGATGCTGTGGTACACTCAAATTATTTCAGAATTTTCGGAGACATCGGAAATCTCTGGTGGCTGAGTTGACAGAGAATGCTTCATACGTATAATTATCATAAGATTTTCAAACTTATCATTCTTATCTGCGATTAAGTATAATTAGGAAAAGAAAAAGGAAATTATATATATATACCTATATAATATATATAGGTATATACGCATATACAGGTACCTAATGTACATACATACATACATCATATATTATTTTTTTCAATTCTTTATTGATTCTTTCTTATTTTGTCAATAGGTATATCGTGAATCAATTAATTATATTTACGTACATATACGTATACGTATTAGCGCTTACATAAAGTCTTTCGTCAATTTGATTTAGCTATATTTATTTCAGATTAAAATTCTAATTATTTATTTATTTACTCTTCTCGTTTCGTTTCTTCTTGTTGTCTTTTTTTTTTTTTTTTTTCGATTATAGTAATTATAAGATTCAATTTCTGAAAACCGATATACATATCATTAATGTATATATATATTTAGGTATACCATATGTATATACATATATATGTATATCTATTATAGTACCTATATAATTATATAAAATAATATCGAATTACTGAAAATTACTAAATATATTATAGGTATGTAATGATAAAAAAAAAAATAAAAAAAAAATTGACTATACATATATAAATATTATACGACTTGATTATTGTTGGATGATTCGTCCAACGATAAAAAAAATTTCAACAAGGATCATTCTAAATAAATGCGAAAAAAATCGATCAATAATAATAATTATAATAATAATAATCATATCAATAATAATAATATTGATAATAATAATAATAATGATAAAAATGCCCAAATAAAATTGGGTGAAAATAACGTAAGACTAGAGTTCAACAATACATGCGTTTTGATCGCTGTAAAGACACACCGATATAATAGAGTATAAAAATATAAACATCAAAAGACAAAAGCACAGTATATATATTATGTAATAATAAGTATGTAGATATTGTTATAGATATATATTATACGGAGTAGCGGATGTCCTAAAAAATGAAAGTCAAAATCAGACAGAAAAAAAAGAAAAAAAAAAAAAAAAAAAAATAGCTTTAATATGATAAAATAGTGACTATTTTTTCTTCACTCTTTTCAATTTTTTTTTTATCAAATCAAAAATCTGTAGCCAGTTAAAAAAAGGTTTGCTACTGTATTGTATAGGTGTATAAGGTATAGCTGTATAGGTGTGACCTTTGTTAGTAAATCGTAAATATTTTCGAGCAAATATTATATGTATATAGAATTATTTTGATCACATAATTATAATAATGTATAATGACTTATTTTTTTATCATATTCTTCAACATATATATATATAAAAAGAATTACAGATTTTTGAAAATTATTTAATTTCAACGTTTTTTTGTTGTTGTTTTTTTTTTTTTCAATTTTTGATTTCTTTGATACGATCATTCTATATGGCAGCTCTGCTATATGTAAAACGGTTACGTATGGATTACATGTACGTATTCATCAGAATATACGGGAGAGGCTCAGTTTTTGCCTTTATAGTTTTGTTCGTTTCAATCAAACCGTTTTCTTTCATTTTTTGAACAACTTTGAAGAACTCATTATGCAAAAGTTATTGTTTCATAAACTCTGATCATTCTTGAGATTTATACTATAAAGTATTCCTCAAAATTTGAACATTCTTACGATTATTATCGAGAAATTTTCCAAAAAATTTTCAGATATTTTCATAGCTGTACTAAGATTTAGATAAAAGAAAAAACAAAAGAGTAAAAAGTAAAAAGTTTTCTAGATTTTTCAGAGTCCAATTGTCCGAAAATTATATTCACAATTTTGATTTTGATTTTTTTTTTCTTTGTTTTTGGGAAATTATTTTCACCGTCAGGAATCTGCAGTTACATTGACGAAACCATCAATCTCGACTAAGGTGAATTATTTCTTCCCAAAAATCAAAAAAAAAAAAAATTGTGTTTTTATATTTTTATTTTCTAGAATTTTGAATAAAATTTGCTAAAAAAACGTTTGAAAAAATTTTTCCCGTAAAATATTCAACAATAATCAAAAAATGTTTCAATTTTGATAATCATTTCGAAATAGTTTCAGAGTATGTAACCGGAGTTTGTATGGAACAAAAATTTTCAATGCCTAATATAAGCCCGAAAACGAAAGATAGAAATGAGGGGACTGTGCTTTAAAGTTTTTCTCGTACGGTTATTATAATTATAGATTCATAGATATTGAAACTCGAAAATCTTCGGCAAAGGATATTTTTACTTTTTTTTTTTTTTTTCGAAATACCGATCCGCAAATCGCAGTTGAGAATGTTATACACATAATATATTTTCTGTGCATAGAGATATACATTATACAGGTACCTATTTACGATGTGTACATTGCATATAATATAATATAATATAATATAACATAATATAATATATATAATATATATTATATATATTTATTATATACATAATATATATATATATATAAATATATAATATGTATATATATAACGAACAACATTAATATGATTATTAATTTATAGTCTACGCGTTAATCAATTGGACAATAAATAAAATAATCTATATTATATCGATAATTTTCTTTTGTTTTTTAATTTTTCAATTTATTAATTTATATATTCAATCATTAATTAATTTATTTATTTATCTATTTCCTTCTGTCACGTCGGAAACTCGCGAAATAAAAGAAAAAAAAAAAAAACAACTCGACGACGCGCCAAATTCGGACAAAGACTAATTTTGGTATATCGAGAGGTCCGAGTTTACATTCAAAATTTTGAGACAGTAATTTTTTTTTTTCTCAGAAGGGTACAAAAATTTCTGGCAAAAAACTTTTTCCAGGCATTAGTTGCATATTACTTTTTGCGAGTATTCGCAAAAAAGTAGATTAATAGAAAAAAAATTTCAAAATTGTAACGGAATTTTTTTTTATCTCAAAGTCAAAATTGGATCGTTAATATTTCAGAATACAAATCTCCGTTGTAATGAATAAAATTTCTCGAATAATCGATTTTTATTCTTCTCCCATGATTTCGAAATCTACGAAATTTTTCGACTCGTTATTAATTATTATTTTTTTTTTTTTTGTCTTATAGGGGAAAAACTTTTGTGTCAAAAAGTTGTGGGCTAATCCGATTGAGAGATTCAATTTTTCTGGACACCCACAAGATCAATCCAAAATCTTCTTATTCTTCGATTCAAAATCAATCCAAAATCTTCTTATTCTTCGATTCAAAAAATTCTGACTTTCGCCCCCCACTACATTTTAAAAGGTAAAAATTAACGAACTGATGTCATGATACAGTAAAACGGAGGATGTCGAGAAATTCTTCGATAGAAACGCTCTTTGGGTTAAAAAAAAAAGAAATACCGGCTTAAAATAATTTTGATTTAAACTCGGAACCACCCTCAGCTCCGTTCCTCGTCTCACTCTAAAACTTCAAAAACGACCCGCTTCAATCGGCCATTAAACTAATTAAATTTCTCTATAGCAATGAAGATTTGTCTATCACTTGAATCCGTCATGATTCGGGAAGTGCGATCGCTGAGGTGAAAATTGTGCATCACTCGCCTGTCTCTTGGGCCTGAAACTTGCTGCTAACGAGGATATCCAACCACCTTGAAGTTGCTGTTGTTGCTGGTGTTGCTGTTGTTGTTGCTGTTGCTGTTCGTTCAAAGGTCCGCTGTTACTCCTCACACTATCGATACTCATCCCGGATCTGAACCTTGAGAATATACCTGCGCTGTACTTTTTCGAAGTACCCGGAGACGAGAAGGCCAGGGTTTTTTTGCACACCTTATCCGCCTCTTTGTGTAGCATGGAATCAAGGCTTCCGGTGTGCTGGAGCTCCTCGGAATCCTTGTCCTTCTGTGATCCGAGAAAAATCGACTCATTCTGTTTCGTGATCTTTGTTATGTCTTCCATACTAGCTGAGCTTCGCCGTATTTCGACCTTCCCAATGTCCTGGTCTAATACGTTCGTGCTTGTGCTTGGATTGAGCACAATTTCTGGCTTAGTTCTCGCGATATTAACGCCCTTGAATTCGGCACTGAAGTTCAAGCCCCGCTGTTCATCCCTCGGGCTTACGTCAAGCTGCGCTTTAACAGTCGCCAATTTTCCCTCAGGGTTTGAAAAGTTCCTTTTGTGTTTAGCCAAGGTCACATCAACGTCGGTTGCTGGGATGGCTTCGAGGGATACCGAGGGTCGTTTTTCCTTATTAAAAACCGTTTTCCATCCCTTGTTTTTACTATCCTGAGATTTTCTCGTCTTGGGTAATGTCGTGGCGCGTTTATCACCGCCGGAAAAACCCTCGGTGTTTAATACTTCGGTGGTATGATCCTTCGCCTCCGTGACCATCCGCGTTTCCTTAGCCTCCTCCAGGACCTTATCTCCCTTCGTGAGGTTGCACCGTTTGCAAACCCCCGCGTTATGCCTCGCCGAACTAGTGCCAGTCACTGAATTGCTCTTGTTCAAGGTCTTCGTAGCGGTTTTCGTAGTTTGTTTAATACTCGGCGATTCCCTCGAGTCAAAGCTTATGCTTAATCTGTCGGTAAATGTCCTGAGTCTCGACAACAACGATTTGTGATTATTCGGTGTGGATTTGTCCCGCTCTTCACCGCATGAACAATTTCCAACACCGTCGTTACCCCGTGTCGACAAAATTTCGCTGTGAATATTTCCATTTCCGTTACCCTCGACGGCGACTTCGTCCCTTTCAAGTTCCTCGAGGATCCTGAAGTCGTCGCCTGACCTCGCGCTCACCGGCGAACTCATATCGCTGCTCAGATTGTCGCCTCTGCTACGACGCATTTCTCTATCGAATTCGCGGTCATGTTCACGCATCGCTTTGGTAAGTTCGTAATGGTGATAATCGAGGGTGCTTTTCTCTCTGCTTCCCTTCCGGCTACCGGGATAACTTTTTCTACCAGCCGTACTGCCCTCGGTTGATATCTTGAACTTTAATGTCTTCTCGCTTACCTCGACTTCCGTGGCTGTTTCAGGGTCCGAACTCTCGGCTGTCTCGACTTCCTCGATGGTCAGATTCTCCGCTGAATCTTCTATCGATCTTGACCTGGACCTTATCGTGCTTGCCGATCTTTTAGAACGAACACTCTGCGCCGATGAAGATTTCACTACGTAAGTTGACAACGACGTTGTGTTCGACTCTCCTAAGTCCACTATACTCTTACGATGTAGACGCTCGTCTTTCGCCGCCTCGTTTAATCGACGGTAATATTCCAGCGCGTCGCGTACTGGGCGGACGATGAATTCCTTGAAATAAAAAAAGTCATACATTGCTTTGAACCATTCCCGGAAAATGTTGATTCACAGTGAACGAAATGAGACAGTCTTCTCACCTGAAGCTCCGGAAGCAGTTCTCCCAAGGCTTCGAAGAGCGGCAGCAACACAAGTCCAATGAAACTGCACTGAGATGATGGCTTCGTGACCTTGTCTCTGTCCATGAATGGCGTGACCGGAAGTCCCTCAAGCTTTTCAGCGTCACTCTGCTTGAAGAATTCCTGCAATAATCTGTCCAGCCAAGGCTCAGCTACATCCATTGGCCGAGCCTCGTTGCTGATGTCGGCTACCTTGATGAGGACCATAGTCAACTGTGGAAGACGAAATGGAGTATTGGGTTAAGAACGTTCGTTGAAGAGTCAGATGTGAGGAGTGGACAGATGAAAGGGAATCCAATTAGGAGGATGGCACGAGTTGACTTCCTCTTTGAAGGGTTTTTTTCTATCTTGAAGAGGATGTCTTCACGATTGCAAATATTGCTAATACATTCGTACATCGATGTATCTTACCAAATTGGTGTGAGTTTTATTAGAGTAGTCGAATTCCGGTGTGGTTTCAGTGAACTGTCCGAGTATCTCATTGTGCCTGGCCATATCGGTGGCAAGTATGCACCGTATAATACCCTCGCGAACCGTCCTGAACGTGGCAGCGTCTAGAGAAGCAAGAATGTTGCATTCCGGTGATTCGAGAACGCGGAAAGCCACCGAACAGTGATGATTCTCGAGGGGAGATATGTCGTTATAACGCAGAGCCAATTCCGTGCGGGCATTTATCTGGTAAATGTTGTTGTAGCCGGGGTGATCAAGATCGTGACAAATGCAGGATACCAAAAGTACGAACACTTCAAGGTCGCCGATTTTTGAGGGTAGATTTGCCGCCCACGCTATCGCGTACATCTGCAACATGATTAATTTGTTCGTGAATGTGAATATGATCAGAAATATCGCATCAAACGTCGGTCTTGAGACTCCTACCATTTGTGCAACGCAGAAGCAATGTCTGAAGTTGTGGAAAGGAACTTCATTGTAATTGTTGTATACTTCGTAGAGAAAATTTCTCAGAGTAGACAAAGGTATGGAAAATCTTTCGAGGAGATCAAGCTCGACGAACATTGCCTGGAGCATGAGAAGAAGTTCCTCGTCTTCCCACTGCCTGGCATCAAATCCGGGAGATCGAAGCCACTGTCGAACACTCGAGGATACCGATACGTCGCTGTAATACAGAATGGAATAATAATAATTAAAACCAGATCTTTCAAAGGTGTGGTGCGGTTTATTTTTCAACGGATCGATTCGCGCTGTAGGATGAAGAGATGGGGAGAAATTTGGTTAATCTCGACGTTTATATATGTATCTGGAATTATTTTATGCACGGTACAGTTTTAGACTTTAACAGACCTTGACGATGTCAGGAAGTGGGGAATACACTTCCTCCCGGCAATTGATGAAATTCAGAAACAGAATTTACGTCATATGCCAAAACTCACGATAACTATATACACATATAACAGATAGCAACGAGGTGCAGGAATTTGAATTTTCTGCAGCTTTGGATCGATCTTTGGCTGCCAGCCTCCGGGTTATATATAGCCCGCGGGATACCGGGAAATACGCTTTGGTATAACAAGGGCGAATCCCTCTCTACGTTTGTTCAATCAGATTTGATTAATGTTCTTATTACAACATTATACTGTGCAGATATCTCTATGCTACCATAAGTCCGGTCGAGTAGGGGCTTTCAGGTCCATCGCTTACGTAAGATTCTAAGCTCTGCTTAGTCGTCAAAGGTTTGCTTTTATTCGACAACAAATAAGCATTCTAAACGAAAATAAAAACGAAGAAAACCGAAGCTTTGAGCTTCCAAACCGTTTTCTCTCTCCTCCCGAAAGCCCGGAGACCATTGTTTGATCAACTTTCGATTAACAACCCGGATAATACAGTCGAATATCGGAATCCTTCGCCATTCAGTCACGTGATTGATAATTCCTCCTCGAATTTGCGCATTGAATTACGTTAACACCGGCCGATAATTCCTCTTTGCGGCTTCAATAGCATTGTCACATGTACCTGACAGCGTTGAGATAATTCAATACAATTCTGCAGCGATCGTCAAAAGATCGAATCCTATCAGCTTGGGCTAATAAAAGCCTCGAAAATCCGGTCAAAGAATATGAAACTGATGAAAAAGTGTTGAGCAAGAAAAAAAAAAAAGGAATGGACTGATTCAATAGAACGACACAATCAACGCTCGGCAGCCACCCTGGAAAAGGTTGCATAGAACCGGTGAGAGCACTCCGAATCGTACCCATACCTAACCATGGTACTGGCAATAACCATTTGTAACGATAAACCAAGCTTTATGAGTAAACTAACGCGGTAGAACGGGCTGCTTAACGCACCGTACAAAGTCCAACGGGCAAACTCGAACGAGCGAACGAAACGTACCGAGAAAATCGCATTGTGCTATGAGCAAAACGAAACTAACGCAACGTTGTTTTGCAGGATTTACATTTAATGTTATATCTGGCTGCGAACACGCCTGCATGGCACGAGAATTTCATCTTTTAACGCCTTTATTATACACGGGTGGGAATTTTACATTTTTGCTAATGGAACGCTCTCCATTTTTGCAGTTTTTGTTTTTGGTTTTTGGGTCAGCTGGAATTTAGCACTGCTATCAGCAGAGCAACCTCATCAAACCTTCGGTAAACCCTGCAGCAATCTATCCAGTTTCCACACGAGTTAAAATTCATCTTCGTCAACTGAGAAGGGGTTAATTTTAATGTTATTCTTAGGCCTGATAAGCAGGGGTTGAGTGAGCTTTCGGGTACGAAAAGCACGACGTATAAGTATGTGTGTACATTTAATCCCAGCTCGCCTTTGGGTCGCGAATCACTCGAACGCTTTAGCTGGAGGTCAAACGACTCCCAAAAAATGAGAAAGAAATATTGAAATTGATTGCAAATTGGCAATTGCAATTGTGAAACATTGAAGTGTACAATAACGAATTTCTTGATCTGTGGATGAATTATTGATCCTGAAACGTCTCACTGTGTCTTCAAACTAATTCATGCAGAACCGAGTGAATACATCTATTCAGATATTATGATTGATTATATTCAATTCGATTTCAATTTTCGAAAAAGAACAAGAGTGTATTTTTCCTGAACTGGAGATGCCAGTTGATTGATTAGAGCGAAGGATTCGCTTCAAACTGCTTTGGTGTCTATAAAATAATAAAAAATTCTACAAATGAGTATTTTCATTGTTTTCTGTCTTCGTTGGTATGAAATTGTACAGGTGAGACTTCTAACAATGAGTAATGGAAATATAATTTTATCTATGAAGACAGAAGACTGAAACGACTTTATTCTTCTTCTGTATAAGAAAGAAAGTAACCTTTCGGAGCAACGTATAGCCATCTCAATATATTATTTTTGACAAATATCTGAAAAGCTCGTTATCGTTTACGAATCTTGGCAAATTCGGTGATCGTTCTTCGTTCCGAGACTTGGTATTGTAGCGATGAACGATATTGTGGTCTACATTTATCGACTGAAACATATATGTATATTACTTCAACGAAGTACGCGGGTTTCTGGATTTCTGTCTATGAAGTATACCTACCTGTATGCCCATTGAAATATAATATATCTGTACAATGAAGTACAGTAAAATACGTAGCGAGTGACAGTTAGGAAATAACTTCACCGTAGCTTGGAAATTGTTCCCTCTATTCGGAATATACTTTGCCCAAGACTTTGCCACTATCTAGAGAAATATAGATGGTATATACTAGTCTCGTTTCTCTATGCGAATTGTTTCCAGTATCCGAAGCCCGGTGGGGCTATTTGAATATTTGTAGAGTTTCTGGTTCCATTTTCAGCAACTTGCTCAGTAATTTTATTGTCATATGTATCATTTCGGTATACCGCAGGTAGAAATTGCCATACTTAAGTTCTTCACGTCGAGAATATAACTCTCGGGCTAGTCGATAGATTTTGGCAAATTTTGGTTTAGAAATGGGCTCAATGATTTGTAAATCTGGAATTGCATTTGCGGAAAATTGGTCCAGCTGGGAGTTTGGCAAAGATAGGGAGATAATTGCGTTTTTGAAAAAAATTTAATATCTCGTCAAGCGTTCGTAGAATTTCGATGAAATTGAAGCGGTTGTTGCTTCTCGGAGCACCAAGCTTTTTCGCCGAATATTAAAAAATTTGTGAATCAAGTGTAGAAGGGGTTGCCGTTTGAAATTTTATTGCTGTATAGCTCGGTAATTGGTGGACCAATTTCATCGAAATTCACTGCAGAATCGCGTTCAACTATGATCAGTATATTTCGTTGCACAATTTTTACTGAGTGATAAACTGCGCCGAGATTCTTAATTATTTGTAAAAATAGTTGTAACCAAAATTGTATACACAGTAAATTCAGAATTCCGATTACATCGGACCTTCCGGGTTCTTACTTTTCCATTCTTCGTCGTTGGCAGAAGATGGTTTGAGGAAATGAAGCTGAAGGGGTAGTGAGCGGAGGCTAGGATCTCACGTGTCAGGGAGAAAAATGAACGATAAAATATCTGCATAAATGTAAAATGAGATTTTCTGTAAAAACGAAACGTATTACCGACCGCGGTAACATATTCACGTTATACAAGTGCAATCTCATAATTTGCGAATTCAGTAACGCGAGAAAAGGATTTCATTGAGAATCACTACAGAATTACGTTTTACCTAAAGGCGATAATGTTTCATTGCACAATTTTCGCCTATAGTGATGACCTGTGCCCATTTTTTTCTATACACGTTCCTCAATTGCTATAGAAAAAATAATTGGGTCTAGAACTTCATCAATTTTCGAAATTGTGCGAATTTTCGAACATATTTCGAAGCCTAACTTTCGACTCAAACCTGACGTGAATCAATTCAGGATTCGGGGTTTCGGTTTTATTCAATTTGCATGGGCATCGCAGTTGGGATGACCTCGCAGATTGGGTTAATTAAATAAGACCACAAGTTCGCACCTATACCCAACGTCCACGTTTCAAGGTGCGAAAGGATTATTCAGGATGACGTATCAGCCGTTAAGCTTAAAAGGCTTACTGCTCTCACTCAGGTAAAATCCTAAAGGGTAAATACCATACTCAAAGCTATGGGTAAGTATCCATAACAATAACATGGGATAATCTCTAATTTTGTGGGATAAGGTCTGGACCCTTTTTTCCGCAATTTATATTCCCGATATATTTCCTAGTCACGTTTTTTTAATAAATTTTGCTGCCATACCTTGCCTACCTTGCTACTTATGTACGTTTTACCAGCGACCACGTACATACATACATACATACATATATATACTATATACCTGTGTACTTAAGTATAACCGCGCACATGCCGCTCCTCGCTCATTTAGCTTGACTTTAATTTACTTTATCGTCGACCCCCAGCGGCCTCGAGAACACATTCAAAACCGCAAGACGTAGGTAAGTTTCAACGCGTTACGCCCGCGCAAGGTGTTATACATTGAAGTTTACAACTCCCTTACGGGGAGAACTTGCAAGAGCTTTTTTCGCACCGTCGTATCGTTGTTCATATGCTTTGAGATAGCTTCTTTCTACGACTCGCAGTGCATTTTTTTCTTATTGTTAGTATCACTATCCTCGTTATCCCGGTGAAATACACAAATTGGCAAAATACTGTTGATGTAGAGGCTGAATTGAGTTGCGAATTTTCAAAGTTCCGAACGGCAAAAATTTCGAATTTAAATATTCTGAACTTTCATGTTTCCGAAAATTCGAAATTGTCTCAAACCAATTCGCAATTTTGATCTTGAACTTTTATTTCTATTCTTTGATGAACAATGGGATGTGTCGTTCCAAGTAAATATCTGTTTCTTCCCTCTGACCTAATTATTCTCTAGGAAAATACCAAAACGAAGACAAAACTCAGTGAATTGTAAGTCTAACCATTCAAGTAACGTAGAAATTAAGACATGATTTTCTTCTAATTTTTTTTTTGGTAATTGGTATTACTCAGCCGGGTTTTGCGATAAAAAATTTTACAGCATGCTATCTTAAAAGAAATTAAATTATCTGCAAAAAATGTCCTCACAGTTGTTTTCATAAAGTCGATAGTTTAGCCGTGACAAGCGTTTAAGGGTATAACTTTCAACGCTCTTAAACCGTTGAATTTGCAGACTTGGTTCTAAGGACATTTTTTGTAGAGAATTTAGGTTTCTATTAAATCGCAATCTGCGAAATTACGTACCATAAAACTCGTCTGAGTAATATAAATTGAAACAAAAATCATGTCTTTACTATATATGCCATTCTAATGAAACAACTTACAATTCGTCTCGGTGCTTTTTAAATTTCGTTTTCAACGCTGTGCTTTCGCGAAGACTTATTTCTTGCATTATTTTTTCGAAATTTCAGTTACGAGGGAAACGAATTGATATTTCCTTAAAACGACACACCCCAATGAATGTACGTAATGTTGGATTTGTTGAATTAACTATAAATACCGCAGTGTCCGTTGAATCAGATTGTTAAAAAGCGGATTTAAACCCGCAACGGCAGTTACATTCTAAATTAGAAATAAAACGAGAAAATATCTAGCGAATAAGCTGGGTAAATTTAGTTTATGGAAAGCCATACGTTCTAGTATCACGTGTTGGCTTAGCCTTGGTGGGTATGAGGCAGGCGAGCAAACCAAATTGAAAGACATATAAAGAGACGTGACGTAGACAAATAAATTAGGGCCAGGTAAGGCGAGCTAGCTGGTATTTGCACAGAAATTGGCGAAGGCTATTTTTTTTTATCCGAGCTATTTCGAAACTTTGGTAAATTGGGTTATTTTACTTGTTATGAACGGGACTTCGGGGAACGGAAACGACGCGGTTTGATATTCCGAAATGTCTCCAGTCACCGGATCTTCATATATAATATATCTGTCCATTAAAAGTTTGCAATTTATGTATGCGAAATACTAATGCGTTGCAAAAACGTTATATGCTGCACCCATAACCGACGATCCTAAGCTTATAAAATTTCCACGGAATTATTATTCTATAAAAAATTTACAACCAGCACGGTTCTCCGGTTCGTTGTGCTTGACAAAAGCTGTGCATATAATAGCTCGGAAAATGTTCTCATTTATATGTGAGAATATATTTATGGTCATTTTTTCCACCTGCATGAATTTTCTGAGTATTTTCTTCCTCTCTGACCTCTCAGAAGAAAAGGAAAAAAGAGAGAATGAGAGACGAAAAAAAAACGGCATAAACTCTTCTGCATGAATATATAAGCGAAGCGTATATATATCTGTATATCTATCTTTCGCAGTTTACCTCGCCGGACACTTTTCCCCACTGAATTCACTCATGTATTTATCTTTTAATTTTACTCACCGCAATGCGAAAAATAATTCGGACTGTATAATTTGATAAGAAAAAACTTGAAAAAGTGAAATGTTTCTCTCTAAACTCGACGCTGTTATTCTTCGAAACGTTTCTTTCCCTCGCGTTATATGTCAAAACGGGGGTTATAGGATTCGAATAGAATTGCCAAAAACTGAATATATATGAAGGGATTTCGCGTGAAACCTGCAGCCACCCCGATTTCGCACTTTATTTCCACTAAATAAACAAATTGGCAAAATTTTGTTTATTCGCGAAATCTTTGCGTGCTTTCGATCGGAAATTTTTGTTTTTGGTTTGTTCCTTTATCGCGAATTGTGGAGAAATAACGAACTTCGACTGGCTTTAAAGATGTCGAACGATCGTTTCATTGAACTTCATAAATCGTTGTATCGACAAGAAATTTTTGAATTTCTTTTTTATTTTCTTTTGCAATAAAACCGAGCTCCAAATTCCCTCCATCGACATTTCGATTATTCTGAAAGTGCTCGTTATAAGTTTTAATTTCAATTTACCAAAGCCGAGGTTCGCGGGCAGATTCCAGGAGGACCGTAATAGAAGGGAAAATAAGTGAAGTGAAGAGAAGTAAACCGAAGTGAAGTGAAGCGAAGAGAGAGGAGAGAGGAGAGAGGAACCCCATTTTACCTTCAGATTGGAATTCCATTCTAACCGTGAATTTTCCATGGAACCATTTAGGTTTCAAGATTATGAAGTGTAGACGGAGCCTTAGGTATATATCTATACCCACGCCGTGGGAAACGCCTTGAGTCAATTAATAAATAATATTGAAAGTCTTCACCCTTCCTTACTTCCTTAGGTATAGTTTATTAAATTTTCTATCGCCCGCGGACAGAATTTATTCAATAATCTATATATAACTCAATTTTTATCTAATAATAACCGAAATTGAAAATTCTGAGACGGTTATTGGGTTTGATTATACCGCTGCGGTTGACGAAGTTTATATCTACGGTTTTCCAGTAATTTTCTAAGTCAGCTTTTAGGGTGGTTTTGATTCAGCGTGTGGACGAATTTTTTTCCGGCCACCTTCAGAACTGTCTCTAAATAATTCGAAGAAACTTCCTTAAAAATTTCAGCTGTCTATCTCAACCCTAAGGCCTCTCGCAAAGGGGGTGAAATCGGCCGTTCAAAATACATACGTTTTTGCAATGCTTTCGGCAAATGTTCCATCGCAAAGAATATTAATTTGCAAAAAAAAAAAAGAAAATCTGCAATTGTAAGAAATTAGCAACTATTTGGTAAAGACGTTATTGTTACGTTTCGTTGTCCAAAAAAAAGACCCACTTCAAATTTTGTAAATAACTTTGCAAAATTTTGCAAAAAGTCTTACAACCATCTTCCGCGATTGTAAATTTGCAACACCTTACGATTATTTCGAGAAATTTTTTAGAAAATTATCAGACAAAATTTTGAGAAATTTTTTTACGATACATATACAACGGTGCAAATCACGTCGACGATTTTTATTCCCTTTTTGAAAATCATAGCAGGGTATTTCGTTAACAGGGTAAGTGATGCCACGATATGGCTTCAAATATCCATATCTCATTTAAAAAAAAAAACATCTGCGGGTTTCTCCGGGCATGAAAGAAAAAGGAAAATATCTTCTTACACCCCCTGATTAAACTCACAGATTTATAACCGCCTCGTTTCCATCGTAACGCGTACGGACGTATAACGGTATGGAAAATTTCGTCGGGTGGTCGCGATTTTTCAAAATTTTTATAATTTCAAGACGTCCATAATCGTGTATAATTCTTTCGCAAAATTTGTAGATAAAGTTAATATGGATCAGGAGATTGTAGAAAATCTATCGAGTTCTGTCAATGATAATTTTGTATTACCTGAAGCAGAATGACTAATAAGCAGATGTGAAACTTTAACGCAAATTAAACGAGGCGCTTAAAAATGGGGGAAAAAAAATGTAGAATTTGAAAAGAAAAAACAAAATGGAATAAAAAAAACCACCCGTCTGTTAGAACTTTCCCTCTTTAATTCAGCCAGCAAGCTGATGGTTAGGGATGGTGAATATTTAATACTTGGATTAAAGGGCAGCTAAAGCGTAACGATGTTCGCTACGAGTTTCTCGGTATGCCTGTAGGTATGTACTTAAGTGTGTAGTACTGCAAGAAAATTGGAAAACGTCTTAACGGTAACGACGCGAAAACCCGGATTATATGGGGTGTTGAATCGTAATATTTCATGTATACATCCTCGACGTAATATCTACAGAAATACGAGACAACGTTTCAGACGGAAGTGTGATGTACAGGGTCGCCCAGAACTAAATGTCCAAAATGGACTAAATGCCCAAAATGAAAGGTGTCCTAGAGGAGGTCGAACTGAGTAAATTGGCTCGAAGAACATGGGGTCTGCGAAGTCGCGTTCGCGAGATATCACAAGTTGAAAAAAAAGTATCGCTTTGCGCCGCGTCGAGGCGGCGCAAAGCGATACTTTTTTTTCAACTTGTGATATCTCGCGAACGCGACTTCGCAGACCCCATGTTCTTCGAGCCAATTTACTCAGTTCGACCTCCTCTAGGACACCTTTCATTTTGGACTTTAAGTTCTAGAACATTCTGTATAAAATATACTGAAATTGGGTCAAGGGTAGGTTTTTCCTAATGGACCAAATAACTAGAATCCTTATTCTATGTTAAAGCCTATCAGTTTACGTTATTTGAATATGGCTATCACCTGAATTGATTAACGTCAGGTTTGAGTCTCAAGTTGGGCTTCGAAATATGTTCGAAAAATTTGGACAATTTCAAAAATTTATGAAGTTCTAGACCCAATTATTTTTTCTATAGCAATTGAGGAACGTGTATAGAAAAAAAATGGGCACAGGTTATCACTATAGGCGAAAATTGTGCAATGAAACATTATCGCCTTTAGGTAAAACGTAATTCTGTAGTGAATCTCAATGAAATCCTTTCCTCGCGTTACTGAATTCGCAAATTATGAGATTGCACTTGTATAACGTGAATATGTTACCGCGGTCGGTAATACGTTTCGTTTTTACAGAAATCTCATTTTACATTTATGCAGATATTTTATCGTTCATTTTTCTCCCTGACACGGGAGATCCTAGCCTCCGCTTACCACCCCTACGGCTTCATTTCCTCAAACCATCTTCTGCCAACGACGAGAAATGGTAAAGTAAGAACCCGGAAGGTCTGATGTAATCGGAATTCTGAATTTACTGTGTATACAATTTTAGTTACAACTATTTTTACAAATAATTCAGAATCTCGGCGCAGTTTATTACTCGGCAAAAATTGTGCAACGAAATATACTGATCATAGTTGAACGCGATTCTGCAGTGAATTTCGATGAAATTGATTCACCAGTTATCGAGCTATGCAGCAACGAAATTTCAAACCGCAACTGCTTCCATACTTGGTTTCCAAATTTTTTAATATTCGGCGAAAAAGTTCGTTGCCTCGATGAGTAACAAACTCAAAAATTACATCGAAATTTTATACACGGTTGCAGGGATATTGACACTTCTTGAAAAACGAATTTTGACTTCCCATTTCCAATAAACCCTTCGAAAAATTCGTCTCAAATTCGATATCGGATTTATAAATTACTTGACAAATGTTCGTAACGAAATTTGGCGGAATTCGTTGCCCCGGGCGAAAGTTATTTGACGGATGAACGGGCATTGTATAAGTGTCGAACTTTCTTGGGATACTAAAATAAATACTGAGGCAGCAAAGCAAACCGATCCTCCCCGGAGCTATTTAATCCTGACCAATGTCAATGTTGCTTCCGAAAATATCGCTGATCGTAATTCTTGTGGATTTTCGGCTTAATTTCGTTCACTTTAGCTCATTTCAAGCTCCGATTAGCTTTGGCTGGATTAAGCTCATCTAATGTTAATCATTCACAGAATATATCAAATAATTAAAAATTACGTATCGAAGTGCTAATAATCGGTTGTAAAAAAACCGAGTCAATGAAACACAAAAATCGTATCGTTTCTGTGATTTTTTTTTTTTTTTTTTTGTTCATCCAACTTCAATTACGCCACGATTGAACGTTCTACGGCGAAATACGCGGCTATATATTTGACGCTAACATCAAATGCGAAAGAATTTAATATAGGTTTTTTTTTGTTTTTTTTTTCAATTCACAGTTGAACTCACCAAATGCTGAGGAATTTTTCCCTGACCGTTCGCTTGACCGAATCACTTTTCCGTCGATACTGTAGCCTCCGACACGCTTCGGTCGAAATTGGTTCTGGAAGCTGCTTATAGAACCCTGCGAATAAAGAGAAGGAATGAAAATTAGAAACGGTTGTAATACATATATGGAGAAATTCCACGTGAACTTGACCAGAGTCTGGCCGCGCCATTTCTAATTTCATTGAAACTTTTTTGGGTGATAGTATGACACTTGAAAACATGAAAAAACATCCGCCCCTTTTTCTTTAATCGACCCTTTTTCGCCTATCAGTCACGAAACCGATCTCAAAAACGCCCTAACCGATTTTAATAAAAAAAAAGTAGGAAAACTTACGGCTTTAAAAATAAAAAATTGTCATTCAAATAACTTGAAAGTGGGCCAACATTTTTTTCTCCGTTTTTCTTCGCCGATTCTGTTATATTTTCATTATTATTATTATTCAAGTTGTAGAACGTTGAACGCGGGATTTGAACAAAATTCAAGAATCGTTGCAAGTGGCGAATAGCAACGTCGTCATTCGATATTCAAACTGGCAGAAAAAATACGATCTAAATATCTTTCAAATGCAAATTCGCATCTCTGGAAAAATCCTATAATGCAATTCTAGACACGACGCAGCTATTTTTATACCAACCATTTTCTATACGATTTGTCCGCGTAATCTGAATACTGACTAAATTACGTCTGTGTATAGCCGACCGCGACGTCCGGGGCGTGGAAATGTGGAAAGAAAAAGAGAAATTTATATATATACGGATATCCAAAATCGAATTAAACATATTTTCGACGAATTATCCAAGAAGATTTTAAACTCGATTACCTAAATTGATTTTATCGATTGAATCGATTCATTGAAATCACATTTTTCACAGATTGAGCTCCGGCAAAAATGTGAGTTAAGAAATAAACGTGAAAAGCGTAAAAGAATTACAAAGAAAAAAAAAAAAAGAAGAGAAGAGAAACCTGTCCTTGAATTATATGGAAATTGAAGTAATCTCTCAACGGAAGTGAGGGTAAACAAAGAATGAAAAAATAAAATAACAGAATCGGCTGAATTTCACCATCCGTACCGAATTTCGGAGGCGGTAGCGCGGAAAAACGAAAAAAAAAAAATTCATAATAATAGTAAAAAAATGAAAAAAAAAGGAAAAAAAAAACCCCTGAATAAGAGAAGAAGAGATTGCGGGGCGGTTTTTTTGCGAGGGTAAATATTTATTCACCGGCAACACCGTATCCAAGCGGTAACTGTTTACTCTATCGTATATCTGTCAGGTACCCGTAAGATCCCTATATATACGTACTCTGGGTAAACATCGAGGAAAATCATTTGCTTCGCGAAGTGTTTATTTGCACACACACTCTCGCCGATTTTCGAGATCTTCGAAAAGGTGAATTTTCGTTTTTATTTTCATTTTTTTTTTGTCCTTTTTTCCAACGAATGGACAGAAAATTTGGAAACTTATTTTCGTTCTTTCACAAAGCTTGAATTAATATACATGATACCTATATACGAAGGATTCTTTGTCAAGTGAGCCACCTATTTTCATCATGATCGCAAATTCATAAAAAATTTTATTCCGACGATCAGCCGATATTCGAGGACTTCTTGGGAATTTTTTCAGATTTTTAGCATTGCTGGTAGCCTAGATATGAGAGACGTGTGCAATTCTTTATTCTCTATAATATTTATTAACTCCGCATGAAAAAAAATAATTAAAAATACATGAAAAACCTGCTTTTTCCTCAGCTTTCCGATGAAAATATTTTCAAATTTTTTTAATTGAGAAAAAGTGCTCAAAAACCAAAAAAACGTCGAAAAAACGAGTAAAAGGGTGTTTTTAGATCTTAGGGCGGTTTTCATTTTGATGAAAAAATTCACAAATCATTCATCCGATTGCCCAAGTTTTTTGTGAAATTTGCGTTATGGGTCGGCCATTTGTCCCTAGGAAAATAAATTGAAAAAGCACTGTAAATACGCGGTTTTTTGTCATATAAATATGACTAATATTGAATTTGCGATCATGATGAAAATAGGCGGCTCACTTGACAAAGAATCCTTCATATATTCGTCAATAACCTGCAGAGGACCAAAATTTGAAAATTGGAAAACGTCCCCCTAGCTGCGGTTGTGAGAAAAAAAAAAAAAACAAATAAAAAAATGGGGTGAAGGTATCGTATCAGGGCAATGTAATCACATTTTTTTTTTTTTTTTTGCTTCTCTAAAAATTTTACACAATGAGACTAAAAAAAAAAAAAATCCTGACGACCGCGACAGGAGATCGCTAAAAGTACATTTTGTAAGTCATTTCAAAATTAGTCATGGGGGATTCTCTATAAAAATCTATTTTTAGCGGTGTTCTTTTGCGAGTATTACTTGTTTTTTTTTCTACCTTATTCGGAAGTATTTTCAGATGAAGAAAAAATGATATTGCAACTCTGAAACGACGCACTCTAATATATATGAAGATTTGCAGTGTTCAAAGGAATAACCTTTTCTTATCATGACCATTTTTTCTTTCTTCCCCCTAGACGAGAAAAATAATATCAAAAGAGCTCTCTTCCTTTCCGCTCTGACCTGAGAAATGGATTTTTAATATGAAAAGTGACTCCTATGGGAATTTAATCCAATTTCATACTTTGAATATCTACAATACTTTTTCATGTATATTTTTCAAAAATTAAATTTTTTTCCGTATATTAATTATAATTATTCAAACTCGTGCACGATTTTTGTTTTTTTCACTTGATTTGTTTCATTAGAATAATCAGCTGCGTTATTAACTAATCCCAAAATAAATAAAAAATGAAGGCTCAGAAGAACTAATTGTCCCAAATAAATAATATGAAGATACTGAAGAATCTTCTCTATTGTTTTTTTCCCTGATTTTTCATTTCTTTCTTTTCTTTCCAAAAAGATTTGCCCACGCTCTACCGAGTACAAGAGTTTTTTTTTTTTTTTTTCCTTCATGTATCGCGAATCAGGTATAATGTTATATAGACCATGTCGTCATTTCCGTAACTCGATCATGATTAACCTTTTATATTTGATAAATAATAAGTGTTTGTTCAGTGAACTGGCAATGAAATATATATCCAGCCGAAATTGATGCTGGAATAAACGTTCTCGAACGATTATTATATGTGAATCTGAAATATGTGTGGGAGACGAGTGATATATATCTTCCTCAGTCAGCTTCAGGTTGAACAAATCCGTTTTTCCTCACCGAAATATACTTGTATATCTATTTTAGGTTCGAGATAACAGATTTATTACCAATTTCCGATGAAATTCTCTCTCCGTCTCTCCATCTCTCGATGAGAGTAAAATATCGATAGATTTTGAGAAATATCGCGAGGGATGGATTATCATGATTATTATACATATACGATAACAATAAAATTCGGTTTATACTTTCGATACAGTTCCGGTACATAAAAAATTTTTGTATCCAAAAATTAAATTCATCGAATATCATATTTGGTCTGCCATAATATTCTATCGATTTAGAATATTCCCTCCAAATTTTCAAGATGCTTAGATATACGATGCGACCTGTACCCTACGACAACCCCGTTTTCTTCACTACGATGAATTTATGTAACGCGTTAAGCTCCATAAATTGTGAAAAAAATTTTGAATCCTGTCTTGAGATACTAGTGATCCAAGTATGAAAAGAACCGAATCGATAAATTATTTCATCAAAGAGTATGAGTGATTGAAAAGAGAAGAAAAATAAAATAGAAATAAAAGTTATACCCAAGGTGATGTTAAGCTATATTATATTTTCCAATTTGTGGCTTACCTGCCATGCCATATAGGTATATATGTAAAGAAAATCGCGATTGTACATAACTACGATAATAAATATACTTAAAGGTATTTCGCATGTATTTTAGTTATGATTTATGTTTAGTAGTCGTAGATAGAGCTTTCGAAAATTATCTCTGTTATACTAACGGAATATTACTATCCTCTCTATATTTATTTATATATCTGTACATGTGAAATATATGTATATGTTGTTATATATCCATGTGTGTGTGTGTTTATAAAACGATTAGGAGCGATTTTACTTCTATTCGAAATAATAAATCACAATTTCTTATCAAATAATTCGCGACTTCCTCAAACCACGTTTATATACATTATACCTATATACTTGTGTATACATATATACACATATACTCAACGTATGTAGGTATATATCTACTCCAAAGTTAAACTCACGTTCACTCATAATTGTATAGGTATAACCTGCTGCCAGACGCAAAAAATTTTTATCAATCAACGTCATTCTCTCACGATGAAATTAATAACTTCCTCATTTTTAATTCGCACTTTGATTTCTTGCCAATTACCACAATCACACAATTTTTTTATTTTTTTTATCAAATTATTTATTCGCACTCGAATAATCAAATTTCATTGATTCAACGATTATTAGTTTCTCCTTTTTCCTCGAACAATTTTCTGTACGGTCTGTTTTTTAATTCACAAAATTTCAGGAGACGTGAATACTTTGCACGATCCAAGTCGCGTTTTTGCTATCGATTTCCACAAAATTTTATAGAAAATTTGGCGCGGTTTTTTTAGTACTTTTTATTTTATCAAAAATTCCAAAATTCATTCTATGGACTCTCGATGAACTAGCCCTAGAGCTTTCAGCCCAGATTTTGCAAGCTCAAAAAAACGCAGTATCCTTGAATATTTGGAAACTATAACAGGAAAGATCAGACTTCATTTTAGTGATCAGAGACTCGAAGTAGAAATCCTCGACACTGATTAGTTTTGAGAAATATAGAGCGCGAAGAAAAAATTAACGTGTCTTCAAACCCGCGAGAGATACTGAATCGGTTGATTCCAAAATTCAAGCTTCTCGAAGTTTGACCAAATCCTATCGATCGAAAAAAACAATTGATCAAAAATGGTCGATCCGTTCTCTAGATATCGTTGATTGAAAAGAAAACGTTCGGGAGTATAATAATTTTTTCAATAACTCAAAGACCGTACCGAACCGATAAAATCCAAAATGTAATCAATTCTAAGATACCCAAAACCGCATTGATTGATCTAACGAAAGTTAAAATCCGTTATAATTCATTCTAAAGATATACCTATCGTCGTACTAGAAATTGATCACGTTCTCACAAACGCAGTCGTTTAAAGGTCGAGATTTGGGAAAAAAAAATGAAGATTCGTTCATATGCTTCGATGATAAACGAACTAATTAATTAATTTTCTAATTTAGTTAAAATAACATAAGCTCACCCAGCCAGCTGAGGTGTTCGGTTGTCTCAAGCTTCTTTCTGAACGCATCAACCTGTCTTTTGAGTTCTCGAAGTGGTAAAAGCGGCGTGGCAGCTGCCACCTCCTGTTGTTCCCTGAGTTCACGTTCAAGTGCTGAAACTCTACGCTCCAGGGCGCGGAGTAAGTCGGCCTCAAGCATTCCAGTACTTCCAGGATGAGCCCCGACCACCTTATCCGCGAAGGAAATATAAGGGATAATTAAGTCTAGCTTGGTTAGCACTCTCCGAGATTGAGATCGATAATACCTACAACCACGACATAATCGCTGTTTAATTACCTGCAACGAGTAAGGAGTCTCGGAAGTATTTGAAGGCAGGTGGGGCGATATGTTTAAAAGCTTTTCTCCCTGGCGAAGCTTCACGATGTCCTGAGGTCCAGCCTCTGCTGCGTTTCGAAATAACTCTAAAAATCAGAAAAGTACAAGAACGAAAAAATTAATGATAATGATGATGAATCAGGGGTATAAAAGCTCAACTTATTATAATGTTATAATAACCTAGACGGAGAAAAACTGCAGAAGAGCTTTCCTCTGACATTAATGGTAAAAAAAAGTCGAAATTCAATTTGAAATCATTTATTTTACCGGCTTCTGCGCCATTAGCTGACCTTTTTTAATTCTTCAAAGCTAAAAAGCTCGATAAAAATAATAACAAGAAAAAGTTATCGAAGCTTACGTGTGTTTTATAAAAAATTAAAAAAAAAAAAAAAAGAAGAAGAAGAGGAAGAAGTAGGAGAAAAAATTAATACTGGTGGTAAATCTGGTCGCAGGCCATTAAAAACTACGACTAAACGACCAGTCTGAGAGTTTGGAAGCTCTTTACCGCGGCGTATAGTACTTAGGCAAGGTAGCTTTATAAGATTTCTTGCAAAGCGGTAATGCGCTGTAGATATTGGCGGCCTTCGATCAATTTATCGATTTGACAAACACGAGGTAAAAAAATATTCATCAGTCATTCCGGAATTTCACAGGCTACCAACCGCCCACCCTGATGCGCGGCAACCATGCGGAAGCTTGAAGTATGAAATATGAAATATGGAAAATGAAATATGGAAAATGCTCAATTTCGCATCTATAAATCACCGCGTCAAGTTCAAGAAATAAATTCGGTCGTAATAACTGTTCAAAAATTCTCGTATAAATATAATCAAATAAAATTTGGAAAAAAAAAAGAAGATATCAGAAAAAAAAACTGACTATATATAAGATGAAAATACCTCTCTTCACAGCGTGCCAAAAAATTATTTTCAAGGTGTACTA
This sequence comes from Macrophya alboannulata, assembly GCA_949628255.1. Lineage (NCBI taxonomy): Eukaryota > Metazoa > Arthropoda > Insecta > Hymenoptera > Tenthredinidae > Macrophya > Macrophya alboannulata. The sequence goes on from OX451208.1 coordinate 834,355, forward strand.
AACAAATCGGTTCTCTTTTCGATCAATTTTTGATATTGTAGGTATGTATACAGGAACGATTCGAGCTCATTGTTCGTTTAATTTTTCACAAGTTTTCCGGTCTATGAGTGATTATCATTTTTTGAACATATACTTATGCACATGTGTCTAAGTAATTAGTGATAGAATATGTCCAAGGGAAGTACATTGTACATATATACTGTCATTGTTCTGTGAAAGTTTAGTATTCCTCGAGAGTATAATCACCGATTTGCATAGATATACATATAAATATGCATAGGTATATACCGAATATTTTGACTGTGTTAATTTCAATCGCTATAATAATTTGTCCACCGAATTGTGACGCACGGCCGCAAACAACCGCATATGGTATACATGTGTATAGGATATAACCGCAAACACCGCTAATTAAACATCTATATAATTATAGACGTGGTATATGGGGTCATATAGGTATACGTATATGTGTATGTGTTGGTATAATAATTGCGTTACACCTATGTGCAGAATTACTCGCGTGTTGAAGAAACTAAGAACAAAAAAGAAGGGGGAAACGAGGACTAGGTGAAATTGATATGAAAGAAGTGGCTGAGGAGGCAAAGACCGCAATCTGTTTCATCTAGCGACGTGATAAAATAGCATTAGCTAAATAGATCGTGATTAATAGACCGATTTAATTTTACCAACGTCAGGCTATCCGCGTAGGTATAATTAAATTCCGGTATACCTATACTGCAACGTTTGGTATTAAATTGATTAATTAATTAATTTAATATAAGACAGAGGCCGTGGTTGTTGCATTAAAAATTTAATTTGTTCAGAGCCTCGCTCAATGCTTACAAGACCTGACCAAGTTCCTAACTAACAGACTCGAATCGTTGCCGACTAGAGCTGCAATCGCAGAGCTGGATTAATGAATAATCAAGCCTGCACCCTGATTTGATAGAGCTGGATACAATATCAAGCCTATCGCCCTGAGTGAAATCTTATTAGACAGAGTTGGACTCCAAAAGTCGAACCTGTTCTCCAGACCTGAAACGTTTACTAATTCAGACACGGATAAAGATTTACCAGTGCTGAACCGTAATTCTTTAAGGCTGGCAATTTCCCTGATTTAAAAGGATGAGATGTTAAAGGTTAAATTTTAGTAGTTAGACAAAAATCCAGAACTAGACGATTTTATCTAACATAAAATTTAATGCGATGAAAATTTGAGTTTTACAAAAATTAAAATACAAAATTTAAATACAGAAATGAAACTTAATGCTACGTGTTTGGTTTTCTCTATTTTCGTAATTCTAACGACTTATTGTGTTTGTGTTGTGGCTAGACTCCCGACAGGTGATTCTACCGTGCTGTTTATAAGTAGGTAATCTTTAATTTTATTCTAAGACTCGACCGATGTCTTGAATTTCTATTAAATGTTATATGATGATTTTAATGAGATTCGAAACAATTCTATTTTACTGATAAGCAATTGTTCTAGAAAGCAAAGTGCTTATTCCCCGACAGGCGGAATAGCTAAAGAGTTTAGAAATTAGTGAGTCATTTCTCCGACAGGTAGAAAATGCTGCTGAGCAGCGCGTTTACGCCATTTTTATACCTGTTCCCTTACTCCGTATCCCTACTCCTCGAGGTTGCGCACGCAGTGTCTTCGGAGCAGGCTTGATACGTTACAATACAGTCCGTTTGTTCTACTCTAAGGGACACGCTGGTGTCCCTATAAACATACCGCAATCTTTGACAAAGGAATAAGCTGAGTACAGGAAGATTTATCGTATACTGACAGAATAGTACTCGCTAATTGACAATCGATAGGAACTATGATAATCGCATGAAAAAGAACCCAGGTGGAGTTTAAGGATAGGCCCAGTGTCGGGCCAGTACCGTTGCCGACGTTAGCGATCCCGGCAGGGTCGTTCATCCCAGAACCGGATTAATACCGACGAATAGTCGTAATGATAAGATCGTGCCGACGCTGGTAGCCGGGACTGGGCCAATGTTGGCCCAGCGCACAACGTCGACGCTCGGCTGCTGAGGCTGGGCCAGTACTGGGCCAGTGCTGGGCCGTATTACCGGTGTCAGCCGACTCTAGCTGGGAATAACCACCGCGGTCTTTAATTCCATTTCATGTTGATTTTGCCTCTCATTATCTTTGTGCTGAGAAAAGTGTTTGTTTCGACCGAAAAACGACTTTTGATCATTTCAACGAATATTCATCCTTTTGGCCGCTATAAGTATCCGAAAAAAAATCCAACTGATGGGCATAAAATATTTTCCACATTCCGATAAATTAGAAAGTTTGCTTCTACGATGATTCAATTTTTGACTGGTATTTCCGGTAATTGCGAAAAATCCTGATTTTTGGTCTTGTTTATCTATATTTTTGAATTTTCATCGAAAAAAATTTCAACTTAAGTTTCTTTCCTTGTTATTCGGTAAATATATCTTCTATAAGCGGGATAATCCGTCGGGAATAAAGGACGCGATGGGAGGATGAAGAAGGGCGAGACAGGTTCACCGACCGTTAAATTGTAGGGCAATCGTAAAGCATCTGTGAAACCATATGATCCCCACAGGCGACGCGACGACGCCTCGCGACGCCACGGTGTCGCGTCAAGTGTCTCTCACCTCGTGCAAATCGATCGCTGTCACGGGCTTGACATGCTGCAGCTACCTGTTAAACCAGCGTTTATTCCTTATCCGATGATCTGTAGCAGAAGCACCGGGATAATGCAGATTATTGATTATCTTTCTTTCTCTCTTTAATTCTCTCTCTCTCTCGTTGAATCAACTCTTCAATTTTTTGTGTTTCTGATGTTTTGACGATCTCTTCCATACCGAAGTTGGAATAATATACGGATCACCATCAAAGCCACCGAATCCGAAATGATGAGAATAAATAATAATGATAAAATTCATCCGCTTGAAGGATTATAAAGCTTGAAACGCGAGCTACCCAAAAAAATAAAAAAATCGTGAGTGAATTCTGTTCGGTATCAAAACCCTTTTATATGGAAAAATGTGTGGCATTAGCTTCAGCCTGTAAAGCTGTACGTAATCCCTGAAAATGGGGATTCGGGCTCCCCATGCAGTACGTATAGCAGCAGCACAGCTCAGTATTTCCGCTCTCCAATTATCGAAGTATATGTGTGTGCAAATGAATCGATTATACCCGCGTTGTTTACCACCGGGATTAAATTCTGTCAGTCTGCAGACTCCTCGCGCTTCAGACAATTTGAATTTAAGTTTTAAACAAGTTTAACTCAATTCTAATAGTTGGATAATCGATTCCCGTTCTCGGAGGTGATTTAATCCTGTTCTAAACTGCTTGAACGGAGCTGCAAGTATTTTTTTTTTCTCTTCTCAAATCACTGCTACAGCTACGCTGTGAACAAAAAATGCGACTGACTATGATGGGCCAGGCCTAACACTTCCCGCCCAAACCTTTCAAGTTAGAAAAATGTTATTTTCAATTTTTATTCTTTGAATAACTTGGAAACTATTACTTGACCGATTGACTCCAAAATTCAGTTAGATTTAAGTCTTGGTATACCTTTTCGATCGCCGTAAGAATCATTCAAATCGTTTAATTCGTTCCAAAGGTATCGTACGACAAAAAAAGAAATTTTTGTCGTGCAATATCTTTTAAACTAATAGTTCGATTTTGATGAATCTTGTGGCAATCGAAAGGGCTATCCAAGACTTAAATCTGATTAAGTTTTGAGACTAATCGCACGAACAGTTTAGGAGTTATGCGCTAAAAACATGAAAATTTTTTTTTTTTTGAATTTTTATTTTTCGAATAACTTTGGAACTACTAGACCGATCGACTCCAAAATCTAATCAGATCTAAGTCTTGATAAACTCTTTCGATCGCGACAAGAACCATTTCAATCGGTCAATTCGTTCAAAAGATATCGTACGACAAAAATTTCGTCTACACACACACTCACACACACGCGGATGTCCATCCGAAAATAGTCAGAATAGCTTCCTAGGACCCCAAAACGTCGAGATCTGGTGAAAACTCGATTTTCGAAAATCGGATCGAAACCAATAACTACCCTTTTTTTTTTTTTAATTTTCAATTTTCATAGCGGGAAGTTCAAAAATATTCTATCGACTCAGATTTTTCACAACTGATCATTAGCATTTTGATAACTACTTTTTATTTCGTGGACCATGTATATTATCTCTTTACTCCAAAATTTTTAATTTCTATTCATCAGATATGTAGAGAAAGTTACAGAGGTCGGTATTTTTTCCCGCGTTTTCTAATCGGGATAATGCAGTGCTTAGAAATTATTTACGCGTTTTGGAATTATGAAAAAAACTGTTGTAGTTGTTCGTGTGTACAAACTCATAACGACTATATGGGACCGGGACCTTAGTCTTATGTTCATTACATTTTGTCATGGACGTAATCACTGTAATAGTACGTATCCGAGAGAACTAGCCATTAATCTTAATATACTTGAACCGTAAATATTTTACGAGAGCAGACTGACTGCCTGACTGACTGCAGGGTGGAACAAACCGACGTTGATCGTTTGAACGCAAAAAAATCCATAGTACGTTTGTGTAGGAATAGCGGTGCTCCATGCATTCGGAAGGCAATTTGTTCCTCGAAAAAAATTCAGAATTACTAAGTACTGCATATGCTACTCTAGCACATGGTCGGCTGTCAAGTATACATACCGATCAACGAAAAAATTGCAGCCATTTTTTGACCATTTTTGTTTGTTTTTTTGTGGATTTATTTCTATCTCAAAACGCGATCTACTGCAGCAATCAGATAAAAAGCTTGTAGAGATGATTCGAAAAAGACTGACTCGGCATTTTGGACTCAAATCTCTGATTCGTTCGGCAGATACTTCACGCAAAGTTTCGACAGGCAACTCTATTCTATATGCATCGATATGAAAGATATCAAAAAATAATTAATTTCCCGCTTTTAAAATAGAAGGGAAGTTATTGGACAACCAACCCGACATTGGTAAGTTGAGTTTTCACTAGCCCTCCGCGTTCTGAACTCCTAAGAATCACCTCGGATCACTTTTCGATCGACGACGACTGTGGGCTGTGGATTTGGTCGATTTTTTGTCCGTCGATATATCTTGAGGATGAATTAACGGATTTTAATCTTTCGTTGGATCAATCAATGCGGTTTCACGTATCTTACAACTGATTAGATTTTCAATATTATCGGTACAGTAGTCTTTAAGTTATTTGAAAAAATAATATTTCGATACGTTTTCTTTTCAATCAAAGTTATCTCAAGAACGGATCAACGGACTTTGATAAACCTTTTTCCCATCGATAGAACTCGGTCTTACTCAAGTCTGGCCAAATTTCGGAATAAATCGATTCAGTAGTTTTCGAGTTAGAAGAAAAAGTTAATGTTCTTTTTGCACTTTTTGGGATTTTTTTGAGTCTCTGGTTACCGAAACGAGATCGGACATGTCAAAATTTTCTAATTTAAGAATACTACTGATTAACCATGAAAAATTTGAGCCGGAAGTTTTAGGACTAGCCCATCGAGGTGAAGAGAAAGCTTTCATAACGTTTTTGGTAATAGCCATTTACGCGATTATTCAAATCTAATTCCGGGCATTTTTCGTGCCTGAATTGTCCGTATACCTACATCCGAATCTACAAGTATATATGTCTGATATATTGCTGTTTCACGTTCGTACTATCGAGCTGTAAATGTCCATTAAATGCTAACCCCGCGGTTTCCTCGTAGTCCCTGAGGTGTTTTCATTGACGGGGGTCACGCCGTGACCGTTTCTCACCTCGTCTACACGCTCGAAAAGCTCGAGGTCAATCCGCGGTATGTATACCTGTACATATACAATATACATGCAATACAAAAAAAAAATTGTTGTAAGAGTACGTCATTTCATTTTTTTTATTGAATTTCCACCGTCCACGTCCCTGTAATGAAAAGGAACAACGAGAGCATCAAGGCTTCAGAATTCCGTCAATTTTGGTCCGGCGTATTTTCTTTGCGAAATTGCAATGATCAAGGGTCACTCCTTCGCTCCAGACTCTAATTAATTGCATCAAGAGGTCGCTGAGTAAGCTCGACGTGAATGCGGGACCGCGTTGGGGATCGATATCGAATCGAATTCGGGTAATTAATGAAACGAGATGGACGAGACGAGACGAGACTTAGAGCTCCCAGAGAAAAGCAAACGAGCTTTCATTACAGCGCTTACACCCTGTGCTTTTAGAGACGAATAATCACCGGCGAGAGGTACTTTATACCGTTCCAACGAATTGATATTAGGTATATATGGAAGAAAATTTAGTGAAATTGTCAAATTTCGCTTTAATATCATCGGGGATGTTGAAAAGAGAGGAAAATTACGTTAATTCAATTATAATAAAAATCATTTCGAAATTTAGGAAGTTAATTGACGAGGGTAGCTCGCTGAACAGTCGAATGTAATATAGAATCGAGAAAATTGAGGAAGAAAATTAAATTTTTCAAGAGTAAGGATATTTTTGAAGAACTCGCATTTTTGTTCAAATTGTTATTCAATCAACCAGCTTCATCATAATAGTTCGCCAATCTTTTGAAGCTCAATCAACGCATCAAAACGTCGATGGAGGTTCGTTTTCTGAACAATCGGAGACCCGAATATCCAAAATCGAATAACCGGTCGATCCAAGTCGTTGCATTAAGTGCTTTTACTTTGACTGCATCTAATTCCGAGTCTCGATGACTCACAACTTCTAAGTTTGACTTGATTATGCTTCGAAAGACTATCAAACTCCCGCAATGGAACTGGTTGACTATAATAAGGAACAATTTGGACACATGCCAGTCCTTAGAAAATACCCTTAGTCGTGGCCCCTTAAATCCTTATCGCGATTTAATAGCAAGCTGCAGCACGTTGAGAGATAGAAAGAGAAAGAAAGAAAGAGATAGAAGTTATAAGCGCAAGTTAACCCGATGGGAAAAACAAAAGGACTCAACCGATCATTGGCTTCAATTGAATAATGAGTCTTGAATCACGGCGTTTGCTGTCCAGATTTATTCAAGCTAACCTTCTTCTCTCGTACGTAGATGCGTATGTGTGCTTGTTGTACTCATAGAGCGTCCCGAATTAATTGACGGAGTCGATGTAGGATCTATAAATTTTACATTATGATTTCTAGCCAAATTTTCAACTCGTTATAATTTTTTTGTTTCGTTTTTCTTATTCTTTTCTATGGGTTATTATAAATCTTGGTTATTCCACGAAATTAAAAGCCGTGTGATTCTTACTTCTGAAATTATGTGTAAGCAGGCTGTACCTATACCCATTGTCTCAGATTCTTGATCTCTTATAGCTCGAGGCTGCTAATTAATCAAACACCTTTCACTCGAGTCGGCTGCGATCAAAGCGAACGGGAAATGGAGAATGAATTATTTTTCGTTTGAAGTCCGCATTGCGGAATTTTAATGATTCGAGAAAAATATCCACAGGTATAACATTGTACCTTAAAACGAAAAGGTCTACTGCAGAAATTCTCTTTCCGAATTTAAAAAGTTCCGAACGGTCGAAATTACGAATCAATTTTAGAAAATTTCGAATTTTCAGTATAACGTCAAAGTTCAGAATATTAAAATTCGGAAAGCTCGCAATGCAGATGGCTGAAAATTCCGAAAGTACTCAAGAATTCGAAAATTAGAAAAGGTCTATTTTTCGTTTTTTGTTTTCTATGCATTATTGCGCATAAATCGGAGGGAACTAATTTTTCATTTTCCCAGGGTCGAGGCATTTGCAACTATCAGACGAGACTTGAGTGCCCGGAACTCTCAGTCTGCAGTAACTGCAGACCTATGTCCAATATTTAGCAAGTAATGGAAGGTGTGGCACATCCATTAAGAAAGTATAGGAACGAGGATGAACAATTAACGATTAAATAGCCTCGAAACGTCGCTATATGGCTGATCGATTATCCACCCCATCTCACGGACGATCATCTATCGCCTCGTAATAACCCCGACATTAAAAATTCTGAACGATTAAAAATTTCGACTACGAAGTATCCGCAGTTGATCGAAAAATTTATAATCAAAAACGATTTTTGATCATTTCAACAAATCCTTACGCCTTCGGCACTCCAGAATCCGAAAAACAGGACAAAGTGAAGATGGATTAAGTCTCATCAACAAACTCGACGAATTATCCAAGAAATTTCTAAATAAAAAATTCTGGAATATTTTCAGGATTTTGCATTCAAATGATGGGCTCGAAAAATTTCCATATCTACCGTTCAATTTTTTTTGTTTTTTTTTTGTTTTCTCGACTGACAATAGCTACGTTTTTTGAATACTTTTCAGCTTTTCCGGTGAAAATTTCCGTAGAAAAATGGAATTTTTAAGTCTCGTTTATTTTATTTTGATTTTTTTTTTCATTTTTTAACTTGTTATATAACTACTTACATCAAAATAAATATGCTGCATGGTTGATCAATTTTAGTGCGGCTATAATGAGAATGATAAAAACTGTTACGCGTAAACTCTACCGAGCTAAGGACTCGGTAGTAAATTTTTTGACAAAAACTACTCGTTAAAAAGCTTTCTGCTTAAGTGGTAACGAGGAGGCGAGGATGCAAAGCTGTGGGTTTACCGTTCTGCCTTAGCTATAGCTAGAACGTTATAAACGGAGTACTCGGACGGTGCCGTTGAGCTGCTGAGTTGTACTTTGATGTCTAACTTCCGCAGTCGCAATTTTTTGCGAGATTTTAGTCGCGCGATTTTTTTTTTCATTTTTGTTTTTTGATTTCTTTTTCTTCCCACGGTTTCCGGTTGAAAGATGAAAGAAACTCGGCAAACTATATAATATATATGACTTTATAAATTTATTATTAGACCTTATATGTATATATCAATCGAAATTACATCACTCGGTACTGATCGCGATCCTGAGCTGTATACAAATTCATTTGAAGCGTGGATGCCCGTTTTTTCAACGCATAACTAAAAAAAAGTAAAAAATGAGGAAGTCAATTGACCCTTTTGCGATTCGCGAGCTCGCAGATTTCATCGACTTTTATATAAAAAATTTTCCACCGCGTTGCATAATGGCAATTAAATCGAATTCCCAATCAAGTGGTATTTTGAATAGATTAAGGGGGGCCTGTACACATTATTTAATCAAAAACGTCAGAAAAGTCGATTTTCGTTTTTTTGTCTTACAAAAAATAATCCTCTTTCAAAAATCCTAGGTTAATTTATTCAGATTACGTTCATGAATAAGCCAAAAAAGTCTGAACTGGATAACTTCACATTTGTAACGCAAGGAGCATTTTGAAATTTGGTATCATTGGCTCGACAAATATAAACGAACCAGCGTGACTTAGGAATTACTAATTCGAATGAGTTCATATTTGGTACAATATTTTCTTTTTAGATAGTGAACATTCTGTGTCAATTGCAATTCATTTGAATTAGAATTGTAGAAGTTCTCGTTCTGAGTATAGGCCCCCCCTTAATTCGCATATTTTTATTTTTTTTTCTTCCAAAAACTGCGATAAGTGGTCAATATATAAGTAAGCCCAAGGTTCTGTACAAACTAGTGATGAATACGCGGATCGAGGCGAAGGAAAGGTACAGCTGGGTTAAATATAATTGCGAATATAGTAATCGATAATTACTAATCAATCCTCATGTCAAACTGTGCAGAGCGACGCTCATATTCAATTAACGATGAAATTTGGAATAGATATATATTATATGTATATATGTTAGATGTTACTTGGGAAAACTAATATTCGTATTCATTGGCGAATATTAATATTATTTACGATGAAGTATTGACACATTGAATGAACAATACGTGGTGTAATTAACCGAACAACATTTCTCAACAATACGTATTACGGTGAATGAAGAATCACCGAAAATCAATCCATTACATTCGGTATACGATATACGATCGATAAAATTATCGATAAAAAGCACAATATCGGTTCAGACGATTGATGAGTTGGAGGCAATCATCAATAGGGCACGGTGAGCAGATTATGCTCTTGTTGCATTATTCCGAAGGATCAATCAGAAGAATAAAACTCACCTACTCGTGTACCTGAGGTTCCGAAGGTTTTCAAGATCGAAGAATATGCGGAAATTAGTCTTTGGTGCGATTTTTGCAAGATTTAGTAAAAATTCTTAAAATTCAAAAGCAGTTCTATGATTTTTCTAATGTATCGTACGTCAAATATTGTATTTCTATGCAATTTTTCCACAATAAGGGGATGCCACTAATATTTGAACAATTTATTTTTCTGAATCGGTGATCTTTGCTTTTTCAGTACAACACAAGGTCTAGCTGGTACCGTGACGGAGCATTCCTGAGCAAAATATTGCTTCAAAGTATCCATAACTAAATGGACTATCTCGAAACGTGCTTCTATCGCATCGAACTCCTCAATTAGAGATTCGTACGAATATTCATTGAGAGACTGTTTATTCTATGTATAGGTAAATGGGAAAACCGTTTATATAAAACCCTTCGAGTAATACGATGAAGAGATATGTTTGCCAACGTGCGTCATATCACAGTAATTCTCTGTCTACCCACGAACGAGCCGATTCTGATGATCGCACTTACGACAGTGAAAGTATGTAATGAAATGGTGGGCGCCAAATTCCACCGTCAAATCATTACGGCATCTCAACGGAGGTGATAAAATAATTATGTCATTCTATAAAGCGTATACCATATCGGTTGTATATAAATTCTTATTTTATTAGTCTTTTCATAACTTTTTATTTTCAATAAAAAGTATAAGGCTCGATATACTGCAGCTGCCTTTTACGTGGATACCTAAATTCTACGGTCAGCGTAAGACGGATCTCGAGTGAGCAATATACCAAAGTTCGATCGCTTTATGTGTCGTTACTTTCTTCTTTCCGTAGGTGTTGCAAGTATTCATACAATTTGATAGTCTATTTTATGTTATACATACTATATTTTAGGAATTCAAAAATCTGGAGTTTGATATAGATTGAGAAAATATCGTGGGGATTGAGGGGATTCAAAAATGACTGACGACATTCAAGGAAATTTTCATTTTTATCCAGAAAATTTACTTTTTTCGAATTCGACATGAAATGGTGATTTTTATACCCATCGCTTGATTGTAAAAGCTCGCAAATTTCAGATTTTTTCATCCCGTCATTTCTGAGATATCTCATCGACTTTTTCGAACAGTCCTTCGGAGCCGGATTCAAATTCGGAATTTAAAAAATTCCTAACATTCAAAATTCCGAATTTTAATATTACCGAATAACAGTTTCCAGAATTAAGGGTATTTCTCCGAAAGTCTGTATAGTCGATTTAAAAAACTTGAAAGCAATAATCACCGAAGATTCGAAATTTCGAGAGCTAAATGACTGTTTCCCAATTTCTTAATGATCGTGTAAAATCGATGTCTCACCCTTGATTTCCTTGTGCGTGACTTGGTCAGGACGAAAAGTTGCGATTTCGAGTCTATCGCCGACGTGGAAGTAAACGGTAGTGGTAGCGGAGTCTTCCTCGGTCTCGGTATTTCCGGTGGTCCCGTTACGCGCCTCGCGTTCCATGGCCCGTGCCAACATGTGCCCGGTGGTTTTCTTCTTTCAAAAAGACGCTGTATTTTGGCGTCGAGGTGCGGTGCGACTCGGGGGTGTCGGGTGACGGCCTGCCCGCCGGTCGTCGGGCTCATCGCATCGCCACCCAGGCACCCCGGGCGCCTCTTACGTCGGCGAACCTCTCGAGCCTCCCTTTACGATCCAGAGCTGTACCGGGGGTCTTGGCCGTAGGGGATGACGTTGATGGACTAAGAACTACCCGTTCAGAGAGTTTCCAACGACGCGGAGACCTCATTCCTTCATTACCAGTTCTGAAACATTTTCGAAAAAAAAAAAAAAAAATACAAAAACGTTATTTTTTTATGTGAAAACTTTTTTACAATTGCAAGGACTGTTGACGGAAAAACGGGGACAAGGTTTTCAAAAACACGGGTTTGAAATTTTGTTTTATGGGAAAAAATGGGACCAACTTTTTTAAACGGTCAAACTTTTTCGCTTTTGAAGAAAAACTCATGCAGCTTTTTGACAGAGAATTGTCGCGTTGACAAAACAAAACGTAATATTTCAACATTTTGAGTTCAACAAATTGAGAATGAATAGAAATTGACGCTTACACCATTTGATAAAAATTCAAAGTAGTTTATCAATCGTTCGAACGATCTTCTTTCAAAATTTTGTGATCTTTAATCAATTTGAGAATAATCGGTTGAAACGTTTCTAGCAAAAAAGTGTTGGCATATATACGCGCCCATTTTCGGGAAATATTCCCAATCACGTGATTGCAATTTTGCCATTGATCAAACAAAGTGAAATTTTGCTCTAGGTATATAACATTTTTCATTCTTTCAAAACGAGTAAAAAATGATTCTCGAGAGTAGCTCGAAGGAAGAAAGTGCGATGAAATTAGAAAAAAACAGTTTATAATAACGTGAGAGTTGGGAATAAAGTATAGCTGCATGATATTATAATAAAAATAATAACGATGATTGGGTTGTATTGATCATTTTTTAATATGATTGTCACATCGATATAATAATACTAATAACAATAATAATGATAATATGAGTGAAAAAGCAATCCATTTTCTATAATAATTGCTGTAATATTCATAAGAGAAAACTTGGTGATTGACGAGTTTAGTTTCTCCCTATCCCCTAAGTAGGGGCGAGAAATGGGGATGGATTGATATTTTTTTTTTAGACGTTATATATATCCGCACGGCCTGTATAGTTTGACAGGTTCATTACCGTTCACCGATCAATTTTCACATCGGCTAAAGGGACAACCGAGAGAAAAATTATAACGACGAATAAAAATAGAGAGAGAGAAAAGAAAAGAAAGAAAGAAAGAAATTTGATACGATCATTATCGCGTGGGTATCCGAAAAATTGTCATATTTCAATAAATTTTCGATATGACAACATTTTTATTAGAAGATATTTGGGTATACATTAGGGTGTATCATTTCGGGGCAACTTTTTTTTTTCAACTTACAAACAGGTTGTATACGTGCAGAAAGGTAAAATAAGAAGCCTGTTAAAATTTGAGATCTTAATATCAATATTAAGAGGTACATACCTGATCGCGAATTTCTATTTCCCATTTAAATAACACGGGAAATGTTCTAGTGGCACACTTCAATTTTTATATCTCAAGTACTAATCTACTCAGAATGATTCTGCATAGCTACTTTTGTTCGAAATTGAACGCTCTACAAGAAAGGTCTCTTGGTCTTTTTCGATAAATCTAGCTATTTCTAAGTTGGTTGTTGGCTATCAATGGTAATTAACCAATAACCAACTTGGAAATAGTTAGATTTATCGAAAAATACCAAGAGACCTTTTTTGTAGAGCGTTCAATTTCGAACAAAAGTAGCTATGCAGAATCATTCTAAGTAGATTAGTACTTGAGATATAAAAATTGAAGTGTGCCACTATAACATTTCTCGTGTTATTTAAATGGGAAATAGAAATTCGCGATGAGGCACCTCTCAATATTAATATTAGGATCTCAAATTTTAACAGGCTTTTTATTTTACTTTCCTGCAAATATACAACCTGTTTGTAAGTTGAAAAAAAAATGTTGCTCCTAAATCTATAATACCTAATAGGTATATTTATATATAGTGATTTGTATTTTTTCAAATTTTCATCTCATATGGAGCTCCATAAATAAATTTTCGAATACGTATATTTGAAAATTATTCACATTCCATAATTGAGCTTGGATTTATTTCTATGGAACCCAGCGTTTTTTTTTTTTTTGGACTTGAACGTGATATTCAATCTCCCATAAAATTCGAAAAATTATTTATACATTTTTTTTTTTGTTTTCAAAAAGTTATACATTACTTCTGATAATTTAATCAATAGATCTTTGCAATTAGATATAAAAAATTGCCATTTCACCATCTGGCGTGAATTTCAAGTTCCGAAGCTTTGCTTTTTAGCTCTCGGAATTTTGAACCTTCGGTATTTTTCGATTTGAAGTTTTTTCAATCGACTATGCAGACTTTCGGGGAAATACCCTTTCTGAAAACTGTGAGAGAGCAGTATTAAAATTCGGAACTTCAACCCAGCCCTGAAAATGAGTAAATATTCGAAAATTTATAACTGGATATCCATGAGAGATAAAAACTTGAAAAAGAAGTACTCGATTCTCATCACACTTCAATGAATACATGAAAAAATCGACGACAGAATCAGAATATCCATAGTAACTAAGCCCATCCATGGAATACCTTACACACCTGAAAACTACTGCTTCAAAAAAAATAAAAAATAAAAAAATGTATTTTCTATGATCGCCGATGATCGTTATATCGAAATAGTTATGGCATGAAAGCGACGAGCACCACTGCAGCATACCATGCCCATGCCATAAGCGATCGATTGGCAAAGAGCTGGAGGAGTAGGTATAATCCACCTCCCCCGAGAATCGTAGGTACAAATGAGTAGTAGGTTCCGGGGGTTGATGGTGGTGGTGGCAGCGGCGGCAGTGGTGGTGGTTGTAGTGGTTGGGTGTAACGTCGTAACGGCAAATCCCCAGGCACAATCGATAAGACGAGAAGGGCGACGAGAGACGAGCAGGGAAAGAGAAATGACGTCACGTGGCCGACGGTCTGGAGGAACCAGGGTGAGGGTTCATTACCACAGGTGTATAGGTATAGAACGAATGATTTTTAGCGTCTGATTCTCAGGCCAGAAAAAAGCGTGGCGAGTAACCTGGGCGTGTGCTGTCACGTCCATCAACCCTTTGTCTTTAATTTTCTAAAATTACCCCTCACAAGAGCTGCGTACCTATAGACGTTATACGTATACGCGAAAGCAGATAATTCCCAAAAACCGAGAACCAGTTAACGAGGAATGTTCCTTTCCCGGGATTATACCATAAGCCGTATACGTCCCACGTGAATAAAATAATAAAATCTTCACGCATGTGACTTTTCACGTGTCTGGAATCTGACGATTAGAATCCATCAACTATACCTATCCCATCCGTTTTAATTAAATGTGACGAATCCTGGAAATTTTAATCCGACATTCGAGCCGTGGAGATTTTCCGGATTAAAACGAGGCCAATTATTCCACGCGACAGGTAACAGCACCCGAAAATATACGACGGGGAATGTCCTGCAGAGACTGTATTGACAGCTCTGATTGGTTTACAGAATTTTTCACACTATTCAATTATACGATACAGTAGACTGATTCAACTCCCAGATGGTAAAGTCAGACTGGCAAGTCTCCGATTATCAGATTATCAACGTCAGTTGAAAAAAAAAAATATATATAATAGAATTTGAAAACCGGGAACGGATCAATCCCTGCATGCGAGGAAAAAGGATCAAGAGGATAAGATAAAACGATCAGAAATTTTCCATGATGTTAAGGTCGGTATATAACGTGCAGAAGGTTTATCCTCTTTGATCTTGGGACTTGTGCACGAGTCATTAAACATACGTCGAGTACACACGTACGAATATTTACACTATACGATGTGTCAAAGGTCGACGCTGTGAATACACTGCAAATTATTAGGTACTTGGTGTCAAAGCACGTGTGAGGAAGTTTTACGTGATAACGTCCAAACTGTTGATTGCCGTAGGAATCAACAGCATCGGTCAACCCGTTTCACAAGCTTCGAAATGTGGTCTGTTTGATATCCTAGACCGAGTCTTCAACTGCATCAAACTACGAGATTATGGATTGAGTTTGGATACGATACGGGCATACGTAGGGTAACGTTTGACAAAACTGGCCACCAGCAAAAAAATTACCTAATGGTATTTCTGAGTTATGGCGCGTATGACAAAACGGCATACAGTCGAGTGCCTCCCCTGAAAACGATAAAAATTTTAAAGCATGGGGCAAAACCGTCCACCGAACAAAAAATGGCCAAATCGTGTCCTTGCGCTGAGGATAGTAGGAATAAACTGTATCTAACGTAGCTCTGCTATGATGAATACAAATGCTACAAATAATACAAATCGAGGGCTGAGCAGAACAACATCGTATCTCAAAATTTGATTCAACAATATCGTATCTCAAAATTTGGTTCAACAACATCGTATCTCGAAATTTGGTTCAAAAACATCGTATCTCCTATGTCTTATACACAGAGATACAATGTTTTTGAATCAAATTTTGAGATACGATGTAATCGCTCAAAGTGCTTACGAACTACGGTATCCTTTTGAATCGAGTAGGAATGATCCTTCAGATTAATTGCCACGAGTCCGCATCTGCTCAACGTGTTTTTACTGTAGATGAAAATTCTGTTGATTTTTGTCGAGAATTTCCTTCCTCATTTCCCGTCATAATATTTGTACAATTTTCCTCTTATAATTGAATATGAATCTAGGTATATCTATATATCGTTTAATCGGATTTCCTCAATCGTTACAACAATTATCTCGATAAACGATCGTCACGCACTGGCAGGCCGATCAGCCGATTCTAACTCGAGCTTTGATTACACACTGACTTGGCTTCGACAAACAGCCATGTGTATTACCTACCGATGGAGGAAAGCCACCCTTCAGCACCTCAACCGACGATATAACGCCCTTGTGAAATCACTACGTGTGCGGCTACCCGTATGTAATTATGTATGCCTACCACATCTCTGTGGTGGTACTGTAGTCTCTTATTACCCCTTCACACCATCCCATTTTCGTTATATACACAGACACACGTATAAGCCTTTTATCTTCTCTTCTATTATATTCCATTTCTCCGCATACTCTGAGGACATTTTGACGTCGGAATAGAATTTGGCTACAGATTTACCGCGAGGACAAGGGTCTGACAATTTTTGCCAAAATAAAAGAGCCGCACAGTGAAAAGAAGACAGAGTGGTTCTCGCGGTTCTGACACTCTGGCGGGATAATATGCTGATTTTTTTTTTCTCTTTTTATCATTTTTGTTCTTCTTTTTTGTTTTCCTCAAATTTATGGCTGAAGAAAGTTCAGGATTATCAATGTGGGCATTAGGCGGGAAGAATCAAAGGTGTCGGTGCAGTTGTTTAAACCTTAACTGTATATATATGAGCCAAGGAGGGAAGAGGAAGCTGCGCGACTAACTGGGCTCTAGTCAACGCTAATTGCAACATCCTCTTACGGCGTTGCAGAGCACTGGGAACTTCCGTCGCGTCAGTGAACCTCCCCGTCACGACGTCATCGGAGGAAGCTGCCAAGACGTTCTTCGCCCACGCTCTCATCTCCGGAGACCAAGACCGAGACCGAGACCGAGACCGAGGGGTCTCAGCTCAAAGACTTTATCGAATATCTTATCTTCATACGGAGTACGTATGTGTATATCCGGATACACATCCGCTCTCGACCTGCTTTCACTCAGCTGTCTTGAAATTATTCATTTTTTTTTTTTTTTCCTTTCTAGAAGGCACTTTTCACTTTTGTTTGGTGCTTTTTTTCGAAGAGCTTTTCTTCACCAAGAAACGTTTTTCGAATCGAATATGCAGACTTCCGGGAAAATACCTTTTTCCAAAAATTTATAGTCACTCGGTAATATTGAAATTCGGGATTCTTACCGTTCGAAACTTTCAAAATTCGGAACTTCATTCCGGCCCCGGACTAGGTTCAACATTGGAATGAAACGCGTGGATATTGAGATTCGTCGAAAAATTTTCGTGATAGATACAAGAATGAGAATCGATGGAGGCTATAGTCACGAAAAGTGAAATAAATCTTTGAAATAAATATACTTTCCTTGAACCCAATGTACTTTTTTTTTTTACACGGTAGACATATAACCTCTCTAAAATATTCATCTAAAACTTGGTCCGTTCCCGATAATCGATACCAGAGTATAAATTCTGTGGAAATCGATTAATTATGGATTTGCCTGTATGAAAGCTGTAAAAGCTCGTTAGTTAAATTATTCCAATACATCGAAATGGCATTTGATGGACAAATGATCAGTGAAAACGGGATTCAAAGCCTGCAAATTGATCCCCGGTATTAATCATTTCGTAATTCGTTCCTAAACATGTTATATGGTATATGAAAATTTGACGAAGAGTCCAAAAATCTGCGAACTGCGAATAAAAAAAAAAAAAAAATTTCTTTCATAAATATTATAGCGATGAGAAGAGAGAGAGAGAGAATTTTAGAAAAGGTTCGCTGATGAGTAAACGCGAATTTCGGTGGTTTGTTACCGGATTCTCGGTGGTCTGCCACGAGTTGGGGTCGCAGCCGTGTCGCTGGCCAATGTCACAGAATTAGCGCTTGGTAATTAGCAATTACGAGAATTCGAGGTGTACCTCGGGTGTTATACGCGGTTCGGTGAAATTTATTTAGAGCGTAGAGAGCTGTAGGTTGCAACAACAGTAGCTGCAGGACATCGCGTTGCTCGAATTGTGGAACTGAATGAACCTGTATTTTCATAATTAATTGGTCATTGTGTCGAACCTCATGTTCAATTATTTATTATTCAAACCGCGTACGGATGCAGGCGGCGTCGTCTCGTCGCGTAGCGGTCGATTCACGTCAATTCGACTATAAAAAAAAACGCATGCGGGCAAACACCGTATACACAAAATGTATATATATTTTCTCTTTTTTTTTTCTTCATTTATGTAAACATTTCCACCCACTTTCCCTTTTTTCCAACATTTTTTTTTGTTTTTTCTATTCATCACTCAAACGTCAGGATCAGTACTTCCAATCCGAATACAATATGCGTCATAGAGGCTTTCAGTCTAGTCGAATCAAACGATATTTTGATTTATTCCTAATCAATTCTATCGACAAGCTTGTCTACGGCGGTTATACAAATCTGTTGATATCCTCCTCGTCGGACTTTCTCGGGTAGGAAAAACTGCAGCATCTATCAGCAAAACAATCTCCTATAAGATGAACGCGCTAGTCCTAAGATAAAAAACACTGATATGCAGCTTGAAGGACTTTGGAATTAATTTTTCAGGACTTTATATTCCTGAATCGTAAAATTCTAAGTAAGAACTGAAAAAAGAGTATTTTTATGGTCGATTTTTTCTCTGACGATGGTACAACTCAAATAACAAAGTTATCGACTGCCGTTTTGAAACCGGAAGTGGGATTAAGCTCAAGAGCCTATTAGCACATCTTCGGGACAGAAACAGTATCCTGGGCAAATTTCGTCCAAATCGGTTCAGCGGTTCGACGGGAATCCTGTCCACAAGAAATTGACGCTCAGATAGAACCGTTTTCAAAAATCAGGGAACCGGTTTGAATGATATAGAGAAAATTGAAGGACCCCATAAGGTATACAACGCCGTGTTTGGAGAATAAAATTTGTATCCCTAGCTCAGCAGGAGCATAATCATCTATGTGAATATAATACGTACGTCATCACGTTTGTATATCCTCCCGGATATCTCGGACTCCACAATTTCGTTAGGGTGTCCCATTAAGGTTTAGGCTTATTAGGATTACTCAGCAAGGATATATTATGTACACCTAGGTGCCACAAGGAGGGCTATCAGTCTGAACCACTTACGAGTGATGGGATCAATTTATCGATCCATATCCTAACCAACTACGCACTTACGTACCTACGTATGTATGTACAGTCGGGCAATAAAGTTCTTGGAGGGTCGAAATTCAGGCTCAAACGTTTCAGTGTCTACGCTGTTGAGCAGCCCCCTCGCTCCGCACCCCCCCTTTCTCTGAGAACGCGAATCGGGCAGACTACCTACTCAAAGTAAAGTAAGAAATACTTCCTAAATATACAGGGTGTCCCAGAACTAAATGTCCAAAATGAATGGTGGCCTAGAGGAGGTCGAACTGAGTAAATTTTCCCGAAGAACATGGGGTCTGCGAAGTCGCGTTCGCGAGATATCACAAGTTAAAAAAAAAAGTATCGCTTTGCGCCGCGTCGACGCGGCGCAAAGCGATACTTTTTTTTTAACTTGTGATATCTCGCGAACGCGACTTCGCAGACCCCATGTTCTTCGGGAAAATTTACTCAGTTCGACCTCCTCTAGGCCACCATTCATTTTGGACATTTAGTTCTGGGACACCCTGTATATAATAAACAACGCATCGATGGGCCTGCTCAACAGCGCAGACACTAAAACACCTGAGCCTAAATTTCGACCCTACAAGAACTTTATTGCCTGACTGTACATAGGTATATATACCTTGTTCTATAACTACGATGGCATTCAACTATTCGGCCAAATCGACCTACGTATTACATTATATACATATACGTAAAGAAAAGCACGGGGATATTCATATCCAATCGTAATTCATGTAGTTTCAGAATAAAGTTTCAGAACCCGGACTCTTTTTTCTGCGTACTAAAAAAGGACACTTCAAATACACTTAATAAAGAATACATGCAATCGCATATAAAAATTTGAAGGTAGGAGTTAAAGTTTCGAAAGATCAATAAGACAGAATCCCCAATACCATTTTTAAATTTTCTTTTTTCTTTCACGAAACCGTATGCATTGATTATACGCAGGACAGTTCCTGAGCTGTAAGGCACTTTGGGAAAATGAGCAAAAAAAATTGTGTATAGTTCTAGTTTCTTGTCTTAATATTTTTTTTTTTTTGTTTTTTTGCGATCGATGAGAACCGCGTATGAAATCGAGACATCCGGTAAAGCATTTTTTCAAGTTTCAAAGGATCCGCGTGAGGGACTAAAGCTTCGAAATTGGAGGCTTCAAATTTCATTTTGCCAGTCAGTTAACTGCGTTATATGTTATATCCCTTACTGCCTTTCTCTTACCTTCGTGCCTTCAATCGAGGAGGCAACATTGTGGGTGTTATTAAATAAGGAATATGCCTCAAGATCTTTCTCCCAAATTATCCACAGCTTTTTGCTCCGAAGATATTTCGAAAAGAGGGAAAAATTACGGAAACAATAAGAAAAAAGAAAAACGAGATCCTATACGAGATCCATGTGCCTCGGAGGAAAAGACACGAAGAAAGGAAGAATAAAAAAAAGATTAAAGCCAGAAGAAAAAGAAGAAGAATTAGAAGAGGAAGAATAAGAGGTTTCCTCATCTCCGTCCTCCTTGGAGACCCCGGCCAAAGTATTACGTTTAATAAAAAAAAAAGAGAAAGAAAATGAAAATGAAAATGAAAAAGAAAAAAGAAAATTTTACGCAATTATTATCGAGGCAGGGAAACGGTTCTCTTCTTATCTTTATGGGAACTCGACGCCGTATCGGCGTAGGTTATAGGTATGTATGTACAATATTCAATTTTCTTTCTTCATAAAGTATCAAATTCCCTCGAGAATTTTGATCCCGTAGTAAATCATAATTATAGGTGTACGTATTGAAAAATACGGGGGGTATAGACGGTTATAAATTTATAAATAAGAGCCCACCCCCTCGCATATGTGTGCCTACATATATATAAATTCAGGAAAACCGAATGAATGAATAAATAAATAAAAAAAGGGGATGAAAAACTGATGTAAACTGACGTATGCGTCTTTTCATTGCTCTCTACCTCTCTTTCTCTCTCTCTCTGGGTTTTGGGATATCGAAAAGATGCGTCGATCATTTTTCTGCTTCTCCAAACCACCCCGCGTGTCAGCTCAGTTGAATAAAGTCGAATGAATAGAAGATTCGGATGTTCACAGGCTGCAGAGAGCCGATGTAATCCTCGCATGTTTCTGCAAAGCCAATATTAGCCTTGGCTTCAAAGATTCCTGAAATATTTAGGGGTTCAAACTTCCCCTCATACAGCTGGCTGCAAGGATGTGAAGCCGAGGTGCGACTTTACCTGAAAATTCGCTCGACGTACAAACTTTCGAGAATCCAGACCAGACTTCCATCTCTCTCTCTCCCTCTCGTCGTTTCGTATGATGTTTTATTCACCGCGCTTATAGCAGCTCCCCACCTTCTCACGAGATGGATGCGGAATAAGAACGTGCGTATGGGAGTGAGGGATGCGAGACTCAAGGGGGTAGATAAACACACGTACACAAAGATACCTTTTTCACTTTTCTCCACATTTTCCGCATCAACAACTTTTACCAGATAATAGCTACGTAGGTAGCTGTTTATCCAAATATACCGACACAAAGGGGTTCATATGAAGCCACCCCCGCACCGACACCTTGGGAATAATTTTTTTTCTCAAGTCACTGCTACGCTCTAAGGAAACTTTCTAATCAGCTGTGAGAAAACGAAATCAATAGAATATTTCTTCACGGCGTACCAGTGATTTGAAAAAAAATATTATTTCACTGGTTTGAAGACAGTCGTTCAGTACGAACTTTCAAACTGATCAACTTTTTGCATTACAGTTCCCAATTTTTTATAACAAATATCAACGAATATCTGAACAGTGAATGCTCTTGAATGAAAGCTGACAAAGCTTGGCAACTATTGGGATAGACTAGTGATCAGAAAATCTTCAGCTCTTAGTTCAACCTGTTCTTTTTGGTCCTGACAGCCGGATCTTTGGAACCCGTAAGAAAACCCGAAGTATATTCTACATCAAATGAAAACTATAGCGATTGTGGTAAAGAGCTTTACAGCTATCAGATTCCGATGTTATAGTTTTTTTTTTCCGAGCGAGGAAAGGGAATCGGGAATTCGTTCGATGGATCCCTGGGAGAAGGGGTTGAGGGTAGGGGATTGGGGTAGTGGCGATAGCTATAAGCTTACTGATGCAACGATATCAAATCCCATAGCTTTGGGAAAATTTTTCCCTCACCGATACTTTCGTGCCGGAATATAACGCGGCGAACCTGCATCGTGGGAGCCATTTGTGGCAAATGCTTTTACACGATGACAAAAACAACGAGATCGGCTCCTGCAGGACGTGGATACAGATAACGTATACCGAGTATCGTCTGGTATATAGCTGCCTACTCTATATACGAATAAATGCTTTTTAAAATCGTAAAAATAGAACAGAATTTTATCGAATAAGTGGGAAGAAATTTCTTTTCAAAAGTTTCATTGGCTTTTTAGTCTATTGTTCACTGGAATTCCGTTTTCTCATACGAGTGCTTGCAGAGTGCTCGATGCGTCGTGGATTGCCAAAGACATTGAGTGTCTATCCTTGCAAGGTATGAATTTTCTGATACAGTTCTTGCGTTTTTAGATAAAATACTGAATTAAAGAGACATCGATGATGAAGAATGTTGATCGGTTGAAATGAGACAATTATTAGATCAAGAGACTCGGTAGAGTCTCGGGCCAAATACATTAAAACAAAATAATTAATACACCAATAATGTATTATGTATAAGTTATAAGCTAGCGCGGGACTCTACCGAGTCTCTTTACCGAATTTTAATAGTAACATAGACAAAAAAAAAAAAAAGTGGGAAGAGAGGAGAATAATTGAGTGAAAAAAATCTTTGTTTCATTTTCCTTCTAAGTCACAGCTTTTAGACTTTTCTCCTTCTCAATTTTTTTTTCTTTTGCTCATTAGTGCGATACGCGGCTATTCGAAAAGTTAAAAGAAAGAAATTTAATGAAATTTTCATCAATTATAAGTCTGCAGACAGCTATATGTATAGTACCCTTCCAGCTATTTAACGAAAGTGAAAAATTATTCATAAAATTCGATTAACCAGATCTGATTTATTCAGACAATTCTACAGACATACCGCACAGCCGTGATAAATGATTCAAAATTTTTATATGTCTCGCATTGTTAAGACAGGAAGAATAAGAAAAAAAAAGTTTCATCAAAAATTTACGAACAAAGAAAGGAAAAACCAAAAAAAAAAAAAAATCAGAATAAAATACACAGGACAGTACAGGGTGCATCTTCCTATTTTTTTATTTTTCCTTTTCCCGTATGTAGAATAGCTCCGCCGTAAGTCCTGCAGGACGAGTTACCTCGGGCATAAATAAACCGGAAAGCTCGGCACGCGCGGACTTGACGAACCAGAGATTAGGTTCTGGATTCGCGCCAATTTTCGCAAGGTTTCTAGGCGAAGGGTATTTAGGTAGCTACAGTAGGTAACATAAATACGTATCGTGTGTATACTACATACATAATATTTTCTCAAAGTGTAATATTCAGCGTGGCTTGGGGGTCGGATATACGTCAAGGTAACTTACGTGGCTGGTATGGTATAAGCGAGACAGCAACCCTCCGTCAGAAGCCAAATGCGAACCCTTTCAGCCCTTTAATAAAGGTTGACTGAATCCCTAATCTCGAAAACTCTCTCCTAGCTTGGGCGAAGCTGTTGTTGTGTGTCAGGGAAAATTTTCATGATCGTATATCGCGATCGCAACCTACTATATGCAAAAATTTTGCTTTTAGATTCTTTTTCGAACCCCGAATCTTCGAATCGTCCAAAATATTTGCTGATTCCGTTCAGATAAATCTAATTCCGAAAAACCTACGTCTACCTCGATAAACAACGATCGTGACTAACGAATGCGAAAATTCGGGAATCCGAAGGTTTATTAGAAGAAATGGGAAGAAATTAGCAATTGTCCCAACGGAAATCACGCCGGTTGAATTGAGCCGTATAAAAGCAGAGCTGTCCCATTGCTTTTATCACTTTGTAGAAGGTGGTAGCGATAAATTAACACTTGGACAAAAGAAATCTCAGCACAGAGTCGACGACGAGGACGACACGTGCGGGCGGAGCGAGATGCCTCGAAATTCTCAAGGTAAATTAAACGGGTGTACTAATTAACACATACCCCGATTCTCCCCGTGAACAGACCGGGTGTTTGACGCGCGGAATTCAGCTCGCGAAATTCGAGAGGGACGTGTTGAGATGATGAAAGACGAAATTGAACCGCAGGGACTAAGGTGCAGGAAAAAAGAGGGCTGAAGAAAAGAAGAATGAGAATGGGGATAAGGATGTGAGGAATTGTGATCCGCTTTATCAGCAGCAATTACATCCACAAATCACGATGAATTATGTGTACAGCTCTCGGGAAATCTAATCGAAAATTGCCGATGCATCTTCAAGCTGAATAGTCAGAGCGGTGATCATCGTCTCTCGATCACGGGCCAGCGAATACAATCACCGAAATATCGAAATTAATTACACATTCTGCAGGAAGGTACGGGTATTTGAAAACAGCGAGTAACGAAGCACCGATCAACGTCTATAAACGTCATTCATCGATAGGGAAAGCGCGGAGAAGACGAGTCTCTAAAAAAATATCAACTTTTCTAACAATTTTTGGAATTATCTAATTTTCAAGAATTTTAACACGAAGTAAAGTATCCATACTTTGACATGCATTATAGAATATTGAATCCTATTTGATTTTCAGCACGAGTATAGTTTATCAAATTGTTTATCAAAGAAATGTTCGATTTTTGAATATTTTGAGGTGGTCCATCTAAGCGCAATATTCGGCATGATCCTTCTCGGTATTATTTTGAGATTTGAATTCAAAGATTTGCAGGATGTTCACCAGCGAACGGTGCGTCGAGCACACTTTTCACTATAACCGCAAATTTTTTATTATAACTTTAACATTTCTACGAATATTTCAACTTTTTTGTAGTCAAATTGAGGGGATCAGTACAGCTTGGTTTGGGAAATTTGGAGTACTCCAAAATTTATTTATTTGTCAGCCAAATCTTATTTCACATCAAACAAAAATTTTCTTCGAAAAACTTTGTCGTCAGGTTTCAGGCACATCGTTGGTCCAATTCAACCTCTCAAGGTCTTGCTTTCTTCAGACAGCAATTCTACATCTTATGAACGTAGAGATCGGTAAAAAAAAATTCACGTGAAAAGTTACGGTCAACTATCCAAACTTTCCAATATTCAGGCTGCTAATTTGCAAATAACTTGGCCAACATGAAATTGTAAAAAAAATCCCTCCTTCACATAATGAGGATTTCTTTTCTGAACAAAATGAGCCCTCAACGACCTAAATCGGAACAACGATGTGCCTAAAACCTTACGACAAAGGTTTTCAAAGAAATTTTTTTTTTGATGTGGAATAAACTTTGGCTGACAAATAAATGCATTTTGGAGTACTCCGAATTTCCAGAACCAAGCTGTAATGGTTCCCTTAAAGCCGTCAAATCAACGATTGAACAAACCATAGAAATATTGTCGGATCAATTACATTTCCTTTCCCACTGACATTTGAAGAAAGGCTTGTTCTCAGGTCGCAAAGGGTACCTTACTCCCTTGAGGAATTTGAAATAAATTCGCGTAGACTTCTGCTCGGTATTTAATATCGGAAAGTAAACGAAGTTAGATAATTACACGATAGAATTAGACGTTGAATAGAAGAGCTTTCGTCCGCACCTTTTGTATTATATTTTTCCTTCCCATTCCTCATATTCCATCGCATTGTGTAGCTAAAAGTCTGAGAGTTGCTTCAATTCCTTACAACTTCTTGATTATTTATCAGGTTGTTGATGGTATCCTTCCTTCGATTGTTTGTTGTTGGCTTTACGCTCGGTTTGTTATTCTCAATTCCATCGTGCTTCAATAATTACTACAATTAATCATTACAATATCTTATCCACCCATGATTTCAAAATTCGCAGGCTCATTTCAGTGATTGACGTCAACGATCAATCCATGTAAACTAAAGCTCCATAAAATTTCAAATAATTCTGAATCACGTCTCAAAATTCCGATAATCATTCCTAACAAAAATCTGAATCAGCAGAATATTTCCTCACAACATAGCAGTGATTAAAAAACAAAATGGAATCCGCGTTTTAATCAAAATGTAAAAAGGGCCAGTCGACGGATGAAGAAAAGTAACGAGATAGAAGACTAAGGCCGTGTATGAGGATGACTCACGCGATTAGGCTCTTTTTTGCAGGTTCCACTTCTTTCTTATCCTCCTCGGAATTATTTCGCCTTAGATCCTTACCCCCCCGTCAATCCTTTGAGTATGGTCGGTGCGCCGGGGTCGTTTCTTCGCGAAAAAAAAGGAACCTCTTTCCGCAGAATTAAATCCAACTAGTACAACTGCTCTGGGAAAGGTTAACGAGCGCTTTAGAGATGGCTTAACTATCCGTGAGAGGATCCGCGTCCTGTAGGACGAAAAACGCATCCGGTATTCGGCGGAGATCCGAAGTACATTAGGAAGACGTTCAACCAGATATCGATCAATGTAACGACAGTTAAATACCTTTGTCCGTTTCTCCCTGCGGGAGGCTCGTCGTGCTCGGTCCGTTTGGCCCTTTTCGAAAGGATACGGAGGACAAGAACAAATCGATTTTACGTGCCCAACCTCACAACGTAAGGAATCGCATTCCAACGGCTATTATATCGGCAGGAAAATACGCCGGAAGGATTGCTGAACGGACAGGATGATCGTCCAAAATTGTTCGGTCATGATTCCGCAACCAATGTCATAGTGTATCGCTTCAAATCGAATAACCCGTTGCCGAAAGTACGGGAATGATTAGATCCGAAAATATCTAAGCCGAAGTATGAATTCGGAGAAGATGGACCATTTCCGAAAGCTGAACGATGCGATTTGTCATGATTTAGTGGACGAAAATTGGGTGCTTTAGGTATCTACATTTTGCAGGGCCCAGAAGCTGGAGAATATTCAGTCCAGTTCCGACATTCGAAACTCAAAGTTATAACAGAATTTCGTGGATTTTCACAAGTTTTGAAATTTCGATTAACAATGATCATTTGTACATCGTAAGAAAATTATCGCAATTAACGAACCAGAATTAATTCTTGACCCTGGAGATGGTCCTTGCAGACATAATGAAAAGTTATTTTTTCTTTGACCGTTCGATCTTTGTCATAATCACAAAGAAGAGAAGAGAAAAAAGAAAAAAAATTACTTTGAAATAGCGATTCGCGGTTTTTTATCCTCCGTTAATTTGAGCTTTCCGGGGCTATTTTAACCCACGACAAAAGCTCGGAGGGACGATGAGACGATCCGCCATTGTTATATTCGAGGAAAATCTGCAGAGATTTTAACAAAGCTCTAAAAAGGAATATATATATACATATATAGGTATATAGATGAACCTTGAATATTTTATACATTATATACATACATAAGATTGTAAGAGGCGCAGAACGGCTACAAGAAAAAAAGGATGAAGTAGAAAAAGCTTTCAAAGGCTCTCCCAAATATTTGTATATGTCCATAATATGTATATAAAAACGAAAAAAAAGGGAAGAGGATTGAAGAAGAATAAAAATCGAAAAATAAAATAAAAAAAAAGCTCAGAAAAAAAAGGATAACTAATTTTGTCCCAAAGAAATGTCGCTTCGCTCCGTGGCTTGGGCTACAGAAGCGCTAATACCGTTCGCGAGTCAATATTATCACAGTATAATATGTCCTGATGACGATATTGCTTGACTCTCAGGGAAGTAATAAGCTTTTCTGAAGGGCGAGGGTGAGAGGGATCGGCATATAGTATATCTATACATATACATACATATATAGGCCAGCCATTTGACGGAGGGCAGAGAATCTACCCTCTGAAGGAATAGAAGAGTTCGAGATGATGGTGAAAAAACGGCGTGGGAGAAGCTGCCTAACGTAGCTACCTAAGCCAACCCAGGCTAAACCAGCATTCGTATAGCTATAGATGTTATATTGGATCAGAAAGAAGACAATAGGATTACTGACAAGGCGCTTCCTACTCAGAGGGACCCAATCATAGACTTAAGGTCCACGCGGATGGAAGCTGGAGGTTCGAGGCTGAAGGTATTATAATCTCAAGCTCGGCGCTACGCTGGTGCCTGCGGCTTTCGACGCGCTTTTTTAATTCTGACAATTGAGTTAAGAATAAATTTTGGTTTACTTCGCTGGGTAAAATTCAAGAATTTCCATTCAAAGTTCAAGAAAAAAATTAAACCGGGAGCAAAAAATCTTGTTCAATTTGTTCAACAGACCTTTCGTCTCTTTTTCGACATGTTTTTCTGACACTGGAGGCTTTCGACCGAAAGCAATGTCTTTTATAAAAAATAAAGCTCTCCGCAAATAATTCTTTCGAGACTTGTTATGATCGAGCTTTTAGAAACTCGTGCGGAAAGGCTCGGTCGATATCTTTGATCGATTTGGGTAGCAAAATGAATTGATAACATTCGAGTCATATTTTCCTAATCGAAGAAAGAATATGTCAGGCAGAAGAGCTTTTTGAGTCATTTCTCTCATTTTAGTACCGTATTATTACTACTTTTGAAAAATATAAACCGACGACACGACTCGACTCGACTTGGCTCTGGAACAACCATTAAATTCGACCACGTATAATCCTTACGAAGACCAGCAGTCTATCGAGCTACAATACCGAATGACAAGCTGTAATTGGATATAAGAAAAATCCGTAGGTATGTACAAACAAACCGCAAAAATTGGGAACAAGAAATTGCGACAAAATTGACGAGAAATTTATTTCGGAAGGTGAAATTCGCGGTCCGAAACTCGCTCGGTTATTTCCAGAAATAGAAGGAGGTTAGTTTTTTGAGATATTTGAAAGAAAACTTTTGTTTTTTCCCAATAATACGTTTTTTGTTTTTTTTTTTTACAATGACAAATATACCTACTTCGACTGAAATTATTTCAAACCTCGGGTTTCATACCCAATTATCCTCCCTCCTATGCAAATTTTTTCATGAATATGCCGTTAGAGTTAAGTGAAGCTTTCAAAAGTTTCGATGTGTTTTTTCTCTTTCTCTCTGCTTTTTTTTTTTTTATCGCCATTCTAATTAATTTACGAGCCTTGTGTCTGGTATTAGCTTTTCGTTGACTACCCTTTGAACGGGAGCTTTAATAACTGGCTTTCATGATCCGTAGAAAGGACAATTTCTTTTCCCACGAATTGGAATCTCATCGGGACATGGAGGAGATATTTTAACCGGACGGTCAGGCATTCAAACGCAATTATACTCGCTCCTGATCAAATTAGCTCTGCTTTCAGATCCGGATAATTTTACCCCTCGGGAAAATTTGTTCGAGCTTTTTAAACTTGGAGAATTTGTCTGCTTTTTTGTGCTTTTTTCCCGGAATCGGCGATAATAAGTTGCAAGTTTTTTAACTGCACTAACAATAATTGAGACAATTCCCAGAAAAGGATCAGGACCAAAAATTTGTTTTGCGGATAAAAAAAAGGTGATGCAAATTTTTCAAACGATCGAACTTCTTTGGGTTTTTCAGATAAGCGCAGCTGCTGCTTTCTGATAAATTGTAGCTCTGAAAACTTTGAAACTTCATAAATTATTTCTATTCGTATCATCTATTTCGTTTGCTCTGACCTCATCAATTTTCAAATTTACCTTTGGATAAAAATTTCAAGCTAGTTTGAAAGAAAGATGACATGATCGGGTACAACGTTTGAGACGGCCTATATACGCCTAGCATGGTCAAAAAAAGGTAATTTTTGGGATTTTTTTGTTCCTGAGATAACTTAATTTTTGGAAAATCAATTTTTGGTTTTACTTTGCCAGGCGCAAATGCTCTCCTTATCAAAAAAGTATGAGTGGACTTATCTTCCAGTTTACGACAAGACTTCAACGAGCTTTTTTGTCTCTGTTCTGTTTTCTGATATTTTTATTTTCATTTTATTTTTTAACTTTTCAGTTTTTGAATCACTGTAAGATACCGCGATTACCGTGTAAATGAAATTTGGTCTTCAAAGTGTCTTTCAAGCAGAAGGTTTGTAACTTATATAGTTTAACTCGAACCTCCGGGCTGCACGGGCGTTTAAAGGCAAGAGGGTGTACTGGTCCCCCTCGGTCCAATTAGCGCTGTCTCCATGGTATCAGAACTTTGTCACTTGGCAACTTGCGAAGCTTTCAAAACTTGAAGCTTAAGACATATGCGTAGGTACTAAGAGTACAGGTACGGTACGAATACCTACGTCGCGTGTCTCACGGTCTACGAAACGTTGTAGATACGTATACTATATACACCCGACTCTCTAATCTCGTAAGAATCAATTAGATGAAATTTACCCAAAGTTTAACTGATGTTGAACCCCACGCAATGAACCCCGAGGCATGTCATATCCAACGTGCAATTCTCTCGCTTGTTTACCCGCCTGTGTACATACGCTCACCAATGACGATGTAATGTGTGCACATATACATACACACAGCTGTATACTATATTTCCAGCAGTTTCATTAAACCGTGGTAGCGCGGGAAACCCACGCGTTACAAAATAACACGACTGTTGATGAGAAAATCGCGTCTAAGTAAGCGCGTAGATTTTCTAATGAACAGTAAAATATACTGGAAAAGCGCTATTTTCACTGCAAAAAGAAAAAAAAGGCAGAATGAGCAGTCCCAAGGGACTGTACTCAACAGGCACTCACGATTTATCAGTATCATAAGTATCAAGTTAATATAGAGGATAAAAAATAGCGATATTTATTTTTGTAGGTAAACTATCAGAATAGATGTCATATCCTAAGATTTCTTGCCAGGAGCGTAATCCCCAACCGAAATGAGAGTAACGCTCCAAAGGACTAGAGCTTTGGGTCAGCGCAGTAGGCTCGGGCAATCCGGACAGACAAAAAACCCTGAAAAATGATGAATCTTTGTAGGTAAACCATCATAATAGATGTAATATCCTAAGTTTTCTTGCCAGGGGCATAATCCCCAACTGAAATCAGAGTAACGCTCCAAAAGACTAGTTTTGTTTCAGTGCTGTAGGCTCGGGTAGTCCGGACGGACAAGAAGTCTGAAGAAAATGATGAATCTTTGTAGGTAAACGATCAGACTAGATAGAAAATCATAAGTTTTATTGCCAAGGGAATAATCCTCATTTGAAATGAGAGTTATGCTCCAAAAGACAAGAGATTTGGGTTGGCGCAGTAGCGTCTACCAGTCCGGACAGACAAAAATCGTCCTTAGGAAGGCAAATTCATAAGGAACTCTAGAGATATACTTCTTATATAAAATGCGTGCCCCAAAAAGAGTTTTATAATTTCACTCGCACGTCATATCACAGATTCAACCTCTGTAATAATCGGTGGCCAATTTCACCGAGGGTTTCAGGATTTCAGGGGTGATAGACGAGGCGATGTTACTCTAGCCTCTCTCTCCTCGTTTTCTGAGAATTTTACGAGGTATGGTACACCGGGAGGTAGTAGAATTGTATAATACACACCATACCGCATTTCTTCTTTCATATAACGGAGCAATTAGGAGCGTAAAGCTTGGACAATTGTTCCACGGACTTATGCTACGAGGGGTACGTGTAGAGATGGGAAGAGATAGAGACAAAAAGATAGAAAGAGAGAGAGAGAGAGAGAGGGTTAATAAATTGAAGAGATTTCCTGCACACCTACACGCGTGTGTTTCTGTACTTGTATTAGTGTAATACAATCGTGGTAGTATCTACTAATACTTTGGCTTCTGTTACTAGACGTGTACTGTTACTCTTCGTACCGGTAGGATACTGTATCCACCAGCTCTTCCTCACCCTCTCTCTATCTCGCACGGCCACGATACTGCAGGCCAGGGCCAGAGGTTAATTCCCTTGAATTAACCGTCGCACAATTGTGTTATCAGTAGCTCGATGCTCGAATTGACTTTAAAGTGAGAGTTGGTCGAGACTTGGGTAGGCACTTTATCGTGATCGGCTTGCGTTCTACGCATACTGGCTATTGCCCTGTACGTCTTGCGTTTGAGTAGGTAACACAGTCATTCCGAATTGTACCGATTACTTATGCAAGTACAGATCTAATTTTTTGTTTTTTGCAGATATGTATAGTTAAAACACGTGTAGCACGAAAATTCTCGCAATTTTTTGAATAGGCTATTGTGCAATTAAATGGGGCTAAATTGAAGTTCCGGATTGTCGAGGTACCGAATAGTCAAAATTACGAATTCATTTGCGACGATTTCGAATTTTTAGAATCGTTGTAAAAAGTTTATCAGTTCGTCGGACAGAGATTTAGTTTCTTGACAAATTAGAGACTCGAATATCCAAAATCGGAGCATCGGTTGATCTAAATCCTTGCATTAAGTGCTTTTACTTTGACTATATGTCTAACTTTTGGGACCCGGTGACCCATAACTCCGAACTTTGACTTGATTAAGCTTCAAGAGATTAGCGAACTGCCGAAATGAAACTGGTTGGTTGAAGAACAGCTTGGACACGTGCCAGTCCTTCTAAAATGTCCCCATTGAGAATGGAAGTACCCCCTTAAAAACGCCTTTTCCATCCCCTTTCCAAACCCCTGGATCGATTTTTCTCAAATTTGGAAACGAGTCTAAAAATTATTCGAAGTATTCGCGTACGGAATTTGATGGCAACCGGTCATCTCGTTCTGAAATATAATCGCCTCGCAGAAAATTACGAGGATATAAATTAAACGCGAGCTGTACGAGACTCTGGGGGATCGTTCTGATTAATGAAATTTCGTTACGGGTCTTTCTAGGATAACCAAAGGACCCGGTTGCACGTAGTTTATATTTACGGGTGTTTATATGACCCATTTCGTCCTGAAAATGTTGAATTCATGAAACCGTTATAGCCCCGCTCCCCACGACAGTCGCTCTGTCACAAGCGTAAAGTTATACACCTACACACTCTAAATCCAATTCCTGTTCTGCAGCTAACGAAGTTGTAAAAGTTTTCTCGTCTTTCTCGTATACCAAGATGGCGTCTTGGTCCTGCTTTCAGGGGTAGGTGAGGTAAATGTAATTCTTAGAACTCCCAGGATTAGCAGGATACCACTCGTAAGAAAGACACGCATCGAGGTAAGAAAAAGCTGCATAGATACGTATCTCCGATCGCTATTGCCTCTCGTTGCCTCGTTAAGGTTAAGGGGACCAGTACAGCTTGGTTTGGGAAATTTGGAGAGCTCCAAAATTTATTTATTTGTCAACCGAAGCTTAGTTCACATCAAAAAAAAAATTTTCTTCGAAAAACTTTGTCGTAAGGTTTAAGGCACATCGTTGGTCCAATTCAACCTCTTAAGGTCTTGCTTTCTTCAGACAGCAATTCTACATCTTATGAATGTAGGGATCGGTAAAAAAAAATTCATGTGAAAAGTTACGGTCAATTATCCAAAATTTCCAATATTTAGGCCACTAATTTGCAAATAACTTGGCCAACACGAAATTGTAAAAAAAATTCCCTCGTTCACACGATGAGGATTTCTTTTCTGAACAAAATGAGCCCTCAACGACCTTAATCGGAACAACGATGTGCCTAAAACCATACGACAAAGGTTTTCAAAGAAAAAAAAATTTTTTGATATGAAATAAACTTTGGCTGAGAAATAAATGCATTTTGCAGTACCCCCAATTTTCAAAACCAAGCTGTACTGGTTTCCTTAAAATCAATCGTTTCATTGATGATCGCCTCTTTTTTTTCAACAGATTATAGCAAAATGCGACAGAAAGTTTTCCATCCGTTTGATAAAACGAGTCGCTACAATTTGGCGGAGGCATTGGAAAGCTTGATAAGAGAAAACCTGGAGCCGAAAGAGCGCGTCGAGCTCCACGAGGACACGGAACCCTTACTTCGGGCTTTTCGAGGCCTCTCAAAGCGTGGCTTTATTATTTGAACACACCTATAGCTACAGAGTCTTATTTTTACAGGGTAAAAAAATCAATAAGATATAGTAACTGAGTAGAGCGTCGACAGTCGTCGTTTGAAGAAAAAGAAATAAATTATCCGAATCGAATTAGCGAAATGGAACAAAATCCCGATAGAAATAAATTTAGAAAAAAAAAAGTTGATGATTTTTTTTTTTTTTTTTTTTTGTTTTTGATTTCTTGAATTTTGGGGGCTCTCCTTTGTCAAAATATTTTTTATCTGCAGCGGGAATTATAATTATTACTATATCGCATGCAGCTACATGACTTGGTTCCGTCCTCTGCCAAAAGGACGATTAATGGTCTCGGAAGTACTGCGTCCCTTCTGCACGACGACACGCGACGACGTTTTCCGTACCTAAATCTCTCCCTGCAACGTCCCGGTATTTAGCCTATATCATTATACGTAACGACCGAAAATCCAAGAGAGAACTTCCGAAGCCCTGCTTTTAGTCCGTGGAAATTTACCTACGAATCTGTTCAGGAAATACATACGCCTTTACAAAATAAAAAAAACGAAAAAAAATCGGTTGAAATCAAAAGTTTCTGGACCCAAGAATCAAATTCATGGTGCATCAATGGTTTGCCCCAATTGAAGTTCATTTCCCGGAAAATCTGTATAGTCGATTTAAGAAATTTCAAATCAAAAGATCCCTAAATTTATTAAAATTTCAGATTCTGGGACTTTCGGAGTTTTGAGCTTTCCGATCTTTTCGAATTTCAATATTCCGAACTTCGATGTTTTCGAAAATTCGAAAGTCAACTTTCTGCATAAAGCCAAGACGATAAAAGCTCCTGTCTAATAATTCTCTGATCAAAACGGCACGTGTTTAAATAAAAGCCTTTCGGTTAGGTCTTAACGTGATTTGAAGCAACTGTATTAGGCTCGTATCCACATTTCGGAGTTTAAATCACTCGTCGCGGTACTTCACGTACCCGGTAACTAGTTATAAGCTTTTCCGAGGCTTGCCAATCACTAAGCTCTGAAAGGGGCTTCAATCAAACCCCTTTATACGCAAGGTGCGGACTAGGAGTACAGGCAAGTCGCGGAGGTATTAAATACGTCCTCGAACCCTGGTTCGGACCCAAAGCTGCCTTTACAAACTGAAATATAATTGCCGCAGGGTCTGTTTCTGCGTAGAAACCTCCGCAACCTTGGTTACATACATCCCCGGGTTCTATACTTACACTAAGATATACAATTAAATTATCACGGAACGAAACGAAACGCAATGCACCGTATAACGTGACTCTACTCGAATGAACTGTACGTTCACGTTATACGATGCAAATTCGAATTTGAAGCGAAGTGCTAATCAAATCTGAGCCTGTTCCCGAAAAAGGGTTCGTATAGTCCGTTTGACGGTAAAACCTTTCACTCGATCCTTCATTTTTCGTTTACACTTTCAAATGCAGAAAAAGCTCGACCGTTTGAGAAATTTTTTAGCCTCATTTTTTTTTTTTTATCTTCTTGTTTTCAAATGCAATTTTTTGATTCGTCTGATGATTCCTGTTCCCCAAAATGGTTTCAACGTCGTGGTTTTTGTTACTCGGTAAATTTTTTTTTTTTTTTGGCTGTAAATTTTTGAATTTGATTTTTTGTTTTCATTTGCGGATCGATTTCCGACGATGTGAAGACGCTGGATAGACTGCTGAAGGCATGAATACCTGTTGTAGCCATACGACTGGACAACCTTGCGTCGAATCTCACGGGGAATCACTATAATACGAATACACAGAGGATATCGATGGCTTAGCAAGCACAATGCACGTTTCGAATGGGTGAGGAAAATTTTCTACCATACAAAGGATGGACGTCTGTCTGAAAGGCGATCTTGACATATGCAGAAATAGAAGAGAAACAGAATACACGTCGCAGGTATTGAGAAGGATATCAAATTGAAGGAATAGAATGTGATACGAGTCGAGTGTATGAAATGAAAAATAAAAATATACGAGTGAGAGACAAGTTCGCTTTGCTTTCTTTGAAAAAGCTAAAAGAAAATCGAAACTGGTGACAGGATAGAGAAAAAAAAAATTGAAATTTTTGCATTTTGGAAACCGGACGATGAACTCGCGGCTCCTTTTATTGGATCTGTCGTATTCGTGTTTCGTAACATCCCAGTTGTGTTCGGTGTCGAAGTATAAACGAGGGGGAAATAGCCGGTGATGGAGAGTGTCAAGAAGCCGCGGATACGAACCGAAAAGAAATGGGATTACAGATCAACTTACTTGGAATCCACTTACGACTATTTTTGTCATGCTTCGTGGCAACAGCTCGCCACACGTCACACGCCACCCTTATAACAATGAGACTTTTCCGTACAGTATGACGTAAGAGAGAAACGCGGACACCGCGGCGAGGTAAATCATGTTATTTTTCTAATTAGGCAACTATTTCGTTTCACACAAACCCCAGGAGAATTTTCCTACAAGTATATTTATTTTCGGTCGCTCCTGTTTTTCTTTCATCCCCCGCAGCTCAATTCAGGATTTTTTTTCTTCTTTTTCTTTTTATTTTTATTTCTCAACTCGAGCTTTACACGCATATCGAGAAATCGATCTCTCAAACTTCGTACATGCCAACATAAATGCTTGTATATAGTAATCCCACACGAAGTTTATTGCAGTCTTAAAAGTTTCCCTCATGAGAGAGAAGAGAAAAGAAGAAAAGAAAAAAAACCGAAAAAGCTTGAAAGTAAAAGAAAATTGTTTGGATATACCTATACTGCTTCCATATTTCACGATACATGTCTTCGAGAAATTTCTTACCCACCCTTAAGTTAACTGCAGGCTATATACTGCGGTGCAGCTTGCAGTGGAGCTCGCTAACTTGATTTAAGTATTTTTCTCTATTTTATCGGGAAAAATAGCAAGTCAAGCGCATGAGTGCAGTATATGTATAGGAAAATAATAATTCGATTATCGTTTATTGGGTGGCTGTTAACTTTCATCGATACATTCTCTTTAAAAATTTCATAATTAATCGGAACTTTTATTTCTTTCCTTTTTTTTTTCTCTTCTTTTAGCAATTTCCACGATTTTTTGTTATTTCGAAGAATTTTTTTTTCTAGTATCTTCTGGCTTTGATCCGGAACAAAATTTTCTTCGTCTCGTACAGGTATATGTATAGGTTACCCCTGTGAAGAATTCATTTCGTCAGAACGTGCGAGTCTACGTCGAAAAAAAAAAAAAAAAAAAACAGAGAAAGAGACATGAAAAAAAAAAATCCCCGACAAAAGAGCTGTTTCTCGTGATTGAAAACATTCCGACACATTTTTCCGCCCTTTTTTTTTTATCAACGTAATCTCTGTCTGTGTATATATGTAAAGCTAGAAGATTTCGCGTCATCGTTTCGGGCAAATATTTACTGCAATATATGTACAGGGTACTATCGGCCATTTAGCCAGCTACCTATAATCAGTAAAAACCGTAAATCAACGTACACGCGACGAAATCCACCGCCATATGTATAATAGAGTTCGAAATCAAAAAAATTCCACTACCATTTGGCAAACAGTAGTAAGAGATAATACGCGAACTTGATGATAGAAATTTATGCCTTGATGAATGATGTCAATCGTGCGTTGTTCAGTTTTTTTTTCAGAGCATTGCCCAAATAATTTGATAGCTGTCAAAGAAATAAACGGAATAGAACTTTGTAAGGCGGGGATACAGGCCAGTCCGAGGAACGTAAAATAGGCATCGAGAACAGAGAAGGGTTACGACTGCAGGTCAATAATTTTGGAACATCTTATGACTATAGTAATTTTCTTGAAGAGTGTCTAAAACGTTATTGAAAAAATATTGTAACTTTATTTTTCGTCGGTGATGTTCAGAGTTATAAGACCGCGAGTAACACTCTGCAATTCGATGGTACGCGGACTTTTACGTCTAAACGGCTAATCTCAAAAATAAAAATAACACTTGTAAATATTGCCCATAGACCATCCATTGCCAAATTCAAGCCATCCGATGGTCAAAAAGGAAAAGAACATTTGATTCTTTCAAAATAAACCGAAATTTCGGACATATATAATTATTTTTTATCTACAGATTGGTGGGTCAGATTAACTTCTCCGTGGATAGTTCGATAGTCAAACATGATAAGAAAAAGCTCTGCAAATTTGAAAATCCTATGTCAACTGGTTCCGGGGAAATCCCGTGAACAAGGTTGAAAATCGATTTCGAGAACATCGGGTTTGAAAATGTTCATCCGGTTCCAAATCCGTGTTTTACTCATAGTCAGTTGCATCTACTGCAGTTTTTGTTCAGATTTGATTCTCGTGTCATGTGATGCAATTTTATCAACTCCCACTGGCTTCTCAATCCGTTTTTGAACCATGTAACATGCTCCCGAAGTCCCATTCTTGTGAATTTTTTAGCTCACGATGGTTTAAAATAATCGCAATGGAACGAGGCTTCGAGAAAAAAAAAAATAACATGAAAAATCGATGAAAAATAATGCTTCGAACTGGCTTGTCCTCTCGAAGTCACTGTTTTTCACCTATCCGTGCAGAGAATACTGATCGTTGACACAACTTTTCAAATTGAAAATCGTATTCGATTTAGAAAATCATCTCACCGGCAGCTATGTCAATGCGAATTTGAAATATCTATTTTCCAGAAAATTATATCAAACCTGAACGAAACGAAACGAAACGAAAGCTCTGTTACCCTTCGTTCGCGATATTATTAAGCGAGCCGTTAAAACGGGTGGATAATTACCTCTTTGCGATTTAATTCTGAATTCATTTGAACGAATTTTACATTGATGTGGAAATATTCTTTGTAGTTATATACCTATGTGTATGGATATGTATATGTATGTGCCTTTCATCGTCAAGTTTTCCCAGGTATAAGATACGTATATCTAACGAAGACGTATCTGTTCAACGGTGTAACAGAATTTAATTGAAATCGTGCCTTTCAGACCTGCGGCGGTACTTAATGTACAGTGTACAATATAACATGTATAGATACATACCTACATGTTCTCTCTACTCTAAAAGGTCTACAAAGGCTGTACCAGAATAAACAGCTGTCCTCCGCGCATATAGAGAAGACAGAACTGATTTTGTTAATGTGTCGGATACCTTTTCAGGGCGACGATTTCAATTTCTTAAAAATACGTAGGTATATGTGGCATTCCATACAGATTCGATCTGGCCGTGACCTTCGACCTCTCAGATCTGATCCGCGATTTTTTGTATGATTTTTCTGACTCCAAATAGCAACGAGAATGTTTTTTCCGATTTTTTCAAATAAATTTGAGCGCGTCGTTAATTTTTTAGGTTTTTTTTTCAATACCCGATGGCCGTGATCGAAACATTGGAAAAAATTCTCAAAAATTCTGTGTCGGAAATGAAAATTTTTGACCAAATATTCAAATAATCTGGGGTTTTGCTTCAACCTGTTTTTTAGCTTTTTGAACGAAAATTTGTCTGTTTGTGGATGTAGTTCATTTTTTCGTCTGACGATATATCTTGAGCACGAATCAACGGATTTTAACTATCACCAAATGAATCGACGCGGTTTTATGTATCTGAGAACTGAATATAGATTCTCAATTTTATCGGAGCAGCAGTTTTTTAATTATCGAAAAAAAAAAAAAAAAAAAATAGGAAACTGTTTTTTTCAATCAGTGATATCTCACGAACGGATCAATAGATTTTAACAATTTTCAATTCCATCGATGGAATTCGACCCAATTTAAATTTCATCAAATTTTGGAATAAATCGATTGAGTAGTTTTTTTTTCCGTTGATAGAAGCATTCTCTTTTTCTGTACATTCTACATTTCTCGAAACGTCGTATAGTGTCTAGGGTTTTTTTTTTTCATGAGAGTCTCTGACTGAAGTGAAATTTTTTTCATTCCAAAATTCAAAAATACAACATATTGTTCGAATGCAACGGGAAAAACCAAGTTGAAAAAACTAGTTCAATCTGTTCCTGAGTCGAGGCGGTTTGACTCTGTTCATTCCGCGATGGCATTTAGCGGTTCAGTGATTGCAAGCTCAGGTATATATCTATATAGATACGTTATACGTATATATAGCCGAAGAGAGCCACTAACTGGGAGAATAATTAACAGGACCTTCATTGTTCTACAAAATGCAGAATTCTATAGCTGTAGGTTAGCTGAGACTCGCAAACAGAATTACACGAGCTGTTTTATAACTTTTTTCCTTTTCTTTTTGTTCTTCTTCTTCTTCTTCTTCTTCTTCTTTTTGTTGTTTGTTGTTAGCCAAAATTGAAGCACCGCACAAATTAACGCAGGGTTTAAAACACTTCTCTATTGTATTCCCTTCTAGTTAAAATTCAAAGTTAAAAATAAGAGAAAACCAGCCCGGAGCTTCCGAGTGTGAAATTTGAAAACGAGAAAATAAGAAGCGAAATGCCTAATTTCTGCCTTTTTTTTTCTTTTCGTTTTACTTCTGCGAGGGTACAATATACGTGTACCTATATAGGTATAAAAAAACGAAGGGTACGTTACCATTTGAAATCCGTCGACATCGTACAGCTGGATTTTCGATTCTGTAAAAAGAAAGAAAAAAAATATTTTTCTCGTTAAATTCTACTACACAACTCCCTGAGTCTCGTTTTATAATATACATATTTCATGAAAGCGATATACACACGGACTTGAAATCGTTCAAAACTTCATTGTCAAAGTTCAGCAGAGCGTTAGAAAAAAAAAGAAAAAGCTCTCAATTTGAAAAGCCATGTTTCACAGAGACTGCAGGTTATTGGCGTTAGAATTCGCCACACAATCGGGCGGGCGTAGGTATATTACATGTAGACTACTTAGGTCGTTAAAGGGTTCAGAGATCCTTCCCGTTCTTTGAATTTGAAACAGGGTCACCCTCGGGAGATTTTACCGCTTCTGATCGTACCGAGTTGCGGTGGTGGAGGTTGGATTACATGAATAACAGTCAAAAAGGAGAAGGAGAGAAAAAAGAAAGAGATTTTAATACAACGAAGAGAAACAATGGGGATGAAGGTAGAGAAAGAAAAAAAAAATTTAAGAAAACAACTGATTCATCGTTCGACAGTAGCGAGATACAGGGTTTTAGGGCACAATGCGCGGTGGTTCTTGACGCTTATATCTGAAATGGTACTGAAAATTTAACAACCAGCTTTCAATTACTGTGAACAAAAAGTTGAGCTCCACAATTACGTCTATAATCTCGGATAAAGAACTTTTCACTTTTCCATTCTCAGGTAGAAACTTAAAAAACAAAAAAAAAAAACGCTCGAGAATCTACGCAGAGGCCAAAAATATTATCCAAAAGTGCTGCACACCGTGCGAATCGGAACGGATTGAAGTTCCGGATTTCAAAAGTCCCCCAACGGTCAAAATTCCGAATCTTCATTCTACAGATTCATAATTTTTAGAATAAAAATCCTCAAATCGAAAAATACCGAAGGGACCAAAATTCCGGAACTTGAATTTCGTGCATGACAAGCTTCGTACCATTTCACTAAATCCTCAGATTCTTAGTCTATCAAAGTTTTGGACTTTCCAATTTTTTCAAACTGTCTGCATTTCGATTTTTCCGAATTTTCTCTCATTTGTCTTAAACAAATTCGTAATTTTGACCGTTCGGAACTTTAAAAATTCGATATACATGTGAAAATTTCATCACAAATTGATAACCAAAAAAAAAAAAAATAACAAAACTCCTTCTGCAGTGGCAGAAATTTACCGTAAATTCATTTTTCAACGTACTCTTTCAACGTCCGTTCAAAGATTTATAACCAATCCCATGTAGCTAAATTTTCCACGTTCATTGGTAGCATTTTGTTGTCCTTCTTCCGCACGTTATTTCAAAGTGTATTAGTCCACGATGTATGAGTATTGGAGTACGTATATATACACACGTTGAGAACGTGACGTAGATAAATATATGGAGTAGAGCCAGAGAGGAGAACGTACTACAATCGAGTGCTTGCCCAGGCTAGACAATTTGTTACTTCCTTATCACTCGGAGCTTCCACTAACTCAAGCTGTACAGTAGCACAAGCTACCTATACCGTTGACGTAGCTGAGTCTCGTGAATAAAAAATAAGATTTTATAGATGCAGCTGGGTATTTACATCCACGACTCCTTGTGTCAAATTTAACCCCGGAATCGTACCTTGGGGTATTTTCTGCACGCTGGAGATTGCCAAATTTATTCACCTTCCACTTCGACTACAGCAAAAATTATTATCATTATAATTCATTTATCATTTTTGCGTGCAACATAATTCGTGAGATTGTGTTGTACAGATCCTGCAACTACAAACTAGAATTTTATCCAAATTTTTAGCACAAAAACGGCAAAAACTTAAAGTCCAATTTTCGTCTCTGGAAGAAATTGTCCAAGTTAATAGAGATTCTAACAGCTTCCTTTCACCCTGTTTTTCGGATACCAGAAGCCCGAAGAGATGAAGATTCGTTAAGACGATCAAAAGTCATTTTATGATTGGAGCCTAAAGTTTCCTCATCAACAAGGTGATGAAAAGTAAAAACGTAACGAAGAGTGTTACTGTAGTCCAGACTGGATCCCATTCCAGGGTTCAATTCTGACTTCAAGGAAACGAATCGTCGTCTACGACGGTCTACTCTGTACGGTAATACCGATCATGATCTGAGATAAATAGTTGATCAATCTAATCTTAGTCAAACAGTGATAATAGCTCTGGTGTTGGGCGAGGAACAGATAGGTGTACAAATGTCCATACTGGGTACATGCATATGTCTACTAATACTGAATCTCGACATCTACTTTTAGATCTCATCCTCCTCCTTCTCGTCATCATTCTATCGAGCGATGTCAGTTGAAGAGCGACGAACAGCTGCCCTTATCGTCCTCTTCACAAACCACGTCCTCTCCTTGGATTCTTTTTCTTTTTTCTTTTTTTTTTCTTGTAATCGATCGAGCGATGTGTACATCCACCTCGACGTCAAGCGTAGGTATACACAGTAAAGACAGACAGTTACAGGGAAGGCGGGGGCATTATAGAGGCGGTTTAAATCGTTTACTATGACGTGGTAGTGATATACATGTAGTGAACATCTCCCATGTTATGTACCTACTCCGCAGGTCTAGCATATATTATGTAGATTGACGGTGCGTATAGACCAGCGCGGTTATCGCAGACTTTCACTTCTTCCTTCGTACAGACCAAGGTGCATAATTACACGGTATTCAAATTCCCCCTCATGCCATAAATTAAGCGAATGTCTATGATCTACCTGTCCCGTGATCTGATACAAAAAAAAAAATCGTAAATCATAGTCGGGTGTGGCGCCAGGGCCTCAACCCGGACAGGAGAAATGTCGGCGTGATATAGGAAACACCGTGAAAACAAAATACCGCTTCGGGCACCA
Source organism: Macrophya alboannulata (assembly GCA_949628255.1). Classification (NCBI taxonomy): domain Eukaryota; kingdom Metazoa; phylum Arthropoda; class Insecta; order Hymenoptera; family Tenthredinidae; genus Macrophya; species Macrophya alboannulata. Next base: position 878,276 of record OX451208.1, read on the forward strand.
AACAGTTCATGATAAAACTCCACTCCTACAATTAACCAAGATACTCACGAGCCAACGACCTGTACGCTGCATGACTCGGCGAAGACTGAACCGATACCTACCCCCACTCGTGTCCTATAAGAGTGCAGCGCTTGATATTGACGGGAAATTAACTTTTTGGGTCTTTTGAGACGGTTTCAACACGCAACGAGGGCAGAGAACGTGGATTTTTTTATCCTTTCTGTTGCTGGATGAACGCACCTTACATACAATTTTAAAAGTATTAAGACCAAGTAAAACTTTCGAATGATGGGATTCAGGTGAAACTTTTGCACAATATTGTACACACTGAGAAAGGACAGCTAAAACATATGCTTAAAGGCGTGTCACTCAGAACTGTCCTTCGTGAAGGGTATGTGACCCATATTTCATAACTGAAACAAAGAACAAAAAAGGAAAAATTCTCGTGGGCTACTTCGTTACGATTTAGCTGCGAATTCACGAAGGGATATGCGATAATACGATACGATGAGATGATCTTGTGGAGAAATGTGAAATTATTTATCTTTGCAGGCGTTGATACGGTAAGCTGTTTGAGTTTATCTTATTTCAAATCTCGGAGCAGCTGCTAACCGATGAACGTTATCTCAGGGTTCAGATTTACGATGTTCGCTCATCCTTGTTCTCGTTTCTCCGGTGTGGTTAAAGGACCTACGAACCATCGGTACGACCCTGGATGACCCAGGTTGACCCAGGATCACACGGGACACGACCCAACCGGATATCATAAATTAGGCGCGACGGTTGACCGCCTTGGACACATAGTGTAACATAGTAAAACGACCAAGGGAAAGCCCCGGATATATCCTCGTCTACACGCGGCGGTTTACGTACAAATCCACGTGTGTAACAATTCGGTTTTAAAAACTTTGAACGATGTAGTTTTCGGTATTAAATTCATTGCAATTTTCACCACGATCCTCTCAGCTTATCATCTTTATCGGAGAACTTTTGATCCCGTTTCAAACAACTTTTGGAATTCATCTCCGACGCCTATTGAAATCGCGTGATATTTCACGGTGGTATTGATCCGCGCGCGAATCCCCCGTGACAGTGTCTGTCCTTTCCTGCAGACAGACCTTCTTTCCTTCCTTCCTTCCTTCCTTCCTTCCTTCCTATCTCTCTTTTCTCGAGCGTTTAGGAAAGAGATCCAATTTTTTTTCCACGCCAGGGTAAGAAATAGGCTCGTGTCTCTGGACCAGCCCTAACAAATTACTCGATAAGAGTTTGCTAATGGAGGCGTTTGTCCCTAGCTTTCGAGTTCTGAAGGTTTAGCTGCAACGATAAATGACGATACCGACGTATCCGAAATGGGATTCATTTTCGTTCGTATGCGGGTGTTTGATCGCGTCAATTCGCACTGCAGTACCATAACGAAACCAAAACGAATCTCGGAATTTGTAACAACGAGTTGCACCTTAAGCAAAAAAGAATATCAAAAGCAGCTTTCAGGAGTTAAGAAACTCCGGTTTTACACGGGTACTAAATTTTAATCGAATCAACTCTGTTCCGTATAGTTAGCCAAGAGAAGTAAGAACACCTTGTTATTAAGCTTCAGACGTGCATACGTCAACAGTTTGATGATAAAATTGCACGGTTAACTACAATGTTGGCTGATTACTGGCTAGGGATTATAAATTCTCTCTTCGGTATAAAATTCTGTTATAATGTGACGAGCTGTTCCAACCGTGCGAGGATTTCTCGGCTACTGCAGAGAAAGTTGATGAACGTCAGGGTTACACGTTTGATTGAAAGTAAATTACACGTTCAAAGAGTGGAATCCGTTGTTTTCGCAAACAAAACAGCTATGCTATTCGCATGTGTGTGCGAGGGATGAATTATGCGATACCTTTTGGACGGTAAGAAATAAGAAAAAAAAAAAACGGTAGCTGCGATTGGACGGATTCAATTCCGTCGATATCATTACTCGGACAAAGAGGCTCTGCAGGGTCCTTTCGACGTCTTTTCTGATGAAAGGACGCGTCTCAGTCAGTCGAGTGGGGGGGGGGATTGGGCGAGAGACAATTTATTGAATACTCCATTATGAGGTAAGCCGATTTCAACTTTGGCAAACGGTTGTTATAGCATCTACTATACGTAGTGCCCGTATATACCTGATTGTACGGAATTATTAACATCGTTCGTAAAGTTCGAAGGTTGATAGATATTACGTACCTACATCACGGCTGCAGGATAGTTGCAGGCTCTAGCCTGTATACCATCGACTATCTATTACACTGTCTATTCATGAACCAAAATACCGCAGTGTGGACTGACTAGCACTGGGTTCGCGGTCGCGGGTACAGACTGATCCCACAACCCGCGGGAACAACTTGTACGACTGAATACAAATTACGCTTTTAGCATCGTATTAACAACTGACCAATTCCGGAGTTCGTCTTTTTCACTTTTTCCGATTCTACTGCAATCTCAGATCCTTCTTTGGCTATTGCAGTGTCGAAGGACACCACGATGGGATGTTCCTTATTCAATATTCACGTTGGATGTTTTTCGCCTTTCGGATTTTTAGGAAGTCGTTAGAATTCTAGAAACAGCTGATGAAAGAATTGGGTAGAAAGTTTATCGAATCACTTGGAAAAGGATTTTCCACGCGTTGGAAGATCAATTTTTCATTTTTCTTCTTCTTTGTTATCATCAATCAAACGAAGATTTGCGAGTTCCGGAAACGTGAAACGGGGCGTCATCTGCGTCAAATAACGATCTTCTGTCTCTGCACCGATAAGTATACGGGAAAAAAAAATTGGAAAAAAAAATATCCTGCGTGTTGCCGCTTACGGACATCTGGGCGAGATCCTTTTTCGGTCTGACTTTTTTACACTTCTTTATAGGTATACGAAAGACTCGGATAGACAGGCATATCCTGTGTGTGGCAGAACGCAATTTACAATCCTGCAGGATGCTATACGCGGGGTTTAAAAATCGAAATGAGATCTTTAACGACTAGAATATCGAGAAAAAGAAAATTAGTCGAAATTAGAGAAAACTCTGTGCAACGAAATCGCATATAACGAAAATTACCGCAGAAGAATCTGTACTGAGATTCGAAGTGATACTGGAAAATAATTTCCAAAGTGAATAAAATTATCACGACAATCGATGTCAGCAGAAATTTGATTTTTATAGATTTCTCCATTGTTCTGTATTCGTTCTGTGAAGTACGCGAGAGCTTTCGAACTGTAATTCAATTATTAACGGCGCGAAGTAATGTTCGATCTAAAGAGAAAAGAAAACTCGAATATACTTCTCTCAACGTTCAGATACGTGCAGTATAGCCACCGTTACTTACGTGAAGAGTTCAAAAATATTATTTTATTACAAATAATTTATCGATTATAGCGGAGCTAAAATTATTCTCGGGCTAATACTTTGAGCAGGATCGATTCAATCCTCTTATAACAAAAAAAAAGAAAGAAATAAAAATAATAAAAAAGCTCTTCTAAATGAAACAAGGTCTGATAAAATATAATGCAAAAAATTCTCTCTGCCAGATGCGGTGGACACATTTTGCCTCAATGTCCGAGAGAATATTCCGTATCCTTGTATATAATTTTTTTCTTTTTTTTTTTTATACTATCGATTTTTTATCCGGGATCCGTGCACCTGGTGGTGGCAAAAAAAAGAAAAAGAAAAAAGCTCGATTCGCGAATGGAGAGCGGAAATGATGGAGCACCACGCGCCAGGTCGCTTAATAGACTTTTCGTTCGACATCTCTATCACCGTTCCACCGTCGCCCTAGGCGAGGATAAAGCTATGCGACGTGCGCGGGTGGTTGGGTCTCTCGATTGGCTTCGTTATTGGTGAAATCCTGGGATTTGAGGGGAACGGTAAAAAGAAAGAAAAAAGAAGAAAAAAAAGGTAGGGATCATCCGGGTTCGGGCAATAGTGCTTTTTCAGTTTTAGCGAAGAAATTAGCCCCGAGGCTGCCGAAGGACCACAAAAATGGTTCTCCGATGGTAAAGCAGCAGAAAAAAGGAAATACTAAAGAAAAAAAAATAAGCGGAAAAAATATCCTCCTCCGATATCACCGGAACGATCGTTCCGATTCGAGTGAATCGGTTCGTCTGATATTCCTAGATGGAAGAGCCTCTTTTTTTTCATCCAACTTTTTTAATCTTCACCCTCCGACGCACAGCCACGGTATTTTTCTTCTTGTTACTTTTTTTCCCTTATTCTTCGCTCCCTTTTGCCAATTTATATTCACGAGAGTAGGTATACAAGAATTGATGAAGACTCCAACGACGTATGATAAATCTATACGAACCATCTGTTGCTCGAGAATATACCTATAGTCCCTTCCCGCACGTCAGCGCTTATTCGACTGGGAACTGGTAAATTTACATTTGGATTTAGTCAAATTGTAGCAAACTTCTGTGGGTATTTTATTACCGCTCGAATAAATTTGTTATTCCAACTAGAGAGAGAGTGAGACAGAGAGAGCAAACTTCGTTCATAATTCCCCGGCCCTTTGCTCTGCTTAGCTCTGCTCGACTCATCCCTCAAATGCTCAACTGACGTATCTCAGGTTATGTACCATCGGGTTATAATTACAAATCATCAAACCGTCAATTTTATGGTTCAGTGAACAGGGGTACTTTCCGATTTCCGAAAACGGAGAAACCGGCTTCGATACTCGCGTATGCCGAAAACAACTGTTCGAAGATTTTCTCAAAAGTCTCAAACTCACGGGTATAGAGTATAAATATACATATACCTACAGAAGGAAAAACGTTGGAGTAAAGAATTGAGGCAGACGTAAAAGCCCCCGCAGAAATCGAGTCTCTTCAGCATTCGCTAGAAAAGATATCCTTTGACTTTGGCGAGATCACAGAGCGAGTAGGTGGAAAGGTAGGTAGATATACACAAACACGCAAACATCGAATAAAGTAGAAATCTTTTTCTGACGATATGAGAGAGTATCCGTACGAAAATAGGTAGCAGAAAGAAGAAAAAGGTCTCGTCGATGTTAAAGACGACAGTAATACGCGTCTCAGTCGAAGAGAAACGACTCCCTGCATCTGCAAGCATCAGACTATAATAAATGGTGATAAATTCGTTTTGAAATTATGGTCGAATTATCATGAAAAGTAGAATTTAACACACCGGCAGCAATACCCTGCGTTTCACGAGGGCGTACTGTGGCAGAGAGAACTGTGGTCCTGTTACTGTTACAATTAACCAGATTTAATTAAAAGAGGAAGCGAGAGAAGGGAGGAGAAGCAGATGAAGAGATTCACCGGTACTGGTACTGCGCTGGCGGCAAAGTGCTAAGCATGTATGCAGGTGTGTTCATACATACGACATGATACCCTGCAGCAATAGGAACGTGCTACAAACGTGTACGACTATACATGGCACGGCGCAGGCGTTTGGAATCTTCAGATCAATAGAAATTTGCAAGACTTGTGTGATCCGTTAGGTTTTACGCTGAACAGTATATTCAGCTTTACGTGTTTATTTTTGGAAATTCGAGAATTAAACACGGGCGTTTCGTTCCACTGAATGTAATCCCTGGGGAACTAAACGCGAAAAGCGTATCCAAGTAACGGTGAACCCTGTACGCGCAGTAAAAGAGGCGATGGCCGATGATGTCTAGAGTCTAGACTTCCGCACCCTTCGCTCCACCTCGGCTCAGGGATGCCGTTGCTGACGTCAAGAACCATCTACTATCACGTGAAACCCATCTGCTCGGAGTTTTCCACTTTCCTGGTTCCGACCCCAAGATTCACACATTCAAACCCTCCGGGGGTGTTCCTGCGGTCTTTACAAATAAAAAATAACAACCCTACGCCACTTTCCTATCGGAGATTTGGTCCTGTCTGATCGTACGTCACACGTATGATTGTGCTTCCATTCTTTTTACTTTTATTTTCTCTTTTTCTCCTATACTTTTTCCAATTAGTGAGCACGTATTGATCAGAAGAGTCGTACTTATCTATCAAGGTAGTATATTCGGAGCGGGACTTTCCATCGATGTGTTTTTTTTTCTTCTTCTTTCCTGTAAAGATTTTATTTATTTTCTTTGATTTCCTGTCCTATTCAAGGAGTTTCTCTCGCGGGTGCAAGATCAAGAGTCTTTGGAGAATTGAGGTATCCTGAGAGTTGGGACTAGCTGGGAATTAACTCTGGCCGACGAGGTGGGTACTGGTAGGAGGTACGAGAGTAGGTACCTGAGAAAAAGGAAAGGTCTTACGCCGCGGGTGGTCTTCTTTGAGGGAATCAGAATCCGGAGTTGAAATTTACGAAATAGAAGCAAAAAAAGCGAGACCGAGAAAGATAAGAAGACTTCGACGAAGACGAAGCAGAAGCAGAAGAAGCGACGTAGAAGTAGAAGTTGCCGGAATACTGCCACCCCAAAAGTCCCGGGGGACGATCAAAGACTGGGAAAGTACCGGGTAGGGGAAACTGAGCGTCGCGACGCCCGCGCCGTGACTTATATGTATACTAAATCATCGAGAAAGAAAGGGAGAAACCCCTCGAAACTGTAAAGCAAAGAGCAGCTGAATGGATCATTTCCAACTTTCCGACATCAAATGAATCCGGAAAACTTACCATTCCTTCTCTTCACACCCTTACGCTTCTCAAGGATCTCTAATCGATCTTCAGCGACCAATTTTTACCACCCCAACCGCGGCAAGGGTGGTAAAATGCTCTGATAAATATCATATCAGACTTTTCCGAACTATAACGTTAGTTCGAAACTACTAAAACCTCCCCAATTAACGTGAATGATGAAAATGCTTTAGAAATCGATACAAGGCGCCGTTATTAAGCCCAACATCGTCGAGACACGAAGGTAAACACAGATAAGGTAATTCGACTGGTAATTTAAAGGTCTCAATTATCCTGATCGAACCACCTTAAGACTGTATACCTGAATTCTTGATTGAAACTATAACGGAGGTTAATTACGAAAGTCAAAGGTGCGTGTGGGCTTGCAATTAATTAGTTTAATCGCATCGAACGATGTGCAGTGCTCAAAATAGCCAACGTTGCGAACGTCTTGCGTGGTCTTCTGTTTTTTCTTTTTTCTACTTAAAAGACGGATACCGCAGTATGTGCACATCGTATTTGCGAAGGGTGGAGACGGACTTTTTCCATCCCTTGTGACCCGCTGCACTCGTTTAAAGTGACTTAACAAAGCCAGGGGTTAAACGGTACATAAAAACTGCGCAATTTCATTCCCCTTCATTCGGGTCATTCAATAGCCGCGGACAAAAAAAGGGTAGGTGGATATTTTAGCGAACAGAAACGGTTTTATTTTTTCTCTCTCTCTTTTTTTTCTGTTGTTCTCCAAGTGTTTTATATCGTTTCGAATAAACACTCGACTAATTTTGTACATACCCTCGTTAAAATACTCCCATATTTTCGGGGATGAAAATTGCCATTGTTTTCGCAACTCGTTAAGTGGTTTTATTTTTTTTTTTTTTCTTCTTCTTCTCATTTTTGTGATTAATGCCATAAAGCTTGGAATCGGTTATCCCTTCTTGGCTCCGGTTTTCATAATGGAAAAATAACATCGAAAAGATTTTCAATACCTAAGCGGAAACGCTCACCAAGCGGAATCACTCATATTATAGCCGTGAAGAAAAACTCAAAAGGACATTTCTTCCTGCTTATTGTAGTAAATTCCTTCTGAGTTTTCAAGCATTCCAAAGGCAGTATACATATCACACATCTTTCAGATCTCCGTATCGAACTCTGAATGCAAACTTTCATTCTTCTCGAGACAGACTTTATTTTACAACTTCTTTTGATAACGACAAGTCGATATCGTGTGTTTTTTCCCTAAGTTCGCATATTTTTCACTTTTCTATTTTTTCTTTTTTTTTCTTCTTTTTAGTTGCCCGCAAGGGATTCTATTCCAGAGCATGTATGCAATAACCTCATTTTTCTCTATATACCCCCCCTCTCCAGCCCCCTTCACTAATATACGCGAGGACTGCGAATGGGGTGGAATTCTCATGGATCGAGCTGTTTTCCCAGGACGAGTGCCAGTATGCAGTGTTCACTAGGCAAATACGCGGGGTTCCGTAACCCCGTCCATTAGGCAGGCTTAATTGGGGATATTTTTCGAGGACCGCGGTGTGTCCCGGAGAAAAATTTTCCATAACCCCTGCAGGTCTTATCACAACAGTCGAATTATTTTTACATTCATAATCGTGTGGGGAACGGGTTCAAATTCCGAACGATCAAAAAATTCCGAATTTTAATATTGCCGACTGGAAGTTTTCAGAAAGAGTGGTACCCCGAAAGTCTGCATAGTCTGCAATTCAAAAAAACTTCAAAAATCATCGCGAAGGTTCAAAAAACGTATCGATTTCGATCGAAAAATGACTTTTGCTATAAATTTAACGAATTTTCACGTGAAGAACAGGTCAAGTGGAAAATCGAAAGACTATACCGTCCAATAAACTCGCCGAATGATCTCAGAATAACGGCGAGTTGTAAAAATCTGAAAGTTCGAGGATTTTGCATCGGCCAAATGATGGGTACGAAAAACTGCCATATCTCGTCCATCTTCGTTTCCTTCGTCTAAGAATTTTCCAGAGCCTAAATACACGCATGAAAAAAAAAATCTGGTGCTTTCTAACGACGCTCATGAGGGCAGAATTCGACCTGTACGATCACCTGCGTCAACCCGGCCGGACAATCGTTGAATGACTAAGGCCAACTGTGTCAGGGCTGGTTCGGCCTGAAGAGGCAAGGGAATCAATATTCAGGCGAGAAGCGGTAATGCGGCCGGGTGTCCGTACCGTACCGCACCACGCTCACTGCGCACTATCCCGAGATCCCCGATCGTCGCCGATGTGTGTATATACGTATTGTAGTACATACCTAGTTCGACTACAAATCACAGTATTATCGGTTGATAGCTTATTGTTTACCGGCACCCGCAGCCTAATACGATCGATTTGTCACCAAGAAATAGCGCCACTCGAACACGCGTGACGTAAAGCTCATGCCGTGGATTCAGCTGCGGAAGTGAGCCGTTTATGAAACTTCCTGCGCACCAATCGACCGTCAAAATTGATTTAAGACCTCAGCCATTTTTTTTTTTGTTTTTTCGAATCAATACTACGCTTCAAAAAAATATTCGAAATTATTTCAGATTGAGTCTGTCGAATAAAAAGTAACCATCGTATTGGTCAGCCCTGAAATTACATCGATGTAGAATATTTTCTCCAAATTTGAATAATTTTTGGTTGCCGATGTGACGTAGGTACCCTGCGAAAACTGCTTTTTCGTCGACGCCACGAGTATACGTTAATTATATAATAAAGCTCCATAAATTCCCAAATAATTTTGAATCATGTCTGAAAATATGTGAGACAATTTTTTGTTTCTTAAATTAATTGTATACCACTCCGTGCCGATATATGGGGCAAAAGCTTTAATCATTTTGCGTCGTTAATCATAGCAGATTGAACTCGACAATTACTCGTGGACATGTTACTCTTGGCAAAGTGCAAATGTCACGTTTAAAATTAATCGCGCTGTCAAATAGCGGTTAATTAATTTAAACTATATAAACTACGACCTTCTCTATATACGATCAAGACTTCACAGTCTTGTCTATGTCTGGAGGAGAAACTGGCTTAACAACTCACCTGATTAATCCCAAGAACTCTGACTAGATACATAAATTAATTAATTAATAGAAATTGTGATTTTATATTGCAAAAAAATTCGTTACTCGTTCATCAGCTCAAGGCAGATACAGTTTTGGATGAAACAAGAAAAAAAGTCGTCTGTATCTATTGTCGTATGAATTCGATGAAAAAAAAAAATTCTTATTGACTGAGCTGTACGTATATTTGCCTTCGACCTTTCATTTCCATATTTTCATTTTGATTCTTATTTTATTTTATTTTATTTTATTTGAGGCAAACACGAATTTTCATTATTTTTCGAGGACGGAAAGGACCTGAACGGATATTCTATAAAACGGTTCTGTACCATCTCGTAAAAAGGACAGGTGCAGACAACCGTCAACAGCGATTCAAAACGAACGAATAGATCCCCCGCATCCGAGGAAATTCTTTAACATGAGACAAGCATTTCCCTTGAGTATTTTATAGACCCTGATTCACTGCCATACGAACCAATTTCAACTTTTTTTTCTCTTCTTTTTTTCTTGTGTTTTATTCCTTTTATCGCAGATTCTCAATTCTTCGCACACACCTAGTTTCACGCCGTACTTTCCACTTTATAGAAGTAATTCTTTCGTTGGAACGTTATAGACCGTCGACGGGTCATTTCCAACCGACAAACCTGTCGCATACAGAAAAAAAAAAAAAATTAATATTTTACATTATATTTTAAATAACCTGCACACCAGACTTTTTTCATCCTTCTTTTCAATTTAGGAAAATTATTTAAAAAATGCGGCCCAATTATTTAGAACGTAGAATCTGGCTGTGCAATCGATCGAAACCTACAACTAGTTGCGATTTGGTGTTCATTTGAAGCCTTGAAAAAATTCTGAATAATTTACAGCTGATAATTATATTCAATGTCGTATAATTTTTTGTTTTTAACATTAATTTTGCAAATGTTTCAGAATTATGGAAGGTTTCTTTTTTTTTTTTTTTAATTCCTGGTTATTTTAGGAACGGAATTACGCTGATTAAGGAAAAGTACTCCGTCTCAATTCAGGGTGCTATTTCAGGAGAAAAATATTCAACGAGTACCTACTTCGACTCGATCGATTACTAGCTTCAATCGATATGTCATTGAAATGTGAAATAACTTTTCTGAGTTACCCATATTTCACATGAAATTCATTAAGGATAACTAACGATTTCTATCGAGCTTATGAATAGACCGCAAGTCTATAACCAGATGATAACATCGTCGTGACAAAACGACGAATCGTATAATATCTAATATACGACATATTCAATGGGTTATGATTGAGGAGCTAGATGCTATATATTCCCTTACTGCATTAATCTGAAGGATTACTCACAAGTATGCATTAATACAGCTACCCGAGTTCGGAGAACATTCTGAAATTATCCTTCGATGCGATTTTCGCAAGATTAAAGGCATATGATTAACACTGCGCAATGTTTATTCCGCACCTGATTTCGGAGCTCTAATATTGCTATACCGATCTCGAGAAATCTGACTTTTAAAATTGCAAATATTGCCACCTTTTGGATTTGCGATGACGTGCTGTTCTTCGCGAATAGTTGCAGTTATATGATTCTCTGACGTATCGAACGTCAAACGTTGTATTTCTATGCAATTATTTGCAATAATGCCGGTATAGCTTATATTTCAACAATTTATATTCTTCTCGTTTGCGGTGATACTTCTGATTGCAAGGTACAATTGGTATCGTGACAAAGCATGCCTGAAGAAAGGATCGCTTCGAAATATCCGTGACTGAATGAACGGTACGATTTTTTTTTAATCATCTCGTGATTATCGCACCCTTATTGCATCCAACTCCTCAATTACGGATTCTAAAATGTCGTATGACGAGACAGAGAATCGTTCTTCAAAATATTCATAAAAATAAAACTCAAAAAGCAGTTCGAACGAAAATTGTCTATCGCAAAGCGTAGATAACCGAATCATCTGAAGCTAGTACATACATTGGTATGGCGGGGCTAGATCGAACTAGGCTTCTAAACGATCAATAAATTGCGGAAGAATCGTAATAGTTAATCAGAATTGACTCATTCGAACGCATCGTTAAAGTTACGCAAAGGAATCCATATACGTGTCTTGATCACCGTCAATTAAACTTCGATAGCTGTGACAACACTAAGCAAAATTTTTTTCACGCCAGCCATGTTCTATTCAAACCTGGGTGGTCCTTGACTGTTAATTCTTATTAATTAGAATTAAAAATTCATAACTACTCAGGTATGACCCAATCCATATGGATTCAATGAGCAACAAAAACCGTAGCGGTCGATTTTTTCTAGCTTCGGGATGTTAATCTACGTCAAATTTCATGAGACCCGTGTTTCTTCGTTTTTTCGAAAAAAATTTGTGCCGCTATCTTAAAATTTACATCGTGACAGCATTATTGCGAAAATGAAAATGCACTTTTTTTCCAAATGGCCGTCATTTTGACCCAACTCATCCTATCGCAACGATTTTTTTTCAAAATGTGCGGAATTTCAACAGCATTCACCTGATTCTTTCAAAATTAAAATTGCTTAGAAACTTTCTGAGATAAATGGGAAGAACTGAAAAAAGTCATTTTTTTTTCAAAATTGATTATCTCAAAAACCCCACGTTCGATTTTCGCGGAATTTGGATATGTTTTTCAAGGTCAAATAAGCTATCTTTCTGCCAAGCGGCAATATGCCAACTTTCTCTGTTCGGGAGATATGGCCTCGCAAAGACAATGGCTATTTCTACACGTTTATGTAAAATTTCTCTTTTTTCAAAAATTAATTGCACATAGGACTTTGGCGCAAATTTGGGCCGTATATGAGGAATAATTAGGTATATGCGGTAATTACAGCCCAAAAGATACGTACGAACCAGTGGAGATTAAAATCTCAACATTTGTCTACCAGATTGTGACAAGTCTAGCATGACAAGTCGCTCTCTATCATTACACGTGGAGACGTGACATGTTAAAGTGCGATTAATTACATCACTACATCCGCAGTGTTCCTTTTTTTCAGGAATAACACATGCCAAATTTTTTTTAGACTATAGACACGGAGGCCATGCTGGCATAATAATCAATTGACTTGAATGATTCATGCATGTAAACGTATGAGATAATGTACGTTGATCAAGAATATTCATCTTCGGAGTACAAATAACGTTATAAATTCATTTTCAGATTAATCATTCAGTGATTTTTGGCAATTACAATACCCGGTTCGTATCTCTTCAGTCATGTTAAAGAGATATACTAATCCACGAACTTTCGTGCCCAAATTTTCCGCAAGTTTATTGACTTTTTTGATTTTTATCAGCTCTTCGAAAGCCTGATTTTGCGTTTTCTTTTACTGATTTTTGTTGATACGACATGATGCGGAATAAGCCTGGAGAAAACTTGAGGGCAAAAAGGAAGCGGTTCATATCTCGTGGACTTATACCTTAGTTAGCCAGTAAATTATTGAAACATCTGGATTATGTGGATAATCTTGGATAATCTGATCGCTCGGTATGAGTACCGACTTAAGTTATTAGTCAACGGGTACTTAATTGGGTATTGTATACAGCTACTTGAACGAATCGACGAAATTAATGATGCTTTTATATTCTAGCGAATGTGTAGCACTTGTTGCATTCACTAGAATAGTACATACATCAGTCCGGTTGAGAAAGTTTGCAACGAAAAAAAGAATATGGAGAAATTGGACGCGATCCAATTGCTGGATTCTGACCATTATAACCAACTATCCGGAGCAAACTCACTCCGAGTTACAAACTTGTTGATTCGTATCATTCTCGGGGATGAAATAAGTGGTAGTTATTCATAAAAAAAAAACTGTGAATGGGGTGGTTTCTGGATTTAAAAAATTCTTCAAATCTATATGAGACGGTTAGAATAGCATAACAGAGTGATTCTTCTTAGTATATAGAAATAATTTCAGTAGAGTAGAGAAGGAAAACACCACAGGCGAGATAACGAAAGAAAGCGAGAGGGAGGAAGAAGAGAGAGTGAGGAGAATCAATTAGTAGTGATTACTCGTTGGGAATAAATTATTCTTCCTAAAGTTCTATACGGTTGAATAAGTTCCCAAAAGTGTCTCGCTGCAGACGTGACGAAATATAATTATGAATTAAGCTAATTAGTACTTTAGCGAACAAAGTTCATTTGGATTTTATTCTCTTACTCTTCCCTTTTTTTTCAATTTTTTTACCATTTTTCTCGGCATTCATACGTCGTAACGATTCTTTTTCTTTTTTACAAACCAAACGTGAAAATATAACACAAAATTCACTTTTTTTTCCCCTTTTTAGAAATGAGAATTCAAAAGTCTGCAGACTCACACATATCGGCTGAAACCTAGAGCAGCGATAAATCTCAAAGTAAAATGGCAAATATTTCCAAAAATAGTTATCATTTTAAAAAACTCACAAATTTTCCTCCTCAAAATATATCCATCCATGAATTCGTCACTTCAACTGCACTCAATACGTGGAAAATTGTTAACTGAAATCCCATTTCTTGTCTAAATATTTTTTCCCAAATATCCTCTGCTCGCAAAAATATTTTTTCACGTTTCTCAGAGTAAGAAAATTTATTCGGGTATACGCAAAACGGTGTCTTCAATAGGAAAAGGTCTGCCAAATCGAATGGTAGTGGTTTGAAAATTCTTAGTGCTGTTCAGCCCACGTTACACTTTCCAAATCACAAAAAAAAAAAAAAAACACGCGACTATAATCGTCTCATTTTTGTTATTTCTGGGAAAAAAGAAGCGCGTTTTGGACCGCCACGGTTCACTCTGATTAAGACAACTCGTACGAGTGACTAGCGTCTACCATGTGCTCGTCGTCTTATATCGTTGTAATGCTACTTGCGTATAATTGAACGCGATATATATGTATACACCTACTTTTGCTTGCAGAGAGTTTAAATTTGTGACTGTAATCACGTACTTTATAATTACGTCGTAACGTTGACACGTTGTGAATATATCGACGTGATACATTATACCCTATACCTATATAAATCGTAATTTCTATCGCGCAATTAACAAACCGCATATAAGAAGATCGTATGTGGTGTGATATTTTTTATGATAATGTATGGTATATGGTATCCAATGTATTAACAGTTCCGAGTACAATCGAAGAGGTTTTACAGAGGGACCGATCATTATCATCGGCAAGTTACAAACGCATGCGTGAGTACGTGAGGTTGATATAGTATAGATATCTACGTGAGTAAGTACACACCCGTGAACATTACACGTATATTTCATTACGTGATTAATTATATATTGTCCGCAAAAGAAAAACAAAAAATCTACAGGGCGGAAAAGACGGTTTTTCGCGGTACTTTTACTCATCGTCCTAGAAGATCATGTAATCACCGTAATTACTGTCGAGTATTATCAGAATATAGTTAGACCATTCAAAAATAATGAATATTTTTTTTTCACTTCTCCTGTAAAATAAGATTCCGTGATACAAAAAAATTTGGGTTTCCATTTGAAAGGACAAAATTAATCTCTGAAATGACCTTGTAAATTTGCACCAGATTGAAGACGAGGTACGACGATTATTCATGCCCATTATATCTTAAAGGAACCAGTACAGCTTGGTTCTGGAAATTCGAAGTACTCCGAAATGCATTTGTTTGTCAGCCAAAGTTCATTTCACATCAAACAAAAAAATATTCTTTGAAAACTTTTGTCGTAAGGTTTTAGGCACATCGTTGTTCCGATTAAGGTCGTTGAAGGCTCATTTTGTTCAGAAAAGAAATCCCCATCATGTGAACGAGGGATTTTTCTTACAATTTAGTGTTGGCCAAGTTATTTGCAAATTAGTGGCCTAAATATTGGAAATTTTGGATAATTGACTGTAACTTTTCACATGAATTTTTTTCTGCCGATCTCTACGTTCATAAGATGTAAAATTGCTGTCTGAAGAAAGCAAGACCTTGAGAGGTTGAATCGGACCAACGATGTGCCTGAAACCTTACGACAAAGTTTTTCGAAGAAAATTTTTTTTAATGTGAAATAAGTTTTGGTTGACAAATAAATAAATTTGGGAGTACTCCAAATTTCCCAAACCAATCTGTACTGGTCGCCTTAACCCAAAATCCTGTAAATTGAAGAATTTTTTATCCAATCGTTTTCGAGATCATTCAGCTAAGTTCAAATTCGTAACAGGAGATTACTCACATTTTCAAAATATTTCCGAGGTAGGTATATAATTCACTCCCTTAATTATTTTAGACCACACGCGGTTCGATGTGGTTATAGTCTTGATTCCAATTTAGATTTCACATTCATATACAGTTTATGTACTTGTTGACTATCAATTGTGTACAAAAATTGGTAATATAAATATCCAATAACAGTAACAATAATAATAAAATTTTCTAACGGTTTAATTTGAATAATAGACATATAGTAATATAATCAATTATTATCATTATAGAATATTATTGTTTGGCTTTCCGGATGTAATTATTATAACGTACCTTTGTAGTAGACGACCTGTAATAGTGATAAAATATTTCACAGTTCCTCAATTTAAAAACTATAAACTTGATCAATGAATGAACGAATTCATTAATTAAGTAATAAAATAATCAATAGCCAAATTGATGATCAGACGATTTATTTCATTGCCTAAATATTGCCTATACCTACGTGCCAATGTGACAACAAATAATTTCATTTCTGTTGATTTTATTATTCAGGGCTGGGTTGAAGTTCTGAATTTTAACATCAGCGAGTCACAGTTTTTAGGAAAAGTATTGCCGCGAAAGTCCGCATAGGGAATTTGGAAAACTTCAAATCGAAAAACACTGGATTTTTGGAGTTCCAGAGTTTTGAATTTTCAGAGTTCTTAGCTACCTACATTCTGGTCTTTTCGAATTTTGATATTCTGGACCTTCAACGTTTCCGGAATTTCGAAATTGTCGAGAATAAATTCGTAACTTTGAGCGATCAGAATTACAGATTATACTGATGAAGGCATCTCGTGGATATAATCCAATCGCGATATGTCTTATCTGAATCCTGCATCGACAAATGGCTCCAAATGAACTCGATGTGAGGTCTGACAAAGTATGAATAGAAGCGTGAACAGAATAGACTAGCTAACAATCAGACAGGCTAGGTATGTGTATATGAAGCTAGACAAGAGCAAAGTGAGCGAGAGAACAAACGGAACTAAAACGTGACGAGAATATAGAACAAAAAAATTTCTACTTTTAGTCTGCGTTATAGGGTGAATTTTTCGTTTCAACAAAAGGAACGAGAAAATTCGATTTTTATGAACTTATAACAATTTCGGATTTTTCTTTGTTACGTTCTGCTTGAATTTGGCGATTTTTCATTTCTTTTCTAAGCTAATCGATTATACATCGACTAATTATAGTAAAAATTTATAATCGAATCGAAAGACTTTTGCAAAAAAGCTGGTTATTCCTAAGAGCTGGCTTCTCCGAGGACCTAATTCTTCTGTGTAGACAACTCCGTTGGGATATCAGGAGGAATTCCATGGATACCGTATCGAAAGGAACGGAGGAGATAAAGAAAATGGGAAAAAAATTAGTAAAAAAGAAAAAAAAAAGTCGGAAAATGGAAGAAGAGGAGCAGGGAGACTCGAGGCTATATAAAGGAGAATATTTTCCCCGTTCGTTTCATCCTTGTATCTCGATGTGATCAATTTTCATTAGGATAGCCGTGTATGTAGTATGTTTCAACATTTATATTTTATTGACCAATACCTTCCTTTCTTCTTCGTTCCCGTTTTTCTCCAATAAAAATAATAAAAAGAAAACGAATCTGCGCTCTCTACCACATTACAGTATTCCATTTTTCCACCGTTTCACCTACGCCCTTTTGTTCCCCCTTTTCCTCCTTTTCCTAGGTCTTTGTCTGACGTCACTAGACTCACTTTTTACCTCGCTCCCTGGTCACCAGGGACCAACCAACCACGCTTATCCTTGAGCTTATACTCGAGTCTGTGAACGTCATGGTACTCTAGCACGAGATCTAGATCTACATTGCAACTTCTATTCTCGAGAGATTTATCAAAGTGCTTACCAGAACTTATATTGCGAGCGGTTTGTTTAGCTAAGGGAATAAACATTTTTACTCGGTTGGATGCATATTCCCGACGTCGTATTACAGCTTTATGAAATTCATTTTCCCTAAGAGGTGAAAGACGGACCTGTTTCTTAACTTCCCGCTATGAAAATTGGAAATTTCCAGAAAAAAGGGAAGTTATTGGTTTCGGTCCGATTTTCGAAAATCAAGTTTTCATTAGATCTCGACGTTTTGGGGTCCTAGGAAGCTATTCTGATCATTTTTGGATGGACGTCCGCATGTGTGTGTGTGTGGAAACAAATTTTTGTCGTACGATATCTTCAGAACGAATCGACCGATTGGAATGGTTCTTGCGGCGATCGAAAGGGTTTATCAAGACTTAGATCTGATTAGATTTTGGACTCGATCGGTCGAGTAGTTTCAAAGTTATTCGGAGAATAAAAATTGAAAAAAAAAATTCTTCAGGTTTTTAGCGCATACCTCCTAAACTGTTTGTGCCATCAGTCTCAAGACTTGATCAGATTTGAGTCTTGGATAGCCCTTTTGATTGCCGCAAAATTTTTTTGAAATACCATTTTTCGTTTTATCCCTGCGAAGCACAGATGGGAGGGAATTAACTGTTAATACGTTAAATCGCGTTAATCTTGAAAAATTGTATGTACCCATACTGCTGCACATATAGTGATTAATTATACACCCGATTGCGTAGGTGAGAGAGTAAAAAAAAATATATCTGTATATACCATAATTAAAGTAACGATTTTGAGAAAGCGAGAGATTCATCAACTCACTACCACACGCTATGGTGTACTATCTGTATATCTGAAAAGCTTCGTTGGGTTGGCGAAGGTCGTTCAGCGTTTTTGCACACTCTCTCGAGCTTGGGCTTAGTGGAAAGCGTGTAAGCCAACTAGAGTGATGAATGGAAGCCAATAGATGTCATCGGGGAGGGAAGGAGGACGAGGGTTGCGAGGATTGACCTAACGCCCACCAAGCGCAAGGCGCACCTACAGGGGCGAACATCCCTACGGACTGAATTACCCATAGCAGCTGTAGGTACGCGTTGCATATTGGACGGAAATGTAAAGAGCAGCAATTTACATCTATGAGAGGAAAAAAAAAATGATTGAAAAAAAAAAATTATCGTAAAAGAAATGAATGATTCGTTGAGATCCTTTTCCTCCTCTTTTTTTTTGGTCTGATACGAGTTACGACATTCGAGATTAAATAACTCGCTGAAAAAAAATCGGAGAGTCGTTTCGGAAAGAGAATTTTGAAGGGAAAACTTCGGGCCTCAAAATGATCGTTAGAAAAATTTTCAGACTGTTTTTTTTTATTTTCTGTAGACCACAGAAAAACTTCATCAAATTGCATTTTCTTTTGTTTTTTCGGGCACTATTTCGCTACTTTTTATCCGACTATGTGAATAGCTAAGTCAAAACTGATTGCATACGAATTTTGAAAATATTATCTTGAAGTTTCAATCTTGAACGTTCAAAATCCGTTTTTATTTATTAACTTTCGATGACTTTTGATCAGGTTCGTAGACATTTTAAAAAAACAGAATTCATTTTCCACGGATTCAGATATATGGGTCATTGATTATTTAGATTTACAGACAATTAGTGCAGTACCGAATTCCGACTTAACCACTGTACACCATCGAATCGAAGTACAGTATAACAATTTTGAGAGAGAATCGAGTACTGCAGCAGGCGTAATTTTTAATTTCCGGACAGCAAAATCGTCGGTTGGGATATTCTAGCTGCCTATTCTAAACTGCGTAGCAAATATTTTGGACTGTCTTTCTTTATTTAAACGACGGATTATCAATCATCGAAAAAAATTGATCATCGTAATTATCGATCTGAAAATTATCTAAATTGTTTCTCAAAAAGATTAGATTTTCTTTCCATGAAATATTTATTTTATTTTTATTTTTTTTCAAATCATTGTGATATACGATGTGAAGAAATTTTCCATCGATTCAGATATTTCACAGCTGATTAGCAGCATTATGAGACATGATTCTTGATCGATTTCAAATTTTTGGATTTCGTATTGCATAGATTAATTGCATCGAAGAAAAAGTGGCCCATCGTTGATCGAAACTTCTTTAAATTTGAAGGAAATATCCATACATCGATGTAATATTTCGGGGCGAATCAATAATTTTTGAGTAATTTATTAATAATATCGGCGTAGCCCGGGCAGCGCACCAGCTGGTTTACTAAATTATACCCGTAGTACCTTAAGGTATAATGTATAATGAGACTCTTTTTTCGCGAGATAACAACCAGATACTTAATTAGACTAATTGTGTAATCGGCGAGGGCTGATGGTGGGCTTTAAGACGAGCCTTCTATAGACATCTCAACGACGGTGAGATGATCAAAATATTCTCTTCTTTAAACCATCTTTTCACGGTAAGTATAATTGACTCAATTCTTGAAGAAATTTTTTCCTCTCTCTTTCTCTTTCTTTCCTCTTTTCTCTTATTTTCGCGTTTTTCACTCTTCTCTTTTCCCTTGGGCATCGCATAAATCCACTCAGATTTTATGCCCGAATTACCTGAATCGCTGGGAAATATTAGCCAATTATATTTCCACTTCTTTTATTCTCCTTTTCTCACTTTTATACATATATGAAGGTGAGTACATGTGTCATCGTGAAAATTTCGTTGTTTTTTTTTTCTATTCTTTTCTTTTCTGTTTTTAAATTCGTTTTTCGATACCCTCGTAACGATTTTTTCGCTCCATACAGACATTTTATAATGGTCTGTAATTTGGCTCTATTCAATATCGAAAAAATTCTTTCAAGTTTTCGAAGTCAAAGGATCAGAAGGAAAAGTACCTATACGAACGATTTACTCGCTCGAAAAAAAGCTCGAGCTAAAGTAGCAGATAATCGTTTAGATTCCATCTGATTTGCATCCGGGCTACTTTTCGGCAATCTAAAAGCGGCTGGGATCGATTTGACGATACTCGGTGTCTCGTTTGGATCAACAAAAAAGCAAAATTCGACAAAAAAAAGACAAATTAAATAAGATAAAAAATGAAATCCAAGATAGAAGAATTTTAAGAGGGATGAACGTAACGGAATGAAGCGTAAAACTCTTCGGAAAAGAATAATATAAAATAAGAAAGAGGAAAAAAGGTTCTTTCCAAGATCGTGGCTATTTTTATGGTAAAACAAAAAAATTACCAATTCATCGTGCGGGTGAGGAATAATATTTTTTTCAAAAGATCGAAGAAGGAAGCTTATCTCCACGTGCTTTGCATAATTTAAATTCACTCACTCACTTTTGTACAGAGAAATCGCGCTGTGCAGCGACCTGTCTAACTCTGACGATATATATATTTGTAATAATTTATTACCGCGGATTAGATTAGATAAATCTGTCAAGAGCCGTTCTTCGGCGGTATGCAATATTAATTATCTTATAAGCCAGTTGAATGAATTGTGACGACGACGGTAATACACAGCTGAGAAATTCCTACTAATCACCGAGGAGGAAAAGAAAACTATGTTCGAAAGAAATTTTGGAAATGAATAAAAATTTTTTCAAAAATAATTTTTTTTTTCATTTTCTTGTGCACAAAATTCTGTTGAAAATAGAATTTGATAATTAGATAAGAAAGGGTGGGTAATTGAACCAAATCGTCTCCAAATAATTTGAGAATATTTAAAAAAAAAATAAAAAATAAAATAAATAATTTCTGGGGATTGGAAAATTTTCCAAAAATTATTTTCAAAAAGCCGAAACAAAGACAAAACTTTTTTTCTAAGTTGAAAATCCTTCTACGATAAGCAGTTTCCGGGATATTTTCGTTCAAGACGACGAAAACGTGTTGATTTTTAATCAAAATCGATATAAAGTCAGTAATTTTCAAAAAGGTTGCCTCCTAAAATCTAAAAAAAAATCACAGCCACTTGTACCAACCAATACTTTATAATCACCATAAAGTTTGAGAATTTTCTCAAGAACGTCAGGCTTTTCGATAGATCGAATTGAGATGGGATTCCCCGTATATTGGTTCTTCTAAATTTACTTAATTATCGTCAAGCAAAAAGCTCCATTATATTATATCGGTTAGATGGGACATGTAAATTCGAGCTCGACAATATACTCGACTATTATAGGTATATATTGGATAGGTACACACTTGCGGCATAGAGTGTGTTAAATTTATCATTTTCTTCTTTTTTTTTTTTTTTTTTATCAAGCGTAGTTGATTGTTCAGCGAATTATATTATATCAAACACGAGGTTTACTATACGTAACTATCTACATACCAAAATACAAACAAAGTTGTATAATCTACCTCCTATAACGGAAAGAAACACCAAGGGAATTTTTTATTTGCACACCGACGCCATATTCTGGGTTATTAATAGTACATACTGGGTGTAATTTCATAATCTTCAATATAATCTAAAACACACACCCAGATGACAGTTTTTTTCATCTCTCTTTTTCTCTTTATATTTGTCTTTCTTTCTATCTCGCATGATCTGTCGCTCGTATGATCGTAATTGACATAGAATTTTAAGCTTTTTTTTACCTAAAATTATACAAAAGCTTCTAATTTTAGAATCAATTTTAATTCATCACTGTTTAAACACAGACGTACGATAAAAAATAGAAGAATAAAAAAAAAACGCCCAAAGACGATTCTTCAGCAATTTTTAGTTCGAATATATCGAAGATTTATCGTTCTCCGTTTTTTTTTTTTTTTTGGGAGGGGGGGGAGTAGTCCGAGAGTCCAATTGGAGCCACCTTTTTCGCCTTGAAATCAAGATTTTCGACAGATTTTCATGAATTAAAGATTCAATGAAAAGAAAGATAAGAATCTGTTTTTTTTTCTTCTTTGCAGTATTTTTTATTTTTTTTTTCTTTTTTTGAAAATCTGTAGATACTGATATTTGCGACTGCGTATTTTGAAAACGGTCAGCTGATAAATGGATTCGATTTTCTCCGTGTATTATCATTATCGAGATAAGGCGAATCGAAGTCTCAGCAGCCAGATCTATTAATGGGGATAGTCGTAATACATTACCTATATCGATATCGTAATTCAGTATATCGGACGAGCGAAACGCGTTGAATTATATCTCTATACAATCGTTTCGGAGCTATAATCGCTGTATACGAAATTAACGTTAAATTCTTTGTATTTAGAGGAATTAAATTTACGTGAAACACCGTTAAATATGTGATAATGTAATTTAGAGTTTATCGGGTATCAAGTATGCCATTTAACGAGGAAATCAAAGAAAGGAAACAACTGGAAACAACAAGGCTGAGAATTATTTACCGAAATTGTGATACAAACGAAACCGTTCCACGTGCTACTGCTGCTGGAATTAGATTTAATTATCAAGGTTTGTGAATTATAATGGTTATATTACGGGGATTAAATGTGAGTATACCTAATTCATTCTCCATTTTCGTTTTTATGTGTTTCAAAAATTATGTTCGCAATTTTTTAAATCCAGAGATAAAGAGCTTTATAATTTTCTTGGGACCGGATTTAAGCTCCGAATGGTCAAGAATTACGAATTCATTTGAGACGATTTCGTATTTTCAGAAACTACGTAAAGTTCATGATATCAAAATTCGGAAAGATCGGAATTGGACAGTCTGAAGCTGGAAACTGTGAGTCGGTAATATTTATAAGATTTGGAATTTTTACCGTTCGGACTTTCCGAAATTCCGGACTTCAACCTAGACCCGTATTTTGACACATAATTAGAAAACTTACGGACCTTAAGAAATTGAAAAAACTGAGTCAATAGAATATCGGATTTGAAGTAAAAAAGTGATTACTAAGTTGAATATTTTATATAGTCTGGTCATGATTGTTCTCTTATGACTAGCGAAACGCGAATTCTTCCATATCGATCGTTCTGATATACCTTAATTATGAAAAATGGTTGCAAAAGTAGTGGATTCTCTTTACGGTAAATCCCTGTAGAAATTTGCCATTCGGTATAGACAATTAGGGGATGAGGTTCGTGTTAGTATCATTTTTCATGTACATACGTACAGGTAAACGTATCTATACGTACGCGCGCGTGTCGTACTACTGCAGATGACGAATCGTACCAAATATAGGAATCAGGTAAAAGTCCCGGATCCTCCGTCGACGAGTCTCTCATTATACTCGTATCAAAGAAACTGAATGGGGGGTGTATACAGGGTGTCCCAGAACTGAATGTCCAAAATGGACTGAATGTCCGAAATGAAAGGTGTCCTAGAGGAGGTCGAACTGAGTAAATTGGCCCGAAGAACATGGGGTCTGCGAAGTCGCGTTCGCGAGATATCACAAGTTAAAAAAAAGTATCGCTTTGCGCCGCCTCGACGCGGCGCAAAGCGACACTTTTTTTTAACTTGTGATATCTCGCGAACGCGACTTCGCAGACCCCATGTTCTTCGGGCCAATTTACTCAGTTCGACCTCCTCTAGGACACCTTTCATTTTGGACATTTGGTTCTGGGACACCGTGTAGATATGTACCTATAAAAGATCGTAAATTCGTTATGAAAAAAAGCACAGAAACAAAAAAATTTGTGACTAAAAAGAACCGCGCGCGACTCATGCACGCTCCAATTTCTTTTTGCCATACAGCGAACAGCTCCGATACGAAGTAGCCATGTAATTATAACCTTAACGAGAAATCCTCTTGTTCAGTTACCCGGTTCACGGCGAGTTATATCTATACACTCGAACATCAGCGGACAAGCGGACGAACGAAAGAGGATCATATTGTGCGGAGGGAGGCGATGACAGAGGGAAAATAATGTAATAACAATAATAGTAATGATAATGATGATAATAATGATAGCAATGATAATCTGCAGGAAGAAGAGCGAAATGAAAAAAAGGAAGAAAACACAGTCGGAGTAATAAAGCTAGAATTTTGTAAGAGAAGTAACAAAAAAAGAAGAGAAAAGTGTAATATAAGTGGAATTGGAAAGCCTACTTCGCCTTCTACTTCTTCACCTTTTTCTTCTTCTTCTTCTTCTCCTTCCATAAGAGTTTTCAAATTATTTCTATAAGAAAGATACCTATATATGTATAGAGAGAGAGGGAGAAAGTTAGGTGAAACGAATTCACCCTCGAATTTCAGGCCTGTCCCTAGCGTGGGACAGGTAACACTCGATTTTCGAGATAATTCAAAAGTCCTTCAGGAACTCGATTTTCTCAAAGTCGCCTGCCGAGGCGAGAGGATATGGGCGATGGGTTGAATGAAATGAAAAACAAGATAGAAAGAAGACGAAGAAAGAAAAAAAAAACAAAAAAACGAGTCAGAATTTTACTTCGTTCGCAGGGATTTCATCCCTCTACCAAAAACACCTGACGCGCTGCACGCTGATGTGGAAAATAGGAATAAGAATCACAAGACATAAAAAGAACATTTTTGACAGTAGCTTTAATCGTCTAGCTTCGAATCTCATGTGATCATTGGAAATACTGTCAAGTATGGGTGAAGAATTTAGATTCTAATTCAAAAATTATGGAGTCCTATGAATGGTAATTTTCGGCATTTTTTTTTTTTTTTTTGAGGGGAAAGTATTGAAGTTATCGGACCGGGATCCGTTGTGGTTAAAGACATACATTTTGAAGAACTTTCACAATTTTTTTTGTTCAAAATTTTGTAAAATATAAAAAATCTAGTGGATTATCGAAACAGATATACCAACATCTTTGTCGTACCGTAGCCAATTTTGAAAAAATTGATCTCACTGAATAAAAATAGTAAATTTTGTCTCAATCGGTGCAATAAAATTGCTACGATAATTAATTTCAACGCCCTCCCATTTTGTCAAAAGTCAATATTTTCAAAATCGGCTGCCATACGACAAAGATATTAGTATCTATTTTAATAATCCACTAGATTTTTTTATTTTAGTTAATTTTTGGCGAAGGTAGCCACCCCTGGGTATCGTTTCCGAAGATTTTCCAAAGGCTGCTTCTTCACAACGCCGTTTCTCCACTGTTTAACGAATCTTTCCAATGAAAAAGATGGTCAAAGTGCTGCAAGATGTACGGTTTTAACTACAACAGACTCTGATTCGATAACTCCAATAGTTTCGCAGAAAAAAAATCCCGAAAATGTGTTTCTACGAACTTTCGAATCTTCTTCGATTCCAAAATGCGGTGTATATTATTTTTCCAACAACCATTCGTCAAAAAAATTGTTCAGTGGATTGACCAAATCCCAGAAAGCCGATCGTGAATCGCGTGTCACAGTCTGATCGTTTTTCAAATACTGAGGGAAGTTCTTGGCAAAACGAGATAGTTGGAAAAGAAAAAATCTAGAGTATAAAAAGTGAGTCATTCAATTATAGCTGAGCTATATTTGCGAGTCTATATAACACTGGCTTCTTCTTTGTGAACTTTTCGCAAAAATTTTTCGTGCCACCCTCGAATAAGGCGGAGAAATGAGTGAAGAAGATATACTTTTCTGGAAACGTCCCCAAAAGCCCGTCTTCAGTCTTCCAGACACTCGAAATCCAAGTGAAAAAGGAAAGCGAAAGAAAAATAAAGAGAAAAAAAATTTCAACCTTCATGTACAGAGTATTGAGAGAGAAGCAAAAATTCGGCGAATTCTTCTGCGAAATAAATTGCCAGGGCTATTAATTGCCGGGCTCAAGGTATCTCAATTCTTTTTCAACCGGTGAACGTCTACCTACGTGTACATTTCTTTCAATTTGAGAAATTCAGCCCCGTTGTTACCGCAGGGAAGGCTCAAAAATTTCTTGTTGCGTGTGAGAATTCGAAATAAAAACAAAATAAGAGTAACAATATACAGAAATGAATAAAACGTACTAAAAGACAATTACGAGGCTGATAAATTCACCCTGATTGGCAGTATTTTTATTTGACTTTCAAATTGGTACCTAATAGGGTCTGTCTTTCCCTGTTTTGACCCACGGACGTTCCCGACCACGTCCTCGCTACTCCAGGTCTCTCAAAGTCCCTGGGGTACTGGACTGGCTGGCTGGCTCGTTGCTTATCGAAGAGCTCCTGGTTTTACTTCACGCACATATAAAATGCCAATTTCAATCATTTTACGTACCCTTCGAGATCACTTACTCTGAAATATATGCGCCATTGAGGAATAAAATTCGCAAAGGTAGCAGCAGACTTTATAATTTATTTTTTTCTGTTTCAATAATTCAACTTTAAGAAATATTCATCAGTCTTTTCCAGTATCTGAAAAAATTGTGAAAAAAAAAGAAGATCGAAGGTATAATGTCCGAAAATCTCGTTGGATTATCTGAGAAATATAGCGATCTGAAAGCATCCGAGATGCACAGGATTTTACATGAAAACGATGGGAATGATGATGGGTTTCTAAGGAGTTGAAATATTCATCATTCTTCGGCAATTTTTCATTAAATTTGCTGGGAATTCAGCTAAGAAACTGTCTTCATTTATAAAATTTCAACGAATCTTTACGTTCTCGAATTTCTAGTATTAATCCAAAAAGGAACAGTCGAAAGAAAGCTGGAAGTTCTGCTGGAGAAAACTCGTTGAGAATATTCTAAATTCACAGGATTTTTGCATTCAAACGATGAGCATGATCCTGGGTTTTCGAGGAGTTGAAAAGTGCCTTAAAAAATTCTGTTTTATTGAAAACTTTTGTATTATCCAGATTGGTTAATTTGAATAATTACATGCTTACACACTACAGTGGATTTCCAATGTTTCTGCCTCAAACGACTATACCCACAAAGCCTTCTACGTATACGTGGGGACCAGGGGTGAGCCCGGACATTGTGCATACATAAATTATAATTCATAGTTCTACAGGGGTATAGAGTATACATATAGAATGGTTGAGGAATATAGTAGAGGAATCTGCGTGGGTTGGCAACAATTCAAACAACTCTGTAACATTAATTACGTAATTAACAAACTCGGGAATCCCCGGTACAGTTTGGAGCTTTGAAGCACTACGGGTTTCGTGGCTGTAGGATACTGTATCAGAGAATATATATCGATCCTGATTTTCATGTATTTTGACACAGAAATCACGTATTTGATATCGATCCCTATATAGACTTTGCGATGACGTCGTAAAATATCGGTGGCAAACTCTTGAACATTTCACGGTCCATGAAATTGCGCGTAAAAAACAGTAACGACTGTCGTAAGTTACTGCATACGAGCATGATACGTGCGTAAGTTTACTTTGAAAATTTTATATCTTAGAGAAAAAAAATTACACTCTGAGTCTATAAAATAAGTTACAACATCCGCGATTCAAAGTATTAACAATAATATGAGTCCGAGTCTGTAGATCTTCAAGCTTTGACAAATCGAAGAGATTTACTCTTCGCCCACTCTCTTCGAGATTCAACGAGTATCGTTAAGCCGATTTAATTTATTGAGGGCTGATTTTCTTCGCCAGAGAACGCTCTGTAAGATGTCTGGAGGGTTTTTCTTTCATTTTCGAAATTCGTCGAGATATATAATTTTTTATGATCAAAAATGTATTTTCTATTTAATCGGTTTTTTTTCTGCAAAACTTCATACCAAATGGTGGATCATTAAGAATTCCTATGGTTAAGCCACTCGCAAGTGTCTCAATATAAAAAAAATGACTCTTAATCAATCAAATCGATCTCACGTATGTACATTACGATGCAAATCGTTTGAAGAGATCGAGGAATGTACTAATAGCAATTACAGTGATTGCAAGTCCGGGTGAAATTGATATCGACTTCATATATACATATGTAAATATATGCTTTATCAATTTATTAAATGTATATATACGCATCTGTTCTTGAATAGCTTGCGAACGCCTACGCGCCTCCAACTATGGCGTTCAGTTAGATACTCCGATAGTTTGCAAAATTTCAAATTTAGAGGAATTGCTTTGATGGTATATTATATATCACCGATTAATTATTAGCTTGAAGAAGTGATCGATCTATCTATAAGAGGAATTACGAGATAGGTTTATATTTCGTGTGACACAGTCGAAATACTCGCTTCTCATCGATCCCGCTGCTGTCACCTGATGTAGGTATAAGTTGTACAGAGATTTTTGGAAATAATTTAAAAGTTCATGGATATACAATTATAAGGGCGGTAATTGGAAAAAAATGCAGCATTCATCTACACGGTCATAGATATTTCGAACTCATCTTATTTTGTCAGGTATATCCTCCGTCGCGATACCAACTAGAGAGACCTTGTGCTGTATATTGCAAAAACAAATATCACTGATTGAGCGAAATAAATTGTTGAAATATGAGCTGTATCCAATTATCGCGAAAAATTGCATAGAAATAAAACATTTGGCGTCTATGTTACGTCTGAAAATCATAAAACTGCGATTATTTGCGAAGAATAGCGAATCTCGAATCCAAACAGTAGCAGAATTTTGAATTTTGAGGAGACAAATTTTTGGAGATCGGTATAGCAATTATATAGTACTCGGAAATGAATTGCGAAATTGACATTGCCGTATCGTTCAATTAATTTGATACTATTCGACCACGAACGATTCGGCATTTTTTTATCTACCAGAGCCGATGATGCATTTATATGTATATAAATATAATCATCGGCGTGACGTTTGGCAGACTCCGGACCAGGGAGGCGCCAAGCGTTAGTGAAACCTTGAACGAAACGATAATACAGCCAATTGGAATTTGAAAAATTAGATTTTATATGCTTCAGCGAGGTTGTAGGCTGCGATAAATACGAGAGTTCTTATGTATTACATACTTATCTATTTGAAAAATTTGTTATCGATATATTTTTTCTAAATTATTGATTAAATAGCTATAATGTCGCGTATATTCGTATATAGCTGCAGAATTTCATATCGAGACGAGATATGCAGTGAAATAAATATATATTGGACTGCGGATGATTAGTTTTACCGTTTGAAGATTTTTTATCTCTTTTATTTCAATTTTTAAGTCCCGCGCAGTCCGGAGTAAAAAATTCTAAGCGCCATGTCGAAGTAGAAAAAGGGGGAAAACGAATCGGAAATAAAACGAAACAAATGAAAGTCGAATCTTCGCTTTTCCTCAGGGTGTAAAAAAAAAAAATACTCAAAGGAGAGGGAAGAGCCGATGGCGTTCTTTTGTCAGATTGATGCGAATTTTTTTTTTCTTTCAATTTATTTCTTTCTTCTTTTTTTTTCTTGTTATTCTTATAATTACAATCTGTTTAGTAGGTATATATGTATAAGTCTGTGTGTACGTACATACCTATATAAAACTTTTTTCCTCTTTCACTTTTCAAAGCGATCAAGCGCGAAGCGAACTTTTTAAACGAAATTTTTCTCTTCTTTACCTTATACTTGAGAATTGTGTAAACACTTTGATAAATAAATTTTTACGAAACGACCTTATGCCTTCGACAGCTTTCGAGGATCAGGAAGAACCGAAGAAAACGAAAGAAACAAGGAATATATAAGGACTACGGTTCGAAATTTCAGAGTTATTTTATTAACCTTTGATGGAATACTTTAACGGTCTTCAATTTTTCCCTGCGTCAATATTTTACGTCTCATTGACGGAATAAAGACAGAAAAAGAAAAAACGCATGAATATTTTTTTCTTTTTTTTTTAGAATTTTAGCAGAGAATGCGAAAGCTCGAATCATTTCGATTTTTGGTTCATTTCATCGGTTCTCAAAAACGCAAAAATCGAACCGAAAATTTACTGATCTTATATTTTTATGCCAAATAAGTTTTGCACCGAATAACTATCATCGAATTTTATTGAAGTATATGTATGTGAAACAAAAACGATGTGACATGTAGGTTATATCGTATTCAAATATTTATATTGCTTAAGAAATGGAGTATATGGAAGACGGGGATTAAATTGGAGAGAAAAGCATCGTTTCGAAGGTAGAACAAAAAAAAAAAAAATGATGTAATAGAATTTGGCTAAGTGCTTCATAAAATTTTCATAATATATGAAAATTTTCGAGGATATATTTTTTCTCAGGAGTATTGGCGTATTATATATGTAGACGCGAGCTAAAGAACATCGTATATCGATCATACATTATACTTCATAATTTTACTTGTACGAAAAATATCTTTTTCAAGCTAATTATGAAAATCGATGGGACGATTTTGACTGAGAATTTTTCTCACTTTACCAGACAAAAACAAAAAATATACATTTTTGGGAAATGTTAGAAAAGAATATTGAAAAAATGACTGATTAAAAAACTAGACAATATTCTGGTTGCAAAAAGAAAAAACATACGAAAAACTGATTTTTCATTCTTTTAATTATATTTATTTTTTTTTCGTACAAAAATGGACCAAGTTTTCATTTTTTAAACCGAATACCTCCGTAATTTTTTAAAATGTCGTAGCTCTTAATTTACGGTTAAAACCGTACGAAAACAGAATTTTTGCGAGTCTGGTCACTTTTTCATAAATGAATTTAAAAAATGCCTTCCCTCCGGTCCACAAGGCATGGGATAACCCGGTAAGCCAATCTCCGTAGCAAATAAAAAAATAAAAAAAATTGCATATGCGTATAGATCGATTCAGTCCCCTGCAGCTTCTCCTCCCAGTCCGCATATCAATTATACACCAAATTTTTGGTCAAAAAATTCCATTTAATTGAAAAATAATACCGGATATACGTTTATTACTTTCCATTCAATTTTTCTCATACCTACTTTGAACTTAATTACATTTTTATACATAAACTATAATAGGCTGCACCAATTATTTACCAACTAATTCCGCGTTTTGCGTTACACCGGGTCAATAGTTGGTATTGATTTTTGTTAATTTCTGAACAAAACCTGGCTCTGGCTCGCGCCCCGATAACTCCAAACCAACCCACGATACCGTTTTAATTATCACGCGGCAGCGGGTCGGGCAGAATGTGAACTGTAAATTTTCCGGCATAGGTATAATATACATATACAGTATATATGTACATGAATACCTAGGTATTCAATTCAGCGCATAGCATGAAGTGCGACGAAACGCAATTATTAATTTTTCACGGATAAATTCAATTTCCCAAAAAATTTGTATTACCAAAAAAAGTTTGATCCCCGTTAGATTTAGGAATGAGCTTATATGGGCACAGAATGGGCCCAATATCTAAGTGTCTGATTCCCATAAATTCTTGCGTTCTTTTTCTACTAATTTTAGCAAAAATACGAAATATTTTGATCAGCTTGTACGAAGGGGTTGGAAAGGTAGCTGTCCTAAGGGTCGCAGATCCCAGAACAGTATTTCATCCTAAGGCTTTAACGATTTTGAAGACTTTTTCCGCATTCCGGCAGTGCAGATGCTACGAGAATATATATATAGATGAAGGTGTCGGCCGGTATCACCGTGTCGACCCTTTTCAAATTTTCTACTTCCTGTAAAACTCTAGAGGGATGTGAAAAAGAGGTCTGAAAGGCGAGTCCAACTATCGATTACTGTATCGGACCGAACCCTCATTCTGAAGCTCATATATACAACCCTGGTGCAGCTTGAGAATGAAATAATTCAAAATGGGGAAGAAATTCAAAAAATAAAAATAAAACGCCAGGGTTTAGGCTCTGCTTCATTTCTTTCATATTTTTCCCTAGTCTTGAATCGGTCATCTTTGAAAAACTGTTCTTCAGCAAAAAAGGAAACGAGCATTCAAATGTCCGCAATAAATCCCAAATGTCCCAAGTTTAAGGTGGTGGAAACATTTAGAATTTTTGGAGTATTTCTGAAGGACTGGCATGTGTCCGAATTTTTGTTCAAAAAACAGTCTTATTACGGAAGTTTGCTACTCTTTCGAAGCATAATCAGGTAAAAGTAAGGAGTCGTGAGTCATCGGGCCTCAAAGTTAGACGCAGTCAAAGTAAAAGCATCTAATGCAACGACTTGGATCAACCGATGCTTCGATTTTGGATATTTGGCTCTCTAATTGATCAGAAACTGAACCTCTGAACGATGAACAGACAACTTTTCGCCGCGTTGATTTTTGTTCTAGAAAATTAAAAAAACAGTCGAAAAAATTTTTCAAACTTGAAATTTTGGCAGTAAAAAAGTTAATTACTCGAGTAACGTTTGCAGTATCAAAAAGTTTTCAGTTCATCGGACACAGCTTTTGTTTCTGAACAATTAGAGACCCGAAAATCCAAGATCGAAGCATCTGTTGATCCAAATCCTACCATTAAGTGCTGTTACTTTGGCTCCCAACTTCAGCTTCATTAAGCTTAAAGAGATTAGCGAACTGTTGTAATGAAATGGGTTGATTAGAGAACAATTTGGAGACATAGCGGGCCCTAAAAACTACCCTTATTTAAGGTGTATGTACCTTTTCGAGCCCGGCTAAGACCTGGCATTGACAATGTAGACCCCTTTATCACAGTCACGAAGCGTGTCAAGCTCGAAGAACGGTGATCGTAATTCACGCCGCTATATCGTTTGACAAAGAGCGTTTTCAGCTGGCGATACCTCATGAGGAAAAATGTATTATACGTATATACCTTGGTACATGGGCACAGCGGGAAATAAATAAAGTAGCGAGGGTATAGGAAACGGATTTTGGCAGCAAACCGGAAACGAAATGAGCATGAAAGGACTGAAAATGAAAATTTCGCTCAGAAATGTATACCGCGTCGGTATACATGATTTAGGAGTTTTTACGACTCTTAACCGAGGATAAGCGATTACAACGTAAGTATAATATCCTCTGCCTTATATGAGTTTTATGTCCGCGGTATAATGTCTGGGGCCCCATCCCGCTCGCTCGGTCTAGGCGAAAATTATGCGAATCAGGGGAGATAAGAAAAGCGGCGAAAAACGCGGGCGCGAAACGGGGCCTACCTATCTTCATCCATGCTGTGTGCCCTATTATTGCGAAAGACACCTGCGCGCCTGGTTTCGCATACTTTATGACCGAGATTAGGACGATTAGCTGCAGAGGCCGAGCGTAGTTATAATTGCAAAACGTTGTTCCGGTTTCTTTTTTCTTCGTTTTTTTTTTTTGTTTTTTGTTTTATTACAGTTTACAAGGAGATATTCAATTTTACACTTGTTAACATCTTCCTGTACAACTCAGTTCTGATATTTTTCTAGTTCTTCTTCCTTTCTGCCTTTTTTTCCCTTGCTCTTTTTTTTTTTCATTATTTTTTTATCTACAACGGAAACCGCCTAGCCGTCAGCCGGTTTTAGCCCTCTGAGACACAACGGAGAACCTAGGTTGCGTGTCAAACTCAACTTTTCACATCGTGAACTCTGCAGCACAGCCTTTGAGTCGCTGTCGACTTTCTTTATCTTTATCTTAGGGTTGAGCTGGCGAGGGGTTCTTTCTTTCGTTGTCTTCACAAAACATATCGCGTCCATAGCTGAACGAACGAGCCAACGCACGCAAGAATTTCGATGATAGAGAAACTGTTTAATAATTTAGAGATCCGGTAGAAAATTCGGGGAAAATCGATCTGCAGGGGCTCGGACAGGAAAGTTCAAAACGTGCTTTGAATCGTTCGTGAAATTTCGAGGACTGGGTTGGAGACAAGAATTTTCAAAGTTCGGAAAATAATCGCCAAAATAGCGAATTCATTTGAGGCGATTTCAGATTTTTTGAAACGTTATGAAGTTCGGGATATTAAAATACGAAACTTCAACCCAGCCCTAAATTTTGATCAAATTTTTGCGATTTTAAGTCACTGCTTTGCGCCAAATATATAAAAATTTGAAATTTTCAATTATTTGAAAATTTTCAATTATTTGAAAAAAAAAATCGTTGGAATTTCGCGTGCAGTAGACGAAGAAGCAGAAGAAGAAGAAGAAGAAGAAGAAGAAGAAGAAGAAGAAGAAGAAGAAGAAGGAGAAGAAGAGGAAGAAGAAAAATCGTTAATTGAGCTGAACTCACACTAATTCGATATATGGAATTCGATATGATATACGTGTTACCTAATTAGGCCCCTGGTGTCCCAAGGATGATATAGAGTATAAAAATGGTCGTAGCAAGTATAAGATTCGCATTGCCGATAGTCTACGATCTTATGACCAAACATGGCGGACGATACATCTGCGTACCACCGCGGCCGGGGATTCACCGTGGTGACGTAGCCGCGGTAGGAATGCGCGCCAATAGTAGATTCAAATTAGTTTTATAGTCGACCTTAAAGGTCGACTATGAATCTGCATCATTAGCGGTATGTAGCTGGTATAATAATTCCTGCAACCGGCATTAAACGCCATGTTCCGGAAGTCAAGCCGCCAGGCGCCGCGGCGCCAGATATTCCCACATGAGCTGCACCTATCGTATATGGAAATCAATCTATAGTGGGAATACTGGAAGAAATCCAACGGACCGAGCATATTACGAGTACTGCAGTCTGCATGTAGAGACACCTGTGTGTACAGGTACCTTTTCACAAAATTTGCATAATTCCAGAATTCAGCAGACCAATTCACTACATTTGGTCAATCGATATCAATCACGAATACATATACATATCTACAGGGTGTCCCAGAACTAAATGTCCAGAATGGACTAAATGTCCAAAATGAAAGGTGTCCTAGAGGAGGTCGAACTGAGTAAATTGTCCCGAAGAACATGGGGTCTGCGAAGTCGCGTTCGCGAGATATCACAAGTTAAAAAAAAAAGTATCGCTTTGCGCCGCCTCGACGCGGCGCAAAGCGATACTTTTTTTTAACTTGTGATATCTCGCGGACGCGACTTCGCAGACCCCATGTTCTTCGGGCCAATTTACTCAGTTCGACCTCCTCTAGGACACCTTTCATTTTGGACATTTAGTCCATTTTGGACATTTAGTTCTGGGACACCCTGTAGATATGTATACGTTGATATATCCCTTACAATGAATAAAAAGGATTACTTTTCTTATTTTTGAATGAAGAGAAAAGAAAAAAACAAATTTGCATTCCAAGAGATGGCGTATATGCCTGCAGCATACAGAAAAAGTCTGAATCTTGATCCTCTTTACTTTGAGAGATATGTACAAGATTCTGACATTTGAGGAATCATAAATTCGCGGAAGACAGTCGTATCCGGTTTTTTTTCTTTCAGGATTCAGACAGAGAGTACACAACACGATCTCAAAATGAAAGCAAAATTCAATATTTATGGAGTAGATTAGGTACATATCAGATTTTTGAATTCCTTTTATCCTCTTCCCTCGGGTTGGAAATTGGCAAATCTGGATCTCGAGGATACGGCCCAAGGCAAAAGGCAAAAGGCAAAAGGTTATCTCTGAAATAATATAAAATCGTAACATAGAAAATCACTAGCATTGTTCATCGTACTGACAAATAATATATTTATGACAGAATCAGTTGACGAATCAATCATTTGGATTAGCTTCCCGTAATCTTGGACTGTTATCAACGTACTTACCTACTTTAAACGTTTTACTTATCTGGGCTTATAGATGTTTTGCAAGAGAGAGAGTTAATCGATAATAATCGTAGTTAGATATAGCTACGGTTCGGAATTACAATCCATACAGGACCAGGCATTGAAATGATATACGAATGATGAAAAAGAAATTTTACTTCAGCTGTGATGTTCCAATTAATTGAAAAAACAAACACCCTTAGAGCGTGTTATTGATAACTTCATCGACGTTGATATCGTCACGCAAAATTCTCGATTCATGGAAAAAAATTTGACGGACTTTTCATGTATGATGTATACAATATCGAATATATATTCATGCCATGAAAAAGCTTCACCACAAAGTGGAATCATATGCATTTATTCATGGCATGAAATCAAGCGTGAAATTTTCCTCGTATTCACTCGAACACACAAATACACACACGTAATATCTCTAAAAATCTGGTCCAGGAAATGTTGAAACAAGCTATAAATCACGACATATAGTCTGTATAGCATGATTAGCAATCTGATATGGAAAACTCGCATTTGGGAACAATCTGCATTCACTGCTTGAGCTTCAACACGTTAATGGACCAGTACAGCTTGGTTTGGGAAATTTGGAGTACTCCAAAATTCATTTATTTGTCAACCAAAGTTTATTTCACATCAAAAAACAATTTTTCTTTGAAAAACTTTGTCGTAAGGTTTCAGGCACATCGTTGGTCCAATTAAACCTCTCAAGGTCTTGCTTTCTTCAGACAGCAATTCTACATCTTATGAACGTAGGGATCGGTAAAAAAAAATTCATGTGAAAAGTTACGGTCAATTATCCAAAATTTTCAATATTTAGGCCACTAATTTGCAAATAACTTGGCCAACACGAAATTGTAAAAAAAATCCCTCATTTACATGATGAGGATTTCCTTTCTGAACAAAATGAGCCTTCAACGACCTTAATCGGAACAACGATGTGCCTAAAACCTTACGACTAAGTTTTTCAAAGAAAACTTTTTTTTTTATGTGAGATAAACCTTGGCTGAGAAATAAATGCATTTTGGAGTACTCCGAATTTCCAAAACCAAGCTGTACTGGTTCCCTTGAATACACGAGCTTAATTATTGTAGGTCCATTTATGCATCGGCAACATGCTGTCAAGTACTAAATTTCGATTGCACGGTTTAATCTGTTCATTTTGCACCCCGTGTCTAACAATTATAAATTTCCATCACAGATTTCGGTTGATTCGATCATCGACCAAGGTAGATCTAGGTATAGGTGGTAACAAAAGCTCTAAATCGAAAATCGAGACTGATTAAACGTCTGACTATAAGCTTGATGAGTGTAATTCCCCTGAATAATAGAAAGGGAGAATATAGTAAAAAAAAAGGGACCAAAAAAGTTTGGATAATTGGTTTTTGTTCGTATATCTGGTTCTTCACGTTCCCAATTCGGGATCGGCGATCGTTATCTCCTGCACGATCGTTATCGAAACGTGGATTGAGAAGACTGATATCCTCCTTTTGGTCTGATGCGTTCGCGCAACACCCGGGGATACGGCGAGGGTCGCCCAGCCCAGCGCACGATGACAGCAGGCAGTGAGCAATAAGGTCGAACCAGTCAAAAGTGGTTCTTTGATAAGTAGAAGCAATTTGAACGACCGCTAATCAAAAGATTTGTCTCAATGCCTAGTCACTGCCCGCCGTACGTAGCCGCAGAGGCACGCTGAGGTTTTATTATCTTATGGTCAAACGGTGCGGTGATCCCGGCGCATTACACGGCGGAGCGGCGAAAGCCGCGCATGGCGGCTCGGCATCAACTAGGACGACAATTTCATATTTATGACTCTAATGAACTATTTGTTATACTCTACATATACATATACCCAACATCATATTATAAGTCTGATTTTATCATCTAATTAATCAGATTCATTCAATTATAAAAAGGGAAAAACTATTCCCAAGGCGTAAAGCGCGTGACTGCTGCATATGCTAATCGGCGCTAATTTATTAATCGCGAAGTTATACTTATTCCGTCGTATTTGACCAAAATATTCAAAACTATTCAGGAAACGTATCAAGGGAAAAAAAATTCTCATCGATTATGATGTTCCAAACCGAACGGAAATATTGTGAGAAAGAAAATGCTGCTGGAGTCATACGTTGATCAATCTTAAATCGTTCAGAAATTACAGCAAAGTTCATTTTCGCACTCCGTTTCTGCCGACATGGATCATTTTTGTCTTTCTTCGTAATGTTGTATAAATGATCCATGTTTCGCGGTTTAAACTGAGAAGCAAAATATTTTCTCCGAATAAAAAGGGAGCTATAATTCAAACTCCTAAACGACGATCGCGAGTTAATTCATCATGACCACCCGATGAAAATCTTCTTTTTTTTTTTTTTTTTGCGGAGTTTGGAGTAAGTTCCGTGAAGCCTTTCAAGACCATGATGCTTGGGTCGAGGGAAAGGGGATTTTACTGTATATACCCATCATACTTATAGAGGACCAGGGTTCTTAAGGCTGTTTAATTTCGGCTATGTGGGCGTAAAATGTAAGACTCTCGACGATAATTGATGTTGTAGGTATAAGGTATAACCGTATCGATTATTCTATGTATACGGTTCCTAATTGATAGATTATATTTATATATTTTCCCCATATAGTCATATACTACATAATCGGTGGATCGTCTAAAGAAATTCGAAGTACATAAAGTATCACGTACCTAAAAAGTCTAATTAAAGAAGAAGAAGAAAAAAATTCGATTACTGCACTTGAAATTGCACCAAGAAAAAAAATTGCTGTCCCGTTGAGAGTTTTTGCGGTTTTTGTATTGTTTTTTTTTTTTTCTTCTTTTAAAGAGAATTTTTAGCCTCATCGAACATCGTTATGTATACCTATATCTATATATTATATATACCTATGTGTGTAGACTTAATGGTCCCTTTGTGATATGGAAGAGGTGCAAAACCCGGGGGCTAAAGTCTATTTGCAAATCTTCAAAGTACAAACAGTCTGCGGTTTATACTGTTACAACTTATAGAGATGAGATAATACCGCGATATAATGTAGATAGATGTATATAGTGTAACCATGAGTCTATACATATTATATTATAGGTATATAGAAGAGATAGAGACGTGAACCTATTCTGGAGAACTTCTCATCGATAACTTTTAGTTTCGTAATACATATACATACATATATATATACATATATACCATCTATATGTACCTATATAGTAGCTGCAGGTTATAGACATATCTGTTTAACAGCCAGAATCATGTATATATATACCCATAACGTGATAAAAACTAATAAAATCGAACATACGGATATATTTTATTTATAAAAATAAAATGTACATATGTATTATATATTGTACCCTCCGGGTAGGTAGGTAGGTAGGTAGGTAGATGTAGATATAGCGTACACTGCAGATTGACGATATTCGAAACCCGATTTGTTATATATGCTATAATATTATGTGTTTACTTTACTCTGATATATATATACTCTTACTTCAATCCGTATTAAACTTTATCTATAGTATATAACTAGTCTCTGTACAGCTTATATATGTATATACGATCAGATAATATATACCTATATCGACAGCGTAAAATATATAAGTAGGTATGTACATAAATACATAAAACGTTCTCCTGGTTATTTGTCTAGTTTTAAATCATCTAGATATAGTAGTATCTATATTATAAACAGATAGTGAAGTATCGTACAACTTACATATATCTATCACGATCACTCGAAATCATCAGACAGGTGTGACAAATGACATTAAGCATTTTCAGTGATATGTATAGTTGTGATTCGAAGCACAATAATTATTGTTCTCGACGAATATTAAATTCTACATCCACAATAATTGTGTAAACGCTTTAGTTCCTTAATTTCTTTCCTACCTCATAGATATCTTTTATTATACTCGTATCATAATATTATATGCAGTGATTATATTATCAAGTAGATGTCGGTATATTACACCTGTACATGTTGTTTTACGTTTACGATAGAAATCATCGTTTCGTTATGTTTATAACAGTAATTACAAAGGAATAAAAGAAGAAAGAAAAAAAAAAAGGAAAAAAAAAATGTGTAATAAGTGGCCACTGAAGAGATAAGCTTTGCAGATAACAAAAACCAAAACAGTCATTGATATATTCTGCGATTTATTACATATAAAACACATGTTTTGATTTTATTTACACACGTACATATTATACCTACATAGGTATATATATATTTTCCTAAGCTGTAAAACTTTTGGCTATAGATAGGTATATAGATATTATGT
Source organism: Macrophya alboannulata (assembly GCA_949628255.1). Lineage (NCBI taxonomy): Eukaryota > Metazoa > Arthropoda > Insecta > Hymenoptera > Tenthredinidae > Macrophya > Macrophya alboannulata. The sequence goes on from OX451208.1 coordinate 918,725, forward strand.
ATACATCTATATAGTCGTCGTCAGAAAATAGGAAAGATACAGATACCGAACGTTATACCGCAAAGGTCATCGAATAGTCGATGAAAATTAGAGCCTACGTTGTTAAAAAAAAATCTTATTTAACTATTTACAAGTAATAATTATTCGATTATTATATAGGTATATCGTATACCTGATATGAACAGTATGTAAAGTATAATAATCTATTTCTTTATAAGGTCTGATGAATGCAGCATAGCAATATGTGATATACAAGCATATGACGACGATTCAAAAAGATTTTTTTTTTTTCTTTTTCCAATTTCATTGAATAGGTAAATATATAATTTGATATATAAACTATTATATTATCTAACAATCGGATGATTTAAAGCAATATATACGATGTATGTGTATTAAAATTAGAATATATTATATACCTATATATTATACCTATTGTATTATATTATGTTGTAGAGAACGGTTTAATGTGTAACGGTGATTAAAATCTCGTCGTGTGGAATCGTAAAGATTGAAAATGATAGGTTTAATATCTCAGCTACCTATACCTTATATACCTACCTATGAGAGGGCTAGAGAAAGATAGAGAGAGAGAGAGAGAACGCATACGAACGCGCGCTACCGTATAACTGCGTATAGTTATAATAGCTGGTGTTATAGTGACGGCCTTCGCGTCATTGCGACTTGCTACTTGCGACTTGCGACTTGCGTTTGCATTCCGCGCGCGTTTAATTATTCCGTCAAACAAGACACTATATATATGTATTATAGCTGTATAGTATTTGTATAAGATATACTAGAAGATATGATACTAATTGTATATAGGTATAGGTATGTGTAGTGCTTGAAAGAAAGAAACGAATAGAAATGAATAGAAATGAAATAAAATGCAATGAAAATGCAATGAAAAATGAAACGAATAAAATAGAAAAGAAAATAAACTTAAATGCAAGCTAATATGTAAGATATTGTATATTATAGGTATAAATATATATACACATGTATACATATATGTATATTATAATCTTACGATAAATAAGAAAAAAAAAAAAATTAAATTAAAAAAAAAAAAGAAACGAAGATACTCACCAATCGACGTTCAAGCACAGAACAAAGAGTAGAGAAGGCGGAGATATCGGCTAGTAGTAGGATATGTATATATATGTATATGTGTATGTATTAAATACACTTTGGTCCACCACAACCGCGTAAAGACACAAACTTTATTTATTGTTATTATTATTATTGTTGATGTTATTATTTCAATTCAATTTTTTATTCTTATTTTATTTTCTTTCTTTCCTCTCTTAGAAACGATAATTACACGTTCTCGGTTTCCTCATAATACCCGGTAAATTCTATTATTACGGATAAAAGAATATGGAAGGATAAAAAAAAAAAAAATTAAATCAACGAAAAATAGGAAAGGTAAGAAAAGAAATATATATAGGGGATGGTGATTTCTGATAACACCACGGTAGAACGATCAGCTTATTCGCGCTATAAATTCGAGAGTTTCAAGATTTAAATATGTTATATTCTTACCGCGCGAACCGTTTTTTTTTTTTTTTTTTTTTTTTTTTTTTTTAATTATTTGCAAACCGTTTCTCTATTTTCGCGATTTTTTTTGTTGGTATATTATATTGAAATATTGTTATTATTATTATTATTATTATTATTAATATATCGCAATACACCACCGGTAGTACAAATTATTGTATAGTCCGGGTAAATTTATATACCTATATATATTCTTTAATATTCATTATTTTATGGATTTATTCATTTTTTCTCTCATCATAATTCAACTAAACATCATATGGTATACACATCTTGATCGTTGACAGGCTATTACAGAGAAGCGCCGTATAGATTCTGTTTTCAAATATAGCTTATCAATCGCGCTTGTTAACATACATACATACATATACATATATATACATATGAGCACGTATCTCTATTGAAAAATTTTGTTTTTTTCTTTGTTGGTTTTTTGTTTTTTTAATAATATTTTTGTTATTTATTTATTTTATTTTATTTAATTGTTTTTTTTTTTCTTTTTTTTTTTGAATATCGATACAGTTTTGACTATATTTGTAGTTGAAATTTGAATTAGCTCGTACAACGTGTAGTTGAAAATTTAAAATATCCACTGACTCGAACCGACCGCAAGTTTATATAGTATAAAGTCAAAGTAGCCGAAACCGCCGCGGCCTATCAAATAATAATATTCAGAGGCATTCGAGCAAACACAAACGTGATAGCACGCCGCATGCTTGTTTAGAATATACTGAATATATTTTGACCCGAAGCGGCGCCGGTGCTTCACCTCGGCTAAGATCGGTCACCCTCGGGATCTGTCCCAGGGTCGGCGCGACGCGTTCGACTCGCGGGGGGGCGAAGCGCGAGCCGTTTTGAGGGGAGGAGGAGGAGAAGAGATACTATTCGACCGAGGAGAGAGGGGTTAGTCTACCGCCAAAATTCACTTTTTGTTTTGATTTTATCTAGTTTTGATTTTTTTTTTTTTAATTATTTCTGTCAATTCATCATCGCAATTGTTTGTAAGAAAATTTTCAGCAAGTATAATGCAGCAGTCTGAGCTTATAGGCTATCGCACATAAGTATCTATCTTGTACTTTCATTTCAACAGAAATTATTTACTGATTTATTACAGCATGAATATGCAATCGCGTTTAATCTCCGGTCCGCAGTCATAACCTGCCATCTCTTTATGATAAATTACACTTTCTTATAACATAGTAAATTAATTGATGATAAATTTACTTCATGTATAGCGATCAATTTTTCGAAAACTGTATACAGCTGGCGAAGCACCCCGATCTTCAGATTATCATCGTCAGTTTTACCTTCACTGCAGATTCTAAGACTTCGCGGTTCGGGTCAAGTGGAAGTGGATCTATATAACTGCTGCAACCGACGATGAGTGGCTTAGGTTAGATTCACGTTGATATTTCCCGCGGTTCGGATCTGCTCGGGATTAATTTCTCCATCCAAATGAGTGTTCGGGAGAGAGATGGAGTGTCATCGAGCGGGAGAACAATGAGGGATAAAAGTCGAGTCCGTGCTTCGCTCTCTCGCAAACCCTCGCCTTCGTTCAACGGTTATATACAAGATACGTGTCCGCACCAGCACATATACCGCGGATAGGTTATATAGTGATCGCTGCGGTTCCGGTGAAAACCCACTGGACAACTATAACTACGTTCAACACTCTATGGGGATATACGTATGTACTGGTGCAGCAGCAGCAGCAGCAGCAGAGGCAGCAGCAGCAGCATCACCTGATGCCGGCGATCAAGACTGCATAGTGAATTAGTAAACACGTATAACCCGGAGTGCAGGCAGGCCTCTCGTTTAAGGACCACGAGGGGTTTTAAACACTTGTCTGACCAACTGCAGACTCGGCCATATGATGCTGGAGGCTGCAGGGTCCTGCAGCCCGCTGCACTAATCCTGATCCATACAAGAAAACTCGAACCCTAAAACATCCAACAAGTGTAATATACGTATACGGTATTCCATCCGTGTGTCTAATGCATCGACACACGTGTGCTCCACGCACTTCTGTCAAATGGACCGCGTCTGACGGCTCCTTTCCGAGAGCTGAGCATATCCCGTCGTCTACTGTCCGTTCAAAAAACATTCTATAACGTACTTCTCATCGGTGATTCGATCTCGACGCGGCTTTGCGGTTTTCTGTATTGACGGCCCTGCGAGTTTTACATTTTTTTTCAACTCTGTGTATATATGTTGAAGGGACCTAATACTATTTGGACATTTACATAATCTATACGACACTGGATCCGATAGTGTTTTCGAAAATATTGTGCCTCCATACCGAGGATGATTTCTGTATTAGATTCCTCGACTTATGTCTACATACTATATACCGATATCATGTCCACGTCAGATGTGGTACGAGGTTGCAGTATGTTAGAGATGGATATGTAACCTGTGCAGAAAACAATCGAGTAACAGGTGCAACGGTGCAGCAATGAGGAGTGATGAGGGACGGTGAGGGGAGGGATTTCATCCAGCCACAACAGCTTATACGTGATAGCGAAGCTCCGGATAATGCGCTTGATACGCATTATGCAAATTGAGGTTATCGATTGGAGCGACTATTCCCGGGTAGACTTGTTGACCGTTTTTCTACTCCCACCTATACATAATATATCGCGTTTATGTCAATCGCGTTGAATTGGCCTCACGGCGAAACGGCAGAGGATGAAAAAAAAACTCCGGAACATGTAGAGAGAATCTGAAAAGAAAAACCTCAGTGAGGAAAAGGCTGGTGGAATGAGGATCATGATGAACCATTTCGTTACAGTTTCAGCAGACTTTGTAGGAGTGGCGATAAGCCGAGGGACTTTGAACCGGTGAACTATATTCACCAGTATAACTTCCGGTAATTGGTATTCAGCCGGAGGTCAACTAGATTTCTCGCTTCCAGACCATTAATCATTTTCATACTTTCAAGGAATTCAGAATTTCCTAAACCCCGGTGGTACAAACAGATTTAGCCAACGTCGTGACTATCTGAAGGCAAAAAGTATCATTAAACGGCTAGGCTGCCCCAACGCTGGCCGAGGTCTTACAATAAGACAATAAATCTTGTGTACTGCTACTGCGATGTGTTTCAGAAATACTGCCAAGCAATTTCTGTCGCAAAGCCAAAACAGTTCATTTCTAATACAACTTGAACGCCTTGTATAACGGCAGCTACTCAAGTAGCTGACAGGAGTTGTAAATCAGATGATTTTACAGCCCAATAAAATGATAAAGTGATAATGCCGTCAAGGACTTCATCGAAAGTGGATAATTACTACATTGAACATCTTTTCATAGAGCATCTCCAATACTTCGTGATTTTGTTCATATCTGGATACGTATGCGCGGAATAAAATGTCCAAACGGATCCACAGAAGCGGAGGATAGAGCGACGAACTAAAAATCAAATAAATTGGAATATGATATCGCTGCAAAGTTCTGTATTACCGAACAAGCAGACGACGTAGGCGTCTGACGCAACGACTTCTGCGACAGAAACTTTATCGGTTGAGAAGAAATCTGTCTTACGTGTCTTAAACGAGTATAATGAATAGAATGATGAGAAATGAACAAATTTTATCATGTTTTCGGTGAAAACTAGAAAATCATAAACTTCGTACAGTAGCTAAAAGTACTGCAGATCTTCTCTTGGTGAGAAGATCTAACACGCGTAATTAGATTCATCAAATTAAGTCGTCAACGATTAAAGCATCGTCTTGATCAGGGCATTGATCCCTATATCGTACAACGTGAATGAAGAAGTGCATTGTTTAATTTTACAGGTAGTGCAGAAGGTTGAAGGATAAACGATAATCGTATACAGATATGCGTCCATATTGATGCATCTATCGAGGCATATGCATACCATATAAATTTGCGTATGTGGAAAGTATCCATATACGTATATGTGGGTATAATAACGGGCACCCATTAGACCACGTCGTGAAACATCTTCGTCGCCTTCGAACGGCTCCTAGGCTCTTGTCATTGATCTTAATCGCAAGTTATTTTGCAGAACCACGCGCGGAATGCAGACTGCCTTGCCGGCTGCTCGATGAAAACCGGTGTCAGGCCGGTAGGTAATCAGGCCGGAGGTGAAGTACCTCAGTGGCCACTCAGAGTAATTATTGGCTGGTGCCTTAATGTCGGGTCGCCGAGCTGCCGCTTACCTTACCTTATCTTACCTTACTTTACCTTACAGAGATCAGCAATTTCATACATACTGACAGCATGAAATTTTCTGAGATGACACGGAACGTTCCCAAGCACAATTAACACGCTATGCAATTTCTATCAGACTCTAAGCCTCTGTGACAGCAGGAGTCTAGCAATCAGCAGATAAGACTTGAGGGATTTGTTTTCGATCGATTCCATTCGATCGACCTTCAAGTGAAAACTTTAGGCAAATTTTTTTGGGACTGGAAGTTGTATGAATATGGGTGTTGAGGAAAGACACATTAAGTATGGGATCAGTCGAAAATGATTTATTCATTGGAAGATCAGTTTAAAAAAATAGTTAATTTTCCGACATATTAATGTGATCGGAGACATAAGTCGTGTGCAAAATCGAATATAACCACAGTTAGTACTGCAGTGATCTCTTGGTCTGGATGTCTTCGAGAATCGTCCTCATTTCCTCATCTTCCAAACGTCCTTCAAGACTTGGGATCAATGCTTTGGCCTCCTCCGGTGTTTCTGGGCATAAATTTGCTAGCGAAGCCAACTCGAATTTATGGAGCTTTTTCTGCATCAGCAAACTATCAAAGACAATGTATCCCCGTTTTAGAATACAGTTCCAAAAACTCGTAAAAAATGAACGGTGCAAAAAGTGAGTGAGGAAAAGTTTCGTATTAAAATTTTTCCGCTTATTCCTGTTTAGACTCGATTTAATACATACTTTCTAACTGCAGCGATAGTCTCTTTATTTTTGAACTTGCGAAACCGATTCGTGTACGTCAAACTCTTCATGAAAACCTCCGAGAACTCTTGCTCCTCTTCAGCAGATTCGTTCTGTGCTTTTCTGTGCTCCAGTAGCATATAAACTTCGGATATCAGCAAGGTCTCGGCATTCTCAAATTCTGCCAAACAATGTGATAATATTGTGGTCATTACGTTGGATAAAAGAAATTCTTAAAACTCTTTTGATTACTCAAGGCATATACAGAGGCAATAGGGAGTTGAATGGTCTTTAGGCATTCGAGGATGGCTGTTTCTTCCTCGAAATTGATCTTGCGGATGATTATATTTGATTAGGGACTCTGATAGCGAATATCATTTGGAATTTTCTTTAGATTAATGAAATGACTCTTGATCATAATAAAGAATCGGTTTATTAGGTCAAGTTCCAATTGAAGTCAAGCTTATTGCGTCAGCCTTTGATGTCTACGACCTTCCGAGGTCTTATTCCCCAAGACGCTATGGCTTGGGCAATATATGTCCCTTTTATTTTTGCTCTATGGAAAATTCGGGGGTTCGAGGACCACTATAGAGTAAAGCGAGCGAATATGGGGCATCGCGAATTGATGAACCGCTGCAGGTCCATATTATTACTAAACCGTTTTTTTAAATATATATGTACAGGAGACCACCTAATAATAATTCGAACAAAAAATTTGAGAAAATGTTCATATTCTCGATTTAATGGAAAACAAATGAACGAAGAAATTGCATGATGGGATTCATTGAGGAAAAACAAGAGAGAAGTTGGTATTTACTTTCTATTACTAGCCTTCTTGCCAAAAAAATCCTTAGCATCAAGAGAAAATGTTTGGAACTTAACTTTAAACTTAATTAACGTTCCTGAAGTCCGAGTCTATAACTGGGACCTATTTAGTTTAATGGTCGCGGATCGGGTTCAGAACCGTCAATAAAATCAAACCATGATGCTAATGAATATCAATTCTGAGTGAAAAGCCGCGTTCTTATAATGAAAATAGGATGGGATTCCGGGAAACAAGCAGGAGATGGTTCCAAACGATAAAATTTTAGTACAAACAGTAAAAATGTATATTTTTCTCAAGAGAAATGACAAAAAAAGAAAAAAACACTTAAGAAGAGATTACTTGTTACATAATACAATAAATAGAAACATTAATTCATATTTCAGTAGGTGGGAATAATCATAGCCACTCAATTGCCAAACAGATTACCACGATGTATAATATCACAATGACGTGGTATGCTTGATTATATTATTTACATATCTGGCTGTACACTTGACCCAGAGTCGATAGCTGATAACTCACTGAGCCGGTTTGTTGATGTACCCCTCCTCGGCCAAAAAGTCATATATTTTTCTTGTCTTGTTTACATCAATCTTCAACAGAACTCTGGCTTGCGCTAATCTCAAGCTTCCACATTTTTTATTCTCCGCTATCAATAAGTTTTTAAAGTCAAAGTAACTCTCTGGTATAACTCTGGCGTTAGAACAAAGATCTCGTTCAGCAGGAGTGAGTTTATCGAAGCCAGGAAGTCCTTGAATGACAAGAGGAGGAGGTGCTTTTCTCTGAGAAACATTTGGGACCACATGAGATGCAGTCTTCAAAATACAGCCAGGCAATATGCTCTGCCAACAGTACTCTGTGTTACTCATGTACTGTTTCCTCTCCTTATCATTTTCCACCCGCAGTTTAGCCAGAGTTTTGAACGTTGGTACAGAGTGAAACTTCCTAAGACCATTTTGACGGAATTGAAACAATCTTTGCAAGTAATTTCTCAATTCTCCGGCATGATGTAGACCCTCGATAATATAATCAAACTCCATCCCACCAACTAGCTGCATAAAATTCAACAATCTCTCTATCAAAGGCCTTGTTAACGTCGTTTCATATCTTTGAAGCCACAACATGGTTCTCCTGAATGAAATCAGGCCATGATTTCTAATGATCCTTCTCCTCCTTTGTCTCTCTTTAAGTCTGTGATTATAAGCATTAACTATAGCGACTTGTAGCTCTGTACCAAGCTCCCGATGCTTGTCGTCAGGATAAAATTCGTCGTATTTTAAATCCGAAACGAGTAATTCGGCGTGGTTATCGAAGTTGACTTCAAAATCAGACCGCGCAGCGTTGTAACCTGCCAATAACTTGTAGTTTATAGTATTACTAGCGAATCTAGGAGGGTCCTCTAAATCCTGCAACTTATAAAGGTAAGGAACTACTTCGGTTCCAAACAAACTAGCCTCGGTTTCTTTTATTTTAGGCAGACCGGGGAGATTCTGGTTATCTATATAGTTGTCGAGGTAATGCTTTTTGCATTCCTCGGCAGATTTGCTCTGCAATCTTTTAGATATATCGACCCAATTGCCGTAGCCACATTCTTGAAGGACATCTAAAAGCTCCAGTTCTTGTCTGGCGGACCAATCCGACCCGCAAATAACCGGGAATTCGTTTTTAATGATTATGTAATTGTGGTTGTTTTTATGATCCCCGATTTCGGCACCGTTAGAAAAACAATTAGGACATATTTCCATGTCCATACATTCCGCGCACCTTATATAAGGCTCTGACAAAGTTGATTTGCACAACCGACAAGCCGGGTCTGAAGTAACGATTTCTTCCTTCACGACTGACACCTCGAGCTCGACGTCGGCTTCCGACTCTTTTGAAAAACTTAACGGACAGTCTGAAAGGAAGAAAATCGTTACTTCTTTATGTGTTCGATCGACTTGGTTTATAATCGGTATTCAATTTTTCTCGGTACTATTTTTTTTTTAGGTTATGGAAGCGACCGATCGGGACTGAGAAAGTTACGATAAATGTAGTTATTAGGTAACGTTGATTCAAATCACCTTTTGGAAACTGGAGATCTGCCGCGTCCTCTTCCGTCATGTCAGTTATGTTCGGATTAGTGGCCATTTTTGCGATTGTTATTTTATTCAATTTACAATCGGCGGTGTGTCGGGTTAATGACAACGACGCTTGTTATCGAAGAACACAATACTGACTATTGATTCAGGGTCGTGAGTTACTGCAGCTGTTTGATGGAGGGCAGCACTGAAGCGTAGAGATGCTTCTGTTCGGTTGAGACGTGGCGTCATCTGAGTACTGCAGGCCTTCGAACGACTTGGTAAGGAAGAATTCTTCTAATCTTTTATTTACTGCCGATATGTAGCCATGCTAAGGCCAACTCAACCGGCTGACTGAAGAAATAAGAATATACCTACGTAGTCCTAAACATCGGACCTCCTCCTCGGTGATCGGACTCAAGGCCTTGGGATAATTGATTATTTGACTAAGCGTTGACTGAAGATCTATAAAGACGGCTCGCCTGACGGGGAAGTGTGAGCCGGGAAAATGGGCTTGGGGATATGAAAAGTGTCTGAATTTACCGACTGAAATAGCATTACTGTACATCTATATATTCGCACACTATAGATATACTACAATGTTATTTCTGTCGGTAAGTTCCAACGCTGTTTCGTCCCCAAGCCCACTTCAAGCCCACTTTCTCGGCTCACGAAAATGCCCAGGGTGAGCTGTCTTTAAATTAATAAGTAATAGATGAATATTGTGAGTGGGAAATTATCAACAGGGTGTATTTGAAAGAATTTTAATGTACAATATTATAATAAGTGTATTGTTTTTACATAGAAGGTTTTAACAGTTCATTTATTACATAATTTGATATTTTAAGATTTGGTGAAAAGCAATTTGAATTTTTTTTGCAAATATATGGTCCCGAGGATGAAAATGATTCTAAGAATTTCTACGAATTTTTCGGTAAATTAAAAATTATCGACAAAAGCAACAAACTTTTCTGAATATCTAGGAAAATTAACAATTTTCTATGATAAACCAAGACAATCTACAATAATTTATGTAAATCAATAAAATGTTCCAACTTAAAATTCATCTAATCTAAAAATCTATAGAAATTCATACAGGAGTAGAAATTTTCACCAGACGTGAGGTTCTTCTGCGGTCATCTTTAATTTTATGATCAGCTTGTGAAACTAAACTTCTGCAGTTTCAAAAAATATAAACATGTCTCATAGGAGCTAAAATATTTTTGGTTATCCAGTTATCAAAGATTTCGGATTAAAATCATCGGAGAATTATTCATTGAAAATGATTGACTTAGCTGTACCGTGAATGACAATTATTGTTGTAATTTTCTTGAATCTGAAATCTTTGAATAAAAAGTAGACTTTACCAAATCGCTTTAAATTAGTTACTGCAGGTAGGGAAATGGAATTAAAAAAACCAAAAAATGTTCACGATAAATGAGCTCCGATAATTTAATTCGAAGCAAAGACATTCATGCGAGCTTAGACGGATTTTTACGATCTGCAGGTTTATAAAAATCCATAAAAAGTTACAGTATGCAGTACGTCGTGATGAATGAAAATATTTGAAAATTATGATTGATTGAATATACGGTCCTCGGATAAAGTTGACACAAAAGCACCTTGGGTGCAGAAACCTTGTGTCGAGTACATTTAAACGTAGTAGCTATCGACAAAATTTCATTAGAAAAATATTCTAAGAAAAAGCATTCAATCTACAAAAGTATTGAAATCAATGGAATTTGCCTGCTAGTATTGTGGTTTTGGCTTTGAGAGGTTCGCTGTGTACCAAGAAATGTCCGAAGAGCTTCAAAATGACAGAACAAAGTTGGAAAAATGTCAGAAAAATATCCACAGAGAGAATTTTGGGCTACGAAGGACTGTACTTTTGCAGTATTGAAGGCCCGGAGTTAGTTCAGTTAATACGCATACCATTTAATTACAAATACCTCATCATATTTTGGGTATAACGGTGTCATGTGCCTGCTCACTTTCACAATATAGAATAGGTCCGAATTTTACACACGATATTGGAACTTCATAACAATTCTACACGGAGAAAATATTATAGTGAAATTTCCCATGGCAACTATTGGAATTTCCTATTTCCTATAGGAAATTCGACTCTTCTATGCATAGTGAATTTCCCAAGATCATAAGGTGAATTTTAGCGTGTACCTACTATAGGAATTTTTGCCATGTACTATAGGAATTGTTATTATGTTCCATGGTAAAATATCCCATTCGGCAGTGCTAAATTCACGATGTAGACATAGGAAAAATTATCATGTAGTCAAAATGGTGATTTTTCCTATGTCTAAATTGTGAATTTAGCATTGCTGAATGGGATATTTTACCAAGGAACATAGTAAAAATTTCTATAGTACATGGCGAAAATTCCTATAGTACATGGCAAAAATTCCTGTAGTATACGCTTGATATGTAGAATAAGTCCTAATGTCGGACACGATATTAGAACCGTATAACAATTCTTTATCCTTGATGAATAACGGATGGCATGTCTTTACTTATTTGAATCACGTACGGTCACATAAACTTTTTTGAAATTGTCAAAATATCGACGGACCACTGCTATGCTGCATAAATATTATATTAGCGTTTATCTCTGGAATTCCCTTTTTCTACCACTGGATTACTGAATTCTCATAAGGATTCTATGTAGGCCACCTCCTGTTATGATAGAAATAAACATTCAATTCAGTATAGGTAACTTGACGATATGGTGATGGCCCGTGTACTCTGGATACGGGAAGACAAATTACAACATCACTGAGAAATGACCGTGGACGCCCAAGGTCTGTTTTTTACCTCAAGTATCTTGGACTCTACGAGGCAATGAACAATGAACGAATGGAAAAGACCCGACACTAAGCGAGGTTACGTGCAGTGATCCGTTTCTAGAAAATTGATGGAGGCTTTCTTGTCAATCGAATACTCGATAAGGCACACCCAATTGACCTTGCTGAGTAGTGAAGTTTATTGACGTCCAGACATACGTTTCTCGAGGATCAAAGGCTCCCTTGACTTTGCAAATACTCGACTACATTTAATTGTGTTCCGTAAACTGCCGCGTCTAGTGGTGTCAAGCAATTATTATTTTGAGAATGGATGTCGGCCCCATTGCCGACCAAATACTTAACTACATGTAATTTTCCGTGGTGAGCAGCAATGTGTAGTGGCGTCCAGCCATTATTATTTTGAGAATCGATTCCGGCTTTATTACCGACCAAATACTCGATAACATCTAATTTTCCATTGTAAGCAGCAATGTGTAGTGGCGTCGAGCCATCATGATTTTGGAAGTCGATTCCGGCTCCCTTGCCGACCAAATACTCGACTACATTTAATTTCCCTCCCCGAGCAGCGGCGTGTAGTGGCGTCCAGCCATTATTATTTTGAGAATCGATTCCGGCTTTATTACCGACCAAATACTCGATAACATCTAATTTTCCGTTGTAAGCAGCAATGTGTAGTGGCGTCGAGCCATCATGATTTTGGAAGTCGATTCCGGCTCCCTTGCCGACCAAATACTCGACTACATTTAATTTCCCTTCCCGAGCAGCGACGTATAGTACCGTCCAGCCATTATTATTTTGAGAATCGATTCCAGCTCCCTCGTCGACCAAACACTCGACTACATCTAATTTTCCTTCCCGAACAGCGATGTGTAGTGGCGTCGAGCCATCATTATTTTGAGAATCGATTCCAGCTCCCTCGTCGACCAAACACTCGACTACATCTAATTTTCCTTCCTGGGCAGCTACGTGTAGTGGCGTCGAGCCATCAATATTTTGAGAATCGATTTCGGCTCCCTTACAGACCAAATACTTGACTACATCTAATTTTCCTTCCTGGGCAGCTACGTGTAGTGGCGTCGAGCCATCATTATTTTGAGAATCGATTTCGGCTCTCTTACAGACCAAATACTTGACTACATCTAATTTTCCTTCCTGAGCAGCTATGTGTAGTGGGGTCCAGCAATCATTATTTTGAGAATTGATTTCGGCTCTCTTGCTTACCAAATACTTGACTATATCTAATTTTCCTTCCAGAACAGCGATGTGTAGAGGCGTCGAGCGATTATTATCTTGGGAATCGATTTTGGCTCTCTTGCAGACCAAATAATTGACTACATCTAATTTTCCTTCCCGAACAACGATGTGTAGTGGCGTCGAGCCATCATTATTTCGAGAATGGATTCCGGCTTTATTGCTGACCAAATACTCGATAACATCTAATTCTCCGTTGAAAGCAGCCATGTGTAGTGGCGTCGACCCATCATGATTTCGGAAGTTGATTCTGGCTCCCTTGCCGACCAAATACTTGATTACATCTAATTTTCCTTCCCGAACAGCGACGTGTAGTGGCGTGCAGCCATTATTATTTCGAGAATGGATTCCGGCTTTATTGCTGACCAAATACTCGATAACATCTAATTCTCCGTTGAAAGCAGCCATGTGTAGTGGCGTCGACCCATCATGATTTCGGAAGTTGATTCCGGCTCCCTTGCCGACCAAATACTTGATTACATCTAATTTTCCTTCCCGAACAGCGACGTGTAGTGGCGTCGAGCCATTATTATTTCGAGAATGGATTCCGGCTTTATTGCTGACCAAATAGTTGACTATATCTAATTTTCCTTCCAGAACAGCGATGTGTAGAGGCGTCGAGCGATTATTATCTTGGGAATCGATTTCGGCTTCCTTGCCGACCAAATACTTGACTACATCTAATTTTCCTTCCCGAACAACGATGTGTAGTGGCGTCGAGCCATCATTATTTCGAGAATGGATTCCGGCTTTATTGCTGACCAAATACTCGATAACATCTAATTCTCCGTTGAAAGCAGCCATGTGTAGTGGCGTCGACCCATCATGATTTCGGAAGTTGATTCTGGCTCCCTTGCCGACCAAATACTTGATTACATCTAATTTTCCTTCCCGAACAGCGACGTGTAGTGGCGTGCAGCCATTATTATTTCGAGAATGGATTCCGGCTTTATTGCTGACCAAATACTCGATAACATCTAATTCTCCGTTGAAAGCAGCCATGTGTAGTGGCGTCGACCCATCATGATTTCGGAAGTTGATTCCGGCTCCCTTGCCGACCAAATACTTGATTACATCTAATTTTCCTTCCCGAACAGCGACGTGTAGTGGCGTCGAGCCATTATTATTTCGAGAATGGATTCCGGCTTTATTGCTGACCAAATAGTTGACTATATCTAATTTTCCTTCCAGAACAGCGATGTGTAGAGGCGTCGAGCGATTATTATCTTGGGAATCGATTTCGGCTTCCTTGCCGACCAAATACTTGACTACATCTAATTTTCCTTCCCGAACAACGATGTGTAGTGGCGTCGAGCCATCATTATTTTGAGAATCGATTTTGGCTCTCTTGCAGACCAAATACTTGATTACATCTAATTTTCCTGTCCGAGCAGCGACGTGTAGTGGCGTCCAGCCATTATTATTTCGAGAATGGATTCCGGCTTCATTGCCGACCAAATACTCGATAACATCTAATTCTCCGTTGAAAGCAGCCATGTGTAGTGGCGTCGACCCATCATGATTTCGGAAGTTGATTCCGGCTCCCTTGCCGACCAAATACTTGATTACATCTAATTTTCCTTCCCGAACAGTGACGTGTAGTGGCGTGCAGCCATTATTATTTCGAGAATGGATTCCGGCTTTATTGCTGACCAAATACTCGATAACATCTACTTCTCCGTTGAAAGCAGCCATGTGTAGTGGCGTCGACCCATCATGATTTCGGAAGTTGATTCCGGCTCCCTGGCCGACCAAATACTTGACTACAGCTGATTTTCCTTCCCGAACAGCCACGTGTAGTGGCGTCGAGTTATCATTATTTTGAGAATCGATTTCGGCTCCCTTGCGGACCAAATACTTGACTACATTTAATTTTCCTTCCCGAGCAGCGACGTGTAGTGGCGTCCACAGAATATAATTTCGAGAATTGATTTCGTAATTGGTGCCTTCAATCAGCAATCGTATTATGTTCAAATGTCCATATTCGACTGCCTGGTGTACTGCCGTACAGCCAAGCATGTCTTTGACGTGAATGAGGTCCCTGCGATCTGCCGTATTTGCATCGAGGCAATTTAGAAAGACTTCAGTAATATAACCATTACCTTCTTTAGCTGCTACGTGGAAAATAGTTCCCTTCTGCTGTGATCGAAGTTTTTTCAAATAACGTAGCCAAAACTCACCGTCTAGTTTATCAACATGTTTGTTCGACAACAGCCAATCTATGAAGGCACGCAAAGTCTTGTAATTGCCTTCAAGCAAAACATTTTCTACGAAGATTTTTACGAAGGATTCATTCTGCTTGCGAGTCCTCAGATTCTCTGTGAAAAACTTTGCAGCGAAGTATTCTGCGTAAGTTCGGTGTCCAAACTGTAGCTGACCATCGATGACTCCGGTGACGATGCCGTTCTTTTCTGCGATGTCAGCATCGATTGTCTTAAGCGTTTCATGGCTCGAAATTTGTTGAGAAAGTAGCAGTTCTTTAGTTCTGGTCTCACCAAATAGTGCATATAAAGCCAGCCGCTTATGTTTATCGACGAACTTTTCAAAACACTCCTCTCTAGTCGTTTTCGCGGCAGGGGTCGCGAGGTCAGCACCTGTCCTTTTGAAAAAGGCGTCAAACTTGTTCTCCACAGAACGCTCATATAAATAAATGAGATTAATTTTTTTCGGAAACTTTGGTTTGTTGACATCAGAGTCGATAAAGTCTTTACATGAATCGAAAGATTCTCGCGCCTGTGTTGGTTGGTTTCCGAAGACCTCAGCCACTAGATACGCCTGGAGTGGATTGCCGGTAAATTTGTTATCCTGATCGTTAATCGAATTAGCCAGTACCTCCATTATTGCCGTGGTATACTTTATGATACGGTTCTCGGTTCTCTGGTGCGAATCGTTGTCCGAGTGATTAAACTTGGCTTTCCAGCAATCGGTCAAAAACTTTTTTTGATCGCGCTTTGAGAATGGTTTCATTATGTAAGAAAATGCATTCAATTTGGTTTCCAATATATTCCGGGTATGGGGTCTCGTAGCAACGACTAATTTCCTAATGCCATGATTTGCAAATGTTTCCAGTAAATCAATCACAGTGTTCTCATAATCCGGACATATCTCATCGAACCCGTCGAATATGAGAGTCACTTTATTCTTCTGTTTTATCATTCTTTCGTAAACCTTTTTTGCCAAATCAGTTTCGCCACGCACCAATTCCTTTATCAAGAACCGTACTGCTCCTTCGATTTCACATAGCTTGTAAGTTGGGTTCTTTGTTTGTGTTTCTAAGGCGGTGGCATTGTCGTTCAGATCGATTTTTAACACCAACATATCCGGTTCCTTTTTCTTCCTATTCCATGCCAAATGAGTCAACAACGTACTCTTACCCATTCCCGCCACATCAGAAATAATCACGGGCTCGTCGTGGAATGTGAGGTCTTCTTTGCTAAGATCTGTCGCACTCGTTGCATCTAGATTGTCGTCGCTCTCAGTAGAATCCCTATAGCTAACCAAAGAAGTTATATTTCCTTTAGATTTCTTCCATATATATTCTTCGTTTTTCAAAATATTTTGCTTCCACTGAAGCCAATGAACGTTGCGGTCTTTATTTTTCGCGCAAAGAGCGTTGAATTGTTCTTCCTCTCGATTATCGTCCAAGATAAAGTAATTCTGTGTACTATGAAGCAGTAGTGAAGCTTCTTCGCCCATACCACTGTGAGCGACCGAATTAGTTATAAAATTTCGTAGCGATGAAATCATTTGGCCCAATCGTAGCAACTTGGCTAGGATTAATCCGTTCTTACCTGCACTGATGGCAAACAAGTCGCGTATTTTGTCGTCTTGTAGAACATCCTTTTTGATAACGACATGTCGACAAATTGTACGATCGATGTAATACGGTGGAATCTGATCTTTTAGTCCTTTCATGTCAACACCGATTTGTATTCCGTCTTTAGAAATGAGCCGAATCAAGGAGTCCGAGTCGATTGTTCTTGAAAGGTCTCTCAATTCAACTTCTCCGAGTTTATCGCAGTCGTCAATGCCTAACAATTCGCCGAAGCTGGTTTTATTTTTATGTCCCTGAAATTCAGTGACCTGTTTGCTTAGCAGTTTTTTCTGTGAATCGATCGTGAGTTTACCGAAGCTGAGGCCAGTGTTATCCACACGATAAGTTTTACGACTAATTAAGTTCCATTCAGTACCCAAATCTTTGCCTTCTTGAGCGATAACAATCACTTTTTTCTGGTCGTTTTGCTTCATTATATCAGACATTTGAATCCAAAGGCTCTCTAAATGTTCTTTCGCACTGAATGACTCACAGTCGATAACTAACAAATTGTTATCAGGTAACCATTTGAAAGCGCGCAATACGAGCTCCATTATCATTTCTCTTGACAATGTTTCTACACGTACAATGGTGAAACTTTTTTCGTTTTCGCGTTTTCGTGTTTCCGTAAGGGTTTGGAAAATCCGTAAAGCTGTTAACAAAGTTTTTCCGGGCGAAATCATTTCCAATAACCGAATTGAAGCATTATTGGAAGAATGTATGAAGGCTTCTAATACTGCGTCCGTATTTATGAAACAAATGCCATAATTCCTAAGCTTCTCCGTGTGATCCAAGCCCACAGCCATGCTTTTGATAGAGCTAAGTTGACCTTTCAATCTATCAAAGAATATATCAGCATCTCTTCTGGTCAAAAATCTGCCACCTTTTTTCTTAAACCAATCTAATATATAAATTTGAAAAGAATCTCTAACAATACCGGCATCCAGTCGATTGAATTCGGGGCCAATTTCGTCCTCTATTATTGCGTCGAGTTCTACTTCGTTTGGCTGGTTCACTGCGAAAATTAATTGGTCAAGAAAGCTGGAGATGTCACGGTCGTCGACCTCGTCCACAGGAAGTCCGCTCTGCTCGGGGTTAGTCGCTGATTGAATTTGTTTTCCAAAGGTCGCAGATAACTTGAGTGATTTTTCTTCTAGAAGTGCCGAAATGAATTGTTCTGATATATTTTTCTTCGATAACAATCGTTTTGTATTCTGGAAGAGAATCTCACGAAACTTTGCTGCTTCTGCAGATAAACTTTCATTCCGAATGAATTTGACAAAAAATCTTTTCGCAGGCACATCAACAACCTCTTTCGCTAGTGCAACGTGATACCTTTTAATGAGATCGGTATTCAAGTGAATATCATTATTCTTAAAAACGCGCTCTGCAAGTTCCCTCGCTAACCTGTGAATATCAGATGCTGACCTTAACGTATCCCACAAGCTACACTCTTCTTCCAATTGAAGCTTGTAGAGTAGCGGTTTCTTCGTGCTGATCGTTATAGTCAGAAGATCGTCTGGTTTTTCTACCTTGCGGACATTGATTCCTTTCGCTTTTAAGCTGTCAACATCAAGGCCAATATTAGTACATAGTATGAAGTCTTTCAATTTATCCTTCCGGAAGTTTGGATGTTTTTTAATCTTGCGCCAAGAAACGAAACACTTGAATAAGCCAAAGTCATTATCTGTCATATTTAATAAATTTGTGGCAGTGATCGCGTTGGTATCTTCATCTTGTTTATGTTTCAGTTGTACGAATCGGCACGAATAGTCTCCGTTATTATCTTTGTGACGTAAAACTAAATCGTCAAATTTTCCTGCGATGGTCATTTCTGTAGCCAAGCGAAATGAGTAATCCATCTCCCGTGCACGATGCACAATGAGCATCAGGTACTTCAACTGATAAACTATCCCGTGTAGAAAGTTTTTTAGCCCTGATGCAACGTATGTTCCTTTCTCTGCTGCGTCACGGTGGGGATCAGCTGATTTAAGATCATCGATGGATGTTGATTTGCGATGTCTTTTGGCGCGTACGTCATGCTTAAGATAAGTAGGTCTTTTCAGACTTGACCTATGACCAACTGACGTCGCATTGTGTTGGCGATCGAGTCGTAACTTGTCGATCGATCTCAGTTTTTCATCAGAGTCGCTAGTTTGGGAATTCGGGAAAAAATCGTCACTTGACGATTCATTAATCATTCGCGAAGTGGAAGGTGTTGCGGATGACATTTTGTCAACGTCTTAGCCTTTGGCACTCCGAGATAATGTAATCTTGACGATGTTCAGAAGTACGGCCTTCTGGTACCTCCGAATTATCCTCAGTGGGCAATTCCAAAGAGCGCCCTGTAATCGATCGAGAGTTGGTTAGTCGTGACAATTTTACGTTGCAATGTAATATCCATTCATCAGAATGTAGTCCGCATTGTGTACAGTAGGGTGGACCAAGGAAACCAACAATTATTTTTTCTAAAAAGCCCTCTCAAAAACTTCTTCTTTGTGATCAAATAACAAGCCTCTAAAAATTTGAGCTTTCAATTCTAATATTCAGAGGCTGCTCATCCCGATTTTTTATTTCCCATTTAAATAATATGGCAAATGTTCTTGTGGCACTTTTCCATTTTTATATCTCGAGTACTAATCCACTTGGAGAGATTCTGCATAGCTACTTTTCTTCAAAATTAAACGATTTACAAGAAAGGTCTCTTGTACTTTTCGGATGAATCAATCCGTTTCCAAGTTATTCATGGTTAATTACCATCAAGGGGTCATTCATGAATTACTGATTTTTCGAAGCTTGTTATTTATTCATAAAAAAAAAACAAGTTTTTAGACAAGCCTCTTGAAAAAACAAGTTTTTAGACAAGCCTCTTGAAAAAACAAACAGTGGTTTCATTTAGCCCACCCTAATGAACAGGGTGTTTCGGTGCTCATATTTAGGTGTTTCGAATTTCGCAATTTTTATGCACCTACCTTATCGTGAGCCAATTACAAATGATCCGTTTATTTTGCATCCGATCGTCGCGAACGTTCATCAAGTTCTTGTTGATGACCGGTTTTCTGCACCAAACATTGGAAATACTCGCAACGACGCGTCTGCTTAAGTTCTGAAACAAACAAAATATATATAAATATAATGGCGACACATATTGTTGATATTCCGACAAGATTTTTACCAGTGAGGTCAATTTCGACAGAGCTTACGGAAGATTCAGTGTCGCTTTAGTCAAAGTATGCGTCTTTCGTAGAATGCGATTTTTGAAAGTACGTTACCGCTATGATTTCAAATAACTTATATTTCTAACACGCCGTGCGTATAATGTTCGATTTTGCGCACGCTTCGCTACCACAAAATTCAACTGTACATCGCGTTGTGTTGAAAAACGAAGTCGGATAAACGTGCGAGAGATGATTCTCGGCCCGTGTGATAATTGTCATCCTCGCTTTGCTTGGGTGAAAAACTTAGCATTCGTCCGAGAATCAACACTTTCGCACCTGTATCGAAAAATACCATTCCAACCGTTCTAATCAAAGAATTTTATTTGCGCTGCGGACTGGGCGTAGTCACATGATAAGTCTAATCATTCATTTGTAGGCAAGTAGACTCTTGTTCGGATAGCATGCCTAACCCCGAGGGTTTACTGCTCAGTTCTGATCGCGAATAAAAATGTCCCGTTCACTCATAAAAGATTGTGCCACAAAATCATATTTTATACCATTTTCTCAACAAAGTTCCCGAACGATTTTTTCATTTGTATAATAAAAAAAGTACGACTATCGCGGCGAAGAATCAAATATCAATCGTAAGAGAATTGGGCGACCGTACAGGGTGTACCGAAAAGTTTGGTCACCGCTTCACCGGCTGATTCTCCAGCTCGAGATCGGTGAAGATCTATCAAAACTTGTAGCCGCAAAACTGACCTTGGCCTTCGAAATCAAGGTCAAAAATTTTATTGTCTTAAAAAATCCTACTAATTCAGAGGATAAAAAGTCCCCGAGGAACCGCATAGGTCTAGATCGATTCCTTGCCATCAAAAAAGACTTCGGAAGATAAAAGAAATTCGGTGTAATTATAACCACAGAAATTCCAATCGATTGTCGATCACAAGACTGGTCTCGGCTTAAATTTCTTTTTATGATATTTTTAATTTGTTTGAAATTTTTTTGATTTTTTTTTCAAATTTTTCCTTTTTTTTAAGTTTTCTAACATTCTCTCGAATTTTCTTGAATTTTCATTGATTTTTTTCGAATTTGTTTGAAGATTTTCAAAGTCTTTTGAAGTCTTAGGATTATGAAAAACAAAATTTGAACTTTTTTGAATTCTTTTTAGATGTTTTACATTTGCGTCTTGCGCTTAATCTTCACTGCAGGTTACGGCATTGATAGCGCGAGACTTATAAGATCGAACCATCATGATCAATCGGGTTTAGCAGTCGCGCTTGATGACCAGCCTAGTCCACAAATCCTTAGAAAACTTCAAAAAACTTCCAAAAAATCGAAGAAAATTCAAGAAAATTCAAGAAAATGTGAAAAAACTCAAAAAAATTGAGAAAATTAAACAAAAAAAATACACAAAATTTTCAAAAAAATTAAAAATACTATAAAAAGAAATTTAAGACGAGACTGAAGTCTTGTGGTCGACAACCGATTGGAATTTCCGTTGTTATGATTAAACTGAATTTCTTTTATCTTCCGGAATCTTTTTTGATGGGAAGGAATCGATCTGGACCTATGGTTCCTCGGGGACTTTTTATCCTCTGAATTAGTAAGATTTTTTAAGGCAGTAAAAATTTTGACCTTGATCTTGAAGATCAAGGTCAATTTTGCGGCTACAAGTTTTGATAGATCTTCACCGATCTCGAGCTGAAGAATCACCCGGTGAAGCGGTGACCAAACTTTTCGGTACACCCTGTACAACATTTGCAACGAATATGAAAACAATTTTTTTGCTCTCTGCGGAATTTGCGCGGAGAGTGGGGGAAGATTCACAGCTTTTTTAGCAAATCGCGATTGTCTTCAAATCACGACTTTTACGATTTCGAATGAATTGTGGGTCCAACAATTCTAATCAGAGGATCCCAGTCAAGCAAATCAATCGAGTCCGTCGGAATGACACGGAATGACACAATAAATACTCAATCCACTTCCGATACGGAATCCTCAATCGATAAAAAAAAAAAAAAAAAAAGAAAAACGAAGAATAAAAAAAACAGCGGAACAGTGTACAAAATTGCATCAGCGATACGAGACTTAACTTCTCACCACTTCCGTCTGATAAATCGTTACCACACCCAATGATATCGCGTTACTAATGCCAAAAGGGCGTATCTCAAAGGCTACGCCCTTTTGGCATTACAATGCCAATAGGGCGTATCGAAAAAAAAAAAATTTCTCCAATCAACTTAAAAATATAGGCAATGTATAAATCTATGGAAAAAACGAAAAAAACAATTTTTTTTGGGATACGCCCTTTTGGCTTTAAGAAAAAAATTTCTTAAAGCCAAAAGGGCGTATCCCAGAAAAATTTTTTTTTTTCCTTTTTTCCATAGATTTATACATTATCTATATTTTTAAGTTGATTGGAGAAAATTTTTTTTTTTTGATACCTTTTGGCTTTAAGAAAAAAAATTCTTAAAGCCAAAAGGGCGTATCAGAAAAAAAAAATTTTCTCCAATCAACTTAAAAATATAGATAATGTATAAATCTATGGAAAAAAGGAAAAAAACATTTTTTTTTGGGATACGCCCTTTTGGCTTTAAGAAATTTTTTTCTTAAAGCCAAAAGGGCGTATCCCAAAAAAAATTTTTTTTTTCGTTTTTTCCATAGATTTATACATTACCTATATTTTTAAGTTGATTGGAGAAATTTTTTTTTTTTCGATACGCCCTTTTGGCATTGTAATGCCAAAAGGGCGTAGCCTTTGAGATACGCCCTTTTGGCATTAGTAACGCGATATGATGTGCTATATTTGGTAAAGTCTATTACAATCGTATTATTCACAGAATAATTATGTTGATGTGCTACACTTTTGCCTTGGAGAATATTCTAGAAAACTACTAATTTTTACTATTCTAGAAAACTAATTTTTTTAACGATACTTTTCGTACATCCACACCGAGTTCACGGTGAAAGAAAAAATAGAATAGAATAGAATAGTTTAATCATTCTACATAATACCCATGAGACATGGTCCCCTAGGAAGAAAGAAAAGGCGTACAGATGAGAAATTGAAGTAAAACCTATATGTAGCTTACAGTAATCAGGTAAATACTCAACCTAAATACTCAACCTAAAAGATTACTAAAAATTTCCAAAATAAAGATTCATTTTTCAGCAATTTTCGCATTGTAAGCGATACTGATACCGAGTTTTACAAGAAAAAAAAGATGGAAGAAATACAAAAACGTTTGAGAAGAAAGAAAAATCAATATTTAATGATGATTAATTGGAAAATAGTGAAAATATTGACTTTCAGAGATGTTTTTCGAAGATATGAACCATTTGGTAATGTTCCGTGAATATGGGTTTGAAAGAGTACATATTATGTGGGCGCCTTATATAAAAAAATCAGAATTTTTTGAATGATCTGTTTCCGTTTATCACTGATAAAGTGAGTTTAAGGCTAAAAATGGCATCTTTAAACGTCCCGC
This sequence comes from Macrophya alboannulata, assembly GCA_949628255.1. NCBI lineage: Eukaryota > Metazoa > Arthropoda > Insecta > Hymenoptera > Tenthredinidae > Macrophya > Macrophya alboannulata. Next base: position 942,613 of record OX451208.1, read on the forward strand.
GCGCCCCCTATATTCAGCGATATCTTTGATTTTTGAGAGTAGCCAACAGTTTTCAAAATTTTCGATTCACCCTAATATACAGGGTGAGTCACGAGAAACTCCGAGAATGGGAGAAGCTTGATCGGTAAATTAGGCCTTGCAGCTCGATACCCCGTGCTCGTAATTTAAATTTTCAAACAGCATTCTTTAGCTTATGAAATCTACTACAACTTTTGTCTCTTGTTAATTTCTGTGAGATGACTTTTCATCGAGCTGTAGGGCTTAATTCATCGGCCAAGCTCCTCCCATTCTCGGAGTTTCTATCGATTTAGTTGAATATTAATTTGGAACATATTTTATCTTTTGATAAAATCGTCTTGAAAATCAATTGCTGTAATAGTTTACAAGATATAAACTATTACAGGTTGAATATAGGAAAAAAAAGTTTCATTTTTCACAAACAAATGCATGTAACTGACGATCCATAATAGCAACGAACTTGGTCGACTATTCATTTCAAAGATCATCTAATGGCCCATAAAATCGGCTTGGATGCTAATTATACCGTATCTCTGATAGTTTAAAAGTTAAAGCTGTTACATAATAACTTAACAAACTGAGCGGCCGCTTTCACTTCCGCATAGCGTACCAAAATATAAGATCCTATAAAAAATTGAAAAAATTTTCTTCCACATTTTGACATACATCGTTGTTTTTGTTTTTGTTCTAAAAATCTAAAGAATTTTTTGAACATATTCGGTGATTGTTAGTAACAAATCGCTTACTTAATAAACAATTAAATTATTAACAAAAATGCTCATATTCATTTTTTTTGTGTAAAGAATTGTAAATGATTGATTGGCAAAAAAATTTTTTTCAATAAATCATTTTTACAACCCGAGAAGAAAGAAATTGATTATTAGTCATCAAAAAATTTTTTTAGCAATAAATTTTTGTTCTAAAAATCATAATATTCCCTAGCAAATGAAATAACAAAAGATAAAATTCTTACAAATATGTAACTTCTACGCCATTTGTTTACAAAATTTTCCAAACAAATGGCTCAAAAAATTAAAAACAAACGGTTTTGAATACTTTTGATTAAATAAAAACACTAATAATAATATAATTCGATTAAATAAAATTTTAACCACTTTTTTTGATTTTTTGGTTTTTTGTTAGCTTAGATAATTTATAACTAAGGGGCCATCCATAAATTACGTCACACAAATTTTGTGGTCTTCTGACCCCCCCCCCCCGTCCTTGTCACAGGTGGTCACACTTGTGAAACCCCCTCCCCCCCGTGTGACGTCACATTTTTTTCAATTTAATATTTAGAAGTAATTAAATGAAACATCAATTTTTCCAAATTTTTTTTATTTAAATTGAAAATAATCTTTAATAAAATTAACATAAATTCAAATATTTTAAATATTACAAATATAGATCGAGTTAGTAATATTTTTAAGTTTTTGGTTTGCATATTACTTTCGCGTTTGGTACTTTAGATTTAAACATGTGACTTCACAAAGCTTTTGACCCCCCTGCTCCTTGTCACACAGTGTCACATTTCGTTGCCCCCCCCCCCCCCCCCTTGACGTGTGACGTAATTTATGGATGGCCCCTAATAGGTTATAACAATTGAAGATCATGTAATGTTATGATCTTGTTAAGTATAGTTGTTAAAAAGTCTCCACAAAGCGAAATAATTTTAGCAGCTTTCCTTAAAAAATTACACGATTTTCCATATAGACGAAAACTCCAAAACAAATGGATTTGCATTATTAACATGTTCAACTGTTGAAAAATCGATGAAAATTTTTTGTATGGATGGAATTTTACTCTCGTAAGTGTCTAGATAATATCATAATGCATTTGAATTTATAGATTGATGTTAAATTGTAGACAAAAAAAAAAAATTATATGTGGAGCTCTACTTTCAACATTAAATTATAAGTATAAATAATTGATATATGAGTTCCGGAAGTCAAGACTTTTCTATTGAAATTTTTTTCTTCTTTGAGAATCTACATATTTTCAAATTTACGCTATCCCTCATAGCTTTAGAGCTATCAGCAAAAAACTAGACCCCTTCTTTTGTGCTACAACCTGGCAGATTATGAAAAATATATAGGAGGTCGGTGCAGGAAAAAAAAGCCCACTTCACAAGGAATGACCCATATGATATGTATCATTCAGAGGAATTCATGAATGTACCCTATATCTATCCATACCTATATCTATGCCTCAACTCATACTATGCTACAAAATATATAAAACAACATTGTGAAATGCGCAATCATTAAAAATCTGTAGGTCAGATCGAATATCTAGATTATCGATCAATTTATACAGAACTCTCACCTAGACGCAATGCTGTTGGTAAAAAAGAGTACTGAAGCGAAATCCACGAAAATGCCCATGCCGCCTAAACTATACCGCCCACATTCATGACGCGACACTAATGTCAGGCGCCATCTTGTCCAATCTAGTACAATTATATCTATGATCATTCCCAACAATTTAGAGATGGACGATTCTTTCTAAAAAATCGATTCTTGGATCGATCTTGAATCGGCTTCTCGAGAATCGATTCACTTCAAAATCGACTTCGATGAATCGATCTAGTGCGAATCGATCTAAAAAATCGTTGAAATTGAAGAAAAACTTTATTCTTGGAAGGTTTTTTTTATAATCATATTTTCCCCTACATTTTTTAAATGAACAGCAATGAAAACAAAATTTTTGAACAATTGTTATATTTTACACTCTTACAAATATAAAATAATCGTTTTTTCGAGGTTTCCTCATAATTTTATATTTAAAAAAAGTAAAAAAATCGTCATTTAGCGCAAACGATCAATCTTTTTTAACTTTGAAACTCACCAAGTGAAAAAACCGGGCATAACCGCCACTAGTCGATTCTAGGCGTGAAGGATCGATTCATGGAAGATCGAGACAATGAAGAATCGATACAAAAGATCGATTTTTCAGACCTCATGGATCGATCTTGCCAGAATCGAATCGAGATCGCCCATCCCTACTGAACAATTTCCTATTCTGATTTCTCGTTTGGCTGAAAAGTCGACGAAAAATAGGAGGCCTCTGGTTTAAAAACTTTTAGGGATCAGATAGTGTTCAGAAAACTTCTATTTCTTTGAATACATACCTTTTCGAATTTCGAGTGGCTGCATGCAGTGGCTACAGAAGTTTTATTTTTTTCAGCAGCTCTGAAACTGATCACTTGACTCACGTCACAGCAGCAAACTTGCGAATGACTCGCTAATGCGCGGCAGGGGAGCGATTCCATAACTCTTATCACTGCTATTACTGTCGATGATTTGAGAAGTTATCTTGAAAGTTATCACTCGGTCATTGCCAACTCGGCGCTCCTCAAGTTTTTTGACTGTTTTTCGCAGGCTTGCCATCCTCATTTTAGGGAAAATGATTATGTTTTATAGATAGCTGCAGTTCAGGCCGAGGTTTATGGGGATGCAAGCCTGCGAAAAACAGTCGAAAAACTTGGGGAGTACCGAGTTGGCAATGATTGAGTGATAACTTTCAAGATAACTTCTCCATAAGAGTCGTGCGACGAGTGCTTCACGTCGTACGAGTGATACAGCGGAGTGTGCAGCCAAAGAGTCGAAGTCGTTTCTATACTGCTCATTCTCCGTGGTTCAAGAGTTTAATGGCCATGTCAGTTCGTTATGTACAACGTGTTAGGCAGTTAGAAACCTGTATTACCTACAACCGCATTAGTATCCCGACCAACCTTTCTTTACTCTTACTGTACTGTACTAGCTCTAAGTTGTCCAATGTAATGGTCATAAATAAAAATATCTATCTATCTTTCCTTTATCATACGTAGGGCCCGATATTATAAGTTAGTACGTAATAAGTAAGGGTAATGCATACAACCACTGACTACCAAGGTAACCAATATCAAGCATCGATAGCCATAGCTTTTAAGATCATACTAGATAAGTGAATTTTAAATAATTAATAAGTTTAAAGGTGTTGGGGAACCAGGAGGACGTTATTAGACCACGCATAAACGCACACAAACACACCTATATATGGGGCATTCCAAGTGAAACCGGCGAGCTATCTCCCTCATCCCCTACGATTTTTGTCGCTTATTTTTTTTTTGGCTTCTATGTCACCCTAAATGAGCCCCAATTTTTTTCCAGATTTTTCCTCGCCTCCTTGTCGTCGCGCCATGTGTTTTTTTTTTAACCGGGAGATAGCTCGCCGGTTTCACTTGGAATGCCCCATATATATATATATATATATATATATATATATATATATATATATATATATATATATATATATATATATATATATATATATATATATATATATATATATATATATATATATATATTGTAACGTGTACGGCTAGTCAACAGCCGTACCACGCATCATCTACGGCGCATAACAACCTATGACGTCACAACAGGTATAAAAGGGGGCGCTCTATCCAACTCGGCAGCAGTCGTATGGCAAAGCGCCCGACTGACTCACAGATATTCTCTCAAACTCTCGGAGCAATCTTCGGCAAAGCGCCAGATTGACTCAAACTCTCTTTCTTTTGCTTGGAACCGCGCTAAAGCAGCCGGTTACCATTAACGTAGCTTCAAACATACGGCTTATCTGGTCAAAGCGACAGATTTCAAGTTACATGTTAAATTAGAATTCATTATCATCCAAAACCAAATATAAAACTTAGAAGACGCCTTAGCCTGGTCTACCGGCGCAAATTCAACACTCTATCATATTTAAACTCATCCAGTTATTCAAATTTAAATTCTTTTATTCTTATTATTCGCTTCGCTACTTTAAAATCAAAACATAGCTCAATATTCTATTATAACGTCTCGTTTCTGAACACAACACAAATCAAAACAACACAACGCTAGATTTATACTATTTTACTTTATTTTATATCGAGTCACATTATAATATTCCTCTTGTCATATTCTTTTGTATAACGCATGGTTGCAACCAATCTGATTTATTTTGTAGCATTATTATTTGTCAAATTATTAATTAAAATCATAATAACGGAACTCGTTCATTGTCAGACAATCGCCTATCCTTTCTAGTCATCTCTTTAAACACAGCATAAACACCTAGCTAGATAGAGACAGCTTTGGCTACAGAGCAAGGGGCAGCGGTGGTATTCATACCCCCGTCTGACGGTACCGCTCAAAGTCCGAGTCTGTGTCAGGCTTGGCTTTACAGTCCGGCTCTGAAGGAGGCAGCCTTAAGATTTATCAACAAACCGAGTCTGGATTTGCCAGCTTTGTTTTGATAAAATTCTTCGGGTCTGTGAAACAGGGAGGTGATCTTGATTAACCATCCGGATTCACGAGCAGGGAATAAAATTTTACTTTGATAATTTTTTCTAGACAATCTCTAAATACGAGGAGCTCCGAATTTCTTTCGTGACTCAAACTCACGCTAGCTTGTGGATTTTTAACAACCTTCCGTTTGTTAAAAATCCCGCAAAAAGTTACAATATATATATATATATATATATATATATATATATATATATATATATATATATATATATATATATATATATATATATATATATATATATATATATATATATATATATATATATATATATATATATATATATATATATATATATATATATATATATATATATATATATATATATATACCGCTGTTTTCACTTGGGTATCGTTTAAATTGTTAGTTTATAGCCTACAAACAATTTTGAAAAAAAAAAAAAATTTTTTTTCGATGCCGCCTAACCCTGCCTAAATGACGATACTTTTCCCATTCATTTAACATGGAGTTTTTGCACTTTTTGGAAATTAATTTTTTTCTTATTTATTATATTCAATAACTTACCGAATATTGTTGATTCTGCTTCTATTATGATCCCTTTTGATAAAGAAATTTTGAGATTGGCGTCAAAAATTTATCCTGTAAATTTTGATAAGGTCAAAATTCATTTCATTATCATAAGTAACATATTGGTTGAAAAAAATATTTTTGTGTATTTTTGATAAAAATTAGTATTTTTGGGATTCGAGAAATACCCAAAAAATTTTCTCACAAAGTTGATTCAAATGAATGAATGAATGAATTTTTTCAGAATTTTTGGATAGCATTTTTTGAGTTTTTCCAAGTGCCAATTTCTTTCTACGAACCTCCGTATGTCAAATGTATAAGATCGTACAAGAAAATTTATGAGATAAAAAAGTTGCAGTTTTGAATCAACTTTTTGAAAAAAGTTTTTGGGAATTTCTCGAATGCCAAAAACACTAATTTTTATCAGAAATACACAAAAATATTTTTTTCAACCAATATGTTACTAATGATAATGAAATGAATTTTGAACTTATCAAAATTCACAGCATGAATTTTTGACGCCAATATCAAAATTTCTTTATCCAAAGGGATCATAATAGAAGCAGAATCAACAATATTTGGTAAGTTATTGAATACCTATAATAAATAAGAAAAAAATTAATTTCCAAAAAGTGCAAAAACTCCATGTTAAATGAATGGGAAAAGTATTGTCATTTAGGCAGGGTTAGGCGGCATCGAAAATTTTTTTTTTTTTTTTCAAAATTGCTTTTAGGCTATAAACTAACAATTAAAACGATACCCAAGTGAAAACAGCCATCTTGGTAAATAACGGACACCCTAATATATATATATTTCAGTAGAATTATTTTATCTATGGGAGGTTTCTCTCTTTCGAACTTTTAGAGGTTCTCCTCATCCGTTTCTATGCGTGAATAATCTTAACTTGTGGTTTTATATCCGTGTGCGCTCCTATGCTGTAGCCACTTATTCTCTCCGTATTTCCCGTTGAAATTGTGAAATATATATTTAGATATATTTATTCGTTATTTAAATTTTCCTATAATTATGATATCTGTACTGACCCACGTTTCCTTTCTGGTATTGTGAAATATGTGTATGGTGATCGTTAATTATCAGTTTTCTTTTCCACCGTGATATCCGTACTATAAATCTGTATTTCCTCTCCGGAAACATTATTATTGGAGAGCAATATTATAGATTTCAGTTAAATCATAATTCCTATTTGTAAAATTAATATTAGTGATCATTGGTTCGCCAGGAGGACTGGTAATGTCCCTGGGTTCTCCAATGTCCAGAGATTATTTATCAATTATTTATAATTTAATTGTTCAGTATAATTATATACTGAACAATCATATTCAGTATATTATTGTTATTTTATAATTTTTGCATATCAACAATAACTTATAATATCTATGGATTGCTTTTACCTGAAAGGAGTACGCATAACACGGGTTTCTTATATTGTTTTCATGTATTAATTTCCCTGATATTATATAAGTATGTCTGGTTGCCTGACGTCGATGGGTATGTTCAGTTGCCTCCTTGCAGGCTCTGCAATGATTACCTTTCAATAATGCTTGTATGGTAACCTCAACTATGACATAAGGCCTACATATGGTTATAGAGGTATGTTGCTTAATCGGGCTAGCAGTGTCTTGTTTCTTAAACATCGTACAAATTTGGTGCGTTAGGTCCAGAGGACGTGACAATGGTTCGGTTCGATTCGATTCGATGCGGTCTAGTGGGCGCCGGCCTTAATTTTGTATGTGAGTTTCGTCTAATGGTAACAGAACAGCGATGCATCGATAATGCAGAACGCATTTATATCGGATGAAACAGTACCGTATCTCGTCGGTGAGGCAGAACACGCTACTTACTGTAGGATGACAGAAACAAACAGTATGGATCTTCCTTCTGTATTACTGACCGACCTCATTCGTGGGATCTTACCGATTCTAGATATGCCTGTTTGTATTTTAGTCAGAGATTCAGCTTCTGCCGCGTATAGAAAAAATATCCCCAATCTCTTAGCTTCACAACCTGCTCATGACGTTCGAGACATAAAAACCGTGTTAATCCTGACTTAAAAAAATAATAAAAAACGGAACAGAAATTAATTGAAAAAAAAAAAACCTTAATTAAGAAACAGAAATAGGAAAGAAAATTTTGAGCGAGTGGAGCTTCTCGGCGAGATTCTATGATCCATATGATTCGTAAACGAAAACTCTTTCCAAGTTTTGTATAGTCTGAGAATTTGTGTCTCATCTTTAGGCATTTTATGTGATTTTTACAGTAAAATCATAATTTGGTCCAGTTACAGAGGTTATAGAGGAGGAAAAATTCAGTATTAAATTTTTCTAAAAAGTTCACCTAAAAATATGCAAATTTTATTTTTGATAGTTTTCAATACAATGATGAGTTTTGGAATTACAGCTGTCTTTAGAAAATACATGAAGTTCAAAACAAGCAGAATTCATACAACTCGTAACCGCGACAACTCTGTCCGAAAAAGATCTGAAAAAAATCGTAAGGTGCTAGTTGAACCAGCATTTCATATAGAAAAAAAAATACTAAAAATAACGGGTCATGTGAGGTTCCGAGCCTGATCGAGTTGAGCTGGAAGTCCCCATATAAAATGACTCGTCAACTAAATAATGTTAATGCAGTCATATCACATCCACGCATCATCATGTATCCCAATTTGTTCATCACACTCGAATACCTTATGATATTAATTTATAAAAACTCGATCATCGAGCTGACGAAAACCATAATTACTATTAGAAATTCCAACGGAACTAGATTGTCCTTTCGAATACCAGATAAATGATATACTATAACAACCTGAAACAGTTTCTTTTATTTATACAAAATGAAGAAGCCTGAAATTCAAATTAAAAATCATACATATCGGGTGGACGCATAAATTACAATAAAAAACAAAGAGCTTGTCTCAATCTTTACGAATGCATCGTTCGTCCATTGTATCTTGGGCATATATTACTGTACAAGTACGATACACTACGTGCCTCGAAATTCTGAGGATATAATTGCTTTGAGGACAGTCTTTGTGCTCGCTTCGAAATACGATGAATAATAGAGAATAAAATCACGCGATTTGACTGAGTTTCAATGAAAATACATTTGTACATCATTGTTGAACAAGTAGTTGAAAAAATGATCGAATATACTTATATGGTATGCGTCTGCTCAAGCGCGCATGAATATTTCGGACGTGTTTCAATTTCTCTATTTCTTGTATTGTCTTATCTGCATGTCGCATACGGCGGCTAATTGTTCTTATGTTAGATAGAATTTTTCAAATCAGATTGAATAGGAATCGAGTATATTCAGAGAAGATGAAGAATTGAAAATCGTTCACCTAGGACCTACCAGATGCAGACCAGCTAATTTTTGCCAATTTCTTCAGAATTGTTTTTGACTCATAGAAAAGTTTAGAATTTCTCAAAAATTTTGAGGTATTCCACACACCGAGTTTCCGAAAAAATCCAACAATATGATGAAGAATATTTTGAGATAAACTTCTGCGACATTTTTTGAACATTTTTCGCCAGCCAGTGATAATTGCAAGAGACGAGCAGCATGAAGACGAGTGCGTTCCGTGGATTGATCAATCGTTTGACATTCGACAAACAAACGAACTCGTTAATATTCGATACAACATGAAAAACTGCAAACATAGCGTTTGAAGCATATTTCTGATATTCGCTGACTCCTCATCCTCGAATCGTACACATGACAGATTAAAGTTTTCGTAAATTTTGTTTTTTTGTGTTCATATTCGAGTTCAATAAAATTTCTGACGCTGGTTCAGACACTTAAAACACAACCCTAATGAGTTCCGCGGTATCGGCTAATCAACCGGACTTTTCCAACGCCCGCACTCTTCGGTTCCACGATTTTAGTGTCGGTGATAAAAAGACGGAGGATCGACAGGTATTCGGTCTAGCAAGAAAGAATATGTTCGATACTGTCTATAAGATAACAACGATCGACGGGTAAGTGTGGTTTTTGAATAGAATCATAGACTTTGCCTTGCACAAATTAATTGCACGGAAAAAAATCAGGAAACCGGTTGACCTGTGGGCCAACCCTAAAACTTCCCGCTATATGTTAAATATACGTTACAATAAATTGATACTTTTGTGTTTATAATACATTCAAGCAGGTTATAAGTATAGTTACTTTTCCATTTACAAATTTTTTTCCCTCTGATGTTTAATCATAAATCGAGTTTTTTCAAATATCAACATTTCTAGGTTTCAGGGAGTTATATTCGATGTCAGAAGATATCGTTCAGTCTCAATTAAATTTAAGTCCTGGTATACCTTTTCGATCGCCGCAAGAATCATTCAAATCGGTTAACTCGTTCCAAAGGTATCGTACGACAAAAAAAGAAATTTTTGTCGTGCAATATCTTTTAAACTAGTCGTTCGATTTTGATGAATGTTGCTGCAATCGAAAGGGCTATCCAAGACTTAAACCTGATTAAGTTTTGAGACTAATCGCACGAACGGTTTAGAAGTTATGCGCTAAAAACCTGAAATTTTTTTTTTTTTAATTTCTATTTTTCGAATAACTTTGGAACTACTCGACCGATCGACTCCAAAATCTAATCAGATCTAAGTCTCGATAAACCCTTTCGATCGCTACAAGAACTATTCCAATCGGTCAATTCGTTCTAAAGATATCGTACGACAAAAAATTAGTTACACACACACACACACACACATACGGACGTCCATCCGAAAATAGTCGGAATAGCTTCCTAGGACCTCAAAACGTCGACATCTGATGGAAACTCGGTTTTCGAAAATCGGACCGAAACCAGTAACTTCCCTTCTTTTATGAAAATTTTCAATTTTCATAGCGGGAAGTTAAAAAATCTTCCTGTATAAGATTTGAAAAAACTCATATCCAAGGTGTATTTACCTTCTCAATGCATAATGAGCGGTACATCAGTATGCATATACTTTTATTTTATTTGCGACGACGCGACGTGTCGTATACATAATTCAGTAAAATAGTTGTCCAGAGCGAGAATCAACGTTGATGAAATTAAAACAGCTATTTTTGTCAACAGCAAAACGAAAAATACAAATAGAAATAAAAAAACACTGTGTAAAAATCGAATACGAACTAGTGAAAAAAGAATTTAAAAATCAATACGAGCAGAGGCTAGAATCCGGTTCTTTTCTCCTTAGTCAGACGAGCGCGTCAACGACTTGTTGAACTCTCCGGCATAGGAGATGTCCCCGTGCGGTTCTTGCGGATAATATATCGTTCAATTTGTACGAATCAATTAGACCACGTCCCGATTTTTATACCGGTTTTTTTAAACGATCAGAAGAGGTCCTCGTACAGCCGTCGAATTAATTGATTCCTGCTGAAGTTTAATTCTTCAGTTTTATTACAGCTGCAGGAGAATAAGAATAAAATGAGACCTCGTGGCTCAAGACGGTTGCAGATTTTAGTTCAGATCTACTCCGTTAACGATAAAAGATTAAATGGAATGATATACGTAACGGCATTCCTTGAAACTTCAGCGACTATATCCCATCACGGATGAATGGGTGTTTTAAGTATTGAATTTATTTTGAATTTATTTCAACGATCGTTTCTATACCATTCCACGTCGAATTATGTTTTTTTGATAATAAATAAACATTGTAATGTCGATTGGTAATTCCCAATACTGAATCGAATCAAGCCCAACCCATACCCGACGACAAGAATTTAAAATTATTAACGCGAATTTCTTTCCTATGTGACCCGAGCAATTCGGATTTTTGGAAATATTATCGTCTGTGAGACCAAACATGTTTTAATTCTTGACAATTCTTTTAAATTTACATATTTGCGTTTACTTAGTTTATTTATTCTTTTATACATAGGAATACCTATGTATAGGTACTCTGGTATATATATATATATTTACACGTATTTACCGCCGCCGGGGATACGCGGTTCCTAATTTCCGGTGAAAGAATTATGATCCTCGAATCAAGCGAGTTGATTTCGAGAAAATATGGAGGACATAAATCGAAATCGTCCAGCATGAATTTAGAGCAAACTTTAAATCGAGGTTTGAAGAGGGGCGTACATTTTACATAGAAGTATTTTTTAAGGACTCGCATGTGTCCAAATTCTTCTTAAAACAACCAGTTTTATTACAGAAGTTTGCCAATCTTTTGAAGCATAATCAAGTAAAAAATAAGAGTTGTGAATCATGAGGTCTCCGAGTGAGATGTAGTCAAAGTATAAAGAATACTTTGTGTAGCGACTTGGATCAACTGGTGCTTCGATTTTTGATATTCGGGTCTCTAAAACTGTTCAAAAAACAAACCTCTACCCAATGAACAAACGACTTTTTAATGCATTGATTTTTGTTCTAGAGAATTGAAAATCAGTCAGAAGAAAGTTTGGATAAAATTGAAAATTTGGCAGTAAAAAATTGATTACTCGAGTCACGTTTGCAGTATCAAAAAGTAATCTGTTTATCGGACAGATCTTTGTTTTCTCAATGATTGGAGATCCGAATATCCAAAATCGAAGCATCGGTTGATCCAAATCCTTGCATTAAGTGCTTTTACTTTGACTGCATCCAATTACTCTTAGATCCGATGACTCACAACTCCTAACTCTTACTTTCTTAAGCTTCTGGAGATTGGCGAACTGCTGTAATCAAACTGGTTGATCGAAGAACAATTTGGACACGTGCCGGTCCTTAAAAAATACCTTTATTCAAGGTACACGTACCTCCTTCAGAATTTTGGGGCACATATTTCCTGTTAAAATATCGTCTGAGTAATGAGATTATTCCGGCTTTGTTTTTTCAAAATGTAGAGCCAAAGGCAAAAGTCAAGCTACCCTTTTACGGTCAACAGCTCCTAGCGTAGGTATGCACACATAATATGGTACCTACGTGTTTGCGTATTTGGGTGTGAATAACATATCACGGGAGTGGCAGTCCAGAAAGGATCACCTTACACTCTAATACCATTGTTCATTATACAGCTGCTATCACCTAATTTATATAATGTGCCAGTGTTTTAATGATCCGGATAATTCCAGACGACCGATTTCAAGCCGATTTCGAATCGTTTTGAGTCCATTTTCACTCGTCTTCAAGGTGGTTGCAATTTATTTTTGATATCATGCGATTATTCGGAAAGCAATTCCGATCAATTCCGCCTAAAATTATACAATTTTGTTATATAAAATTTCAGCCGATTTCAATCCTACTGAGAAAAAATTTGTGCAGGAATACTCGCGTAGTTCAATATACGAATGATCGAATGAATATTCATCGATCAATTTATTTGATGAACGCGTCGTGGAGACTCGACTGTATTTGTCAGCACTGTCATCGAAGAAGTTAGCCGAAGTTGTGTTGTTTTAAATCTTAATGGGCACGTGATAAGTACCTACCTTATACTCTTTGCACGAGTAAATCCCAGAATGGATATCAATTATCGTTGCATCTTCGTCAGCAGTGCTGGGCACGAGTTCTTGATATTTGCACGAATGATTAACGCTGGGCCAACATATATCCATAGAGTCCAATATTTATTGTTGAATTTTGGAAGAAAAATGTTAAATCATGCGAATAGTCGTCTCGAAAGAAACATAATACGTTTATTTGGGTAAAATGACGTCCATCTTTTTTGTACGAGACGTCAGAGCAACGATTCAAAGTTTGTATGATAGATTTCAAAGGAATCCATCAACAACCTTATTTCATTACGCCGGGTTATTCGTAGTTATGGATGTAAGTATACGTAATGAAATTAGAAACGACTGACGTAAGAGACGAAAACGGGAAATCGCATCGGTGATCGAAGTCGAAAAAATCTAAAATAATCGAAAATTGTGTCTCAAAATGCCATCAATCAGCTGTGAAAAAACTGAGTCGATAGAATTATATTTCCTCACAGCGTGCCAGTGGTTTCAAAAAAATAAAACAATACAAAAAATATGTTGACTAAGGTTCAGAATCGTTTGAACCGTCGTCAAATTGGTCCCAAACTTTATTATATTCATGATTTTGTCCTAACGATATATCTGCACAAAAAATCGGGCTTTTTGTCCCTAACGATGACAATAATTGTGTCTTCGAATTGAACTGAAGATCGTTGTCATAAAAAGCCACACAGATATATCCGAGTTGCGAATTTAATTAAAAACTTGTTTTTCGCGGAAACTTTATTTTTGTTTTGCGATTGTTGACTGTGGTACCGGAAGCGCGTTGTCGGAAGTTCATATCCTGTACTCGACTTACAAGATAATTGTAACAGATTTTATAACTGTCCTCGAAATTCAAGCCGGACTATAAAACAAGAAGAAAAAAATCGATTTCGAGGTGACAAAAAAGAGTCTCACGCCTGAGGCTTTCATTTTGAAAAAATATGGCTCAACTGTACAAAATTTTCTCCTGATTAAATACGAATCGAGTATCCGGAATGTGTTTCGACGGATTTGACACATATGCGATCGTCCAGTATAACGCGTTTGCGAATATATACGTTATCTGGGATATTATGTCAAACGTGTTTAGTTTACGACTTTTGAACTAATACTATTCGGTGTTCATGGTGCTCATACGGCGTCTACTTTCACCTATTGATGGATTAATTATTTCCTTAGTTAAACACGAACGTTGCCGTTAATCGATACGCTCATTAACGTCGTATTTGTACTCGAATATTACCGATCAGAGATTTATAAGAACCTACGTCGCTTTCGAATCAATAAAAATTGTATTAATTGACCGATTGTATGTACGTACATACCTACGCTGCAATGGTCACTTTTTAGCCGTTCAATCTTGACACCGTAACCCAAAAAATACCTGACATTTATTCATTTGTTTATTTATTTATTTTGCGAACCAGTTGGGCCGCTCCTGGTTGATGACCGGGGCTGATATAAGCTCGACACCATTCCCTAATCTTACTAAGGAATTCCTGAATATTCTTATATGAACTTCCTCATATCAGTATATAAATAAATATCAAATAAATTTATTTCCAAAATTTGCCACGGTCGCATTAAATAAGTTACAAGAACCCCGAAAATTATAATTGATCGGTAGTCGTATTTTAATTTTTGTGACGCCTCTTTTTGCATTTACATACTTGATATGCAAAATATTACTAATATATTATCATGGTCACAATATGAACAACGAATTCTTTACATTATCGAGTTCAAGCTTCCAGTAGAGTTCGAGAATAGACGATTTTTTATTTTTCTATTCGAAAATTTAATTTAGGTTAGATATTCATTCTTTTTATCAATAATAATGATAGTAATAATAATATTGATCGATACAGAGGCAGAAAAATAATTGTGATAATTTTTGCAAAATATTCTGTCTCGTTAATAAATCGATAGAAAAATCTGCAAAAAATCGTAATTATTTCTTCAAGAAAGGACTAAAATAGAAAAATTTCAAATCACAATTGAAAGCAACGAGGGTCGCGTTATATTGATCGAAATCACGTAGAATTAGGGGGTTGGGTAGATCTTGAAAATAATTTTATTCTAATCGCTAGTACGCTTTGAAAAAAATCTCTACTGACTCAAGTTTTTTTTTCACAGCTGAATACTAGGTATAAATTGGCTTTTTAGACACAATTAGAAACTTTTTGAGTTTTTACGGAGTTTCGGTTTACATAGATCGCGTCTATATCGAAGAGAGAATAATATTTGAAAAAAATCTAGAATTTTGTCTCTAAAATTGCATTAATTAGCTGTGAAAAGAAAACTTAGTCGATATCGAATATTTAGCAACGATTTGAAAAAAATTCTATCCATGGTTTATAGACCCTATTCTTCGAATTTGCCAAGCGCGTTCGCCTGGCTAAAATCAGGGCCACGAGATAAGAATAATTTAGGCATTAAGAATCGTTGTATTGTTTATGAATTCAGTTCGTATTGCGTCGATCGCGGACTGACGTATCTATGTAATTTTTTTATTTAATTTTTTTTTTTTGTGTCAATGTCAAATAACGTCAAAATCAAAAGTGTCGTTTAACTATACATATACCGTCCCCACACCCCGCCCTTCTATTTATATTGGCCTAATATACCGTTTTCCTTAACTGTAAACTCTGCTGCTTCCTCACCGAGGCCTTTCACATTCAGGTTATAGATTTAAATTTATTTTTATATGCATTATAATTAGTCGTAAACTGAACTGCTAGACTCGATTCCGCGGAGAGTGCAGAACAGGATTTATTTTTAATCGCTAATTATTATCAACGCCAATTTATGTATATATCTGCATAAAAATTATTCAGTTCCACGCTAAAAATTGTTCTTCGATAATAAAAACTCGATTAACATATAGTCACCAAAATTCGGCTTTATATTATCCAATTTAATCTTTTTGAACTCAGATAAATCCTAGAATCCGCCTCCAAAAATAACGAGTAGGTAGATAATAAAGATCCACATTTCGTGCCGAAGATATCTCTTCCTCATTCGTACCGATCCGGCATTGAACTGACAACGAGAGGATGGAATCTTTTCCTTTTTTTTTTTCTTTAAGAAATTTTGGGCATTCAAATTCAAGATCAAGGACTGAAAGGCCCATTTTAAGTGGGTTTTAAGGCCGGAGAATTAGCAACGACGACTGCAAAAAGTGAGACTCTCAAGGTACTAATATTTCTGCATTCTAAATCGAATACAGAAAAAGATTGCACCGCGGTGGCATTAGTAACGGTGTTCATAAGGCGATTGCTGAATCGACCTGATAAATCCTTGAGTTTTTATTTTTATTCCTTTTTGAATTTGGAATTATCGAGTGTCGTATGATGAGAGACGTCGCTGATTACGATCGTTTTATACCATTGACGGTACTTATAAGCTACGTATCATATCGTAACGAGACTAAAATAGGATAAGTAAAAATGGAAATAATGACTCCAACCGAATCACTGATCGACGATAAGCTGCTCGGCCTGGATCCCCGGTGCCTAGAGACTAACGGGATAATCCGGATAATTTTTTAGTTTTCGTTTTTTTTTTTTTTTTTTGTTTGTCTTGTTTTCAATGTATATACGGTTTGAACGACGGCCACACCTATAAAACAAGCCTTCGGGAGAACCTGTAGATCTGGGGACTAATATTATTCTACAATTTAATATACCATCCGCGATTTAAATTTGGCGATACGAATTCAAACGCTCCTATAATTTGCAGGTCTTCTTCTTTCCTAAAATTCCGATTATCCATCATTTCTTGGCACTTTGTTCCGATCCCTTGATAATTTTCCGAGTTGACAAAAATTTTCCGAGTTGATCTGTGTTACAATTTAATTAGTCGATCTTATCGAGTGGAAAATCTAGTCAAATTACAGCAAAACGTAAAGGACTAACGACTGCTTATGGGACGACATATTTCGAGCTCGGTTATGCTTATCGTCAATTTTACCGTTTCTTGCTCGAGGCCGCAGCTCGATGAACGCGGAAGGCATTCATCTGATCCTCACGGATTCCAAAACGATTTTATATGACCGTTTCAAGCGCATTAACGATTTTCAGTTAACGTAATTACGCTGCTAAATATTTCGTCGATCACTAATCTTGACGATTTTTTATTTTGCAATAATTGTGAAATTTTTTATTTTTTTTGCAAATTGGAAGGAAAATCTGACGT
Organism: Macrophya alboannulata; assembly: GCA_949628255.1. NCBI lineage: Eukaryota > Metazoa > Arthropoda > Insecta > Hymenoptera > Tenthredinidae > Macrophya > Macrophya alboannulata. Next base: position 960,157 of record OX451208.1, read on the forward strand.
CCTTCGTCTAATTTTCCAAAATATCACGTCGGAAAATGACAACGAAACATAACAATAACGTTTTACCCAAATGGGAACCCTCCGTAGTCACACTGGGGGTCAAATTGACCCAACGTCATATTCAAATGGCTGCTGTAGAAAAAGTATCCGTCCAATTTTTTTCAAAAAATTATCGAACATACTTTGAACATTGTAGAATTTGTAGCAATAGACAATTTGGAAAAAATCTAATATTAACATGTCTAAAAAAAATCGTAAACATGTGAATGTGCGAGAAATGTACTTTTTCAGTAAAATATTCGTAACTTTCTCATTTTTCAATTTTTTTTCGAAAAATTTCAGGGTGATACTCACGAGATATGATACTTCGATAAAAAAATAGCTTAATAGTAGGGGCTTCAAGAAAGGTATTTATTCTATCCAAATACAGATATTTAGCCCCAAAGTTGAAGCTGGGTCATTTTGACCCATGGTGACCACGAAGGGTTAAGGGATTTTTTGTCGAACTATTTGGAGACGATTTCATTCACATCCTGCAGCACGAGGACCATCCTAATGTACATGGTTTGCACAGGAATTTTGCTTTGCATTTGAAGAAGAAGATTTTGATGACAATTTAGAGCAATTAATCTCTATCGCCGTAGTAGCGTGACCGATTTAGTCAAGAATAATTCTTTCAAACTGCAATTACGCAAGGTCCGTGATGCTGCAGTAATCATCACTTAATATACGCAGATAATTCGTAAGAAAACCTTGAGACTCGCTGATGGAAAATGCCACACGATATAAGGAGTGAGGTGCGATGATGAGAATTATCAGGGCTTCAGAATGAAAAAAACATATAAACTGTCGTACGTGTGAGTTCGAGATCACGTTTCAAATTTTCGATATAGGTACATACGTAGAAAATAACAGGTTTGAAATCTTGTCGACAAAAAAATTCTGACCAATTTTCTCACGATTCCAAAACCGAAAATTGAAACTGTTCTTTTCGTTCTATTCGATTTTTCTAAAAGTTGAATAACTCTACGGGATAGAATCGTAGAAAAAATCGCAAATCAGTTAAGAATTGAAACTTGTTCTTTCTGCTTTGAAACGCTTTAGCAAAAAATTTTGATACCGTTTTTTCGCACCGAGATATGAAATTTTTTTATCAGTTCGGAAGTTCGAAAATCCATGTTGGATCCTACGAGAAAAAAAAAAAAAAAAAAGAAATGTCAATTTGTGTGACAAGAATTTGTTGTAAAAATGTTATCATCAAGTTGACGCACGGATCGGCACACGCGAATCGAGTCGCTACATATCGTTTTGAACAAAAACCACGTCTTACTGATATAAAGGAACTGATTCGCTAACAAATCCACGGTAACATGTATGATTGTTCATTTTTAACAGAAGTCTAGTACTTCTGTTGCAATTTTCATTATGTCTAGTTTGTTATAATGGATTTGCACAATTGAATAAAAGCCATAGTTCAAGACTCAGAGCTGAGAGCCAATTAGTTTTTTCTTACATACCTACACGCGATATTTGACGTGATCGTTTTACGTCTCTTATATATTTTCACGTACCTCTATGAGACGTTCCATGCCAACTTGACCAGGTTTTTTTTAACTTGACCATTTTTAAGTTGGTTAAAATTTTTTCAGGAGAGAGATATAGCACCTCTAAATTACGCTGCAGTTAGTTTTTGTGTTTTTTCTTTCTCTCTTTTTTTTTTTGTTCGTGCAAATGTCCTTTAGTTTGGATTATTCAAAACTTATTGTGGTTCCAGCGATTTTAAAATTCTTAAAAAAATTTGCAAGCATTTTGATTTTTCCATTTCGACAATCTTAAGATTTTACCCTTGATGGGAAGCGTTCTGTTTTTCTACTTCTATAAGCATTCTGAAATTTTGAAACGACGAAAATTGATGTTCAAAAAAATTTAGAAAATGTAGAATAAAAAAGAAAAATAAAAATAGTAAAAAATCCTGAATATTTTCGACTCTTAACCAAACTTTTTCAAATCATGTAGAAGGTGAAATCAATTTTCGTGCTACCTTATACTTTGTGCTTATTGCATTTCCAAAAAAACAGGGGAAAAAATAAATTTACTTTCTACATGATTTGGACATATATTTGTTTAGAAGTAAAAAAACGTCAAAGAATTTTTTAAACATTTTTGAAATTTTTCATCATCAATTTTCCCTCATCCAGATTCATTCAAAAACCTTTGAATGATCGAAATGAAAGATGAAATTTTTGAGAACCTTGTCAAGAATTTTGAAAAAGGTAAAAATATACAATAAGGTCTGAATATACCGAACTCGAAGACGTGCGTGCATAGAAAAATAAAAAAATAAAATTCCTAAGTATGTAGGTGCATATTCTTTTCTCGAAGATATACCATTACCACCTATATAGAATAATTATACTCGTGTAGAAAAAGAAGGAAGATGATGAATCAAGGAAACGTTAGATTCGAGCCATTATTTATCACAGTTTATTACAGAAGTTTAAATTCTAGACACATAAGTATAAAGATATGTATATAAATAGGTATGTATGTACTTGGAGTAAAGAGGCATAAGGCGGATAAACGAGTTCCGTTCGTAAAATGCATAATTGCTCAATTACATATTACCTACATTGTGCTCACTATACGTCTATACCTGCGTAGGCCATGGTTTTCGCAAATACTGTGATCGAGCGAAGGACACTACTCCGAATTACCAATTTTATACGCATGTATGTACAAATACTGAAAAATAATTTCCAAACACGTAGTAGTTTCCTCTACACATTATAATTTAATCCTTTGTCCTCGCTGTTTGATACGGCAAATACATAATCGAAAAATATATACCGTGAAAGAATATTTTTGGCGCAAAAACAAAAAATGGCAAATATACCTAATCATATTTAACGCTGTTTCCAAAATTTCAAAAATTACCTGTAAGCTTTCACGAATTAAATTCATAAAGAAGAACGAAAGAAGTTTCACCCTTCTGTGTTTTTTTTTTTTTTTTGAGAACTGTGATTCTCGGATTTTATTGATTCAATACAAATTTGAAAAACTGTCGAACCCTTTTTTTTTATTGCAATTTTTCGAATATTTCTTGGTGAAAGATTCGAGATTTTCTTGAAGGAAGTAAGAATTCGAAAAATAATTACACTTGCCTAAATGCGTTTGGAAGGCTATTTCGTAATATTATAAAGAAAGAAGTCGATCAGTCATAAGAATTACTTTTAGTTATTGTTTGCCATATTCAGTTTCGAGTTTCCTTGATAATTTCCGAATATATGAATTAAAAATCGTTGTGACTACTGTATCTGTCATTGCGGCGGAAAACGGTTTCCTGTTTTATGAAGGAAAAAAATAATCGGTCTAGCGGCACCTGACGTTATTTTAAAATGCATAAAAAGCGCGGATTTGTCACCGACCGCACGGAAACTGATGACCTAATAATTGCAGACAGTGAAAAATAAACTTTTCCAAGTGTACAAGGTGAAAGCTCCAAATTTATGAGCTCTGCTATTCCAAAACGTCCCATAAGTGCACCCAAAAAATAAATTTTTCAGAAATCTGAAGAAAAAAAAAACGAGAATTGCAATTTAACGAATAGATCGATAACACTAATGACAGGAAAATTTGTATTGATTAAAAACCGGAGTCGAAACTGTGTGAAGAAAAAAATTTGAAAGATCGACGGTTCGACCAAGAAAATGCAAATCCATGGGTATCTTATTTTCCCAAATCCATTGTTCTTCGGTATTAATATTATGCCGTTAAATTATTTCCGTTGACGTTAAGGAAGCATAAGTATAGCCGTGATATTATTAACTTTTTTTATTCCAATGTTCCTACGGAAATTCTAGTTTTGAAATTTGCAATAGCAGCGTTTCGTCGGTTTTTACGCAAACTTGGAATTCTTCTGTATATAGTTTTTCCTCTACGCAATTAATTTCTGAGATATGAATTGACGGTACGAAAAATACTGGATCATGGATTCACAATGTACTTTCGATTCGCACTCATATAATCAACTAAATTCGGCCATTAGTCGAAAATTGGCACTTGATCACGTTCCCCAAAACATACATATTGTCTCTAAATGTGAATTTTCATTCATTCCATTCTGTGAGATAAAGTAGAGGGAGCCTATGCAAATAATTAGACCAAAATCGCAAAATAATTTACACCGTGAGATTGAAACTTCTGAATTTAATAGGGTCCTGCTAGGTTTGGCGGGCGGAAAATTTTGCCATTATCCAGAAATTTTTTGCAAGCAAATTACATAATGAAATTTTTTGCGAATTTAGGTATTCGTTTATTCATATTTTGCCTTTCAAAATCCCATTTTTTTTTTTACATTATCGTAAATGAATGTCGAGTTATTCGCTGATCGACGCACACGGGCAAAGATCCAGGGCCTCATCTTCGCGGTGTGGATATCTCGGTGGCAATTCGAGCTGGAACAAAAAACCAAAGTTTTTCTATAATTCGCAGTTAGTCTCAAACTGCACGAACTAGGAAACTTGAAAAATAATAATTATTAACAAAACGGGGGTGTTCGGAAATAAAAGTCAAAATTTTTGATGAAATTTTATTCCTTTTTTGTCACAAAAGGGGGAAAAAAATAGTGAAGACTGAAGGTACGATCACTGTGCTAATTCATGTAAGAGGAACACTAATTTTAAACATGTAAGATAAATTTCGAATTATTTGGATAATGAGTTACTGAGTTATCTACAATCGCGTTTGGACTGATTCCACGCACTTCAATCTATCCACAAATGAAAAAAAAAGAACAATTTTAAGTTCGATTTTTTTTTAAATTTCTATAAACCTGGTAGGACCCTTAAAAAAGCGAAATGAACCTGTTCAAATTAGGTCTACTTAAATCAGCCAGCCAACAGTTTGAATCGAAAAGCTCAAAATCTGCGATGCATAGTAGAATTTTGAATTAGAATTAAATTACAGAATTTCGATTAAATCCCAATTATTTGAGACTCATTAAAAAAAAGTTCCTTACATCAGAAATTTCAAATGATTCAGCTATAATACTTTTCTGGTTAATTTGTGGACACGTATAATTCGAAGAGATTGACACAGCTTTTTTTTCAAATTAGTTCATATACTTTCTTAAAGCAAAAATTATTCATTTGTATCTAGGCGCCTCCTTCATTAAGTATTCATATAATTATTGGTTTCTCTTTGCCGAACGGATGTCAGACTAATTAGAAAAAATAAAAAGAAAGGGAGGAAAAAAAATTGGTGAAATTTGGCAAAGTAGCAAACAGGTGACAAAAAAAAAAAAAATATATTATACCAGATATATGTCAATAAATTTGCTTCAAATCTTTTTTTTTTTTTCATCATATCTCTGTAATAAAATAAATTTACGTCGTTGCAATGACACACATGATTCAGTTCGGAAAGAGGCAGTCAGGTACTCCGATTTCCACTTTTCAGGTTCGACATGGGCCACTGAACAATCCTAAGCTTGAAAAAGCGCGGAGTGGGTGTGAACGAGAGTAACTAATGTAAGAGAGGGAGAGAATGAGAGAGAAAGAGAGAGAGAGACAAAGAGTGAGGGAGAAAGAGAGAATAAGAGAGAGAGAAAGAGAACGCTGAGGGAAGTGAGAGGGAGTGAGTTTATATAGAAGTAGAAGTGCGCGCGTTGGGCCAGTCCCGTAGTCAGAGTCCAATCCGATCTCACAGTGGACAACCGCGTTAACCGAAAAAGTCAAAAAGGAGAATAAAAACGAAACAGTCAAAAGAAGTCCCGAAGCGAGCCGGGCCGGAAAAAAGAGAGAATAGAAACAAGGGAAATTTGAAATTCTATTTTTTTTTCTTTTTTTTTTTATCTTTTTAATTTCCTTTTTCAAAATTAACGTCGACTCTTCCCGTGGCTAAATAATTTTCCACCAAGGACTGCATTTTCTTCAACATCACTTCTGCACTTCAGTGTTTGTGTTATGTGCTTATAATTGTGCAGCAACGAAATGACAACCAGTATGAAGCAAACAGTTATTAAGTGAGTTTTCTACTATATATGATATATGTTTAAAAATGAAAGTTATTTTTCATCTGTAATTGAAATTCGTTCGGTAAATTTATTCAAAATTTGAATTTCTTTCATTCCTATCGCTGAGATGGATTTGATGGATAGATAGATTGTTTAAAAACCACGTGATTAGGTACGCGCATGGTCGCTGCTGCAGATGATAAGAATTGTCGGATATACGAATTCAAAATTCGATTTTAGTCGACGGTTGATCATTTATCTTCTAAAATGCAAAATTTGAATCCGTCATTTTATTCTTATCATCATTTACTCTTTGGTCGTTATATAATATAGATTTTTTGATAAATTCAGAATCCTGCAGATTATCGTAGACAATATTTTATGCTGTAGGTACCTAAAAAACTTGAACTATCTAAAAAAAAGTTGAATAAAAAATGAAGAAAAAATTACCAACCAAACTCCGGACTCCGTATAATGTCATGGCTGCAGTGATCAAACATAAAATTGAATTTGTAATGTGGAGTTTCTTTGCGCGACGTGTCAACGCGTTAATTAAACTCGTCGATTTTCTTCGATCTGTAGTTTTTCTACTTTATTTATTTTTTCAGCTTCTTATTATGCTTCTTCTTTCGAAAGGATAATGTCGGTGCATTTTTCACACCATTTAAGTGCTAAAATGACACACAACTTTACACATTATACACTCGAACGTTTGCAATACTTTCCGATTGATACTTTCTCGTTAAATTTCCTCTGCGATTCACTTAAATTCTGCAGGTCTTTTTGTTTTCAAACTTTCTTCTTTTTCTTTCTCCGGTAATAAAAATGAAAGAAAAAAAAAATCTGAGCATCGTGATAAGATGAAAAGAACGAAATGTTGTTGAACTTCTTCGCACCGTCGACGTCAAGGGCTTTCACCTCGTCTGTACTTAGAAAACCTGTACTGTATTTTTAAATCGCAATTTATACCTACCTTAACGTGTTTCTATTTTTTGTTTCACTTTTTTGCTCTTTTTTTTTGTTTTCTTTTTCCCATATTCACAGTAATAAACGTAAAGTGTTCGAATAGATTTGAAAATCACCATTTCCTCTGGATAATTGAAACTGATTTTGAATCAAAGTCCGTTAATCGTTTTACTCGATGATTGTCTTGCACGTAGCATATATATTCTTCGTTAATTTATTATACAGTCATTGTTCTTCGTCGAATTTTTGTATATTTTTGAATCGAGAACTGAAACCTGCCCATCTTTAAATCAGTAGTTTTCTAAATTCTGAAACAAACACGAAGATAGAGAATTAGCTGGCAGTTAACCGTACAGAGACCACAAACTATCGAAGAAGTTTGGACGGACAAAAGTATACATATAGCCTAGTTAACAAAGAATTACTTAAACGTCATTAAACTCATCAGGAATCGATTAGATCTTGAAATTAACTGTATAAATTCCTCACCATAAAGTCGAGGATCTATTTCGATGATAAGTGGTTATCAGAATATACCATCGGATTTCATACGAGGTTATTTTAATGAGACATTATACACTGCGGTTTTCTGCTATAGTTATATTGAATCTTTTCGTTAAATTTTACGCGACGATAAGAATTATCAGTGAGTTGGTATAGTATATTGTTGAAGAAAGTTTCGCTCACAAAAATACATACATGAAGAATATCTGATGTATAATAAAAATTCAAAAATTTTTGCCAGTATTGGAACTTGAACAGATTTATTCTACCGAAGAAAAAGCCGTTTTTCCGGGATGCGAAAATTGTTTGAAATTTGGTCGAAATATTCTAAAATGATGATATTTCAGGGCAAACCAATAATATGTACAGATAAGGTCAGTATTTTATCGTTATGATCACGTGACACACTTCTTTTTGCTCAACATTTACAAACAAAAAAATGGCTCAAAATCAAAGGTTTTCGCGTGTCCCAAAATTAAATTTAACGAATATCATCGGTCTGTCTCTAAATCAGATATAAAAGGTATAGGAATATTTTTTTCAAATTTCGCAAAGTATTGATGAACGATATAGTGACCTGTATCCTTCTCAAACCAATTTTTCTTCGGTGCAATAAACCTATGCAAGCTGTAAAGTGGAAAAAATCAGAAATAATTTTCAAATTGTGTTTCAGAACGCTAGCAATTAGTTGAAAAACAAAAAAAAACTGATTCGATAGAATATTTCTCCAAAAAGTAGTACTTCGATTTGAAACAAAAAAAAATTTATTTCCAAGGTGAGAGGAAAAGTATACTCTCGAAATTTCCGCAGCATATTTTTCTTTCCGTTTTTTTTTTTTTTTCTTTCTACTCAACGCGTGAAAATTGAAAAGCGTATCCATCCGACGTTAAAGAATGTCTGATTTCATGGTAGGTATATATATACGGGGCTGTTGGAAAGCTTTTTCCAAACCCCCAGGAAAGCGGGTTCCCCTTATACCCAAAGTTCAATTACATACTAGAATAAACTAACTGCGTTGGCGAGAATGAATCGAATCGATAAAGAAGAGTCAATTTTTTTCTTTTCTCTTCTCTTTCTTTTCCACCTTTCTTTTTCATTCTCTTCAATTTCGAGATTTAGGAAAATCGCCGTTATATAGTTACTTTATTTCCCTTCAAATTTTTCGAACAAATATTTATTGTACACAAATTTTTTTTTTCACGTCTAATAATTTTTTCGATATACCAAATCTGACGTGCAAACCAATACTTTATTAGTACCCACAAATTTGATATAATGATAAATTTTACAATGAGCTCATCACCAATTCGCAGGATCGAAGGCACCCATCTATACTATAGCTTTACTATTCCCGAGGCGAAACGTTAGACTAATTCGACCCCGCGTAATAAAGGTGTTAAGCCGTTTATTGACGTACATGTATCTACATAAATTCATACATACATATACGTAGATACGTACATGTACAACATCTAAATAAGATTGGCACACCGACGTGGCAACTCGTCAACCTTGTGTCGATTTTGTCACATTTTTACCGACCACTCGACATAACTGCAATAATTTGCATAAATTTTTTTTCTTTCTTCTTCTTCTTTTTTCCACCCACGATCGCGAATGCTCCGCGTGCAATTTCGAGACACATATTTAGATACCCGTTTCTGGGCGAATCATTAACACGTCGAAATTTTCGTTTTTGGTCTAACAACTATAATTACGCTACGATATTTTTTAGTATTTGTCTGGATAGAAGTCTGTAAATTTCCTATACGGTCAGTTAACGCGTTTCTACCGCGATCGCGTGATGCGTCGATTCATGACGATCGTTACAACACATACCGGCACACGTCGTAAAGTCGTTAATAATTTAAAGTAGCTAAAAATCGGTAAATTATTGGAACCTCTCTGACCGGTCTCGAGTTATACAATTAGTGGTTCTTTATTTTTGGTTCTGGTTCATGTGCCGAGCATGAGCCAGAGGCATGAATAGGTGTGGTTGAGTAATGCCTATAATATAGTCTCGAAAATAAATAAATCAATCAATTTTTAATTACCTGTATAGCTAGACGGATATAATCACGATAATAGTGGCTATATATAGATGATTTCAAATTTGTTGAACATTTCTAACGATTTATTATACTGCTACAATTCAGCTCTTTTTGTACTCGACGTCGCAATCGAATTCGCATTATGGAGGTGCAAAAAAAATGTAATTTTCGTAATATACAGGTATGTACATACTGTACATGGCTAACATTATTTTGTTTCGCAACGAGGCTAAATAATATTTACATTGCGATCTATATATGTATGTACCAGGTATATACGCATATTATATACACTCGTTACATTAGCTGCTGCTGCACACTCTGCAATACTATAAGTATATACGTTATATATATGCATAATTTTGTTCGTCTGTTGTATATCGTTTAAATAATTTCTTGTGTATTTTAAGCTGCGTAGGTATTATTTCGTCAATGTTTGGCGGGCAAATATCTTCTTGAAAATTTTCTTATTCTTGTTCTTCTTTGTTTTTTTTTTTTTTACCACTGAAATTTGAATGACAAATATCGCACGAATTTGAACGCGGTTCGATCAATACCAAAAAAAAGTAAAATAAAATGGAATTCGCAATTTTTATTCAGTAATCTTCGATCTTTCTAAAAGTTTATAAACTATTTTGTTCTTTACCGAGTGATTATTGGACAAGCGAGCTGTCTGAGGATTTAAATTACAAAAGCCTGGTTTTTATTCTACAAGGTCAAAAATCGGTTGCAATATATTGTTAGAAACTGTGGTTTCAATGAGAATAGAAAGACCAAGGAGGTACATACATGGATTGTGATACTGTGCACATTCAGTTGTGTCATTCGAGCTGCAGACTCATTGTTAGCACAAGGCGCAAATTTTTAGCATGATCAGATCAGGTGTGAATATCTTATCGATAAATAAATTTGTCATACATTTTTCGAGTGATGAACAAGACTAATAAACAAACTGGATAAACGTATGTGTGTTTTATTTATAGACACCAATATATCGATACTGTAGTAGATTTAATTATAGCCTCTGGTTTACACGTTTTTTTAAGTAAACCGTCACGTGTCGCGGAGATTCGAGTTAATTCAACGAATCCACAATTCGAAGAATTTTGGTATTTTTTTGTTGTTTTTTATTTTTTGGTTTTATATCTTGAAAAATAAATCCGGTTTTTAAATTCATCAATCGCCCGATGCACGTGGGCTCAATACCACTTGTCATGAATTATTTAACCCGTGAATCGATTCGAGGACCTTGTGTGGACGGACGAAGACCGTCCTTCGATGGCTGAATGTTGGAATTAATTGCTGGACGTGATTGGGTTGGATTTTTTCACTATAAGTCAGCTACATCAAGTTCCGTAATTCAAATGAAGATTTTCTTTCCTATACCTATAGGTATACCGTTCGAATTTGAAATTATTTTTTTTTCTTCTTCAAATCGTTGCTATACGATGTGAGGAAATATTCTATTGAATCAGTTTATTTCATTATTATTATTATTATTATTATTATTATTATTATTTTACAGCTGATTACCAGCATTTTTAGACATGATTCAGAATTTTTTTCAGATTTTTTGGACCTCGCTTTCAGACAGATTTATCGCATCGAAGAATATAAGTGCAGGTTGTCAAATTAGGAGGGAATATTCTGCATAAATATATAGCTTCCAAACGATTGCGCGAACCTAAAAAAAAAAATTACAGTTGCTGTAAACACTTGGAGAGTATTTTCTGTAAATTTTTTAGGCAAATCAAAAGTGACATATTGGTTGAAAAAAAAATATTTTTGTGTATTTTTGATAAAAATTGGTATTTTTTGGAATCGAGAAATTCCCCAAAAAAATTTTCCAGTAAGTCGATTCGAAACTGCAACTTTTTTGTCCTATAAATTTTCTTGTACGATCTTATACCTTTGAGATACGGAGATTCGTAGGAAAAAGTTGGAATTTGGAAAAAAAAACTCGAAAAATTCGATCCAAAAATTCTGAAATAATTCAGATAAATTCTTTCGATATATTTGTGTAATAAGACAAAATTATGATTTTTTTGGAATCTTTTCGACCGTTCGAAATGGGTTAGCTCCGAAAAGATATGACTTTGAAATATTCCCTCAAAATTTCAAAAAGTTTTGATAGTCGATACGACCTCTGCTGTGGTCGAAAACCACTTTTTCTTTCTTTAGATCAAATCTACGTGAATCAGAGTCTGTAAGAAAAAAAAAGGTATTTTTGCAAAGCGCAGCAGTGATTAGCAAAAAATGATTTCCAAGGTGTAAACACCTATTTAAAATACGGCTAAGTAATTCGTATCTGGACGTAGCAACCCGTGACCACATGTATATAGCGATAAATTACGATCTCGACGACTCGATCCATCTTTTCGAAGATATGATCTCTTCTTCGTTAATTTTTGGTCTCGTGACGACTGACGAAGATGTTGATGATCGTTTTAGAGCTCGTTCTCAGAGTTTAACCAACTGACACATACGTGTGTAACATTTCACGTCATTTGCAAGCAAAGAAACAGATAGAAGTAAAAAAAGAAAGAAGAAAAAAAGCGTATTTACTCCGTTTCTGCGGTTACCCGACGACCAGTCTCGGTTATATGGATAGTTACACAAGAACCGCGCACTCACTTTATAGTTATTAAAAACACGAAATTTATGTAACCAAAATTGAATTGGTCAGTGAAACCTAGATAAGTTCCTTCCATGTTAAGTCTCGTTTCGTGAATTTAATTTTCTCCTATGAGATAGAACTCGGTTCATTTATTCCTTTTTTTCTTCTAAAAATCATTTCTGTATATTCTGCACACGTAGAAGGATAAGGAATTGATAATTCTCCTACAGGTGAAACCTCACTCTTAACCAAACCATTTCTTCAATCATAACCATAATCTATTTCGTAAAAAATGCGGTATTTCTGTTAAGGCTGTGAACAGTCATCAGTATGGACATTTCCTCGACTACTAATAGCAAAACCGGAAACACGATCGATCATTACAAGCCTTCAGAGTCCGGTTAGAGACGTAATGAAATTACACAGTTTTCTACATATCCGAATGAAAATAGCGTTTTACGAACAGCTTATATTATACCTCCGGAAACTTTCACAACCGCATTTACCAATCACGGGATTAGCAATTCATGAAGACTCTCATTTTGGGTCGTGGTTTCCTTTATTTTATTTTTTTTTAATTTTTTTTTCAAAAGTACCGCGAGGACTGGCGAATAATTTTGAATTTTTTTTGACTGATTCACACAAATTTCTTCATGTTTTCGGCTCCAACTAGTTATCACCGGTATTACAGCGCAGCACTCTGCACGATGCAGGCGGGTAGTTTATAAAGAATAGCCAACTAAGACGGAAACGGTATTATTCTACCCACTCGAGGCGAGTTGTCTAGTAACGTGATTACGCGGCTTATGATGATGCATGATTTACGAGCAATGAGACTGTGCAGTAGGGTAATTAAAGAAATTACTTGTACCTTCCGGCAGCTGAATATATATATAGAATGAAAAATATTATTCATAGTGAATTGAGCAGCTCTAGCGCATGTGAGCTGCTCAACTATAGCTGTCAGACAACCGGAATTAATTTATAGCATCAGATTAACGAGATAAAGTATATAAGAAAATTTTTTAACTGTACGTAAGTTTAAAAGTAGTTAATATCAGTAAAACTGCAGATCGAAATTATCTTAACTTCCGGTTCAAATTTTTTCTATATTCTAACGTAAAGAATCCACGAGGTCGGAAAAATTCCAACGATTTTTTTTTTTTTTTTTTGGATTTCACTCCTAAAATTACATCGAAAATCGCATTTCGTTTAGATTATGTGAGTTTGGAAACTGTGAGTGGGGGCGTCTGACGTAGTAAATTTTCAAGCCTCCATCATCATCATATACACACCCTGAGCGTATAAATTTCGCAGGTAGGTAGGTATAATGTGACCTTACTTGACATGGGCATAATAAGACTGATTCATCTCGACTCTCCGAGTTAATTTACTTCTGTAATAACGGTAAGGAGACAACGAGAGTTCAAGAGTAAAGACAGAGAGATATACGTGGGTATACACATTTCGTGAAAATTTTCGATTCCGGTTTGAGAAATTTGGAGTACTCCAAAATTTATTTATTTGTCGACCAAAGTTTGTTTCACATCAAATAAAATTTTTCTTCGAAAGACTTTGTCGTAAGGTTTCAGGCACATCGTTGGTCTAATTCAACCTCTCAAGGTCTTGCTTTCTTCAGACAGCAATTCTACATCTTATGAACGTAGGGATCGGTAAAAAAAAATTCATGTGAAAAGTTACGGTCGATTATCCAAAATTTCCAATATTTAGGCCACTAATTTGCAAATAACTTGGCCAAGACGAAATTGTAAAAAAAATCCCTCGTTCACACGATGAGGATTTCTTTTCTGAACAAAATGAGCCCTCAACGACCTTAATCGGAACAACGATGTGCCTAAAACCTTACGACAAAGGTTCTCAAAGAAAAACTTTTCTTTTGATGTGAAATAAACTTTGGCTGAGAAATAAATGCATTTTGGAGTACTCAGAATTTCCAAAATCAAGCTATACTGGTCCGCTTAGCAAAAATAGCGAAAGTCGTTCGATTAATTAAAAAAATATCCAATTTTCCGTCGGTTATTTTGATCGTCTCGAATCATTAATTCCGGATCTCTTTTTTTAGTTATCCAATTTTCGTCTGCGGTATAATGAAAATTGTCGATTGACTCGATTAAAGAGAGCGACGAACCGTGTAAACGGTCAGGTTTGTTAATTACCTGTGTAACTATAATCGATAAACGCAATGATAGCGTTGGCTGTTACGTTCATTTTATCACCTTAATCTTCGCTAATTTGTATTACATATACATATGTAGGTATATGTGTGTATAGGTACTCCGTGAATATGTGATATTTATGTATAATATGCAACGAGGACACGGAGGTGTTCGATGGGATTGGATAGTCCGGGTATTGGAGCGAGAAATTTGTTCGATCGGTACCCAATTTCGATATTCCTATACCCGGGACACCTACCTAGCTCCCCTTCGGGAGGGTAAATACCGCAAAATTGAGAGCCCATTCCAGGATCCATAGGGATGGATCCCTGTACACTTCCTTCGTATCTTGGCTCCCCTCGATCGTTCCTTCATTCCATCTTCGTAATCTTGGCGTGAAAATATGATAAACTTTTCGATAGCTATCTTAGATTCAAATTACACGTCATCGGGTGTTATACTTTTTTCACATAAAAATTCATGGGATATATATCAATTCCACTATCCCCTTATACTGCAGCTTTCACAGCTTCGGGGATCGTTTCGCACCCTCGATATTTCCAGTCGGAATTTATTTCTCATCTTGATGGTTAGTCAAAATTCATCTTGTGGCGATTAATTTCACTTTCAAGATCCGACCACAACTCATATAAATCGATAATTGTACCGTAGATCGTCGAACAGTGTTGGCAAATCGGTACTAGACTGTTACAGCTCTACCATGGAAAGCGAAACGTTGCTCAATGAACCGACAAGAAGTTAGTTTTTGTATCAAGTTTTCTATTTCATTCGAGTTACGGTATCGACTACGGTGTCTAACGTCACTTTTGAAACGAGTTTCAATGTCCATTTGCAATCCGAACTTTTGCTGTTCTCTTTTGTATGTATACATAAAAATAGATAATCGACCTTTTTCGAAAGTTTATAGATAATTATTGCCTATTCTTATAATATCGCCGGTATATCTGTTATTACATATCGATTTGACGTGGCCGCACGTATATATCAGAGCGTCGATTATTCAGAGCGTGGAAAGTCTGACCTTCATAAAAATAATCTTCTCACGTGTGACCACTGTAAACGACCACATTCACATGTTATGTGCGTCAAATCGTTTTGCCTCGAGAGATTTTAGATCTGCAATAATTTCCAACGTCGTTGTGTTATCCTCGACTGCAGTCAAACTTATTTCGAACGCATCCATGCATTTCCTAAATCAGTCTAACAGATTTCTTCCGTTTCGGACACTTCGTTCTACAATCATTATTATTTTTTTCCTATCGTCAAGATTTTTTCTTTCGAGTTCTAATAGAGATCAAGGCGAGCTCATTGAGATGTGACGATTAAGTCGAGTTCCATTAGTCTAAAAGCAAAAACCGGTTTCGCCACGGATCGTACAAATCGGTAATTTAACATAATTCCCTAAGGTCAGAATTAGTCCGCGTTTAAACATGTCGACGATGATTGGCCTTCGCTCTTCGTCAATTGATAAAAACACCATAAGGAATGTCGTAGATCAGTTCATGGCTAACGAGAAGAAGAACCCTTGCCCTTGACCGGAAATTCTTGAAACGATATATTCGTATATCAGATTAAATTACGGTACTGAAAGAACCAGCTGTACAAAAATCGTACAAAGGGCCGATTCAGAAAAGGTCCAAGAACCGTCTGCAACGGTTTAGACGATGGGGAAATTCGAGCTCGACGTAAAATTATCAAGGATTATAAATCGAGTAGCAGAGTTGCATAGGCTTGCAGGCTGCATTACTGTAATGCAGTGCTCACGAGTGACAATGACAACGTTGTCCCTACCCACCATGGATATCCATGGTTGTAAAGAGCGAGTCTATTGACCTCCAGCCAGCTCTTGGATCTCGTATTAGAAAGTTAACCGGCACTAGCGGCCTTTAAATTGTTATGAACCAGTGTCGTAGAATTGCGATGTTACAGACTCGTTGGTGGAATATCTTCGTGCTAACCTGCAGACGAGTCCGCGTGCAATTAAAAAAATTTGTTTTTTTCTTCTCAAATTCTGAACCGGTTTTATCCATCGGTCGCAAATGTCACTGGCATCAAAATGTAAATGCTTCATAACTAACCGCAACCTGATCGATAAAGAATCCCGAAGAATCTCAGGACGAAGAGATCGAATCGAAAGAATAATTCCCCTGGAGTCATCAGTGCCTACAAATAACCGTTCATTACTTCCTGGCAATCGATAGTAGACCTCAAGCAAAACTGGTCACGAGAAAGTCGGTTATAACTTTCTGCTGATTACTAAAAGGATACAGTACGTTGGTATAGCCACTTTCCTGCAGGTCTGATAATATGTCAGGGAATGACTAAACAGTTGCTGATGTTTTTTCGACACGTTTGACCGGAGTTATAACGGAGTTTGGCTTCAGAGAGTCAAGGTGCACCGATTTTGTAAATAATTTCACCTCTTGCTCGACCCTTGGGATGGTCTGTCGAAAAATAGTTCAAGAGTCGTAAGAAAATGTCAAAAGCTCATCAGAGGCGTGAGCATGTATCGGATACAGTAAAATTATATAATTATTGTATCCATAGAGGACTGGAGAATTACAATAGATATAATAACGGAATGAGACGTGTATATAATTATTATAGCTGCAATCCGAGTTGTGGATGACTATATAGCTGTTATATACCGTAGTAAATATGTATTGTGCAATTATGTATTAAAGTTCGCGGTTTTAAATGGCGTAAAGAATCCTCGTCACTGCACGCTAGTCTTATATGCAATTGCGTAATCAGAGTAGGTATATATATGGACGTAAATAAATACGTACATAATAAATAAAATTCACAAAGTTTCGTAAGCAAAATCGCGTGCCCCCTGCGCGTGGCCTGCGCTATTCGGCATTCGACATTCGGCCTGAAAAACAGGTAGCACTGATCTTCTACAACGCGGAGGGTTACGTGCTCATGAGTATTACGCACACGTAGATCGACGGACACTTTCCAATCGTGTAGAAATCCGAAAATCATACGAAGATAAAAATTACATAGTCACGAAATAACGAGACTTATATTATATAGCTTTGCACAATTATTTATTGATTCACTGGAATCGCTGCTGGATCAGAAAGAATAAACGTCGATGTGTCTGATCTAACGAAGAATTGAAATTACGTAAACACGGATTTATACACGTCCACGTGAGTATTAGCGAGCTAGAGTCAAGTATGGAAAATTTTAGACGAGCGTATGAAGATTCTGTTTGAAAATAAAATACCTCTTTTACGCGGACGTTTTCCCGTCGTTGATCCGGTGCATGATCCCTCTGGGATGTGCGATGATGAGTCTTAAAACTTACGTTCGCATCTTGATACTTTCAAGGCGTCCCTCGAATGATCAAAGTGCGAAGGTTTAGTATTATTTTATAACTATAGCTACCACTTTAACGATGACCTGAACCCCATGTGTGTCACGGCAGATGTATGTATATGGCCCATATTCATGCACGACAGAGACTTCTATGACATCCCATTATCGTTTTACGGATCCATTTGCATCCCGTGGCGAGTTGCATCGCCGCAAGCTCACGCCGTCAACTCCCCGCCAATTTTTATGGCTGTTATAGGTTTTATATAAAAATTGATATTTATGGAGCTTCTTTTTTCATTCTTCTTTACGTTTTCCAGAAACCCGACATGGTGGAAACGGCGATCAGCGATGGAACGGGGCTTGACCATCGTCGCCGTCACCGGAGTCCTACTATGCGTCGCTCTTGCCATCGGTCTCGCTGTTGTAGCAACCGCTACGGGACCCTGCGACATTTCGACATCAGGTTAGTCGAAACGCTTTGACTGACACATTTTTTGACAAATTTTGAATGCCTGAAGAGAAAGAAAAAGAAACACATTCGAGGCTCTGTCATCAACGCAAACGAAACCACTGGTCGTTTTAATCGATCAAAAGCTGTGCTCAGAATTTTTATAGACCGTCTAAAAACCAGAGCCTAATTACTTCCGGACTCGTTAGCATCGGCTGAATTGATCCATTGCTTTACTTTGGTCACTATAAGACGATTTGTCCGCGTAGCAAAAACGAGCGATAACTACAAAGTGGCGTTAATTGAGCGTCTGCTAATACAAACCGGATCTATCATCGGACGGGATTGTCTTTATCCCGTAGTCAAGTCTCGTAGTAAAAAAGGAGAAATAACGAAAACGAACTCCGCCTCTATGTCCGAATTAAATGGATAATTGGATGGGTACAATTTTCGTAATGAGCGAGCTGAGAAATAACTACTACGGTGTAATAATTATCCCTATCTGTGCCAGTGCAGTGGCTATAATTTCTGCTAGCTAAACATTATAGCAGGTATTTATCTACTTGCGTAACATTTGTACGTCCTGTAAAAGCGCAAATTAGCGACAACGGTGTCGAGCGCGGTGCATGACTTTGCTCAATATTCGTTTCTCTTTAGATCCTTCGGTTTAGGTTCTACAATTTTGCGGGTTCGAATCTAATCCATGATGCCTTTTAGTGTCCTTGAATTAGCCATTCGAATTTATTGGATACTTTTCAGCGTCTATACTGGCCGCGGTAATCGTGGTCATTACGTAATCGGGCTGTTCGCTTCCCCGTTATAGCCGATCATTGAAATTTGATTGGATCGGTAAAAATTGAATGAAAAAAAACTGCAGTAACTGTAGGGCCGCACCTGTGTCCGTTCTATCGTTCGATTTTTTCGAGGTACGGTTATGATTATAGGGACCGTTCGTTTTCAGACATTTGAAAATATCGGTAAACCAACAAACTTTTCGATCTGTTATTACAGTATTATTATTATTCTATGGACTATCCGGTTGTATAATAATCGAGGATGAATTATTCTTCCGTCGGTGTCCAATATACGCTCAGACGCGGTCAAGGTAACAAAATTATCGTATAATCGATCTACGAAGCAAACATCAACAAGAAAACTAGGAGTGCTCTATGCCGGCTATTAGACTTTCAATCGTGACGCACGTAACTACTCTCTGCAGGACCAGGCCAAACTAATCTATACTATATTATATATATGTATATATCAAATTCTATTTATTTATTTATTTATTTTACGTTACTCCATTTATTTTTCTATTTCTATTTCTATTATTTTATTTTTTTTGTTTTGTTTCTATTTTATTATTGATTCAAGCACGATTACGAGATACTTTAACAAAGATGTATCACATGCCCATGTAAAAATATTTGTTACAATGTAATCTGAAGTGCCAGCGCTTGAGGGGATCCGTCCCAGAGCGCTTAATAAATAAATCAATCAATCAATCAATCAATCATTGACAACTGGACGCTGTTGACGCAGTATAAAAATTGTAAAAAAAATCTCTGAAATCGGATGGTTAAACGACTCGTTGAGCTTCGGAAAGAAATAAAACAACCTTTCGATCTTTTATTTCTATTCGGTTCTTCATTTAGCATTTAGGTTGTTCATTTTTGCTGTCCTTCAAACGGACAGCGTCTTTAAAATACGATTTTTTTTTTTTTTTTTTAGTTTTTTCGATCGGTAACGTTTCGCATGTCAGTCAAAATAGTTTATATCGCAATGACGAGCTGTTATTGAAACTACATTCCTCGGGGAGGAATTGAGGTTCAGTTTATGAAACCGGTTATCCGATTTGGCAAAAGATAGGCACGAAACGGCATTAGAAATTATTTATCGTTATGGAGGATGAAAATCTGTTCGGAATAAGAGACGATAACTCGGAACCACTTTCCAGAGACTTTCCTTGAACCGTGATAACCGGTTCAAACGATTTAATGACAAAGCCTCGAATTATGCTGCTAAATCTGTTAAACAGATTCAGAAATTTATCCCGAGGTTATTCATTTCGCTGTTTATTCACTTTCTACAGTCGGGAGACTCGGAAATATATTTGCACACGATTAGATTTCCCTCTAACAAACGCCTTGCACTTTTTTATTTGCTCTAAACGTCGGCACTTGCACCTTAACAGTGGCAACTAACAGAGAGATGCTACCGTCCACAGCGACGGCAGCCCTGGGGTCAGACCGGTCAAGGAAACCCATCTATACCGTGAATAGAGGCGGAGATAAGAAGAGGGATGCGATATGCTTCACACCTGGATGCGTACACACAGGTGAGACTGTTTTAATGAACGTTAATCATTCAAGTCACGGTAGTTCGAATGGGAATCAACTCAACGATCTTTTCCAGCTTCCCAAATATTGGAGAACATGAACCCGGACGTTGAGCCCTGCGATGATTTCTACGAATTTGCCTGCGGAGGATTTGAGAAATCGACCACCATCCCTGACGACAAAACTAGCGTTAATACCTTCTCGGTCATAAGCGACAAACTTCAGGAACAACTTAGAGCAAGCATTGAAGAACCGAGCAGACCCGATGAACGAAAGCACTTCACGCTTGCGAAGAATTTGTACAAGGCTTGCATGAACAAGAGTAAGTCACATCACTTCATCCCTCATTCAGGATCTAGAATCGGGGAGAGTTTGTTAATGAGAAAGTCAATTTTTTCAGGTGCCATTGAAAGCGCTGGTCTGGATCCGCTTCATGATATCCTTAAGCGTCTGGGATCGTGGCCTGTCCTCGAAGGTGACAACTGGAAGGAGGAAGATTTCCACTGGGTAGAAAGCGTCTACAAGTTTCGAAAGCTCGGTTACTCGGTGGACTACTTCATCGACTTCAGCATCGGTGTAGACCTGAAGAACAGTACAAAGCGTATAATTGACGTGAGTGTGACAACTTGGCAAGAATTTAAAATGTGTCATTCAATTCGTGAATGAAGATAACGGTAATCCTCTTCACCTCCAGTTGGATCAAGCCTCCCTCGGTCTGTCCCGTGAATATCTGTCCAAGGGTATGGACGACAAGATAGTCAAGGCCTACTACGACTACATGGTTGACATTGCGGTCATTCTTGGAGCTGACAAGCAAAGAGCAACCGATGAACTCAGGGAGTCGCTAGAGTTCGAGATCAAACTGGCTAACGTAAGTGACCGATGATGGAAAATGATTAGTTATGTTTCGGAGATAATCAGTGACAACCTTCTTTCTTTTTGGTTTTTAGATTTCGTTGCCGAATGAAAAACGACGAAACGCGACTCTGCTCTACAACCCCATGACTATCGGAGAATTGAAGAAACGGTATCCTAGTGTGGACTGGTTGGTGTACATCAACACACTTTTACCAGAGAAGATACGTGTCGATGAAGATGAAGTTGTCATAGTAAATGTGCCAACATTCCCAACCGATCTTGCGAAACTAATGGAAACTACCCCAAAGAGAGTTCAGGCGAACTACGTAATGTGGAGAGTTGCCGGAGCCACTGTCAGCTATTTGACTGAAGATATAAGGAAGAGGCAATTGGACTACGCAACGGCGTTGAGTGGTAAGACGGAAAGAGAAGCAAGATGGAAGGAGTGCGTGGATATTGTTGCCGGAAGTTTATCAATCAGTACCGGTGCTCTTTACGTCCGTAAATACTTCAAAGAAGACGCGAAGAAGAACGCGGTTGAAATGGTGGCCGATATTAGGAAGGAATTCGGCAAGATACTGCAGACGGTTTGTTCAATCCTATCAAAATTCTAGTCTATCATATTCCGGAGCCATTGCTCGAGAGTTTCCAGAACGTAACGTTTTTTGATCTTTCAGGTCGACTGGATGGACGACGAAACCAGAACCAGCGCTCTGGAGAAGGCGGCGTCTATGTCAAGTCACATCGCTTATCCGGACGAACTTCTCGACGACAATAAGATCGAGGAATTTTACGGCGATCTAGAACTCAGATCCGATAACTATCTCGAAAGTATTTTGAACTTGACTCTATTCGGGACGGAGTATTCGTTCGAGAAGCTCAGGAAGCCTGTGAACAAAAGCGACTGGATTAGCCACGGCCGTCCAGCCATAGTCAACGCCTTCTACTCTTCGATCGAGAACAGCATTCGTGAGTAATTTTGTCACTTCGTGATCAGTGAAGCTTTATTTGTTACTCTTCGATCGCAATTAACCATCACTTCTATTTTTTTCCGCAGAATTCCCGGCCGGTATATTGCAAGGAACTTTCTTCAACAACGAACGTCCACGATACATGAACTACGGTGCCATCGGCTTTGTTATTGGCCACGAAATAACTCACGGCTTCGACGATCAAGGCAGACAATTCGACAAGGAGGGAAATTTGGTGGACTGGTGGGCGCCAGAAACGAAAGAAAAGTACTTGGAGAAGGCCGAGTGCATTATCTATCAGTACGGAAATTACACAGTGGAGTCCGTTGGTCTGAGCGTAAGTTCCTGACAATCTTTTAGCTATTTCCTTTCGCTCGAGCTTTCCGTTTGAGTTGCGTTACATATAATTGATAATCGCGTTGTCCACAGTTGAACGGTATCAACACCCAAGGAGAGAACATCGCCGACAACGGTGGGATCAAGGAAGCTTATCTGGCGTACAAGGAATGGGTTAAGAGAAATGGTCCCGAGCCTAAACTCCCGGGTCTCAACTACACCCCGGAACAAATGTTCTGGATAAGTGCGGCGAATACTTGGTGCAGTAAATACCGACCGGAAGCCATAAAGCTTCGCATTACAACGGGATTCCATAGTCCAGGACAATTCAGAGTCCTCGGACCATTGTCGAACATGCCTGAATTCTCGGCGGATTATAACTGTCCATTGGGCTCGGCTATG
The DNA here is from genome assembly GCA_949628255.1 of Macrophya alboannulata. NCBI lineage: Eukaryota > Metazoa > Arthropoda > Insecta > Hymenoptera > Tenthredinidae > Macrophya > Macrophya alboannulata. Next base: position 983,187 of record OX451208.1, read on the forward strand.
AATCCGGAACAGAAGTGTTCCGTGTGGTAGAAGACTGCAGGGAGTCATTGGGACGAATCCTGACAATATGTCATTGCTGCATATGTATTATATGTTATCGAAAAACAAAAAATTCCAGTTAGTCTCCTCGTCAATACGTTCTGCCCAACAAACTCGATGTTTTCTTTGTCAGAGATTTTTTTTTTCAAAATATATAATTTTTTCTCACCTTTTTTGGAACGTAGACGCAGAAGATTGAGTTTGATGGTTACAGCTGCGATACAATTTGTAACGATAATTGGATTTTGACGATTTGTTAACCGCGAACAAAAATTTTCTCACTATCAAATCGCTGAGCCGTCGACTTTCGAGACTAAAAAAAAAAAGAAATGCGAAATAATAAGCCTGAAAATTTTTTTTTTTCTGTTCCTTGCAATATATTAGGCCCTCGGAAAATTTTAGTTTTTCGTACGAGAAGGATACATCGCTGTCAACAGAGAGATAAAAAAATAATGCCCGAATTCTCTCTTACGTATAGATCCGTCCGTGAAAAATAATTACTATTATTATTGAACGATTCATTAATTGTCACAATTTCAAGAACTACAGAAAAAGAAAAGTTGATAATTTCTTTATCGGCATTTAAAGGCGGTTTGATTTTCATTATTTTGTAATTTTTGTTCGATTTATTTATTGATATTAACCGAGAATGTGGTCAGGAATAAATTACACCTCATTGAAATTACAGAAGAAGTTCGTCTTATCACTGGATCTAAGAATTTGAAAGAGAAAAAAATGAAAAGAGACAAAATTCTTTGATAAATTATATAAAAGACAGACTGCAGTGACGAGATTTGTACATATAAATATATAAAAGTGTATTAATTATAAATATATAATAAAAAGCACTAACTACAGTACATGTCGCGTAATGTTAGTTGAACATATGGCAAAAAAAAAATAAGAAACTAAGAAACTAAGAAAATTAAAAGAGCAAAGCATCCGTTTAATTTCGCACTAATTAGTGATAAAATATAATTTTCAACCGGTTATTATTCTCTTTTGTTCCAATCAATCGTTATCGTTTAATTTTGTTTATTACGATTATTATTATTATTATCATTACACTAACACGTACAACTCCTCGTGTGTACAATTGTCTCCTATAATAATTGTCTGCAATACGCAAATCTATATAGAAAAAAGGAAAAAAAAATACATGTTAGTTATAATTCGATCAGAAGCAATTAATGAAATGATTTTTTATTTAATCAGGAGAAATTATCATCATCTGTAAAAACTAATTGATGAACGTTTTACTTCATGTGGATTATTCAGATTCAATTAATTATTATATATGTATATGGTATATTCAAAGTTTTGTCGTTGTTATAAAGTACTTAGGTAACTTATTAGTATTAATTAAAATTATAATTGTAACTTATAATACATAAAACGATGATGTATATCGCTTTAATTGTCTCAGCGATATATATTCAATCGTTTATTATTAACACAGGTTGTATAAGAAATCTGTATAGAACGTGGTGATATATGTGAGTTGTTAGGAGACTTCCTTACCCATTGATCACAGCAAAAACAACGCGTTTGATTATCCGAACGTTGTAACAGAGTCGCGATCATATACTTCGTATTTATTGGTAATGTGTGTAATGCGTCATATGCCTATTTATGATAAGATTATAAAATTCCTTATGTATTTAATATAATCGTGTTTGTTGAATGTGAAATTTTAATAATAAAATTCGAAAATCAAATCATTTCATTAATTTAATTTTACAATTTTTGCCTTTTCCTGGATCTGCAATTTCCAGTTGTATGCCAAGAAGACAAAAAAACAGATTCTTGCCAAATTTTCCCACACATTTTTTATTTTTTTTCTGTCTTTCACTTTGGCTAGTGCAAATACGTTTTTCAATTGAATTATTCACTTGGCGGCAAACAGCAACAGGTAACTGTTGAAAGCGAGCTTTGTACTATGAGGTGAACGCGCTTGAAGGAGTTTCCCTACTCTGAGATCACACTTATAATCGCGTATCAATTAATAGGCGCTTGTTGCTGGCACGTGCTGCCTGTTGCTTCCTACTCACGAAACTTCGCTCTCTGCAGAGTTGGCACAACTATTTATACATTCAGTATCATCCGGACACCGAATGGTTTAGCACATTTGTCAGAATAGCCATTTGCTTAGTTTCTAGGATTATGGATCGTTGTTCGGTATAGTTAAACTCGTGTGTACTAGGATAAAGATAAAATTACTCAGATCAGTCAAAACAAGTTGTCAGTGTGATACCGAAAATTTTCACACGATGTTAATCCACAGCTTCCAATAGGAAATACAATGCGAAGATCCTTGAATAGCCGCGCTCAAAATAGGTTTGAAAAGTGGAGAAGGGGCAGAGTCGTTGCTGATATGGACCAATTCGAAAATTGATGCAATGTTCAAGTCCCCACTCTGATTCAACGGTACATAACCGAAAGCGCAACGATAAAAGTGATCAAACATCGAGGAGCTTTTCTAAGCGTTGTATCTGACTCTCAAAGAATTCATCTGCAAGCTCCCAAGATTTCGATTTTTAAATGTAATAGCAGTTGGTCAGCTTCCAAAATCGGGTTCAAATATCAAAGTTTTGTGCTCAGTCCACAATCTCGAAACTTTCAATTACCGTAAGAATCAAATTCCGATTTTATTCCTTAATACTCTAACTCTAATAATTGTGAAGTGCTATTTCTGATGTGGAATATGTCTTGTGGCACTTGTGACACAGACTCTAGTGCACCTAGATGGAATACGGCCAGAATTCTATTCCCAATCTAACTTATATCAGGGTTGGGCAACCCCGTTAAGTATAATAAACGATATTTATTTACTTCGACTGATATATGGGAAGTTTAAATCCGGTACGAGATATGGATTGAAGCTGGTATGATAAATCGTTCCGTAGAGTGGTCCTGTATACGGTACAGATCCTCAGACCTCAAATTTTTTCAAGAAGTAAAAATAGACAGCGGGATACGGACTAGCGAATTTGTAACGCGCCACTAATATATCTACATTCCAGATTATTTTCTTAAAAAATATTCACACTTTTCTTAGTGGGTTTTCAGAAGTCAGGCTATTCGGTTAGCCAGTAATCCCTATCATATATTGCACAGTCGCATAATCTACAGTTTATCATCTGGGTTGAGGTGCCGCGATGTATGTATACAACGCCATATCATTTGTGATATGGATGACGGTTCAGAGTTTATCTCAGTCTTTCGGGAACGATTATGCGGTGGCTTTTAGCCTTGATCTTTTTCACCGCCGAACCTACGCTAGTTGACGTTGTCTGCAAAGAGACGATGATGGCAAATTAGCCAAAGAAACCGAGCAGACCAAGGAGACAAAAAATCGAGAAGCAGGGACAGTAGGAAAACTTATTATTGCTTTGAACGAATTCAAGGAAAATTGCACGTTTTAACGCATAAATTATGCTGACGATGAATTGCTAAAAATAGAGCGAGTTGAAGCACGCGATGTTGTTGCACAGCGGCGAATAGAATTCATTGTCAGTTACAGAATACATTAATCGTTGATTACCATGTCAAAAAACTGATGCGATTCCTGATAGTTATTGTTTCCTGTATGATGTAAGCCCATGTTTCACCTTGTATGTATCTGGACTCGCAAGTGAGACCACACACTCTCACCGGTATGAGGAAAAACGTAGACTATTTCAGTGAAGGATTTCAAGGACAATTCGGTGTTCGATGACGATGAATTATTCAAACTTGGAGTCTGTCTGACGAGATAATTTTATATACGATTGCCCGAGACTGGAGCTGAATTGAGATTTTTTTAAAATGAAACTAGGCAACCAGTAACAGAGCTGCCACACAGAAGTGTTAGAGGCCATGTTGAGCATATAAACTTTCATGGTGTTGATCCCAGAGAACCCATTGCTCGAGATCTAAACGTAGATTGGAATTTCACGAGTGTTGCAGCCCCAAGTACAGAGTAGTTTTAACTTATTTTGCAATCTTCTTCATTCCAAATTTCGTGTTTATGTTTTCAGAAATATACCCTGATGGGAACAGTATCTGGCAATGAAGCGTGGTCTTATCATTATCGTAGTGATCGGCGTCCTGCTCATTATCGGTCTAGCGATTGGTTTTGCAGTGGTCGTCACGACTAAACGCGGAGGCAAGGAAGAGGCTGTGTGTCTTACATCCGAATGCACAGATACAGGTGAGTGCTTGTACAAATTCATTTCATTAGGTAAACATTTAGGCCAGACAATTTCAGTTGACAAGTAATTGAATAAATTGAATGGTGCTTTTTAGCGGCTAGAATATTGGAAGATATCAATCCAGCAGTGAAGCCATGCGATAATTTTTACGAGTTCGCATGTGGAGGGTACCTAGCTTCAGCCCCGATACCCGACGGCGAAATTAGCATCGACCCCTTCGCTAGTCTCGCGACAGATATTGCAAATCAGCTGAAACTGCTCATAGAGGAACCAGGCAGTCCTGATGAGGCAAGGCCATTCAAGCTTGCAAGGACCTTGTACAAGACTTGCATGAATACGTGTAAGTCCGGCAATGCCATGTGGAGTTGTGGATTTGTCTTCCACACTTCAAACTCAGAGCTTACTGAAAATTAAGGTGGTTGAGGAGAGTGCAAATTGAAGAGAGTTTGAAACAATTAGTGAATGTTTTCAGCTGCTATCGACAAGGCGGGATTGACACCACTCCATGAAATCCTTCAAGAATTTGGGAATTGGCCCGTGGTCGAAGGGGACAGCTGGAGAGAGAATGACTTCGACTGGGTGAGAAGCGTTTATACGTCTCGAAAGCTTGGCTACTTGCCGAATACCTTCATCGCCTTGTCTGTAAGCGTTGACTGGAAAAATACGACCAACTACATGCTTGAGGTGAGTATAATTCGATAAGACTCTCTATCTCGTAGAATGTGGATGCTAAGAACCTGTGGCGACTTTTTTCATAAACAGCTGGACCAACCCGAGTTTGGTTTGTCCCGAGAATTCTTGATCGAGGGCGCAGAGTTTTTCGTCGTCGAGGCTTACTTCGACTACATGGTTGACGTTGCAGTGATGCTTGGAGCCAGCAAACGACGAGCAACCCGGGAACTCAAGCGGACATTAGATTTTGAGATTGCGTTGGCCAATGTAAGAAGTCGATGAGAAATAAAAGTAAATTGCCCTCTGAAGAATGATGTTGAAAATATTTTTTCACAATTTTAGATTGCATTGCCTGAAGAGGAACGAAGAAATTACACTCTTCTTTACAACCCGATGACTATAAGTCAGCTAACAGAGCAATATCCATTCGTGTATTGGGAAGAGTACATCAACAGACTGTTACCACCCAGCATACGTGTTGATGCTAATGAAGTTGTGACGCTGAGAGTGCCTAACTTCATGCGTGAACTCGAGAAACTCCTGAGGAATACCCCAAAAAGAGTTCAGGCAAATTACGCCTTATGGCGAGTCATCGCAGAGTCCGTCAAATATTTGAACCAGGATATGAGAAAACGAGAAATGCAATACACTTCCGCCATTACTGGCAATATCAAAACGACCAGCGATCCACGATGGAAAGAGTGTCTTGCCATCATTTCTGATAGTTCGTTGTCACTGAGCACCAACGCTCTGTATGTCAGAAAGTATTTCAAGAAAAACGAGAGGCAGAATGTGATAGAAATGGTTACTGATATTAAGAACGAATTGATCAAAAATTTGAAGCAGGTTGGTTCAATGGTGTTCGAATTTCTTTAGTATATTTTTAGGAATTTTCTGAACTCGAAATGTTGTCGTTTTCCAGGCAAAATGGATGGACGAAGAAACCAGAAGCAGGGCCATAGAGAAGACTGTAGCTATGATCAGTCTCGTCGCTTATCCAATCGAGCTTCTTGACGACAAGAAGCTGGAGAAACTTTACGCTAATATTACACTCAGTTCAAATGACTTTCTCGGAAATCATCTAGAGTTGAAGCAATTTGATTCCAAGTATGTATTCGATTTGCTGAGAAAACCCGTCAACAGAACCGATTGGGTAATCCATGACTTTTCAACAGAAGTAAACGCCTTTTACGACCCAGCTGAGAACAGCATTCGTGAGTACCATCCAGCTTCGTAAGATTTTTGCAGCTGTCAAAGCTTTTGAACGGTACTTTTGTTGTCCTGAATACACTGATCACAAGTTTTTGTAAATCACGTGAGCTTCGAGATATGTCACGGAATTCTTTGCACAGAAATCCCGGCCAGTGTTCTACAGGGGACATTCTTCGGCAACGATCGCCCGCGATACATGAATTACGGTGCCATGGGTTTCTTGATTGGCCATGAAAGCACCCACGGCTTCGACAACGAGGGTAGACAATTTAACAAAGATGGCATTTTGGTGGACTGGTGGACGCCGGAGACGGCAGAAAAGTACTCACAAAAGGCCCAGTGCTTTGTCCACCAGTACAACGACTACACCGTTAAATCTGTCGGTCTGAACGTGAGTTCATCTGACTCGTTTCGATCATTGATCAGTATAGTTACACCGTCGAGTCTGTTGATGATACCGTAAATTGTTCTAGTGCTCTTTTAAATTAACTTATGTTCTATTTACTGACGAATCGATACTTTGCAACATATTGCCAATCTCCACATAATCCACAGGTGGATGGGGACAACACGTTGGGAGAGAATATCGCTGACAACGGTGGCGTCAAGACGGCTTATCTGGCGTACAAGAAATATGTGGAAAGAAATGGCCCGGAGCCCAAACTTCCGGGTCTTAAATACACACCAGAGCAAATGTTTTGGATAAGTGCGGCAAGCATTTGGTGCTCTAGGTATCGACCCGAATCGGCGCAGTATGAGCTTACGACAGACGTTCATAGCCCTGAAAGATTTCGGGTGATCGGGTCTTTTGCAAACATGCCAGAATTCGCCGCTGATTACAACTGCCCAGTGGGCTCGTATATGAACCCTGTACATAAATGCTCCTTGTTGTAATAATTACAAATCGTCACGACGAGAATTTCAATGATGTATTTACCCGTGTTGCCTCGAATCCCGTACGAATAAATATCAATTACAATGCGTAATCAGACTTTGACTTCTTTTTTTCGAGTTACAGATTATGCCACCTCATGAAATGGTTACTGAAATTAGACGGCTAAACAAGAAGCTGAAACAAACTGTCAGACAGACATTTGTAGAAATTTTCAAACAACATCAACTTTTGGTAATCGAATAACCTTTCTTGAATTCGGTTGCATTTCACTTTGGTAGATGAGCTTACAAATGAAATGTAGGGTGTAGATACATGCACGCTAAGCCTTCGAAAAAAGCTAATAACTATAATGAGACATCTGAATTCGGGATACGTCTTCAGCCACAAGATTTCTACTTAGGTTTTCATGAAACTAATTTTTTTATCGTGCTTTTATTAAACTAAAAATCTTTCCGTTGTGTCTAAATGAAAACTCATGACTCCCTCCAACTTGAATATACCTTCTTGCCGGAATCATGACTTGTCCTATTTCTCATACGGTTCATTGAAACTTTTGGGTTTTTGAGATGGATTTTTTTTACATTTTTTTGGCCGTAGATCTCAATAAGCACCTGTTACAAGCAAGCTTGGTACACTCATGTGAATCCGCTTGACAAGAGTCTCCCTACTTTGAGATCACTCTTAAAATTGCTTATCAATTAGTAGACGCTTGTTGCTAGCACTATTAAATTTTCTGTCGATGTGCATAGTTCGTAGAATTTGAATTCTGAAAATTTTCTTGTAAGTTGAGGCTAAGACCACGACAATTTCAAACAAATTAGCGAATTGAACTTATGACCGTTTATACAATGAGCAGTGATGATTATTCATTTCCGGCCGGTGTTTTTGCTACCTGATCATCCAGTACCTGGAAAACATTCACAATTGCTGACTGATGTACGTGAATTTTTTCTGAGTGATGATAATCAGTTCGCGGAATTATCTATTATACAGTACGGATCCTAGATAAACCGTGGGTTTTGAACTTCCGTAACTTTCGAAAAATAATTATTTCGCCAGAGCCCTTCTCAGACAGCAGACTTTCTGAATACATAAAAATAAGCAACGGGTCATGGATTAGCGAATCTGTAACGAGCCATTAATACATTTATATGGCCTTGAGCCTTCACTGTAAGCTAGTTAACTTACGCTTAACTAACGCTAGTTTACTTAATCTCACGGAATTAGCGGAAGATACGTGACTTGACGCGTAAGCGAGAACACACGCTTCTGTTGAGGGATTCAGAAAAGCGTCAAAATTTCGTCGTATCAAGTGTCCGCATTTAGAGTGAATGGAAAACAACATCTTGTACGGTTACATGGGTAAATTACTTCCTCGTGCTATTTCAAACTGGCGTTTGAACATCTTTCACGGTTTCAACGCCTGCCCGCCAGGGTAACGTTCAGAACACTTGACGAGTCAAGACCCTGTCTGCAAAGACAATTTGCAATACGATTACCCAAATTAACTAGAAGTGAACTAAGACTTTTGCAATGAAACTAGAGGTCACAGTTTAGAACTGCTGTACAGAAATATTGAAAGTTTGTTGAGCATATGAACGCTCATGGTGTAGAAACCAGAGAACTGTAACTCAAATTAGCATTTCACGATTACTGTAGTCCTGAGTTCCAGATAGTTTCGAATTGACCAGTGGTCTTCTCGATTGAAAATTCTCTGTCGTTGTTCTCAGATATAGAACCCTGTCGGAAGAACGGCTGGCGATGAATCGTGGTCTGACCATTACCACCGTCACTGGCTTAATCACTGTAAATTATGCCAGGGGATGCAGTATCTGAGAAGGAATCCTTGAATAACTGCATGCAGAATAGGTTTAAAGAGTTAAGAAGGGTCAGAATCGTCGTGGCTATAGAACAATGAACAAATTGAGCCAATATGCAAGTCCCCACTCTGATTCAACAGTACGTAGTCCAGTGGGCAGCATTGAGAAGTCATAAGACGAGGAGCTCTTCGAAGCGTTACATCTAATCTCAGGGAATTCATCGAACTGTCAAGATCTGAACTTATGACTATCAAAGCAATTGTTCCGAATTCGTAGATAAAGGCAGCTTTGCGATCGAACTTCTGATTTCTTGATCTTGGAACAAGTTGAAGTCTGCCGTTGTAATCAATCAAAAATCTGGGAACTTTCAAGTGCCGTAAGATTCAAAGTTCCAGTTTATAACTAAATATTCTAACTCTAATTAGCAAAGTGCGATTCTAGATGTGAAATGTAAAATTTAGTGGTGCATGTGAAACAGAAATACTCGAGTGGACTCAGATGTAACATTGCGAGAGTTTTGACCGAAATTTAACTTAAATCAGGGTTGTGCACGTATAATAACCGATATTTCTTCTGGCTATTTGATAATTGCACTTGAATGGTGTGACTTGAGGAGCAAAGGTAGAATAGTATATCGTTCCACGCAATCAGAAAATTGGTTATTTGACACTTGATTCATTCACAATGCGACATTTCACAAGAATTATTGCGACTCTTCCGACCATGTCGCGGAAAAGTTCCAGCAAGCATACAATTCGCTCGTCTGTCCGGGTATCAAAATGCCGCAAGCTCTCTGACGTTGAGTACGGATATCTCAAATGCCTCGAGAAACGCAGGAGTCTGGCCTAAAAGCCAACTTCTCGGGAGAATATGTCCATTGACAATACAGATTATGAATAATTCGTAGGCCTTATAAAGGAATCTACATACTATCAGGAAACCTTCGTTCACGATTATTTCTTTAGTTTATATTCATACTATCAATACTGATTTGCCGGAAGTCAGGCGATTCGGCTGGCGGGTGATTCTCACCAGATATAACTGCGCAGTCACACGAGCAAGACTATCCCACTTAAAATTTGTCTGCTGAGACAATTTATTATACGACAGTAGCGAATTGACTGTGAATTCAAACTTTTGCGATAAAACCAGATAGCTAGAATTCACAGCTGCCACACAGAAATGCTGAGACCTTGTTGGGTCTGTTGAGCCTGAGGGTGTAGATGTCAGAGAACATGTTGTTCCAAGTTGGAATTAGCATTTCACCAATTCTGCGGTCCCAAGGTGAAAGTCGTGATGATATTATTTGCGGGCTATTTGATTCAATATTTTTTGCCTTCGTTCTCAGAAACACACCCTGGGGGAAACAGCGCTTGGCGATGAATCGTGGTCTAATCATTATCACGGCGACCGACGTCCTCCGCACCATCGGTCTCGCACTCGTTCTCGCGGTCTTCGTCAGCGCTAACGGGAACGGAAAAGAAGAGGCCGTGTGTCTTACAACTGAATGCGCGAACACAGGTACGTTATCGAAGAAATTTCATTCATTATTAGTTGAAGACTCAAATCAGACGATACCAGTTGGCATTAGGCTGAATGTTTCAAATGATTTTTTCCAGCGGCCAGAATATTGAAAAATATCAACCCAGCAGTGAAGCCATGCGACAATTTCTACGAATTCGCCTGTGGAGGATACCTCGCTTCGGCCCCGATACCTGATGGCGAAATTAGCGTCGACCCCTTCGCTAGTCTCAGAAAAGAGATTGAAAATCAGCTGAGACTGGTTATTGAAGAACCAAGCAGTCCTGACGAGGCGAGGCCGTTCAAGCTTGCGAAAAACTTTTACAGGACTTGCATGGATACATGTGAGTCCGGCTACGCAATTATGTTTGAGCCGGGTCTTATTGCGCATCTTACGTCGGCTGAGTCCCATCGCATTGCTTGCCTGCCTGGGCGAAGGCTCTGACTATTGAGTGCGCTCACCTGCGCTGTTCATTCGTTCACTTGCCCTCTCGCACCTCATCCTCACCTTCTGTTACTCTTGCGAGTCCTGTCACAGTTTATGATTATTACTTTTCATTTGCCTATCTTATGAATGTCCCGCTTGACATACAGGGGTCTGAAAATATCCGCTTTTCGTTGTCGTATAGGTAGTTGAAGCCAGGCAGGGCGGCGATTGGTGGTCTAGCCGCGTCGTACGCCCTAGCTTCATCGAAATATTTCATTGTTTTTGAGCATTCGTATCATTTGTAGCATCGTTTGACTATCCTGCTTATTCTACCATGCCAATATGTCATCTATCATCCCCACCATGTCAAGTGTTGTCCTTCATCGCTTCATCAGCATCTCTCACTAATTTCAATTTTTAATTTCTAAACTTCTATTTTCTTGATCTAAATTGCTTATTTTCCAGTTACACTATTTGTCACTATTCTCTTTAGTCATATTATTATGTTTCCATTTTTGTACTGTTACTGATGTATTATCACGTACGTATGTACATATTATCACTTTGTTTGATACCTCGTATTATTATTGCAGTATCACTCTTTTTGCATTATGGGCTGGTTGCAAACTACGGCACAATAAACATTATACATACATACATACAATTCGAATGGTGGAGAAAAGTAAAAATTGGAGGGTGTTCACACAAGGTGATTGTTTTCAGCTGCTATCGAAAAAGTCGGGTTGGAATCACTCCGCAAAATCCTTCGTCAATTTGGGAATTGGCCCGTGATCGAAGCAGACAACTGGAAGGAGGACCAATTCGATTGGGTGGAAAGCGTTTATACGTCTCGAAAACTTGGCTACTCGCCAGATACCTTTGTCGCATCGAGTATATACGTTGACCCGAAGAGTCCGACCAAGTATATGCTTGCTGTGAGTATAATTTGATAAGACTCTTTGATTATCTCATAAGATGTAGAGGATGCTGAAAACCTGTACCGGCCGACATGCATTCTTTTTATTACTAATAGCTGCACCAACCCGAGTTTGAGGTGCCTCGAGAATTCTTAGTCAAGGGTGTAGATCATTTCATCGTCAAGGCTTACTACGACTACATGGTTGATGTTGCGGTGATTCTCGGAGCCAACAAAGGACGAGCTACTCAAGAACTTAAGGAGACATTAGACTTCGAGATAAAGCTGGCCGATGTAAGAAGCCGATAAGGAACACGAATAAATTACCGTCCAAAGACTATAGTTTTCGGAGGACGAAATCGAAAATATTCTTTCACGATTTTAGATTGGATTGCCTGACGAAGAACAAAGAAAGTACAATCTTCTTAACAACCCCATGACTATCACTCAGCTTAGAAAGGAGTATCCGTTCGTGAACTGGGAGGAGTATTTCAACAAAATGTTATCACCAAGCATACATGTCGATGCTGACGAGGTTGTTATGGTCAAAGTGCCTAAATTCATCCGTAACCTCGAAAAACTCCTGAAGAATACCCCAAAAAGAATTCAGGCAAATTACGCCCTATGGAGAGTCATTGCAGAGTCCGTCAAATATTTGAACAACGATCTGAGACATCGGAAAATGAAGTATATTTCCACCGTGCGTGGCAATGTCAAAACGACTAGCGATCCCCGATGGAAAGAGTGTCTTGCCCACATTTCTGACACCTCATTGTCACTCAGCACCCACGCTCTCTACGTCAAAAAGTATTGGAAGAAAAACGAAAGGCAGAATGTGATTGAAATGGCTACCGATATTAGGAAAGAATTAATCAAAAGTTTGGAGAAGGTGAGTTCAATCGTGCAGAAATTTCTTTGGTATATTCTCAGGAATTTTCCAAACTTCAAGTGTGGTTGTTTTCCAGGCAGAATGGATGGACGACAAAACCAGAAGGAGGGCCATAGAAAAGACCACAGCTATGGTTAGTCTTGTCGGTTCTCCACTCGAACTTTTCGACGAAAACAAGCTGGCGGAACTTCACGCTAATGTTACACTCATGCCAAATGATTTGCTTGGAAATTATTTAGAACTGAGGCATTTGATGTTCAAGTATACTCTTGAGTTGCTTAGGAAACCAGTCAACAGAACCTATTGGCTAATCCATGACTTTTCAACAGACTTTAACGTTTACTACCAGTCTAGTGCGAATAGTATTTGTGAGTACTATACATTTGCTGGCTCTTCCTGTACATCGTTATTGGAAATTTCTGTAGCTCGGCAGAGCGTTTGTTTTGTTCTTCCGAATACACTGGTCACAGATCCATTTTGTTTTCGTGAATCCCATGCGTTTCGAGATACCTTACACAATTATTTCCACAGCAATCCCAGCGAGTGTTCTACAGGGGACGTTCTTCGGCATTGATCGGCCGCGATACGTGAATTACGGCGCCCTCGGCTCCTTGATTGGCCATGAAAGCACGCACAGTTTCGACAATATGGGCAGACGATATGAAAAGAACGGAATTTCGGTGGACTGGTGGACACCGGAGACGACAGAAAAGTACTTGCAGAAAACCCGGTGCATCGTCGATCAGTACAATAATTACACCGTCGAGTCTGTTGGCCGGAACGTAAGTCTTTCGAACTCTCTTTTGAATTTCTCTATGTTTTATCTTCTCCCGTATCTTTGCTAATTATCATCAATCTCCACATTATCCGCAGGTTGATGGGGCCAACACGTTGGTAGAGAATATCGCTGACAACAATGGCGTCAAGACGGCTTATCTGGCGTACAAGGAGTATGTGAAGAGAAATGGCCCTGAGCCCAAACTACCGGGACTTGAATACACGCCGGAGCAAATGTTTTGGATAAGTGCTGCAAACATTCGGTGCTCTAGATATCGACCCGAATCAGCGCAGAATGAAGTTACGACAGACGGTCGCAGTCCCGCAAGATTTCGGGTGATCGGCTCCTTCGCAAACTTGCCGGAGTTCGCCGCTGATTACAACTGCCCAGTGGGCTCGTATATGAATCCTGTCCATAAATGCTCCGTGTTGTAAATCACAGAAGGTAGCCCTGGTAGATAATTTCAATGTCGTATCTACCTATGTCGTCCTTAAATCTTAAATTCCTACCGATGAATAGTAATTGAAATGCTTTTCTCCGTGGTAATAAAGCTTATGCCATTTCAACAATTCGTTACAAAAATTACAGGGCTGATGAAAAAACTGCATCAAATTTTCGGCTGAACTTCAATTCAAATTCTCAAAAAACATCGACTCTTGGTAATCGGATAACCTCTCGCTAATCACCTTGCATTTCACTTTAGCAGCTGAGTTCACAAGTGACCTATAGGCTGCAGGTGTCCCGCTATATTACGTTCATACGAAATGAGCTACAAAACTCAACACGATATGTTGTGAACGAAGATATGCCGCTGATGAAGAAATGTCTCAACAGAAGAACAGCAGAGTAAGAAGTGTCATACGAATAAGCGCTCCAGGGCGCTAGAAGACAGGCTCACTCAAAAAGTATTATTCTTTCGAAAACCATAAAAGAATCTTCGTGAAAACTTTACGCAAGCTAAGTTTAGAATATTGTGAATAATGCATGAGAAATTAGGGAATGGGAATAGTTTGATTTCTTTCTTGAATATTTTACGTTTCAACGTGATCCGTAATCCATTATAATTGTTCTACTCTTGCCTGATAGCAGCTTTTATTTATATTTGCAATGTAGTGTAATAAGCAATAAACTATTTTCTATTTCTATTTCTGCTCTTCTTCTCGTACTTCTCAGATGAGTTGAATCATATCATCCGTAAATATGCGTATATCGGAAGCTGATGAGATGGTAAGCACCTTCGGAACAACATCATGCATCAAAACAGGCCAACTTAAGTTATACATCTGCCAAATTATTCCAAGCTTTTTTTGTAAATCTTGGCTAGTGTATTTTTTATTTTTTGTTGATGCAAGTATTTACCATTGACATACGTATGAACGAAGAGATGGTTGAACGCCGGGAAAACCCACAGTAGCGTTTAGATACATATATTTTCAAGAATGTGGTTAGAAAGGTCAAAACCTTAGCTCAATGATAATGTTCGATTCAAATGAAATTATTAACAAATACTAAAAATAGACACCATAGAATCCCATGCCAGTTTTCATAAACATTCAAAATCATCCCATTTCAGTGCAGCCTGCTCCATATTATGAAGAATAACATTCCCTAAAGAGAATGATAATGTTGCAACAGGATAGAATCAATAATGTCATTCTCAGACACCAGAGAATCTCAAAGAACATTACGGATTAACCAGGGATTAGCCGAGAATCAGCTAAAATCGTATTTCAGAACACATCCAAAATTATATTTCAAATCCTGTTCGAGATCGTATTGGGATCATAACTCAAACTGTGCATATTAAAAATCATATTAAGATTATTATATTCAGTATTACAGGGTGTCCCACTTTAATCTTACACCTGATTATCTCGGAAAATACGACTCCGATGGAGTATTAAGTACAGTGAAACTTTTAGGGTTCAAAGGGGGAAAGAAGTTGGCGTAATTGGATTTTTTAGTGGAGTTGCCACTGAGGTCAGGGAAAGTTCAACTTTGTTTTTTTAAATCGAAACCCATATTTTCCATTGCATCATTGCGTCATTCATTGGTTAGGCACATTAGTCAGAATAGCCATCCGCTTATAGCTTTTAGAATCGTGGATCGACATTACTCAGATTTGTCAAACAAGTTGTCAGTGTGATACAGAAAATTGCTTAACATTATCGACTGCTTAACGGTATGGACCAATTAAAAAATTAAGACAATGTTAAGGTCCCCACTCTGATTCGGACATACATTTCCCCTTCATTATCAGTCTTCTACTGTACAGCACAGTTTATCTGTTTAGTATATTTTTCTGCGGGTGTAGTCGAACTTTGATATATTAAAGTCTGTTAGTCAGATGCACTTTATCGGTTTGAAAATTTCCGAATGTGCTTCACCGAAACTGAAATACAATACATGAGGTACTACTTGCAGCAAATTCACCATAATTGTTTCAGAAATGAGTACCTACAGTCACAATGTTTTTTCCAAACATAAAAAAGGATGCACTATTGAATTGTCCGTCAATCTGCATAGTTCGTCAAATTGGAATTCTGAAAATTTTTGTAAGTTGAGGCTGAGACCACAGCAATTTCGAATAAAGTAGCAAATTGAACTTATGACCGATTATACAATGAGCAGTGGTGATTATTCATTTCCGGCCTGTGTTGTTATTATCTGATCATCCAGTACCTGGAAAAGATCCATAATTACTAATTTAGGTAAATTGTTAGTAGTGAATTAGTTTGCAGAATTTTCTGTATACAGTACGGATCCTAGATAAACCGTGGGTTTTGAACTTTCGTAAATTTCGGAAAATAATCCTTTCGCCAGAGCCCTTCTCAGACAGCAGACTTTTTGAATATATAAAAATAAGCAACGGGTCATGGATTAGCGAATCTGTAGCGAGCCACTAATACGTTCATATGGCCTTGAGCGTTGACTGTGAGCTAGTTAACTTACGCTTAACTAACGCTAGTCTACCTAATCTCACGGACTTAGCGAAAAATACGTGACTTGACACGTAAGCGAGAAGCGAGAAGACACGCTACTGTTGATAGGCTAAGAAACACGTCAAAATTTCTTCGGATCAAGTGTCAGCATTTAAAGTTAATGGAAAACAACATCTTTTACGGTTACATGGATAAATTACATCCTCTCGCTGTTTCAAACCAGCGTTTCAACACCTTTCACGGTTTCAGCTTCTGTCCACCAGGGTAACGTTCAGAACCCTTGACGAGACAACAATCTGTCTGCGAAAACAATTTGCAGAACGATTACCCGTACTGACTAGGGGTGGATTAAAATTTTTGAAATGAAACTAGAGGTCAGAGTTCAGAACTGCTGTACAGAAATGTTGAAAGCTTGTTGAGCATGTAAACGCTCATGATGTAGATACCAGAGAACTGTAACTCTAAGTAGCATTTCACGAATGCTGTAGTCCCAAGTTCCAAATAGTTTTGAATTGACCAGTGGTCTTCTCGATTGACAATTCTCCGTGTTTATTTCCAGAAATGAAACCCTGTCGGAAGAACGGCTGGCGATGAATCGTGGTCTGACCATTACCACCGTCACCGGCTTAATCATCGTGAATTATGCCAGGAGATGCAGTGTCCGGGATGGGATCTTTGAATAACCGCATGCAAAATAGGTTTAAAGAGTTGAGAAGGGTCCAAATCATCGTAGCTATGGACCAATGAACAAATTTCGACAATGTGCTAGTCCCCACTCTGAGTCAACAGTATTTAACCCAGTGCGCAGCACTGAGAAGTCATAAATCGAGGAGCTCTTCGAAGCGTTTCATCTAATCTCAGAGAATTCATCGAACTGTTAAGATCTGAACTTATGACTATCAAAGCAATTGTTCCAAAGTCGTAGATGAACGGAGCTTTGCGGTCGAACTTCTGATTTCTTGATCTTGGAACAAGTTGAAGTCTGCCGTTGTAATCAATCAAAAATCTGGGAACTTTCAAGTGCCGTAAGATTCAAAGTTCCACTTTATAAGTAAATATTCTAACTCTAATTAGCAAAGTGCGATTCTAGCTGTGAAATGTGAATTTTAGTGGTGCTTTCGAGACAGAAATATTTGAGTAAACCCAGATGTGACATTGCCAGAGTTCTGGCCGAAAATCAACCTATGAAGCATTTTTTTCTGTCAACTGAGCCACCAGAGATTTTCGATGTCTCCAAAAATTCTGAGATAATTTAAGTGTATCACCTGATGTGAGAAAATTTTTTTGTGAATTATGAGATTTTTTGGTTGCTGAAATTCAAATACACTTTCCTCTACTCAACTTGATAAATTGAGCACAAAAAAATAAAGTTCCGCATAAGAATTTCTTGTTTTTTTCCTGAGCTTTTCGTTCGAACTATTTCAGACTCTTTCCCGGCACATTTGAATGCATTTGAACACATTCGAGCGAAATAAAACAGCAGAAACGTGTTTTCACCAATTTGGGCAGTTTTTTTTTTTCAGTATAAAAAATATGAGAATAATCCACATGTAAAATGGGATTTCTTTATAATTTTTTTGGACCGGAGACTTCAGATGTCTACGAGAAAAAAAAAATCACTGAAACTCGAACAATGTAGCGCAATGATTTTTGTCCCGAAGACATATGAAGTCTGTACTCCAAAACAATTACAAAAAAATCCCATTTTACATGTGGATTATTCTCATATTTTTTGTAATGGAAAAAAAACTGCCCAAATTGGTAAAGACACATTTTTGATGTTTTATTTCGCTCAAATGTGTTGAAATGCATTCAAATGTGCCGGGAAAGAATCGGAAAGAGTTCGAACGAAAAGCTGAGGAAAAAACAAGAAATTTTTATACGGAACTTTTTCCCTCTGCGCTCAATTCATCAAGTTAGGTAGAGGAAAGTGTATTTGAATTTCAGCAACCGAAAAATCTGAAATAATTTAGGAAATTTTTTCGCACGTCAGGTGATACACTCAAATTATTCCAGAATTTTTGGAGATATTTAAAATCCCTGGTGGCTGAATTAACAGAGGATGCTTCCTATATCAGGGTTGTGCACGTATAATAACTGATATTCCTTCTGGCTATTCGATAATTACACTTGAATGCTGCAACTTATGGAGCAAAGGTGGGACAGTATATCGTTCCACGCAATCAGAAAATTGGTTATTTGACAGTTGAGTTATTCCCAATAAGACATTTCATAAAAATTCTTCCAACTCTTCCGAATATGTATTTCGAAGAAAGTTCCAGCAAGCATACAATTTGCTCGACTCTATGGGTGTCAAAATGTCAAAAGCTCTATAACGTGGCAAGAAACGCAGGAGTCTGGCCTAAAAGCCAACTTTACGGGAAAAAATGTCCATTGACAATGCAGATTAGGAATAATTCGTAGGCCTCAAGAAACCTACATGCCATCAGGAAACCTACGTTCACGATCATTTCTTTAGTTTATATTAATACTATCAACACTGATTTGCCGGAAGTCAGGCGATTGGGCTGGCGGGTGATTCTCACCAGATATAACTGCGTAGTCGCATGAGCAAGACTATCCCACTTCAAATTTGTCTGCTCAGACAATTTATTATACGATAGCAGCGTATTGACGGTGAATTGAAACTTTATTCAGAAGCCAGAGAGCCAGAATTCACAGCTGCCATACAGAAATGCTGAGTCCTTGTTGAGCCTGTTAAGTCTGATTGTGTAGATATCAGAGAACATGTTGTTCCAAGTTGGAATTAGCATTTCACGAATTCTGCGGTCCCAAATTGAAAGTCGTGTTGATATTATTGGCGGGCTATTCGATTCAATATTCTCTGCCTTTATTCTCAGAAACACACCCTAGGGGAAACAGCGCCTGGCGATGAATCGCCGTCTAATCATTATCACGGCGACCGACGTCCTCCGCACCATCGGTCTCGTACTCGTTCTCGCGGTCTTCGTCTGCGCTAAAGGGAACGGACAAAAAGAGGCCGTGTGTCTTACAACTGAATGCGCAAATACAGGTACGTTATCGAAGAAATTTCATTCATTATTAGTTGAAGACTCGAATCAGATGATGCCAGTTGGCATTAGACTTAATTATTCAAATAATTTTTTCCAGCGGCTAGAATATTGAAAAATATCAACCCAGCAGTGAAGCCATGCGACAATTTCTACGAATTCGCCTGTGGAGGATACCTCGCTTCAGCCCCGATACCTGATGGCGAAATCAGCGTCAACCCCTTGGTTAGTCTCAGAAAATATACTGAAAATCAGCTGAGACTGGTCATTGAAGAACCAAGCAGTCCTGACGAGGCGAGACCGTTCAAGATTGCGAAAAACTTTTACAGGACTTGCATGGATACATGTGAGTCTGACTACGCAATTATGTTCTTATTCTTATTTATCACTCTTTTTGCCTTATGAGCTGGTTGCAAACTACGGTACAATAAACATTATACATACATACATACATACAATTCGGGTGGTGGAGAAAAGTAAAAATTGGAGGGAGTTTACACAAGGTGATAATTGTTTTCAGCTACTATCGAAAAAGTGGGATTGGAATCACTCCGCAAAATCCTGCAACAATTTGGAAATTGGCCCGTGATCGAAGCAGACAACTGGAAGGAGGACCGATTCAATTGGCTGGAAAGCGTTTATACGTCACGAGATCTCGGCTACTCGCCAGATACCTTTCTCGCATCGGGTATATACATTGACCAGAGGAGTCCGACCAACTATATGCTTGCTGTGAGTATAATTTGATAAGACTCTTGATTATCTCATAAGACGTAGAGGATGCTGAAAACCTGTATCAGCCGACATGCATTCTTTTTATTACTAATAGCTCCACCAACCCCAGCTTGGGCTGCCCCGAGAATTCTTAATCGAGGGTGTAGATCATTTCATCGTCAAGGCTTACTTCGACTACATGGTTGATGTTGCGGTGATTCTCGGAGCCAACAAAGGACGAGCTACTCAGGAACTTAAGGAGACATTAGACTTCGAGATAAAGCTGGCCGATGTAAGAAGCCGACAAGGAACATGAATAAATTACCGTCCAAAGACTATAGTTTTCGGAGAACGAAATCGAACATATTTTTTTACGATTTTAGATTGGATTGCCTGACGAAGAACAAAGAAAGTACGATCCTCTTCACAACCCCATGACTATAACTCAGCTTAGAAAGGAGTATCCGTTTCTAAACTGGGAGGAGTATTTTAACAAAATGTTACCACCAAGCATACATGTCGATGCTGACGAGGTTGTCATGGTCAAAGTGCCCAAATTCATCCGTAACCTCGAAAAACTCCTGAAGGATACCCCAAAAAGAGTTCAGGCAAATTACGCTTTATGGAGAGTCATTGCAGAGTCCGTCAAATATTTGAACAACGATCTGAGAAATCGGGAAATGAAGTATATTTCCGCCGTGAGTGGTAATGTCAAAACGACCAGCGATCCCCGATGGAAAGAGTGTCTTGCCTTCATTTTTGACAACTCATTGTCACTCAGCACCCACGCTCTCTACGTCAAAAAGTATTTGAAGAAAAACGACAGGCAGAATGTAATTGAAATGGTTACCGATATTAGGAAAGAATTGATCAAAAGTTTGGAGAAGGTGAGTTCAATGGTGCAGAAATTTCTTTGGTATATTCTTAAGAGTTTCTTGTTTACCAGGCAGAATGGATGGACGACAGAACCAGAAGGAGGGCCATAGAAAAGACCACAGCTATGGTTAGTCTGGTCGGTTCTCCAGTCGAACTTCTCGACGAATACAAGCTGGCGGAACTTTACGCCGATGTTACACTCAGGCCAAATGATTTTCTTGGAAATTGCTTAGAGCTGAGGCAATTGATGTTCAAGTATACTCTTGAGTTACTTAGAAAACCAGTCAACAGAACCTATTGGCTAGTCCATGATTTTACAGCAGACTTTATGGTCTATTACCACACCAGTGCGAACAGTCTTAGTGAGTACTATACATTTGCTGGCTTTTCCTGTTCTGGTCACAGATTTTTTTTGTTTTCGTGAATCCTATGCGTTTTGAGATACCTTACACAATTATTTCCACAGCAATCCCAGCGAGTGTTCTACAAGGGACGTTCTTCGGCATTGATCGGCCGAGATACATGAATTACGGCGCCCTCGGCTCCTTGATTGGCCGTGAAAGCACGCACAGTTTCGACAATGTGGGCAGACGATATGAAAAGAACGGAAATTCGGTGGACTGGTGGACACCGGAGACGACAGAAAAGTACTTGCAGAAGACCCAGTGCATCATCGATCAGTATAATAATTATACCGTCGAGTCTGTTGGCCGGAACGTAAGTCTTTCGAACTCTCTTTTGAATTTATCTATGTTTGATCTTCTCCCGTATCGATACTTTGCTAAATATCGTCAATCTCCACATTATCCGCAGGTTGATGGGGCCAACACGTTGGTAGAGAATATCGCTGACAACAATGGCGTCAAGACGGCTTATCTGGCGTACAAGGAGTATGTGAAGAGAAATGGCCGCGAGCCTAAACTACTGGGACTTGAATACACGCCGGAGCAAATGTTTTGGATAAGTGCTGCAAACATTCGGTGCTCTAGATATCGACCCAATTCAGCGCAGTATGAAGTTACGACCGACGGTCGCAGTCCCGCGAGATTTCGGGTGATCGGCTCCTTCGCAAACATGCCGGAGTTCGCCGCTGATTTCAACTGCCCAGTGGGCTCGTATATGAACCCTGTACATAAATGCTCCGTATTGTAAATCACAGAAGTGTTGCCCTAAATCCTAAATTTCTACCAATGAATAATAATTGAAATGTGTGAAATAGACTTTCACTACTTTTCTTCTTGGTAATAAAGATGATGTCATTTCATACGACGATACATAGGTATATTTGTTATTTATTATATGTATATGAGCTCTATGATAATGTTCGATTCAAATGAAATTATTAACAAATAATAAAAGTAGACACCATAGAATCCCATGGCAGTTCTCATGAATATTCAAAATTATCCCATTTTAGTGCAGCCTGCTCCATATCACAAAGAATGATATTCCTTACAAAGAATTATGATGCTGCAACAGGATAAAATCAATAATGTTATTCTAAGACATCATAGAATCTCAAAGAATATGATGGATTAATCAGGGATTAGCCGAGGATTATCTAAAATTGTATTTTGGAACACATTCAAAATTATATATTTCAAATCCTGTTCAAGATGATCGTATTGAGATCATAACTAAAACTATGTACCATATATTCAAAATCATATTAAAATTATTATATTCAGTATTGTATTCCTGTACCATAACTTAGAAAATTCGTCATTATAAAATTTAATAATCATATACGAGCTGAATAAAGATTTATTTCTATCAAATATGTAAATTTTGCAATAACAGCATCATCCTATCTTATCAAATCCTACAGTCTAAGACAAATCTTACAAACACAAAACCTTCGTTTTCGTTGGGCGATTTTGTCTGCTAAATGTAAGTGGCAACCGTTTTGGGGGGAACTATGGAAAATACATAACACAAAAGGAACACGTAACGTCTGAATCGCAAACGCACAAACGCTAGCTAAAGGGAAGACGCGAGATGGGCCGGTCAAGGTGGATTATTTACTTAGCACCAAATAGCAACAATCAACTGTTGAAAGCAAGCATTGTATCATCAGGCGAACGCTCTTGAAAAAATCTCCCTACTCTGAGATCACTCCGAAAATTGCGTATGAATTAATAGGAGCTTTCTGAGCTAACTTCGCTCCTCAAGTTGGCACAACTATTTATTCATTCAGTATTATTCGGACAATGTTAAGGTCCCCACTCTGGTCGGACCCATATTTCCCCTATGACACCGCAACAGATAATAATTATGAGTCTTCTACTGTGCAGCAGAGTTTATCTGATTATTATATTTTTCTGCGAACTTTGATATTAAAGTCTGTTAGTCAGATGCACTTTATCACTTTGACGAATTCTCCATAATTGTTTCAGAAATGAGTACCTACAGTCACAATGTTTTTTCCAAACATGAAAAAGGATGCACTATTAAATTTTCCGTCCATCTGCATAGTTCGTCAAATTTCAATTCTGACATTTTTTTGTAAGTTGAGGCTGAGACCGCAGCAATTTCGAATAAAGTAGCAAATTGAACTTGTGACCGATTATACAATGAGCAGTGGTGATTATTCATTTCCGGCCTGTGTTTTCACTGTCTGATCATCCAGTACCTGGAAAACATTCATAATTACTGATTTAGGTGAATTTTTACTAGTGAATTAGTTCGCGGAATTTTCTGTACGGATCTAGATAAACCGTGGGTTTAGAACTTCCGTAAATTTCGGAAAATAATCATTTCGCCCGAGCCCTTCTCAGACAGCGGACTTTTTGAATACATAAAAATAAGCAACGGGTCATGGATTAGCGAATCTGTAGCGAGCCACTAATACGTTCATGTGGCCTTGAGTTTACTGTAAGCTAGTTAACTTACGCTTAACTAACGCTAGTTTACCTAATCTCATAGAATTAGCGAAAAATACGTGACTTGAAACGTAAGCGAGAAGCGAGAAGACACGCTACTGTTGATAGGCTAAGAAACGCGTCAAAATTTCGTCGTATCAAGTGTCCGCATTTAAAGTTAATGGAAAACAACATCTTGTACGATTACATGGATAAACTACTTCCTCTTGCTGTTTCAAACCAGCGTTTCAACGCCTTTCACGGTTTCAGCTTCTGCCCACCAGGGTAACGTTCAGAACCCTTGACGAGACAAGAATCTGTCTGCAAAGACAATTTGCAATACGATTACCCGAATTAAGTAGAGGTGAACTAAAACTTTTGAAATGAAACTAGAGGCCAGAGTTCAGAACTGCTGTACAGAAATGTTGAAAGCTTGTTAAGCATGTGATTATGTGAACGCACATGGTGTAGATACCTGCAGAGAACTGTAACTCAAATAAGCATTTCACGAATGCTGTAGTCCCAAGTTCCAAATAGTTCTGAATTGACCAGTGGTCTTCCGGATTGACAATACTCTGTGTTTTTTCTCCGAAATAAAACCCTGTCGGAAGAACGGCTGGCGATGAATCGTGGTCTGACCATTACCACCGTCACCGGCTTAATCACCGTAAATTATGCCAGGAGATGAAGTATCCGAGAGAGCATTCTAGAATAACTGCATGCAAAATAGGTTTAAAGAGTTAAGAAGGGTCATAATCGTTGTGGCTATAGAACAATGAACAAATTGAGCCAATATGCAAGTCCCCACTCTGATCCAACAGTACATAGTCCAGTACGCAGCACTGAGAAGTCATAAGTCGAGAAGCTTTTCAAAGCGTTACATCTAAATCTCAGAGAATTCATTGAGCTGTCAAGATCTCAACTTCTCACTATCGAAACAATCGTTCAGCCTCCAAAGTCGCAAATATAGGCAGCTTTGGGGTCGAACTTCTGGTTTCTTGATCTCGGAACAAGTTAAAGTTTGCCATTGTAATCAATCGAAAATTTCCGAACTTTCAAGTGCCGTAAGATTCGAAATTCCAATTTATAACTAAATATTCTAACTTTAATTAGCGAAGTGCAATTCTAGATGTGAAATGTATTTAGTGGTGGGTGTGAGGCAGCAATACTTGAGTGGGCCCAGATTCAACATTGCGAGAGTTCTGACCGAAATTTAACTTAAATCAGGGTTGTACACGTATAATAACCGATATTTCTTCTGGCTATTCGATAATCACACTTGAATGGTGCAAGTTATGGAGCAAAGGTGGGATAGTATATCGTTCCACGTAATCAGAAGATTGGTTATTTGACAGTTGATTTATTCACAATAAGACGTTTCATAAAAAAATTTCCAACCCTTCCGACCATGTATTCCGAAGAAAGTTCCAGCAGGTATACAATTCGCTCGACTTTCTGAGTGTCAAAATGCATCCAATCAATGCGTCATTTGCGCAGCAAGCTCTCTGACGTCGAGCTCGGATAACTTGAATGGCAAAAAACGCAGGCGTCTGGCCTAAAAGCCAACTTCACGGAAAATATGTCCATCGGCGATACAGATTATGAATAATTCGTAGGCCTTAAGGAACCTACATACTATCCGGAAACCCACGTTCACGATTATTTGTTTTGTTTATATTCATACTATCAATACTGATTTGCTGGAAGTCAGGCCATTCGGCTACCGGGTGATCCTCACCGTATATAACTGCGCAGTCACACGAGCAAGACTATCCCACTTCAAATTTGTCTGCTGAGGCAATTTATTATACGACAGTAGCGAATTGACTGTGAATTAGAACTTTTGCGGTAAAACCAGATAGTTAGAATTCACAGCTGCCACGGAGGAATGCTGAGACCTTGTTGAGCCTGTTGAATCTGAGGGTGTAGATGTCAGAAAACATGTTGTTCCAAGTTGAAATTAGCATTTCCCGAATTTTGCGGTCCTCAGTTCAAAGTCGTGTTGATATTACTAGTGGTTTTTTTGATTCCATATTCTCTGCCTTTGTTCTCAGAAACACAACCTAGCGCCTGGCGATGAATCGCGGTCTAATCATTATCACGGCGACTGACGTCCTCCGCACCATCGGTCTCGCAGTCGTTCTCGCGGTCTTCGTCAGCGCTAAGAGGAACGGAAACCAAGATGCCTTGTGTCCCACAACTGAATGCGCAAACACAGGTACGTTGTCGCACAGATTTCATTCATTATTAGTTGAAGACTCGAATCAGACGATACCAGTTGGCATCAGGCTGAATGTTTCGAATGATTTTTTCCAGCGGCTAGAATATTGAAAAATATCAACCCAGCAGTGAAGCCATGCGACAATTTCTACGAATTCGCCTGTGGAGGATACCTCGCTTCAGCCCCGATACCTGATGGCGAAATCAGCGTCAACCCCTTGGTTAGTCTCAGAAAATATACTGAAAATCAGCTGAGACTGGTCATTGAAGAACCAAGCAGTCCTGACGAGGCGAGGCCGTTCAAGCTTGCGAAAAACTTTTATAGGACTTGCATGGATACGTGTGAGTCTGACTACGAAATTATACGTCGAGGGTTTATCTTTCAGTGGTCGAACTCACCACTAATTTACAATTATAGTGGTTGAGAAAAATAAGAATTGAAGAGAGTTTACACTAAGTGACTGTTTTCAGCTGCTCTCGAAAAGACGGGATTGGAACCACTTCGTGAAATCCTTCGACAATTAGGGAATTGGCCTGTGATCGAAGCAGAGAACTGGAAAGAGGACAACTTCAACTGGGTGGATAGCGTTTGTACGTCTCGAGAACTCGGGTACTCGCCAAATACCTTCGTCACCGTCACTATAAACGTTGACTGGAGAAGTAACGCCAACTATATGATTTATGTGAGTATAATGTGATGAGACTGTGAATCTCATAGCACGTAGATGTTGACAACTTTGATCGACCGACATACATGCATATTTATCACTATTAACAGCTGGGCCAACCCGACTTTGGGATGAGCCGACACTTCTTAATCGAGGGCGAAGAGCATTTGATCATGAAGGCTTACTTCGATTACATGGTTGACGTCGCGGTGGTTCTTGGAGCCGAAAAACGACGAGCTACTCAGGAACTTAAGGAGACGTTAGACTTCGCGATTAGGTTGGCCAATGTAAGAAGCCCGTAACGGATAAGCCGATGAGAACTGATAAGAAACATGCATAAATTACCGTCCGCTGAATGTAGCTCTCAAAGAACGGAGTTAAGGATATTTTTTCACGATTTTAGATTGGGTCGTTCGACGAAGAACGAAGAAACTACACTCTTCTTCACACCCCTATGAGTGTCAGTCAGCTCACAAAGGAGTATCCGTACGTAAACTGGAAGGAATATTTCAACAGACAGTTACACCCAAGCGCACGTGTTGATGATAACGAAGTTGTCATGGTCAGGGATCCCAAATATTTCCGTAACCTCGGGAAACTTATACAGGATACCCCAAAAAGAGTTCAGGCCAATTACGCTCTATGGAGAGTTATCGTAGAGTCAATCGATTATTTGAACAAAGATCTGAAAAATCAAAAAATGAAGTACACTTCCGCCGTCCGTAAGTATATCCGATCGAAATACAACTCCACGATCACTGACCATAATCAAAAGACTAGCGATCCCCGATGGAAAAAGTGTCTAAACATCATTTCCGACAACCCATTGTCACTTAGCACCAACGCTCTTTACGTCAGAAAGTACTTGGAGAAAAACGAAAGGCAGAATGTGATGGAAATGGTTACCGATATTAGGAAAGAACTGATCAAAAGTTTGGAGAAGGTTCGTTCAATGGTGCACGAATTTCTTTTGTATACTCTGAGGAATTTCCTGAACCTTAGGCGTTGTCGTTTTTCAGGCAGACTGGATGGACGAAAAAACCAGAAAGAGGGCCATAGAAAAGACCGCAGCTATGGTCAGTATGGTCGGTTCTTCAGTCGAACTTCTCGACGACAATAAGCTGGAGGAACTTTACGCTGATGTTACACTCAGGCCAAATGACTTTCTTGGAAATTATTTAGCGCTGAAGCAATTGGAGTTCAAGTATGGAATTGAGTTGCTGAGGAAACCCGTCAACAGAACCTATTGGTTATTCTATGACTTTTCAACAGGAGCTAACCTCTTTTACGACCCCGTTGCGAACAGCATTAGTGAGTACCCGAACATTTTGCTAGCGCTTTCTGTTCATCGCTATTGAAAATTTCTGCGGCTTTCAAAGCATTTGCACGGTTGTTTTTATTGTTCTCAATACACTGGTCACAAGATTTATTTTGTTTCTGTGAATCCCGTGTGTTTCGAGATATCTCATGGAATTATTTCTACAGATATCCCGGCTGGTCTTCTACAGGGGACGTTCTTCGGCATCGACCGCCCGCGATATATGAATTACGGTGCCATTGGCTTCTGGATTGGCCATGCCAGCACGCACAGTTTTGATACTAAGGGCAGAAAATATGACAAACACGGACGTTCGGTAGACTGGTGGACACCGGAGACGGCAGAAAAGTACGCGCAGAAGACCCAGTGCATGATCGATCAGTATAATGATTACACCGTCGAGTCTGTGGGTCGGAAGGCAAGTCACCCAAATGCTCTTTTAAATCCACTTATGTTTTATTTTCTCACGTATCGATTATTTGCTACATATCGTCAATCACCACATTATCCTTAGGTGGACGGGGTCGAGACATTGCAAGAGAATATCGCTGACAACCGTGGCATCAAGATGGCTTATCTGGCGTACAAGGAGTATGTGAAGAGAAATGGCCCCGAGCCCAAACTTCCGGGACTTGAATACACACCGGAGCAATTGTTTTGGATAAGTGCTGCAAACATTCAGTGCTCTAGATATCGACCCGATTCAGCGCAGCATGAACTCAGAACAAACGGTGTCTCTCCCGCAAGATTTCGGGTGATCGGCTCTTTCGCGAACATGCCGGAGTTCGCCGCTGATTTCAACTGCCCAGTGGGCTCGTATATGAACCCTGTACCTAAATGCTCCGTGTTGTAAATTACAAATAGTAGTTCTGGTAAAGGATTTTAACGTAGTTTTTAACCATGTTGCATCAAATCCAGAATTTGTACCAATAAATAATACCCACAATGTATCAATAGATTTTCACTACTTTGCTTTATGATAGTAAAAATCATCCCTCTTCAGGAATTCGTTTCCGAAATTACAGAGCTGATCAAAAAACTGCATCAAATCATTATCCCGCCGGACAACAGTTGAAATTTTCGAACATCATCAATTCTTGGTAATCGACGTTGCAGTGTCAAAGTTTATGGTTCAACGTGATCCGTTTTCTTCCATCATTGTTCTTCTCTTACCTGACGGCAACTGTTTTTTTTTTTCGTACTTCGTATACTATCATAAAAGTCACGGGGGCCAGTTCGACCAGAGCCAACTTTGAGCGATTACTGAAGCAAGGCGACGCGTTATATTTCGGTATAAAAATTCAGAGACATAATTTGAACATTAGAGAATATGCTCTCGTCAGTGAAACTGTACATTTTTGGTTTTTAAATACTAAAAAAAATTCTTGAAAAAAAAGTGTCCAGAAAAACACGGTTCTTTACTTAAAAATTCATAACTTTTTCAATTTTTAATATTTTTTCTCAAAAGTTTAGCACGATACTCTCGAGTTATAGTACTTTCATAAAAAAAATAGTTTAGTACGGTGTCTTTTAAAAAGTATATTTATTTTGAAGGTTGAACTTGATGGTTCGGGGCTCGAAATTATTGAAGAATTCAATACAATAAAGAGTGTTTATTCACACAGTTGTCTTCCTCGTCTTCTGAAGCCTCCCCACCAATTGTATCATTATTCGTTCACGACTCCTAATATTAGATTGAAAAAAAATCCGGGTCACCTGGACCCGCGATGATTATTATGGGTTAAATAAAGATTATGCCGCCCTATGAAATGGGTACTAAAATAACAGTTTTGAACAAGAAACTCTTTCTGGTATCGTACCTTACTCTTTTCCAATTATTGTCTTTGGAAATGTAAATACCAACAAGAATTGAGGAGTTTGATTTAAAAAAAAAAAAACTGAACATTTTCGGAAAAATTTAGAATGTATTTTATTCCTAGATCGACTGTGCAGTTTTATTCAACCATGAAACAATTCGCTGAAAAGCTGACTGCACTAGTTCACGTAATCGTACGGGATTAACATGAAACACATGATTTTGCACCCAAATATACAAAAAGACGATGACGGCTGTATGGGACAACTCGTAGTTAGGAGTTTTATAATAAAAGAGAAATCAAAATAAGAATAAGACCGTGAAAAAGGCAAATTGTAGCGATCAGCAGGAGCTGGAAGACTTGTTCAAAGCTTTATTAGAGATTAGAATAACCACCTTTCGACGCGTAGCCTATGTTGACAATACATTGCAGGAGAAAGAAGAAGTTGTACTCTTGATAAGACCAAGTCGCGGGATAAATGAATTGTTAATTACCAAATAGTAATGCCCAACGCTTATTTTGATAGCTATATTGTTTCAGCGATGATGTAAGCGACCGATTAACCTTAACCATTGACCCATTGACCGCTTTGCTAGTCTCCCAAAAGGTATAATAAGATATAAGCTATAAGCCTGTAAAACTTCAAATTTTACCACCCAGCTGTTTTCTAAAATACTGCGCTTATTTATATTTTCAAACTTAGAACTCAATATTTTTTTTCAGCCCAACCAGTTGATTGATCTCGATGGGACATAGCGATTTTTCATCATGAGAACACAAGCTATAAGCCTGTAAAATTTCAAATGTTTCTGCCAAGCCGTTTTTCAGAACACTGTGCTTATTTATATTTTGGTACAAACGGTCAGACAGACAAACCTATAAGTATATTCAGAATCATGTGTGACGTCAGCAGAAGCTGGTCTGAAATTTGAAAATTTTAAGAATTGCCGAAAGTCGTCACACTGCGAAATATGAAGCTTAAATGATGTGTCGTTCCACGCAGTAAACTCGTTACAGGCTTTTGCCAGTAATTATTAGATGTAAAACAAAATTTGACAAGGACACGTCTATCAAGCCTCTCGAACATTCATTCTACTACACACTTTAGCTTGCTTGAAATTCGCTTTCTCGAGTCATAGAATGCATCGAAGGATAGTGCTTGTGAGAGTTTGAAAGATCGAACGGGACAAACACGCTACGAGACCCTCCATCTCGGCTCGCACTTTTCTATTCGAGCTTACGTTCCAGTATTCCTACAGTTCAGTGGTCGCTTCATGCAGTTGTCCTTGGCACTGCACGGCGTCATGAAATAGCCACCAACAGGCCAGGGCTGCTCAAATCCCAGGGTCCGGCATGCTGACTCTTTATGGGCGATGGGACTCCGATCCATCGCCCTAAATCCGACAGGAAGAGATGTCTCCTGACGTCCATCCGTGCTCTCAAGTGTCAGTTCATCAGGTGATCCATTGAAAAGCCTCTATTTGAAGACCCCCTTACTCATGAAGCTGCGTCGGATCCGTGACTGTGCCCATCCCTGCAGGTCCGTCTCAGCGCTAAGTCTTAAACAGGCAGCTGCGTCCTCGTAGAGAGGATAATAAAAAGAAGCAAGCAGCGACCAGGAAAGTTTTGCTCGTAACTAGTCATGGTCAGATTGCGGAGATTCTAGTCTCGAGGTGGGGTAACGCTCGCTCATACAGGGCCTAGGGATACTAAATCTAATTAATTATGCCCTCCGAGGATCGGGCAGCCTTATAGATAACGTGCCACAGAATTAGGGAACTCCTGTTCACCATTATTTAAAAAACGTCCATGTGTTCGTAATATAATTCGGAAATACTTTTTCATGGAAATTTTACATACCGAACGAAGCAGATATGAAAAAAAAAAAAATTATACTCACGCAGAAGAGTGTCAAAATAGCTAAAAAATGGGCACCGTGGAGTTCTCAAAATCTTCCAAATTAGCTGAGAAATCGGTAAGCGCAATGCTCTTTTTGTTGGTAAATCGGCTCTTTATTTTTATCCCCGATCCCACTTGCTCAGCTTACACTTCCCCATCAGGATACCCGTCTTTGTACCGGTATATCTTCAGTCAATGCTCTGGTTCAAGGGTATATATACCCAGCGCGCGAGACTAAGGAGTCAGAAATCGCGGAGCTTTTCGAAGCATCGTATCTTACTCTCAAAGAATTCATTCAGTTCTCCGATCTAAACTTTTGAATGTAGAAGCCATAATAAAGCTTCCAAAATCGAAGGTTCGCGGTCTGAAGAGGGAAGTTACTGGTTTCTTCATCTCTGAAGTAATCGAAGTCTCCTGTACTCACACCACAATCTATAATCTTCTGATTACGGTAAGATTCAAAGTTGCATTCTGATTCAAATTGTCCACGCTTGTGATATATTGTTCGATCTAAAACGCCTTGTCAGAAATGTTTTGAAATGTTCGTGCAAACTTTTGACTACAACTTCCCGTCACCGTAGAACTTACAATAAATTAAAGTTGGGAGAAATGAAAATCACCAGCAGTGAAAAAGAGAAGTAATTGACTCGTTATTCTTTCAAAAATTAGCACTAGCACGCAGCTTTTTTCTACATGTAAAAAAGATGCAGTAATTTTTATTTTTTTAGTGTGTAGCTATACTTTCTAACTTGTCAAAAGATTTGATTAGTGAGATATAATCCGCGTCGGATATAGCTGCACACTCGCCTTTTACACAATACCCACGATTGACCAAAACCAGTTTATCGCCAGGGTTGGGGAACTGTAATTTACAAAGTCGTGGCTGTTATAACATAGATGACTGTTCAAGGTCTACTTATCTCATTCTTGCAACGATTCCGCGGTGGCTTTTAGCCATGAAGTAAAAAAAAAAGAGATCCCAGATTGCAACAAAGTGACCTAACTTTTCGACTCAAAGATAAGCGAATTCCCCTAATGCGGTCAGAGCAACTCTCATGAAATAGTTGAAATTGGTACTCTCATGTATAAAATAAGGAAAATAATGAATGAGGCATAAACTCTTCATTTTTTGACAGATTTTCATTGATACTTCGAAAACACTCGTACAATTTTATGAGACAAGGTAATCAGCTTTCAGCTGCGGGCTTCTATCACAAGAGGCGATGGAATCAAGTCAATTTCCGAGCAATTGGCATGTCAGAAGTGTTGCGGTCTGGAGTTTGAAATTGTTCCAAATTTACTTGCAGTCTTTTTGATTCAAAAATGCTTTTTTTATATGTTTTCACAGATTCCTTAGCGGGAGCAGCGCCTAGAGATGAAGCGTGGTCAGATCATTATCACCCTAATCGGCATCCTCATCAATATCGGTTATACAATCGGCAGCGATTCAGTGGTCATCGCTAAAGATAATCAAGAAAAAGATGTCGTGTGTCTTACACCTGCATGCGTGGACACGGGTGAGTACTCGTACAAAGTTGATTCATGAAGTTGAAGATATGGATGAATTGATTCCAATTGAAAATTGATTCAATGATTCGAATGGTTCTTTCCAGCTGCTAGAATATTAAAAGACCTCAATCCAGTGGTAGAGCCATGCGATAATTTCTACGAGTTTGCCTGCGGAGGATACCTAGCTTCAACCCCGATACCTGACGGCGAAGTGAGCGTCGACCGGTTCACTAGTCTCGAGACAGATATTGAATATCAGCTGAAACTGCTCATAGAAGAGCCAAGCAGTCCTAATGAGGCAAGGCCATTTAAGCTTGCAAGAAGCTTGTACAGGACTTGCATGAATACGTGTGAGTCTGGCAATGCAATATAATGTTGTGGACACATCTTTCAGTTTTCAAATTCACAGCTGACAGATAATTAATTAGTGTAGCGGAGGGAAATAAATTTTAGAAATAGTTTGAAGCGGATGACTGTTTTTAGCGGCTATTGAAAAGAGGAGCTTGGAACCACTGCGAGAAATCTTACGACAATTCGGAAATTGGCCCGTGCTTGAAGGAGATGATTGGAAAGAGGATGCCTTCAACTGGGTGGAAAGTGTTTATAAATCTCGAGAACTGGGCTACTCACTGAATAATTTTATCGGCTTCGATATAGACGTTGACTGTAAAAATGAAACAAACTATATTTTAGCAGTGAGTACAACCTGTTGGTACCTATTTTCAGTCTCATACGATGTAGATGCGAAAAACCTGTAACGACAAACTTGATTAATTTTTTCATTCACAGCTAGACCAAGCCGAGTTTGGTTTGTCCCGAGAATTCTTGATTGAGGGCGCAGAGTATTCCGCCGTCGAGGCTTACTACGACTACATGGTTGACATTGCGGTGCTCCTTGGAGCCAACAAACAACGAGCATCCGAGGAACTCAAAGAGGCATTGGCTTTTGAGATAGAGCTGGCAAATGTAAGAAGCCAATGAAAATCGAATACAAATTCCCTTCTCAAAAGAAAAAAAAAAAGAAAAATAAAAAATATCTCTTAGAACAATAAAACGAAAATATTTTGTACGATTTTAGATCGCATCGCCCGAAGAGGAACGAGGAAACTTTACTCTTTTTTACAACCCAACGACTATAGCAGAGCTGACTAAGAAATATCCAATCGTGAACTGGGGAGAGTATATCAAGAAACTGCTACCGCCAAGTACACAAGTTGATGCTGACGAAGTTGTCACGGTGAAAGAGCCTAAATACATCTGTGAACTCGGGAAACTCCTTGAGAATACCCCAAAAAGAGTTCAGGCAAATTACGCCGTGTGGAGAGTCGTGGCAGAGTCTGTCAAATATTTGAACAACGATCTGAGAAATCTAGAAATTAAATATAACTCCGTGATCACTGGTGATATCAAAACGACTAGCGATCCCCGATGGAAAGAGTGCCTTGATATCCTTTCCGACAGCTCGTTGTCACTGATCACGAACGCTCTCTACGTCAGAAAGTACTCGAAAGAAAACGAAAGGCAGAATGTGATTGAAATAGTAACTGATATCAGAAACCAATTGATGAGAAGTTTGGAGAAGGTTGGTTAATTCAATGGTGCACAAATTTCCTTAATATACTTCAAGGAATTTTCTTAAATTTCAAATTTTGTCATTTTCCAGGCGGACTGGATGGACGAAGAAACCAGAACCAGGGCCATAGAGAAATCATCATCTATGACCACTCTCGTCGGTTATCCAACCGAACTTCTTGACGACAACGTGCTGGAGAAATTTTTCGCTACTCTCACGCTCAGGCCCGATGACTTACTTGAAAATTATCTACAGTTGAGGCAATTGAAGTTCAAGTATTCCTTCGAATTGCTGAAAAAAACCGTCAATAAAACCGATTGGATAATCTATGACTTTTCAACGGAAGTTGACGACTTGTACGGCCTCGCTGAGAACACCGTCAGTGAGTTCTATCAATCTGCTGGCTCTTCGTATTGCTCGTTATTGAACATTACTGTAGCTTTCAAAGCATTTGAACAGCACTTTTGTTGTTCTAAATGTACCGGTCACAAGATTTTTTTCGTTTTCAAAGTTCATGTGCGTTTTAAGAACCCTCAGTGAATTATCTGCACAGGAATTTCGACCGGTATCCTACAGGGGACCTTCTTCGGCAACGATCGCCCACGTTACTTGGACTACGGTGCCATTGGCTTCCTGATTGGACATGAGATCTTACACGGCTTTGATAACGAGGGCAGACAATTTGACAAAGACGGAAATTTGGTGGACTGGTGGACTCTGCAAACGGCAGAAGAGTACTTGAAGAGAACACAGTGTTTTGTCGATCAGTACAATAATTACACCATTAAATCCGTTGATGAGAACGTAAGTCTTTCTAATACTATTTTTAAAATATCTAATTCAGTCATTCTTTCGCATTGATTCTTTGGTACATATCGTTGATCATTACCTTATCCTCAGGTGAATGGAGTCAACACGTTAGTGGAAGATATCGCTGATAACGGTGGCGTCAAGAATGCCTATCTGGCGTACAAGGAATATGTCAAGAGAAATGGTCCAGAGCCCAAACTTCCCGGTCTCAAATACACACCTGAGCAAATGTTTTGGATAAGCGCTGCAAACATTCGGTGCTCCAAATATCGACCCGAATCAGGACAGTATAATGAACTTACAACAGACAGTCGGAGTCCCGCAAAATTTCGGGTGATCGGCCCTTTTGCAAACTCACCGGAATTCGCCGCTGAATACAACTGCCCAGTGGGCTCTCACATGAACCCCGTAGACAAATGTTCCGTCTTCTAAACTACTGATAGCAGTCCAGATAAGAATTTTTTCATGTCACATTTATGTTCGTGTTACTTATCAAGTCCAAAATTTTGACTAATGAATATTAATAACGATATGTAAGACTTTTCAACATTCTTCTATATTGAAATAAAAATTATGCTACGTTATGAAATGCAAAAATCAAAAATGCATTTGAATTTTTATTTTTAATTAACCTTTAGTACCTTGTGGCACATTTCACCGCATGCGCTACAGCTAACGATTAATAACGAGGTGTAGAAGTATGCGAATTAAACTTTTCAAAATCTTAACTCTTGTGAGATATTTTGAAGTGGCTATCATATTTTCTGCAAATACTTTAATCCGTGTATTGTCAACTTTCAATTTGAAGCGGATTTGGTCTAAAATTATAAAGCATCAAGTCTTCTATTCTAGAAAAAATAAGACCAATGCTTACATTCGTATAGTAAAATAGTGGGGATGTATAACGAGTAATTAACTTCATCGTCCAGGGTCAACTAATGTTGGGTTATACTCAGATTATAGAACTATGAAACGTCATGCGTTCTACTTGGCGAAGTTCAACTAACAATACGATTCAATTGGAAATTATTTCAAATAGCTCACTTTTTGTCACTTCAATTCACTGTTATCTTGAATGAATGGAAATTTCATTTTTTCCTAACTCAAATCCGGTCGACAATAATTGTCAATCTGAACGTGAAATTTCTCTGTGTGAGGCTCCGAGTGAATATACTGCTCAAGCGGAGATCTCTAAATATCCGCACTCAAAATAACTTTGTAGAGGCAAATGGGTAGAGCCATGATCGTCAATGTGGACCAATTCAAAAATTCAAACGATACTCGCGTCCCCACTCTGATTCAAGGATAAACCCAATGCGCGACGCTAATAAATCGGAAATCGCGCAGCTCTCCGAAACTTCGCATCCCACTCTCCAAAAATTCGTCGAGCGCTCGGGAACCAAACTTTTAAATTTGAAAAACTAGTTCAGGGTCCAGAGTCGTAGGTTCGCTGTCCGAAGTGGAAATTTCTTGTTTCTTGACCTCATGAGAAACGGAAGTTTGTTGGAAATACCGTAAGATTCAAAGTTTCTGTTTATTAATGAAAATTCTGACGAATGAAGTGTGATTTTTGGTGTGATATAAATTTTGTGGTTGGTGTGACATCGGCAGACTTTAGTGGTCCCAGATATAAAACACTGCCAGAGTTCTATTCCAAATCTAACTAATAACAGGTTTACACCAGTTAATTCGTTTTGAATCAAACTTTCCAGAAAATATCTTTCAGCTTTTCCAAAAATTCAGTTCACTGGAAGTTTGAGCTTGCTCAAAATTCGCTTCAGCCCCTATTAACAAAATATATCAACGTATGCTTTGCTCTGTGCGATAAATTGTTTGTGCTGCAGCACCTTGTCTGAAACAAAATCTAAATTATTTTCAGTAACGAAAAAAGCTTGCCCCGCAATTATTTCAGGCATGTGTTCCATAAAAGCTTGCCCCGCAATTATTTCAGGCTGTGTTCCATACGTAGAAAAAATGTTGCGACGATAAATTGTCCATCGAAATGCGTATTTTTCAGATTCCCATACGGAAATTGTTTTGTAAGTTAAAACAGGGGACATGGTCATCTTAATTTAGCCAATAAAATTTATAATCGGTTACACAATCGGTTGCCATGACAGTTCTTCTTCTGCCGCGTTTTTATTATATCATCGTCCAGTATTTCGAAACCCTCCGCTAATTACTAATTTGAATAAATGTGCCGTGCCTAAACGAAGGTCGCCCATTTATCTATTCACTACGGAAGTCGAGTTCTTTGACGGTGGGTCTTTCACAAAAGTTGCGAATTCTGGTCAAAAGAATTGACCTCTAAGAGGAAACATTTTTGCAATATTAATTCGAAGTAGTTATCAGTAAGTTCCAAGCTTCGAAATATTTTGAAAAGCGTTCGTTCTTGCAGAGCCGTTCATATGGCACATTTTCCGAAGAAGTTAAAATTGGAAATAGTTTACGAACTAGCGAAACAGTAGTGTGCCACTGATGTATCCACATTCCAGATTAGTTCTCTCGTAGATATCTATATTTTTATCATTTAACCCATGTCAGACGATTCAGACGTACGGGTTGAAGAACCGCGGTTCAAAACACCGGGGCTGTTGTAAGATGAGCTTCCTTCGATTAACAGCTTCGAAATCACACTGTAGAACCTTTTCGATTGGTAGATATCCGGATTGGTGAGTACTCCGAAATAGAAAAACGAAAAAACCCTGAATGGATGACCCCACAAGGGGCTTGACTTAGGCTTACGTCGAATAAACGGTGGCCCTTGGTATTGACCCAGTTACCCGAGGAACTGACGATAGTTTACGTAATCTTACGGAATTCGCCCAACATACGCGGCTTCGAACTAAAATATACAAAGAGATGATGGTGGCTATATCTGAAATAACATTGAGATCTTTAGTAATAAGAATAAAAAGAAAAACCGCGGACGACGTAAGTCAAAGAGCAGCGCGTGAGTTGAGAAATTTATCGTTTTCAGAAAATAGAGGATCAGGTTGAACACGTGATTTTTCGGCGCGACTTATAGTATTAAGTCACAGATCAAATTGTTAACTAAGAGATTGGTAATTCTATCGCGAGTCCAAGTTGTTGTTATTGTACCGATGATGTAAGCGAACGTACGGCCTTGCACGTGACAGGCAAGGGAGTCCACATCTCGCTCTGAAACTGGTTAAGAAACCAGTGGGCTGATTCAGATGAGATTTTCAGGGACAATTGTGTATTTGGTGGCAATGAACTTTCTAAACTTCGTTTACAACCGATTTATCACTACGGAGTCGTGCCTAATTCAAACAAGCGAATTTCTCACTTGAGCCGCGTTGAATTGAAACCAGAAAACCAGAATTTACAGCTGGAATTCGCATTTGACGAAAACTGCAATCCCTAGTTCTCGTATTACTTTTCTTGCTCTTGTAGTCTTCGTGATAAAAAATTTGTTGTCTTTGTCCTCGGAAGTATAACACTCCAGTAAAAGCGGCGCCTGACGATGAAACGCAGTGTGATCGTCATCGCCGTGGTCGGCGTCCTCCTCATCATCGGTCTTGCAATCGGGATCGCGGTGATCGCCACCACTAAAGGCAGCGGAAAAGAAGAGGCCGTATGTCTTACATCTGGATGCACGCAGGCAGGTAAGTTCTCGCACAGATTAAAACTGATACATTCACTTAATGACTCGCAATAGGGAATTTGAACGGACATAGAGTGAATAATTCAAATGGTCCTTTTCAGCAACAAGAATATTAAATGACATCAACGAAAAAGTGGAGCCGTGCAATAATTTCTACGAATTTGCCTGCGGAGGATTTTTAGCTTCAACCCCAGTACCCGATGGCGAAATTTACATCGATCGACTCTCTAGTATTGGAAAAAATATTGAAAGTCAGGTGAAACTGCTCTTAGAGGCACCAAGCAGTCCTGACGAGGCAAGACCCTTCAAGCTCGCGAAAACCTTGTATCGAACTTGCATGAATACCTGTGAGTCTGGCAATGTGACAATATGGTTTAATCTTCCGACGTATTGACAATTAGAGTAGTCGAGGGAAGTGAAATTTAGAGAGAGTTTGAAGCAAGTGACTGTTTTCAGCTGCTATCGACAAGGTGGGCTTGAACCCATTCCGTGAAATCCTTCGACAATTCGGAAATTGGCCTGTGCTTGAAGGAGAGAACTGGAGACAGAACGACTTCAACTGGATGGAAAGTGTTTATAAGGCTCGAAAGCTCGGCTACTCATGGTCTAACTTTGTTACCTTGAGCGTCGACGTCGACTGGTTCGATCCCACTAAGTATATGCTTGCTGTGAGTATAACTTGATGAGACTCTTCACCTCATAGAGTGTAAAATGCTTAGACCGGTATCGACTAACCAGAATATCTCCATATTCACAGTTAAACCAACCAGAGTTTGGACTGGAGCATACATATCTGATCGAGGGTGCGGAATATTTCGTCGTTGAGGCTTACTTCGAGTACATGGTCGACGTCGCGGTGGTTCTTGGAGCCAACAGACAACGAGCAACTCGGGAACTCAAGGAGTCACTAGACTTCGAAATTAATATGGCGAGCGTAAGCAGCCGATGGCGGTGTGACAGAAATCGCTTTCTGAAGAAGATGACTCTTGAAAAAAAAGGATGACAAAATTTTTCATGATTCCAGATTGCATTGCCTGAAGAGGAACGAAAAAACTACACTCTTCTTCACAACCCCATGACTATAACTCAGCTTAGAACGAAGTATCCATTCGCCAATTGGGAGGAGTATATCAACAAACTTTTACCACCGAGTATACATGTTAATGGTAGCGAAATTGTCACGGTGAGAGAACCCAACTTTATGCGTGGCCTACAGCAACTCCTCGAGAATACACCCAAAAGAGTTCAGGCAAATTACGCCGTGTGGAGAGTCGTGGAACAGTCCGTCAAGTATTTGAACACAGACCTGAGAAAACGAGAAATTAAATTCAAGTCTGCCATGGCTGGCGATATTAAAACGACTGATGATCCTCGATGGAAAGAGTGCCTGACCATTATTACCGAAAGTTCATTATCAAGCAGCACCAACGCTCTCTATGTCAGGAATAACTTCGAAGATAACGCGAAGCAGAGTGCAGACGAAATGGTTACTGATATAAAAAATGAGTTGATAGAAACGTTAGAGAAGGTCGGTTTAATGGGCCACATATTTTGTTTTGGTATATTTTCAAGTCTTTTTACAAACTTTCGAAACTCTAAAACTTGTCGTTTATAGGCTGACTGGATGGATCAAAAAACCAGAAACAAAGCCATTGCCAAGGCTGCGTCAATGATTAGTTTTGTCGCTTATCCCGTCGAACTTCTTGACGACAACAAACTCGAGAAATTATACGCCAATTACACGATCAAGCCCAATGACTTCCTTGGAAGTATGTTGGACTTGGACCAATTGGACACCAAAAATTCATTCGAGCTGTTGAGAAAACCTGTCAATAGAACCGATTGGGTTACCAACGACTATTCAACGCAAGCTAACGCCTTCTACGATCCCTCTGGGAACAGTATTAGTGAGTATCATCTATTTTATGGCTTTTCGTGAGAGTCTGAATGAACATTTCTGCAACTGCCACAGCGTGCACATCAAAATATCTTACGAAATTAAACTTGCATAGATATCCCAGCTGGCGTTCTACAGGGAATATTCTTCGACAACGATCGCCCACGTTACATGAACTACGGTGCCATGGGCTTCATGATTGGTCATGAAAGCACGCACGGATTTGACAACGAGGGCCGCCAGTTCGGCAAAGACGGACGTTTGGTGAATTGGTGGACGGCGGCGACAGCGGAAAAATATTTGGAGAAAGCCAAGTGCATGATCAATCAGTACAACAACTACACCGTCGAAGCTGTCGGTCTGAAGGTAAGTCTTTGTTTCGCTCGTTTAACTTCAACTTCGACTCACTATTTTGCGCATTGATTCTTTGCTATATACCGTCGAACGCAACCTTATCCACAGATGGATGGGGTGAACACGCTAGGAGAGAATATCGCTGACAACGGTGGCATCAAGACGGCTTATCTGGCGTACAAGAAATATGTGAAACGAAATGGACCCGAAGCCAAACTTCCTGGACTTAAATACACCCCGGAGCAATTGTTTTGGATCAGTGCTGCGAGCGTTTGGTGCTGTAGATATGGAGCGGACTCAGCGCAGTATGAACTCACAACAGACGTTCATAGCCCTGAAAGATTTAGAGTGATCGGCTCTTTGTCAAACATACCGGAATTTGCCAATGATTTTCACTGCCCTGCGGGCTCGCCTATGAACCCTGTACATAAATGTTCCGTATTGTAAACTATAATGATTAGACCTAATAACACTTTACGATATTTCATATATCTATAATATATTATATTATATTAGGGTGGTTCTTATTTTGAGTATTTTCGAAATTTAATACAGACGCCCCCGAGAATCTTTTGAAATATATTGAAAAAAATTTCTGTGAAGTTTGGGCTTTTAATATTAATGTTAACACGTGCCTCAAAGCGACCAAAGTTTTAGATGCAAAATACATGTATTTTTGTGCATCGATTGTATGAAAATTGTTATCTCACGAGATAATTGATCAAAAATTGTGAAACTTGGCTTAGTTGTTGCCAACAACAAGAGGTACATACAAAAAGGTATTTTTATTATATTTTTTTCGAAAATAAATTTCCGAATTATGAACGTGAC
Organism: Macrophya alboannulata; assembly: GCA_949628255.1. Lineage (NCBI taxonomy): Eukaryota > Metazoa > Arthropoda > Insecta > Hymenoptera > Tenthredinidae > Macrophya > Macrophya alboannulata. The sequence continues at coordinate 1,025,498 of OX451208.1, forward strand.
ATTTTTTTTTCTTTTCCTCTTTTTCGCGACAATTCGGAAATGTGCTTTCGAAAAAAAAATATAATAAAAATACCTTTTTGTATCTCTTGTTGTTGGCAACGACTTGGCCAAGTTTCACAATTTTTGATCAATTATCTCGTGAGATAACAATTTTCATACAATCGATGCACAAAAATACATGTATTTCGCATTATAAACTTTGGTCGCTTTGAGGCACATGTTAATATTAATATTAAAGGCTCAAACTTTACAGGCATTTTTTTTCTTTAATATATTTGAAAGGATCCTTGGGGGCGTCTGTATTAAATTTCAGAAATACCCAAAATAAGAACCATCCTAAATTGTACATGCTTTCTCAACTTACTAATTTGTACCAACGAATATATTGATCGCAATGTGTGAAACTGTTCATCGCTTTTCTTCATTTTAATAAAGTTTATGCAGGAGTAACAACTGCACAAGTGAATAAGAATTTGTATCAAATTTTCGGACAAACTGTTGTCAAAATTCTCAAATATCGTATAACACATGGCCATCCGTAGTAGAATGCACACTGAACTTTTGTAGAACCAAGTTACTGTGAGACAGTGATGGCCTTATATTTGAGGAACACATATCTTAATCGATATTGCAAATTTCTCGTCATTATACCAACATGAGCCCTTCGACAATTTTCACAACTATTTACTAATTAATAAAATCATCCGACAATTCATAAAAAATTGCTGTCCTTAACTATCAACAGTCTAATTGTTTAAACAGCACTGGAATTCGTAGCTTCGACTATAAGAAGTACGAAGAAATTACTTTTCGATCCCCGAAGCTGAAATTTTGTTCAGTACTTCCAACACTTGTAGATTCTCTGATGAGGGTCTTAACACGCTCAGCAATTCGCTATCCAGTTAGTATTACATGGATCAGGATCTTCATAAGCTCAGCGTCAGAAGACTTTTGCAGAAAAGCAGCAGGAAAAGGACTAATAAGCAGTAGTCGATTCAAGGCAGAATCCTTCTGAACACTGCACCACCGTTGCCGAAACACGTGCGAAGACTCTATCGTTGGCCAGGCGTCAGCCAATTTTAGTTACAACAACCGGTCACATGGCATACTTCGCGAAATAGGATAAACAGGATAGCATGTGTCACGGTTATCTTCTTCTCCTTCTTCTTAATTTTGCTTGAGGAAATATCCTCTGGTTACGGCTATATATCAGAGCCAGACCCGGTGCTCTGTCTATTCTTCGACCGACCATCAACACTGTCGCATTAATCCTGGGATCCATGGAAACTACCGCGTCTCGTGCCGAGTGTTATTAGAATTGTGTAAAGTGTGTTTTACTGGAAGCCAACTCCAAGGTAAGATCTCGATTTTGATTGTAGAGGGACGAGGTTGTGCATATGAAAGTCTGTTTATAGCTCATAGCTCATAGAACAGTAACAGAATTCGAAGAACTCGACCGATGTTCGATCAGCGTCATAGAAGTTCGAGTCTGGGACTCTCGCCCGCAAATTGCGATAATATAAGTCTGGGCATTATAAAATTGCGCCGACACGTGGTGGAGTGGTCGGGAAATACTGCCGAGCATATTGCCAGAGGCAACTGTAATTTATTTGCCATACCTGCGTAGTACTTGTTCCGTGAGATAATAGGATTGCTTCGAGCAAATAGTTTCAGCTATCTAGAATAATTTAACAGTCGTATATTTGACACACCAACTGCGACTGAGCAAAATTAGTTGATCACAAGTGTTGGAGAACCGCGTTTTAGAACACCGTGGTCAGTACAGACTCGAGGTCCGTTCGATTGGTATCTTCGAAACTATACTGAAAATTTTCAATAGGTGAATACCAGTCTGAGTTTCGATGAGATTGCTTCAAGGTAATCTAGAGCATTCGATAATTCAAAAACGAACAAGCCCGCGGAAGATCATTCAAGGCTTGCCTTAATTCTTGCAACGAATCTGCGTGCGGTGGCATTTAGCATTGACCCTCTTCCGCGATGCATTAATGATAGTTTAGGTAATCGTATGGAATTAGCATAACACACGTGGGTCTGAACCTGAGTATACAAAACCTGTATTTTTGTTATCACGTTATTTCGTTCTACTTGAAAAATCAAACGACTTTCGTATGAAACATTTTTTTGTGAGATACCAATTTTTTAATGATTAAATATCCAGCTGAGAAACTAGATTTTTGAACTTTTAACAAGATCTTACCTCGAAATTCTCAAGTTTGGAGAGAAATTGCAAAGACAAAAAGTGCGTAATCTTGTGCAAAGAATTCCACAAATTATTGCCGATTTTTTTCGATCAATATTTATTGCAATTTCTTTGATTGCGTAAGAAAATCAAAAGTTGTTAAGAAATACCCTCTACGAGACACCCCAAGAGAGTTTGGTAAAAATAATCGCAAATGATTTTTGTTCACGTTGCTGATAGCATCGAGTCAAAGAATGAGTGAATTATTGCTGACGGAATGATAATCATAGTACGTGTTCAAGTTGTTGTCGTTGTACCGATGATGTAAGCGAACCTATGATCTTGTACCTTGACAGGCAGAGCGAGACCATGCGCTTCTTTTGAAATGCGTAAGAAACCGGTAGGATTCAGCCAGATTTTTCAAGGACAATCGAGTACGTCGCGTGACTAATGCCATGAAGTCGTAAGAGAGACATTATATGACGTTTTGGTTGCATAAAGCCGAACAGTCGTATATAATTTCTTTTGTTTATTTGTATTGGTGCAGAAAACATAGAACTACGTTCAGGAACATCCAAATTCACATCCAAATCGCTGATTAATTACAGGCAGAAGTTTGCATCTGTTAACTTTGCTTAAGAATTTTTAATTTCTAATTTTGAGATCGTTTTCGTCTTTTGCGGATTAGAACGTAACACGGAACTTTTTAACGATCGTCATTTACGAGCAATTCATCACTGTGGATTTGTGTGACACTAAGAAACCAGAATTCACAGTTGAGATGAGCAATTCGTGAAAACTGCAGTCCCAAGGTCTAATTACTTTCCATTTTTCTCGTAGCCTTCGTGATAAAAAAAATTATTGTCTTTGTTTCGAAAAGTATATAGACTCTGGTGGAAACCGCGCCTGACGATGAAGCGAAGTCTGATTATCATTGCCGTGGTCGGCGTCCTCCTCATCGTCAGTCTTGTAATCGGCATTGCGATACTCGCCATCTCTAAGGAAGCCGTGTGTCTCACGACCGAATGCGTGCACACAGGTGAGTTTTGGCACAGATGTAATGTGAATTGGAATAGGAAATTTCAATTGAAAATTTAATGAATAATTCAAAAAGTCCCTTTCAGCATCCAGAATATTAACAGACCTCAACCCAGAAGTAGAGCCATGCGATAATTTCTACGAATTCGCTTGCGGAGGATATCTAGCTTCAGCCCCGATACCCGATGGCGAAATCAGCGTTGACCGAATCTCTAGTTTTGCCACAAATGTTGAAAATCGGCTAAAATTGCTCATAGAAGAACCCAGCAGTCCATCAGAAGCGAGGCCCTTCAGGCTTGCAAAAGCCTTGTACAAGACTTGCATGAATACGTGTGAGTCTTCAAACTTTTTGCGAACCGTGGTAGTCGAGGGAAGTGAACATGAAGGAGTTTTAAACAGATGACTGTTTTCAGCTGCTATTGAAAAAGCGGGCTTGGAACCTCTTCGTAAAGTCTTACAACAATTCGGAAATTGGCCCGTGATCGAAGGAGACAATTGGAAAGCGGATAACTTCAGCTGGATGGAAAGCGTTTATAAGTCTCGAGAGCTCGGCTACTCGTGGGATAACTTTGTCAGCTTGGGCGTCGACGTTGACTGGATAAACACCACGAAGTATATGCTTTCTGTAGGTATAACATGTGTAGATACGAAGTATCTGTATCGAAAAATCAGAAGACTTCTTCTAATCACAGTTGGATCAACCCTCACTTAGTCTGAACCGAGAAATTTTGATCGAGGATAGAGAAGATCCTGTCGTCGAGGCTTACTTCGACTACATGGTTGACGTCGCGGTGCTTCTTGGAGCCAGCAGACAACGAGCAGCCCAGGAACTCGACGAGTCACTAGACTTCGAGATTAAACTTGCTAACGTAAGTAACCGATGATGGCGTGAAAGAAATCGCCTCTCGAACAAAAGAGCTTCCAAAAAAGAGGGATAATAACGTTCTCTATGATTCCAGATTACATTGCCTGAAGAGGAACGCCGGAACTACACTCTTCTCCACAATCCCATGACTATAGCAAATCTGACAAAGCAGTATCCATTCGTAAACTGGCAGGAGTATATCAACAAACTGTTACCTCCAACCGTACGTGTTAATGCCGAAGAAGTTGTCACGGTGATAGAGCCTAACTTCATACTTGAACTCGGGAAACTCCTGAAGAATACCCCAAAAAGAGTTCAGGCAAATTACGCCTTGTGGAGAGTCGTGGCAGCGTCCGTCACGTATTTGAACGAAGATCTGAGAAAACGAGAAGCACAATACGGATCCACCATAATGGGCAATCTCACGATGGCTAACGTTCCCCGATGGAAAGAGTGCCTGACCATTACTGCCGATAGTTCATTGTCAATCATCATCGGCGCTCTTTACGTCAGGAATTACTTCCAAGACAGCGACAAGCAGAATGTAGTCAAAATGGTTACTGACATCAAAACCGAGTTGATCAAGACTTTAGAGAAGGTCGGTTCAACGAATCGTACATTGCTTTGGTATATCTTCAAGGCTGCAGTTCAACAAGTTTCGAGACTCCACAATTTTTCGTTTTTAAGGTTGACTGGATGGATGACAAAACCAGAAGCAGAGCTATAGCTAGGGCCGTATCCATGACTGATCTCATCGGTTATCCCAACGAACTTTTTGACGACTATGAACTCGAGAAATTTTATGATGGTTTCAGATTCGGGCCTAATGACTTTCTTAAAACTAATCTAGACTTGAACCAATTGGCGGTTGAATATTCACTCAAGTTACTAAAGAAACCCGTCATAAAACCCGATTGGATTATACAATCTATGTTGCTGTTCACAATTGAAAAGGACGCCTTCTACGATCCCACTGATAACATTATTCGTGAGTACTATCCAATGGCTCTTCGTAATAATCGTAATCGAATATTTCTGTAGCTGTAACAGCATTTGAACAGCGCTCCAAGTCAACTCACGAAATTATGTGCACAGAAATCTCAGCTGATACCGTACAGGGAACGTTCTTCAGCAACGCTCGTCCACGTTACATGGACTACGGTGCCATTGGCTTCATCATTGGTCACGAAGGTATACATGGCTTCGGTAACGAGAGCCGACAGTTAAACAACGACGGAGGTTTAGAAAACTGGTGGACACCGGAGACGATAGAAAAGTATCTACAAAAAACTCAGTGCATGATCAATCAGTACAACAACTACACCGTCGAATCTGTTGGTCTGAACGTAGGTCTTTTTCTTGCTCGTTCAAATGTTTTTACCTTTGACTCATATATGTATATCCTCGCATTGATTCTTTGAACAACACTTTTATCCTCAGGTGGATGGGGCCAATACGTTGGGAGAGAATATCGCTGACAACGGTGGCATCAAGACGGCTTATTACGCGTACAGAGAATACGTGAAGAAAAATGGACCCGAGCCCAAACTACCAGGACTCAAATACACGCCGGAGCAATTGTTCTGGATAAGTGCCGCAAACGTTTGGTGCACTAGATATCGACCGGAATCGGCGCAGTATGAGCTCACAACAGACGTTCATAGTCCTGAAAGATTTAGGGTAATCGGCTCTTTCTCAAACATGCAGGAATTCGCCGATGATTTCAACTGTCCAGTGGGATCCTATATGAACCCACCAAATAAATGTTCCGTATTCTAAACTTCGAAGATTAGACCTGATAAGAATTTTCATTTCCTAGTCATCTGTGTGCTTATCTCTAAAATTTGTACCAATGAATATATTAATAGCAATACTTGAAACTTTCCACTACTTGTCTTGACTTTAATGAAGTTTATGTAGCTGTTTGTAATGCTTACCAAAATTGAAGCTGCAGAACTGAATAAGAAACTGCAGCAAATTTACACTAGACTTTCGTAAAAGCAAGTTGCTATTGGACATCTCTTTGTTAAATTTGAACAGCTTTTAGGGAAATATGAAGACTTGGGTAAATCGGACATCCTTGAACGATAAAGGAAGTTTTTAATTTTTACTACATTCTGGGGTCTCATGTCGTGGATTGCACGCATAAATCGTATCTTCCGTACTGCACCGATTTTACGATGTCTGACGCTAGTTTATCAGTAAACTGCCCACGAATATCAGCAATAATAAATTCGTCTAAGCCACGAGATAGTCTGCCTCGTGAAAATTTTTAGTGTTCATGAAAACTTGCAATCATACACGCGCAAACCTGCGCTACAGTCGTTCGTGATAAACAGTATCAGCGACATGGCAGCAAAATGCGGAAGAAAAATATTACCTCACCAAGTGGAGCATATGTTGTAATGTATAGTAATATGATTTCTTGAAGAATTACGTTAGTTTGAAAATTGTTTAAAATTGTTACCCACGCATCAAATCGTTGCTCATCCATCGTCACGTAATTCAGTGTGAAATGAGTATTTGACGACGAAGTCTTCGTAATTTCATCACTTTTCGGTAACAAATTCATTTTCTTCATCTTTAGAAATACCGCCTGGTGGGAACGGCACTTTGTGATGAAATATGACCGATCCATTACCGCTGTTACCGTCGTTCTTTACTCCGTCGTTCTAACAATCAGTCTCGCGATGGTCACCAGCTCTGCAAAATATTTTGTGAATCCCAAATCGAATTCTAGTAAGTTCCAACGATTCTGTAATCGTGGTATTTGATTTATCAACGCAAACAAAGCTTCTCGAAAAACGATAAAAGTAGAAAATTACACTGTGAAGAATTCAGTGCGGAAAGAAAATCTGAAAAAATCTGCAGACATATTCTGTACCAATTAGTACTAAAGGCAAAAAAAAATAAAAAATTGAGTCCAATCGGAAACCTGCACGATGAGACTTGAAATGTATCGGAAACTTGTGGAAAGACCCATACACTCAGCGACTGTTAATATTTATTGACCCTCAAACTTTCTCCTGTACTTTCCACACATGCATCTGTACTCAGAAAGTGCTGGTTGATCGAGAGATGCATGCATTTACAGTATCCGGGGTCCAAAGATCTAATCAGCCGCCCAATTCCATCGTTACCCTCACAGAAGGAGACAAGGAAAAAATAAACGCGATATCTTTGACACCTGGATGGGTTAAAACGGGTGAGTTTCTTCTCGGATGGTGACCATTCATCTCCGGACTTGAATCAAAGGATTTCAACAGATGATTGGTCACATAATTTCAATGATTCTCTTTAGCGTCTAGGATATTGAAGAATATGAATCCGAAAATCGAGCCGTGTGATGATTTCTACGAGTTTGCCTGTGGTGGATTTGAGGAATCGACCACGATCCCTGATGACAAATCTAGGGTCGATGTGTTCTCTTTGACTAGCGACAAACTCATAGAACAGCTAAGAGAAATCATTGAAGAACCGAGCGGACCTCATGAGCAAAAGCCCTTCACGCTCACGAAAAATTTGTACAAGGCTTGTATGAACAAAAGTAAGCGTCACGATGATACGGCTCGTCAAGGAGCTAAGCAGAATAAAAAATAAGCAGCTGAGTCAATCAGTGAAAAGTTATTTTCCGTTAGCTGCCATTGAGAAGTCGGGCTTGGAACCACTTCACAAAATCCTGAGGCAACTCGGTAAATGGCCTGTCATCGAAGGAGACGACTGGAAAGAGGACAACTTCAACTGGATAGAAAATGCTTACAAATTTCGAAAGCTCGGCTACTTGGTGCGATACTTTATCGGTTTAAGCATCCAAAGCGACCCGAAGAATGACACGAAGCTTGTCATCAACGTGAGTATGACTTTGCAAGACTTTCGATATCACAGATGATACGTGTAACGAATGATAATTCTTTTCATCTGCAGTTGGACCAAGCGTTGCTTGGTTTATCTCGCGAATACCTGTCCAAGGGTAAGGACAACAAGATCGTCAAGGCTTACTTTCAGTTCATGGTAGATATCGTGGTGATGCTTGGAGCCAACGAGCAAAGAGCAGACCGTGAACTAACAGAAGTACTAGAGTTTGAGATCAAGCTGGCAAATGTGAGTGAGCAATGATGAAGAAAAGGAAGTTTCTTTCCGTGAAAGATAGTCCCAGGTGACAACAGATCATAATAACTCTTTTTACACTTTTTAGATTACATTGACTCGTGAGGAAGAACGGAATCCCACTCTTCTTTACAACCCCATGACTATAACAGAGCTCAAAGAACGGTACCCTAGCGTAGACTGGACGGAGTACATCAACAAACTGTTAGCACCCAGCATACGTGTTAGTGATAACGAGGTCGTAATCGTAACGGTACCCAGCTTTTTCAGCGCACTTGCGGAACTCCTGAAGACTACTTCGAAGAGAGTCCAAGCAAACTACGTGATGTGGAGATTTGCCAAATTCTCCGTCACATATTTGACCAAAGATATACGCAAAAGACAATTGGACTTCACCACGGTGCTGAGTGGTGAGACGGAAAGGGAAGCCAGATGGAAAGAGTGCGTAAATTTGGTTGCTCAAAAGTTACCGGTTAGTACCGGCGCTCTCTACGTCCGAAAATACTTTAAAGAAGACGCGAAAAAGACCGCGGTTGAAATGGTAGCCGATATTGGGAGGGAGTTTACGAAGATTTTAGAGAAAGTTTGTAAAATGTTGAACAAATTTTCGTATCATATTTCGAAGTCAGTATTTTCGGAATATCAATTTTTTGAATGTTTCAGGTTGAGTGGATGGATGCCAAGACCAGAAACAGGGCCCTGGAAAAGGCGGCGTATATGTCCAGCCACATCGCTTATCCCGACGAACTTCTTGACGACAAAAAGCTCGAGGAATTTTATGCCTCTCTGGAACTGAAGCCTGACGACTTGTTTGAAAATATTCGAAACTTGAGTCTATTCTATACGAAGAATGCACTAGAGAAATTTGGAAAACCCGTGAACAAGAGCGAATGGACTGGCCACAGTCAGTCCGCGACCGTCGAAGCGTTCTATTCACCATTCGAGAACAGTATTGGTGAGTGTATGTACATTAGGATGACGGCATGAATGAAATTTTTAAAAACGTCGCAAGCTATTGCACAGAAATCCCAGCTGGTATTCTACAAGAGATGTTCTTCAGCGACGAGAATCCGAGATACATGAACTACGGTGCCATTGGCTACGTGATTGGGCACGAAATCACCCACGGCTTTGATGACCGGGGCACACAATACGACGAAAGAGGTAATTTGATGGATTGGTGGACGCCAGAAACAAAAGCAAAGTACTTAAGAAAAGCTGAATGCATTGTCTATCAGTACGGAAATTACACAGTGGAGTCTCTTGGTCTGAACGTAAGTCTTCCGCATGATGGTCCAAATTTTCGACTCAGATTTATAAATCGCCGCATTCTCCACAGTTGAACGGGGTCCATACCCAAGGAGAGAACATCGCTGACAACGGTGGCACCAAGATTGCCTATTTAGCGTACAAAGAATGGACGAAGAGAAATGGTCCCGAGCCCAAACTTCAGGGTCTTGAATACACGCCTGAGCAAATGTTTTGGATCAGTTCCGCAAACACGTGGTGCAGTAAATACCGACCGGAATTTATGAAGTTTCTTATCACAACGAATAATCACAGTCCAGGACAATTCAGGGTTCGTGGCCCTTTGTCAAATATGCCGGAATTCGCTGCAGACTTCAAATGCCCAATAGGTTCGACTATGAATCCGAAACACAAGTGTTCCGTTTGGTGAATTCGTATGCTGCTTCTTTTTTAAAACTAAACTTACTAATGTAATGGAGTAGTTTTCTGAATAAAAACGCTGGTATGGGGAAGAGTTTTGTTATAACTAATTCAATGAACCTTTGAACTATAGGTATAATATGTGTCAAGTAATTTTCTAAATAAAAACATAAGGGTGTTGTACAAGTTTGATGAGCTTTGCAACCAGCTGATCAGTGAACCACCGAAGGATACTCGCATGGATACAATTTTCTGAGCTTAAAAAATTGAATTTGCAATACGAACTACAAGATATTATACAGTTGCAATTTTTATCAAATTATGCACGTCGAACACAATTATCTGGACGATTTTTACGCGCACGGACATTGGTGCGTCCAATTTTTAGTGTCCATTAAAGTTTGTAGTCGTGACCGCAAAACTGTGCTTCAGTCATTCGTGATAATTAGTGTCGAGCACGTTGGAGCAGCATCCGGAAAAACATATGGATTAATGTGTAGTATATGATATTTTTTATGTTTGATGTCATCCGATAAGAGTGAAAACGATCCTCTTTCCGACCTTCAAAAATCGACAGGTAGGCCTGCGTCCAGACCGAGGGCTTTAATCACTCTTGAAGGTACACCGGTGAAGTGTACACCGGTGTGTGAAATCCCATGAAATCTATGAAGTCTTGAGGAGTCTTATGAAATCCCATGAAATCCCCGGAAAAATTTTTAGACTATTTTCTTACCACGATCTCAAAATCTGATCCTCCCTCCGTAAAAATAATTGAGCAGCTTTGAGAATTGTCCGTACCCAATGTTAAATTCAAAATGCCAGTTTTTCTGATTTAAGTCTTTTGTCGTCCAATCCAAAATCTCTACACTTCACTTTTCTGAAACATTTAAAGTTCGATTTTACCCCTTCAGTATGGATTCCAACTCTGTGACGAGGAAAGTGCGATTTCCGATGTAGAATCTATTTAGTGATAAGACTGGCACAAATTCTAGTATAGGAATGAAACCTAAATAAAACACTGCCGGAATTATAGTCCCAAAGAAACCGAAATGAGTACAGTCAAAAACGTTTAGGTACTTTACACCGAATGAATGACCTCAATTTTTGCAGACTATTATTTTGATGATCTAGTCCAATTTGAATCGGAGAAATCTTTTCAAAATCCAATGATAAAAAATTTTAGAAATTTTTTCAGAATCCGGTTTTACTTCGTTTTGGTTTCCGTTTATCAATTTATCGGGTTACCATTCACCGGATACGTATAGAACGTAGTGGCGATTGAAACAGGTTGCACTTGAACCAATAAAGCCTAGAGTAGCGCATATGTGTTGAGGTGATAGGGTGATTTATGTCGGAGAAGATTTAATAAACAGTTCTATTGCCAATTATTTGTTTTCATCAGTGTAAGTGAGTACATATATTTCAAGGCTTCCGTATCCTGTCTGTATTTTTCTTCTCCGATCAGCCATGTGCTAAGCGAGTATATCTAGATACTAAATTAGTTTCTGATTCGAACATCTGCCGCACTTGAATTATAGGACTGCCTATTTCTATCGATTGCAAAATTCGAATTCTAAAAAGTTGGAGAACTTTGAGTCGAAACTCAAATTCTGAAGGAAACATTTTGAACGAGATTAACTGAAATTAATACCATGATTGAATTCCCTTGGGAACATTACACAGAAGTTTCTATTCGAAATTCACCTGCCATATATTTTCAGAATTACCACAAGGTGAGAACGGCTCTTGGCGATGTCGCGCCGCCTGATCATTATTGCCGTGGTCGGCATCTTCCTTATCCTTGCTGTTATAATACACCTTGAGATCGTCACCAGTTCTAAGATCAAAAAAATCGAATCTGAATACGAGAGACTAGAAAATAATCGCAACGAACTAGAAACTCAAGGAAAGGAAGATGCGATATGTTTCACAGCTAGCTGCGTTCACACAGGTGCGTGCTTGAACAACTCGTGAAGGCCCTACATACCTTTGTCGCATATGAAAGAGCCCGATTTTTAATCGAGATTTCAATTACTCCAGAAACTATATATACAAATCAAGAAGTTGAAAACGTGACAAAAAATCGGTCCTTTTCATCCAAGAAAGGTGTGTAGGCCCGTAACCGTTCAGCTGTTCCTTGAATGATCTAAATACTGTTTTCCAGCATCCAACATATTGAAAAACATGAACTCAAAAGTGGATCCGTGCGAGGATTTCTTTGAATTCACCTGTGGAGGATTCATGGACTTAAACCCGATCGCTGACGGTGAAATTGGAATCGACACCTTTGCAGTGATCGAAAAAGAACTTGAGGAACAAATTAGAACGAGCATTGAAGAACCGAGTCATCTTGCCGAGCCAAGACCATTCAAGCTCGTGAAGGATTTGTACAAGACGTGCATGAATAAGTGTGAGTCCCGCATTACAATTACATGATGTGATTCCCTCTTTCAGGCTTTCAGGGCATTGTTGAATATGACATGAGAGAAATGTGAAAATTGAAACGAATTGTAAACGAGTGTCTGTTTTCAGCTGCCATCGAAAAGGCGGGATTGGCACCGCTCCATAAACTGCTTATCCAACTTGGAGATTGGCCCGTTACTAAAGGAGACAACTGGAAGGAAGAAGACTTCACTTGGATGGAAAGTGTTCATAGGTTTCAGAAGTTTGGCTGCTCAATTGATAACTTCATCAGCCTTGGTAGCAGTATTGATTGGAAGAATAGCACAAAGAATGTGCTTAGGGTGGGTGTAATTAGAAGGGACTTAATCTCGTAGAATGCGAATGCAGGAAGCTGTTTTTATTTGCAGATCGACCAAGCTGCGTTTTACCTGTCTCGAAAATACCTGGCTGAAGGCGCGGAAAACAAGATCGTCAAAGCTTACTTCAAGTACATGGTCGATATCGCGGTGATTCTTGGAGCGGACAGACAAAGAGCGACCCAAGAACTTAGGGAGTCGTTAGAGTTCGAGATTAATTTGGCAAACGTAAGTGGCCGGTGATGGCGTGAAAGGTATTGCCTTTTGATAACGTTTTTTACGGTTCTAGATTGCATCGCCCGATAGTGAACGACGAAACTTCACTCGGCTATATAACCCCATGAGTATAGCAGAGCTACAAAAGCAGTATCCCAGCATACAGTGGGAGTACTACATCAACAAGCTGTTGCCACCAACTGTTCAGGTCAATGCCAGCGAAGTTATCCTGGTTCGGGAGCCAAACTTTATCAGAGGCCTCGAAGGACTATTGAATAAAACTTCGAAAAGGGTACAGGCAAATTACGTCATGTGGAGAGCGACCGCAGCCTCCATAAAGTACCTGAGCGAAGATATAAGGAAAATACAATTAGAATTCTCCAGAGCTCTGAACGGTAAAACAGAAAACGCGGCTCGGTGGCGAGAGTGCGTGTACCTGGTTTTGGAAGCATTGCCAATGAGCACCGGTGCTCTTTACATCAGGAAATACTCTAATCAAGATGCGAAGCAGAACGCGGTTGAAATAGTGGCCAACATTAGAGAGGAATTTATCAACATTCTGAAGAAGGTAGGTTGGATGGTGAACGAATTTACTTTTTACATTTTCCGTACAACATATCTTGGAATTCTTTAGTCAGAGTGGATGGACGACACAACCAGAAGCAAGGCCCTAGAAAAGGCCGCGACTATGTCAAGTCACATTGCTTATCCCGACGAACTTCTCGACGACAACAAGCTCGAGGAATATTATGCTCCGCTGGAACTCAGACCTAATGACTACATTGGCAATATTCAAAATTTGAGCTTATTTCATACAAAACAGGCACTCGAGAAGCTTCGAGAACCCGTCAACAAAAGCGAATGGATTTCCCACGGCCATCCAGCTATGGTTAACGCCTTCTACATGCTTACGGAGAACAGCATTCGTAAGTATCACCGACTACCGATCTCTTCATAAGATACTCAAAGCTATATTCTTCATTGAATTTCTTTTGTTCAAGAAATTTCAGTTGAAATAACTCATCTGGTTCTTTTTGCGTAGAACTCCCAGCTGGTATTCTACAGGACACGTTCTTTACAAACGACCGTCCACAGTACATGAACTACGGTGCCATGGGCTTCGTAATTGGCCACGAAATCACCCACGGTTTTGATGACAGAGGCAGGCAATTCGACAAAAAAGGAAATTTGGTAGACTGGTGGACGCCAGAGACGGGAGAAAAGTACTTGGAAAAAGCCAAATGCATTATCCATCAGTACAGTAATTACACGGTTGAATCTGTTGGTTTAAAAGTAAGCATACCTCATGATCTGGTAACTTGCCTGTCGATTCAGGTTGCTCACTGCATGGTTACACATTTTTGATCATCGCATTCTCCACAGTTGAACGGGATCCACACTCAAGGAGAGAACATTGCTGACAACGGTGGCATTGAGGTCGCTTATCAGGCGTACAAGGAATGGGTGAAGAGAAATGGTCCCGAGCCGAAACTCCCGGGTCTCAAATACACACCGGAGCAAATGTTTTGGATCAGTGCTGCCAATGTTTGGTGTGCAAAATTCCGCCCGGAAGCTTTGAAGCATTTCATCACAACGGATATCCATAGTCCAGGGCAATTCAGGGTTCTAGGCCCGTTTTCAAACATGCCGGAATTCGCTGCGGACTTCAACTGCTCAAAAGGCTCGATTATGAACCCCGAAAGAAAATGTTCCGTGTGGTAAACCACAAAGATCTGTTCCAAAAAATCCTGATGCCATGAGCTGGGTGATTTGCTGGTCTAACATTAAGTTCGAACCAGTATAAAAACTTCTGCTCCGACGAATTTCTACGTGGTATCGACTACTCCTACTCAATCGAAGTAAATTAAGATTCGAATAAAAATATTTAACCCACAAATAACTTGATATAGTTCCATGTATTCATCATTCCGACTAACGATCTTCTCTAATCAAAAAAAAATAAAGAAACAAAAAACAATTCAATTCAAATTACGAAACCCCTTGCAACTATAAATTTCATTACGAATATGAGATTCATCTTTGTGCGACAAAAAATTACTAAACGTTGTCAACTTATTTATTAGCTCACAGCATGAAATCCGCTGCCCAAGCGAGGATCCCCGAATACCTGCACTCAAAATAGGTTTATAGAGTGGAGAAGGGATACAGTGGTCGTTAATATGATCCAATTCGAAAATATATACAATATTTGAGTCCCCACTCTGATTCAGAGGTATAAAACCTAGTGCGCAGCACTCAAAACTCAGAAATCGGGGAGCTCTTCGAAACGTTATACTTAGCTATCAAAGAATTCACCGAGATCTCAAAATCTGACCTTCGAACCGTAAAAGCAATTGATCAGCTTTTGGAATTGTAAGTGCGGAATGTCGAATTCAAAATTCCCTTTTTCCTGATTTAAGTCTTAATTATTCAATCCGAAATCTGTACACTTCTCATCTCTGTAACATTTGAAATTTGATTCTATCCCTAAATATCTATTCTAACTCTATAATGACGAAAGTGCAATTTCCTGTGTGAAATCGATTTTGTGATAAGACTGGCACAAACTTCAGTGAGACCAAATAAAACACTGCCAGAATTATATAGCAAGAAGTAGCCACCATGAATATAGCCTATGACGGTAATTAAAACTAAAACGGTACACCGCATGAATAACCACTTGTTGCAGACTGTCCAATTATCTAATCCAATATGAATCGGAAAGAACCTTCCAAAATTCATAAAAAAAATCAAAAAAATCAACGTTTTTATGATTCAGTTTTACTGCATTTTGGTTTCCGTTGGTGAATTTATCGGGTTGCCATTTACCGGATGCGTGTAGAACGTATGGTAATTGAAAGAAGTCGCACTTGAACTAATGGGGCCTGGAGCAGCACATGTGTTAACCTAACAGTCTAATTTATGTTGGAGAAGATTTGCTAAACAGTTCTATTGCCAATTATTTGTTTTCGTCAGTATAGGTAAGTGCATGCATATATTTTAAGGCTTCCGAATCCTGACTGTGTTTCTTGTCTCCCATCAGCCATGTGCGAAGCGAATATCTTCGAATACTAAATTAGTTCCTGATTCGAATACATCTGCCGCACTTGAGTTACAAGACTGCTTATTTCTATCCATTGCAAATTCGAATTCTAAAAAGTTGGAGAGCTTCGAGTCGAAACTCAGCTTCGAATTGAAACATTTTTCTGTGATCATTCGACTTTTCGAAAATTTTTGAAAGGATCCACCGAAATTAGCAATGCACTCGATCAAACGGTATAACAGTTTTTGAGAAAGTACCTATAAATAAGCAAGAGAACACGAGCTCGTGAATCAGTAGCTTGCCGCTACTATCTCCACGCTCCAGATTATTTCTATAGTATTTATATTTTCGTGAGTGTTTTTTTAGATGTCGAGAAATTCGACTGCGTCACCAAGTAGTCCCGACGAAATTGCTGCGCGGTCACGTTATACACAAACAACATATAATATACATTTCTCTGCGACAGAGCATAACTCAAATCGTGGAACAGCGGGGATCGACCCACATGATACAGTTTTCGTAGAGTATAACAATAAGTGACACGAAAAATCATGATAACACGAAACAGTTATCAAAGGAAGTACAACATCGAGAATACAATTCATTGGCACCACAGTTTTCCGTCTAATAACGAGGAAGTGAGATTCAAAATCGACCATCCCATAACTCTTCCAATTAAATAACATTACTGGCCTTACATCAGATGTGATCTGATGGTCTGCGTTGCATCCTTAAATCCACATCCATCACCTGTTCCCCTCAAGTCAAGCCATGCTGTCCTGTGCATTTCAGCGAAGCAGAAGCTCATGAAACGTTCCATGAAGTTCGATCGCAATCATCTATCCACGCACTTCTTCAATCGACGTTCCATACACATTTATCCCAACTATCCATCAATGCACTTCTTTTGTAACCGTGACGGTGCAGTTCGATGTTTTGAACGGGGTCAACCAAAATCAATACTGATGTGGTTCCTTTAATTGGGGACATTGCACAGTCTTTTCTATTCGGGATTCACCTATCGTGTATTTTCAGAATTACCACAAGGTGAAAACGGCCCTTGGCGATGTCGCGCCGCCTGATTTTTATGGCCGTGGTCGGCATCTTCGTCATAGTTGCTCTTATAATAACTCTTGTGATCGTCACCAGCTCTAAGAACAAAGAAATAGAAGCTAGTCGCACAAGACTAGAAAGTAATCGCAAAGAATTGGAAATAAATCGCAAAGAGCTGGAAATTAATAAAAAAGAAACGAAAGATGCGACGTGTTTCACGGCTGGCTGTGTTCACACAGGTGAGTACTTGTGAGGACTCGTAAAGGCCCTACATACCTTTGTCGCACATGGAAGAAACCTATTTTTGAACGAAGTTTCAACGACTTATTCCTAAAACTAAACTTATGTACAATTCAAAAAGTCGATACCAAAAATAAAATCGATTTTTTTGCACCCAAGAAACGTATTTGGGGCCTTAACCGCGCAGCTGTTCATTGATAATAATCTGAATGGTGTTTTCCAGCATCCAAGATATTGGAAAACATGAACTCTAAAGTGGACCCATGCGATGATTTCTTCGAATTTACGTGTGGAGGATTCATGGACTTGAACAGGATCCCTGACGATGAAACTAAAATCAACACCTTTACAATAGTCGAAGAAAAACTAGACGAACGACTTAGAACGAGCATAGAAGAACCGAGCAGTCCTGCCGAGCCAAGGCCATTCAAGCTTGTAAAGGATTTGTACAAGACATGCATGAATACGTGTGAGTCCTGCAATACAATTACTGTACGATAATTACGAACATATTATGATTTCCTCTGCCAGGCGTTCAGCACATTGACAATTGTGACAGAAGAGATACGTGAAAATGAAACAGAGGTCAAAACAAGTGTCTGTTTTCAGCTGCCATCGAAAAGGCGGGATTGCAACCGCTCTATAAACTGCTGAGCCAACTTGGAAAATGGCCCGTTATCGAAGGAGACAACTGGGATGAAAAAGACTTCAATTGGATTGAGAGTGTTCATAGGTTTCAAAAGATTGGCTGCTCAACTGATTACTTCATCAGCTTCGGCAGCGGAATAGAATGGAAGAATGGCACAAGGAATGTGCTTGAGGTGAGTGTAATAAAACAGGACTTTAAATCTCGTGGAATGTAAATGCAAGAAGCCATTTTTATTTACAGATCGACCAAGCTGCGTTATATCTGTCTCGAGAATACCTGACTAAGGGCACGGAAGACAAGATCGTCAAAGCTTACTTCAAGTACATGGTTGATATTGCAGTGATGCTCGGAGCCGACAGACAAAGAGCGACCCAAGAACTCAAGGAGTCGTTAGAGTTCGAGATCAATTTGGCTAACGTAAGTGGCCGATGATGGTAAAAAAATATTACTTTTCGATGACGTTTTTTACCGTTCCAGATCGCAGTACCTGATGAGAAACGACGGAACTTCACTCGTCTATATAACATCATGAGTATAGCAGAGCTGAAACAGCAGTATCCTAGCATACACTGGGAAAACTACTTCAACAAGCTGTTGCCACCGACTATTCAGGTCAATGCCAGCGAAGTTATCTTGGTTCTAGAGCCAACCTTTATCAGAGGCCTTGAAGGGCTCTTGAACCAAACTTCGAAAAGAGTACAGGCAAATTACGTCATGTGGAGAGCGACCGCAGCCGTCATAAAGCTCCTAAGCGAAGATATAAGGAAAATACAATTAGAATTCTCCAGAGCTCTGAACGGTAAAACAGAAAGAGAGGCCCGGTGGCAAGAGTGCGTGCACTTGGTTTTGGACGCATTACCAATGAGCACCGGTGCTCTTTACATCAGGAAATACTTCAAACAAGACGCGAAGCAGAACGCGGTTGAAATGGTGGCTGACATCAGGAAGGAATTTACTAAAACCCTGAAGAAGGTTGGTTGAATGGCGAACGAATTTGCTTTTTAGATTTTCCCAACACCATATATTGCAATTCTTTAGTCAGAGTGGATGGACGACGCAACCAGAAGCAAGGCCCTAGAAAAGGCCGCGACTATGTCGAGTCACATTGCGTATCCCGACGAACTTCTCGACGATAACAAGCTCGAGGAATATTACGCTCCTCTGGAACTCAGACCTAATGACTACATTGGCAATATTCTAAATTTGAGCTTATTTGATACAAAACAGACTTTCGAAAAGCTGCGGGAACCCGTCAACAAAAGCGAATGGATTACCCACGGCCGTCCAGCTATGGTTAACGCATTCTACATGCTTACGGAGAACAGCATTCGTAAGTATCACCGACTACCGATCTCTTCATAAGATACTCAAAGCTATATTTTTCATTCAATTTCTTTTGTTCGAGAAATTTTAGTTGAAATAACTCATTCATTTTTTTTTTTATGCGTAGAACTCCCAGCTGGTATTCTACAGGAGACGTTCTTCAAAAACGACCGTCCACGGTACATGAACTACGGTGCCATTGGCTTCGTGATTGGTCACGAAATCACTCACGGTTTCGATGACAAAGGCAGGCAATTCGACAAAAAAGGAAATTTGGTAGACTGGTGGGCGCCAGAGACGGAAGAAAAGTACTTGGAAAAAGCCAAGTGCATTATCCACCAGTACAGTAATTACACGGTTGAATCTGTTGGTCTGAAAGTAAGCATACCTCATGATCTGGTAACTTTCCTCCCGGTTCAAGTTGCTCACTGCATGGTTAGGCATTTTTGAACATCACACTTTCCACAGTTGAACGGGATCAACACTCAAGGAGAGAACATCGCTGACAATGGTGGCATTGCGGTGGCTTATCAGGCGTACAAGGAATGGGTGAAGAGAAATGGTCCCGAGCCTAAACTCCCGGGTCTCAAATACACACCGGAGCAAATGTTTTGGATCGGTGCTGCGAATATTTGGTGTGCAAAATACCGTCCGGAAGCCTTGAAGCATCTCGTCACAACGGATGTCCATAGTCCAGGAAAATTCAGGGTTCTAGGCCCCTTTTCCAACATGCCGCAATTCGCTGCGGACTTCAACTGCCCAAAGGGCTCGGTTATGAATCCGGAACGAAAATGTTCCGTGTGGTAAACCACAAAGATCTCTTCTGAAGAATCCTGACGTCATAAGCTCACTCATACGGTGGTTTAACAATAAGTTCGAACCAGTCTTAGTCAGTTACATCGAAAATTCCGTGCCCCTTGTTGATCAACTGATTTCCCTGGTGGAAATCTCTATTCCTACGAATGTCAACGAATGTTATTAGATAAATTTGAATATTCCATACTGTTTGTAATTGTAGATTTTCATGATTGTTCAGAAAAATTTGTTGTTTTTGTCAATTGAACTAGACAAAAATACAATTTCTCATAACAAAAAACGAGGAGAAGTTCGAAGATCTTCAAAATTCGTAGAAATTCATAGAATGAATTTCACCAGGGCTACCATATCGACTATAACCACTATTTCTTTGTTATGTAATAATCGCGTTGTGTTACAAAAATAATACATTTTTGCACAGCGACCATCCTACGTAAAAATGCATCTAAAAATGATACAATTCAGTCTTGGTAATGGTGCAGAATTCCCGAATTCATTGAGAATAACGAAATTACTGATGTGTATGTACCATTATAGCGATTCCATTCAAGTCAAAGTTTCACCTGAGTGATTTTACTTCATTTGATATGTTATACATCGCAATCTGGGTACAGGAATAATCTTAAGATTTTCGTTAGAAGTATGGAAGTAATCATACAATAGAACTCTACGGCGGAAAATCAAAGGCGTAAGCTCGATCGATTTAATGTACAAAAATCGTTCTTAGCGTTCGATATTATTATGTTTTCACCATGTGCTTGTATATATTATTGATCAGATTCTACTGAATGTTATTCCAAGTCAATAACTGCAATGTAGCGTTAGCCATTATTGTGAAATACTTAGGTAATGTAGCCTATATAATTATGATTATGTATGTATGTATACATTAGGGTGTGTCGTTTTGGGGCAACTTTTTTTTTTCAACCTACAAACAGGTTGTATACTTGCAGAAAGGTGAAATTAGAAGCCTGTTAAAATTTGACATCTTAATATTGATATTAAGAGGTGCCTCGTCAAGAATTTCTATTTGTCATTTAAATGACATGGAAAATGTTCTAGTGGCACACTTCAATTTTCATATCTCAAGAACTAATCTACTCAGAATGATTCTGCATAGCTACTTTTGTTCGAAATTGAACGCTCTACAATAAAGGTTTCTTGGTCTTTTTTGATAAATCTAACTATTTCCAAGTTGGTTATTGGTTAATTACCATCGATAGCCAGCAACCAATTTGGAAACAGTTAGATTTATCGAAAAAGACCAAAAGACCTTTTTTGTAGAGCGTTCAATTTCGAACAAAAGTAGCTATGCAGAATTATTCTGAGTAGATTAGTACTTGTGATATAAAAATTGAAGTGTGCCACTAGAAGATTTCCCGTGTTATTTAAATGCGAAATAGAAATTCGCGATGAGGCACCTCTTAATATTAATATTAAGATCTCAAATTTTAACAGGCTTCTTATTTTACCTTCCTGCAAGTATACAACCTGTTTGTAAGTTGAAAATAAAAAGTTGCCCCGAAATGACACACCCTAGTATACATACGTTATATAATTGAGAATATAAGATCGTTTCACGTTACCATCATCATTATAAAAGCGCGAAAATTTATAATTGACAAAATAAAAATGTCGAAGAAAAAAAATTTTAAACAGTTCGAAACGCTGAGATATTTTTTTTCTCACAACTAGTTAGAGACCGAGGAGAAAATCGTAAAAACAGGAACCAGAAGCTTGGTCTGTCTATACTCCCAAGTAACGTTTTAGAAATTTTTCTATAAATACTTTTCGCCAAAATATGTCATTTCTTATAAATTTATGGCAGCTAAGTGCGGGAAAAATATTTTTTTAAATTCTCTAACTCCACATTAAGAAAATATTTGGTAAGTTGAAAATTTAAAAACAATGGCTTGACAAACAAAACAAATATTAAAAATATTGAATTTTACTCTTCTTCTTGTTACTTTCTGAATCAGTTTCCTTTTAAACGATCTGTGAGACATTTCATAAAAAATAAATTAGACCACTTGCTAATATGTAAACTTTACAATATTGAACTTTGAATCCAACTAATCAGTAGCAAAATGTGACGTGATATAAAATTTTAACTTACACACCGTTTTACATTAGTAAAAGGTAACTGAATAAGAAAATAAAGGTTTCATCTGAGGTATGTAAGAAATGTTACAATATGTAGGTAAACTAGTGTTATTAACCAGGTTTGGCTCAACTCACCATCTCCAATTCTTTTCTAACTTTAAACTCCTCTTATTCTAATCGCAAGAATCCACAGAATTCTTTTGTTTTTTTCTTGACCTTTCTGATCCCTCGTAAATTTGTAAATTTGTGATTTTTTTCAAAACAGACTTCTTCAATGATTTTTATAGAGTCTTATAGGAAATGAAAAGATGAGGGTACATAATCGCATTTTCATGCAAAATTTCCACTCTTCTTAACAGAAATATTTTTATTTTTCTCTGATCTCTGTAAATGCCTTGAAAAAATCACATTTTCAATTCAAATGGTATTTTAATGACTTTCCGTAAATTTTATTTTCGATTTCATTTCATATGATTCATTTATTTTTTTTTCTCTCGATAATTCCAGCTCAATATACAAACGACATGCGATGCTCAGATTAGGATCTCAAGAGATTCTAGTAAATATAGTGAATTGAGTTGTCCATCATCTTGCGTCTCACCAATATCGACTAAAAATCGCCAAAAAAATAAAACATAAAGAGATACAAATACCATTTGCTACAACTGAAAGTCGATTTATTTCGGCTAACTTTTCAGTCGTGTCAAATGTTATTAACATATATTTCAATTTTTATAATAATTGCTCGATGCTTAGTGCATGCATCTATTAATCGAACCAGTTGTGATCGAAAAAGGATAACACAATTTGTTTGAAATCGTTTGGATTTATTATTGAGTGTAAAAAAAAAAAGATACCAGCTTATATTATTCATTAATATAATTGAATCTAGTTAATTTGCATAGCTACTCATGTACCTGCAAACAATATTCAATTAATTACTTAGTAACATATCATTATCATTTTTATCTATATATATACCTCTAACTAATATGCTACATCAACAAGTATTTGCAATAACGGCGTTCACAGTATACTATGAAAATTCCATTCGCGATTAATAATTAAAGATTGAACAAATTTACTTAAAACGCTTTAAACTACAGTTCTATCTTCAACAATTTTACGCCATTTCATTTAATTTCAATTCGTTATTTTTGTTCTATTTTTCCTTGTTTTTATGCAATCTTAATATCCCTTAGTTTCTTGCTAAGCCAATTTAAGGCAGAAATTGGCGAAAAAGAACTCAATCATTGCGAAGTATTTCGCTGATATCTGTTCTCAATATGTTTATTTACAATAACAACAATTATTACTCGAATAATTAATGCTAACTGCATTTGTGCATCTATGATGAAAATAATCATCTCGAATTGGGTCATCAAATTTGATATTATCATCGTGTACATACATGTATCACTTTGACTAGAGCTAATCAATTTCCAATAATTATTCGTAGCTATTGTAAATTAAATTCCAACGTCCGTATAATATTAAAGAAGCGATTATCTAACCAGCGTACTGTTTTCCCTGAGGATAAATTACCGCGAAATGAGATAATGGATCGATAGTGTTCATTAAAGACGGCCAAATTTTTTATCTATAGCAGCAAAAGTATTCGTTTCATCGATATTATTATTATCTCGAGCGGTAATTTTCATTATTTAAAATTCCAGAATGGATAGTAACTGTTAACGGGGATAATGAACCACGACTTTCTGCTTTAATTTTTCCCTCGTCTTTCTTTTTCAGGTACAGATTCGTAATCCTCTAATAACATTTTCAGTCATAGGATTCGATTATAGCTGTGGTCCGTCTGTAGTTGCCTCGCAATTTATCCTCTGAATAAATCACAGATATAATGCAATTCGGCAATTTCTAACACCAAGTTTAAGCCTTGGCCAACGTGTCCGTATCGGTTTCAGTTGTTTTTTCAATCGGCTTGAGAGGGCTCATGGAAATTTCTTTTTCCGACGAATAGATCGACTTGGACTCTTGTCTTTCCTGTTCGCTCTGCCATTGAACCTGAAAAAGAGTTAAAGGGGTCAGCACAATTCTCCTCAAACACACCAACAACTCTTACCTTTTGCCTGTGCTGTCTTACGGCATCCTCGCATCTATCAATGACCATCTGTTCTGTTAAAACACCATCCTCAGAAGCGTAGGCAGCTGCTTGCCAAGCCACCCCAAGTTTGGCCAACTCTCTACCAGACATTCCTTCGGTGATCTCAGCCATCTTTGTACAGAGAGCACTGTAGTCAAACTGCGCAACCTTCAGTCTTCTTTTGCCTTCGGTGGCTGGCTGGAGGACAAATTTATCGAAGTATAAACGAACGAGACGTTCTCGTTCCTGAAGACCGGGCAGATTGAACTCCACCATTTCATCTAAACGGTCGTTTACTGCCCAGTCGAATTGCTCCGGTGTATTTGAGGCGAGAACGAGCATAAACTTGTTACTCTGTTCTCCAGTTCTGTACAAAAATGCGTTTAAAGTAGCTCTCAGGTCCTCCGATATGTGTTCGCTGGATCTTTTCCTAAGGAAAGCGTCCGCCTCGTCGATAAACAACAGCAAACCTTTCCTAGAGCTTGAGGCCCAGTCAAAGACCTTGTGAATAGCTGTTACACCGTCACGACCCAAAGGCGATACGTCTCCTCCTGTGAGAATGGCGTAATCCATTCCAGAGTGCTTTGCCAGCTTTTTAGCAAACATAGTTTTCCCTGTACCGGGAGGTCCGTGCATTAGAATGTTTCTGTACATTCCCTGATTGTGCTTAGTGTTTTTAGTCGCTATCGCAACGTCCCGCAATCTTTCTTCCAACTTTGGAGCCAAGATTACTCCCGACAAAGCGTCCGATTGCTTCTCCTTCAACTTCTTTACAGTCTGAATAGGATGCTTCAACGATTCTAGTACTGAAAATCTCGAAGTTTCTCGCACTAATGATGGCTTCCCTAAACGCGCTCCGATGTAACGAGCTGTTACTCCCGTCGCACCTTTAGCTGAGTAAACACCAAGGGCTACTAAGGACAGGCCACCGGCTGCTGCTAGAATCTTGTCCCAATCTTGGAGAAGAGCAGTCGCCCCGGAACCAAGAACTGAACCGGCTGTTCTGAAAAACGTTAGAAATTGATCATTAACAGAATTATTTGATTTACAGGGTGTTTATAAATTCTGGATTTCAAAATTTCAGGCTTTTGCAGTATTTTCGACCTCTTTTCAGAATGTTTTTATTGAGATTCGAAATTTCTTGACCTTTCTTAGCGATAATGGTGTTTTTATTATTGAACAAATAGAGTTATCTTCAATATATCCATTATTTTTTTATTTATAACACAGAAACGATCATAACAGTCATGCAAGTGTATAAAAAACAATTCTTCTACAACATTAGACGAATTATACTTACTTAATAGACTCAAGAACAGTAACTCTGTTCTCAGAAGCCTTGAGTCTGATTTTTTCAAGATTCAAGTCTTGATTTTCCCTGTCTACTTTGGCCTTAGCTTTTAGTTCAGCTTCTAATTTTTTCATTTCGTTTTTATGCCTCAATTCCATTTCATGTTCGATAGTAGCTTTTCTCATAGCTTCTTGTTTTGCCACAGACTCTTCCTGTCTTCTTAAATTCTCATCGTTCATTCTCTGCTGTTGACTAAGCTGATCGTCGTATCGTTTTCTCGCTAACTGATCCTGGTATTGAGCTCGCATTTGATGCTGTTTAGTCTCCTCTTGAAGTGTCTTTCTACGCTCATCTCCTTCAACTCTCCTCTGTTCAACTTTCATCTGCTCTATGTGAGCTTCGTACTCTTTCAATTTAACAGACATTTCTGTTTGCCTCGTCCCTTCTTGGAGCTTGGAAAGCTCCAACGCATCTTTAGCATGGCCTGGTAACGAAAAAAGAATTCACAAAATGAAAATCATATTCTTTGAAGCAAATTAAGCTGTAAAAAACATATCTATAGTTTAATGTAATGAGTTGAGATTCTAAATGACAAAAATAATCAATTTTTGAAGCTCAGGGGACTCCATGCATCTTAAAAAGGAGATATTCTTCAAGAATTGGACTATGTTTGAATGTTTTTTCAAACTACCAGTTTTATTACAGAAGTTTGCTAGTCTTTTCAAGCATAATCAAGTAAAAGTTAGAGCTTGTAAGTCATTGGGTCTCGGAGTTAGATTTGGTTAAAATTAAAGCACTCAATGCAAGGATTTGGATCAACCAGTGCTGCGTTTTTGGATACTAGGATATCTAATTGTTCAGAAAGAAAAGCTCTATCCGATGAACTGACAACTTTTTGTCAAAAGTTTAAAACGCTGAAAATTAATTCGTTGATCGGACAGAGATTTGTTTTCTGAACACCTAGAGACCTGAATATCCAAAATCCCAAAATGAAGCTAAATGTTTTCATCTCAAATTAAGTTATACGTAATTTACACACTTTCGAGTCTAGATAATAGATAACAGAAAAATATAAATTATAAGCTCAAAGTTTCGTCTCGAAACTAGTGGAAGCTCTTTCATCATCTTATTGTTAAGTATGAATGGGGGGAGAGCTGGGGCAGAACGATGAGCATGTGTAGTCCATGAGCCAAGATTACGTAAGCTTGAGTAACGTTTAGAATTATTGAATGAAGATAAGAGAGAAAATTACCGTACTTGATCTCTCTAATTCCTTAGCTGCAGCCGCTGCTCTTTCGAGCGCGCTGGAGTCAAATCTATAAGCATCCATTTGTGATTTGGATAAAGTTTTTGGTGGCTCGTCGCCCCCGCCGCCGGTAGAACCGCCTCCGGCGCTCCCGGAGATCGGGGGTTGTGCGAATTGGGAGAAATCTTGGGGTGGTTGTGCATTGCGGTATCCGAATAGCCACGACATTGTTTATTATACACCTTTTAAAATCACTTGGTTATATTAAAATACTACGGTATATCAACGAGGAGGTAAACTCCTGACTAAACTCACGTGCGCGCCGGGACTCGCGAGTACGGAATGCTGAACTGGAGGAACTGAACCAGTGGACTTTGAACCGGACGTTGTGAATAGCAGACGACCATTCCACGGCGCATGCGCTCTAGCTTCTCAACATATGATTCATTCCAGATACTGCAGAGAGCGCTAGCATATTAACAGAAGTCGATAGGTAACGAGATATCGACATATCGTTGTAAGGAGCTTTGGTAAAGATGGAACGTGATTTTAACATCGGACGTTTTGTAAGTATCATTATTGATTTCTAAAATTTTTTACGCTCTGAAACTCCGGATTAGAGAATAATATTAGATCAAACATAGCTCGATAAATTCATAGTGTTCTTCTCCATTTGACGAGGCTCTGATGCAAAATACGGTCACTGTAGATGGCGGAGCTTTTCAGTGTTTCAACTAATTCTGTGAAATTTTGGGTAAATTGTGGTTGTGGTAGTTTGAGTGAAAATTGCGAACAGACCAAGAGAGTATATTGAATAATTTATTATTATCACAGTTATGCACCATTTTTATTCCATTAGGTAATGCAGGTATAAAATGAAACATATGAGATAATTCTTGTAGTACCCTATTGAAAATTCTGTCGTTGAATAACACGTAGGACTGACGTCCCGGCGACGTATGCTGTTGTAACCATAAACTAACTCCGAAAATGCGTCAGAGCTCCTGCGTCTGGAACTACCAACTCGCAGCCGTCTGAAATTGGGATAATATATGACGTCGTCGCGACGTAACCACGGACGTAACTTTTGTCGTAATATTATACGTCGCTTATACTCCCTACTGAAAAAGTTTATAAAAGAAAAAAAGACTTGCGCTGCGAGACTTGAACTCAGGACCTCCCGATCCGTATGCTCTTACCTTACCACAGCGCCACGACACTTCTTGTAAAGATGGTTTCTTCTCGCGTATATTATTTCATTTATTATTCATTATTATTATTATTAATAATAATAATAATAATAATAATAATAATAATAATATAATAATAATATTATCTATTATTTAATTATTCATTATTTTTTTTATTTTATTATTTTGTTTTTATATTATTTCATTTCTACAAGCAACATTGTGGATCATCTCCTATCTTCCGTATACAAATTACTGCATTGACTCAGAATGAAATGATATACCTAAGAAAGATCAATCTTAACAAGAAGTGTCGTGGCGCAGTGGTAAGGTAAGAGCATACGGATCGGGAGGTCCTGAGTTCAAGTCTTGCAGCGCAGGAGTCTTTTTTTCTTCTATAAACTTTTTCAGTAGGGAGTATAAGCGACGTATGATATTACGACAAAAGTTACGTCCGTGGTTACGTCGCGACGACGTCATATGTTATCCCAATTTCAGACGGCTGCGAGTTGGTAGTTCCAGACGCAGGAGCTCTGACGCATTTTCGGAGTTAGTTTATGGTTACAACAGCATACGTCGCCGGGACGTCGGTCCTACGTGTTATTCAACGACAGAATTTTCAATAGGGTAAGAATTCATCTAGACGCGATGAAGGATGAATTTTTATGAAATTATCTCAATATGAATGACAAGATACTGTATCAATTTATTGTTTATCTAATTGATGAAAAAAATTATATTAAAGTAATAAAACCATATACATATGTAAAGTTTCTCACACAGCATTAACTGTTTCAACAGATTCGAATTATTTCTGTAATATGTCTATTAATTGCGTTTCTGACAGTATCTTTCAATCTTTCAATGTAAGATTCTGGTGGACGTAAGTACAGAAATATTTCCGAAATATTTCGTGCTGTTTGGAAATCTACTCCAATGATCCGGATTTGTCTACCATAGTTTATAACAAAGTACGCCGATACATAATCGAGGCGAATGGTGTTGCGAATTCGCAATCTATCACTTCAAGATAATACTTCAGGGTTCTCTACATCTGCGTTTGGTTCGACTGGTTCGACATTTCCGGTCCGAACACCGTGCGACAAATTTATGAAATCTGCTGGCCCTAACCGATAACCACGATTCGCAGAGCACGTGATGACGGAAAGGCCACCTGCAAAAGCAATTGTTTATCTATATTGTGTGAATAAATAATCTTGCAGCTAGTGAAGTTTGTTGACTACGTTATTCTACCTTGAACCCGAATCCGAAATAAATGTGTATACTGGAATAGGATGGTATAATTCTTACCTGTGAATGTTTGATCAAATACAACGTCGAACATATAATCGGAGATGTTTTTTGATCTATCTATTCCAACGATAGTTCCTTTATATCCGATAGGAACGGTGAAGCTTTCTCTGACATTAACAATTCTGTCGTAAATTTTGTACTGAGTCGTAACATCGGGAGGAAAATTCCCGATTTGTAAACTGGACTTGAACAACAAATCCGGCTTGACTTGCATCATCAGGGTTTTCACATTGTCACCATTTTTTTGCTTTTCCATAAACTCATCCACCACTTTTTCTAAGTTGTTAACTTCTTCCGCGTTCAGAGCCTCGGCCGCACAACGGCGCCTTTTAACGTTGTTAAACGGTTGCTTCTTCAGCCAAGCCAATACGCCATCCATCGTTCCAGATCTAGATAGGAGAAGAAAAATTCCGTAATGGTGGGTGTTTTTAACTTTTGCATGAAATGGGGATTGAAATTAATAAAATCGGACTCACCCAGTCGCTGGGAATAAATCTTCTTCGTAATACGTACTGTTCCTCATGTTCTTTGCCAAGTATTCAAATAACACAGGATACTCCCGCATGTAAGAGCGTATCAAGTCGACAGTTTTTATACTGTATAACCATTTACCCTCAACTTTTTTAGTGTAATCTGGTACCTTGAGCATAAATCGATTGAAATGAGAAAATTTTTAATGAGATCAAAAAATGTTAGCAGCATAATAAAAGAAGTTAATTTTCTTATGAGCTCGATACAATACCTCTTCATTCTTCTTGGTAAACTTTAAGTTTAACCCCAAGTTATGTTTTGTATTTGATAATTTTCCCCTTTGTCCTCCCACGACGAATAGAGCACCAGTTATTCGACTAAAAAGCAGGTTATTCATTCCCTTCAGTTTTCGGATAGCTTCGCCACCGTGCATGTAGTGCAACCTCGATTCCGATTCCGCCCGCTGTTTCAATGAATCAAAGATCGGTTCGTGGGTGATCCATACAGCCAACTTTACTCGGCAAACTCTGAACTGGGTACGAACTTGTACCACCTTTTGAAAACCAGAAATGTGTACAATTTTAATCCAGATAAAGAGTAACGCCAATATTGAAAGCCTGGACTCTGGATTCAGATCTTCTATATCCTACCTCTCCTGCAGCTCCGTAATGTGGATATCCCAGCATAAAGCATATACTCTTCGGTGTGAATATTTGACCGATTTTTTTGTACTCAGGAAAACTAGATTCGTGAACAGTTATATCCCTGACAGTTGTCTGAAGCGCGAATTGGGACGGTACGTAGGTCCATTGCTTTTCAAGAGTCACTTTTCCTTGAGCATCGAATGTATAATATCTACCAGTCAGTACATGAGCGTGCACTAAGACTTCCGTCTCTCCCACGTTTATACCCAGCCGTTTCCTGTAACTATAAAAGAGATAATTGATACATGTATCTGTCTCATTCAGATATACGATTATCTATTAATGAATGAATTGCACAAGCATGTATGAACTTACTCTTCAGTGATGGCCTTGTTTGCTTCGTTCCATTGATCAGTGAGAGGTTGGTTCATCTTTTTTTTCACAATAGACTCGTGGGGGTCATCCACGAATTTGAATATTGTCTCACGATTGGATACGGCGACAACATGGGCCTCCACCAAATGTGGCCATGAAACAAAAATCTTTTTACCTATCAATTGACTGGCCAAGTCGGCCAAATTCGGACGTGTTTCAGAGGGTATTATGTTAATTGCAATCGTGTTCTTTCTTCCAGACTTTTTTTTGGAACCCTTCATCTAAGAGAAGAATAAAATACACGATCAAATATAATATGCAGTTGAGCTGCGAAATTTCAAGTACCTTAATAGGAAGTTGTAATTGAGATGTGTGATTAATGTGTCTCATCGTTGGGAATCCGGGGAAATACACGTCCAGATTTGTACCTGGAGATAATCCTTTCACCAATTTTTCTCTTGGTACAATAACGTCTTTCCAATTGATTGGTTTGAATTTTGCATGGTTTGTAGATAAGTTTGGAAAGTATGCGGGAGCTTTGTATGGTCCCAGATCTTCCTTACTATAGAAGTAAACGTGCATTGGTCCGTGGGAGTTTCGCTGGTTTTCTTCCGGTGTTAACTCAATATAACATGGCTTCATCGCTGTTTGAACATAGAATGCAGCTTCATTATTTAATTACTTTCTTGCGCTTGAACTATAATCTTCGGTTATATGCCTGTTTGTACCTTCTAGCAATTTTTCTTCCTGAATGAACGGGATGAGAATGACGGCCTCCCACTCTTGTCGTTTACCATTCCGATCTGATACAAATTTAGCTGGATAGTAATCGCTGATTGGTGATTGCTCACCAATCATCAACGATGCAAATGGTTCTGGTAGCAATGATCTACTAGCCGCTGGCAACACTGCCAGTAGTTGCTGAAAGGGCAGAAATGGTCGGCCCAATTCAAATTCCAATTTCAAATCTTTGAAGCCCTTTATATCGGAAATATAGGGTGCGTAGTGATGCGGGTAGTACCACGACCAGCTACAACATCCGTTGTAGTAGTAATTCAAGTTCCACTGTATAGCTCTGACGTAACATTCTGCCTGGGACCTTAGTACGTCTCTGAAAAATTGAAGCGTTCATGAATGTGGTCAAAGCGAAACGAAATTCAATCAATACCAACTGCATTTCTAAGTAATTAAAGATACCCACTCATTAACATCTTTATAACCCAATTTCTTCGTATAATAATCAAGCTTGTATTGAGAAATTTGTCTATTATTTTCAAGAGACGTTGAAGCTTCCTGCTGCTCAATGAACCGTCCAATGTCCTGACTCAGATGATTCATGAATTTCTCGAAGCGATCTAACACCAGGTTACCACCCTCGTTTAAATACCCTATAACGTATTGATTTGAACATTCGATTCAGCGGTGTGTTGTTAATATGCTTTACTAACCATCAAGAGTAGGTAGGACTTTCTTATAGGCATCGTATAAAGTGGGTAGAGCACCGCTGGTGATATCTAGATTTTGTAAGCGCGGAATGAAATCGTTTCCAATGAGAAAACCCATCAGCACCCAGTCGTCGATTATTTTCTCCATATCGTATTCGAAACGCAATTCAGGTTTAAGTGATGCGAATTCGTGCTCTATGTATTCTCGCATTATAGACAAATGAAGGAGATAGAATTTTGTCCTTTCCGGTGTTGCTACTCGCTTTTGTTTCTCTCCAAACAGAGTCTCTTCCCTCAGCAAGGAAAAGCGCGGTTCGTGAGTACATAAGCCTAACATTATGAGATCCGCATCTAAACCGTACAAGCAATGCCTTGTATTGCTGTCGTAATTTGGCTGGGACTTTATGTATCTGATGTAATCCATGATCTTATGCTCTCCCTCGCCAGGCGTCTGAAAATTTTTTTCAAGGGTTTTCATAAGGGAATGCAAGGGAAATATAAGCGTAGAAAGAATGCGCCAACCTCATGTCCGCTTAGTATCACTTCGCATTTCTGCCAGAGTTTGTCAGTCGTTATTTTATGCGTGACAAAATATTTAAGCTGGTCATTGAGTCGCGTCATGAAAACAGTTCCTGGTGTAATGCAGTTTGAATCGAATCTTGCCTCCTCGGGAAGAACATTACCCTTTTCTCTAGCCTTCGTTTCTAGTAGTTCAGCATTTTTAGCCGATCGAAATCTACGCCCCCTTTGCTGATTCATTTTGGCACGCGGAGCAACACCGTCTACCGCCATAAAAAATAACTTTTGTGGTTTGATCATGTGAAACAATATTTCAATGTAATGAAATATATCTTGATAGATTTTTTCCTCGGTTATTCGAAAATGAGGATCGAAGTCATTCGGATGAGAACATGTGTGAATAATGCCGTTCATGTCCAAATATAGATTGTCATATTCTGGGATCTAAGAAAAACAAAGAACCGTTTGTAATCCAACAATCAAGGCAATTCTTTGTGAAGTGTCTTGGACATTTTTTTTTTCAAGATAAATTTCTATCGACCGAACTGTCTGATGATATGAATAGTCACAACAGTATATCATGAGCCAATGGAATTTTTAATTCGTACCCACCTGATATTCTCTCACTACCTCGCTGAGGCAGGGATATCTTTCGCTCATAAATCTGAAGAACTTTGGAACACCCATTTTGGTATTTTACGTGGTACCTATTAAATTCCAAGCTTACACAGTCTGGATTTTCACTTGTGAATCAATATATGAATTTGAGGGGACCACAAGACCAGGGAATCTGTGACTGATGCAACCACCTTTAATTATTCGTCAACTTCTTTGTTAACATTGTATCATCACTACCGTAGCGTATAGCGCCACATTGAAATTAGCGTCGAAAGATAAGCCATGTGATAATGTTGGACAGTTTGAGGATAAAGGATCGCAGATGATATTATAGGCAAAAGAATAATATTTGAGAACTATGAATATAAAATTGATAACTGTCTTAGTGCTTGAAATAATTGTGATTATTATGGATCTCGTATCCTACGTCAGTATCACTGCAGCGAAGAAGAGTTTTATATCGTATTGTAAACAAGGGTATGATTCATCAATAATTCCGGATGATTCGGCACAATATCACTCACACTGCACTTAGACACTGGATGAAGTTTGCAAAATTTGTACACCAAAAACTGGCGTCTATGAACGTCTAAACACTGTGGCGTTTTTGAGCTACTGCAACTAGAACGCCTTGTGTCTCTATAGCAAGCATTGTGTGGTCCAGTGCGGTTTATCATCTGCAGGAAAGTAGTGGTTCGCTTATCGTGAACTTCGGTACTAACAGAGAACGTCATATGCGACTACGGAGAAGCGGTGACCTCATTGCTATGTATAGTATACGCGAGACCGTTGTGCCGAAACTTGACTGGACAAATGTGAATAAAGTAGATTCAAGTGCCTGTAAGACCGAAGCTTCGACTGCCGTTGGTCAAATCAATCGTAATGTACGTAAATGTAACCATTGTGTCACGAAAGACAATATTAATCGCATTAAAATAATCTCGTGTAACAGAAATGCCCCACCTCTTTTTGCAACCCATTTTGAAATCATATTTGAAAATGATGAAGATTATACGCTGTCAGTTGTCGTGCGCATGCGCGGTTGGCTATCGGATATCGTACGACTTCTTTCTTTCACGATTTAGTCAGATCTACAGGGTGTGCGATTCGAATAGATTGCCTGGTATGACGATGTAAACTTTTTGTCAGATAGTAGCATCAATTCCTACTGAAATCTTGCAGTTACAGATTATTTTTGACAATTATTAAGCTTACAATAAAATATATGATGAGAATACAGCTGAAACACGTGTATTTTACATGAGGAAATCTCTTTCCCCCTTGGTGAAAGGGGTTAGAGTTAAGATAAAAATCTTTAAAAAATAGGGAGTTGATTTTGAATTATTTGGAGCCGATTTGGGGGAGCGCCTACTGAAAAATTCGTTCGAGTTCTTAATAAGGACCACGCTAATGGATATATTAATGCCACGAAATAATGGTGCAGCTCAATGGAAACTACTTCGCCATTGCATTACATTTGCAGTAAAATTTTGGAAGCTAGATGAGTAAATGTTGCAACTTATTGGGAATTTTCCACTGGATTGCCACAAAAATCGATTCGACAGCAAAATTCTTGGTTTATGCACTGATCAGTTTGAACTGAATGAAAACAAATTGCAACACATAACGTTTACACTACGCAAAAATACGTGTCCACCTGTATTTTTGAACGAAAACGAAGTCTCTAGTAGTGATCATGTAAAATACCTTGGAATGCACTGAGACCGCCGC
The DNA here is from genome assembly GCA_949628255.1 of Macrophya alboannulata. Classification (NCBI taxonomy): domain Eukaryota; kingdom Metazoa; phylum Arthropoda; class Insecta; order Hymenoptera; family Tenthredinidae; genus Macrophya; species Macrophya alboannulata. The sequence goes on from OX451208.1 coordinate 1,060,526, forward strand.
CTCACCTGGAAAATACACATACCATGGGTATAGACTAAACCTAAATAACTTAATCTCAAACTTAAAAAAATGTATTGGCTGCTGGGCTGGAAATCTCAACTGCCACTAAAAAATAAAATACTACTCTTATACGTCCATACTCTAACCAATATGGACATATGGAGTTCAACTGTGAGGCTGCGCTTCCAACTCCAACATAAAAATTTTGGAAAGATTCCAATCAAAGACACTGAAAATTCCTTGTGAATGCCCCATGGTATGTGCCCAATAGAGAAATCAACAAGGACTTAAATATTCCGTCAGTCGAAGAAGAAATTGAAAATTTTTATGAAAAATACAAGATGCAACTAGAAAATCATCCGCACCAGCTAGCAGTAGATATACCCAAAAGAACTCCGACTACATCAAGACTCAAAAAATACAAAGTGCTATGATCTAAACCAACGTACAACTCTGGAAAATAATATGAAATCTATGTATAGTAAAATACTCACGAGTGCAAACCATTGGGAATGCACTTCCATGATGTATATATTTTTCTTTATTTTTGTGAATATGTATGTGAAAAATCTTCAGCTAGTTAGTGCAGGCAATTCAATACAATTCGTAATAGATCTTGGAGCCTCTAGGATCAGAAGACTTTCTCATTTTCTTATCTTCAAAAGGAATAACGCACATCTCTAAACTTAGAGGGCTGTTATACCTTCGACTCATATCCAATTAAACAGCTACGCCAAAATGTTATACGTCAATTTTTTTTCGTATACCTATTACAAGAATTTCTCTGAACAATGGTGGAACATATACATCAATTCTTATGTAAAAACGCGGGTACGCACTATCAAGTGATGTGGTTACATATATTTGAGACAAATAGTAGTGATATTGATAAAAATAATAAGATTATTTCAATATATAGTAATAATAACCAAATGTCAAAGATACATACATGGGCATCCGGAAAAAAACCGGAAAAAATCTTCCCTCAGCGGGAAATGATTCCCGGAAATTTATTTCATCGAGCACACCTACCGCACATAGTAAAACATGTTCTTGGAGGCCCGAATAGTAGATCTTAGCGGTTGGACACGAGATTCGTGATTGCGCATGTTCGGAACCTCACGCTCCGATCACGTAATCGAAAAATGAGCCAAAAAATTCTTGAGAATCCAAGTGAGTTCTTGGATAAAAAAAAAAAAAAAACAAAAGTATTATATATACCGATCACTTTCTCGATACCGAGTATCCCTTTTGAGTAAAAAAAATCAAAGGAATGCTCGAAATCGAAAAAGTAATGAGTATATAAGAGATTTGTTTTTCATAAAAGAACTCACTTGAATTTTTTCGGAATTTTTGGGCCAAATTTTTGATTGCGTGATGGACGTGTCGAGTTCCGAACATGCGCAACCACGAATCCCGTGTTCAACTGCTAAGATCCACTACTAGAACCTCCAAGAGCATGTTTTTACCATGTGTGGTAGGTGTGCTCGACCAAAAAAAATTTCAGCGAATGATTAGCCGCTAGGGGAAGATTTTTTCCTGCAGATATGCCCATATGTGCTCAAAGTATCAAATCTTCGATCTTCTGTGAGTCCGTTACCAATATTTTCAGGAATGATGATAAGTCTGACTTCATGATGATTCACGCCACAAACAGAACACAATATTCATGATAAATTTGTATACAATTAGGCTCGACAACGCCACAGTTAATTGTAGCTGGACAATGAGTCGAAAATCATGATAAGCTCAAGTCTTGATTCAGGAGGTTTGATAAATGTCTCGAAGTTTACTTCCCACCTCTTTGGCCACAGCGGTTGGATTTAAGGCTGCCCGTTCTTCCTCAAAGGGTAATTTTTTCCCTTTGGGTCGCTGATTCAAGTTCCGTATACCCGCAAAGTGTTCTTCGATTTCGCGAAGGGTTCTGCCCTCCGTTTCCGGTAGTATATAGTACATGACGACCGAACCCACAAACCCTATTGCCGAGTAAAACCAAAAGGTACCAGCTAGCGTCATGCCGTCCACCATGTCTAGGAAAATCTTGTTCACGACAAAGCTACAGATGTAGCCGAAGACACCGGCAGCTGCATTCGCTCCACTACGGACCTGAAAACACATCTTCGTTCGGCTAAACACATTTGCAAAGCTTGGGGTGAGAAATCTATAAAGAAAAGTTTACGAGGAGGATGGATGTAGTAAACAGAAAATTACCATAAGATGCCTATGTATATTACCTTAGCACAGAAAACTTCTCCGAATAGCATCCAGGGTAGTAGTCTTATGCTCAGGTGAGAGAGATAGGCGGCAGCTATCAACGAGTAGGTTGGAATCCAGGAATAATTATCACCCACGATGGATCCTCGATCAATCATGAATCTGTAGAGAGCCACGACGAAAAAGCACACGCCAGTGGTCATAGTGGAGAACAGAGTGATTTTCCGTTTTCCAGTGAAGTGTATGAAAATTACGCACGACAATGCGCCAAGAAGTTCAGCACTGCTCAGTAGTACGATAGCCATATATTCATCTATGGGTGCATTAAGCTCGGTGAAGATGAAGATGGCGAATGTTCGCAGAGGCCACGTGCCGCCGAAAGTACCTATGAAGAAAACCCAGCAGACTACGAAGAACGGAACCAGGAATGTACGCTTAGTGTAATTCCTCCAGTGTCTTTCACCCCCGTATATTTTTTCCCGACCTGGGGGATTCTGTATCTTTATGATCGACTCAGAGACACTATTGTACTCATTTTGAACGTGTTCTGGTTTTACCCAACCACGAAGCCAGCGTAGTGATTTTAAGGCTTCTTTCGGGCGGCCTTTTCCTGAAAATTAATCCGTGCGATTCAGAGTTTGCCTTTGGCTGCCCATAAACGGTTACTCCGAGGGTTAATACTCTGTCTATCGTTTAGGGATCCCTCGCATAATTGATGTGTATGATATATACCACTAAACGGCAACAACTAATTATCATTTTCGATCTATATTTACCAATAAGCCAGTGAGGACTTTCGGGTACCATCAAGAGGATGATGAAGCAAAGTGTAGGAAGGGCGATGTTGATCAGTGCTACTCTCCTCCAAGTGGTCAAGCTCCCGGCAAGCATTTGTATTAAGATACCAATGATGACGGCCGCCGCTGAGGTAGCAGTAAGCGTACCTCTGAGATGTGGTTGTGTGATTTCTGCGACGTAGGTTGCGACTGCTGCTTCTAGCAGCCCTCCCGTCAACCCCGTCATCGCCAGGGCGCATAATAACATAGTAGAGTTGTACGCAAAGTGATAAATCAACCAAGCGCAAATAAACGGTATGTTGGCCAACATCATCGTCTTTTTTCTACCAAGATAATCAGACGCGATACCACTGCCGAGACATCCCACTGGTAATAGGATCAAGTTCATGCTACCTGAAAGAGAAGACCATCGTTCAAGTTGAGCTCTAAATGTTCCTTGAAGCTGCGGTTCTCTGTGACTCTTCACCAGTGTTGGAAAAATTGCAATCAAATTCATTTCAATTACTTCATTACTTCTGTAATGCGTCATTACATATTACTTCAATTACAAAATTTTGTTCTTATACCATAATATTTAATATGGGTTCAATGTGTAATTGAAACAAACTTTATCATACATTACATTATGTAATGGGTAATTAACAAAAGTTCATTATCCATTACAAAAATAATGGGTAATTAAATGGGTAATTGCATTACACGAGTAATTATTACTCGCAACACTGCTCCATACTTTTGAAGTGTTTCGAATTGGGTTAATCAACGTATTATATTTGTGGGACTAGGTACTTACCGATCCAGGTGAGTTCGTCACGAGTTACTTTGATTTCCGGGTTAGCCTTCTGTAGTTCGGGAATGAGGATCGTGGAAAATCCGAAAGTACAGCCCAAGCTCATGAGGTAGAGGTTCTTCGCGGTTACTGCCAAAATTTGGGGAGCTGCCTGTCTCCATTTTGAGACCGGGATGATTTTTGATTGTGATGTTCCGTTCTGTTCCCCATGGAGTTCCGGTTTCTCACCGTTACTGGAACGTTCTAGCGTATATACTTCATCCATGTACGTTCAGATACGTGTTTTGTAATACAGTGACAGTTATACGATACAGTTTCCAACTTCGTTTAATTTTATTTTTTTTCTTTCAGCTATAGTTATTCCGCGATAAGGATAATAATTATTACTACACGCTGCCCATTATATCGTACGGAGGAATATTTCAAGCAAATATTCAAAATTCTTGGAACATATTTACGTACCTGGAATTACGTAACTCTAGAGACTGTGAAATGAGCCATTTTCATCGCAATAACACAACGTTCAACTCTAACAATAAGTATCTAATAATAATACACAGATAATGATTCTGAACAACCGTCATTTCATTCCAAAAAACAATTTCGTCTGGGTTATGAGCTGGTGTCTGGATAATTTAGTCTCAAAATCGGTTTGTCAAATTATACTAGGATATAATAAGCCGCTCTGATATTGCATCGGATATTTCGAAAATATTCCCTAAATTGTTCTATGCTATGTGGGAGCTGTACTTCCATTTCCACGGTTTATCCTAATCCCTTGACCCTCAATGATTCACAAATAACAAATGGGATCTCATCCCAGAGTGTGTACTGCAGCCGTGCTGCACCGTCAATGAGAAGGAATGTACTACGGAGCTTGATCAGTTTTCCAATTGTATATCAATTGTAATTGATATTTCATTATGCCGTGGCTATATCTTAATCCTAGTTGCAACAAGATGCGGGTACAGTCTACGTGATATTTAGCCCATATTGAGGTTCATCGAAATTCGATATGTAATAGAAATAATTTCCTAAAAAACGAAGATCATAGTTGTAATTTGGAGGACACATTTAGTACAGGATCAATAATGCAGTTAACAATAATTTAAAAATATCTGTATGTGATGCGATTCTCGAATGGAACATGTTTGCATAAAACGTTTCTGAAATTCGGGCATCCCAGATTCTTGTGCACTTCAGCGACCTTCATTCGCATCTCAGTGAGAACTTCGTCACGATTCTTATACATTGACTTGGCTCGTGGGGTGCGAGAATAATAAAGATATTCACGCCAGGTATAAAACGTTGAAATTTTTATTAGCAGTTTTAAAATTTGAAAAGCAGTGTGTCGGTATATTGCAACATAAACGGCCGTGACATATACACATGCGGAGAGCAGCAGATAGGCAAATTCTGGCCTGCCATAATCGGCGTGATAAAGATATTTAGTTCACCTTGGTTCTGCGATTAAAACTGAAAAGAGTCGTACGTTTACTGCAGCCTATGTTAATCCGCAGTTCTGTTATCAGGAAACGGCAATCAGCCGACTATACGACAATGCAAATTTGAGTACGTCAGTACAGACCGACGTAATATACGTATTCGTATACTTTCGCAGTGTAGGCACAGAAACTCTCTTTTCTGTGGTGTAGGTATACAGTAAAACTCCAATCATCCTGACTAATTGGGCATTGGGCCAACCCGGATATATGCAGAAATCCAGATAGTTGGATATAGCTCAGGAATAATCAAGAAAAAATGATGTCCGAAAAAACTAAAAACCCAATTCTTATTGATATACACTAACTAAGCAAACATATAAGTAATTTATGCACATACTAAATAAATTACATACGTCAAAGTATGTTAAAAACACAAAAATTAAAATACAGTATTGTATGCAAATTCAACCGAGGAGTGTGGGTGGAAGAAATGCATGGTGGAGGATTGGAGGTCCACGCCTGCATTCTCGCTGTTTCGCTATTAAACAGATTATATATTGTAACGTGTATGGCTGTTACGGCAGCCGTACCGCGCAATATCTCGTGCGCACACGCCATATGACGTCACAACGAGTATAAATACGAGCACGTTAGTAGACTCGCTTGTAATCCTTTGCAAAGCGTCCAAGTTGACTCACAAACAATTACTTTACCTGGCACAGAGCTGAAGCAGCCTGTGACCAACTTATTCTCTTTCTTTTATTTCTGAACTGTGCTAAAACAGCCAGTCGATTAGCTTCACATTTAATTTATCTAGTCTAAGCGACAGATTTAAATTCAATGTTTACTTAAATTCTATTTCCATTACATCAAATTGAAATCAAACAATTTGAAAGTCGTCCTAGCACGAGACTATCGACGCAATACATTATTTTAATTTATTACCAAAAATTAGTGACAAAGATTCTCATGCGAACTTTTGGATTTTTAACGATCAAATTGATCCATAAAAAGTCACAAAAAGTTAAAATACATTATATATTAATTGTTGTATTTTTTCCCAAATCGATCGGGATGATTGGAGTCCGGATGATTGGAGTTCTACTGTACTGTTTTAAGTGGATTATTCTGATCGAGAAAACGCAGGACCTTGTCACAATGTATGCGATCTTCATCTCGTCAATAGATTAAGGCGACGCGATACTCGTTCGTGATCTACCGAGTTATCGACATTGCGAGTTTTCTACTGTTCGAACAACGGAAATACAGCAAACGAATTCTCGTTTATACTATCGAACATCTATCACACATAGATTTTCGGATGTTAAGTACAGAATATAAGAGTGGAAAAACTGTAACGTCGTCGATAACTCAGTTTATCAATAACGAGTATCGGCATCGCCTGAAGGGGATGGAACGAATAATTGCCTGGAGCTGAATGGAATTAAAATCAAGTACCATACATTGTGTAATGATTTTTTTCTTCTTAATTTCAAATAATTCCTCTGGACAGTATGAAACATATACGTCGATTCTTATAGGAAAACGCATCCTACATGCTATATGCTACGTCCTATGTGCTATAGTTACGTATTTACAAAGAATAATACTGATATTGACAAAAATAATAACAATACTTGAATGCATATAGGATAGATAACGGAAATCCGAAGATATGTGCTTGAAGCACCAGGTCTTCGATTTTCTGCAAGTCTGTTCGATATCTTCAGCAATGAAGATTAGTCTTACGTCATAATAATTCCCACCAGGAATACCAAATGATATTGATAATGAATTTGTATATATTATCACTATCGACAAACGACTGCATTGAAATGCTGGCCTGAAGAAATCGGATTTATCTGTAACCATGACTTTCCGTGGATGCCGAACGGATGTTGGGGAAATTTCACTCTACGCTCTTCATGCTGCCAACAGCATAGTGAAGCCAAAGACGTAGAGTGAAATTTCCCCAACATCCGTTCAGCAGCCACGAAAGTCACAGTTCTAGCACAGGGTAGCTGAACAATGCGTCAAAAATAAAAATAAGCTCAATCTTAGTTCAAGAGATTGGATAAGTATCTCAAAATTTACTTTCCGCGTAGTCGACCACAAGGGTTGGATTTGAGGCTGCCCATTTTTCCTTGAAGGGCAATTCTTCCTTTCTGGGTCGCTGGTTCAAGTTCTGTATACCCGCGAAGTGTTCTTCGATTTCGCGAAGGGTTCTTCCCTCCGTTTCCGGTAGTATATAGTACATGACGACCGAACCCACAAACCCTATTACCGCGTTGAACCAAAAGGTACCAGCCAGCGTTATGCCGTCCACCATGTCAAGGAAAACCTTGTTCACGATAAAGGTACAGATGTAGCCGAAGGAACCGGCAGCTGCAATCGCTCCACTACGGACCTGAAAACGCACTTACTTAGCTAACTACATTTGCGAGGTTTAAGGTAAGAGGTCTATGAAGAAAAGTCTACGAGAAGAATGGATTCAGTGATGAAAAAATTAAGGTGTCTATGTATATTCTATGTATATACCTGAGCGCAGAAAACTTCTCCGATTAGTATCCAGGGTAAAAGTCTTATGCCTACGTGAGAGAAGTAGGCGGCACCTATCAACGAGTAGGTTGGAATCCAGGAATAATTATCACCTACGATGGATCCTCGATCAATCATGGATTTGTAGAGGGCCGCGATGAAGAAGCACGCGCCAGTGGCCGTAGTGGAGAACAGAGCGATTTTCCGTTTTCCAGTGAAGTGTATAAGAATTACGCACGACAGTGTGCCAAGAAGTTCGGCACCGTCCAATAATACGGCAGCCACATGTTCATCTATGGGTGCATTGAGCTCGGTGAAAATTAAGACAGAAAATGTCTGCAGAGCCGGTGTACCCCCGAAATTCATGGTCAAAAATGCCCCGCAGACTACGAAGAAGGGCACCAGGAATGTGCGCTTGGTGTAATTCCTCCAGTGTCTGTCACTTCGAGATATTTCTTCCTGATTTGGAGGTTTCTGTATCGACTCACAGACACTATTGTACTCATCTCGAACGTGGTCTGGTTTTACCCAACCACGAAGCCAGCGTAGTGATTTTAAGGCTTCTTCCGAGTGGCCTTTTGCTAAAAAAACAATCCATGGAATGAAGAGTTTGCCTTTGGCTGCTCATAAACTTGGACTCCAGGATTAAATCCCCTATAGGTATATCCTAATGAAATCTCTCGCATGAATAGTACATGAGATGTATACACACCATAAAACGGCAACTACTAATCATCATTTTCAATTCATAATTACCAATAAGCCAGTGAGGACTTTCGGGTACCATCAAGAGGATGATGAAGCAAAGTGTGGGAGAAGCGATGTTGATCAGTGCTACGGTCCTCCAAATAGTCAAGCTGCCAACCAGCATTTGTATAAAGATGCCAAAAATGAGGGCCATCGTTGAGGTAGCAGAAAGTATACCCCTGAGATGTGGTTGTGTGATTTCTGCGACGTAGGTTGTGACTGGTGCCTCTATCAGCCCTCCTGTCAGCCCCGTCATCGCCAGGGCGCACAATAACATAGTAGAGTTGTACGCATAGTGATAAATCAACCACGCACAGACAATCGGTCCGTTGGCCAACATTATCGTCTTTCTTCTGCCAAGATAGTCAGACAAAATACCACTGCCGAGACATCCCACTGGAACCAGGATCAAGTTCATGCTACCTGAAAGAGGAGACCATCGTTCATATCAACCTCTGAATGTCCTTTGAAGCTGCAGTTCTATGTGACTATACCGCGCCTCTGGAGTGCTTCTGATTGGTTTAATCAACGTATCATATTTGTGGGACTAGGTACTTACTGATCCAGGTAAGTTCTTCACGAGATACTTCTATTTCCGGGTTAGTCTTCAGTAGTTCAGGAATGAGGATCGAGGAAAAGCCGAGAGTACAGCCGAAGCTCATTAGGAGGAGGTTCTTCGCAGTGACTGCTAAAATTTGGGGAACTGCCTGTCTCCATTTTGATACCGGAATGATTTCTGATTTTGGAGTTCCATTATGTTCCCCACGGAGCTCTGGTTTTTCACCGTTACTGGAACGTTCAATCGTATATACTTTATCCATGTACGTTCAAATTCGTGTTTTATAATACAGTGCAGACGGTTACACGATACGGTTACTAGTATGGTTCTTTTCTTCGATATTTTTATTTTTTTTACTAGACTTATTCTGCGATAAGAATAATAATTAATACCACACGCTGCTCAGACTTATGTAACGTATTTGTCATACCATGCCGCAAAATATTGCAGAGAAAAATTCTGAAATATCAGTTCTTGGAACATTCTTATGTCCACGTAATTACGTAAATCCAGAGACTGTTAAATCAGTCATTTTCATCGTCATTTTCATCGTCGACACAACGTTCAACTCTATCAATAAAGTACATAATGTCCTTGAAATTGGTCGGACTTTAGTCAACATATGTGATCGTTAGCTGAAGTTTTGCCAGGAAACGATGAGTCACGCCTGTCACGATGGCTTACAAAAAGTATAATCAAAAGAGAGTAACTATAGGTGACAACAAATAAATGTTGATAATTGTATAATGATAAGAAGTGTATACTATAAGGACGAATCACTCTCATTTCATTATGACAATGACACCATTTCGTCTGGATTATTAGCTCGTGTCTGGATAATTTAGTTTCAAAATCGGTCTGTCAAATGCTATGACAATAGCCTGTCTAAAGCGGCATCAGATATTTCAAAAATATTCCATGAATTGGATTTGATATTCTTGCAATTGTACAGCTTATTAGATATTTCAATCTTATCAGTCTGTAAGGTGTCTGCAGTTCTATTAAGATTATCAGAAATTCATGATGCTGTAGCTATATCCTAATCCTAGTTACAACGAGTTGCAGGTCACAGTCGTCCTCGATCAACGTGTAGATCTAGCGTTATTCTAAGGACTTAGCAGTCTAGACTACTTACATTTAAAACACGATCAAATACAGTTAAGTTCAAGGTATCTGTACGTGATGCGATTTTCGAATGGTATATGATTGATAACTTGTACGGTGGAATTTTTTAGATCTGGTTTCCGTTACAGTTCAAGTAAAACGTTTCTGAAAATCCGGTACCGCAGATCTTTGTGCACCTCATTGACCTTTATTCACATGTCAATTACAAAGTCGTTACGATTCCTACGTTAGCCTTGGTATGCGGGATTCAAGAGTAATGAAGGCGTTCATAGCTGACATGAAATGTTAGAGTTTTCGTTAGCAGTCTCAAAAGGGAAAATTGCAAATATTATGTGACGGTATATTGCAACATAAAACTGCAGTGGAAAATACCTGCGAAAGCAGCGCATAGTCAAACTCTGGCCTGCCATAGTCAGCGTGATAATAATATACAGTTCACCTTAACTTATCGTATTAAAACTCAGAAAAGTCGTGCATTTTATATCGCAGCTTACGGTAATGCACAATGCTGTTATCAGGAAACAGCAATAAGCATACGACAATGCGTCGGTCTTTATACGTCAATACAGACCGACGTCATAAACGTATTTGTATACTTTTGCAAGTGCATTATTCTGATCGGGAAACCTCAGCAACCTTGTCCGAATATATGCGATCTGCGTCTCGTTGACAGATTAAGGTGACGCGATACTCGTTCTTAATCTACCGAGTCTCGATATTGCGGTTTCTCTACTGTTTGAAAAAACGAAAATACAGAATGAAGACGTCTTGCTCTATAGATTTGCGGAAAATCGGTAAAAAACAAAACAGTAGAACAACTGTGACGCCGATAACTCGGTTGATCAATAACGATCAGCATCGGCTCGCCTTAAAACAGTTTTATGTAGTGAGTATATTCAGACGCCTAAAGAATATAGTCAAGATGTAGTCTAAGAGACAATTTCACTTATATCTATAGGTATGCGCATTAATGTCTAAATATAGAAATAATTTATAGATCTTTTAGCTAACAAATGCGATGAGTTTATAATTATTTCTCATCTAGCAGCCACGCAATTGCAGATAACTACTTCGGTGATGAAACTAGCCGCTATCTTAGTGCAAATGATTCATTAATGGACCACAATTGTTTAATACACGTTTCATTCGCTCTGCTCACTGCAATTAGTCCCTACGGTGCAGTGCCGCGTGAGCTTACCGTGTCATGCTCGTGGCAATGACATAGATAATACTTCTATGTTCAGAGTATCTGGGTATATAATTTTATATAATATAAAGAAGATAAAATGAAATAGATAGCAATAAATTCATAAACACTCTTGCATTATTCGAACATATATCTTTGTGCTTGTGAATTTGCGCTTGTGCGACTAGGACGCTCTGTGTTTCTCTATCGAGCATTTCGTGGTCTAGTGCAGTTAATTATTAGCGAGGAAGTGGTGGCTTACTTATCGCAAACTGCGTTACGAACAGAGAACGTCATTTCCGCAAATAATACCTTTTCTTTTTTTTTTTTGCACCTCTGAAATATTTTGAAAATATTTTGCGGAAATGAGAAGAATATATACTGAATTATTCATCACACGAGAGCTTGGAAGAAAGCAACTTATCAAGTCAGGGATCATAGTAATATGGTAAGAAAACATATTCAATATAGAAAACAATGTCAGTCGCTTTGAAATAATTATACTGCAGTCTATCCTCATCAATCAATCTGCGCAGAATATTTGCAGAGTATTGTTTTATGTAGAATAATTGTCTCCACTGTTTTTGGAGGCCGCTTTGAAATCACATTTGACAATGATGAAGACGTACGCTGTCGTAGAATGCTGCCGATAAGGAATAACACTTATACTTACTGCAGTCGTTAATTATCCTTTGAAATCAACCATTCATCCATTCTTGTATTGAATTTTTGAATGGGCAATTCAAGTCAACAATTCTGACACATACCTTATATCGTTTACAAATTGGCAATGCATGAATAAATTAATGCCAGTGAATAATGGTGAAGCTTAATGGATATACTACCTTTCCATATCGTGTTCCAATTGCAACAAAATAATGAAAACTTGATGAGTGAATGCATGAAACTTAATGGGAAATTTTCATCACTGGATTGCCCGAGAAATCGACTCGACAAAAAAATGTCTTTGAAGTTGGTTTTGAAGATTTCCTTATTGGTGGATTCAAGAAAAAAAGATCCTTAATAGATCCTAGAGCCTCTGCAACCCGAAAATTTTCTCATTTTGTCGTCATCGACTCAATTCCGCTAATTGCAGAAGACGTAAAAAATATTCCTTCAACACAAATAACGCGAAAATCAAAATTTAAACGGTCGTACGTTTTACTCACGACTTATGTGCGATTGTACAGCTCATTCAAAATTTTGTCGATGGCTTAGCAATTCTTTTTTTCTTTTCAATTATTCCCGCAATTGCACCGTGCATTGAGACGGCATTCAATATCAGTGTGACCCTGCAGTGGGCAGGTGTAAAATAAGGTGAAGGTTCTTCGCACACTTTTCTTATAGATTTTATACCGAGGTCAAGCAACAGGTAATTGTCCGGAGCTGAAGGGTATTAGAATAAAGTACGATACGTCATGTAACGATTTTTTTTCCTCTCAATTTACGATAATTCCTCTAAGAAATATAAAACATACGTCAATTTTTGAAAAAAAAAAGCTTGTATACGCACTATCATGTGCTATAGTTACATATTTACAAAGAATAACAGTATATATTGATGAAAATATTAACAATATTCAAATGTATGGAAAGAACAACGGAATTCGAAAAATATGTGCTCAAAGAATCGAATATTCGATTCTCTGTAAGTCCGTTACCGATATCTTCAGCAGCGACGATAACTCCGACGTTATCATAATTCACGCCAGGTATACAACATAATATTGATAATGAATTTGTATACCTAATCATGATCAACAAATAACTGCATTAAGGGTACTCGCCAAAAGGAATCGAACTTATCTAGATATATAGTACGACCACAGTTGAGTAGCTAGATAATGTGTCGGAAATCACAATAAGCCCAAGTCTTGATTCGAGACGTTTGATAAATGTCTCAAAGTTTACTTTCCACGTCGTCGATCACAGGGGTTGGATTTGAGGCTGCCCATTTCTCCTTGAAGGGCAATTCTTCCTTTCTGGGTCGCTGGTTCAAGTTCTGTATACCCGCGAAGTGTTCTTCGATTTCGCGCAGGGTTCTTCCCTCCGTTTCTGGTAGTGTATAATACATGACGACCGAACCCACAAACCCTATTGCCGCGTTGAACCAAAAGGTACCAGCCAGCGTCATGCCGTCCACCATGTAAAGAAATGTCTTGTTCACGATAGAGCTACAGATGTAGCCAAAGGAACCGGCAGCTCCAGCTGCTCCACTACGGACCTGAAAACAAATTTCGTTACGGGTGAGAAGTCTTGGAAGAAAAGTCTGCGACGAAGATAGATGTAGTGATGAGAAAATAAACGAACAATGCCTATAAATTTACTGTTACATACCTTAGCACAGAAAACTTCTCCGATTAGTATCCAAGGTATAAGTCTTACGCCTACATGAGAAAGATAGGCAGCAGCTATCAGGGCGTAGGTTGGAATCCAGGAATAATCATCACCCACGATGGATCCTCGATCAATCATGAATTTGTAGAAAGCCACGACGAAGAAGCACACGCCAGTCGTTAGCGTGGAAAACAGAGTGATTTTCCGTTTTCCAGTAAAGTGTATAAGAATTACGCACGATATTGTGCCAAGCAGTTCGGCACCGCCTAATAACACAGTAGCCGTATATTTATCTATAGGTGCATGAAGCTCCTGGAAAATCGAGACGGCGAATGTTTGCAGAGCCCCCATACCCCCGAAAGTAGATATGAAAAAAGCCCAGCAAACTATGAAGAAGGGCAACAGGAATGTGCGCTTGGTGTAATTCCTCCAGTGTCTTTCACCCCCGGAGGCTGCTCCCTGACCTGGGGGTTTCTGTGTTGACTCACAGACACCATTATACTCATCTCGAACGTGGTCTGGTTTCACCCAACCACGAAGCCAGCGTAACGATTTCAAGGCTTCTTCCGGGCGGCCTTTTCCTAAAAAATAGTCCATGCAATTCAGAGTTTGCCTTTGGCTGCTCATAAACGTAGACTCTAGGGATTAAGTACTCTGTATTGGATTGATGCGTTTGATGTAAACCACCAAACGCTACCTACTTATCATCATTTTTTATTGATAATTACCAATAAGCCATCGAGGACTCTCGGGTACTATCGAGAGAGTGACAAAGCAAAGTGTAGGAAGAGCGATGTTGATCAGTGCCACTGTCCTCCAAGTGGTCAAGCTGCCGGCAAGCATTTGTATGAAGACTCCAATGATGACGGCCGTCGTTGAGGTAGCAGAAAGCATACCTCTGAGATGTGGTTGTGTGATTTCTGCGACGTACGTTAAGACCGGTGCCTCTAGCATCCCTCCTGTCAGCCCCGTCATCGCTAGGGCGCACAATAACATAGTAGAGTTGTACGCATAGTGATAAATCAGCCAAGCACAGATAAACGGTATGTTGGCCAACATCATCGTCTTTTTTCTACCAAGATATTCGGACGTGAGACCACTGCCGAGACATCCCACTGGTACTAGGATCAAGTTCATGCTACCTAAAAGAGGAGATCATGGTTTAAATCAAGCTCTGAATGTCCCTCGAAGCTGCAGTTCTTTGTGACAATACACCTCTGAAGCGTTTACAATTAGGTAAATCAACGTGTTATCTATTGGGGTACTTACTGATCCAGGTAAGTTCTTCACGAGTTACTTCTATTTCCGGGTTAGCCTTCTGTAGTTCGGGAAGGAGAATCGTCGAGAAACCGAGAGTACAGCCGAAGCTCATGAGGAGGAGGTTCTTCGCGGTAACTGCCAAAATTTGGGGAGCTGCCTGTCTCGATTTTGAGACCGGGATGGTCTCTGATTGTGGTATTCCATTCTGTTTCTCATGCAGCTCGGGTTTCACACCGTTGCTAAAACGTTTAATCGTATATACTTCAGTCGTCTTCGTTTAAATACATGTTTTATTATACAGTGAAGACCATAGGATCTTAGCGGTTGCAATTTTGAAAAATTATCCTACAATTAGAATCGCCAGACTCGATATCTAACCAATCTATCGAAGAATCTCATAGTCTTTATAATTCTGTAAAACTTCTTTCCTGGAATGAAAACTGGATATCGCATTTATAAATACTGTTAGCCAATAATAGCACTAAGGTCAGAATTCCCGGATAAGAAGTGATCGATTAATTTCCTGTTCGACGACTTAGAACTGTGACCAGCTTCCGCGTCACGTACGACCTTTACCTACTTGCGCGACAAACCAATACCGAAGAGGTTGCCTTGGTTCAACAAATCAATTCGATGGAATGACGATAGTTTTGAACAAATCACCGAGACACGTTATTATAAAATACCTATTGATGTTCAAGCTGTCTGTGCTTTTGCTGTGTGTTTTTTATTTCGCTGCTCAGACTTGGGCATGTAACATTTATATACCGTGCAGCAAAACGTTCCAGACATATATCCCAAAAATTTCAATCCCGGAAACAGTTTTATGTACGCGAAATTACGTAGCTCCACAGACTGTGAAATGAGCCATTTTCATCGCAATAACACAACGTTCCACTCTAACAATAAGTAATGTATCTTAAAATTAGTCGGATTTTAGTCAACATGTGATCCTCAAGTGAAGAGAGTTGTCAGGGAACGATGAGTCACGCTTGTCTCATGGCTTGCAAAAAGTATAATCAAAAGACCGTAATCATAGGTGCTGAAAAATGAAACTCGGTAATTGTGTAATAACGAGACACAGACTATGAGGATGAACCACTGTCATTTCGTGCTTAGGCCATTTCGTCTGAACTGTAAGCTGATTTCTGGATATAATTTAGTCTCAAAATCGGGTTGTTAGATACTATGACATTAGCCTCTCGAAACGGCGTCGGATATTTCGAAAATGTTTCGTGAATTGTTCTGTTCCGTGTGAGGGCTGTGACATAATTCCATTTCCAAGGCTTAAGCCAATTCCTTTATAATATCAGTGCAATGACTCACAATTAACACGTGGGATCTCATCACAGACTGTGCCTTACAATTGTACAACTCATTAGATATTTCCGTCTTATATGTCTGAGAGGAGCTCTATTAAAATCATTAAAAATTCATTATGCCATAGCCATATCATGATCCCAGTTGCATCATGATCATAGTTGCATTAAATGTACCCCGGCATGTGCAAGCGACATGAGAGTTTTATCAAAATTCAATTTGTAAGAAATCATTTCCAAAATGATATGCACGTAGTTGTAATTCTAAGGGATCATCAGTCTAGACTATTTATATTCAATACACGATCAAGTGCATTTGAGTTCAAGATGTCTGTATGTGGTGCGATTCGCTAATGGAACATGTTCAAGTAAAACGTTACGGAAAATCAGACACCACGGACCTTTATGCACTGTATCGACCTTCATTTGAATCTCAGTGACAAATTCGTCACAATTTTTACATTGACTTAGCATGTGCAGTCCAAGAGTACTGAAGGTATTAATAGCAGGCACAAAATGTTGAAGTTTTTATCAGTAGTCTTAAAAATGTGAATTGCAAAATATTATGTGACGGTATATTGCAACATAAACGACAGTGAAAAACACCTGCAGAGATTAGTAGATAGTCAAACTCTGGCCTGTCGCAGTTGGCGTGAAAAAAATATTTGGTTCACCTTATTTTTTTCGATTGAGACTGAAAAATATCGTGCATTTACTGCAGCCTAGGTTAATCCACAATGCTGTTATCAGGAAACACTAATAAACTGACTATACGACAATGCGACTGCACTCTATGCGTCAATATAGTCTGTCGTAATGTATGTATACATAGTCGTATACTTTTACAGTATACGCTTCCAAGTCCATTGTTCTGATCGGGAAATCCTAGCAGCCTTGTCCCAATATATGCGGTCTACGTCTCGTTGACAGATTAATGCGACGCGATAATTGTTCTTGATCTACCGAGTTATCGACATCACGGTTTTTCTACTGGTTGAAAAATGGAAATACGAGAATGAATTCTCGTTTATACTATCGAGCATTCATTAGACATAGATTTGCAGGAAATAGGTAAAAAACGAGACAGTAGAACAACTGCAACGTCGATAATTCGGTTGATCAATAACGAATATCGGCATCGCCTTATAGCACAGAATTTATGTAGTAGAAGCTGAACTTTTCCACTTTGTCCAAGAGACAATTGTATATGTGCATTAATGTCAAAATATTGAAATTATCAATAGATCTCTCTCCTGTTATTTTTGTATTTCATTTATGTACATTCACCGGAGCCCTAGGGGACTTGTCCCATGGGCGTAATAAATTCTATTCCATTCGATTCTAACAAATGCATTGAGTTTATAATTATTTTTTATATGGCAACTACATACAATTGCAGATAGCTATTTCAGTGATGAAACTGGCCGCTATACCTTAGTGCAAATGATTCATTGATGGACTACAATTGTTTAATACACATTTCATTCACTCTGCTCACTGCAATCAGTCCCTGCGGTGCAGTGACGCGTAAGTTTACAGTGTCATGCTCGTGGCAATGACATAGATAATATTCCTGTGTCCAGAGCATCTGGGTATACAAAATTCATGCCAGATTGGATCAGGAGCTATATGATCGAACCTCTTCCATTTGTTTTATTCAAATAATCGTCGCATTCTAAAAAAAATTTTAATTTTCGAAAAATGTCGCACATTATCGCAATCAACACTGAAACTTTCGGTTGCACCGGTAATTACGGTTAATTACTAAGGAACGACGTGTTACGATAAGTGTATAAATATAAAACACATTCGTGTATTGTTAATTCATTGAACTGTACAAGGTCTTGGCCCATATATAAAATTCGAGTGAGGAGAGACGTCGCCTCGACCATGGAGCAAATGGATTTTACCTAAGAATGTTAAAGAAACCTAAAAACTTCATCGGTGTTGTAAATATCCAATGAATATATGTTTTAACTGTTACAGTTTCACGTGACCTCCAAGACCATATTACTATAAATATATCTAAATTAAATTGAAGCAAATACACATATACTGCACTGCGCTGCGCAGCTATGACAGAATCGTAAAGTGCTTTCACTTAAGACGCTCGCGTGACGAACCTGGGATTTGGAAAAACTCCGTTGGCGCGAATTTTGTAAAAAAACAATTTCACGTGTCTCTTTGCGTGCACTGACTAAAAAATATAATGAAATGCAAAGGTGATTTCTACAAGCAAATTAAACTCCAAATAAATATTTAAAAAAATAATAAATCCATAAAAACATCAACGGTAATCATGCCGGTTGTAAATATTGATAGTGAAGGTTGTATACAACTTTTATCTCCAGTGCATTTTGCATACCTATATACACAAGTAATGAGAGCAGATTTTTTATTGATCACCTTAAAATAAGACTAGCAAATTTTGGTTGTTCCTGATTTTTTTTGTTTTTGCTCCTAAGTCAAACGTCAAAACACATGGCCGACGATGTGTAAGCCTTTCGAAACAGTTCATAAATAATGATAATACTATATCCACTGATTTGCTTTGGGAATTTTTGTTTCATAATCAAAAGACGAGACATATGCTGACTTGGTTGTTCGGTTATTTTGGCACATCAATTCTGGATATAATGACGCATGAAAGGTGTTTTTCAAAATATAAAACTGGATTCTTATACCGCCTCAGAAATTTACGGTTGATCAATAAAAAGTGCCAACATACCGAAGAACCTGTATAATAACTGAATAATCTTCACCTGAGGCAAACAACTCTTCAAAACGAAGGAAAAAAGGTCAAATGTTCGACTAATCTGGTCCTGAAATCATGGAATTCAATCGCTACCAGTGGATTACGTTACAGCAAAAAAACAAGTTATTAAGTAATTCTATACACCTAACACTGTCGTAACACATCTTCGCGACTGGATACTTGAGAATAAGAATTACCTCCAGCAATCTAAGATAATTGAAAAACGTGTTTTATTCAATAATTGTCAACAACTCTGTCTCTATGATGAGACGATGTTCGAAATCGACTTGACGCTCACCATGTTCGTTAGTATTACCTCTTACTCTGTTCCTGATCCACCGATGAGCCCATCTTTCTTAATTGTAATATCACCAAAGTTTTACGCTTTCTTTAACTTGTTCAATTTTTATTTCGTATTATTGTTCATTGGTTAGTTTTACTACTTTTCTATCGTATCAAACATTTTCGAATGTATACAGCCGGTTCCATTGATATGAATTAGATGGATACTGTAGTGCAGAGACTACCAAAGTTTAGAAAAAAAATGTGTATAAATTAATAAAGTGATTTAAAAATTGTTTGACAAGCTGACTATCACAGATTTCTTTCTTCTATGTTGTTTCTTCTTTTTCTTTTTCTTTTTTTTTTTTTGGATTTTATTTAAACTAATTTGATTTGCTCCGTCCGAAATCCACGAGCAAACTGATGGGTTTTAAACCGGCCACATTCAGTAGACTCCACTACCTTGACGCGGTTCTCTCTTTCACTAAGCAGCAATTATCCCATTGTACAAACCATTTTTGCTCTTCGCCCCCTCCTCGACGGTACCTCTTCGCTGTACTTGCTCAATGTTTTCCCCCGCCTCATCATACCTATGAGATTGTCACATTTGAGTCTTGTGAATCCCGGACCATCAACTGGAGGAACACACAAGCTGTGATCCTAGCGAACGCACAGATATATAAACTTGTGTTGAATTATTGGTATGCTAAAAGCGTACGACTGACGAGTCATGTGAGCAAAAAGAAACAACAACAAAAAAAAAAAAATTAGCGCTACAATTGCAGCCGTGTGAACGTAATATGGTTAGATGCTTTTACCTACACAGACGCTACCGTTTGACCATACGATAATTGATTTCTTGGTAATCTTTAGAACGTGTCAGATCAGTAAATGTTCACAGGTAATTTACCAATGGGCAGTAGAATCTGGGTGAGTTGTTTTCTATATTTTTATTCATCTTTATTCGTTTCTACGTGTATCAGCCTTTGAACTTAATTAGGGAACTTGGAAACTGGCTTTGTTTATGCTCTAGGGCATGGATTGGCCTTCTATAAAATCACGTGTCCAAAGATCGATAGCGGTATCTGGAGTAATCGAGATTTACAATATTAGCAAATTCAAGCAAGGTTGCACATGCGATTCTTCGCAGTTTTACGATTTTCGAAGTAATTATAATATATACACAGCTTCGCGTATACCTATGCCATATAAATTGTATCCAATCAGAGAATAAGTACAGATTCGCGTACCTTGTACATACGTATCGAATATACGTAACAGGTGGCAGCCGTTATTCATGTTCGGAATGTTTGTGAAAGCAAAAGAGTTGAATGTACAGGGATTGGTGAACCTTATGGCAAGAATCACTGCAGCGTAAACGTTGGTCAATATGGGTATAATACATACCTATACCTAGCAATCCGTGGTATAGGTATATGGGACATTCGATGCTAATCCAGCAACTCTTCTGTACTCAAATATCAAATTATAGCCTTGCCCATATTTAAACATGTACAAAGATTCACGTACGTTTGCAACCATTCACCATATGGAGAAATAGATACGTTGATTTTCGCGAAAGAGGATCGTATAATATCTGCACAACGAACACCCGAAGAAGTTTCAACAATTTCCTATACGTTTTCTAAGATATCGAGAGATTATTGAAGGTCCAATTTGTAGACCTTGCAGATTATAGTTTCCTGTTCGAAATATGGAATTATGGTTGTGCGTGGATACAGATCTATATGGATCCTCAAACGTTGCATACCAATTTGGTCTAGATCTGAAATACAATGCAAAAAATTTGCTGAATTGGCGCGGAATGGCTCATACATAGGAGTTTACAATAAAGATGAAAAAGATTGTGCAAATCGAATTTCTGTATAGGAAACATTCTCTGTCAACTCAGCCACCAGATTTTCGATGTCATTATCGCAAAATCATTGCGCTACATTGTGCGAGTTTCAATGATATTTTTCTCGATGACATCTGAAGTCTCCACTCCAACAAAATTATAAAAAAATCCCATTTTATATGTGGATTATTCTCATATTTTTTGCAATGAAAAAAAAAATGCCCGAATTGGTGAAAACACATTTTTGATGTTTTGTTTCGCTTAAATATGTTCAAATGCATTCAAACGTGCCTGGAAAGAATCGGAAATAGTTCGAACGAAAAACTGAGGAAAAAACGAGAAATTTTTATACGGAACTTCTTTTCCTCTGAGCTCAATTCATCAAGTTGAGTAGAGGAAAGTGTATTTGAATTTCAGCAGAATTTTTTCTCACGTCAGCTGGTGATACACTCAAATTATTTCAGAATTTTTGGAGACATCGAAAATCTCTGGTAGCTGAGTTGACGTAGAATTATGCTTCATAGGTAAATGAGTTTGTATATTTAAATTCCAGATATTATATTTTGTAATTAATTACAATCACGTCTAATCTGTTTTTTAATTTACTTTATTGAAGAAAGATTGCGTTTTTTTTTTTATGTATAAGGTATACATGTTATTGTTTTTCTTTTTCTTCCAAAAGAGTTATAACAATTATATTAATCAAAAGCTGCGCACAAAACTGTTTTTGTTTTTTCAACCTTGAAGTATATAGACAATAATTGCTCTGTACAGTAATAATAATTAATACGATTTTATTGTTCATTCTTCAAGCGATATACCTATATCTACGTAATTCGATGTCATTTGTTCAGATTTTTAATTATTGAGGAAGTTATACATTATCTGCATATGCAATTAAATATTATATAATGGGTTCGAAAAAATTGGTTGATTATTCATAAAAAATAGAAAAAAAATCAAAAAAAGGAATACAACAGCAACATAGATCACATTTGAAAAGCCACGTAGTAAATTATCTTCATTAATCTGCGGCTATGATCTTTGCAGATGAATTAACGATAAACTTGTTGCTTTGTTTTCATTTGGCAATGATTAAGGGCATTATATAGATATTTGGTAGCTAACGTAATTGAACAGATTATCAAGCCATTTCCATTCGCGTCTTACGTTCCGGAAAATCCGTTTTATCCAATAATTATAATTGTGTAAATAAACGTCTTATATTTTTGCCAATAAAATATACAATGAAAAAAATCAATTATTTTGGATACCGAATGACCCTGCACGACTTCGCGGTAATGAGATTAATTTTAATTACTCACGATTGCAGTGATTCGGTTAATTAATTAATTTGTTAATTGATTCAATTATTCAATAATATTTTATTTTATTTTTTTCATACACCATTTAACGCGGAATCAATTGATTTGGGATTTCACTGCAATTACTGCACAGAGGTCGAATTCAATTTATTATATACCATGCAGCCTATACCCACGCAGCAAATCAATTTGTTTAATTAGATTATGATTATAATTGACTTTGACCTGCGGGTCAAAAGTACGGTGGAATTTTTCATTTCTTACATTTCGTCTATCTGTATTATACGTTTGTATAGTATGTATGTACAGTCAGACAATTAAGTTCTTGTAGGGTCGAAATTTAGGCTCAGACGCTTCAGTGTCTACGCTGTTGAGCAAGGCCCATCGATGCGTTACGGCCGGGCGGTCGGCTATTATTTATTATATACAGGGTGTCCCAGAAATAAATGTCCAAAATGAAAGGTGGCCTAGAGGAGGTCAAACTGAGTAAATTGTCCCGAAGAACATGGGCTCTGCGAAGTCGCGTTCGCGAGATATCACAAGTTAAAAAAAAGTAGCGCTTTGCGACGCGGCGACGCGTCGCAAAGCGCTACTTTTTTTTAACTTGTGATATCTCGCGAACGCGACTTCGCAGAGCCCATGTTCTTCGGGACAATTTACTCAGTTTGACCTCCTCTAGGCCACCTTTCATTTTGGACATTTATTTCTGGGACACCCTGTATATTTAGGAAGTATTTCTTACTTTACTTTGAGTAGGTAGTCTGCCAGATTCGCATACTCAGAGAACGGGGTATGCGGAGCGAGGGAGCTGCTCAACAGCGTAGACACTGAAATGTCTGAGCCTAAATTTCGACCCTCCAAGAACTTTATTGCCCGACTGTACATCGTAACCACACACAGAGTAGATGAATAATCTCTCTCTTCTAAAACGCTTCGCAAATATTTGCTGTACTGTCTCTGTACAGTTTAGGTCGATGACTTGGTCCCACATTCGGTACACACATTCGTACACACACATGATCATAATAGAAAAATATATAAACGACTCTGACGAACTATGGACAGTGAAAATCTCGATCAAATTTTAGGCAGTGTATCGACGACTGAATAGAACAAGATCGTATCTCAAAAATTGATTAAACGACATCGTATCTTCATGTCTTAAACAATTAAAAGATACGATTTTGTTGAATCAAATTTTGAGATACGATCTTGTTCCGCTCAGCCGTCGGACTATATCATATATCTACTGATTTTTTCATTGCAGCTGGTAGAAACTAACTGACCAAGAACAAATCTGTCCGGCTTTTAGTGTCCTATAATATAAGAAAGCGGGACACTTATGATTTCTTCGCGCGTGTCCACTTTCGAACAAGTTGAATAATTAATATTATTCTAATAAAAATTTCGTATGTCTGGTATTGAATTTGCGAAAAATAAGTTTTGAGATTCTAGGCATGAGGATAGGTGAAAATGCGTGGTTCTCAAAAAAAAAAGTATGAATAATCAAGCGAGGGAGAAGGAGCGATTTGAAAATTAACATTAAATTGATTGTAATAGCGGATTTTATTAGACGCCATGTAAACATTTCGTTGCTAATTTTTATTTTTTATTTTTTTCCGTGTAATATATACTACGTACATCCACTTTCTTGGAATTTCAGTTATTGTCAATCGTGCGGTAGATCCTAGTTTATCCGGGATTATACTCGTCATATAATATAATCGGAATGTTCCGTGTAAATGAAATCACAGATAATCTGCATATAATAGATATAAAGATCCCTTTATACAAATTAAGAAATCTCCAATACGTCGTGATAGATAAATAATTATTTTTCCGTTTACAATTAGTAATAAATATTCTATTTGCTCATACATATATGTAAAATCTTCGTAAAATAATTATAAACTTTCTTAAAAAAGAAAGTGTCAATCTTCGTCTGTTTAGTATTTTCCTTTCTTCTTTTTTTTTATGTTTTTGGTAGTTCAGTGACTCATCACTCAGTAGTTCAGGTAAACAGAAAAATCGATTCAGGACGATCCCGGATAATCGAAGTTCTACTGTAAGAAAAATACAGTCAAAAAAACGGTTTTTCAAGCTACTTTTCATCGCCACAAAAAACTATGTGTTATAGTGACCATAATTGCAAGACATTAAGGATCGAGAGATAGAGTATATGTTGGACCACGAGATGAATTGGACCGTTCAAGTTTGGTAATTTTTTTTCAGATAGTATAGATATCCCGAATTGTGAATATCCAAAGAATAGGTATAATCAGCATCTAGAATACTCCAAACATTCGTATTTTCATAAATTTCGAAATCTAAGAATTGCGTTCTTGAGAAATTACCAAAAACTTGAACGGTCCAATTTATAGCTAATTGTCGTCCAACGTATCCATATCTCTCTCCTATGGAATTATCTAACTCCCATAATCTCCAGGAAAAAAAAATATTCCCCTTTTTCCCTTTTCAGCTTTGGATTTTTTTTTCTTGGACGTACTTCCAAGAAATTTACTCGCATAAAAATATTCTCAATCAATATTGACATTGACATTTTCCTCATATCCGTCATATATGTATATAAATAGAATTTCTTTATGTAAAAGAAAATACGATTCGATCCGAAATTCGGATGACGAATTTTAATAAAAAAGTATGGATTTTATTCATGAATTACGAAGAAGCTGCTTTTTGATCATTGTACATAGGTCAGCGTTCCCGACTCCTTGAAACTACAATATTTACACATGAATCATGGAATGACGTTCAAAAAAGCGATCAAACAAATTTTGATAGATGGTAGTTCAGGTACGACAGGTTACTTGATCATTCCTTATGATTTATAACGATTTTATATTACTACAAAAAGTTAAGTTTACATCGCATCAAATTAATCAATTCTTACGATTATCCCGCGTAAATCGATTTCGAGTCTTGCGATCAGAAAATAAATACTCAATCATTTGCACTCGTGTTGAATTACTATCCGAAGGTAAATTAGCGAAAATGTTTAATGATCAGAAAAAGCTGTAACCGTAGCACAGATGCAATCCTGGTTTATAAACTAATTGCAAAACAATATTGAAAACCATTAACGTGAGTCAGACAATTTGAAGATCGCCGGAAACGTACTTCAAATTGACTCAAAAAAAAATGAAACAGATCTGAATGTAAAGTCCTCTAAATTTCAGATCGTTTCATCGAGCCGTTTAGTTCTTTCTGGTTTGATCGACGTAAACAACGAATTTTTTTGAACAACTACAAAAATTTGCAACTTTTTATGATACAAATAACGAGACTCTAGTTTTTTTTTTTTTTTTTTTATAGAAAAACCACGAAAATACACAATTTTTTTACGAAAAACTATGAAATATTTCAATTTTCTTACAAATCCGTAGTAGGAATTTGAAAAATCGATGGTCCTCCCCAATTCCTGCAAAATCGGATCGAAATAAGATATCGAAAATGTTTATATCCTTCCGACAAACAGAAACGACATGCCAAAATTCGAATTGTCTTACGGAACCGTTTCTAACATTTTTTAAGTGAAATTAACAGACAGAAAAACCGACGTTTGGTTAAAACCATGATGTTTGAATTCTAAGCAGTTCTTAAAACGTAAAGATCCATCAAAATTGGAAACGGTCATTTCCTAGCCGATTCCAATACATTTCTTCTTCAGATGATATCCAGTTCTAAAAAACTCCGCAAGTTATTGTTCGTTGCCTAATTCATCGAACGATTGAAGAAAAAAAAAATGTTAAAAAGCTGGTCCCTTCAAAATTTAACTACTTAATCTAACCGTAACTATTTTTTCGGGAATCCAGTTCGATTTCGTTGTATCAATTTTTCAGGACAAATAATAGTAAATACGAAATACAATTTCAGACCTGAAATTTCAGGTATATGTAAATTAGAAACGATGAATCAAGAAATACGGAAGATCGAGGAAAAGATATAAATATTGTCTTTTCATAAATTTATATAAACGAATCTATATAATGTATACTGTATAAATATGAGGAAAAAACTTCATTAAGGAAGAAGAACTGACTCATGATAATTTATTAGGATCGACGAATCTAATTAAAAACACGTTTACAATATAATAATATTATATATGTATTTAAATAACTAAATAAATTATAAAATTAACGGGGAGTTTTCAAGTTCAACGGTCATTAACATCGCTCAATGGCATTGCTATTATAAAAGCGTTTTATTTATTTATTTATTTATTTATTCGTTTATTTATTTAAGTTTATTTCAAATTTTCATTTTTCTTTATTATTATTATCATTATTTTTTTAATTCATCTGTCGTTTTTCACGTATATTCACGTTTACACGTCGTAATATATGCAATTACTTCTCATTATACAACTCTTCTTATTTTTGCGTTTTGTTTTTTATTAAAAATTATTATATATATATATGTATATACTTTGGTTCGCACACTCGATGAATTAATTACACAATTAATCATGTGGATATTTTATTGTAATTGTGTGTACTAATTGTATTACTGCTATGTGTGTGTATCTACCTGTGACCCGTCTTTGTGTTTCATATATAGGGTGAGTTATTTAAAGTGTTATAAGCAAATGTCTCGAAAACGGGTTCGAGGTATTAAAATAAAAATAATATATTAAGACAAGTTGATGGCACGAAGACCGGGGGACTTTATCTGGTTTTATGTGAAATTTCAATGGATCAAGGCACCTCGCAAGGATATCAAGATCAACTTTATTTTTTCAAATGGAAACTTATATATATATTTTTTTTTATTACGTAATTTTGTTCTACTTGATAAAATGAAACGACCTTCGTGTATGAAAAATTTTTTTTGTGAGACACCAGTTTTTTATGATATTGATTAGTTAAACAACTATAGAGATCTTTGAACTTTCAAGAACGTTTCACCTCTAAACTATCAAGTTTAAAGAAAAATTGTAGGATACAAAAAGTGCTTAATTTTATGCACAGGATTTTGGAAAGTAATCGTAGAATTTTCTCCTATAATTTTTTATTGCAATTCCTTTAATTGCGTGACAAAAAAAAAATAAAAAATTGATCAAAAAAAGTTCTGAAACATTATTCTTCAATATTATTTCCATGAAATTACGCAATTTTTGTCTTTTTCAATTTTTCTCCAAAATTGCTAGCTTACAGATGCAATGTTTTTAAAAGTTCAAAAATCTCTATAAATTGTTCAGATGAATATCATAAAAAAAAAATTGCTATCTTACAAAAAAGTTTCATGTTCGAAAGTCGTTTGACTTTTCAAGTAGAACAAAATTACGTGATAAAAAATATAGGTTTTCATGTAAAAAAACTGAAGTTGACCTTGATATTCTTGAAGTGCTTTGGTCCATTGAAATTTCATATAAACCCAGATAAAGTCCCCCTTTTAGCCATCAATTTTTCGGATATTATTTTTCTCAATACCTAGAACCGTTCTCGAGATATTCGCGTAAACTCACCCTGTAGAATAAGTGACGCATGCAATTAATAATAATTACTGATATTCTTTCCGCTATGATTTATGTAATTTGTTCAAAATAACTAGTTTATCTATTACAACAACGATAATCGATTCTTAGAATTCGTTATCGTTATCAACTACTATTATTATTCAGTCTAAGAAATTGCACACGCACGCCAAGATCTAAACTTATTTCAGTTTCACTGTTTAATTAATTATTCATATTTATTTATAGCTTTTTTTGTTTTTGTTTTGTATATAAATCTTAAATTTTCAACATTTCTTATCAAGAGAAATTTTCGTCACGATTATACTTCTGGCAGCGATAATCTATCAGAAAATTTCAATATATATAAATCAATTGGAAACCATAAATATAAATATAATTATAGCTTTTTCACATATATACTCGACTTCTACAATACATCGATTGGTCAAAATATACATATCTATACTTTTTGTTGAGGGTACTCCGTCGCTATCATGTTCCTTCATTAAATAGTCACAACAAACTTGATACAAAACAAATCTGACTAATTGAAGTCTTTTTGCCAAAGGCAGAAAAAAGTCATTCGTTGAAAGAATGTGTTTATAATCTTTCATATCTTTTAAAGAACCTTGTCATGACTACTTGGCTATCAAAAATAATTCACATTTAATGAACAAAAAAAACAAGCAGCGTAATTTATTACACTTGTAGATTTGACGTAGCATTTTCAACGTCAAATGTAGCGAAACAAGGTATTCTCAACACGAAGCCTCCATAAGTATAATAATTCCTAGAAAACCTGCCAATTGTGATGAATTTTAAGTTCGAAGTGATAGCGGAGTCGACTCTGATCCATTGAAAAAGTTTTTATCGACTCTAGTGCTCAATTAAACAGCTTTAGCTGATTTAATATCGTTAGTGATGAACTACTAAACTAACGATATTTTTCTTCAAATAATAATATCATCATCCTAATAAAGTACTGAATAATATATTATATAACGATCGAGACCAAAGCCTGCGGTGAATAAAGTACACTGTATAAAAAGATTAATATGTATACCTATAAATATTAGACTGGGCCAAAAAAAAAAACACTATTTTTTGTTGTTGTTTTTAAGAGTTATAACGAAAAGATTGTTGATGGTGATGAAAAAAAAAAAATCCGTCCAAAATATGAGCTCTTATTTTTCGTTGGCGAGTTATAAAATTCAGAAGAATCAAACAAAAGTTTTCCCATATTACCTTTAAATGGGAAATAGAAAATGGAAAATGAGAGGACTTTTTTTCCATCACTAGCAATAATTTTCTCGATATAACTTATGAAAAAAAAAAAAAAAATAGCTGATTTTTTTGTCGGCTCGATGTAACAAATATCTATATCATTCAATTTTACGTATAGATTTTTTAAAATCAAATTAAAACACTAGACGCCAGACGAGACACGATAGGTACCAGAGAGGACAATAGTGCAGGATAGCTTTGTCAAAGGCACTCGTATATTAATATTAAAAAGGGAAAATTATTAACGAATTACAACAACAATTCGTTCGAACTTCGATTACAACGATTTTCTTATCGAAGAAAGCTGTGGTAAAATGTATATCTACATCGATCTCAAACTTGTATACCAGAGTTTGTAAGTTCAAGTAAATTGATTACGATCAAACTTTGAGGTCAAAAATATGTTTCTGTTTTATTTTTTCCTTTCTTTTCTTTTTTTTTTTTTTCTTTTCTTCAATTTTCTCTGTTATAAAACAGCACCGGTATGACAAAATGCAATACGTGTATAAATAATATACCTAGTTAATATTTTGTTATCCTTATCAATTTGTTAATTTTTTTTTCTGTATTTTTTTTTTTTTTTTTTTAGTACATAAATATATCATTTCAATCTTCTATAATAAACTGCTTTTCAGAACATTATAAATATATTTATATTACACAGTAAATATATATGTATAAATCGATGCAGTAACGGATACACAAGTGTTTAGAAAAAAAAAAAAAAAAAAAAACTGTTTTCCGAAGTGTGTATGAAAGAAGAAAATGAGAAGAAAAAAAAAACACTAAATTCCAGTCTTTCAACACGTTACGATCGCAGAGATTAGAGAATGAAGAACAAAGATCGCCAAATGATTAGGATTAAAATCTGAATCAGTCTTAATTTTTAAGAAATAAACACTAATATACCTAGGTATAATAATTATATAAGCAATTTTTTCTACGCAGTTAAAAAAAAAAAAAAAAAAAAATTTTTCTTTTTTTAAATAACCATTCATTTTACATCCAAATTTGGAATTTAATACCAAACGATTGATCGATCTGTACCAGTAATTCTAACTAATAACATCCAACGACGCTGCGTCCGTCATTCTCATGTCAAACGTTTCACAATAGTAATATTATTATATCAAAACAATTATTCGCTATGTACAGACCCTATGTCATACATAATATGTATCTATCTATTAAATCGATTAATCTATCTTATCAGAAACCAATGGGAATCTCACTATCCTTAATTGTCGACTGAAATCGCATACCACACTGTCTCTCAAAGCAAGCATTTGCTTAACAAAGACGCAACTATCTTTGTGACCCAATCTCACCTCTCGGACAGCTTCTCCCGTCCTAACATCCCACACCACCAAACATCCCTGGAACAAAATGTATTGGTATGATTTATTAACGTCGTTTCAGGATCTCGTAATCAATTTTTATCAAAAATTTTTACCTACCTGGTTACTTGTAATGAGAAGATGGTGAGTCAGCATTACTAATTGAGGACTATAAGCAGCCCTGTGTGCTGGAAGAGCGTGCAATAAATGTCCCTGGAACCTTTCCCATACACAAAGTCTCTCGTCGGTTCCTATGCTAATTACGTAAGATGCTGAACACGTTATCGCCGCTACAGCTCCGTCGTGAGCTTGTGTGCTGTACATACAGGCTCCTGAAAACATTCCATTCAGACAATTTCTTTACGAAGAGATTATAGAAATGAGCAAGCAGTTTTTTGGGAGTGCCTAAATTTTGAAAATTTTGAAATATCTGACCTCAATTCGGGGATCAGAGACTAGAAGGAAAAGTTTCAAAATATTCGTTTAAAGGTCTGAAAAATGTTCGTACCAGTCAGCAAGTCCCAGACGCACAACAAACCGTCCTGAGATCCACTTCCAGAAGTCATAGGGCTGACCCTATCAATAAATAGGCACGATATTGGCCCGCAATGACCGTGCAACGTGTACAAGGGTAATTGATCCTCTAATCTAAACAGAGTAAAGGATCAGTTTTATTAGTAAAATGAACTATAAACAAAAATAGTTTGAAAACTAAAATAAGTTCATTGAAAATTAAACCCTTAGTTACATTACGGACCTATATACTTTGAGCGTGTGATCTTGGCTGCCGGTGAGAACTCTACCACCTTCGCTATCGAGAACAGTAATAGGCTGCTGATGGGCTCTATGAGAGCCAATTTTCATGCAACGTAAATTATCCTCGGTCAGCATAAAGTTGTTCATGTCCATCGGCGATCCCGCGCTTCTAGTTCTTATGTGTGCTTGAAAAATAAAAGTATGTAAAGATTAGCGGCCTTTGTTTCTTTACGTGAACAGACTCGGATAATTTTATAATAAGAAATTTGCCATTACTTCTTCTATAAGAAGTTGTACACCAGTCCATGTGTTGTCCTCTGTTGTATATTTCGAGTTGTAAAAAATCTAAAGACCCGTTTAACTTAGCCGCTACAACCCTGTTGCCGATAAACTTTATAGCAGTTATTCCCAGGCCTGATCCATCGTCGAATAAACACTGTAAAAAGGTAAACAGTTGGTCAAATTTCTCAGAGAATAATCAGAGACTCTTGTAGAGGAAAAATTACCTTCAACAAACCCGTAGTTCCCTCCCAAAATTCCATATTTCCGTTAGCACAGCCAACGACGATTAAATTTTCTTGATAATCTATGCACCATATGGGAGATATGTTTTGAGAAATCATTTGTACCGTTCTATCGGTGCCGAGAGAGGCAACGCTTCCAGTGAGTTCATTTTTGTTTAATCTATTAATTGAGGAAGTCAGTCGTTCCGAACTTTCAGATTTCTGTATTTCGTCTATGGACTTTCTGTGCTCTTCGAATAGCTGCTTGTACCGATCACCAAAGTCGTATCCTTGGTCGTGGTTTTTTTGAACAGGAGAATATTTCATGGTAGAAAAATTCGTGTTTATAGTAGAGCGTAGATCCGGGAAATCAAAACTGTTGTCTATGCTTCTGCGCAGCAGTCTGTTCTGCTTTTCGGGACTATATTCATTCATCTGATAATCATAATCGAGGGAAGAACCTGGTGAGTTTTTAACGTCGTAAGATACACACTCGGCCCTTTTTCTCATCTGCATTCCACCCAGATTCGAATAAAACCCGAATGAATTAGCGGCATCCATCTCTCCTCTAGAAGGAGGAGAACCGCTCTCGTAATCAGACATCAATTCATCAGAATCTGGTATAGTTTGGCTCAGATCTTTCAGAGAACTACCAAAAAATTGCTTTCTATTAATGTGAGCCAACTGCTCTCCTGATATCGAATCCCAGACTCTGATATGACCGGCCAAACAGACACTGGCTATCGTGTTTCCGTCCGTAGCTATGCATTCAACTTCTTGAGTGTGACCTTCGAGAACCAGTGGCACAGCCTCCATAACAAGTTGGGTCGCTGAATCATTTGATTTTTCTTGCTGGTGCCAACTTGCTCTCCATTCTGCGTAATTTCTGCTACAAATACAACGATAGAGAACTACCATTGTGTAAGCGACTACTATA
Organism: Macrophya alboannulata; assembly: GCA_949628255.1. Classification (NCBI taxonomy): domain Eukaryota; kingdom Metazoa; phylum Arthropoda; class Insecta; order Hymenoptera; family Tenthredinidae; genus Macrophya; species Macrophya alboannulata. Next base: position 1,093,359 of record OX451208.1, read on the forward strand.
ACGCTGACCAGACAAAGTAGAGCTGCTAGAAATATTTCCATCGGACTAGAGGGAACAAAAGGAGCGTTAAATCCCCGCCCTTCGGATCTAGTAGGCAATTCTATGTCTGTAAGAAATATATTTTTTTAAATATTGTAATAGGAGTTTAATCCATGAAATTTTTTATAATTTCTTATTTGTCTTAAGATACTGGTAATCATCCGTGAAAAAGCTTGAGTCAATGGAATATTTCTTACGGCGTATTAGTTATTTAAAAAAAAAAAAAAAAAGATTACTTCCACCGTTATTCAAAATATTCACTAAAAGTTGTGAGATGAATTTAATAAAGAGACTTTTTGGGGTCATGGGCTCGTTGATAAGTTGATTAAATTGATAAACATTATTTTTTTTTTACTTATCAGTTCGTTCGTCGATGTGATATTTATTCATAACATTAGAGATTACAGAGTTAGACCAAATAGCGAAATAAGTTGTATCATTAGACTCCGTCATGTGATGATTAATTAGAAATATAATTAGACAAACAAGAATTACTCTCTATAGAGTGTCTGGGTTAATTTTATTAGGAAATTATGTCAAAAGCAGTTAATGAGGTCGGCTTGCTGAAATTGAATGACTAAGAGGCTGAGTGATGAATGGAATATTCCGAGAATTATATTGAATATCAATAAAGAAAACTTAGAAAATTTGATGCATGAGTGAATTTTTATTGAAAATATTTACCTGAAAAATCCAAGGGGTCTAGTGCAGCGGTCGCGAGACTTTGCCACTGGAACTGTTGCACATCATTTTGATTGCTAATTTGTATTGCTAGTTGAGGGTTCACTGCGTGAGACAATTTTATTGTGGGAAGTATTGTTATTTGTTCACCAGCCAACGATATATTGTACAACGATAGAATGGAAGACCAATGATAGAGCGATAAACGATTCCATGGCGGAAAATCAACTGGTCTTAATTTATTCAATTCTTCAGTTATATTGTTTGACAAAGGATCCTGGAAAGTATTTCAATGTAAATAAATAGCATTACATGACAAACAATTTATTTCATTATTTGATCAGTTTAAAAGCATATGGGAAATAGAATCTGGAACTAAACAGACAAATAGCTTGTTTATTAACATTTGATTATGTTAATATGAGAAATTGATAGTCAATATCAAGCAAAGGATACTCTCGCAAGCTAAGAAGACCCAAAAACTTATAATAGAGTTCAATAATCAAAGATCCCGTTGTTTGCAACCTGTGATAAACTATCCAGTTTTTTAAGTGTATGAGAGTGTTGTTGAAAAACTTTTTTTTAGTCGGTTTGAAAAAATTTCATCACTGAGTAAAAATCGAGCCATCAACTTTGGAATTGGATAAAAAAATTATGAATTCGTACAGTTTTTTTAAACTTTTTGTATAATTTTTCACGATTCTCAGTATTTTCAAGTTTCCGTCTGTTGATTACAAGTTTTTATATCATCTCAAGTTGCGAGAGTATCCCTTCCTCGAAATTGCCCATTCATTTTCACACAAACATCATCGAATATTAATAAACAATTTTTTGTCTATTTTTTCGCAGATTCTACCTCCCATCAGAAATTTACATCATTACCTGATTACTAAGATGATTTGGTGGAAGAGTAGACGAAGTGAGAACAGGTTTCATCGTATTGAATTCTACGTAATTATTCAAAGTCTGAGGTCTGTCTAGAGTGTAGCCGTCGATATCAGCCTCATGTTTGAGAGGATCGCTCAATCGAATGACATGTTCAACGATCCCAGAGTTGTAGATGATCATACTGATCCATACAACCATCCAAACCATGAATGCTCTTTGAAATATCCTTGTCCTTGCCCAAAAATGCACAAGTCTCAACCGTTTAGGAATCTTAACTAGCGTGGGAGTATTCTGAGTGTTTGGAGCAACGATATTTGTTGGTCCGTTATTAGTCAAGCCGTTTAATCTGGGATGAGACTTGGAGCGAAAAATGTTTCCTTTTTTGCTTGAAAATGTTGTGAACTGCTGTTTACGCGTTGGCGGAACGTTAGGCAAATGAAACCTGGAAGTGTCGCTAGACAATTCCATTCTCCTTATGTCTATCGCGAGAATTGTGGAAAAAAAAACCATTTGGAGAAAGAAGTCGTTTAACAAACCGACTATAGCGAAAATACAGAACTCTTGAATGGCCGGAACAAATGTGAACAAACCAATGGTCAGAATAGTCACCTCCGTTAATAGATTCTTAGTTATTGACCAGCCCTCTTTAGACAAGCCTTGAGCTACTCTAATCTTCACGTCTAAATGAGCTGGCGTACTAACAACGCTTTTAGTTAATACAAGCACGTTTTCTAAACCGACAATCAAGACTAAGTAAGGAAATACTTCTTTGCCGCTAAGGCTTAAAGTCAATCCAAAAAAGAAACACAATCCTACGCTCATAGAGAGTGAAGCTACGACCGTAATGCTAGCGCTGAATGCCATTCCTATCTTCGACTTTACCAGTTCGATTTTACGAACGGAAAAATATACGTATAAAAATAAGGCAAAGAACGTCATAACTAATGGGAAAAAGTCACAGTAATTAAATTCACCGGGATAAAATATGTGCAATGTTTCGTCTATCGGTATAGCGTATGAATTATTTTTATCGGGAGATTGATGAAGAGGGTAATACGTAGTTAGGCGATGGCTTAGTCCTTTTATAAACCTGAAATTTATCCATAATATATCGTTAATCATCGTTGAAATTAACGTTTTGAAACGAATTTTTTTTTTATCTGATTATGGTTTTTACTCACTGAGGATCGTATTCTTTCAGAACAATAGTCACAGCGTATTGAAGAACCCGCTGCCTAACACGTATCGGATAACGTTTTATTCCAGTCTCTTTAAGGCTCATACCGAACATTATTTCTGCCAAGCTTATCTTGCTCTTTTGAAGATTCTGAAGGAAATGATAGCATAATTAAAATTTTTTAGTAATTCGGAAGGTAATCATTTTTAATGATGCGATACAAATTTTTATTTAAAATATCGATAAATGAATATCAATTAATTAATACTATACAACAATCTTCAAAACTCTGATTCGTAGTATTTATTCTGATAAGAATTTTGCTTTAAAAAAAGACAATTTCTGTTTAAAAGAGGTAACAAGTCGATTATGATAATTTGTGATCATGTGGCTGCTTTCAAATATAGAATAACAGTTGCTGTAGGGAAATTTTGTTTTCTTCATAGTTACCTGATAAGAGTATATCGTGCCAATTAGATTAGTGTCCTGATTGAAAAGCTCAATGCTTTGCTGCCACAAATTGGCCGGTGATAAAACAAGGCAATTGTATTCTGGAAGAACATCCGGCTTTTTTGCATTTCTTCTTTTCACAGCTTCTACATGGAGGCAAACTTGACCGAGAGTCTTGAATCTGTATAAACATTCGATTTGTGGAGTATTTTTATTCATTATTCAAGCTTTAGACCTGATCATACGACTTGGACTCATTCTTACGTTTCTGGGTCTTGATAGTTTCGTATTATCTCTAATAAGTTGAATATCTCATATAGAGGCCCTCTGAATGCATCCGTTAAACTAAGATCCTCCGTCCATGGCACCACTCCAACTCTTAGAGTCACTTGCTGTACATACAGCGCAGGGCTTTCCGAACCATTCACAGGCACCTCGGTCTGGTTTATTATGGTCCGAGGTGCGTTTCCTGGCATTGGAAGGTTCACCAGAGGATAGCTAGAGGTGATAACGTGAAAATATTTTATAGGAAGTTGTTTGTAACAAAAAAAACACAGCGAAAATAATTATACATGAATTTTTATGATTCATAATTATCAAATCTTGTTATTAGTTCCTAATCCAACTATCATGTCCGGATAACTCGTTAAGATTAAGTCAGAGCTTTGAAAATCATCTTTGATCAAGATAAAAGGTTGAAAAGATTTGATTGTGAAACTATGATTTACTTTGCTGGACACTGATTTTTGAAATTGAAACCGAAGTAGAAAAATCATGGAAAAATTTAAATTTTACAAGTTTGAAAATTCATTTTAGACTCTGTTCCTATAAACTGTAATTCCAGTTCTCTCTAAATAGAATATAAGTCAATCCTAGTTGATAAAGACAAAATATATTAAAACTGGAACAGAAAAATCGTCAGAGAAATTTGAAATTAAAAAAAATTCATTCTAGACTTCATTTCTAGAAATCGTAGTTCCAGTTCTCTCTAAATTGAATACAATTCGATCCCAGCATCTAAAAATCTGTTTGCCCTCTTTTTCCACGCTCAAAATTAAACGCAACAAGCAAACTACTAACCAACATATTAAAACAACAGATATTGCCAATGATATCACGGCAATTGGATGCGATGAACAAAACAGGCCGTGGGCATAGTAGAGCCCTGCCACTCTGTCTGGCAGGCTACGGGACATCGCACATTAAGGCGACTTTATCAACATGTCCTACGGAGGAAAGAAATATATATTTTTAAATCGAATTCAGCGTCCGAAAAATTAAGTTTTCGGTATTATTTTTTTGTTTTTGTTTTTTGACACCGAGGGGGGAATGGATGAGCGGATATGTTTCTTATTTTCTTTGCGACGAAAAATATATTGGCAAACTAAAGTATCAAATAAATAAAATGAATAAATATAATATGTGTATAAATAAATTATATAATAATTTTATTAACGTTTTTATATAGCGTGTGTATAAATTCGCAATGTATTCAAAGTGAAGGAGAAAAAAATGAATAAAAAAAAAAAAAGAACCTATGTATATACTTTGAATTGTAAATAATTTGCTATTAGAAATCGAATGAATAGATAAACGACGTATAGATTTGTGAAATATTCTCAGAACTTCGACGATGTATGATGTGTATCCAGCTTATAGGTTGACGCAACATTAGATTTTAACCACAGATACACGTATAAAATATTTTTTTACCGTTGAGAGAAAAACGTAATTGAAATTTATTTATTTATTTATTTATCACACATTTAAATATTCGTCCAGGGTTATTAATTCTCTGTTAATCAATTGATTGACACGTGAATATTTAGATGAGAAAATGACTCACAGATTTATAAATTAAATATACATAAAGACGGAGATATTTCGGAGATTCCTGTTTTCTAGGTTATGTTCGTAGTGTGGTTATGTTGTGTTATGTTATGTTATTAGTAGTGTCGTGTGCGGAGGGTTAACATTTAAATAAACGCCCACCACTGATCACTGATCACAGGTAGATGAATGTGAACGAAAAACGAATAATCATAAATCATAAAACGCCGAAGATAATAGTCACTCGTGCATTTTAACACCAGGGTTAAGTCTTATTTTATCTTTTTTTTTTTCGTCTCTTCGTTACTTTTCTTTGATTTATTGCATATTTATTTTTCTTCGATTTTCACATTCGAACGAAACAAAAAGAAAACAAAGAAAAATTATAGAAAAAACAAAAAAAAAAAAAAAACGAAACACTAGAAAACAACACATACACTTTAACCCGACGCATCGACAATCGATATATCATCTAAAAGCAATGAAATAGTCGCACGAATTTATTTGTTGAAAACTCCGCAACTGCGTGGTCGGTAGGTCGGTCGTTCTCGCTCCGCGTTTCAAAGTGCGCACACATAACTCTTGTATCAATGTATGTATGCATGTACACGCTGTGTTATACGATTGAATTCGTACAGTATACACACACGTATAGGTATACGTATCTATACGAGAAATGGATTGGAGCTCTATCTGAAATCTGACCACACAACTACACTTTTACTAATTTATTTTTAAACTCTTTAAGGAACGAGAGCCGCGCGTACGGCTCGCTGTCACCGCGACCAATAGCTGTATTATAATTATAACATATACATACTTCAATAGCAATATATAAATATATTTTAATCGATGAATGATGACTATAATTGTGTATCTATATCATATCCTTGCATATATTATAATTTATATACGTATATTTTGAGTCATTTCACATTTATGTATAAACAAAAATTCAATTATATAGGTATATATCTCGATCCTGTGACGTACACGCACACCCGCGTCACACGTACATCGTGACGATTCATCGACACAGCCTTGCGGCACACATACCTATAATACTATTACGATACACGTCGAATGAGACAATATAATAGTATACGTCATTTGCAAATATGGGCATAGGTATAAAATTATCAAAAATCTGTGCTAGATATAGTACATATGTATACGTTATATAGGTATATAATAACATTATACATATTGGGATGCGTCAAACTTTAGCGTGCAAGTTTAAAATTCTTCCGCTATATTGAGTGGGTAGAATAGATGATGTAATAATATGATACTGTTATTAATTGTGTTATTTTATGTTACAAAATGTTTCTTATCGTCGTTCCATTATTTTATTTTTATTATTATCAACTACATTATACTATGCCAAGTTTATTTAAATGACGTAGTTACGCATTTTGAAATCTGTTATATTGTCATATTTTTAATTTAAGATCTGTATATGTATAACTTAATAACGATAACCCGATGCGTGTGTGTGTGTGTGTATGAATATAAAATTTTTGAACCTAACTGCAGAAAAATTTTAATGCTCAGCTATTATACAGCGATACATTATACATGTAGTATATCAATCAAAAACATAGAGAAAAACGAATAACGATTAAAAAGAAAGAAAAAAAAAATGAATAAAAAACACAAACACGTGTAGCTGCAGCTGGGAAATATATGTCATGCGCGCTTGTCGCGATTATCAATCAATCATCTATGCAGTAATACATACATGCATAAATACATATATATAGTATATCAATTCGTATGGCAGAAACAGAGATTCTTAGCTCAAATACCTACACAACGCATTCCGATATAGCATGCATATGCAGCTGTACAAGATTTGTGGATCTGGTTTTGAGCTGATATGTATACAGCGCGGCGCGGCCTTGCCGAATGTAGGCGCGCGCGATCTTTGATGTATAGAGAGCTATAATACGATGAACTAAACTTATACGAGCTTTGCTTCAACTGTACGGTGAATATTACGTATACATATAGGTATAGTAAATACCTATGTATGGTGGTGATGATAATTGACGCGTCCTAAAGTCAGTTATGCTATGTATGTACACCGGTATGTATGTATAATCTGAGTTTAGGATTGAAGTGCAGAGAACCCGTCTGCCAGACGACCACTTGGCTAGGCCTTCGGGTCGGTTCTTAACATCTTATATATGCAGTATATGCCTTTTATTATATACATATACAAAGGTATAGGTATATGTATAATAATTCATATTATAGTGTCAAGACTCGATCAGACGGACGAAGTTGAGATCCTGTATTATGTACTGTGAACTCTGGTTGCAGCTATCGCGTGTGTATACATATAGTTATAATAATTTATATATACATACCCAACCACGTATGTGCAGGGTATACCAATACCAACCATTGACGCATCTAATTGCATCAATTGCGTAATTAATGGTAATTAGGGAGCAGTACATAGAATTGTCAATGAAGACGGGGTCAAGTGCCTTCGCGTACCGTTCCCTTGGAAAAATAATATTTACAGCCGTGCTGTACATGTGTACGTACGTATGTAGGTACATACATACATACCATACATGCGCAATGTTCATAATATGCGACAGTATAACCTGGTGAAAATGATACTACGAATTTTTAGGGAAACTCGATTTTTTTTTTTTTTTTGAGTTTTGTTTATGAGAAATTGGAGTTTTGTTCTATAGTTTGATCGACAAGAATCACGAATAGTTCTAAATAACTTTGAAAATCTATACAATTTCTTTGCGAAAAACTACGACAATCCAATTTCCAATTACTTTGCAATATTCGTAGAAATTTGTAGGGGTAGAAATTTTTAACTAGTACACAGATCGAGTAAAGTGCGCGATGAGATGGAACGCTATTAAGTTTCGAAAATATTTTTCCATAGTCTTTTCCTTGCTCCAAAATCTGAAACCAGATCATGAAATTTCTTAGTTTCGATGTCCCCTTCTATGAAGAAAATTGTACTTTAAAACCAGACAGTTTCAAGAAAAAAATATTTTTGGTGCTCCGAATATCTCGACGACTTTTTTTATGCAACAAGAGGAAGTCCCCTGTAAGATGGACTTGGCCTTGATTTCTGAGTGGCTTGACGGAAAATGTCTTCGGACAATTAATTGAAATTTCAAAATTCGTGAAAATTAACGAAATTCTGTCAACTTTAGTTTCAAATGCTGGAACTGGGCGGAATTTTTTTCGGCTTTTAGGTCCCACCAAATGTAGATAGTGTAGTAAAATTCCGGAATCTTTCGTCCACCACGTTTTCAGAAATCGATTAGTTCAATTTCTGGAACTGGTCGTTTGTCAGTCGAGTTTCTTCAGTACACGAGGAATATGGATTATAAACAACTTTTTGCCATTTCATTATCTCTATTACGTAATTGCGATTATGGTATATCGTTTGAAGACGTATTGCTGTCACTCGCAAGTTGAAGGTCAATGACGAACTTGTAGTTCACAAGTGATGTGATTATTCATATTCACACGAAGCCTCATTTTATATTTCTTATACAAATTTCATGCGTTGATATAAAAAATACGTGACACACGAATATCACGATGATTCCGAGTTTCCTTTCCAATCGTGAATCTTCTGGAAGTAAATTATACATTCGAGGTAGGTACCAATTATCTCACAGAGTCTAGACCCGCTATGATCCCATTTGATAGGAATTTATAATTATCTGTATATAGATATATCAATTATACAATCACGAATGAAAAGCGCCACAGAATCGATTCGCATCGCACAACAGATTGGATTTATATCTGGGTAAAACGCAATCGTGCGATTTTGGAATTTTTTACCGACTGGCATATCAGGTTTTACGGACAACACGATAACATCTTATCATATTTCCCGTAGACGCGATTCACACGTGAGGAAGTTCGCCGAAAATTCAACATAACTATCATCGCAGTGCATATAGAATTGCAGTAAAATCTGAACTCAAAAAACTAAGAAAAGTATCACACATTCGATTTCTGTAAAAAAATTTCCATTTATTTCTAAAACTGAGAGTGTTTTTTTTCGGCTGAGCGGGAAGCGAATCTACTGGTCATCCTGCTCCGCGCCGCTTGCGGTTTTCAATTTACGATCTTTTAATCATAAAAATACTATTTTAAGAATCCAGATATACAGTTTTATACGTTCTTCGCTTCTTTTTTCCGCAGTAATTCATGCGTCATTTTATGCTATAATACGATCGATCAAATCCGACGTCTGAGTAACTTATATATAGCTAGCTTAGACAGTCTACGATGGATTTGATCGTAGAATACATAATCCAGTTGTGGGAAAATCCGATTATTTTTATTTTTCTTGTCAACGTTAGAGCTTGTAACAAATATTTGAATTTTTTTCTTGTTTTTTTGCAATAATAACTAGAAAATTCTGCGTTATGTCATTAGTTTATGGGCCAAAAAAATCGTGTACAGAGAATTTTTAGAAGACTAACGCATAAGCTTCTTATAATTCGATCGAGAATCCAATCTTGACGATCTTTGACGACTTGACGACCTGCAATTTACTCCATAATACACACGGTTATATACCGACATTCGAGCTGATATAATATAGTAAGAGTACGTACATATATGGGGCATTCCATACCGACTTGACCTGGCCGTGACCCTCGACCTCTCAGATCTGGTCTGCGATTTTTTGAATCATTCTTCTGACTCCAATTAATAGCAACTAGATTTTTTTTCAGATTTTTCAAAATAAATTTGAGCGCGTCGTGAATTTTTTAGGTTTTTTTTCAACACCTCGATGGCCGTGATCGAAAAATCTGAAAAAATTCTCAAAATTTCTGTGTCCGAAACGAAAATTTTTGACCTAATATTCAAAATATCTGGGCATTTGCTTCAACCTGTTTTTCAGCTTTTTTAACGAAAATAAGTAAAAAAAAAATTAGAAGCGGAGGTCAATTTCAAATATACTCCAGAGAAATGTGAGCAAAATTATCAAAAATCCGGTAGTATGTTAAAAAAAAAATTCAAGCAACAGTCCACAGTAAATTGACCCCTGTTTTTATTTTTTATTTTTTTTTTTTTCGTTCCAATGGCTGAAAAACAGGTTGAAACAAAAGCCCAGCCATTTGGAATATTGGGTCAAAAATTTTCATTACTGACACAGAATTTTTGAGAATTTTTTCAGATTTTTCGATCACGGCCATCGAGGTGTTGACAAAAAAAACTTGAAAAATTCACGACGCGCTCAAATTTATTTTAAAAAATCTGAAAAAAATTCTAGTTGCTATTTAGAGTTAGAAGAATGATACAAAAAATCGCGGATCAGATCTGAGAGGTCGAGGGTCACGGCCAGGTCGAGTTGGTATGGGACAAAAATTAAACGAGCCCATAACTTAAGCAACGAAAAAAAGAAATATCTCTCGAGGTTTGTTTCTCAACAAATATGATTATAGGTAGGTATATGGTATATATACATATTGATATACATACCTATGTATATTTACGCTTGCAGTTGCGTCATACGGCAATTCCATCAATTCGAAGGCCGAATAGCGCAAGAATATTGTGATTACGTTGCCTCAGAGGAAATAGAAATGAAAAAAAAATAAATAAAAAAATAATACTTGGATTTGAGTGACCAAAAACGCTGGACATCATGATCGAGTATTGATAGAAGCGATAGAATAATAGTTGTACACGCTCATACTATCTATAATAATTATTGAGTATTTCTTCTTCAATTTTTACGATACACTTTGTACTTTTTTTGTTTCTTACTTCATTATTTAATTGATTCTGATTCTGATCACGCTTATAATCGCATGTAATTGCTATCGGAGATCGTATCAATTAATTAATTTATTCTTTCCGAGTATACCTTCAGGCACATAAGCGTATTAGTTAAGATAAATCATTAGGAATTTTCAAACAATCAATCGCGGGAAAAGGATAATAAACAAAAAATGAAAATATATACTCATATCTGAAAATGTTAAATCTTAATTTAGATATTGTAAAAATTAGGGAACAGCAACGTGATTATATTATTATAAGTGTAACACATTTCAGAGATAGTTGTGAGAGTTTCAATATTTCAGGGAAATTAATAAACAAAACAAAAACAAAAAAATCAATTAACTAAAATAATGTGCAAAACTTTGTGAAATGATCTTAGAGGAAAGTTGCTAAATTACGATCCCAATTTTAACAAGAATATTGATTCTATAAAATTTTCGTGATGAATTCTAAATCGAAAAGATTGTAATTATTGATTAAAATTATTGTAGCAATGGTACTTTCAATTAAAGAAAGTCAAATCAAATAGTGAGGAGAATTTAATCTTTTTATTTTTGAATTATCGATTTCCATTGATTTTCTTTTCACGTCTGCAGTTAATTTCGCAAACAGCATTAATAGATAATAAATTAGATGTAATATATGGCTTGGAAACTAACGCTTCAAAGACTGTAGGTAATGCTACATTCACAATCAGTGAAGTAAGGATTCACTCTTATCGTTTTGGGCCTGACCCTCACCCTCTTCATTTTGCATCTTACTTAGCTACAAGAGGCGTTTTGCCCGGCTGGAACAGCATCCCCATTTTTTTTTTACTGATTTTTACCGTTCTCCCTGACACTGCTAAATTTCTCAATACACAGATGATATTTTTGGAAATGGGACTTGAAAATTTTTTTTAAATTATGGAAAACGTTCTACCAATTCTTTCACCAAAACTGAGAACATCTTAACCAGAATCAGAGTGGGCAAACAAACCAGCTACAAACTTGAGGAGTGGTGAAGATGATGCGTCGCTAGAACGCCACCCGATTCTCGTGGCGGTAACGCGGGTTGCCGGTCTTTTAGGAAGATCGAATCGCTCACTGTACCTATCCACAATTGAGTGTATAAATGAAATTTACATACATACATTTCAGTAGTTCGCGGAAAAATAATTTGGTCATATTTGTTCTCTTTTCATTTGAAGAAAAATTGGCGTTTATACAAAGGATTGAAAAATATAACATTGTGACATCACCCATGCTAAGATATATCTATATTAGCAAAAATACTGAAATTCAATTGCCTGTAACTTTCGCAATTATTATTTTCAACGAAAAAGAAAAAATACGACCTAATTATTTTGAGTTTCACGACGTTTTGCGGCTATAATGAATGAATTTTTATTTTTTTTTTGTTTTTTTTTTTGTACACCCAATTAATGCTCGCCGAATGATCTCATTGTCAGACAGGCCAAGATGAAAATATTTGAAATTTACAGGATTTTGCATTATGACGGCCATCCTTTATTCTAATTAAAATCTAATTAATTAAATGTATAGAGAATTTTTTTCTCGCTCGTGAAAGACGCATGATAAAAGTAAACCTGGTCTAACTGAGTACTCTTGATGTTTGTAGGAACTCCACTGCGAGAATAAAAAAAACCTATAACCTTGCAAGCGAAGTATCCCTGATCTTTAGGAAAACAATAACTGTCGCCGGACCTCGCGAAATAACTTTACTATACTGAAGAGTGGAGCTCATAAATTGCAAAAAAGTTTCAAACTGTAGTTTACTTGAGACCAAATGGCAAAATTAAAATCGTTGGAAGCGAAAGAATCAAAAAAGACAGAATAGTTGACATTTTCGAGACTTCTGAACACACGTTGCTTATAAATAATTCGAATCAGATCCGCAATAAGACTTGCACTCTGCAGCATCATACGCGAAACTGTGCCAACTAGACTTATTGTTAGTTAGAAGAGTCTGAAGAGCACAGTAAAATATGTGGGAGCGTAACAAAAATTATTATTCGATTCGATATGTTTCAATTATGGTTTTCTGGATTAAATTCTATCCGAGTTCAGATTGATTCGTGATTTTGCGACATCCAAAACACCTCATTTTCTCTCGTCAATTATATGTAGTATACGTAGTTATAATTAATAACAACGATAACAGTAAATGCACAACTCTGTATATTTTATTTGGGATACATTTTGATATTGTTCGTATTACAGGGTGTTTAATCACGCTACGGTAACTTCGGTAGATCCGTGTGATCATGAGCTGTGGACATGCGGCGACGTTTGATTGTCAATAGTTTATTTATAAATAAAAGAACAAATTCGTCCTGGGAATTTAAGTGACCATGATCCCTCATTACTCTCGTTCTGCATCTAATGTAATTTTTCTGATGTGCAATCGATTGTAAATTCTTTGTAGGTTCAAGACAGATGAAGACTGATATATTCCACTGACTTACTATACTTAGTACAGATTCGATTTGTAGTAAAACATACAAATAGCCTTAATTTTATTTATGTAAATATGTGAAAATAAAATCGAAATATTGACGGGTCCTAGTGAATTTTTATATTCATTTATTTTTGCTGTAATAGTGTAAGCTGGAGAACAGCTCTCAACTTATCAGGACAGCAGTAAGTGATCATGAGTAACTATATAAGTTTGATAGAGTTAAGTAAATAGAAAGAATTTTATTATAAAATTTGAACACGTGAATAATGGCGCGCACCTTAAAATCTTTCAAAAATTTACAAGAATTCTTCACACCATTGGGTAAGGCATTGATAACAGTCGTGAGATTGTTTTGCATTTGCTCTGCATGTGTTTTTCAACCAATGTTTGAACAAGATTTCATCTTTCCTGCAAGTTAGATACACACCAAGTACAAGGTAGGCCTGAAAAAGATATAAAAGTCATATTAGATTTTAAATTAAAACAATTATCCGCGCATACTGCAAGTTCGCCTTTCCCATTATAAAAAAATCCAAATATCTGCACACCACGATGAATTGAAATTTTTATTCACTGAGATGGAGATTAAAATAAGTTTTTATACTGATTACGAATTACAGAGGAGGAGACCAGTTTAAATTAACTAATAAAAACCTTATCAAAACCAGCTTCCGCCAATCTTCTCCCCAAAACTTCACCAACACCAGCGAGTTCAGATACTGACTTTTCCCTCATTGGCTCGGTTACAAAGTTTCTGTGTTTTTGCGATGTACTTGTCATCATGCCGGCTGTGCTGTAATCAGAGAATATGTACCCGGCGGTATTAATCAACCGAGAAATAATCAGAAGAACCGTGCATGACTAATACATTAATGATACGTAAGCATGTATAACTGTGCAGTGCATCCATATTATCTGTCTTCATTAGCTGTACCCAACGAATGTGGTGAAATAAATTAGTAGTGGTGAAATACACTAGTACACTAGTAGAAAAATATAATTTCCTTTGATGTGCATTTTGGGCCATATATTCTGTTCAAAACAACTATAGGCAGCAAAATATTTTAACACAATTTTTAAGCAATATAGTAATATGTGAAAGCACAATTAATGGAAATTAAATTTTTTAATCAACGACAGAGATATAGTATCAGAAATTAAATAACATCAACCAGAGGCAAGTTTACAGAATGATTACAAGAAAATAGTCAGCATAATATATAAGCGATACAGTACAAGAAATATTGAAGAAAAGATTAAAGAAACAGAGTATCGGTAGTTAAAAACAGATGGGAACCAGTACAGCTTGGTTTGGGAAATTTGGGATACTCCAAAATTTATTTACTTGTAAACGAAAGTTTATTTCACATCAAAAAAAAATGTTCTCCGAAAAACTTTGTCGTAAGGTTTCAGGCACATCGTTGGTTCAATTCAACCTCTCAAGGTCTTGCTTTCTTCGGACAGCAATTTTACATCTTATGAACGTAGGGATCGGTAAAAAAAAAATCATGTGAAAAGTTACGGTCAATTATCCAACATTTCCAATATTTAGGCCACTAATTTGCAAATAACTTGGCCAACACGAAATTGTAAAAAAATTCCCTCGTTCACGTGATGAGGATTTCTTTTCTGAACAAAATGAGCCCTAAACGACCTTAATCGGAACAACGATGTGCCTGAAACCTTACGACAAAGGTTTTTCAAAGAAATTTTTTTTTTTTGATGTGGGATAAACTTTGGCTGAGAAATAAATGCATTTTGAAGTACTCCGAATTTCCAAAACCAAGCTGTACTGGTGATCCCCTTAAGAGAATATACGCTGTGACGCGGTGCCTAACGCAAACGACGGCTACTTCGTCTAAGGATATTCCAGGATACATTTTCCACGATGGCATGCATAGAATTTTACAAAATGAAATAAGAAATAGAACAAAATAGCAAAACAGAATCAGATTAGCGATAATAGAGAGAATAAGGCACGAGGCTGCTTGTTAAGGCGGTTCCCTACTCAATTATGACCTTTTCTAAAAACATTGGTCAAAACGGTGCTATTAAACGGAATATCTCTGCCCGGGCACCGAAAACGGGAAAAAGGGATACGTCGCGACATTCTGTTTGCAATTTCAAACACGTACGTCCCAAAACATGTTCGTTCCACGCTAAAATAAAAAAAGAGGCGTTGCCGACAACTCCAAACACGAGGAGTCGCCATGATTTCGATCGTTTGAGAATCGATAATAGTCAAAAAAGCTTCTTCCATACGCCATTTCTCTGTTTTAAAATTTTTTAATATTTTAAAATAGAGAAATGGCGTATGGAACAAGCTTTTTTGACAATTATCGATTCTCAAACGCTCGAAATCATGGCGACTCCTCGTGTTTGGAGTTGTCGGCAACGCCTCTTTTTTTATTTTAGCGTGAAACGAACATGTTTTGGGACGTACGTGTTTGAAATTGCAAACAGAATGTCGCGACGTATCCTGTTTTCCCGTTTCCGGTGACCGGGCAGAGATATTCCGTTTAATAGCACTGTTTTGACCAATGTTTTTAGAAAAGGTCATAATTGAGTAGGGAACCGCCTTAATGAAAATAGCCGAGTTTATTAGCTCACAAATAAAATAACAGACCAAAAAGATAGCTCATGCAACTCCGTGTCTTCACAAAATATAAAGACCTTACCTCGCAGTAACAAATTCAAACGATATTATACACGATTTCACTATTACAATTTAAATTAAATACTCGACACTGGACGATGCACAGACGTTGCAGCTTGAACGAATGACCTTACACAGGCGAATTCCGAGCTTCTCGAACATTCCCGCTATCAAGAGGTCGTGTGGCGATAATCCTGAATCTGTGGTTTCATTCCCGTAGCTCCATAAAGTTAGCCCCCCGTCTCAGCCCGATTAAATTGATTATATCATGAATCGTTTGTAAATCGTTTGTAGGTGTTCGATAGCGAAATCCCGACGTTCGATAGTCAATAGCTATGGCATTGAACTCCACAGCTCATGATCACATCGATCGAACTTATAAGGTATCTACTATTACCCACAAAATAGTCGAGCGGTGAAATAAGCGCGACGCCGATAATTTTGCGAAACGTAGTTACTCGCCTGGGTACATCGACCTCGACTCGCCTGACAGTTCGCTACCGGAGTCACCGTAGCGCCTCTGAACAAATGTATTGCGCACAATCTATTGTGATGTAGAAATCGATTCTTAGTGAAAATTCAGATTATGATTTTTTGAGGGGTTCCCATTGTGCCCGACATTTAGAAAATTTTCAGCCCTCCCACAACTGAGATATATTAGCTACATAATTTTGTTGTTGAGTTGAAACCTAGGTTCAAATCATAATTTTCCTATTTGGCCAACTATGTAGGGTCAAAAAGTGTGTCGTGTGCAGAGCAGGTACGTTTTGAAAAAATCACCCGTATACAATTATAATGAATGTCTGCAGCCTGAATCAAAATTACATGATGCTTGTAGCCCCTCCACGATCGAGTACACAATAATAGAAATTTTAGTATAGAGGTGCCTCGGTGATTTCTTGGACCTTTAGAAACAAGCCATCCCGCATGGCGGTGAAAACGGCCTTCGGGTTTATACGCACGGGGATCGTGGTGTCCTCGCATGTGGTGAATTTGTAGAAAGGGATTGTCCTGGTGAGGCCTATTTTGACGGAGATTAGCCCAAAGCGAAGACCTGAAAACCAGAAAAATAGAAACAGAAAATTTTCGTCTGGTTTAGGGATACCTAAGTCAGCTAGAACGATTTAAATTAGCTTGCTCTTTGACCTATGCAGTTGCGAGGACCATCTCCGAATGGCATGTAGCCGTGGGATCTTCGTTTCTGCTTATTCTCGCTGTTAAATCGCTCAGGATCAAATTTTTCAGGATCAGGAAAATGTTCCGGGTCATGATGAAGTCCGGCCACGGAGATGAAGATCGGTGTACCTTTATCGATCACGAGCTCACTGTCCGGCACCTTGTAGTCCTTCACAGCGACTCTGTCCAAAAATCCCAGGACGGGATACTTCCGTAATGTTTCCGATACGACCATGTCCAGATATGAAAGCTGAGTGACCTGTATATGAAATAAATCAGTGAATGAGTATCGGAAATTTTCTGTACTTATAAAGAAATTCGTATGACTATAACGTATGTCGACTTGTACAAAATATGCACCCATTCGTAACGCAGTTCTCCTTCATTTTCCTCGAAGGCTGAGATGATCTCGCCTCGAAGTCTTGATTGGATATCTGGCTGCAAAGCCAGCTCGTAGAGGCAGAATGACAACGTTGAAGACGTCGTCTCAAATCCCCCCGTGAAGAAGACAGCAGCTTGTGCTATTAAATTATCCCCATCGAATTCTAGAATGTGCAGAATGAAAACGTCTCGATTGTGTCCCTGAATTTTCGTGAACATTGGCTACGTTATTCCGTTGAACATTATATCAGAATATACGTCTACTTACTGAACGAATTGGGATCGTCGATCTGGGCCTGAGACTGACCCTTCTTCAGCTCGATGAGAGTATCGATTAGATCATTTCTGCGGATGTTACTCTCCATTCGTTGGATCAAGGTGCCCCATAATGTCTTGCGCAAAAATTCGCTGGTCGATGGTTCGAAGAGCATGAAGCGCAAGGGCTTGACGATTCCCGGGACGAAAAAGATAGCCCCGAATTCCACGGCTCGTCTGTAAGTGAACTCGAAGATCCTTTTTCCATACTTTCGAAATTCCGCGTCTGGATTGTTCAAGCAGTTGGCTTGGAGGCCGTAAGCACAGGTGGCGATTACATCCGTGGTGTACCTAGCCCAGGTCTCACGGAACTCGACCACTCGCCCTTCGCCTTGAAGAATAATGAAATTAATGATGAACCCAAAAGCGTTTTAGATTGCATGAAAAGTCTGAGCTTCGACCTACCTTCCAAGTTGAGAGACTTGAGATGAGAGTCCAGATCTTCACTGACAGCGACCATCAACTGAAACATGTTCTTCAACTTCCCCGAAGACATGGTCGGTGACAGTTTCGTCCGCAAGGTCTTCCAATGCGGGTTCTTGATTACAACCAAGTTCGCTGATCCCAGGGGATCGTGGTCACCCGCGGAGATGTATCTGTTTGCAAAGTACTTGAAATCCTCGACAAGAATCCGATTTATAAGATTTAAATCTCGCATGAGGAGACAAGGCTTGTCGTAAATGTAGAAACCAACTCGATCATGACCTTCATGCGCCGAGTATAGATCCTCCATAACACCACTGGCAGATCTTCGGAAGAACGTGTAGGCAGAAAAGTTACCCAAAAATGGTATTGGCTTTTTTTCAACGACCCCTCTCTTCTTCCAGTAATTAAAGTTTCGCGTCATGTAAAGGTACGCTGCGAACAACGCGGATAGAACAACGACGACACTGTCAAGGGTCCAACTAGGCGTTATCAGAGCCATATTGGAGCAGCTC
Organism: Macrophya alboannulata; assembly: GCA_949628255.1. NCBI lineage: Eukaryota > Metazoa > Arthropoda > Insecta > Hymenoptera > Tenthredinidae > Macrophya > Macrophya alboannulata. The sequence goes on from OX451208.1 coordinate 1,112,149, forward strand.
AAATGCGGTGCCGTCAAATCTGAACGCGGATTTCTACTTGCAGAAGACTTAATATTTTGACAAATAAATTAGCAATGAAAATTACCGCGTTTAATCTGGCTTGTCAACATTTACTACACTTGGTACTGATTGTTCGATCCGTAAGGAAATTTGTATGATGTACGTCAAGCTTCGTCGTCTTCGTAACTTCTTTTGATCTTGAACTGAACTTACAAGTCATAAAAGATACCAGATCTTATCACTCATCGAACGGAACAGTATATTAATATTATCTTTACAGAATGAGAACACAGTTGACCTATCTGACCTATCTATCTACTTCACATCATTGTGATATCGATGATGAGTTTTTAACTGCACTTTGTGATTATCGATAGTAAAATGAGTCCAAGAATCGTTTACCAATCGGGATATCATAGAGTGTTTCATTTTAAAGCACTCATCAAGTTTCCGGTCAATTTAATGGGTCAATCGAAAAACGTGTCCTACAAAAGTTATAGGATTTCGAGTGGGACATTTGATAATACTATATGGGTTTTGAATTGTTATATTCTTATGAGGTTTTTGTCAGGTAACTTTTGTGTTTTGAATAGCAACCCCTATTTTTTAGTCCGGATTCGTAATTTACTGAAAAAAATATACGATACTTTTAGAGGAAACTTTTTTTTTTCCCCAAAAGTTCGAACTCTCATCTTTTCTTTTTCTTTTTTTGTTCTTTTTCTTTGGTTGAAAGATTTTTTGTATGCAATAACGAAAACTTTTCCATCGAAAAACTGAGGTCAAAGAAAAAAATATCAAGGGTAAAAAAGCTTTTTATTTTCATTGATTATTTGTGGCAAGTCATTTTTGAAATTCATCGATCACTTCAAGAGTGTTATTACATTACATTATAGCTATGTAACGTCATAATTAACTTCATTATTTCACGATGGAAAATTGAACTTTCAGAAAACAAAAAACAATACAAAGTTTCCTACAACATGTTGAAAATCTAATCAGCCGACGAGATAGCCCCACTTCTCGAGAAGATAAATTAAACTGACAAAATTTGTATGTATAAATTTATTCAAGTCTAGAGGAAACTTGCGCTTTAGGATAATATATTTTTCATTCTATATACGAAGTACATACATACCTATACGTATATTCCACATAAATATATAGCCGAGGAGCATTTATGGGGGTAAAGGCTTATCTCTGGGTATGGGATACGGGAATTATAGTTTACTGCATTTACTTCGTATGGATTTATGATCTTTAGCTTTACTCAAATGTCTGCAATGACGTACACTACCATACCCGATGGTAAAGTAAAGTCTAATATAACGTAGGGAGCTTATTCGCGGAAGCGCGGTTCACGTTTTATTCGCTAAAATACTATTCGTTTACTGAATGGTACTGGTCCTAATTTTTTTTACGATAATTGCGATTCTTCGTGTCTGATCTACCCAGTCGATTCATTATATTCGTAAAACAAAATAAAAAAATCTGTGTGAACAGGGAATCATCCTTCGGATTATTTCCATGTGAACATGTATAGGCTCAATCTGCCCTTATTGCATCCGACTCCTCAATTGCAAGCACGAGCTTTTTGATGTCATAAGAATTTAAACAGTTGAACAAAAGTTTTTTGACATTGTTTCATGCTTAGAGGTTGAACTTCTTCGAAATAAATATACTTAGTCGATACTTAATGGACGTATAGGGCCAATTTTTAGGGATAGTCGAAAGCGAGTATAAGGCATTCGCGTGGATGTAGGTATACCTACGTATACATATCTAACAGTATAATTCATGAATAGTGCGTACATAGGCGGTGAGCATTGTTAGGGCAAGTAAGATTATGCGTAATTGGCAACGCTTTTAGTAGTCCTGAAAAGAGACTAGAGACAAAAGCCGGGTGAGACGGTAGATTTGGATCTTTGAAAAGCCGGTGATTAGCGAGCTTTTCAAAGACGGGTAAACTGCAAACAGGGGCATCTGTAGATATACACTATATACATACGCGAAAGGAGTCTAACATTGTTACAGGATCTTGATTCTTGATTCACGTTTTCAACCCTCTTTTGTCCTTGCTTTAATCATTTGAGAACGATATAGAAACACATAGCTATTCCGATCCCACCGCAGCCACACTGTACAGCTCCCAATAAATCCAAAAAATTTCAGTTCAATTTATTCAAGCCTTTAAAGGATCAAGTGTGTAATTTCATTTCTGTGATATACTTGCAAAGCCAATGTACCCTATACCCGACCCCTCATCTCACCGGATTCAGAACGGATTAAAGAATCGACTTCAACCTGTCAAAGGGATACGAATTACGGATTTCTTTCGTTCCTTATCCTTCTTCGCGAGATGAAATTGGATTTTCAGTCGTATCCCGACTCTTAAAAGGCTTATTTCCCAGCTGCTGCAGACTCAGGATCAACCCTTAGTCGATAATTGTCTTCGATTTCCGGTAATAAATCGAGAATCAGCTACTTGGTAAAATTTCTTCAAAATTTTAAAACGGTATCCAAAACAGTGGGGAAAGTTAATCACTCGAACAAAAATGTCTGCTGAGATATTATATCGGTCCAACAGTGATCAAGCTATACGATGCACTGAAATTTCGAACTGCTACCCCTTTGACATTTGATTTTCGGATTTTGCTATACTTATACTAATTGGCGAAAAAGCTTGGTGCTTGAAAAAGTACCAATAAAACCAATTTCACCGAAATCTTACGAACAGTTAAGGAGATATTTTATAAAAAAAAGCTTCGATATATCCATAAATGCAGAATGAATGATGCGGTTTTTTTCAGTCATTTCGAAACTTGACTATTATTTGCTATTATGCTCTCATTGCATCCACTTTCTCGATCATGAGTATCACGTTCTCTTGGTTCTAATAACAACCCAAATTTACGGAGCATATGGGTATTCAGATATAGAGGCCATGGTTCCAAAATCGTTATTTTTCATTCTTGCCATACATGTTCAAAGATCTCTACTTCAACCCAGCGGAAAATTTTATCGCTCTGAATCGCGAGAACAATGTTTTCAATTTTCGGCTCCATTTATTTCGAGTTACCAACTGTGAACAGTCGGTATGTCTATATACATTATACAGGGTGTCCCATTTTAAACCATCCAACTGAATATCTCTGAAAGTAATGGTTGTAGAGAAAAATGTTTCAGATAAAACTTGTTGAGTTCTGAAGGAGACAGATACCGGTTATATTGGTTTTTTTTGTAAGTGAAGGCGCCGAGGGAGTATAAAGGTCAACTTTGGTTTTTTGAGTGGAAACCTATATTTTTTAATACACGATCTTATTCTATTCAAAAAATCTAACGACTTTTGTATGAAACATTTCTTTATGAAACACCAATTTTTTATGATATTCAGCTAAACAACTGAAGATTTTTTGACTTTCAAGAACGTTTCAGCTCTGAACTATCAAGTTTGGTGAAAAATTGCAAGAGACAAAAATTGCGTAATTTCTTGCAAAGACTCTGGAAGAATATTCATCCAGAACTTTTTCAACCATTTTTAGACATTGTCACGTAATAAAAAAAAAATGCAATAAAAAGGAATAAGAAAAAATTCTGTAATTTTGTTTTGGAATTCTTTCCATGAAATTACGCACTTTTTGTCTCTGGCGATTTTTCTTCAAACTTGATAGTTTGGAGGTGAAGCGTACTTAGAAGTTGAAAAATCTCTAATTGTTTGGCTGAATATCATGAAAAATTGGTCTTTCACAAAAAAATGTTTCATACCGAAGTCGTTTAATTTTCCAAGTAGAATAAAATTACGTGATAAAAAATAGGTATAGGTTTTCATAAAAAAAAACGAAGTTGACCTTCATGTCGCCATGGTGTCTCCACTTACAAAAAAGACAATATCACCAGTATCTGCCCCCCTCGAAACCGAACAAATTTTATCTGCAGCATGTTTCTCTACAACCGTTACTTTTCGAAATTTTCAACTGAATTGTTTAAAATGGGACACCCTGTATATACGAGTACCTACGGTACTGATTTTCGCCCTGCAGTGTGTAAAATAAAATAAAATATAAATAAAATAAAACCACTTGTCGTACGCATGGTAAATCACTGGGTTACCAAAAGGGCGATCTGGGTTGTAATTTATCTCGCAAGCTCTGCTACTCCGCAGTGTTTAACTTGCGCAGATGAATGGCGACTGCCAAGACAGACATATCCCATCCCCTGCGAAAGACAGGGAATGGAGAACCAAAAAAAACATTCGAAGGCCCTTAAGCCGTTCTACGCTCTACCGCCCATCGTTTCAACGTCGCTCACTCTCACACCATTTTTACTTATTTTTCTTCTTCTTTTTCCTTTTTTCTTTATTTATCTCCATTTAACACGTCTCTCTGCTGCCCCATTTTTTCCTCCATTTTAATCCCCAGATTTTTTCGTTTTTTTTTTCTTTTTTATGTTTTTGTGGCTTTTTTGGTTTATGTTTTTGCAAGAAAATCTCTACCCTACTATAATATTACATAACAAATACCGTGATTTTTCAACGAATGTAAAAATTTTTCCCACCTTCGTTGGTTCAAATTAACAGATTCAAATTCAGCAGGGCTTAAATTTATGATAAATCCAGAGGCGCGAGGGTGTAGACGTGTTTCAACGCTCTGCGGATACTTATTCTAAATAATTTTAACGGATTTTCAACGTGCTCTAATTTATTTTTGGTATATAACGTTACCTGCACGTTCTAAGTCGGATTTCAGCGGGTATATTGACCCTGTTTCAGCTTAATTCGACTGGTCCTGTCGCGTGTTTTGATATACTTCAGCATGTTTCGAGCTGGCTGTTTTAGCTCATCTCTGAATAATTAACAGCCTGCCTTATCCCACTCCAACGATTTTAGCTGATTTAGCTTGCTTCTCTTGATTTCATTTATTTACCCTGATGAAAATAATTCCACGAATTTTTCTAAAAATCGTAAAATTTTCATAAAAATTCGTAGAAATTAGTGGATATAGAATTTTTCGCCAGGATCACAATTATTACCCTGGTGAAAATAATTCTACGAATTTTTACGAATTTTTGTGGAAATTATTGGAACAATTCTACGAGTTGCTATGAATTTTTAAGGAATTTGATCTTTTTTTAGGTTTTCATAAGAAATTGTAGCTTTTTTTTTTTATAGTTTGATCCAGAAAAACTACAAAATTTTCGAAATTATTACGAAAATCTGCAATTTTTTGAGGACAAATTATGAAAATTTACAAGTTTTCATGAAAACAACGAAAATTTATAACTTCTAATAAAAAAAACTATATGAAATGTTCCAATTTCGCTAAAAATTCGTAGAAATCCTTATAGGAGTAGAAATTTTCACCAGGGTAACGTCTCAAATTCGGTTTTAACACTTTTTCTCTATTTACTCGATCAGATTTGGACTGCTGATATATTTCACAGTAAAAGATTATAAAGTTTTTCGTTGGAGGGAACAGGCGAGCATGGGTTCTGTCTGACTATCACAGATTTATCTACTTAGGTACTTCTCTACACGGATGACTTGTTCTTTGCGGAATGAATTCTATTTTATACCGATTTTAACCACCATTGGATAATTTCTGAAAGTATGGATCATCGAAACTGCTAAAGTCACATATTGTCATCGATAAGCGAATTGAATTTTTTAAAAATTATCGAATATTTCGGTTCAGTCCAGTTTTCAGTTGATCGGGATATAAGCGATAAACTTTATTCAATATCATGGATTATGCCCGGATTTTGGTGACGGGATGAATGTTGTCTATAGATCGAATTAATCCTGACAATCGAATCTGGAAGTAACCGACCGAAGGACGTACCCTGCACCGTTTTCAAGGATCCACGTTCAAAGTTTCAAAAGTTCGTGCGAAGATGCTACGTCTTATTTTGTGCTCAGGAACTTTATTATTGGTAAACAGTCTTCGTGACTTTCAAACTCTGAAAACTTTTCTCAGTTCTCGATTTTTTTCTCTTTTTGTTTTTTATTTTTTAGTTGTTTTTTGGCTTACTTTTTCTACGTCTGCGTATATTACTTCTCACATCTTTGGCTTCTCTTTACAGTTGTTCACGAAATATATAAGTATATATAGATATGTACAACCTACAACGAGTTTTTAATCAAAGTTTTGAATTACGATCTATGATCGCTATATATACCCTAAACTCTGCGTAGCAGCAGATATTGCACACATATGGACCATTATATATTGCGAAAATCAAATTGCGGAGATATGGAACAGTTCGCGTTAAACCAGTCAGTCCAATTCTTCAAGTTATTTTCATTGAATAAATAAATTAGCAACAGTTTTACTTATATTTGCAAAATCTTGTTGCGCGCTTTGGATCGAAAATTTTGGTCCTCTTTTACGGTAATTAAATACCAATTATTATCCCATAGGTTTGTTATAATGCTTGATTAACCGTTTTATTTTTAGCATTATAATATACTATACCTCGCAGCTCGAAAAGCCTCGGATTTTCGCCGCGAATCTCTGGAACAGTTGAAATTTTTATGAAAGATATTTTTCGCGAGAAAAATTTCTCATAATAAATCACAAAACCGTTTGAAGTTTGCATATGAGAGCTCGCTGCGGAGGCTTTATCCCATCTTTGTCTTGGTACTAAAGTTAGAAGATGCTTTTATAGTTCACTCATCATATACTGCAGCAGCAACGAGTCCACCGAAAGAGAATCGAGGAAATTGCGGTTGGCGTAAAGACGCGCGTCAACCGCAAGCTGTCATTAATCCTAGGAAAACTCGTTTCTGTTTCCTCCAAACGTTTCTGAATTTTATTGTGCTTTTCCAACGCTGTCTAACGGTGCAAAATTTTCTCAGTTTAAAACGCTAGCAAACTTTTAACTTTTTTTCGGTTCGTTCTTCGAATAACTTTGAAACTAGTCGACCAATCGAATCCAAAATCTAATCAGATCTAAGTCTTTATAAACCCTTTCGATCGCTGAAAGAACCATTCCAATCGGTCGATTCGTTCTAAGGATATCGTACGACAAAAATTTGGTTACACACACACACATATGCGGACGTCCACCAAAAATAGTCAGAATAGCTTCTTAGGATCCCAAAACGTCGAGGTCTGATGAAAACCAATAACTTCGCTTTTTTTTTGTTCAAAATTTCCAATTTCCATAGCGGGATCAAGTTAAAAATGGTTTACATGTAGTTTTCTCTATTCTAGTTTAAAATTAGCGAAGAATTGAAAATGTTTGCCGTGTAGTGGGCGCTTATACTTTTATGGTGCACTTCGTGATCTTAATTCGGCGTTGCCTGCAAATTTATGCTAGATATCAACAGTACAGCCATCACTTAGTCTCATTTCTCGTTTGACGTTATTATCTCAGCCTGTATCGTTATCTCGTCTCGAATTGTTTTTCTCGGCTTTCACGGTAACGCTATAATAATAACTGACCTCGTTTGGGTCGAGTTTGCAAGTCGCAAAACGTTCGAAGACGGACCGTTTTCGTACAAGTATAACGTTGAATTCCTCTCAACTAGAACGTCGATCGGATGTTCTAAGGTTGAACAATCTCTTCTGCCATTGTCAGTTATCAAATATCAATTATTTGTGGAAGTATCATCAAGTTGACACAATAAATATAGACACCAGTTCAACTGTTAGATGTAACCTTTCAAAGATATCGAGTGGAGATAATATAATCTACGTTCAACGATCTGACCTGCCTCCCAACTTTGCAAGAATACGTCAAGTAAGTGACACTCTCTCCGTGACTATATCAATTACCAAAAATGAATCATCCATATGCCTGGTGACGTACTTTTGATGACGTTCACAGGGCGTGGCCCCTCTATATATGCCCTGTGTTAAAAATTCTCTGAAATAATTTAATTCGTAAAACTTGCACTCACTGATTTTGCCTAAGATTGCATTTCCTTTTTCTAGCGATGGAACCGGACGATCTGACCTGGCTGGACGCAGGTTTCGTCGAAAAGGTCCTACGGAAAGCTGAGGACGATGACTCCATCAAGGTTTCCAATATTACCGTGAAACCAGCCACCGCCAAGGGCGAAAATTATCTAAGCAATCTACAACGCGTGATTATAGAGTTTTCAAGGTATCAGAAAGGGAATGAAATCAGCGAGACCCGATCCGTCGTAGTTAAGATCATGCTCCAGGGTGGTATTATGAACGAATCGGTAAAATTAGAGTGAAAAAATTACTTACTTACCCGATACGTACTAATTCTGACCTTATATCTGGGCGAATGAACTTGCACAAGTTTTAATGTTTCTTTTTACCGCTCCGAGTAGGCATCAGTCCAACTAGAGAACGATAATATGTTTGAAACGGAAATTTCCGTGCTGTCGGAAACTTTGCCGAAGATGAACGAAATTCTGGCCAAATTACCGCGGGCGCCATCGTTAGCTCCGCGGTGTCTGTATGTCCAGAAGATAAAACCGATTCATCTAATAATGGAGGACCTGGCTGACGGAGGATTTCAGATAGCTAAAAATCATCAGATTGGTCTGGATATGGACCACTGTTTACTCATCTTTCGAAATCTTGCAGTTTTTCATGCGAGTTCAGTAGCACTTGGAGAAAAGGTACGAATTTTCCGGTTTATGATCCTTTTACCTGTAAAAGTACTTCCTCTGTTCGGATACTCGCGGTAAAAATACTCAAAGAACACTCAGCATGGGCGTAATTTGTTACATCCAACGTATAGGTGTAGTTTATTAATAATACAATGATTGATGATCATGCTCTATCGAATTTATGGTTCAAAACCAATAATCAATTGTATTGAATCAGTAATGCATTACCAAAATGATGTATTTTGGTTTCTGAAATCACCGAATGTGTCAATTAAGTATACGTATTGGTTGTATTCAGTCTTATCGAATTTCAGGATCCCAAAATCGTGCAGAATTACAAGAAAACATTATGTGGCAAGGACTACTATCGTTTGGGAGCCATGTATTACAACAATTGTATAAGGATCCTGGCAGAAGAGGCTAGTACTTGGCCCAATCTCAGTCCACGGTAATAAATCAATTGATTTTTGCTAATCAAATGTCTTTGTACGATCAAAGATCTGAAAATTCAAGACTTCAAAAGCTTGTGAAGAAAGTAATACATAGATATATGCCCGAATATCGTGAAAACGTGACAAAAAACGACACCGATTGTAAAAATATTGTTTTGTTGATGAAAAAACGAGTAGATACGTTGATTACTTTCTTAGAATATGTGCGAGATTATTTGGAACATGGACTAAAACGCATTTCTCGTAAGATCTTTCAATTCAGAATGACGTTATTTCACAGGATCGCTGAAAAAGTTTCTCGCCTGTCCACCTGCCTTTATGAAAAAGCATCCGAGGCTGCTAGATTCAAAGAGGATGACTTCAATGTCCTTAATCATGGGGATCTATGGATTAATAACATAATGTTCCGCTATGATGAACGACGAGTTCCCATAGATTTGAAATTCGTAAGTATCTATCAATTTTATGCCACACTATGAAGTGACACTGCACCTACTTTGGCTTTCTGTATGGAAACCATATATCGCTAAAAAATAAAAATGGTGTAACATTACGGTCTGCTTTATTGTCCAAATCACAGGTGGACTTTCAATTCAGTTACTACGGCTCACCAGCAGTGGACATACTCTACTTTCTGGGCATGATCACGTCTGAGGATATCCGGATGAACCATCGCGAGTTACTTCTACGCGAATATCACGACTCGCTGACCAGCACGATGGCTAAGTTGGAGTGCAAAACGGAGGCACCGAGTTTCGAAAACTTGAAGAAGATACTGAGAGAGCGTAACATTTTTGAAGTCTTTTCATCGTTTGTAACATTGCCGCTCGTCCTAGTCGACAGAAGCCAAGTCAACACTGTCGACGAAAACTTGTGTCTGGATGTGACAGTTGATCCTAAAAACTACCGGGGAAAGCTCTTCCCCAAAGTAATGACGGAAATTCTAATATTCTATGACAGTATGGGATTACTGGATTCCTAGCTCTCACACGTCGTCAAACACTACGGCACGTTTCTGTATCGAAAGTACTTATTCTAAAGCAATTCTTGACATAAGCTTAAGCCAATTGTAAACATGAAGTTATTAAAGACTAACAATGAGTTGTTTGCCTATTTATTAACTCACCTACTATGAAACTGTGTTTGGGGATGTAGCAGAAATTTAGCCGTCGAACAGGGTAACCCTTATAATTTACCTGAGACCTCGCATGGTCCCCCGGGCTGGATACGGAACTATCCGTCTTCCAGGGTGTATTATTGAATATCTCCCTACCATCTGACGTCATTTCGACGATAACTCTGAGTGCTAAAAGGCCCGATCAGACCTAATCTACACCTTCGAAGCTTTCCTACGACGCAATACGTCGCTCAAGAAGCGGTCTGCGATACCCTTGTCGATAATTACGCTACTTAATCACGTCTGGCAAGTATGTAACGCAGTCAAGTTCATTTGTTTTGTTTTTGTCTGTCTCACGGTCTCGATGGATTGCAAAATTAATCGCTATTCTGTTTGAAATTAACATAAATCATTGAAATTCACTGCTGTGAGTTTGTTATTGTGTTTTCATGCATCGGAGGTAATCTTTTAACCTTACACTACGCTCCGTTTGACTTTCGATGAAGAGCGTTGCCTGTATCTCGCTGAATGCGTTTTTTCTACTACGTGACTCTCCTTCCACTAATTTCTACTAATTTCCGAAGATAATTAAGTTTTTAATTATCGGTAAATTAGTGTAAGGTATAATCAGTTAATTAGCGAGGCATTGAATAGGGAATTCTTAGCGCAAAATGCAGTTGCATGCATGTACCAACCTAGGCCCTAGCGTGGCCCAGACGGATAAGATACCCCCACCATTCGGGACTCAGTCAGTGCGAGAAATCGAGGAACCCGCGCTTTCTGACTAGTCGTTGGTCCTTGTGCCATGCCTGATCAGGGGTGTCGTGCAGTTTCATATAATTTTAAACGGGTTTTTCTTATTTTTTACATAGTTCTCTGATAACTTGTTAGACTTATTTTGACGAGCCATCGAGATTCTTCATTGTTTTGGTGTAATTTTGTATCATCGTCCGTTACACTATGTTTTGAATGCTTGCCGATACTAAATCTTCTAAGAATTGTTAAAAATAGGAAAATTCCTCGATGTGTTTCTCGTAAACGATTGAGCCTGGAGATCTAAAACTTGATATAATATCCTATAACTGATAGAGAGTTGCACTTCCATATAACTAATCATGCGTTTCATTTGAAATATATATATATATATATATATATTTTTTTCGACAGCTGGTTTTTGGATTATTCTTCTCGATTCTATGATGATTCGGGTAATTATTCTAATATAGAAAAATTCTCGTATTTTTGTTATTGCGAGGTAAGAAATAAAGTGGATTGGAATCACACGTAAACAACGCGCCTATAAGATAAGTCAAGACATTGTCCATCAAGTAAGTAACACGGACCTCGTAACTGTTAATTTTTGCACAATTACCCATCATTTGTAGAAACATTGAAGTTTAGACTGAAAATATGACTTGTCTTGAAATTAAATCGAAGGATTGCAAAGATATCAATAGACGTTAACCATATTGATCCTGTGAGCATATGATCATGCCGATTCAAGATTAAATGTAATTTTCCCAGCGATGGAAACGGACGATCTTAGTTGGCTAGATGCATGTTTCGTCGAAAAGGTCCTGCAGAAATCTGAGGACGATGATTCCATCAAGGTTTTGAATATTACTGTAAATCCAGCCACCGCCGAGGGTGACAATTATCTCAGCAACCTGCAACGCGTAATCGTCAAACTTTCACGGAGTCAGAAAGGGCGAGAAATCGTCGAGACGCGATCCGTTATAGTAAAGATTGAACTTCAGAGTAGTCCTATAAAGGAACTGGTAAACTTATCCTGCAAAATCACTTTAATAGAAGTTAGGTGTCTAAACTAGATAGAATTTCAATGGTCCTCTTTTGGCTGTTTTGGGTAGATATCATTCAATCCAGAGAACAGCGGAATGTTCGAGACTGAAATTTCGATGCTGTTGGAAACTTTGCCAAAGCTAAATGAAATTCTGGCTGAATTGAGGGCGCCACCATTAGCTGCGCGGTGTCTATACGTCCAGAAAGAAAATCCGATGCATCTAATATTGGAGGACCTGTCGACAAGAGGATATCAAATGGCTACAGATCGTCAGTCAGGTCTAGATCTGGACCACTGCTTACTTATCATTCGAAACCTAGCAGTATTTCATGCAAGTTCGGTTGCACTTGTAGAAAAGGTACAATTGTCTTACGGTTTTCTGAAATAGATGATCCTTTTACCTGTGAAAGTACTTCCTCTGTTGGAGGACCTGCCCAAAAAACCCTCACTAAACACTCTTCAAAATCCCCTAAAAGAACACCCAGTATGGGTGTAATATGTCGCATCAAACTTTGGAGTTGTTCATTGAAATTATAATGTCTGATGGTTATGCGTCATTGCATTAATGGTTTAAGAATAAATTACCAATTGAATGGAATCAGTGATGCATTACTGTTCTATGCAGTTTCATCAATTTCCAGGATCCCCAAACTGTGCAGATTTACAAGAATACAATATTAAGCGGGGATTACAATCCTGCAGGATTCCAGTTTTACAACGGCGGTATAAGAATGCTGGCAGAAGAGGCCAGCAGCTGGCCTGACCTTAGTCCGCGGTAATGAATCATCAGCAGAATGTGCACGGAATTATTTGAAACATACAGTAAAACGCATTTTCGAAAAATCAAACTTATCGCTAGTCGGTTTAACCATAGTACATAGTACAATTCAGAATAAATTTATATGCACAGGATCGCTGAAAAAGTTTTGCACTTGTCCGCATGCATTTTTGAAAGAGCAGGCGAGGCTGCTAGATTCAAAGAGGATGACTTCAATGTCCTTAACCATGGGGATTTCTGGATTAATAATGTAATGTTCCGCTACGACGAACGCCGAAATCCCATCGACCTGAAATTCGTAAGTACTCACCGATTTAATCTCGCATAATGATGTGACGATGTATGTGAAAACCATATATCGCTAGAAAATAAACATGTCGTAATAGTATAGTCTGCTTTATTGTCTGAATCACAGGTGGACTTTCAATTCAGTTACTACGGCTCACCAGCAGTGGACATTCTCTACTTTCTGGGCATAATCACGTCTGAAGACATCCGGATGAACCATCGCGAGCTACTTCTACGCGAATATTACGACTCGCTGACCAGTACGATGGATAAATTGGAGTGCAAAACGGAGGCACCGAGTTTCGAAAACTTGAAGGAGATACTTAGAGAGCGTAATTTTATTGAAATTATTTCAACGCTTAGAATATTGCCGCTCATCCTAATCGACGGAGGCCAAGTCAGCGGTGCCATTGAAATCTTGGGTCTGGATGGTAAATTCGATAATCACAACCATCAAGGAAAGCTCTTCCAGAAAGTAATGACGAAAGTTCTATTGTTGTATGACAGTATGGGTTTGCTGGATTTGTAGCTCCCACAAAATCGTCATTGAATCATCGGCAGATATTATGACGCCTTTTTATATCTGAGACACTTACTCTGAAGCAATTATTGCCATAAACTTAAGCCAATTGTATACTCAAAGTTATTAAAGACTGACAATAAGCCTCCATTGTTCACCTTTCCATTCAAGACTGACAATAAGCCTCCATGTTCACCTTTCCATTCACCCCGGATCGGGTACGGAACTATCTGTTTTTCAAGGTGCATTGAATATCTTCCTACGATCTGACGTCATCTCGACGATAACTCTGAGCGCCAAAAGGCCCGATCAGACCTAATCGACACCTTACCAGCTTTCCCACGACGCAATACGTCTCCCAAAAAATGATCTGTGATGTCCTTGTCGATAGTTACGCTACTTAACCTCGTCTGGCTATAGTGTGTAGCGCAGTCGAGTTATTTTTTTTTTTTTTTTTTTTGTGTCTGGCGGTCTCGATGAGTCACAAAATTAATCGCTATTTTGTTTCAACTTGACATATAGGTATTTCATTAAAATTCACCGCTGTAAGTTTGTTTTCGTGTTTTGATGCATCGAAGGTAATCTTATCACCTGACTTGAATCGTCAGATTGCTAATATCTCTCTGAACGCGACTTTTCTTTCAGATGACTTTTCTTGTCATTTACTAATTTCCGAAGATATTTAAGTTTATAGGGAGTCATTTCACAGGTCAAGGATGTATGTCCGCCGCCTGTTCCGCTGAATTCGAGATTTCAATCTCAGTTTTGCGAGTAGAAGTCTTGAAAGTAGACCATCTTTGCGACGATACACAGAACATGGGAAATGTATTTCAACATTCTATGAAAATCATTTTCCAACGACTTCCTTACTCTTCAATTGATGGCCCAAATCGATGCAATCGGATAAACGGCTGAAGAATAATCGGTAAATTAGCGGAGCATTAAACAAGAATGTTCTTGTGCAGAATGCAGTTGCACGCATGTGCTCAGATACCCCCACCACTCGGGACTCACTGTCAGTTAGGACGGAAAGTCGAGGAGCCCGCGCTTTCTGATCATTCAACGTTCTTGTGCCATGCCTCTTCGAGGATGACGTGCAGTTACGTATAATTATCAACGGGTTTTCGTGTCTTGATATTTCTTGCATCGGAATGACTTAGTTCTCTGATAACTTGTTGGACTCAGTTTTATATTGTCTCGATTATAATTGCTTGACATTTCGACGTATAATCGAAATTGTTTGTTGTTTTTGGTGTCATTTTGTGTTGCCGTGCGTTATAGTACGTCTTGAATCCTTGCCCGATACTAAATCTGCTGAAAATTGCTCAAAATCGGACAACTCATCGATGTGTTTCTCATAAACGGTTGGGCCTAGAGATCTAAGACTTGGTATGATATCCTACGTCTGATAGAAAGTTGCCCCTCGATATACAAATAATCACGTGTTTCATTCAAAAACTATTTTTTTTTTTTTGATACATGGTTTTTACATAATCCTTCTTGATTTGATGGTGATTCGGGTAATTATTCCAATATAAAAAATTCTCCTATACTTTTATCATTCCGAACTCAGAAATAAACTGGATTGGAATCACACGTAAACAATACGCCTAAGATAAGACAAGCCCTCATCTTGTTGGTCCATGGACTATACATACATATATAAAACAAAGTGGACTATAACCCATGAGAGACAGTTCGGCTGTCATACACTGTGGGTCCAGCACACTTTTTAACCTGATGTATGTATATATGTATCTGTATGTATGTATGTACATCCATTGTATGTATACATACATACGTATATGTACATAGCAGAGTTTAGATGATCAGTTGGTGCGTCACACATCATCTGTACCTATAATACATTTGAACGTATTGCTATGGACAATCCTAGAGAGTAGCGTTAGTTGTAAAATACGTTTACTAGTTTATTAGTACCTATTCTCGAAACTAAAATTAATTAGGATACGTCCGTCTTCCTTGGCCAGGGACAATCAAACGTATAAACCCAATCCTGTATCCCTGTATCCCCCCAAAATTCCTTCCCTAAAAGGGGACTAGCCAGGAAAGACGAACGTCATCAGACACGTCTGACGGTTTTCGAAACGAGTGACGATCGTCAGTCTAGCACCATATCTAACACTTTGTTAACTGTCATATATTCAATATAAATAACCTTCGTTACAGAAACGATTCGTATTTATTTATACCAAAATAAGTTGCACTATATTAATTTGGAGTGTGACGAGGTAGGTGAGCCGAGTTTTTACAGGTTCATTAGAATTTTATAAACATAGTTTTCGAGTTTCCTACGAAAGTTGGGGGCTTGGCAGCAAAAAATTGTTAAACAATTGAAATAGCGATCTTTTCCACTAAAGGGGCCATTAAAGACGCTCATCGCCTGGAAAACGCGAGGAGCTGGAACTCCTATACATCACTTGACTGATCGGAATGAAATCTTGAGGATCGGTGTATTCTCTTCGCAGAAAGTGGAGCAATTTTTCTACCTTTTTCAAATTTTGGATAAAAAAACATTAGAAATTTCAAATTATTCTTAAATTTTGAAAAAGTAGAAAATCGCTCCACTTTCTGCAAAGATAATACACCGATCCTCAAAATTTCATTCCGAGCAATGGAGTGATGTAGGAGTGTTGGCTCCCCGCGTTTTCCAGACGATGGGCGCCTTTAATGGCCCCTCAATCTCTTTTCTCGCCATTTTTCGAAAACATGTTTCCCAACAAGAGTTGCTTGCTTCATCGCCCTCTCTGACAAGCAAGCCCGCTGAAACGGATTTATCATTGTTTGTTTGATTGCGAAATACAAAAAATCACAAGATTTCATGTTTCTGAATATTGCAAGTTATTCACTAAATTTTCAGCACGCGGCTTTGAAACATACTGGTAAATTCGTTGGAACTACTGGACGGGTTGCTTAGCATCAGAAGTGAAGATCTGGGTCATCGTTTTCGATACATACTTTCAATATCTGAAGAGAAAAAAAAAAATTACCTCAAAAACAGCATTTATTTGGAGGAGATAAGATTTCTGCAGTTTATACACAAATAAACATAATTTTGAATGCTGAAAAGTTATCAAAAATAATTTTTACGATTCCTGGTCGTTTTTTTGAGCCGGAGAATTGGAAAAAAAAAAAAACTAGTCCGATATCTGGGAGAAATTCAGTCTTTAACAAGACTTCGTGCACTTAGTCTTATTTTTTTCACGAATGCGTCGCAAAAATGGATATAAATAACGGGAAATTTGTTGGTGATGGTTATATGAATGAAATACATTCAATTATCAATGATATTTATTGATATACCATGTGAATGATTATAAATGAAACACGCTATGTAATAGAAAATTTAAGCAATAGAAGTCACATGTCTGATACGACTGGATTACAAGATTAAATGCACTTTTCCTAGCAATGGAAACGGAAAATCTAACCTGGCTGGATGCATGTTTCGTCGAAAAGGTCCTGCAGAAATCTGAGGACGATGACTCCATCAAGGTTTTAAATATTACTATAACTCCAGCCACGGCCGGGGGAGACAATTATCTAAGCAACCTGCAACGCGTTATCGTCGAACTTTCGCGGAATCAGAAAGGGCGAGAAATCGTCGAGACGCGATCCGTTATAGTGAAGATCGAACTTCAGAGTGGTCCCATAAAGGAACAGGTAAACTTATCCTGCAATCACTCCATTACCTTATACTTACTTTTGATAATAGCTGGGTGAATAAACTAGTGCAAATTTTGATGGTTTTTGTTTACTGCTTTGATTAGACGTCATTCGAACTAGAGAACAGTGGAATGTTTGAGACTGAAATTTCCATGCTATCTGAAACTTTGCCAAAGCTGAATGAAATTCTGGCGAAATTGAGAACTCCAGCATTAGCTGCCCGGTGTCTATACATTCAGAAAGAAAATCCCATGCATCTAATAATGGAGGACCTGTCGACGGGAGGATATCGAATGGCTCCAGATCGTCAGGCAGGTCTAGATCTGGACCACTGGTTACTCATTATTCGGAATCTAGCAGTATTTCATGCAAGTTCGGTAGCACTTGTCGAACAGGTACGAGTCTTTCGGTTTTCTAGAATAAATGATCTTTTTATCTGTGGCAGTACTTTCTTCGTTAAAAGACCCACGGAAAAACCCTCAATATGCACTGCTCAACCAATCCTTGCAACTAACACAAAAATCCCTTAAAAAAAACACTCAACATGCGTGTAATTGATCGTTGCATTCAACTTGGGTGTTGTTCATTGAAAATGTAATGGCTGTCTACTTGCACTAATCGTTCAAGAATGAATTGCCAATTCAATGGAATCAATAATGCATTCCTGAAATGATATATTTTGATTTATTAACCCTTAGAGGGCCGGGGTTTTA
This sequence comes from Macrophya alboannulata, assembly GCA_949628255.1. Taxonomy (NCBI): domain Eukaryota; kingdom Metazoa; phylum Arthropoda; class Insecta; order Hymenoptera; family Tenthredinidae; genus Macrophya; species Macrophya alboannulata. Next base: position 1,130,089 of record OX451208.1, read on the forward strand.
AATATTTTAAGAGCTCATCATTTCTATCAATAAGTGATCCGAGGATCGACCCAAAGTTAGAACCAAACCAAGGTTGGATGTTGGCGAGTCGGACCATGACGGCATATGGCGTCATGCCGGCCCTCTAATGGTTGAAGTGCCGAATCTATCACGGTAGAAATTATTTGTTCTATGCAGTCTTATCAAATTTCAGGATCCGCGAACTGTGCAGACTTACAAGAAAACATTGTTCAGCAAAGATTACTATCCTTCAGGATTCGAGTTTTACAACGGTGGTGTAAGAATGCTGGCAGAGGAAGCCAGGAACTGGCCCGAGCTTAGTCCACGGTAATGAATCATCAGCAAAATGTACGCGGAATTATTTGAAACATACAATAAAACGCGTTTTAGAAAAAGCGGACTTATCTTCAGTCGCTTCTACCGTAATACCCTTCAATTTAAGATGAATTTATTTCCATAGGATCGCTGAAAAAGTTGTGCACCTGTCCGCATGCATTTTTGAAAGAGCATGCGAGGCTGCTAGATTCAAAGAGGATGACTTCAATGTCCTTAACCATGGGGATTTCTGGATAAATAATGTAATGTTCCGCTACGACGACCGACGAAATCCCATCAGTTCGAAATTCGTGAGTACCCACCGATTGAATGTCGCACCATGATGTGACGCTGCATGTACTTCGGCTTTCTGTATGCAAACCACATATCGCTCGAAAATAAACATGTCGCAACATTACGGTCAGCTTTATTGTCTGAATCACAGGTGGACTTTCAATTCAGTTACTACGGCTCACCAGCAGTGGACATTCTCTACTTTCTGGGCATAATCACGTCTGAAGACATCCGGATGAACCATCGCGAGTTACTTCTACGCGAATATCACGACTCGCTGACCAGCACGATGGAGAAGTTGGAGTGCAAAACGGAGGCACCGAGTTTCGAAAACTTGAAGAAGATATTGAGAGAGCGTCATTTTATTGAAATTATTTCAACGCTCAGAGTATTGCCGCTCATCCTAATCGACGGACGCCAAGTGAGCACTGCAAATGAAATCTTGGGTTTGGAAGGGAAATTCGATAGTCACAACGACCAAGGAAAGCTTTTCCAGAAAGTAATGACGAAAGTTCTACTGTTGTATGACAGTATGGGATTGCTGGATTTGTAGCTCCCGCAAAATCGGTATTGAATCATCGGCAGATACTACGCCGCGTTTTTATATCTAAGACACTTACTCTGAAGCAATTATTGACATAAACTGGAGCCAATTGTATACTCAAAGTTATTAAATACTGACAACAAGCTGTTCGCCGCTCCATTCACTCACCCATTATGAAATTGTGTTTAGGGATAATGTGTTGAATTTTGGAAGACTGCTTCTCGTGTAGCAGAAATTTGACTACCGAACAGGGTAACTCTTTACCTAATTCACCTGAGACCTCGCATGGTCCCCTGGATCGGGTACGGAACTATCTGTCTTCCCAGGTGCATTGAATATCTGCCTACCATCTGACGTCATCTCGACGATAACTCCGAGTGCTAAAAGGCCCGATCATATCTAATCGACACCTTACCAACTTTGCCACGACGTAATACGTCTCCCAAAAAATGATCCGCGATACCCTTGTGGATAGTTACGCTATGATTAAAATTCACCGCTGTAAGTTGGTTTTCGTGTTTTGATGAATCCGAGGTAATCTTATCACCTGACATGAATCTCCGTTCGACCTTTGATGAATATCTCTCTGAGCGCGACCTTTCTTTTCGATAACTTTTCTTGTCATTTACTAATTTCCGAAGATATTTAAGTTTATAGGGAGTCATTTTACAGGCGAAGGATGTATGTCCGCCGCCTGTTCCGCTGAATTTCGAGATTTCATCCTCAGTTTTGCGAGTAAAAGTCTTGAAAGTAGACCATCTTTGCGACGATACACAGAACGAGTGAAATGTATTTCAACATTCTACGAAAGTCATTTCCCAACGACTTCCTTACTCTTCAACGACGGCCCGAATCGATGCAATCGGATAAACGGCTCAAAAATAATCGGTAAATTAGCGAAGCATTGAACAAGAATGTTTTTGTGCAGAATGCAGTTGCACGCATGTGCTCAGATACCCCCACCACTTGGGACTCATTGTCAGTTAGAACGGAAAGTCGACGAGCCCGCGCTTTCTAATCATTCAACGTTCTTGTGCCATGCCTCGTCGAGGATGACATGCAGTTACGTACAATTATCAACGGGTTTTCGTGTCTTCATATTTCTTGCATCGGAATGACTTAGTTCTCTGATAACTTGTTAGACTCAGTTTTATATCGTCTCGAATACAATTACTTGACATTTCGACGAATCATCGAGAGTGTTCGTCGTTTTGGTGTCATTTTGTGTTGCCGTGCGTTATAGTACGTCTTAAATCCTTGCCCGATACTAAATCAACTGAAAATTGCTCAAAATCGGACAATTCATCGATGTGTTTCTCGTAAACGATTAGGTCTAGAGATCTAAGACTCGGTATAATATCCTATGACTGACAGAAAGCTGCACTTCGATATATAGGTAATCATGCGTTTCATTTGAATACTATCTATTTTTTTTTGACAACTGGTTCTTAGATTATTCTTCTTGATTTGATGATAATTCGGGTAATTATTCCAATATAAAAAATTCTCCTATACTTTTATCATTCCGAACTCAGAAATAAACTGGATTGGAATCACACGCAAACAATGCGCCCAAGATAAGATAAGTCATCGTCTTGCTGGTCCATAGAGTATATGTAAACCGAAGTGGACTATAACCCATAAAAGACTGCAGTTCGGCTGATATACACTGTGATCAGCCCAGCACACTTTTTAACCTGATGTATGTATTCGTGTATGTATACCAGAGTTTAGATGAATTCAGTGTTGCCAGACCTTCCGCTTCAGCCGTAGACCTACTGGTTTTTTTTTTTTACGAGTAATTTCTAGTGCACAGCAGAGTTTCTTGTTTGTATACTACCATCTGCTGGTATACTCCTCTACCATACTTCACGATACTATACAGTATATTGCACTATACTCGATGGTATTTTTATAATATGTTTATCCGTATGAAAAACAAAGTTCAAATGCAAAATGGAAAATTCATATAACGTTTATTGTTTGTTCTTGATTATGGTGTTCAATATATTAGAACTATTCACATGAACTGTTCATACGTGTTACTTGAGATTGATAAAGATAACTATCATAAAATGATAATTAACTTTATACTTTTGATTTTCGAATCTTTCGCTTTTTTTCGATGGCGCTACCGAAATCTGCAAAACTGATCCGGCTATGTCTTGTAATAAATTAACAATCTTCGAAAATTCGTAATTCCGTAAACTCGTTGGAACTACTGGACGGGTTGCATGGCATCAGGGATAAAAATCTGGGTCATGGTTTTCGATATATACTTTCAAAATGTGCAGAGGAAAATACAAAATCTTCCTCAAAAATAGCATTTATTTGGAGGAGATAAGATTTCAGTTTATACACAAATAACCATAACTTGACTGCCGAAAAGTTATCAAAAATGTTTTTCACGATTCGTGGTCGTTTTTTGAGCCGGAGAAGTGAGAGAAAAAAAAAAACTCGTCCGAAATCTGGGAGAAATTCAGCCCTTAACAAGACTTGACGCGCTTGGACTTATTTTTTTCACGAATGCGTCGCAAGAATGGATGTAAATAACGGAAAATTCGTTGGTGATGGTTATATGAATAAAATACATTCAATTATCAATGAAATTTATTGATATACCATGTGAATGATTATAAATGAAACACGCTATGTAATAGAAAATTTAAGCAATAGAAGTCACATGTCTAATACGACTGGATTACAAGATTAAATGCACTTTTCCTAGCAATGGAAACGGAAAATCTAACCTGGCTGGATGCATGTTTCGTCGAAAAGGTCCTGCAGAAATCTGAGGACGATGACTCCATCAAGGTTTTAAATATTACTGTAACTCCAGCTACCGCCGGGGGAGACAATTATCTAAGCAACCTGCAACGCGTTATCGTCGAACTTTCGCGGAATCAGAAAGGGCGAGAGATCGTAGAGACGCGATCCGTTATAGTGAAGATCGAACTTCAGAGTGGTCCCATCAAGGAGCTGGTAAACTTATCCTGCAATCACTCCATTACCTTATACTTACCTTTGATAATAGCTGGGTGAATAAACTAGTGCAAATTTCAATAGTTTTTGTTTACTGCTTTGATTAGACGTCATTCGAACTAGAGAACAATGGAATGTTTGAGACAGAAATTTCTATGCTGTCTGAAACTTTGCCAAAGCTGAATGAAATTCTGGCGAAATTGAGAACTCCAGCATTAGCTGCCCGGTGTCTATACATCCAGAAAGAAAATCCGATGCATCTAATAATGGAGGACCTGTCGACAGAAGGATATCGAATGGCTCCAGATCGTCAGGCAGGTCCAGATCTAGACCACTGTTTACTCATCATTCGAAATCTTGCAGTATTTCATGCAAGTTCGGTAGCACTTGTCGAACAGGTACGAGTCTTCCGGTTTTCTAGAACAAATGATCTTTTTATCTGTGGCAGTATTTTCTTCGTTAAAAGACCCACGAAAAAACCCTCAATAGGCACTGCTCAACCAACCCTTGCAATTAACACAAAACGCTCTTAAAAGAAACACTCAACGTGAGTGTAATTTGTTACATTCAACTTGGGTGTTGTTCATTAAAAATATAATGGCTAATGGCCGAATTTATCACGGTAGAAGGTATTGGTTCTATGTAGTCTTATCAAATTCCAGGATCCGCAAACTGTCCAGATTTACAAGAAACCGTTGTTCAGCAAAGATTACTATCCTTCAGGATTCGAGTTTTACAACGGTGGTGTAAGAATGCTGGCAGAGGACGCCAGGAGCTGGCCCGACCTTAGTCCGCGGTAATGAATCATCAGCAGAATGCACGCGAAATCATTTGAAAGATACATTAGAACGCATTTTAGAAAAAGCGGACAACGTTAGTCGCTTAATTCTACCGTAGTACCCTTCAATTCAAGATGAATTTATTTCCATAGAATCGCTGAAAAAGTCGTGCACCTGTCCACATGCATTTTTGAAAGAGCATGCGAGGCTGTTAGATTCAAAGAGGATGACTTCAATGTCCTTAACCATGGGGATTTCTGGATTAATAATGTAATGTTCCGCTACGATGAACGACGAAATCCCATCAGTTCGAAATTCGTAAGTACCCACCGATTGAATGTCGCACCATGATGTGACGCTGCATCTACTTCGGCTTTCTGTATGCAAACGACATATCGCTAGAGAATAAACATATCGCAACATTACGGTCAGCTTTATTGTCTGAATCACAGGTGGACTTTCAATTCAGTTACTACGGCTCACCAGCAGTGGACATTCTCTATTTTCTGGGCATAATCACGTCTGAAGACGTCCGGATGAACCATCGCGAGTTACTTCTACGCGAATATCACGACTCGCTGACCAGTACGATGGATAAGTTGGAGTGCAAAACGGAGGCACCGAGTTTCGAAAACTTGAAGAAGATACTGAGAGAGCGTCATTTTATTGAAATCATTTCAACGCTTAGAATATTGCCGCTCATCCTAATCGACGGAGGCCAAGTCAGCGGTGCCATTGAAATCTTGGGTCTGAATGGTAAATTCGATACTAACAACGACCAAGGGAAGCTTTTTCGGAAAGTAATGACGAAAATTCTACTGTTGTATGACAGTATGGGATTGCTGGATTTGTAGCTCCCGCAAAATCGTCATTGAATCATCGGCAAATACTACGACGCGTTTTTATATTTAAGACACTTACTCCGAAGCAATTATTGACATAAACTTGAGCCAATTGTACCCTCGAAGTTATTAAAGACTGACAATAAGCTGTTCGCCATTCCATTTACTCACCCACTATAAAACTGTGTTTAGGGATAATGTGTCGAAGTTTAGAAAACTGCTCCTCGTGTAGCAGAAATTTGGCTACCGAACAGGGTCACCCTTTCCCTCATTCACCTGAGACCTCGCATGGTCCCCCGGATCGGGTACGGAACTATCTGTCTTCAAAGGTGCATTGAATATCTTCCTACCATCTGACGTCATCTCAACGATAACTCTGAGCGCTCAAAGGCCCGATCAGACCTAATCGACACCTTACCAGCTTTCCCACGACGCAATACGTCTCCCAAAAAATGATATGCGATATCCTTGTCGATAATTACGCTACTTTAATCTCGTCTGGCTATAGTTCATAGTGCACTCGATTTTTTTTTCTATCTCGCGGTCTCGATGAATCACGAAATTAATCGCTATTTCGTTTGAACTTGACCTTTATATCAATAAAATTCAACGCTATAAGTTTGTTTTCATGTTTCGATGCATTCGAGGTGATCTTTTGCTTGGACTTGAGATATATCTTTAAAACTGACTGCTATAAGTTTGTTACTTTGTTTTGGTGCATTGGAGGTAATCTTTCAACCTCACGTGACGCTCCGTTTGACTTTCGGTGAAGAGCCTTGCCTGCATCTTCTCTGAGCGCGATTTTACTATTCTGTGACACTCTTTTCATTTCTAATAATTTCCGAAGATAATCAAGTTTCTAGGGAGTCATTTTACAGGTAACGGATGCGTTTCCGCCGCCTCTTTCGCTGAATTTGAGATTTCACTTTCAGTTCCACGGTAGACAATCTCGAAAGTAGGTTCATCCAGAGACGAGGCACACAGACGACTGAAGTATTTTCAAAAATTTCCCCGAAAGCCATTCTCCGGCGACATATTTACTCTTCAATTGAGGACCCGAATCGATGCAATCGGACAACCGGTCGAGGAATAATCAGTAAATAATTATCAACGGGTTTCATCGTCCTTAAGCATGGTGATTTCTTGATTAATAATGTAACGTTCCGCTACGACAAACGACAATTAAATCCCATAGATTTAAAATTCGTAAGTGCCCACCGCATCCCACCCAAATCATCAGGAGATACGTACTCCAACGTGTTTTCACATCCGAAGCATCATATGTTCCGTAGCAATTGATCGGATGAACTCAAGTCCTCAAACTTAAGTGAATGTTTTGCATGATTGTCATTGGTCTATCCATACTGTATATAGATTGGTATACGGTATATATTCGAGGATTGTCTGAGCTGTCGTGATCGTGACACGAAGAGAAGAATAATAAAAAAAAATTAATAAAATAGAAAGAAAACTGTATGAATAGAACATTACCGTGTTATTTGATGTAGAAAGTGATATTTGTTCAGCTATCGACCTTTCTTGAATAAACTAGATCCAAAGGAACGACTAGCCGTGTGGCAAACTATTCGTTCTAGAATCGTTATACGGTTTATATACCTACTAATGGTACTTGTACAATATTCTAAAGGACATTAAAAAAACAAGGAAGAATGAGCAGTCCCAAGAGACTGTACTCAACAGGCACTCACAATTTATCAGTATCATAAGTATCAAGATAATAGAGAATAAAAAATAGCGATATATTTATTTTTTCAGGTCAACTATCAGAATAGATGTTATATATTAAGATTTCTTGCCAGGGGCATAATCCCCAACTGAAATCAGAGTAACGCTCCAAAAGACTAGAGTCTTGGGTCAGTGCAGTAGGCTCGGGCAGTCCGGACGGACAAGAAGCCTGAAGAAAATGATGAATCTTTGTAGGTAAACGATCAGACTAGATATAAAATCATAAGTTTTTTTGCTAAGGGCATAATCCTCAATTGAAATGAGAGTCATGCTCCAAAAGACAAGAGATTTGGGTTGGCGCAGTAGTGTCGACCAGTCCGGACAGACAAAAATCGTCCTCAGGAAGGCAAATTCATAAGGCACTCTAGAGATATACTTCGTATATGAAATGAGTGCCTAAAAATGAAAGCTAGCTAAGTAATAAATTTTTCCCAAAAGTACTTATCACGAACGAAAGCTTAATTTAGCTGATATAAAATTTATATGATTATAATAAAAGAAAGAAATCTGATTTTGATCATGTATACATTCATCAGTCGGAGTAAGCAGTTGTAAACTTGATCGCAGAGTATATACCGTGAGGATCTCTTGAAACTATAAGGCTGAAAAGCATGGGCGCAGAATAATACAAATTTTATGGGGATAGCCAACTCGCCGAAAATCTCCCTAGAGTCACTGCTGGTCTAGCCACCCGAATACCCTAGGGATTTTTTAGTGTGACGAGTTGGCTGTCCCCATAAAATTCGTATTATTCACGTATTATTCTGCGCCCATGCTTCTCGGCCTTATAGTTTCAAGAGATCCTCACGGTATAAGGTAGGTACAAATATATATTATATATATATGCCAGTTTTCTGCGGGCGACATTATTTCAGTGCAGATAGCTGCAAAGATGAAGAGAAAAAGCTTCCATTCTGCGGGCGTGCTGGTCGCTGAGATACTCGCTTTAACTTTACAGAACTCAGTTTGTCTTCGTTACAAGTTTTAATTACACTCCGTTTAATTTCCTTTTAAATGAAGATATAATACACAAGTATATATATGTATATTACAAGCATACTTATACGTATGTATACCTACCTATACACCTACCCTGCAGTACACTTATACGTGCACTTTGTTTGTCAGTTCATTAGTTAGTCTACCTCTTCCTTCTCGGCCGCATGTTGTAATTAGAGTTACGTCTCATTGATTAAATCTTTCGATTTAGAAATTTCGATAAATAATTAGTCTAGGTTTAATTTATTAATTATTCTTGTTTTAATTACATATTATGTAATTGACAGGGCGAAGAAAATGACTTTAAATTGCGTTTTTGGATGTTGATAAAAATTTTTTCTTCTTCTTCTTCTTCTTCTTCTCGATGATTTCAAATCGTTTTATCAATTTCTAAAATTATAGTATTTATACTTACAAAATAATAATTTTATCATAAGTATAATATATACGATGGAATGATGCGGTGATACTTTTTTTTTTTGTCATTTCCTTATATTATAATTAAGGAATCGTATGTTTGTATAATGTATATACCTACCATAATACGTCTTATTACTATATGCATTCATTTATTCATTGATTTATCTTCAATCTTCTGCATTTTGAATTTTTTCTTTCTGCCCCCACGTGCGAGGTAATAATTTTCTATATACTAATGATCGTATTAATATGTAATCAATATCTGAAAGTTCATAATCACCGCGGTGCAAATCATATATCATATTTTATATATGTATATTTTTATTAATTATTATACATATATAATAAATGTAGTAGGTAGATACCCATATATATATATATATATATATATATATATATATATATATATATATATATATATATATATATATATATATATATATATATATATATATATATATATATATATATATATATATATATATATATATATATATATATATTTATAATATATATATATATATATATTTTTTTTTTTGTTTCTAGAGACAGCACAAACATAGAAATATATTACAGTATTATGTTAAATAACATTTTTTTCTTCTTCTTGTCTTTCGTTTTTGTATACATAAAATTCATGATCATTTTCATATATACCTATATATAAATATGTATAGTCGTTCTATTTATATTACAGAATAGGGTATATCATGTATGTACTCGTATATGTATATGTATAAATTTTATATTGGAAAATAATATCGAGCTTATTGTACATCATATTATAAGCTGCAGCAACGTATGCCGGTTATTATAGGTATACAGATATAGGTATACTATATACATATATAGAAAGTCATCGATATAACATCAAACGATCAGGAATTATGATATATACTACGTCGTTGCAGCAGCAAATAATCAATGCTCGTCTAGTTATACGTAAAGTTATATAATACCTTGGGGTGGTCCTTATTTTGGGCGAAAAAAGAATTTCTTATGGTCCCCCTTTCTCCCCCGCCCGCGAAATGGTCGTTTAATAATTAGACAGAAATTCCTTCAAAATTTCAGCTTCCTATCTCAACCCTGAATTCTGCCGCAAAGGGAGTGAATTTTGATATTCAAAATCAAAATTAGACAAAAGAAGTCGGATTTAAATGATGTGCAATTGACACAGAGTGCCCCATAGCTGGTGATAATGTTTTTCTCAACTTGTAGCATCGATGCCCACTCATTTCTCGCTGCAATTAGAGATTTTTTTTTCTTTTTTGTTCAAATAAATTATAGCCTCGCGATGAAATATTTACCGAAAGCATTGCAAAAACGTGTGTATTTTGAATAGAAAATTTTACCCCCTTTGCGGAAGGGTTTAGGATTAAGATAAAAAGCCGAAATTTTTTGGGAATTTCTTCCAAACTATTTGGATACGATTTATGGGGGGGTGGCCGCGAAAAAATTCACCCACACCCTGAATAAGGACCACCCTGATATACGTACATACCTATACGCGATATATGTTTTTGATAAATTTTTTATTTCTCTAAAATCCCGGAGTAATTTGTCACGTTCGCTTTTCAATTTTCTACTTCGATTCCCAAGACGATGGAATATGCGTAATTAAAAATCCAAATCCATAAATAAAATCTAATCAAATTCGAATGAAAAAAAAAAAAAAAAAAAAAAGTTCCAGCTTTTATACATAGTAACAAAATGAAAAATAAAACCAAAGAAATAAATAAATATTTTCATATATAGTATAATTTAAATATACCTATAAAACTTTTTTTGTCTTTCAGTAAGTAAAATAATTTTTTTTTTCTCCTCTCTTCGTGTACAATACGAGTATGTAATAATAATTATAATTCATCTATATTCGAATACTCTAATACATAGGGTAGATCGTAAAATATCTTTCAGACAGTTGAGTGTTGTGTATATACCTATATATATATTTTTTTTTTCACCCTATGTATTTCAATTAATCTAATTTATTAATTTCTCCTTCTTCTTTTTCTATTAAAAATTAATGCTGATGACTAATACTATGTATAATATAACAATGAGATTCTGCACTTCAGTGTAACATAGATAATAGGTATATTTTTTATAAACTCCCATCATTCCGTTAATTATTTTATAATTTTTTCGTTTTGTTTTTTTTTTCAAATTTATTTTGTCTCCTAAATTATTACTAAAATTTGACGCTGCAGCCAGTATTTTTTTTTTGTTTTTTTTTTCATTGCAGTTTAAAACCGCACGACTTTGGCATTCGCTTTAGTACGTGTGTGTGTGTGTGTGTGTGTGTATGTATATACATATAATTGCTACTAAATAATAATTAACCATCTAACGTAGAACGTAAAATAATGATCGGTCATTATTATTACTATTAAATAAAATTTAATCTAAGTCATTTATTCACAATTAGTCTTCGTCGTTGCCTACATACATATAGGGCATTCCATACCAACTCGACCTGGTCGTGACCCTCGAACTCCCAGATCAGATCCGCGATTTTTTATATCATTCTTCCAACTCTAAATAGCGACTAGAATTTTTTTCAGATTTTTCAAAATAAATTTGAGCGTGTCGTGAATTTTTTAGGTTTTTTTTTTCAACACCTTTTCGTTCAAAAAGCTAAACAACAGGTTGAAGCAAAAGCCCAGACATTTTGAATATTGGGTCAAAAATTTTCATTTCGGACACAGAATTTCCGAGAATTTTTTCAGATTTTTCGATCACGGCCATCGAGATGTTGAAAAAAAACATAAAAAATTCACAACGCGCTCAAATTTATTTCGAAAAATCTAAAAAAAAAATCTAGATGCTATTCGGAGTCAGAAGAATGATACAAAAAATCGCGAACCAGATCTGAGAGGTCAAGGGTCACGGCCGGGTCGAGTTGGTATGAAATGCCCCGTATACATACCTATATATACATAATAAATATCCATATATGTAGGTATATACGTACATGGGACGCTTACTTCATGTAAAATTAATTATATCGTACATATAGGTATATATTACTGCGGGCTCAAGCCCCTGCAGTGCAGTTCAGATAGTTAATTGGAAGAACATTTATGTATTCGTTCATTTCGTATATCTCTCTTACACGTCCCGGCCCTCGTTATTGCCCAATCGTTATTTATAATTAGTTTCAACAAATCACAAAAAAAAAGAGAAAAAAAAGAAACACAAGGAAACCTCATCAGAATCCCGTAATAAATAATTATCACATTATTATACATATATATTAAACAAATACAAATATCCCGATGAATCGATTCGATCCAATGATATAAAACACATATCCTACGTGTAGATTATACATGCGGTAAACTTGTATACGTAGAAATTACACCGGTGAAAATAATTCTACGAATTTGAAGAAAAAAAAAAATTTTTTTTCAAAGAAATTGGGACTTTCGTAGTTTTTTTTTTTTTTTCTAAAGGAAACGTTCAGGTTTATTTGGTTGTTTCTATAGTTCGATCGGCAAAAACAACCAAATTTTTCTGACAAACTACGAGAATTTACAATTTTTTATTCATTTATTCATTTTTTTTTTCTATGGAAAACTATAAAACGTTCCGTTTTCCCTGAAAATTTGTAAAAATTCGTAGGAGTAGAAATCTTCACCATGGATATACAGAGAAAGGCGATTGATCCTGGTTCCTCTTCGAGAATTCGAAACAGGTTTAGCCTTTCTTCAACCAAAAACTTGAAATTCTGCTTTCCGTATACATATACAAATCGGTTAAAAAGATAAGCGATTTATAAAGTTTTCATGGATATGAAACGACAAAACGTTCTTTTTCAAAAAACGTTAAACTTTGTACGCCAGTATAATCCAGAAAGCAAAATACTCAAGTATACACCGAATGAAATATCCGCGTAACTCCGTATTGCATACTGCAAATGTTCGTTGCTGGATTTAAAATGCCCGATATAAGAAAATAGGTTAGATTTAATCGATCCATTATCGATAATTATGATATTGGTGGGTAGATAGGTGGGTAGGTATAATATAACTGCCTACCAGCATAAACTATTAGTTTAAGTTGATCAGGGTGATATGTATGTACATGACACAAGTTCGTAATACTTATCGTTAAGCGAGCTAACCACCCGAGGCATAACCGGCAAACCAGAAACCACAAACCACGAAGCCACAATCACTCTTAACGACCGAATTTAGTCCGTTCAAGAAAGGTCCATCGCCTCGAGCGTACGTCGTTACACAAAACGAATGTTGTAAGTTTCTACTTCCATCGGTAGCACGTCGATATCTCTAAACCCGTCGTTTAGATGTTTACGATTTTTGGTGCCGGTCAAAGAAGTCTTAGTGACGTTAACATTGAGTCTATAAAACGACGTACTCGGTGAAAACTTGTCCCCTAAAGGACAGTTTTTGAAAACGGTATCGGTCCCAACGGCGCAGCTGTACCCCTGCCGATGCAAAACCATAAGAGCACTGTTCGTTGGGAAATGGGATAGTCTTTGGTCGTGGTTGGTCCTTAAATTGAGCAAATGAACGTCGCAAGGAAAGCTCTGAGTAACGAGGCGGGTTACGGGAGATAATTTAACCTCTTGATCAGCGCCATCTACCGACAAAACAAACACATTTACGGGGTAATTGAGCGCGTTGCTCATGTGGTTTGCGAACAAAGACGCTCGGGAATATCCGTCACGGTCACCGTGGACGTCTTCGAGGAGTAACCAGTGCCGGAAAACCGTCTTACGGTTGTCCAAAAGCCCCTCGCCCATCCCCCTCGAGTCGTCGTACAGAGTTCGCCTGTCCAACATAACCTCGAGCCATCCTGGCTGGTAGCTGGCAGCACCTTGAGCGTGATTAACCAGTAGAGTGAGCCTGTGAGTGGCGTCTTCGATGTAAGCCATGGTGGTGATAGGGTAGTAATTTCCCTCGATACCGATCCTCTCGATTTTAGTTCGTTTCAACATCTGGTGGCCGTTTAAATCGGTGTAAAACTCGGGCGGGTCTTCGTTCTGTATGTCGGTTTGTATCCTCATGAACATTTCGGTCTCTCTGTTCTTAGGCGGAGTTTCAAAGTCGACTATATTCTTAACGAATATAGCTTCGCCGAGGCTTTTGTCAACGTGATATATCGACACGTGGTGAACCAGAAGTTTACCGTACTCGACCGTCAGCCGCGAACTCAACGGTCCAGAAACAATGTAGATTTTTTGGTGTGGTGTGTAAGCCTCGAGAACGTCCTTGTCCGTATCTCTCAGGTTAGGATCGGGCATGAAGAGATATGCTCCGCTGTGAAACTGGGCCGAAGGATAAGCAGCGAATTGAATTCCGCACTGCATTATCCTACCCGAGGATTTCTTGGTCACAGTCTTAAGAAATCCGGTCTGTCCATCGAAGAGAAGCTTCATCCTTATGTTTTCCAACTGTACATCGCCCGTCTGCATCGGTTTTATCGGGAACAAAGTGTCCTTACCACAACGGCTACAATACACAACCGAAAGCACTTCGTTAGAAACTTTATCAACGTGTTGAAGATGGTAAGTCGCGATCGAGAGCGGATGGAGATCGGCAACGAACATCACTGTGTAAAGGTCGTGGGTTATACTAGTCGCGTTCATCACTGGTATTATCTGATAGGCGATTGGGTTTTTGTGCGGGTCCAAGACCCTGACCAGATGGGAAGTCACCTTGAGAGTAACGACTTCTTGCCTAGTCTGAGCGAGCGGATTGAACACCAGGATTTGTCGTGTCTCAAGGTTATTGACGACTATCGGAATCTTTTTCGGCAGTTTTTCAAAACTGTCTCTGTCAGATTCTGGCAAAACGTAGACGGAATTACCCTTAGTTGATGTCACCGCGAGAGATTGGATCACGAAACTTTGCAGACTCGTCATGTCGGAGATCGACTCGAAGATCTTCAGGGCATAGTCCTTCATGACAAAGGATTTCGAGGTTCCTGTTATCGCGTCGTGGTGTTGAAACAGGCCCAAGTGTCTCCTGGCCTTGACTAACTTCTCGAAGTACGTTTCGAACAGTTTTATATCCTGCGAAGACTGCTTCGCCACGTTCAACGCCACTGTGTAAAGGATCTCTGCGGATCTGAGATTCGCTTCGAGTTCTCGATCCAGGATCTTCATGTATGGTCTCGTCGTGAAATAGCCACTCCAATAGGCGGGTCTACCTTCACTAAATATGTCAGAGTAGACGAAAAAGTCACCTTTCAAGGTCGGGTACTGTTGCGTCCGCTTCTCAATCTCCTTGAAGTAGTCTTTCGGCGTTCCAAAAACTACCTCAGCATTGTACTCGTCCTTTCTTTCGTTAATGAAGTCAATCAGAGCTTTGTAGTTGGTATATTGCTGGTCCCACTCGATGGGATAGTCGTAACGAAAGTCGTCACCGAGTGGCATCAGCACAACATTGTGCGGCAGGAGTGATCCAGTCCTCGCATACTGTTCCAAAAGGAGTTCGGCCATTTGTTTTACGTTGTTTCTGGTCACGTCGACAGCCCGTACCGAGTATTCGGTATACTCTCCGTTTATCTTTCGGAAATCAAAGTTCAGACATACGTGGGGATGCGGACCGCACGAATGCTTTATGCTGTATATATCAAAGGGCTGATTGTGCGTCAGCATATCAGTAGCACCGGTATTGTCCCACGGTTGTCGCCACAGAAAATCACCGTACTGTTTTTTCGCGAACCACTGCTTCCACGCGTAATGAATTCTCTGTATCACAGTCCCTGATACTCCGGATGATTTCAGCAGATATGGAACCGTAGCTCCGTGTCCAAACGGATCCACTGCCCATCCGGACTCTGGTGACACTCCAAGATTCGTCTTCAGCCATTGGTGGCCTGTAACAAATGACAAAATTTATACATCAAACAGCCATTACCAATTTTTTGCAGAATTAATTACTGAGTGAATGAATTCAGTGTGCTGCGATTATAAGGTGCATTTGATAGCTTGATAAATCGACACAGCTCTGCAGTGGTGCAGTGATTGTTATATTACACCCATACCGGATATATCTACATACATATACGCTGAAAGGCGATTAGCGAGTAATAGAACGGAGTATTTTCGGCGTCCACTGATCAACGTATCGGTGCTTCTGTCACGAACAGGAGATAAATACAGGTACGAATTAAATGGGCAGGACCACTAGCAGTTTGTCATGAACACTGAACCAGTAAACAATAGAATTTTTGATTTTTTTGTTACGTGGCAGTATGTGCCCAAAATTTATGTCCTATCTATCATTTATTCGAGGGAACCAGTACAACTTGATTCTGGAAATTCAGAATACTCCGAAATGCATTTATTTCTCAGCCAAAGTTTATTTCACATAAAAAAAAAGAATTTTCTTTGAAAACCTTTGTCGTAAGGTTTTAGGCACATCGTTGTTCCGATTAAGGTCGTTGAGGGCTCATTTTGTTCAGAAAAGAAATCCTCATCATGCGAACGAGGGAATTTTTTTACAATTTCGTGTTGGCCAAGTTATTTGCAAATTAGTAGCCTAAATATTGGAAATTGGATAATTGACCGTAACTTTTCACATGAATTTTTTTTTACCGATCCCTACGTTCGTAAGATGTAGAATTGCTGTCTGAAGAAAGCAAGACCTTGAGAGGTTGAATTGGACCAACGATCTGCCTGAAACCTTACGACAAAGTTTTTCGAAGAAAACTTTTTTTTGATGTGAAATAAACTTTGGTTGACAAATAAATAAATTTTGGAGTACTCTAAATTTTCCAAACCAAGCTGCACTGGTCCCCTTAAAGACTTACTGCGTGGTTATAACATATCGAGCGGTAATTATCGTTGAGTAAATTGGGCATCACACGTGACAGTGCAATTTCTAATTGACGTAACTAATTGGCGGCTTATATCTCAGTCTACAGAAACGCGGTTTGGAATATCGCGTACATTCTGCTTATATGGTTAATTCGTAATCTCGATAATCATCTAAATTCCAGGATAACAACCCGTCCCTCACGATCTCTAACTCCTGCAGAGCTTCTGTTATATCGCGGTGTAAGCCGCGATCAATTTTGAGCCAATCCTAGGGAACCGGGACTAGGCATGATCATGTGTCTGTGTGTTTAATGTGTACACACACAAACACGCACATATGTAAAATCTCTTTGTCTACATTATACGTCCATGGATATACCCTACGCGTTTACAGAGTTTGGGAACGAGGTTCGACTAAGATCGGAGGGTGAAAATGGGGTATAGGCGCTGCGCAGGGTGCTGTCATTAGAATTAAGTGCGAGGAAGCCGCAAAATTAATCCCGTGGGATGTCTCGGCAGCTAATAGAATTACCCAAAGTCAGCGCTAGTTAGACGCCACATCCTATTCTCCATCCGACCCGAGGGGTCCAGAAAGACGAGGGATATATATCTCGCATATATGTTCAATAATCTTTTAGGATTATCTCTCAGGATTTTATCAGACGGGGTCAGCGATCCGGTACAAAAATTTGCTCCGATCGCCCGTACGGAACGATCAATTTTTTTTCTTCTTTTTTTTGACTTTTAGTTTTTATAAAAAGATTTTCCCACGGGCTTAGACGTCTTTGGCTTATCGACGATCTCATATCCAGGTCCTTACTCGAGTTTAGTTACATCCTTGCATTCAGAATATATATCTTTGGAAATCCGATCAACGATAATCCGGTCGAAAATCTATCCTCGTTTTCTATGAAGAGAAGGAAATTTGACCGATTTTAAAATGCCGAAATTGATTGGTACTGAAATGATACGGGAATTAAGGAAAACCGGGGGAGGAAATTCGTTGAGAAATCCTGCGGTTGGAGGATTTCGTTTTTCAACCTCAGCCTCTCGGTTAAGAAATAAAAAAGGGAGATTTTATAAGACGATAAAGTGCCGAGGATAAGGGAGGATAAGGAGATGGAGGAAGAGAAGAAGAAAAAAAAAATCGTGAAATCGTGAAATCGTTGTTGTTTATCAGCAAAAATCCCCTCGCGGTTAATCCGGGCCAATGACTCGTTTCCCGCTAGATGGTGGTTGAAATATTTTTTTTTCCGATTACTATGGCCGGTTATTTCTTTCTCTTTCCCTCTCAATTTCGTACTCGTTTAGTTTAGTTCAGTTCAGTTCAATTCCAGGGTGGTTTGGAATATTGAAAATTCTGCCTCGTCGACGGGGGTCGCGGCGTTTCGTCCAATTGAACGCGGCTTACGTAGCGAAAATTTGCTTCGAATTATATATTCGCGACGATCCAGATATAACTGAACTGGGGAGCGAATTAGTATACGAATCGAATTTCACAATTGAGAAAGTACCTACACCTCGTATACCTTACGCGATTTTTATGCATGATAAAACGGCGGTTTAAATTTTGAAAAAAATTTTAAAATACGGGTCAGGTTGAAGGTCCGATTTTTAAAACTCCCGGACGGTCCAAATTCCGAATTCTGATACACACCGATACACAATCTTTGGAAAGAGTATTTTTCCGGAAGTCTGCATGCAAGTCGATTTGAAAGACAGCGAAGGTTAAAAATTCCTTAATGCCAAAACTCTGATACTTGAAATTCGGAAATGGAGCGTCGTGCTTCTCCATTAAATTTTCGGATTCTTAGATTTTCAAAGTTTTGCAATTTTGATGCCCAACTTTAACGTTTTAGAAAATTCTAAATCGTCTCCCTATTTTATCGTCGACGAGGCAGTACAAAAATTTCTCGTATTAGGCTGAACTTTTTTTTTTTCGTGAAACCGTATAAAACTACAGACGAGGAATTGATTCTAGAAAATTCGTGTTTTTTTTTCTCTTTTTTTTTTTAAACCACCCTAGTGCGTATACGGGGTGGTAGTTGGATCTGATTTCTGCCTCACTTTCACCCTGCAACGCTACGGACGGAAGGAAGGAAGTCACCACCAGTACCACCACCACCGCAGATATATATTTGCATTCAAATGAGATATACCGGAGATAGGAGAGAAAGAGAGGTAAAGCGTAACTTTTAAGGACTCTTCCGCGAGCCCAGAGAGTTTCCCGGTTGACTGTTTACCGCTTCACTCCCCTAAATTCTCCTGTTTACTCGAAACACGTTTTGGATAATTTATTTCAGTTTTAAAACCGAGGAGAGGAGAATCTTGCTCGCTGTTTTCTCAGTCAACAGAATACGTGTAAGTGGGTAAAGGGGGCTAGAGGGAGCAGGGGGAGGGGGCGATTTTCCCGTCATTTAATTCAACAAACTTCGACGCTTTCGTCGATCAACTTTGCCAGAAAAAAAAAAAAAGAATAAAAAAAAAAGGGAAAAACTTCGACGCGAAAAACGACTTCCTTCTCTCTCTTTCTTTTTCTTCTTCCTTCTTTTCGTGTCTTTGAGTTGTAAAGAGCAAGAAAAAACAAAAAAAAAAAAAAACGAAAACAATAAGGAAAAGAAAAAAAGGGAATCCCTTAGAACAGAAAATCGATTAATTCAATTGAACTAAAATTTTGTCTGGTTCATATATTAATTAGCGTAATGAAAAATCCTCTCCGGTTCTTTTCTCTTTTACTTTATTTGATTTTTTTTTTTTTTTTCTTCTTCGTGTGTCCAAACACAAAGCGAGATGAGGAAAGAAAAAAGGAGGAAAGGAAAGGAAAGAAAAGGAAAGGGAGAACTTTGGTAAAAATCAGTCGCCCTGTGGGCCTAAGAAGTTCTGAGAGCTGGCAGACCAGCGAGGGAAGTGATCTTGTGCGCCCGAACCGTTCGTAAGGACGATAAAAGGAGGGACGCGGAAAGTAGAATTCGCGAAGAAGGTAATTGCTCTGAAAAAATATATATACCTACCGACGAGGCTACATAATGGAATCCAATTAACTTTTATTTCAATTGGTATTTAGCCGCCTACAACAATCACTGCTTGCAGATAGAATTTTTAAACTTTCTTTTTTTTTTTCCTTTTTTTTTTAGCTCGGAAAAAGCTTTATTCCAGAAATTTTTTACCTTTTTTCGTTTTTTTTTTTTTTTTTTTTTCTTCATGAACTGCTCGCTGTTTCTGCACACCCGTCGAAAATTCAAACATCGTAATAAAAAGTATAATTATGTACATAAGTAATGAATAAACTTATAATTTTTTTTTTTTTTTTTTTTTTATTTTTGGAATCGAATTATCCTTCATCAAAGATTCGTATGTGAAGGATGTAGGTTGGAACTTGAATTTAATTAAAAGTTCCATTTTTCTCTCGTATAAATGAGCTGCAGTAAACGTTCAAATTTATAAAGATGTGGAAATTTTTACTTTTTTGGTCGAAAAGTGACTTTTCTTAATTTCCACGAGTCTTTACGTTTTCGACTCTTTAGAATCCGAGAAAACATGTTTTTCAAAAAATTTCGGTCTCTCTGTTTGTCTTTTGGACAAACGGCTCGACGAAAAATTCTGAAATCCACAGGACTTTTCACAACGAAACGATGGGCATGAAAAATTGCCATGTCTCGTTCAATTTGAACTTCCGGTTCTACCGAAGATGAATCGATTTTCGATGTTTTATCGACAAACCTTTACTTTTTCCTCTGTATGACCTTTCCAAGTGAAAGATTATGTTCTTCGGAATTGAGTTATTCATTTTATTGTAAATATATAGGGCATTCTTTGCCAATGATAACAAAAAAAAAAATTGTAAATATTACTCAGATCGAATTGGGATGAAACGCACTGTATAAGATTGTTGCTTGCCAACATATAGAGCGTTCCTTGCCAATGACAAAAAAAAATAGTAATGAATATAACCAGATTGAATCGGGATGGAATGCACTGTATAAAATTATTTTTTGTCAATATATAGCGTATTTTTTATTTTTTCGTAAAATTTTTGACTCCAGTTTTTTCATTTTTTGTTTTTCATTACTTTTTTATACTTTTTCTTTCCCTGAAAAGTCTACTTTTTCCTTTTTGACGAAAAGTACCCCGCAAAACTGTTTCTCCGGCTAGTTTTATGTGAAATTCTGTATAAGTTTTAGATTTTTCCATTCAGCTGAAGCTGCAGGGCTCCGAGATAATTCGGTGAATTCGTTAGACAGACCTTCCATATTTTTTCGGACAAGTTTTTCGAATACTCAAGAGTTTCGTTAAATTAATTAACAACGCTGTCTCCTTGTTGATGCGAATTCAACAGTAGCGAATAAATAATTAAACTGCCAAATATTTCTCGACAAAAATGGTGGAAAGATATACCTGAGTAAATCTGTAGGAATATCTTACGTTGTACAAAAAAAAAGAAAAAAAAAATACACAAGATTTTCCTAAATTGATGAAATTTCAGAGAAAGTCTATATAATAAGCCGAAGGCTGCTGCCGCGGGATTTCGACAAATTAAATTTACTTTTTGATCCTTAGTTATGCTACAGTAACCCGAGATTCAAGTTGACAGTAAATTTTGGTACCATTTTGTAAATAAAATTAATATTCCCCCTCCACGAATACATATCGTGTAACGATGTAAAAACTTAGGGAGAAAAAGGCGGCGGGTTAATCCTATAAGCTTATGTGATCAATGGAATGTACATACACGTATGTACAGTCAGGCAATAAAGTTCTTGGAGGGTCGAAATTTAGGCTCAGGTGTTTCAGTGTCTACGCTGTTGAGCAGGCCCATCGGTACGTTATTTATTATATACAGGGTGTCCCAGAACTAAATGTCCAAAATGAAAGGTGTCCTAGAGGAGGTCGAACTGAGTAAATTTTCCCGAAGAACATGGGGTCTGCGAAGTCGCGTTCGCGAGATATCACAAGTTAAAAAAAAGTATCGCTTTGCGCCGCGTCGAGGCGGCGCAAAGCGATACTTTTTTTTAACTTGTGATATCTCGCGAACGCGACTTCGCAGACCCCATGTTCTTCGGGAAAATTTACTCAGTTCGACCTCCTCTAGGACACCTTTCATTTTAGACATTTAGTTCTGGGACACGGTGTATATTTAGGAAGTATTTCTTACTTTACTTTGAGTAGGTAGTCTGCCCGATTCGCGTTCTCAGAGAACGGGGTATGCGGAGCGAGGGGGCTGCTCAACAGCGTAGACACTGAAACGTTTGAGCCTGAATTTCGACCCTCCAAGAACTTTATTGCCCGACTGTACATCAGGGGGGGGGGGGATAATCTCGTTGAGCGTGTGAAAGAGCCAATCGTACTTATATTTTTAGAATTTTTTAAATTTCTTCTTGTTTCGCCATTTTTTTTCTACCCTAAATAACAACGAGAATAGACGAGGTAAGCTTTAAACAGACGTATAAGTATATACCTATACCTATGTATAAATCCGTTCGAATATTCATTCGATTCTCAGTCAGAATTTTAACGGTCCATTTAACTTAACCCAGTCATTCAAAATGTTAAACGAGATCGTGGGATGCACACAGCAAATTGGTTTCCAATCGTGCTTCGCGTTACTGCAGCACTGGATATATCTAGGTATATATACATATATTGGTATATATATTCCAAAATTGTGATCATAATTTCAACCGTTAACGTTCGTACATTCGTACCTGCAGTATATATACGTTCGTTTCTATATTGATATAACGTTACACAGCTGGCAGAGCTTTTTCCCAATTATCCTTTTTTTATACTCTATTTTTTTCTTCTTTCTTTCTATTTATCGATACATAATTTACGGAACCTTTGCCGCAATTTCACTCGGAAAATTCAATACCTCGGATAGGAAAAGCTCCGAGCTTTTGAACAGAAATTTAGTTTTGCTTTTGTTTTTTTTTTTTTCCAACTTTTTCCGTCCCAATTTCGAGAGGAAAATTTTCAACCGAAGATTGCAGAGCTTTTAAAACGAGGAAGAATTTTTTCCACCGGGCATAAATTGGCGAAAATTTTGACGGTTACAATTGAAACAGAATCAGCTGAACGGACCTTATTTATCTACTGCATTTGAACTTAGGCCCTAAATTCAGTTTCGTTTACTGTTATAGGACCTCATTGACGAGTTTCTTAGCGCCAGATGACGTGGGAAGGACTAATCTCGCGAAAGCCGTCAGCAGCACGGGCATTGAGAAATTTCATTAATTCAAGTTCTGCAGCTGTATATATGTATAAGGGACATATATTAACAGGATAAAGTGCGAGAGGGAATTAATAATTGAAGGAAGTCGTAGAATTAGAATTTCGTACTTAATTTAAACGCTGCAACGCAATCTTGCAGGGAACTAACTAAATTAAGAACCGTCAATCTTTCTACACGACCTAGTAGGTTTCCCTTATACCATACAGATTCTACTGTCTCTGACGATTTTCCTGCATGAGATGTCGTATACTTTACATATCTTGTTATATACCTACTCGTGTTGCTTGAATTCTCATTCAGTCAAATTCACTCCAAAATTAAAATGAAAATTTATTCCAATTTCATAATTGGCAGAAAAAAAAAAAAATGACATTTTGGAAACTGACACAAATTAAATTTCGATTTAATTTTTTTTTTTCAGTTTGCAATTGCATTCTGAAAATCGTCGATTCTTGTTTCTGGAATTATCGTTAAAGTGTTGGAAAAAAATCAGGAAACCGGTTGACGTCGAGATCTGATGAAAACTCGATTTTTGAAAATCGGACCGAGACCAATAACTTCCGTTTTTTTGAAAATTTTCAATTTTTATAGCAGGAAGTTAGAAACAAAAATAATAATAATAACTTGACCGTCTTATTTCTGGCTTCAAGTTTCCTACCTTTCGGACAAAGATATTTAAGTTAAACTAGCGTGGCGTATTACCAGACACTGACATCCCGTGGGACACCTCGTGACGCGTCAAGACGCTGCGTGTCGCTAAGTAATCCGTTTATCTATAAATTTAGGTAAACTAGGGACTTCAGAGCTCAGCAAGTCACCGAAAAAAATTTCGATTCGATAGTCGATTCGTTGTAACAGTTTAATATCATGAAATGAAGGAAATTTCGGACAATTTTTGTCTTCATAATTTTTCTATATAAATCGAGATGAAGACAACAAGAAAATATTTTTTTTTTCTTCAAATAACAGCTGCCGTTCTCGTCCCTGATAATTACACGTTTCAAAGTAAAAATTGTGTCTGCAATTACGCGGCCCTATACCGTAAGGGTACGTGAAAGCGAATTATGGAAGGTATTTCGTTCGGTTAAGGGTCGCCCCCTGCAATCTGGTGGTAACGGCCACCAGGCCTAATCAACCGAGCAGGACATAAAATAGTCCTGGCAATCGGGAGGATCGCGGTCTTTTCACAAAGGGCAGGTACAGCTACGTATTACTGTGTTTGAGGGGGAGCAAAACCCTATCAATCGGATGAAAAAAATCGATTTTTTTGTTTTACTTTTGTAAATTGAAAACGAAATAGAAATTCATAAACTGTATTATACTTTTATCAAAACCGAACTGTACAACTGTCGCAATTTTTGGATTCAATTTTTCACAGAAGTCCATTCCCTGGACAAATGTCTCCTTCAAAATATTTTTTTTTTTTCCAGTTTTCGTCCAGACAAAATGGCGAGCGATTATCGCGATCGTTGCAATCCTTTGACCGCGGCACACGTTTCCTCTCACAAGTCGATGGATAAATTTTTTTAGTCGATGAAAAAATTCACGAAAATATACTAATACGTAATGAACAAACCCTGCAAATTTGAAAAAAAATGGCCGAAAACTTCCTCCAAAAAAAAAATAAAAAGAGAGAAAAAAAAATCTCTAAAATGACACAGTTTAGGCAACAACTGACCGGATTCCCGCCCTCGGGCCAAAGTGTAATTCGTTTAGAGACGTAGGTTATACGATCATAGGTATATATATTGTTCGGTATTTATTTTTCCTCGTCTTCGCCGAGTTATTTTATTTCATTTTATATTATTTTTCGTGCTTTTCCTTTCGTTATTTTTCCATTTCATTCCTTCTTTCGAATGTATGGGGTATACGAGCACGGTTCTTATCGCTGTAAGGGCTAACGAAGGAATAAAATGAGTAGATATAAAATTGTTTTCGTACCCGGTCCGGCACAGTATACGGGGGCCTATAAATAATAAAAACGAAGTGGCTTCAGCCAGTTGTTAACTCCTCGTACTCCGCCTGACATTTCTCGCGAAAGAGGGTCGATATAGGTATGTATCTTATACCTATACCTACCTACCTACCTATTTACCTACCCTCCATTTACCTTACATACCAGTCGGGAAAATTTTCGAAGAAAATTTAAATTTAATCTAATTATACAAATTCCAGTTAATTAAGACGCCGTATTATAGGCAGTAATAGGGAATATATTAACGGGTTACTGCTCTAAGTCATGTCGAAAATATGATCATTGGCCATGACACCATTTCCATTTTTAACTCCCCCTTTTATAAATGGAATTTATTACCATCACCCCGAAAATGAATAGTCGAGTTTTCGCTATTAGATATCCACGTTTTGAGATTCAGAAAATCACCTCAGATCATTTTTAGTCATTTTCAGTCATTCTTTTGTCCGCTGATATCTTGGGAATCATTTAACGGGTTTTTACTTGCGGTAGATGAATCGACGCGGTTTTAGGTATCTTAGAACTGATGAAATTTGGAATTTTAACGATTAAATTATTTTTTGAGTATTTAGAAAAAAAAAAAGAAAATTTGGGAATGTTGTCACTTTTTCAATCAATCATATCGCAAGAACGGTTCAACGAATTTTCATACATTGTTTTCTCGATCGATAAGATTAGATTCAACTTAAGGGGACGAGCCAGTCTTAAGAATTATTTTTTTTTTTTTTATTCCATTTTTGACTTCAATTTTATTTCTTGTAGCCCCTTTCATCGCGATTAGTCTAAGCTATAATTGTGAGCTAACAAATTTGCAGGAAGGACAATCAGCGTCCATCACAGTTTTATTAAATTTCCGTTCTACTTTCTTTTCTATAAAAAGAAACACGAAAATAATGGCAAAACCATTCCACACCAACTTCTTTGCATAGAATCACCTTTCCAGACACTGACTTCTTAATTCTATTCACTGACTTCGTGTCTTCTTTCTATTTGTTGCAGCCTTCTTGGATGCGAAGTCGCGAGTACTGGGACGACAGTTTTGAAGAACGCTACACAAAATTGAAAAAGGACGAACATCGACCTCCTCTGAAGGTAAGGAAAGCTAAAGCTAATCTGTATAATCGAGAAAATTAATCCAGGAAAGATTTAAGGGAGCAGACCAGTCTGGAAAATTATTTTCCTAATCGGATTTTTCGTTCTATTTAATTTTATTCTTGAAGCCTCATTCATTACGATTATTTCACGCCATCGTGAGCTAAAGAATTTTCAAAAATGGGACTTTAGGAGCATATCACATGGATCGGAGTGTATGTAGAATAAATTAGTCATCACGTGACCCTAAACCGAAAATAGGATAAATCGGAACCAGTTCAAAACAGCTTGGTTGTGACAATGGCACTGAATTGTCGCCTAGAAATATGTGAATTAACACCGTTTCCTGTAGACATGTAAATCGCGTATGTAATATGTACATTACGTATTTTCAAGTGAGTTAGAAACTGTAAGGGTCGCGGTACGTACAGACGAGTTTTCGAACTAAAGTAAGCGAATATAGCGTAGAGCTGTTGCAGCAAGTAAGCCCTTCTAAATGCAAACCGCAAAATTGAAGTTGCATTAATATGCATGGCATTCATTGCCCTCCTTTCACCCGATGAAAAAGGAACTTGGAAATTTAATTACACTTTGTTATTTTAACGCTGCAGTGGATATACAGCTATATAGGTATAACGCTATAGCAGTTCAGTTTGCCCATGCTTTTCATGCGGGAAAATACGGAATAATGTAAATTGAAATGACGTTCTTTAGAATAGAATTTACACCACGCCCGAATTAATTATTCATCATTCGTTCTTTCGCGTTTTTTATACCAGCTTCTCATTTTGCACTCGTCAGACTCGGTCCGATCCTTGATCAAAAAATTGCACGCTTTACACTCCGTTAAAAATCGAGAGGAAATTTTTTTCCTTCAATTATTTTGCCTTTACAAGAACAAGCTAGCTGGTGTCAGAAGTGGGATGATAAAAAAAAATTTCGAGATACAATTCGATAGAAAAATTCAGCGATTCATTGTTAACGAAAATTGAGGAAATTGTAAAACAGATCGAGATCGAATTAGCATATAGGAAATCATTTCGCTTCATACACGCGGTTTATCCTAGATAACAATATAAGAAGTAAACCGTTTACAGTTTACCGATAAGTGATTTATCCATTTATCCATTCATCCAGGAGTCAAGCCGCTTTGTGTATGTATAGGTAAAACTTGTGCTAGAGCCCAGCACGGCTATATATAGCTGATCGCCGAAGATCCTCTTAGGTAAAGTATAAGTAGCTGTAGTTGCAGAATCTATTCACACCTCGAAATCGATCGTAAATAAACATTTTTCTATTAATTTTCGTTTTGTTACGTTACTGGGAAGATTTTTGTAAGAGAACAAAATTATTTTTTGATAACTGTACCGCGAACTATGGAAATAGAAAAATAATTAATCGACAGAGAGAGGAAGAGCGAGAGAATTCTTTCGCTTATCGAGAAAAGAGATATACTTGTAGTAGGTTACAAATGATGCAGTTCGGAGAAGCACGAGTGGGTCTTTGTTCATCGGACCACCAAATCGATTCTTGGGTTCGATTTATGTACGATCAGGAGCGGAAGACGTTTTGAAAAATAAAATTGCTATATCTTACCTTCGATAAGCTGGTCCAGCATCGCGTAAATGTGAGAGGTTGCCTCGTCTGTCATAACCCAACCACCGGTAGTCATTTCCAGCCTTCCTTCTTTGATCAGCTTCTTAACCGCCCTCTTCTTCGTCGGGTGGGCGCTGAAATGAATATTAATTAAACACACAATCCTCGCATTATTGTGTCATAGCGAGAATAGTAAAAAATGAACCGTTTTTCGGATACGAGAGACCCAAAAAATTTATAAGATTCGTTCGAACGATCCAAAGTCATTTCTGGACGAGAACCTGCGATACTTATATCACTAATTAATTTTTTCGGAATTAATTACGCTGCAATAATTTTTTTTTTGTTTCTCTTTCATCATTTCTTCAAATAGCAATGTTTTTACGGATCTATAAAAGTGGAAACGTCGCTTTTTTTAATTATCTCAAGATCTTAGCGTCAGATCTTAAGAAAGCTAAGATATAGTGGCCTCGGTCCGGGGGCTTTTCCTATTCTTTTTTCCTTGATTTTCTTATTTCCCCGCCTCTTCTTATTCTTCTTCTTCTTGTTTCTTTTTCTTTCTTACCGAACAATTTTCACTTCCGAAATTTTACCCCGAAGGAAAAGTTTCTTTTGCCACTACGATAGAGCAGGGTGAGGTTAAAGACGAACAGAGCTAGTATAAGGTGAGGCGAATCCACAAAAACGTCGTCGTCGTCTCTTCTCTACATACACATTATACTGCAGTCATATAACAGCTACATGTACACCAACATTATTATATATACGCAGTTCAGAGAACAATGCAATGTAAGAAAAATTTTCTCCTGAAGCTACTACGTCTAGTCTTCTTCTTCTTCTTATTCTTCTTCTTCTGCATTTCTGCAGTCTATGTATATAGGTACCTTGAGAGATCCCAGACCAACGATCATCAATCACGCAGCGGTTTCCACAGTTAAAACCAGACATTTTTATCTCGAACTTCATTTTTTAATTTTTTTTTTGTCTGCTTTTCGTTGTCATTGTTTCTTTTTTGAACTTTCTTTATTCTGCGTTAATATTTCACGGATGTAAAACTAATTTATGCGATGTCTGAGACGTTATTTTAAACCACTTTTCAAAATCTCTATATATTCTTAACAATTTATGATCGAATTTCAAGTAAAACAAATTTTCCTAGCAGCAGGCTGAAAAGCTGACATTTTCAATCAGCTAGTTAAATTGATAGTTTTCTATTATAAAGTTTTGAATCTTTCCTCATTTTTGACATTGGAAATAAATTTTTTTTTTTCAAATCAGTTCTACTCTGTGGAGTAAAATTTTTCATTTGACTCGGTTTTTTTCATAACGGATTACTAGCATTTTGAGACACAATTCAAGATTATTAGAAACTTCTCCAGGATTTACTCAAAATTTCCCAAACCAAGTTGTACTGGTCCCCTTAATTAGAACCGGTGATAAAATTGAAGAGAGAACAAACGTTGATCAGATTTATGGATTTCGTTATACGTGCAGATATCGTACCTTAGTATTATCTGCAGATATAAAAATACAATGGTTATAATTAAGGTCAGAATGTTTATTCAAGTACGTACCTTTCCCACCACAATGAAAGAAAGGATACTTCGCTCCAGATGAATGTCATGTTGGGCCACTGCTGTAATTTGGTAACCATGTTGTTCAGAATCCCTCTCGTTGAACTGTGAAAATATTGTTCGAACGTTTTCAGCCATCCGGGATCAGCGTGGCTATGAGGTACAAGGAAAACCTGAAAAAAAACCCCAAAAAAAAGAAAAAGAAAAAAAAAAAAATTAGTGATCGTCGGTATATTTTTTGGCTAATAAAACGAATTCGAAATTTCATTTTCTTTTATGACCACACTTAAAAAACACCACCTTTGGGGCTGTTTTTCGGTTTTTTCTTTCTTTTTTTTCGTAACTCGGCGACAATTCTACGCGGCGAGATGGGGTTTATCTTTATTTTTATAACCATTTTTATTATTATTGTTATTTTTGTTTTATTTTGTGTTTCAGTACCCGCAGGCAGTCCGCAGCCCTTGGCAATTATATGAGAGGCGAAGTGGGCGAGCTGCTCTTTTCGCGGAGATCCTAAAATCCTGATTGTGTGGAGGGGTCTGAGATTCCGAGATCCTAAGATCCTGAGATCCTCGAGAAATCCTAAAATTCCTTTATCCCTGGAATTCTTTTTCTTTCAGAACCCCGCGGAACGCCACTTATCTTTATTATCATCGCGGCATATATCCGTGTCCAAAATTCAGGGGGTTGGTTTTACTAAAATTTTCAGCAAGCTTTTCGTCTCGCTAAGATCATTCGTAGATTATAAAAAAATGTATCAATCCTCTAAGTCCGAGGGCTTTTCGCAGGTCGAAATGGACATAAAAATTATATTCCGATTTCATTTTAATTTTTTTCGAGTACTACGTTCCTCCGCGATATCGATCTGTGCTTTTGCTTCAAACGGAAAGGCTGATAATGCTGCACTAAAGCCTGATTCTTTATTTAGGCAGATCCTGTTCATTATTTTTTTTTGTTTCGTTTTTTTGCAGGGAGAGAGAATCTGCTTACAAAAATTCGTAATATTGTATTTGGTATTTCACTTAATCAAAAAGGGCTTCTCGTGCCCGACAGTAAACCCCGGGAGAAATACTCCGACAAATTTATCAAGAGCAATATTCAAACCCTGTTTAAATTCTGAAGGATATATACCTGCAGCGCCAATAAAATCTCGAAATTTTACGACAAAGCGGATTTCGCTTATTGCTATAAGGGTCGCAATCCCAGTTTTTCGTATTCCTTCTTCGTCGGCAACATCACGCAGACAGATAATCCTT
This sequence comes from Macrophya alboannulata, assembly GCA_949628255.1. Taxonomy (NCBI): domain Eukaryota; kingdom Metazoa; phylum Arthropoda; class Insecta; order Hymenoptera; family Tenthredinidae; genus Macrophya; species Macrophya alboannulata. Next base: position 1,160,524 of record OX451208.1, read on the forward strand.
CTAGGGATTATTACGAAGGACGATGCGCCCGGAAAGCTTATCTTTGACGAAAACATAGAAGTAGATGAAAAAAATAAGAATAAGATAATGTTTTCTTGATTTTCTTGAAATATCAATTTTTCCGCCTATTTTCTGTTTCATTTGGCAAGTATCATGAAATTTCAATTCAGATATGCTTGTCCAATAAATATTTGGCGGAAAATTTGAAAAAAATTGAAAAAATTCTGTGTCAGAAATGAAAATTTTTTACCCGATATATTCAAAATCACTGGGCTTTTGCTTCAGCCTGTTTTTTAGCTTTTTGAATGAAAAAAAGGAAAAAAAAAAATAGAAGCAAAGGTCAATTTCCCGTGGACTGTTGCTTGAATTTTTTTATGCATACTACCAGATTTTTGAGAATTTTGCTCAGATTTTTCTGAAGTATATAATATTTAAAATTGACCTCTGCTTCTAATTTTTTTCACTTACTTTCGTTCAAAAAGCTAAAAAAAACAGGTTGAAGCAAAAGCCCAGGCATTTTGAATATTGGGTCAAAAATTTTCATTCCGGACACAGAATTTTTGAGAATTTTTTCAGATTTTTCGATCGCGGCCATCTAGGTGTTGAAAAAAAAACCTCAAAAATTCACGACGTGCTCAAATTTATTTTGAAAAATCTGAAAAAAATTCAAATTGCTATTTGGAGTCAGAAGAATGATACGAAAAATCGCGGACCAAATCTGAGAGTTGGTATGGAATGGCCCATATGCTTTTGAGTAAACATTGAGAGGGTTAAATTCGTCAAAGGTATATAAAATTGAGACGACAAAAAAGGGAAACGCGGTAATTTGGAAGGCACTTACATAGCACCGCGACGCTCTGCATAATTCGTGAGTGAGATTCTTGGCTTACCGCAAAAGACGAGAAGATCAAAGAAGCTGGTAAAATTTTATAAAGATAAATATAAGTCCATGCAGAGTCGAGGGATAAACTCAAGATGTAACACATCCGCGGATTACCAAAATTCTACGAGTGTTCAAACAACTCGAAGAAAGTACCTCAACAAGTGCTACTCATCTACAGTTTTCAGGAATTCCATATCTAAACGACCCAAACTTAATAATCCAGTGAAAAAAATTGGAGATTCAAACAATTGCGATTTTCGTATCTGGAAATTTTGAAAAAATGTTCGAAAAATCGTATCTACGGATCTGCAAGTGATAAAATTTCAAAATAATACTGAAAACCGATCATGACTCACGAATTCAGGCAAAAAAAAATCAATAAATATATAAATAAGTAAATAAATGAATAAAAAAATTGGCGATAGTATCGGAGTTTCAAGTGGCTGGGTTCCCATGGAATGCCGCATGTATAGCACAGCGTTTACAGCCATGGACCCGAAAGGCGGTTGATGTGAACCCGAGGAGTAAGTATGATCGAATTTTGGGTATGGAGGGTTGTTTCCGGTTCACCTTGCACGGGAATTATCCTTTCTCCGAAAATAAAGGGAGTGAAGAAAGAAGGAGAAAAAAAAGAAAAGAAAATGAAAAGAAAAAAAAGAAAAGAAAATGAAAAGAAAAAAAAAAAAGAAAAAGAAAAGAGTAAGAAAACAGAAAGAAAAGGTAAAACAAACCAACACCCATTCTTTTCCAGGAGCCAATCCGTAAAACAAATGTTGTACGCTCGTCCCAACACTCGTAAAGCTGCTCAAAGCTCGTACGGAATTCTTAAACAGATACTGTACTGCTGCACAGGTACTGTAAGTCTGTAACTCGCATTTTGTCGACCCAACGAACTCGATGGACTCACTGAACTGCTGACTCCTGCTCACTGGCCGTGTCAATTTTTTTTTTTTTTTTCACTGTTTTTTACTATTTTTTCTTTAGCCAGGCTTCGATTATGGACGGAACAATCCGAAGAAAAGCATAAAAATGTTTAAAACGAGACGTAAAAGTAAAGTAAGACTATTTCTCACAAAACATTTCATCGCGTTACGGAACAGTCCATTTTTTTTTTTTTTTTTTATCGTCGGAGCAAATTTTCAAATTGCCAGAAGTGTGGCAATTTTTTATGCCCATGAATCTGGATGTGAAATCCTGTAAGTTTCAGATTCTTTCATGACACCGTGCCAGAGTTAATTCGGCGAGTTTTTCGGACAGACCAACAGACTGACAAACTGATATCAGCTTAGAAAACGGTTCTTCGGTTATTAAAGGCCCGAAATATTATTGAGATTCGTTGAGACGGGCAAAAGTCATTCCCGAACGAAGCAAACGTCTCGATCCTTCCTCAGTGAAAATAATGATTCTACGAATTTGTATGAATTTTTGAAAATTTTCGAACGTTTTATAGTTTTCCATGAAAGATTGCGGAGTTTTTATAGTTTTTCATGAGGAATTGTAGTTTTTTTCTGATTTGAAGAACAAGAACAACGAATTTAAGCGAATAACTACCAAAAATTCACAATTTTTCAGATACAAAACTAGGAATGTTCTAATTTCCCTAAAAAATTGGTGAAAAAATTTGCAGGAGTAGGAATTTCGACCAAAGGTGATATATTAATGAAAAAAAAATGAATAAAATTGTTTTCGGATCAAGATAACGTTCGTTCCAATGTTGAGCATAACAAGATAATGTATACTGATTTTTGCTTCAAATTTAAAAGCCATACCTAATCCCAAATCAACTGAGAATTGCCGAAAGATCCCGAGGGAATCGAGACAGACCTTTCGTTCTTCTTTCAATCCATTTTTCGGAAACTGGATGCCCAGAAACGTAGAGATTTGTTGAAATGATCAAAAGTCGTTTTTTCGATGCAAAAGAAAACGTTTCTTGTCCTCAAAGTGAAATAAAAATGGAAAAAAAAACTGTGACTGCAATAACACACATGCTGCGCAGTGTTTCCTCCAAACTTTTGATATTCGTTTTGCCTTTCCACTCCATCCCATTTATTTATTTTTCCTATTCATTTCGTTGGTTTCTTTAGTTTTAGTGAGATTAGTGTACATAGGTAGCCGGTTGTAAAAGTATCAGACAATCGCGTGTTTGAAATGAGAAAAGCAAATCGTTGGTTGGTGCTCGACTAACGGCTACAGTACGACGTAAATATTCTCACGTCTCGCGTCCTGGGAGCTTTAGCTCTAGGTGCTCGTAACGGGTTCCCCGGAAGTCGCAGCCATAAAATACGCGAAAGGAGATCTCCTTTTTCTTTTTACCTCTTCGCCTTTCTTCTTTTCCTTTTTTCATTTTCTTTCTCTTTTTATTTTCCATTTTCCTTTTACGCGGAGAAGCAAGAAGCCAGTAAAGGTTTTTGTTACAACCGTCAGGCGATACGCCTATCTCCTATACCATTCGCTCAGCCCATACCGTATCCCCCATCCCGCTACGTAGGTACGTCAGCGATAAAATTGACGACGCGAAAATTAAAACTATAACCGAAGGGGTTGAAAATAAATTAGAAACATAAATTATCAAAAAATAGGAAAAGAAGATGGATAAAGAATTTTAATATCTCAAACGAAGGGTCGAGGCTCTTTGAAATTTGGAGGGAATATTGTGAAATGACGTCATTTCAGGGCAAACTGAGCATATCGTCGTGAGCACGTGAGGCAGTTTTTTTTTTCTCAATGAAAATGGAAATAACGAAAAATTTCATAGTTTTTTCCATGAGAACTTTTCCCGTTCGTCTGAAAACGTTGATAATCAATTGTGAAGAAGCTGAACGATACGAATGTACAGGTATGACAGGTATATGTTAAATAATCTGAACATGAAACGCATTTAATTTCAAAGTTTGTAATAATTCAACGTTTGATTTCGGTCCTCGAATATACGGTTTCGTAAATTGATCCCTCCGGTGAGTTCGCTTCGACGTTTCTAAACCAAAGTTTGTTCGCAGAAGTTCGAGAGGCAAGCTTTGCCTCGCTGATACTACCACGGGGCTATCTTAATTACCTTGTTTGATACAAGTTTAGATGTAAAACAGCGCCGTTGGCTGCACGTACCTCGAGATAAGCTGCGATCCTTTCAACGAACGTTCAGCTCTTACCATTTTCCTATTTCCTTCGACCCTTCTCCAGTTTTGCAGCTTCGTTATGTACCCCGCTGACTTCCATAAACATGCGATGATATACACGTCAAAACGGGAAAACCAATTACACAAAGTTTCTGTTAATTATTTTTGCTTCGGCGCCCAACTCCCCCCCCCCGGCAAAAAAATCGAATGTTATCTCAGGTTTTTAAAACCTTTTTCTTCCAACAAAAGCCGTTTCGTTTATTAATACTATCGCTCGCGTACATCTGAGGTATATTCGCGTGGGAATACCTCGGATATTATACAGAGCAGGGCGGTTAAGCTGAGACGAAAGATTATCACCGTTTTCTTAAGTCTGTAGCTCTGAGGAAACCGCGATAGTGGGGAATTGCAGGTGGAAGTAGGTTATTAGACGGAATTAACCGATAACGACTGTCTATAAATTTTCTGAGGCTGCGTACCGCCATGCATTCTCTTATACCATGATTTCGATGCTAATTTAATCGGTCTAATTATCCTTCGAAGGACACACGTCCCACCTGTAATTACAAACATCCGTAACAAACTCGAACAGATTCAGCGATCGATGCTCATAAAGATCTTATATAGGAATACAAAATTGTATTTTTCATTCTCGGATGTGGCAAAGCCTTAGAATAATTTTGAATCGATGATACCGTTTTGTGGGAGTTTTGATTCTACAGTTTGTTGAACCTAAAATTTTTCATTAGCCAAAAAATTTGATAGTTTCCAAAATTTTTGTTTCTTTTTTTTTTTTTTGATCAGCGATGCGAACTTTCTCAAAAAATTTATTTTGCTTATGAGTTTGATTCTTTTGGGGGCAATAAATGGAATGAGTTTGTTTCCACTGATGTTGAAGTACTCGCTCACGATGATAGAGAAACTCTTGATAAGGGAAAAGAGGCATATGTATACTATATGTATAACACATTACAACTTTATATTAAAGAATAACACGGGTTTAAGACGAAGGAGCTGCCACTGCGTCTTATAAACTCGCAAATACTCTTCAATCTTCGTTTAACAAGAAAACCACCTTTCCTCTATCCTTCGGTGACGTTATGTTTAAAAGTGACACACGATGCTCGAGAGGAGTCAATTTCAAGTACAGTGATATATAAGTTCGTTTTCTTACTTTTTTTTTTTTGTTTTCTTCAGATTTTATGAGTCCATTGAAAACCGTTCATCAAAACTTTTTGAAATTTCGAGAGAATATTCTAAATTAATGTCATTTCGGTACAAACCCATAATATATAGGGATAAAGTCAGTCTTCTAAAGTTGTATAAGCACGAAACACACTTTTTTTTCTCAAAGTTTACAAAAAAGTTACTCGAAGCCAAAAATTTTGGTGTCCAAAAATTATACTCGTCGAATATCATTGTTCAGTCCCGAAATCACATAAATTTAAAAATTTCTTCTAACTTTAAAGACGTTCCGATTAACGATGCGACCTCTACCCCACGAAAATGACTTTTTCTTGTCTGCGATCGATCTAGGTAATGCGAAGTCCAAAAAATCTCAAATAATTCTGAATCATATCTCGGAATGCGTGTATTCAGCTGTGAAAAAATTGAATCGATAGAAAAATTCTTCATCGATTTAAAAAAAAAAAACTAATAAGTTCGGAATTCAAAGCTCAGAGTCAGGTCGAAATTCATTTCGTTTTCTCCTGACTTCGAGAGCTTTAAATAAAATATTGATGAATATTATGGGTTGATGGAGTTCCGGTGTATATCTGTGGCTTTCGAATAGTAAAGTACCTGTACTCTACACCTGGAGTAGTAATACCCGTCGGAGCGAGGTGTGTCTGGGTGTAAAGGTGAAACTATTGACCCGCGAAAACAAGTTGTGGTGAACTTTTGGAGAAAGACACCAGTTCGAACCAGAAATAGAAGCTCTTGGATAAAATTTACGGTTATTGTTCAGAGCGAGAAATACAAGTCAGCTGTGCTTAACGGCTAGACATTAGTTACGAGAGATAAGTATCCGTTTTGTCTCCATCTGCCTCCTCCATCTACAGATCCAAGCTACAGCTACGAGAGATACAAATGCGATACTTCGAGGGTTGGGGACCACGACGTTTCATAAAACACTGAGGTGTTAGAGCAAAAGCAAACCGGAAGCTAATTCAACTAATAAGACATTTTTCATGGCTTAGCTCGCTGATTTTGGAATCTAGTTTTGGAAAAACGCATTCTGCAAGGTACTACCTACCTCAACGAATCGCGAGTTTCCCCATTTGAATAACGCATAGCAAAGTCGTAATTTTTTTTCTTTCAATTCGGTATTACTCAACGGTGTTTTATAGCACTCAATTTCGCAGAGTCGGATTTTATCGGAACTAAAATTCTCTGTAAAAAATGTCATCAGAACCAAGTCTGTAAATTCAACAGTTTAGAAGCTATCAGCGTTGAAGGGTAACTTTAAACGTTCGTCACGGCTAAACTATCGACTTTGTAGAAACGGTTCTAAGGACACTTTTTGCAGAGAATTCAATTCTCTATAAAACAACACCCTGCGAAATTTTTTATCACGAGACCCAGCTGAGTAATACCAATTAAAAAAAACATCGATCGTGTTAGCACTATTCTTTTGCGAGGATTTCTGCTTAGCGTTATTCCGAAGGATTTTCAGGTCGGAGGGGTACACAGAGATCGTAGTGTATACTTAAATGACTTGCGAATGAGTCGTTGAATGTTCGCCATCTGGACGTGACCTGGCTTGACCTTTTGGGACACCCAGCTACAATTTTGATGATTATTTGCTCCATTATTACGATTAGCGTCGTTATCCTAAACGGGAATGTTCCTCGGTCGACGGAAGTTGGTTTTGGCGTAGCAGGGCCGGCGTTGAAAACGGTTTCTGGTCGTAATGTTCATCGGTTAGGAAACACGAAAGCACCAAGAGCCAACATCCAGTATCCTGAAGGAGGAGGCGTAAAGGAACGGAAAGGAGAGGAGTTAGGAATCGAGTGTGGCGATAGTAGTACAGAATTATATGAAGGTATGGCATATAACCCATACTACAAAGTCCAGTGTATGGTGAACGGTCACGCGATCAGACCGGGGCAAAGCCGAGCAGTTTTTTGGAGCGGGGGGTTTGTCCCAGCAATCGCCTGTTTCAGATGGGTGAAAGGAGCCTCGTAAAAACGACACTTTCCTGCCCTAGGTATATGATATCGAGCCGAGACCCGAATCGCTTTATTCCGCCCTAAAATCTGACGAGATTTGTGACCTTCTGCATCGAGCCCGCTGCGAGGACGAGGGTGTCGGATCAGGGATCAAGGATCGAGGATCGAGAACCAAGGACCGAGTCTAGAGCGAGCAGGATCGCAAACTACGGGGAAATTCTTATCGGGCCTAGTCACGAGTCTATCAAGAATGTCCCCCCTCCATCCTCGGGTCCCGAGGGAATCTACATTTTGAGGTAGACTTATACGTGTAGCTGCAAAAGCCACCGCGGAGCGCTAGTCCGAATGAGTTTTGTCGCCGCTGGTGGTCGCTCTAAGAAAATCTAATTTTGAGTTAGCAAGGATTCCGAGTGCTCAAGTTATAGCTCACAAGTTAGATTAGGTCGGGTTGGACTCAGTCGGCTTGAATTAGCCTTCTCAGTTATGGGAGAAAGTGTGCGAAGTCCCAGGAACCAGCAAGTTTTAAAAATCTTTTTCCGGTCTTCCCAGCTTCGAGACCTGAAACCAGATCATGAAACTTCTTCCTTTCCATGTCCTCTTTCAGGAAAGAATAATTTACTTTACAATTAAAGAGTTTTCTGAACAAATTATTCTGTGGTCCGATCCTTCGAGTACTTTTTTATGAAACAAGAGGGTCCTTTGAGATGAACCGGATCCTCGCGAGTCAATTGATGGACTGAGATGGACTTGGTTGTTTTTTCTGAATGGCTTAACGGAAAATGTATTCGGACCGTTAATTGAAATTTCAAAACTTGTGAAAATTAACGAAGTTCTGTCAACTTTGGTTTCAAATTTCTATCCCCGCACAGAGTACGAAAAATTTTTTTTTTTCAATGGAGTAAAAGATTCTCCCGGGATTCTTCGCCAGATTCGAGTCACGCCTAGTGACATGCAACCAGAGTGTCAGGTGCGTGTTTCTACGTGCCACGTGCGAGGAGCATGACAATATTTTATTAACCAAAATGGTCTTACGGAGCTTTTTCGAATGAGAATACGTCTCTAGAACCAAAGGAGTATATGTCTCCTACGTGGTTCACGATCTTACTCGCTTTCGCTCGCTATAACGACGATGACTATACCTCTGTGCACGTATGTAGTACATACAGCGTTGGCACAGGTATAGCTACTTGTGTTGGCCTCTAGCCTCGATTTATATTATCCTCTATACCTCTTCTGTAATCCTATTACAGAACCCTCCAAAGCTCGTAGTCCAGAGAGGGCCAAGGCTGACTATCCACGGGATATATGTATATGTATGTACACTGGCGGTAGGTATTAACTGCAAAAACAAACGGTCCCTGTGGCTCTGAGAGAACCGATCAGTATCCACGAAATCTCCAATTACCGTTATACTCGCACTACTCAAAAGATATCTGACACCTTTACTGCAGAGCCAAGGAGCCACAGCTTGCTCATCATTCCTTTTTTTTTTGTGTTTTTGCTCTTCTTTTTTAGACCGCGCTGATTAATAACTTCGACGATATCGATATCGAGGCTCCTGTGCCACGTTATACTATCTCGTTAAATTTGAAAGTTTGCTTAGCTACAAGAAAGAAAAAAAGAAAAAAAAATGGGATTCCAAATTTTTGTTTGACATCCTAAATTCTTCGTTTTTCATCATGTGCCGCAAGTAGTCGCGAGAATCGTTGATATTGCAATGTCGATGGAATTTTTCCTCACATCGACTTTCCTGATTTCTTGACTCGGTGTTATAGTTATGAAGGACAAAACCTACATACATACGTAACGATTGATTTGACACAGAAACCCGCCAGTTCACTTATACCTTGACTTATTATTAGAATTACTGCTTGAGGTAGTGGTAATAGGTTTTGCAGGTAGAATGATTACAGTCTGCAAATACCGTAGCCCATAAAGCACAAGCAAATAAATTTCGGGGACAGTAAAACAGGAATTGATAAACGGGAATATACGATTCGCAGTCAAATCGCACGGAGAAGCTAAAATTCCAAAACGTTTTCCAGAATTTTTACATCCCTACGTGATATCTAAGCCATAGCTTAGATACGAGAAAATAAAGAATTCAAAACCTCGGATATACAACCGCTTGATATATTTTCTATAAATTCGATATTTCCTTTCCACATCGAAGCGACGGGGGCTTTGTCCTTTTTACTCTGACTCTGCAGTTGTACGAGGATGAAACTAGGCTCATTCTATTTCCATATAAATAAGAACTGAAAGCTCTACAGTCTTGAACCACTATTTCCATTATTTTATTTATTCAGTATACCATTCAGAAAATCGGTCATCACGAGGTTTAATTCGTGATGATGTTTAGGCTCGAAAAATTGACTTCATTAAAAATTTTTGAGAGAGGAATGGTCCGGATTTTCACGGATTATATTCTAGTGTAAAAAAAATCGCGGTCCAATATTGAAAGATATTCTCATGGCGTGAGCTGGGAATCGATGGAAGACTAGTTACGGGATCAAGACGAATAGTCGAGCTTTGGCAGTTGGACACCTTCTCAGGTCCTATAACTCGTCAAAGACCCGAAGGAGTAGTAGGAACGAATTTTCTCCTCGGACAAACTGTACCGTTGGACTTTTCTCCTAGGAAATAAAACTTTTCAGCTAACGCGGTTTTCCCAATCCCGTATACCTGCGGTATACCGGTGTACGAAGACACCGTCTTTTTCACGGACGAATTATTGCCTGCAGTCGGTGCTGGTTAGAGTTGGGGCGAAAAATTTAACGGAAAACTTTAACTGCTTGAAAATTTGTCAAGAATTCACATTAGTTTGTTGAACATATCGTTATTACACCGAATAAGCACAAAACTTATTCATGTTTATTGGATTTATATCGATTATAGTTTTCAGTCTGTTTCGAATGATCCTTTTTTCGGTTTTTGGCCACGTGATGACTAATCTATTCTACATACACTCCGATCCATGTGATATGCTCCCGAAGTCCCATTTTTGAAAATACTTTAGCCCACGATGGCGTAAAATAATCGCACTGAATGAGGCTTCAAGAATAAAATTAAATAGAACGAAAAATCGATTTGGAAAATAATTTTCCGGACTGGTCCGCTCCCTTAAATTTTTCCTGGATTAATTTTCGCGATTATACAGATTAGCTTTAGCTTTCCTTACCTTCAGTGGAGGTCGATGTTCGTCCTTTTTCAATTTTGTGTAGCGTTCTTCAAAACTGTCGTCCCAGTACTCGCGACTTCGCATCCAAGAAGGCTGCAACAAATAGAAAGAAGACACGAAGTCAGTGAATAGAATTAAGAAGTCAGTGACTGGAGAGGTGATTCTATTCAAAGAAGTCGGTGCGGAATGGTTTTGCCATTATTTTGTTTTTTCTTTCTATAGAAAATAAAGTGGAACAGAAATTTAATAAAACTGTGATAGACGCTAACTGACCAAAGAGATGCGATACACCAGATGAATATAATCATCTTTGCATGATGTTTTGCGATTTCAATAGCAATCAGCATATGCATGAGTTGAGGGAAACCGCAGACATCAAACCTGCATGATACGAGGATCAGGCAGTAAAAAAAAGCGGCGTGCATAAAGTCAGTTAAATTAGTTTATTCCGAGGGTCAGATCCTCACGGAATTATTCAAAATTTGATTCCATCCTGCAGGAGCGATGAAAGTTGCAGTTAGAAACGAGAAGTATACATAGGGAGAGCTGATTTATTCGCGAATGGACTATGTACTTACGTATGTATGTCCTATATACGAAACGAACTCGTTAAATCAAAATTATCCTATTTTTCTTTTTGTACTGCAGGGTAGGTACAGATTTCGTGCAATTTATTATACGCTGCGTTCCCCAAACAAAACTGACAACCGATTCGTCTTGCTAATAAGCCGATAACATGGATTTGGCAAAGCCGAAAGGACACGGAGACAGGCAGAAATGGGGCGGTGAATAATCGTAAGAAATAGACAGAGAGAGAGAGTAGGGAGAGTCGAGATAGTCCGAGAAAAAGAGATCCACCCAAATAGAAAGACGGATGATCTTTACAGCGAAGAAACTCGATTTTTAAAACCGAAAAATCCCTGCTTCATGCGTCGAAATTTGTCTTACGGAATCCACAACGGGAAAAGGAAAAAAAGAAAATAGAATCGTGTCTCGTTAAAGTTTGTCTCGGTGTTTTTCACTTTTGTCTTCTTCTTGTTCTGCACAGAAAAACGCATCATTAGGATTGAACAAACGTGACAGACATGTGTGATACAACAAACCGAGATATGCGAAAAGAAGAGCGAAACTGAGAAGCGCTTTTCCCGTTCGCAGATGTAGTGTACACAATTTTTTCGTGTTTTACTCGAACCAGGAAACAAGAAAGAGAAACAGGAAAAAGTGAAGAAGGAAAGCCGGGAAAGTCTGCTGTGATCAGAATTGCAAGTCCCATTTTCTTGGAACAGTGTTAAAAAAAAGGTCCTGAAATAGGATGAAGACAGCGAGACATGTGTAAAATTATATATGATTTTTCCCATGACTTTTTGCGCCAGGAAACTTTATTGATAGGATTTGACACGGACTGGGAAGTTATATTTTTGCTTTTTAAGATAAGGTGATAATTACCCGGAGTTGGGAATAACGGTTTCTGTCGTAACGAGTAGATGAATTAAGGCTGTTTCCCCCTCGAGGCTACTTCCCAACTCCTAAGTTTAATTTAATAATTGCTTTCTGACGGCTTCGAGGTATAGCTTCAGGTAACTAGGTACTATGGATCGAGCCGGAATGGGCATTCGTAACCTCACAGCGCTCACTCGCAGAAGACCGAGAGCCACCCAAACATTTCCGTCAAAGTTGTGTGCCCTATCCTTTCACGATGAATGGGACCCCACCTCAACGGATGCCTGATGGATGGGCTCGCACGGAAGCTCGATTGATGAGCTGACCATAAAGAGAGAGAGGAAGAGAGAAAGAGAAAGGGAGACGGAGAGTGGTATAGAACGGAACAGAGAGAGAGATGAATATCGCGCCATGTCCCTAATCGATCGGTTCTTCAACGACACGATTTAGTTCTGGTACTCACTGTGATCCGTTCTGTCCACTGATCAGCCGCGCACGAGTGTCAAATACACACACACATTCGTATTGATAGAAGAAGTAAAAAAAAAAATAAAATAAAATAAAGTGGAAAAGGGAGGTAATGGATGATGCGGAAAGTTCGTTCGATTCGAGTATTTAGACTAAAAACAAATACGGAGATAGTAGTTTCAGGCTTTTCGAGACACACAATGATCCACGATCTTCTCTAATTCCATGAGAAAATGACTTTGTCGTTTCGAAAAAGATTCACGATTTTATTCCGAATAATCACGGAAACTGATCGATGAAAAGATCTGAAAACAGGATTTTAAATCGAGATTATGCGCTTGAAAAATCGCTATAAATTCGAACAGTTGTTTCCACGAGAAAGGAACCATCGAATTTCATTTTTTGAGTCGACAATAATTCCTGTAATTACACGAGATTCCGGGATGATGAAAGGTACCGTGAAAAAACGACTTTCCCGCCCTGATACTGTTACTCCTCGTTACACATCGGAGTGAAACGTATCACGACCGTATTTCGATTTCTTTCCGAAAGGTGAAAGGGAATGAGAGATTCAGACAGCGAACTGTACGTTTCGGATGTGAGTAGGAGTACGATGAATGTCTAAGCCACAACTAAGAGCCTCGGGGCATGTGGCCCAAAATCTACTCGCCATCTTGACAATCCGTTATATTATTCCTGCGCCCGAGGTTTTGAGCTTTATCCGTAAAGGAACTTGCTTACCTTTGCTAAACCTCAGCTGTTATGTGTATAATATTCTACTGTTAATTATCATGTCTAGCTGAGGCAAAATGGTATATACATGTTACTACACACAGTGCAGTCCTCATATCAGTTTTAATTGCGAATACTAAATTGTGAAAGGCGACTTTTTTTGTCATAGTGGAAATCTTGGATCCATTGATGCGTGACATTTTCTCCTTTGACATGATACAATTATAGTTTCCACCGGGTACGATGTATTATGATTATGGCAGGTTTGAGGCCAGCTCGTTTGCGCTACGATTCCCTCTTTTGTAAATTTAACAATCCCGCGGCGATGGTTGTTAACGCTATTCTCTCAGAAATTGTGAGGAAGAAAAAGTAGCAAGACAGCGTCCTCTATTATTTAGGAAATGTGTAGGTAGGGAGAACGATCGTGACAGTAATGACGACGTTTCTTACTTAGAATTTACACTCCTCGCGCTTCGTGCGATCGGGAATTCGTTCATTTGTCTGACTTGTATCATTATTTCGGTTATTGATTGTAACGGTACTTCATGGAGGAGGAGCTACGTTTTTCATCGTTTCCCTTGATCCTTGGAAATCCCGCGGTGAAGTCCTGCTTCTTTGCTTTCAACGACTCCTTTCAGAATCGAATATCACACTTTTGGTCCCGCTTTTTGGCTCTGGCTAATTGTCACCAACGCGGTTATTATTCAATGCCGAATACCGAATACCCCCGAGTACGAAATATGTAACGACGTAATCCCCGCTTTAGCATGTATACAGACCAAAGACCCAAGTGTATATTTTCAACCACAAAGGGATACACGCTCGCTGGTTTTCGCGCAAATATTATACCCAAAGATCACAAAGAAAATGCGGAATTAAACCCACCCAATCTCCATTTGTATATAATCCCGGAATTCAAGGTTGTGGTATTTCTACCTTTTTATAAGCACAGATACGAAGTCGGTTGGTTGTTCGCCTTAGATCAGTCGCCCAGCATCCAAGTGCCTAGAAGTATAAGTGTTCCTTTTTTATACCTACTTCCACGAGTCTAGAAGCCGTATAAAGCTTCTGAAGGGTTCAGGGTCTCTTGGTATTCCATAAAGGTGGCAACGTTCCGCGGTTAGCCGGCTTCAACGGTGCAACCTGGACTCAGGTGACGGTCCCACGACCCGGATCCATGTCTCTCTTTCTAGCCTCCATGGATCAGGTATACCTCATACCCTGGGTATGTGCATGTAGACGTTACGCTGCACTCGTGGTGGCTACTCGGATTAAACAAAGCGTTCTAAGCCGGTTGACCTTGACCCAGCCTTGCGGAGTCTTGCGGTCTATCCTTGTGCGAACCCATCGAGTGATCAGAACTAATGAGATTTTCAAAAAGAATTGAAACCCGGCGTAAAAAATTGACGGAAAATCTCTTCGGCAGATTTTTATTGAACTAACCACGTAGATTTTCATGTACACGACGAGGCTCGAGTCTATTGTGTTTACACAGTCGCAAGCCTGTGGAGTTGGAGTACTCGGCTTCATTTTCCTGCACCCGTGCATTGCATGTATGTATATGTATATTCGGCATGTATTTTCCTATCGAAACACGCAAGGGCCGAGCGATAGCACGACGCACGGCATGTATTTGAATATCGACTATCCATTAGGTGGCATATTGTGCTGCAAATACTCGTCCCGGCGCGGCGGGCAGGATTCGCCGGTGCATTTTCCCAAGCCAAGTCATGCCATGCCGTGAGACTCGAGTCCCGATTCCCATATGAGAGGAATCTACTTTCAGTATATATCCCAGTTGCTGAGAGGGTTTCAATTTTGAAGAGCACTTGCGGCCTTCTTTCGTAACAACTTCCTTCATCCATTCTTTCCTAAACGTAATCGATATCTTTCCAATAACCATAAGAACCGGATAAAAGGAAAGGAAAACGAACTGCAGGTTAGACATTTACCCGATGTTCTTTCTCCGAAAAAAAACTGCAAAATTATGGTTCGTCGAACGGTCTGGTAAATTTGGGGACTGAATGACATTTTGCAACGGTGATATTCGCTCCACAGTCCAAACCACAATGCAAACTGACCAGGCATCTCACTGCACGTCTACAAAAATGAGGATTTCGGTTTGTCAGTAACAGTCAACAGAAGCAACAGCTAGTCGAGTACAGTAACGACAAACGGAGAGTTTGAACGATGATCAGGCGTTCGACTGAACATCGGCAACGAGGACCCATTCGTGATTGTCGTTCCTGGGCAGCACACGGTCGAGTAAACATCACGGCATTCATCTCAATTACTGATTGTTTACACCTCGATACGTTTCAATTATATAAAGCATGCGTTACTCAGTGCCGCACCCAGGTACACGGTAGTATAACACATAAACACGTGGAGTAGGGTAGGGTAGGGTAGGGTACGGTGTCTGCATGCATGTATGGCGCATCACTTTATGGGCACGCATGTATATCATAGATAAACGGCTCCCATCTATGGAGGGTGTTTTGAAGTGATACTGAGAGTGACGTGTGACCCGATAACGATGATTGATTCAGTAGACCGGAACTGGCTCTTATCATAATCAAAATCCATTGACAATCTGGAACACGGGTGTTCCTCAACTACGTATTTCCGGCGTCTCTTAGCCTAGTTCTGATTTCGGAAGTATAATATCCACGAAAATTAACATTCGGAATGAGTTGGGCTTCGGGGCTTACAGTAACAACTGATTCATGCATATCTATGACTGGGTATTTGAACTGTATCTTCCGGTGTCTATTCGAGAAAGTTTCATCAATCGTGAAACGAATTTCTAACAGCAAACAGCTATTGATTGCCGGAATTGGAAACGCATGTAACTACAATTCCATTGTAGCCCGTGAATGAATGAACTGAATCGTTATTCACTGACGTTTGTTTTTTTTGTTACCTAATTGAAAGAGTAGAAAAAAGAGTGTGCCCACTGCTAATACGGCCCAACACTGGCCCAATCTCAACACCCGAGCGTCGACGTTCAGCGCTGGGCCAGCATCTGCAGCCCAGTGCTGGAACAGTATTGGGTTTCTTTTGCAGTACATTTTTACAGGGAGTAAGCCCTGTCAGAGATTATGCCCTTCTCGTGCTCGGCTTTCGATGTATATTTTTGAGGTAACTTGGGACACTGGCTCAGTACCGAGCCACGCTACCGGCCCACTGTTTACCCGCAATATTGGCGCATTTCTTGCGGATACTTGTACCATTCAATGAATGAGATTTTGCAATATCTAGGGTACATTTGATGGTCAGTGGCCGTTCGTGAATTCACATTTCACCACTGTACGTACAAAGTTTCGAGTTATCAGAGAAAAGTGTCTACATAGGAATATGTGTGTTAAAGAGAGTGAGAAGTATAGGGAAAAACGGAACGTGAAAGTCTGTATTTCACGAGTTACGAGGACATTTACTCCTGGCGGAACCCGGGCTGGTGTGCAACTGACATTTGCACGCCCCTTCAACTATGGAGTATTTTGTATATATGTACGTACTCGTATGTATATACACTCTCGTTGTTCAGGCAGGTACACCCATTTACCGAATTGTATACGAGAATGTTATATATAATATACATATAGCTGCGTACACTGTATTTAGAATATGTATTTGGCGGATGTACTGGTACCATTATGGCATATCCATGCGAGCACGTATATGTGGTATGGATCGTACGCTGGCCTGGCGTGACAGGGTTCAGTCCCTCAGGCCTCACCGCCCTGCGCGATAAGTTCCTAGATATTAAATTTTCATATCAAGACAATATTTCAGTGGGTACTTGTTTTTGCTTCTCATTTTACTCGCCCTATTTTACACCCTTGAACAAAATATACCACAGATATAATACCAACGAGATACGAGGGATTATAGTAACGCTGTATCCTCGTTCTGCTTGTTTCGTGCGATGAAAAATAACTAAAAGTGTTGAATGGATTTTTGTAAAACTTCACGAATCGGATGTTTCCTATTTTCGGACAGGGATTTCTTTGGAAATTTGTTTCCCATTCAACTTCTTGCAGGTTATACATAGCTACACGATTTTTCCTTCAACTTCGAAGTTCTCGGGTTCAGTTCTATTCTATCACACGCGTGGGTGAATCTATTGTGTTATATTCTCGGTTCGATAGAGTTATAGAAACTTTGTATCGTGTTTATTGGATTCTCGTATCCATAGAACTGAATTTTAAAAACTGATTCCACTGATACCGAGATCAGTGCGATAGAAAAAATAAAAAAATATATAAAAATACAAGCGGAACTTTCAAAAGCTTTATTGTACACTGAAACCATGCTTGAACTCGAAATACGGACTCCGTAAGCTAATTATGAGAGAAAGTTTTTGACTGGGGATGGGTGGGGTTCATTTGTATTTTCATTTCATTTGTAACGTGAAAATTTTCAACAAGCGTTGCGGTTTTACTCGGCGAGTAAAATTCAGTGAAAATAAAATATGAAATATTTGTATATCTACGGATGAACAAAGCAGTGTGCAGCCCGCATGTCGAGGGGTAAATTTCATGAAATTCAGATTTTTGCGATACCTATAGCTTTGTGGTTTAAATTAAACCTGATAAATTAATCAGCGAAATTTTTTTCAGGGAAATACAAAAGGGAAGTTTAATTATTGTATCAGATTTTGATTGTTTAAAAAAATTTGAGAATATAATAAATTCACGACTCGTTGTCAGATATTATGATACTTTTGGGTCTATGAATGTGATAAATATGTAGATATATGAAGGTACAGAATCGAAATTCTACTGTTTTCATCAATATTTCTTGAGTTCAAACACTGAACTGTCAATAACATTACGACGTCGGTGTTTACTGTCAAATTACTAACAAGACTGACGGGGATGGCAGAACCCCCGAAGCTTTTCTGAAAGTGTGTTCTATTTATTGACAGATATTTCACTCCTCCAACATCGACCCCTTCTACTCTTCACCTTATTGTTGTAGATATACGTATACATATTGTATACCCGTCAAACTTTAATATTCTAGACTAAATCTTGATCTTTATTTTTGGCTTGACTATTTTACGATCATAGCATTAATTTTGACGCCAATTTCCTACCTAATTTACGAAATAGTTTGATTTGTTGAATAATGTTGAAGATCTTTCCTAAATTGGGTTATTTTCGAGATTTTTTAACTTCCCGCTATGAAAATTGAAAATTTTCAAGAGAAAAGGAAGTTATTGGTTTCGGTCCGATTTTCGAGAATCGAGTTTTCATCAGATCTCGACGTTTTGGGGTCCTAGGAAACTATTCTGACTATTTTTGGATAGACATCCGTATATGTGTGTGTGTAAACAAATTTTTGTCGTACGATATCTTTAGAACGAATCGACCGATTGGAGTGGTTCTTGCGGCGATCGAGAGGGTTTATCAAGACTTAGATCTGATTAGATTTTGGAGTCGATCGGTCGAGTAGTTTCAAAGTTATTCGAAGAACAAAAATTGGAACAAAAATTTTTTTCATGTTTTTAGCGCATAACTCCTAAACTGTTCGTGCGATTAGTCTCAAAACTTGATCAGATTTGAGTCTTAGATAGCTCTTTCGATTGCCGCAAGATTCATCAAAATCGAACGATTAGTTTAAAAGATATTGCACGACAAAAAATTTCTTTTTTTGATAGACGTGAGTTGATTTTGAATCACTCAATGTAGAATCTGTCAGGTTGTTTAAAAACTAAAAATTTCGCACATAAACGTACAGACTGAACGATATCTTCTGACAACAAATATAACTCTCTAAAACCTAGAAATATTGACATTGCCCACAGGTCAACCGGTTGCCAGATTTTATTATGAAGAAATATTCGACCGTTTTTTTTGTTTTTCTTCAAACTTGAAGGAGTTATTTATTATACATTAGCAGATTTTGCCCATCGACTTTGAATAAAGTAGCTTCAAGAAAAACGCTCTTAAAGTTTGAGAAGCGATTTTCATGTAGAACAAAATAACATGTTGAGCGGCCTGAACGGTGTCAGCTTCAAAGTCTCGTATTACCGTCGATTTCTACAATTTTGCTGGAATATTTTAACTGGGGATTCTTGAAATATGAGTTTTTAAGAAAATGCAATAAAAAAAAAGTCGTTTTTTTTTTCACCCTATTGATTGGGTTCCCCCCTTAAGGTCAGAATGAACGACAATGAAACCCCCCAGATCCATATCTTTCATAAATTAATAAATCAAAGCACAGCTCTGTATAACGACGCTAAGTCTCTTTTGTAATATTTCTGCCCATCTGCAGTAGGCAGTAACAGTAAATCCAATTCCAATTTATAATCACTACAAATTAGCGAAAATAGGGGCCACGTGGCTTCCATCGTCTCGTTTCGACGCGCGTGTTCGTTCGTTCAATGGCTTCGGATTACTGGTAATTGCTAGTCGCCCCTGAAGTGACGCAATCCACTTGTTACCCCGGGGTTGCGCCCCCTTTTTTCTTTTCTCTCCCTCTCTCACTCTTTTTTTTTTTGTTTTTTTTTTTGTATTATATCTTTTGTTCTTTTTTTCTCTCCCCTCAGCCTGGATTTTTATTCTTCTACCCAACCGAAATCAAAACAGGCATATAATCAGCCCGGCGTATTTAAGCACGAGCCCCAATTAGCGGATAAACGAAAATAAAAATCGAAAAAAAAAAAAGAGAGAGAAATAAAACGGCACTATCGATCCTACGATAATATAGAGGCATAAACTTTTTCTACGGAAGTTTTTGAATTAATTTTCTTTCTATTATAAGATAAATCGACGCCATTTCTCGCTACCTTATTCTCATATTTTTCTTCTTCTTCTTCTTATTCTTATTCTTCTCTTTTTTCTTTCTTTTTAGCGTTATTTCTGCTCGTCCCTGGCTCCAGTAAAGCCAAGAAACGTGAAAGCAAGAACGCTTCGCGTGCTTTTAAACTGTTAATATCCAGTTTGAAACGCGTTCAGAATTCTAAACACATACCATTATATATTATATATATCTATAGTTACTATATATACGTACATACCTCGTATACCATTTTCTGAACCATCTTCGAATACAACGAGGGTAATATAGGTATGAGACTCTACCGATCTCTGAGTAAGATTATTGTTTAATACCTGTGATCGATTAAACCCTTTAAATTTGACAAATTATGAATTATAAGGCTATATAGCTATAATATAGGAAACGGCTATAAATTTTCGAATCGTTATAAGATTTATCACGCACATTATTATAAGTAGACGGTGAATCGTTCATTTAAATTTACCCCAGTTCCGGCGATACTTCCACAAACCTTCAAAATAATAATAATAATTTATTTTTTTTTTGCTCTATCTCAAATGATTTTAAATGTTTCGAAGTAGTTATACTATTATACCTATAAAATTCTTCAGCGACCTTTGAAAATTTATATTATAAGCTGCAATTTTCAGGATGTCATTTTCGTCAAGTGCAAAAAAAATTTCGCCACAAGAACGAAGATTTGAACGAAAAAAAAATAAAAATGATTCGATTTCTGACCATTTTGGGAATTTTCAAAATTCGTGAGCGACTTCTGAAAAATTTTGAATTGATTTCGAATTTAGGGAGGGCCTCTCGGATGTGAAAAAATAACAACTTTTCACACGAGGCTTAAAATCAAAAAACAGTCGGTCAAAATGGGTCACCCTATTGTATATTATGTATCCCCATAAAGAGCTGTACATGTCGTAATCTTGTACATCTATTGATTTCGGTAATTTGGAAAGCGACAATGTAACACGCGAAAAAACGTTCGAGGTAATTATGGGCGCCGATTATGATCGTTTTTTTTTTTTTTTTCTTTTTCTTTTCCCTTTTCCCTATGAATGAACGAATGTGTATAGTAATAAGGAGAAGGAAAAAAAATGACGCTGTATGGGTACTAGTACGACAAAGGCCCTCCGAGATAATAGTGCAGCTTTAACGACGGTTGAAGGGTTCGAACTGCTAAGGGTTAGCCTACTTTTCAATGGATTCTTTTCACGACAGCTTGCACGTACTTATAATAAACGGATATCGATGGATATCGAGGATCGGTCGTAGGAGCTGCGAGTGCCGATCAAGCGGACAATAAAAATCGGTATAGAAGAGAATGCGAGACGAGGCGACGCGAGCTTCGCGCAGCAGAACGCGTTATATATTCAAAAAAATAAGAAAAAATAAAAAATAAAAAAATGGGGTCGAACGAGGTAGAAATATAACCGAAATTCTTTATCCATTTATATTACCACAGACCGTGCAGAACCCAACGTATGATGAATAATGGATTAAGTCGACCGAAAGATCGCCCAGAAGACGAAAACGGTCTTATCTTCGGTATAAAAAAAAGGGGGAATCAAAAACGAATAAAAAAAAAAAAGAGAGAATACGCTCTTACCCCAACAGCGAAGACAATTTGCAATGATCGTTTGACCCCTCACCGTCGCCATCTTACCTCTCATATTATGTTAAGACGGTTTTTCCTTAAGGAGCTCTACTTAAGTGGGTATAAGGTTACTCACTCGTCAGACACAAGTCAGTCGTGTGGCATTATACCGGAGCTCGACCCCGTCAGGATAAAAAATTTATTTGAAAAAATTCAAATTTAAAGAAATTTTTTTTTTTTTTTTTACTTTTAGGTTTAAAACCGGGAATTCATATAAGAAACTTCGAAAAATGTAATCAAAGCAAACAAAAAAAGTACAAAATCCACCCCACTAGAAATATCGAGGACGAGAGTGCAGTTTCTTCCCTTTTGTCAAACGCGTATGAAAAACAAAAAAATAAAAAAAAAATCTCGTCTGGTCCAACCAATCAATATTTTTAGAGCAGAGGCTTATACCTCACTCACGATTCCCGAGATAAAGAAATCCGAGCCATTTCTACAAAAATGTTTGGACAGTTTGTTGGCGCTTCTGTCTATCCATCATCGACCTCGAAGGGTTGAGATCCGCATGCATTCAGGACGTGCGTCGCGGCGGTCGTCTCAAGTTTGTCATAAATGTATATATACCTATATATATATATGGTTCGAGAGAGAAAAGTTGGGCAAAGTAAACCTCGGATGAGAAAATAAAAATTTATCAGACAGATGGATCTGTCAATTTATTTATTTATTCATATTTTTTTCTTTTCTACGATCGTAATGGAAACGGAAAAGAGATGAAATCAACAGATGAATCAATTCTGATAACGGTCAGTCGATTTGAGTCATTAATCCTTCTTTCTCTCGATGCCATAAGAAATGATGCAAAAAAAAAGAAACCAAAAAAAAAAAAAAAACAGTAAATAGCAAATCAATAAACTGATAAAACCTGCAAACCGAATCACGTCCCTGATCAAGGGCCTTCAGGGTATGGGGACAAATTACGAATCGATATATGAAGCCTGATTGAATTGAGCTTGTAGCCCCGTGACTGGCAGAGCTTAATCAGGGGGCTGGAAGCACGGTGGTCGAGTACCAAGGGTTGCCGAATCCGCAGGGGGTCTGGTCTCCAAGCCGGTTATAGTAAGGGTGAAAAAGACTCGTTTGTGAGTAATTGGCCGTTCGCCGGCCGTCTGCAATGTCAACCCACAACTTTGACGTCACTCTCAATATTTGAACAGCTCCATTAACCTCGCGTCAGTCCGGCTAGCTAGCCAAAGCATATACCTATGCTATGCCAGTACACCTATCCATGACGTTTACCAATTCGATAATATCACCAAAGGTACTGACTGCTGCAGTACATGTGAAGACTCGAGACCTTCATGTGATATGATGTATATCATACTCACAATCAGCACAAGAGTCTCAGCTCACTTTGCGCCTTGGTATTTCTTTTAAATGTGCTTTTAAAGGGTATGTACTACGTAGCTCTCTAGTAGCACTCATGGCTTCTCTGAACGCAAAAACATGGACAGTCTTGGACCACTTATTACCAATTTTGAGTCTGCATTGACTCTTTGAAGATCGTTCGTGAACATGGTGTAGGGATTCATACTCAGGATTTGACGACTCGCAAGTTCTGACCGAGAAGTTCAATCTCTTTAACGACTTGTACATGTTTTACACATGCCCAAAGCGCAACTCATTGCTCCTCTGAACGCAAAAACATGGACAGTCTCAGACGGTTTAGCACTAGTTTGACGACTGAATTGACAATTTGAAGAATATTCGTGATCATCGTTTAGGGATTTACATTAGGATCTGAAACCCGTCAAGCTCTGACCGGGTAGTTAAGTCTCATTTATGACTTAGACATGTGTTCTACATGTTCAAATGTGCTTTTAGACGATAAGTTACTATAGTGGCACTCATTGCTTCACTTGACACAAAATTTTGGACAGTGTTGGACGGTTTGGCACTAATCTGACGACTGAATTGACAATTTGAAGAATATTCGTGATCATCATTTATGGATTTACATTCAGGCTCTGAAACCTGTCAAGTTCTGATCGGGAGGTTCAGACTCATAAATGACTCAAGCATGTGTGCTACTTTGCTAAGGGCCATTGTATAAAAAACGATTGATTGAAATCAGCGTCCACTTTGCAAGTGTCGATAACATCCGATTGGATTGCAGAGTTTATTGGAACCGTTTGAATGGCTTTTTTGTTTCTAAATAAATTGAATTTGCTGACCTAAAAACAGAAAGAAAAAAAAAATTCTATCTACTCATTTTATCATTAATTTTCAGCGAGTTATATTTTACGCAGTCTTATACGATACGATACGTCTGCGAAACGTCTGCAGGGAAACATGACTCATAATGCTAACCTAATTAGCAATTAATAACGAGAATGAATGGCATATATATACCTCTATACATATATATCTCAAATGCAGTATGGTTATAATTTCTTAATTGCGTTAATTAGGGAGGACAAGCGAGTGAAGATTTACTCGTAAAAACGTCAAGCCCATGGTTTTAATAACCCGTAATTAAGAGCGGTTAATGCAAGGCTTGTGCGAATTGTTCCTCCCCGTATATAAATACGGTCCGCATGTTATACGAGCAACAGAGTGGCAGCGAATTAAATATACCATCTCGAGTTGTAGCGAGGGAACGATCCGTCGGACGGATATTATTTACGGATCCTGTGTATGATAAAAAAAGCTGTAATAAAAAAATTCCAAAATGCTTTTTTCGCGTTTAACAAAGCTCTTCCGTATTTTTGATTTTTTTTTCTTTCACCTTTTTACAAACTACAAACTACCCCAAGCCGGATATCTTCTTCGTGTCTTCTTCTTGTAGCAAAACGTGATACCCGGGATTCAAAACCATTAGCAAGTGCTTCTTGTCGGTGTCTCATGAGTCGCGTGTCGTCCTACCATTTCGTGTCATGTTTCCATCCTTCCTTACTGCGTTGGGCGGAAGCGTGTCAGCGGGGAAACCCCTTGAGGGCGGACGCGTTGGGGTGAATCTTATTGCAGCCAAAGAGGAAGGCTGCTTCCTTCCTAGCTCGACTCCTAGCTTCAAGCCTCTCACGTAAAGTATACATATACATGTTATACGAACGCCTTTAAGCAATATGTGGAAAATGGGACAGGGATTTCCCATCCACTGGCACAAGATGCGCGTCTATACGCCGTGTACATGTAACCATACGGATAATAGATTTCTGCAAATATCTACGTATGTATACACGAAATATATCCATATACACATATCTGTGGATGTCTTGAACAAATCTTAGAACGTACAACCAACCGCCCACACGCGGTACGTATTTTCACCGGATGATATTTGCCTAGGAAAATATTACACAGATATATGTATATGTATTTACTGACTGTCAGCTTTAGAGAGCTTTAAATCTAACCAGAAGATTATCTGGAGTTTGCCGATGCAGGAATAGCAAATTTATACAAAATTCGCTCTTTTAAATTCTCCATGTTTGACTAAAGATACCTAATATCAAGTAACGGGACTCTTTAGATCCGGGATTTATTATTCCCCGTATTCTACTCGGAAAACTGAGACGATTTTGTCCCAGCGAAATTATCGTGGCTATCATAGTTTTTGAATTAGAGGGATTTCAAGTTATGACCAATCGCATGCGTCAGCGGAGGAGATTGTAACGGTCGCGCGGTAGCGGTAGCCAATCACGTCTCAGTTAGCGCTCAGCCGTTATTGGTAGACTTGAAACCGTTCTAATTCGAAAACTATAAGAGCCTCGAGATTTTTTCTTAAGGATTTTCGTCTCAGTTTTTCGCGAGGAATATATCCTGTTGTTTTCGACTTTGTCTGTAACCTGTGACGCGAATCGGAAAAAGTTTCGTAGTAAAGAGTAGAAAGTACGTAATATGTGTATATCGGTGTGTATCCAGGCAGTACATAGCGCAACTACATAGATTTGGAGTAACTCGTTAACCGTAACGAGTAACTCACGCTCTGTGATTTTTCCCACGAGAACTAGGTCGAGAAAACGAGAACAATCTTTGACCGGCGTTAAAGAATGAACTTCGAAGAAAGCTCCTAGCACGGAATTACTGTTAAAGCTTTTCAGTTAGAGGGAAAAGTGGATGTAGCTGATTTTCGGATTACGGTGTTCGTGCTTTGTTTAGGTTTTTATTTTTCTGGTTTTTTTCGAGTTTTTGGCAGTCGAATTTATACCGCTGATAATTATTTTAATGAAAAAAAACGATTAAACTTTCAAATTTCCTCTCTCTTTGCAAGCTGCTGAGTGTTATAACGCTAATTTGCACATTGTTCATTTTCTTTAGAAAATTCAAACGACAGGGAGAGATCAATTAGTGACAGTGGTGTGAAAATTAAACTATCCTCCAAAATTAGGGGCGCGAAAATTTCATCAGCTGCTATCAGTTAAGGCGCCATTAGAATCGTTCGGTGCCACCAGCTGGTGACCGAGCAGAGCTTAAATTTCTGGATATACTTTTTCGTGCAAACTTGACAAATTAGGGTCAGCAGTATATAGCGTAGCTATTTGCAAAGACGGCTCTCCTCTCTTCTCCTCGCCCCTCCACTTCTCTCCACTCTTCCTCCGCCCATCGACACTAATTTCTAACTAACTAATTGCAGACCGACCCGACTCCATTGAACAAGCACATGGGACCCCACCAGCCACTGACAAACAGCTTTCCCCGAAGACAAACTCTGGATATATCTTTTCCCGAATTTCTCATCCCTGAACGCACTCGCGGGGTTGCCGGATATCTGCATTTGTACAAAATTTCCTTTACGGTTCGACGATTTTTTTTTCATCAACTTGCACGTGATTTACATGCTATACAGGGTGTTTCAAGTTGAGCGCAACAAATTGTGTGGGTAGATTCCTCGAGACATTCTAAGACTAAATTCCCTTTACCAAAAATTCGAGGGCCTAATAAAGTTTCCGAGTTACGGAATATTTTAGCTGACCAATCACAGACCCCGGAGCTGATGAAGTCAGGGCCGAGTCAAAAGGATGAAATTAGCGATGCCCGTGGGTCTCAGCCTGTAGAATTTTATTTTTGTTTTTCGTCTAGATTACGTCACGTTACGTTTCGACATGCCTGTCGAAGAACGAAAATAAAATTTTACAGACACTGCTAATTTTTATCTTTTGACTCGGCCCTGGCTAGGTTAGCTCTGGGCTCTGTGATTGGTCAACTAAGATATTCCGTAGCTCGGAAACTATTAGGCCCTCGAATTTTTTGTAAAGGGAATTTAGTCTTAGAATCTCTCGAGGAATCTACCAACAGAATTCGGTGCGCTTAACCTGATACACCCTGTTTTCCCGTTTGAGTACAAATTTTTTTGCTACTACAGATTTTTTTTTTTTTTTTGATACGTGGAAATAAAATGAAATAAAATAAAACGAAGAATGAGCCTCGACAATGAATAAATAATCGCACACGTATGTATGTATACATATACCATACCTAAATTATATAGAGAATTCAAGAAAATATATAGTCAATAACGACAAACTTTACGAGGCTGAAATAAGGGGCGTGAGCAGAGAGTGTAGAACGTGGGTGAAAACGTAGCGATCAACTAAACTAACGGTGTTGTATATAGGTATACATGTATGTAGCCGGTATACCATGTATGTACATTACTAAAAATTTATTCGTCATGCGTGACAAAGGAGTGTTACCAGTTTTGCCGAATTTTTTTATTTTCTGTTTCTTTCTTTTTTTTCTTTTTTTTTTATCCTTTATTGCAGATATACATGTGATATCTACTTGTTCTCATAGATAACAACTCAGTTCGCTTTTGAGTGTAACAAATTTTTTCGAATCCCTCTGGAGATAAGAATTTGCGAGCTTTTTTTGAAACACGACATGAGGTCTGATAATTGGTATCGTGGTAGGGCAGGGTTGAAAAAGAAATTACTTCGAAATATTTGTAACTGGATGAGGGATGGTTTTTTTTTTTAGTCATCTCGGATCGTGATAATTCGGTATATAAAAAAAAAAAAAACGTTACAGGTCTTGGAAAAATGCGAGAAAGAAAAAGTTAGGATTTTTTTTTTTATAATAACACCCTAACTCGTATAAAGTAGAATTATACTTCCCTCGTCAAGGTACGAAAAATCAAAAAAAAACTCCCAATCCCAATAAAATCCACTCACAATAATCCCAATTAACGTTAAACCGTGAAATTGGTAAAAGTCATCCAGATCGAGACGTGGAGGAAGAAAAAAAAAAAGAAAAAATCTGATTCGTTCGTTCTTTGATCACAGAAAGAAAAAAAAAAAAAAAACCCGACCCTTCAAAAGACCAGGCTTTCGAATCGCGCTGATTTTTCTACGAAGCAAATCGAATCGTGGGAAAATCAAATGAAAAAAAAAATAAAAACTGAATTTCATCGAGCAAATATAATAAAAAAGAGGTGAAAAAAATGATAAGGAAAGCTGAAAGCGATGGATAAAAATGCTGAAGCAACAGCTGAACCGGCCTCAAGTTACTCTCGCATTTTATTTGGCATGTTTGGCACTTTCGGAATTATACATGCGCCGAAGAGACACTCTCGTTCCCGGATGATTGGACCCCCAGCCAGGTACAAGTCTGGCGTCTGACGTGTTCTGAAGTGGCTATTGGTATATAAGGCTGTACCTATACCTATACACTGTACTACTTGCTTGGGGTGACTCGGGACTCGTGTTCGGGTGAATTTCAGCGACAGGGTATTGTGTTCGACGGTCGTTCATAGACAAAGAGTAAAAAAGAGAAGAAAAAAAAGAAAAAATACGGAGGGGAGTCGATCCGACGTATACAAAAAAAAAATGAAAAATAGAAACAAAAAACAATTTTGATCGTTTTTTGAATCTTTTCCGGACTGCCCTGAATTATTCCTGATAACTTGCAATGAAATTTTTTTTCCTTCGTTTCATGAGAGATAAAAAAAAAATTATCGCAATTTTTAATCGATTTCGAATTTATGATCCATGATACCGAAATTTTGTAAAAATTATTTATTCTTATTTCAATAATAACTCACCTGGAAGTCGAATTTTTTGAAAACGTCCTGGGTGTCAATGTCCGTTTCCCTCGGGACGATGACCGGACAATTATCCGATGAGACCTTGGAGTCTGGAACTTCGCTAGAATCCGGAGATACAGAGGTCAAGCTTCTGTCGTAACGGAGTCCTTCGTTCAAAACGTTCGTTGGTCCAGACGGCGGAGTCTGGGCCTGACTCACGTAATAAATGCATAGCAAAAGCGATATCACTATGCCACAGAGGGCAAAGGTTCGTCCTGAACCGCGTCTCAGCATTTTATACATTTTTTCCCTTCTTCTTCTTCTTCTCTTTGTTTTGGATTACTTTTTTTCTAATTTTTGTTTTTCCCAAAATCTCTCGCTTATCCCGGCTTCATCAAATTCGGTCGTAAATAAAGAACCGGAAATCTACGCGCTACCGGAGCAGGAAAAATCCAGCTAGAGAACATGCGACCGAATTTTTATATTTTCTGTAAAAACTGTAAAAACTTAGTTTTATTTCTGTTTCTTTTTTTTTTCTCTCTCTCTTTTTGAAAGGCGAAAACTCGGAGCTATGGTAAATTTGCGGTCGGGTGGTAAATCGGCTTAAACTATATCAGCAATTGGGTGATGGTCCTACGAAATTTCCGGGGTTTTGTTTTCCTCCGATAATTGATAGAGTCCGGGGTTCCCAATTACGACCGTACGCTCGTCGCCTGGAGATTACATTTTCATTTGAAATTCATTTGAGGCTTGCACGATTCGGGCTGCTATACTGCTGCAGTGATGATTCAAATCCCGTTAGTTTCCCTCGGGTATATTCTCTCGACGTAAAACTCGACCTCCCTTTTTCCTCTCTCGCTATTTATCTATCTATCTCTTTTTTGCCTATTTTTTCATTGCTTCTTCTTTTTTTTTCTTTATCTTTTGCTTAATTGTTGCTTATCCTTCTTCTTCCGCTGTACAGATTTATGATAATTATTTATTACACCTTCTGCGATTTAGGATAGGTATATCAAAACTTTAGCGAGATAAAAATTACACCCGTCCAGTTCTGGTTTTAGTTTTTGTTGCAATTGCCACCACCTTCCTGGATTCCTGAAACAAAATAATTTGGAAATTCGTTAGAGAGAGAAAATTGTGTTAAAAAATAATTGGAATATATGTTCATAGAAAATTTGCTTAGCATTCTTTTTTACCGAAATTAGAAGAAAAAAAAAAAAATTTTAATTCATTAATTGCATATCAGGGTGGTCCTTAATTATTTTGGATATTTGCGATTTTTTCGAACATTTTTCCAGCCTAGTAAAAATTAGGGGGATCGTGGATGAAAAATCGAAAATATCCACAATATAAGGACCACCCTATTGCAAATGTATGCGAATCGATCTGCAGATTTCACTTCGTTTCGTTTTTTAATTATATTTATAAATTGGTTTGCTAATTAGTTTGGATCATATAATTGAAATTTAACTCTCTCAAAGAAACGATTAGCATTCAATTAATGAAAATTTGAAAGAAAGGAAAAAAACAAAGGAAAAAATTAATCCAAGTATAAAAGAAGTTTATCTAGAGGCTTAAGAAGCTTGGAAAATTATTCTTCACGGATATTCATGGTTTTTTTAATATCCTACGATAGCTTCTTTTTGAGCTGGGTGAAAGGAGCTAGGCTTGGATTTTGAAAAAAAAAACAAAAAAGACTATCGACTTTCCCAAAAATTTATATTTCGTCTAGCTCTATTGTCTTCTTTGTTTTATTTTTTTCTTTTCAATTTTGACTCAGCACGTGACAGAAGCAGCCCTAATGACCAGAAAAACACGTCAATTGTATTTTCCGGAGCTTTTATGGTAGCGCCAAAATCGTTGTTACCGTTTCAAACCGTCCCAAATGCAAAAAAAAAAATAAAAAATCCTCAATCGATTTTACAGGCCATAATTTTCTATCATATTCTATCGAAATAATATTGAAAAAAAAAAAAAAAAAAAAATTGATTTGATTTGATTTCTAATTCAAACGGTACAATTCTTCGAAATTTTCGATATAATTTTTCACATAACGTTCCAAAAATATATTCATGTGGTCAAAGTGTGTTCCGTTGCGTCAAAAAATTTTCCGTTATTTGCTGAAGGGTTCGCGAAAATCCCCGTGCCCAAATAACGTGTCACTAAATATTACGGAAAGATAAAGCGACAAATTAGAGGCTGAATATTAAGCCCCGAAAACCTGCGACCACGTGGATGAATAAATGAACGAAAAATGAAGAAAAAAAAAAAAAAAACAAAATGGAAACTCAATAATAAAAAAGGATAGAAGAGGGTTGCTCTCACTCAAAATATTCCCTTTCCAATTCCGGTCAAATTCACTCTCTGACACTGTCGTCGATGTGTGTAGGATTACCTGCGGATCAACCCCTGAACAAATTCATTCATTCGATCACCACGATATTGATGGGCAGCGATAATATATCGTCCGCAAAAAACCACACAAGCCAAAACAAAAAGAAAAAGTTACTAAAATTAATCAAAATTTTGCGTCGATGAAGCGAAATACTTGAAAGAAAAATCAAAAAAACGTTAATTAGGCGTAGACTTTGAAAATTTATTAAAATTTTTTGCGGATAACAGTTTAAGTCAGGCTTAGGATTACAACGACAGATATAAGCCGCATGTCCTATACATAGACGTGTAATTGGCAACAGGACAGATTAGAGCTAACCGCGCCGCTGCAGCAGTTTCCTTGCCTTCGTTCTCGCGGTGGAGAGTTTGGCAAGAATCACGCGCACGGTGCAACTGTCGACCGGTGCGAATCTACTCCTTTGACATGCCGCGCGTTCTACCACCACCCCGCCGCGCCGGGCCACTATCCAGTTTTATCCGAACCCAAACCCCGCGCGCAGAAGCGCATGTGCCAATAATCCAGAGGCCTTTCGCCTCCTGCTTTTATACCTACCTGACGTATATACATACGTATACCTACTTTGCCTTTCCCGCCTCTCGCGTCTGACTATACACTATAACTATACAGGGCTATGTACTATACTGTACCGGACCTATCCACCTAGCTTTGAGTCTTATATATTTCTGTGTTGAAATGTAGGAGGCCGGAGGGGCTGGGACCAGGGTAAACTGATAGGATAGGATAGGATAGGGTTGAGGGCAGTTGGTTTTGGGTAGAAAAGAGTTTCGGTTTCCCGCGTGTTTGCGAATGTTATTATGAACAGCAAACAATGATATTGGTTGGTTTTGATGATCTTAGTCAATTGCACAATTATTGAGGGGATAGGTACTTGAAAATGTGTGATTCTTGACTGTTTAAGGGGACCAGTACAGCTTGGTTTGGGAAATCTGCAGTACTCCAAAATTTATTTATTTGTCAACCAAAGTTTATTTCACATAAAAAAAAAATTTTCTCCGAAAAACTTTGTCGCAAGGTTTCAGGCACATCGCTGATCCCATTCAACCGCTCAAGGTCTTGCTTTCTTCAGACAGCAATTCTACATCTTACGAACGTAGGGATCGGTAAAAAAAAATTCATGTGATAAGTTACGGGCAATTATCAAAAATTTCCAATATTTAGGCCACTAATTTGCAAATAACTTGGCCAACACGAAATTGTAAAAAAATTCTCTCGTTCACACGATGAGGATTTCTTTTCTGAACAAAATGAGCCCTCAACGACATCAATCGGAACAACGATGTGCCTAAAACCTTACGACAAAGGTTTTCAAAGAAATTTTTTTTTTTTTTTTGATGTGAAATAAACTTTGGCTGAGAAATAAATGCATTTTGGAGTACTCCGAATTTCCAAAACCAAGCTGTACTGGTTCCCTTAAGACAATCATCCGTGGTAAAAGTGGATCCTACGGATTTATACGAATTTTCAAGAAAATTTCAACATTTCATATAGTTTTTCATTCAAAAATTGTTTATTTTCGAAGGTTTTTTGTAAAATTTTTTCCGGTTTTTAGCTTTCATAGTTCTATCGAGCAAAAACAACAAAATTTTTGAACAGCTACGGAGAATCTACAATTTTTTTTATGCAACCTGAAATGTTCCAATTACCTTAAAAATTCATAGAAATTGATGCGGGAATAGAATCTTTCACCAGGGCCGAATACTTGTTCGATCTTGGACGAACGTTAGTTTCGGGCTAACAGAGAGAATCCAAGCAAGCCTTGAAACTAAAATATTTGTTAATTTCTTCAATTTCTGAAAACGTGGAATATTTTCTCAAACAAGTCAAAAGTGTTGAATTAAAAAAATACGCCGGCCTCGATTTTCTTGAAATTTTTACACAAAATTCTGCACAAAAAGACGCAAGTTTTGAGACCATGCGGAAGTCGGCACGAGAACGGGTTCAGGAGTTACGACCATTTGAATTTCGGTAAAATTCCAAAAAATTTAAATTCCTCATATAAATTTAGTACAGATATCAAAAAAACATTGACGAAGTATAGAAAGGGCTGCCTCGTAAACATCGAAAAGAATTTTTTCCAGACTTTTTCATATTTTCCGGTCGAAAAAATTCAACGTTTTTTTGTTTTTTGTTTGTTTTTTTTTCTGTTTCCTATACTTTCTTTCTCTTTTTTTCCCTAGAATCGTAAAAATATGCAAAAATTTATACAAAATGTGCAAAAGTTGGGCAATGAAAGTTTTCCAGTCGAGAACACTCAATTTGTTTTTCTATTTTTACTGATCTTTAGTACCAACGCAACGGCTATACGCATAGGAATTATAGTTTGTATAGATAAACTTCAAAATACAAACCCAAAATATTTTTCAAAGGATAAAAGAGAATCACATATTAACGTTCCTTTGCTTTCGAAGAAACCCATTTTTATTATTCAGACAATTTTGCGAAGTCTGTCTTACACACGTTTCCTCAATTTCAAAAGGTGCAGGGTCAAATTTACCCTGTACCTGACCCTATTTTATTTTTTTTTTATATTTTTACTCTTACACACCAAATAGGAACGAATTTGAAAATTTTTGGAATCGTATGCTCGAAAATTCAGGCATATTTTTAGTTTTCTTTATATTCACTGAAGTTCCTTCACTTTGGGTTGCAAAAAAAAAAAAAATGTGCTCAGAATTTTTCAGCCCAGAAATTTTCCTGATCTTTGGCCATACAAATTGTCGTCTATTCGTATGACATATTCTTGTGATTTTCAAGTTCTTAGCGGTATTAGATACCCCAAAAGCACCTCGGGTGCAAAAACCTTGCGCCAAGTACATTAAAGCGTAAAAGCTATCAACAAAAATTTCTTAAAAAAAAATAATCGAAGAAAAAGCATTTGATTATACATTTGATCTACAAAAGAATTGAAATCAATGGATGTTGCCAAGAACAATTTGGTTGGTATTTACATATAAATATACATAACATGCGTAACACATAATGACATGCGACATACGTACTCACAAGAAAAGATCAATTGAAATTAAAATTGAGAAAAAAAAAACGAAAAAAAAATTTGGAGGTAGTGGTACTTGGCGGGCATTTTTGTAGAAATTACAAGAAAATATATATTGAACTATTTAAATATTCTTATAATGATTTGAACATCAGCCCGCCAAGTACCACGTACTCCAAATTTTTTTTTCGTTTTTTTTTTCTCAATTTTAATTTCAATTGATCTTTTCTTGTGAGTACGTATGTCGCATGTCATTATGTGTTACGCATGTTATGTATATTTATATGTAAATACCAACCAAATTGTTCTTGGCAACATCCATTGATTTCAATTCTTTTGTAGATCAAATGTATAATCAAATGCTTTTTCTTCGATTATTTTTTTTTAAGAAATTTTTGTTGATAGCTTTTACGCTTTAATGTACTTGGCGCAAGGTTTTTGCACCCGAGGTGCTTTTGGGGGATTTCATAACTTTTTGTACCAGTCTTGATTTTCTTAACCATTTCTGTGAAATGGTATTTTTCATGAAACGATTCATTTCTATAAATCTAACTGTTAGTTCTATTGAAAGTGTTTTACTGACAAAGTTGTGTTGTTATCGATAACTGAAAAATGAACTGTGATGAGAAGCCTCGACCCCCATTAGCATCAGGTTTTATCGTAAATATCGTAGACTTGCTTTCGATAAAAATTCAACGTCATGTTAATGTAATTATGTAATCGATAGACTAACAAGGAGTGTCAGATCTCGTGGTCGTAGATTTGGATCAAACTTCTAGAGGTTCTTCTTTGGATAGAAACATTAAAACCATGCTGTTCCATTCATTCTAACGAGCTTGTGTTTCCTTCTTGAGCTCAAAGTTCTGGTACTACTGAGCATTTCCTAAATTTGTCTAATAAATTGAAAAATAATTTACAACGATTTATTGTAATTTTTTGTAGCTGAATAATCGAAAAATAAAAGTGGAAACTCATCTTCAGATCATGCTATGTTGATGCCTTTTAAACGTCATTTCCAATTGGTACTGTCAAGTTTATACTCTGCAGTCAACTGTCGAAGACAAAATCATAGGCTACTTGGGGCTATAATTTCGTTATCGAAGGCTCTAATACTGATCAAATTACCTTGAACTAGCAAAATAATTACAATTACATAGAAAAATTACATTCTTGTTAATTTCATTTTTATTTATTTTCCAGTCTTTAGTCCTTTATCTTGCTCATTTCATTATGATCCCCCACATTGCATGCATTGATAGCTCTTAGTGCAAAAAAACGTTTCACAGGGCACGGTGACTCAATTCACATTATTCATTATATTTGGCATTGAGTCACAAATACCTCATTGAATCTTCGGTAACGATGTTATCTGCCTAGGTATTGTTATAAAATATGTCGGTACTTCATACACGATATTTGAACCATACAACATCTCTTTAGCCTGAATAACCAATCGCTCGCATATTTTTCTTCATTTTGATCACGTTCAGACACATTTCCTCAATGGCTGTGGCAAGCTCCGTAACCGATTTATTTATCTGCAGATAGGTTAAAATGCAGATAGGGTTATTTTTATTCTATTGCGGCAAATAATTTTTTGACATTGTAAAAAAATTGAATTTCATGTGAGCTACTTTCTATTATCAGAGAAATTACTATTCAAATAAATATAGGTAATTTACTGCCAACCCTTTGTTCTGTATAAATCGCGATCAATCATGACAAATAATTCTCATAACCTCAAAGGCTCGATTTCGTGAAATAAATGAGAAGATAGATATGATCATTATTATATGAAATCTCGCGAACCTAACGTGAACGATGAATTTCAAATTTTTCAGAGGACATCGAGGCTAATATTAAATGACAAGTTTTATTCCGCACTTTCTCTATATTTTCCATCAATCGTATTACAAACTAGGTTTCATGTACTCGTAATATTCTTCGCGTCTATCCCAGCTGTCATTCCGCAGTGCATCCGACTATTTTGGTTATGTACACGCGCATGCGCAATAGGACTATTTTTCCCTTAC
The DNA here is from genome assembly GCA_949628255.1 of Macrophya alboannulata. Lineage (NCBI taxonomy): Eukaryota > Metazoa > Arthropoda > Insecta > Hymenoptera > Tenthredinidae > Macrophya > Macrophya alboannulata. The sequence continues at coordinate 1,196,374 of OX451208.1, forward strand.
ACCATGAAATACACGTAACACGTAATTATAGTCGAGAGCGACAACTCCCATTATATTTTTATCCATGTCATTTTCATCTCTGCGATCACTGATCTCTATGTCTGCAATAGACTCTCTACTATGTTCGTTGCGTTTGGGTTCTGCTAACTGGTCGACGACGAAAAATTCAGTGGTCGATGACGGAGACGAAAAAATTTATCGTGAAACTGACCCGGCCGATTTTAGAAATTATTATTTCTCAGCTGTCGGTGCACCGATCGTCTAGATTTTGACCTCAAATGGAAGTTTTTTCGACCCTTATTATAAAAATACAACGTCAATCCCTGGTATATTACCAATTCGGTGTAATATATAAAAACATTGTTCCCCCACTCCGCTTAGAGCTGCCTCTACGGTAAAGAGACTCTGGCAGAGTCGCGCTTGTAAAAAAACTTTTCTTTAACTTTTTTTTAATGTACTTGGCGCGAGACTCTACCGAGTCTCTTGATTTTTAAAACGGGTACAACAGTACGGTATATGAAAATACAGAAATAAGAAGTTGAAAGAGATAATTGAAGACGTTTTGCCCTGCCAATTTATTTATTTTTCGATTTTTTTCTTTTTTTTTTTTTGTCTCCTCTTTCTTTCTCTCTAATTTATATTTTCCTCATTCTTCGGCCTCGTTTTTATTAAGACGATTGCGTCTGCGTAGGCTGGGGAAATAAAGGATGGAATTGAAAAACAATTATTTGAGCCACGACCGAAAGACCTGGGTACTTTTCTTTTTTAAAATCTTTTTCCTTTTTTTTCTTTTTTTTTTCTTGTCTTAACCGCGGCCGCAGATTCTTTAGCTCGAGAACCTGTCTACAAAGAGATCCTGAAAAGTACCTTTCCATTTCAATCTCCATCGAAACGACCGTCGCCACCAATTCCACTCAAACTCACGTTTACCTCTTCTATACCTACACTAAAATTTCAACGGGTTTTCAAACGAAATTGGATCTAGTCACGACTACGACGAAAAGTCTCATCCAATACTCAGCCTCTACACTTAGGTATACGACGAAACACGCTCTACGCAGAAAATAGGAAACAGGACGAAAGAAAAAATTTGCTCATTTTAGTCGCGTGAAAAATGTATAAAACCCAAAATTTTGGAGCTACATGCACCTCAATGTGTCCAAATTATCAGCTCGAGTGAAGGTTGGGATCTCAGAGTTCCTTCAATACAGCCATACGTATAATATAAAGGAGATGAAGATGTGCGAACAAAAATAGAAAAAAATATTGGAACTTCATTATATGAGCATGTCCTTTAGTTGGATTGCTTTGAAGGGACAAAGTTTGATTTCAGATGACTGGGCAGAAAAGCTTTTCGCAAAATCGAGTACAAAGCTTGAAAAGAAGAAGAAGAAGAAGAAGAAGAAGAAGGAGAAGAAGCGTTGGCAAACGGCGAGGCGGAGGTGGTAGCAGGGGATCTTGCTTTCTGCAAAATCGTTGTTGAAGATGTGAAAAAAAAAAAAAACCTAGGACAGGATTGAATAGGAAGAATATAAAACATATAAGAGACATAAAGGAGAAACGGAGTAAAACAGAGTCAACCCTATAATACCACCACCAAGGACCGACCCCTTTATCGTCAAGGGAACAGAAGAATTTCCGTAATTTGACTACCTATCCACGCGATTACGGAATGTCCATCCTCCACGAAGAGCCTTTCAGAAGGGCTACTGCCCCCTTTAACGCTCAAATTTTCTCACAATAGGATATCGAATGTCTGAGAGACCGTAGGAGACGATAAAGGACGGTCAATCACTCCTAGTCCCGGGTATTACACCAGTTCGCATTCATCAGTTTCATCAGCCAGATATCTACGACTATAATTACGAAATACGAGTTTCAAATTTTCAATTATTGTACAAAGTGCAAAAGTTTACCGGTAAACAAACCGAGGCTGACGATCAAACCGCCACCTCGTCCGTTCATCATATCATTCCGAATCCAATCCCAGTCGTATCCTGGTTAAACCATTCGCCAAAACCATTACAGGTCTGAGGAAATTCATCGTGATTTTTTTTTTCAGTTTTGCCTAGGGGTTTCTAGTTTCCGAATTTTATCCAAACAATCAAATTTTCGGGAGTAAATAACGTGGAAATTTTGAAGCGAGTTTAGGAAAATTGAATTCGCGAATGTGTTAGGCGAAAGAAATGTGAAAATCTAGCCACATTATTTTGGAATCGACATTTTGGCCGATATACATACCTATAACAGTATGTAATGTTCGTATATAAACTTGTAATTGTTCGATAGTCCAGAAACTTGGAATCTTTCGTATGGTAGGATTCAGCGAGCTATACATATATGTATATACCTAGCTAGGTATAACTTACTAGAGTAAAACTTTGGGCATCTCGTACAATAGACAATGGGAATAGTTTGGCTCTTGTGCAGAGTTCAATATCCATCCAGAGAGTATAGGTAGAGGTATGGAAGCTGGAGATCTTCGGAATTCCGGCGTTCAAAAGACGTCGGTTATCTCGCTCGGCTCCGTTTCCGTATTATAGTAAAATATTACTTCACATAGCTGCAGATTCAAGACAGGCTTATCTACAGAATCTTCTGTCTGTCAATATCGTTTTTTGTTTTTACTTCCCGCTCTGAAAATTGAAGATTTTCAATAAACGGGAAGTTTTAGGGTTAGCCCACAGCTCAACCTTTTCCTGAGTTTTTTTTTTTTTGTTTAGTCCATCTAACGTTACTATACGTAATTAATATAATTATTATTTTGCACATCGTCGCTGAAATCGACGATCGACGATCAGATGCGATAATTTAGAAATAATATGCCGATTTTCGGTCTGCGGTAACCACATCGAAGTTATACAGCTACCATGTCTCAGGCGTGTCTTAAATCTGCGCTGAACTTTTCCACGGGGTTTATTATTCCCAACTGAGAAATCCAAACTTACACCAATTTAGCTGAAGGGATACCCTATACCTTCGCCCTTATCGCAGTTTCCATAAATCCCTGATGCTCATAATTGTCCGTGCTCCGGGCTCACGAATCAAATAAGATGTGAAATAATTATTAGCGATTATATCTCTTTCTTTCTTAACCCTTTCTGTCATCAATCGCGTCGATTATTTCCTACAGCTTTTTTTTGGGAAATCGGGGAACGGAAAAATCGATCTGGAATCGGATGTTTGAGTACAGAAATCGATAAGGTGTAAAAAAATCGATGAGTGATTGAATAGTTGGAATTAGTCTGTTTGGTTGTCCCGATAATCAAAAAAATTTTGCTAATTTTCACGAATTTTCGGGTTTTCGTTATCTCAGAAATAGCGAGATGAGAATAATCTAAGATTTACGGGATGTCACATCCAGATGACGGACAGAAAAAATTGCGACATTTTTGTAAATCTGAATATCTGAACATTCGCGAAAACAGAAAAAAAATTAGGACTTCTTATTTCTGACTGTATCAGAAGTTAGATATCAGTAATGAACCAGCTGGAGCATTGGGGAATTTTTGATGTTTCAGTTAGGGCAAAACAAAAAAAAAATAAAAATATATAAATAAAATAACGAATTTTGTTAACTTTTTCTAACCTCGGGGCTAAATTGCATAAATAAATCATTCGCTAACTACCCCGAAACCGGAATCCGGACTCCCCTGCACCACTTATCTATGGAGAATCTCTGCAGGGTTCAGACCACAGCCTAATACCAAGGGAACGTAACCATTAGCCCCTCAACTGTGGCCCGTGCTCTCTGACTTTTGACCTTTGGCCTCTGGCCTCTGGCCTCTGTTGCTTGACTGCCCGGACCGTGGCCTGGTGGATTATAGAGAGCGTCACGTAGCGTCGTCGCGGTCCTGATATTTAATATGCATATTATGTTGTCAGTAGAGTGTAGATTTGATGTAGGTGCTGTCATGTACACGCAGTGTGAAAAAATCACGGAAAAAAAAAGAAAATGAAAAAAAAGTTGAAGAAAGAAAATTGAAAAATTTTATATTCTTTTTTTTCTCGTCAATCTAATTGCGAGAAATTGTTAAAATTATATTCTCAATGAAGTTCGCGTCTGAATTAGAAGAAACAAAAATTTCTCTTTGAAATATGGAATTGTATATTTAAAAATAAAAGAATGTCTTGCTTTGGGAATTTTCCTTCACCTTTATACTTGGGTATTGATACCTAAATTCTACAGGGTGTCCCAGAATTAAATTTCCAAAGTGAAAGGTGTCCTAGAGGAGGTCGAACTGAGTAAATTGTCTCGAAGAACATGGGGTCTGCGAAGTCGCGTTCGCGAGATATCACAAGTTAAAAAAAAGTATCGCTTTGCGCCGCGTCGACCGCGTTTTTTTAACTTGTGATATCTCGCGAACGCGACTTCGCAGACCCCATGTTCTTCGAGACATTTTACTCAGTTCGACCTCCTCTAGGACACCTTTCATTTTGGAAATTTAATTCTGGGACACCCTGTACATGGGATATATGGATTTCTTTGAAGTTGTCTGGTACAGAGAGCCTAATATACCTACTATAGAGTCGCGGAAAGAAGCTGGTGCAGCGATAGGTATTTTTAATTTAAAGATACCCCGCACACCTACGTATACGAGTATACAGACATCGAACAGGTATTATACGAGGAAGAGAGAAAATATGTGGATGGAAAAATACGTTTTATATCCGAGAAAGTCGATGGAGCAATATATACCTTTATCGTCATACGTAATTTGAAATTTTCCGTAAGCAAAAGGACAAAAAAAAATGAAAAAAAAAAGGAGAACAAGAACGAGATGAAAAAAAAAAAAATTGCAAAATGTAGATATAAGGGATTATGAAGACATAAAGCGGACGAGCGAAACGAAAGCGCTGCTTTTTTCCTCGTCTGTAAATTAGGTTGAAAAAAGAAAAAAGTTAGTAAAAAAATTAGCAAAAAATTACCAAAAAAAAGAAAAATGGTGAAATTAATTAAATCTGCAAAGAGTAGTTAATACGAAAAATCTCCGGCACTCATTCGTCGCAAAATTGAAGCGACATATTTAATGAAAACTCTCGGCCTCAGTGCAGGGGCCCAGGCGGCGGAAACGTGCGGGTATTAATTTTCCCACCACTCAATTATCTCGAGTAAATAATTAAACTCTTAAGAGTTGAAAAGCTCCGAGCGTCAAAATGTAAATTGGAAAGGTGAAGCCGCAATTTTGTCTACTATATATCTACGTGCATACCGCGCATATATACCATATAAACTTAAAATTAACCTCATCGACGGAAAATCAGGGAGATATGACCCAAAAAAGTTTTGACTCAATTCCTTATCATAATCAAAAAAGGTTAATTGATTTTCTTGCATTTTTAGCTAATTTTTGCGGTTTGTATTGGCCAAATAATCAGCTTCAATCGATTTCAGACGAACGTCCGAGTGCCTAATCAATTTTTGTCCGAAGATATCTCGGGAATTAATGAACGGATTTTATTCTTCTTGATATCAATCGATGCTGTTTTTCCTCACTTAGAAATGTCCAAATTTTGGATTTTATCGGTCCAGTAGTTTTCGAGTTATTCAAAAAACGAAATTTTGAAACACCAAAATTTCAATTGATGATATCTCAACAACCGATCAACGGATTTTGATCATTTTTATATCAATCGATAGGATTTACTCCAACTTAAATTTGATTAGATTTTGGAATTATTTGATTCAGTAGTTTCTGCGTAAGAAATAAAAAATCAACTTTTCACTCATGGAATACTTTTTTTTGAGCATGGAAAATCTAAACGGAAAGTTCTGGGGCTGTTTCTGTGTTTAATTTTTTGCAAAAATCTTCACAGAAATGTCGATCTAAGCATTTCGATGGTTTTTCATTTTCTTGTCTTTTTTTTTTAGGTTTTAGCTAAATTTTAGGCAAATTTTGGTATAAATCAATCGATCTGAAAAAATCTTTAACACAATTTGTTGATCGTAGTGGTAAATTTTCTGGGACGCGAGAAGTGCGTCATTGGGTGTTGGATAGCATTTTGGTTAATCGTAACCGCGTGCGTGCGTGCGTGCGTAAATTAGACCGTGTATATAAGTAACGCGTCACATTAGATCCGCGATCTTGGGGTTTGGCTAGGTTCACGATTAGAGTGTGTCTGGGCACGCGGCGCCCTTATGACCCACTATAACTATTTTAGGATCGGACCGACCGAATAGATCAGGGATCTAAATTTCCCAAATTATGCCACCGTTTTAGCGATTTATTGAAGATACCGAATAAAAAGCACTAAGCAAAGAGAAAAAAAAAAAAAAAACGCCAACAACTGAAAAAACGATAGGAGAATTAATTGCGATACGTAATTCATCGCGTGAAAGTATGATGAAAAAAAAAAATTAAAAAAAAACCTGAAATAAACGCGATGTATGTATATCATATTTTTTATATTAATTTAGTTAGAAATCAGAGCCCAGCAGGCAAACCCAAGGCAGGGCATATAAACATTTACATAAATCCATAATGATACATACATATGTATGTGTATAAGTCAAATAACACAATCAATATCATATGTATTAGGGTGGGTCATTTTGGGGCAACTTTTTTTTTCAACTCACAAACAGGTTGTATACTTGCAGGGAGGTAAAATAAGAAGCCTGTTACAATTTGAGATCTTAATATTAATATTGAGAGGTGCCTCATCGCGAATTTCTATTTCGCATTTAAATAATACGAGAAATGTTCTAGTGGCACACTTCAATTTTTATATCTCAAGTACTAATCTACTCAGAATTATTCTGCATAGCCACTTTTGTTCGAAATTGAACGCTCTACAAAAAAGGTCTCTTGGTATTTTTCGATAAATCTAACTGTTTTCAAGTTGGTTATTGGTTAATTACCATTGATAGCCAACAACCAACTTGGAAACAGTTAGATTTATCGAAAAATACCAAAAGACCTTTTTTGTAGAGAGTTCAATTTCGAACAAAAGTAGCTATGCAGAATCATGCTGAGCAGATTAGTACTTGAGATATAAAAATTGAAGTGTGCCACTAGAACATTTCCCGTGTTATTTAAATGGGGAATAGAAATTCGCGATGAGGCACCTCTTAATATTAATATTAGGATCTCAAATTTGAACAGACTTCTGATTTTTCCTTCCTGCAAGTATACAACCTGATTGTAAGTTGGAAAAAAAAAGTTGCCCTAAAATGACAAACCCTAATATGTACCTATATAAAAAAAAATATTTCATTCGACCGCTTTTTCAGATTCCAAATATCGCATTTAGGGATTTTATTGATATAATGAGAGTGTATATGGTACAACGATCGAAGAGAATGCAATTTGGCCACGTATGTATATAGTATAATGGAGTTTGTGTACTTTTGGAATTGAATATCTCAATCTAACTTATATTGATTTGTAATTACAGGCACGAGCGATATTTAATACGTAGAAATTAGTGATCATATATCAAGAAATTTATAGACATAATAGTGATTAATTCACGGTTCGAGCTGACAATTTCTATCCCTATAGGACACTACATTATCCACCTTCAATGTATAAATAAAAATGGTAATTTAACGAATGATTTATTCACAGTAATCGATCCAGGGGATTGAAGGACTGTGCTATTGACACGATTTTTTTTCCTTTTTTTTCATCACTGATTACTCGCCTTTTGAGACACGATTCAAAATTATTTCAGATTTTATCCAGCTTCGCGTTGCATAAATTTATTGAGCAGAAGAAGAAATGGTTTTCTTAGGTCTACTCATCGTTTATCGAAAGTTCCGTAAATTCGGAATGATTATTCTACATTGATGTGATTTCGGGATAAGCCAAAGATGATATCTATTGAATTCTGCAATTTTTGGAAACGAAAATTTTTTATTTTGAACCATCCATGAAAGTGAAAGACCAGAGAAAAAAAAAGTAGAACCTATTGCTCGGTTATTTAAAACTGGATTCGTATATCATGAATGGCAAAATATTTTTAGAAAATAAAACGAAACGAAAGAGAATTAAAAAAAAAAAAAAAAATCAAATTAAATCGCCGTGGTTGAATTTAAAATTGCGGTCGTTGGTATAACCGGTCGGATAATGAATTGGTCGTAAATGATTACTGATTGTGAGTAACGGGATTGAATTGCCATGTGCTATACGAGTTGTAAAATAATCCGCAATCGGGCTAATAACCCGTGAAAAAAAAAATCAGTCCTGTTGCTTTCCACTGCAATACAATATATTTATATATATCATTGTTCAACTGATCTATCCATTTCCAAATCTGTTTGTATCAAATTGCCATAATCAGCGTTGCAGATACAGATAAATGGGGCCGAGTTGGAATTTCGAATTCGAAAATCCTGAACGGTAAAAATTTCGAATTATAATATCACCGAATCAGTTTTTGGAAAGATTATTTCCCCGAAAATCTGCATAGTCGATTTAAATAACTTCAAATCGAAAAGCACCGAAGGTTTAAAACTCCTAAAACTAGAATCCGAAACTTGAAATTCATGCAGGAATTGTCTCAATCGAATGCAAAATTTAAAATTTCAACCTGAACCCACGATATAAATTCCGGTGATCGCATAACAATCGTAAAAAAAAAATCTCAAATGAACCAAAACCAGTGAGAATTCTATTCAAAACTCTCGAACTGTAAAAAACCATCCGCAGTTCAAATCTAAAAATTTTCCACGCCCGTGAGGATCTATTATTACAAAGCTGTGGGTGTACAAGATAATGCGGGTCTGCATACATCATGAATAAAACCGTGTGGCGGGGTTATGACTCCATTTTTATAACCTTTAAAAATCCCGTGAATAAGAATAACGGTCTACGTGATTCTGGGTTGCAAAATATGTGAGAAATAACAATTTTGGAAATGAAATGAAATTCTAAGTGACGTGTAGCCGCTCAACTCCACAGATATACCTGTATACACCTATTACAGTTTCTCGTATACCATCCCACTATAACCTTCCCCCACGAACTATTCTATCCGTCGGTTTTCCCACCTCACGAGCTTTCGCAGTTTTCCTAATTGAATTACTTGGTGACCCTTCAGGCCACTCTGTCTGTGGCGTAAATCCAGTCGACGTAGATGGACGGAAACTGACTATGGCCCTTGGCAATCACTGTAACGAAGCCAACAAGGGCTTCCTGCTCCACAGAATCTCTATTTCTTTTCTCTATCTCTCTATTTATCTATTTCTCTATCGTATAATGATACAGCCTAAGGTGGGAACACACGTATACCTATATTTCAGAGAAAATTGCTCACCACTGTACATTCGTCTTTGAAAATTTTACCGGAAAAGTAAACAACAAAAACCAATAGAGATACTAGATACGTACGTATCTACTAAAAGTTTGGAGTATCGGTTAGACCGAGACGAACGCGTTTACATATTTTCTAGTTGGTATGATTCTTCGTTTCTTACGCTTGAAACATACTTTTGAAGTAAATAAATAAACTGTATAAACAGCGTAGACTGAAGCACAAGATTTATACGACGTGGGAGTAGATGGTGCAGCTATCAAGGAGACTGTTTATATAGATTTATGTGAGTAAATGGCTCTTTCAACTCATGGTTCGAATAGATCATATCCCACCGCTGTCACCAAAATTTTTACTTCTGTGACGTCCTGAGTGGATCTATAAGATGTTCTCGCTTCTCAGTACGGTACAGAATGAAGTGTATTATAATAATATATGAGAGAGTTGGGTTGCGTGAAACTATGTCTAAACTTCGAACTTAGTTATCCTGTAATTTCACTCCGAATCTTAGTAAACTAGGTATAATGCCTTCGGCTGTAGGAAAAAGGCCAATCCTTATTATAGTGATAGCGGATGAACGAACCAAGACGTGTACCTGTGAGGATAAAAGACAGACGCCTTTCGATCCAATTACTAACGTCATTATAACTTCTTAGCTCGAAAGCTTCTCCGGTGAAAACTTTTTCTACCATCCCCGGTACAGCTATACCTTAACCCCTGCCAACTAAAATCCCATCGGTCGCACTCTACGAGAATAGTAAAGATTGTTCGATTGATTTTTAGTACGATTTATACTGAAAATTACACCGATCGTATTCGTTTTTCGTATTCCATTTATCTCAAAAATGATTCCACAAGAAGAGTTCGAGAAACACTTTTGCTCAATCCGGGATGTTTGCTTCCACAGTAAACACAAAGTCTAGTTGGTACCGAGACGGAGCGTGCCTAAGAAAAAGATCACTCCGAAATATCCACAATTATGAATGACACGTTCGTGATGATTCACTATGATCAAACTCCAGAATCGGTCCGTTTCTGTAAATTCCGTATCCCGTTATACAACGGGGGTTGAAATGGTGTCTTTCTTAGTGATTTCACTTCGACTTACTTGGAGTTCAGTACCGGCGATGATTACAGTGAGATGATGACGTTTGGTCAGACTGAATATAATCAATATGTTTTAGGTATGCCTTAATATATGTATGACTTGTGAATGGAACAAGCAGACTAACTAAGTAAGGGAGTGAACTAAACACTGAACTCTAAAATCGGTCATTAGAATAGGTACATCGGTCCGCACTCTCGCGCTCGCGCGAAAACAAATATAGACTATTCTCTCCGCTGCTATTCCTCGTTGCGGAATAAGAAGAGGGCGAGGAAGATGAGGAGGGAGAACGAGGAGCAAGGCAGGAGGAGATGGTGATGTAGAAGCTTGAATCTCGAAAAGCTTCGGGCAGACTCTGCTGCAGGAGAGTAGAAGTAGAGAGAGAGAAATAGGGAAGAAGAGAGGAGAGAAGAGAAGAGAAGAGACAGCCAAGCTTCAGACCCCGTCGTTAGCTTAATCGACGCTCAAATTGCCGTGTCGTCGACGTTAAGTGGCTCAAGTTGAGACTTTTGTGCCAATTGGAAACTGGAGACGATGCAGCAAACGGGAAAGAGTGGCGTTTACCTATACCAATTCAGAATGATGGCTATCCACCTATACGTCGGACGTTGAAAATTCTACTAATTAGAAACGTAACAGGCTAGACAGACAGACCTGCTTCTTGTTATTCCATTCGTTGTTCAGATTTTGTGAAACAAAAACCGTACATAGGTATTACGGTTCACTTGCACATGCAGGCGGAAAATTTCACCTCTGTATGTAATACTGAAATTCTCTAAAACTCACTGCATCGAGTTACTGCAGGTCACAAATCTCATTACCTGCGTCCTAACAGGGCTTCAACTTTTGCCACGCTTCAAAATAGTGTCATTAGTGATACCGAAGTTTGAATAATTACAAAATCGCAGAATTCCTCGTCGCGATGACTCAAAAAATAAATAAATAAATAAATCCCACTACCCTGCTTTCAATGGAGATTATCTGGGATTTTTCATGCCCAGGGAAAAATATGAGCAATACTTAAAAACAGTGTAATTAGTGTCACAGTAGAAGCCTTGACTGGCATTACAATTCTCTACGGAAATTTTTCGAGGCAATTAAGAACCGCGATGAATAATGCGAGCTAATTTGTGATTATGATTAATGAATCATCACGGTTTCGATGGTTTTGGCGTTTTAGCGTGGAAGTGGAAAGATGCGAACTGCAGTATCATGCGGATAATGTAGCAAAATTGAAAATCAGTATTACGTAGATATACCTAAATTACGGATGCAAAATCGTGGAGATTTCGTTTATTCACACACGAACGTTATATAGGGATAGTTATAAATTCTGATACAATTTACGCTGCCGCCGGAGGATAAACGAGTAATTGAATACACGTAAACTTTTCGAACGTGACATTTCACAGCTTTGGAACATGAAAAATATAGATATAGGTATTCTATATGGCATTGTGTGAAACGGACGCGAAGCGTCACGGCGTGGGCGTTGTGTAGCCAATCGATTGAAATAGGAGTGGAGACATTAAAATTAAAGCATAAATTGACGTCAACGCGATCGTGTTAATATGAAACCCACTTCAAGTAACGTTCATTTAGAACAGTATTTGTCCCACTGCACGTTCACCACACATTAATCTACATATCTATCTATGCACCCGTATCGTATATACATACATACGTGCATGCATCAACGTTCACACACACGTACTCGTTTAACCATAAAACGCTTATACCGGTGTGGATATTATCATTATGGTCATATAAAGTGCGGAGGCGGCACATGGCTTCGCCACGGAAGAGACACTGCAACCGGCTAGTTGTCACTCCGTTGAGGATGCAGTAATTTAACTCGATCAACGCCTAAGTGGTCAATGACTCCGTACATGACAGCCAATCCGACTCATTCATGGTCCGATAGGGGAAAAGGTGATGTACTTTGAACCCGGTCTTCTTTCCAATACTGTAGCTCACTATTTTTCTATTACGAAAAAGTCCAGTGCAATAATGGTGCAGTTTATTCTAGCCAGCAGTCCCAGGTGTCGAAGCCAAATACTTAACTACATATATGGCACTTCATTATGGTAATATAGTGGCTGTACAATGTAAACCACCTGTTCCATGAGAGAAAACTGTTAGTATAAAGATTTACAGGATGATTCAGAATATGTCAGCAGTTGGGATGTGGCCTAGAAGATTCAAGTCCATGCATTGATGTGCAAAGCGATTGTCTTTCACCTCGAAGTTTTGATAAAGCAAATTTCAAAGACGACTTTAATTTTCTGGTAGAATCTGGTATGCATAAGCTCGGAGTCATGTGAGATGCAGAAGGTAGGTGTGTATCTGCGATGTACCCTTTGGAAATGTAACCGTTGAAAAAGTTTTAATATTCGAAAATAAATGGCTGGCTGAATACGAAGCAGAGGGGTTCGAACCCTACGGAAACAATTAGAAATCAAGGAATAAGAGCTGGGAGACCTGCCGGAGCTCGTGGTCGTAAGCTTTTTAATATCCACGGCATGCCGCGTTCTGAAATCCACTCGCTCCCCCTCGAATGCACAGTCTGCCCCTAGATTTCATTCACGTTCGATATTTGAACTCGATATTGGAACGCGTTGGAATATTATAACCTAGCCAAACCCGACGTACGTCGAACAAGAAAATCCAAAATGGCGGTGTACCGATATATATATACGTTCTATACATTACTACGAGGCCACCGCGTCTTAGTCTTCAGTTTCTAGTCACTCATCGGTCTAGACAACGACCTATACGACGAACGACAAAGAATAAAGGATGAAGGACAGAGGACAAAGGCCACCGACGTACAAACTAACAAAGTAGGGTCACCAGACACCTGTTGACCCCCCGCGGCTTCTGGAACAACCGCGAAGCATGTCTAAGGTCGCGGTGTAGACACCGACGCGACGCGTCGTACTACCGCGACGTCGACATGCAAAACCAGCTACACCATTATCTGATCACGAGATGTAGACGGCGAACGAACAAGAGAAAAATAAACCTCTTCACTGAGAGAGAGCGAGAAAATTATCGCCTTTTTTCTCACACCATTATGCTTTCTTAGCCAATAAAATTATGGCAAAAGTACTGTAAGCTGGGTGAGAACTTTTTATAGTTACGGTAGAATTCAACACACAATCCTTATTTGCCTTAACTTCGATCTACTAGCTTGACGCTCTTACGCAGCGTTGTTATAGTTTAAGCTGCATGATTCATGCTGCGAGAGAGTCTAGCGCCTAGTTTTCGCCTGGCGGCAAGCGCGGAAGGTATCAGAAGATGAGAAAGGTGCAAAATAGGGGCTCTTCGAAGTCTTTAAAATGTTCTGTACAGTTTTGGATCGATAGTTCGGTAACAGATGACCACATTTACTAATTGTCTGACATTTTTGAGTAAGTTGCAGTCCAATGGAAACTCTTATCGAACCAACTGCACTATGAACACTGAAAACTTCTTGACGTTACACGACTCTCTTCAAACTGAACTTGTCTCTATTCTCTATCGCAGTTTGTTGGATAGATCTCCCTCGATCGGTAGTCGATTTTCATTCTAGAAAATTGAAGTATGAGCGAAGAATATGGTTCACCGGTAAGAAAATTGGGTAGAAAAGAAGATCGTGATCTTGACGGAGGTTCAATTTGTAAGAAATTGGACAGTAATGTTATGTGAAATCCAACTATGAGACGTGTTATGGGTTTCAAGTCCTGACTTTTACCAGATTTTACTTATCAAGAGTATCGAACTGCTGTGACGAATGAAATGCTTGAGGATTTCGTAAATAATTACACAACGGTTGTGTATTTATAATGCGTTTTATACACTTTGAGTAAAATAAACAAATAAGTAGATAGGTACTCTTGACGATCAGTAAACGTTGAAACTCTTGAAGCGTAGTAGAATCTGGTAATTAAGACATTCGGATCGTCAATCGTTGACGCCCGAGTGCCCTGCGGTGGTTGCAATTTGCAAATTAATTTCCCATCCCCCATTCCGCTGAACCGTTGAGTGGATTCTATTTCCTCCGAAATATTACGCTGCGGAGAGTTGCGTACCATGTATATTTCATTGTACATACCTATATATACAGTAAACAGTATACATTATACAGTAGCCGCTAAATTGTTTCTTAATGACATTTCCCCGACCGAAATTTATCGCCACCCCCCCTCTCGGTACCCAGTTGTCGACGGCTCACCAAAATGTTTACAAGCCTTCAGGTTTCACCCCGGATTTCCGCTGGCTTCGCGGTCTTTCCCTTCATATACTATACACATTATACCTGTACAAACGTATATTTCACTATTTCATCTACATGGAGCAAATACAGACATAATTCGAGATTATTTCAAATTTTATGGACTTTGCCTTATATAGATTGATCGCAACGAAGAGAAAGTTGTTATCGCCTAGGGTACAGGTCACGCCGTTCATCGTACCTTTTCGGAATTTGGAGGGAATTGATTCTAAAATGATGTCACTTCCGGGAAAACCAATTATATGTAGAGATAAGGTCGATCTTTTACCGTCGAGAGCACCTTTTTAACTTTCCGCTATTAAAATTGAAAATTTTCAAAAAAAAAAGAAGTTATTGGTTCCGGTCCGATTTCCGAAAATCGAGTTTTCATCAGATCTCGACGTTTTGGGGTCCAAGGAAGCTATTCTGACTATTTTTGGACGGACATCGGTATGTGTGTGTGTAAACAAATTTTTGTTGTACGATATCTTTAGAACGAATCGACCGATTGGAATGGTTCTTGCGGCGATCGAAAGAGTTCATCAAGACTTAGATCTGATTAGATTTTGGAGTCGATCGGTCGAGTAGTTTCAAAGTTATTCAAAGAATAAAAATTGGAACAAAAATTTTTTTCATGTTTTTAGCGCATAACTCCTAAACTGTTCGTGCGATTAGTCTCAAAACTTGATCAGATTTAAGTCTTGGATAGCCCTTTCGATTGCCGCAAGATTCATCAAAATCGAACGATTAGTTTAAAAGATATTGCACAACAAAAATTTCTTTTGCCCACAGGTCAACCGGTTTCCTGATTTTTTTCTCAACGTTTATAAAAAAAGTGGCACAGAGTCAAAAATATTTCTCGTAGCTACCTAAAAATGAAATTTATCGAATATCGTTGGTTTGTACCTAAATTACATCAATGTAAAATATTCTCTCCAATTTAGAAGAATTGTTTCATACGAAAACCACTGTTTCTTGAATTTTTATTATAAACCAGTTCAAAGCAAATTTCCTGACCCATTGCGGCTTGAATATAAACAACAATAAATTACAAGACAAGAGAATTGTGCATCGGACCAAAAGAGAGAGAGACTTCGCGGAGTTTTTCCCACGTGGAAAGACAAGAGCCTAGTTTTTTTTTTTTTTTTTTAACCTGAGTCTATGCTCTGTTTAAATGCGGTCAGAGAATCAACTTTCCGTCTCTCAGGTTACGGTAACGTGCAGACTCTGTCTGCACGATGAGAGACAGAAAATACAGACAGAAGGACAGAGATACAAGATATAGACAGAGAGAAAAAAAAAATAAATATACAGAGATGAAAGTGAACGATCTAGTTTCTAGTTTGCACAACTTCGGTCCTTATGCGGTCTCCGGACTTTTCTTTTATCTCCCTGATCCTCGTCTCACGAACTGCACTAAATAAGACACGATCCGCCTACTTTTAATTAACGAAATTTCTCTCGGACTAATTTTTTCAATTTTAATTACCGCCCTGATTCGATCCGATTTCAGAACGGGAACGCCTGGAGCCACTGCATCTGGAATCTAACGATAAATCACGGGATATTATCCATTGTCTAGGTGCTACATACACAGGCATCTGTGTATTCGAGAACTTATCGAACTATCCGTTTCCGTTATAGTATCGATCGATAACGCCGCCGGAACTATCGACCTAAATAATTAATAGCATCAATTCGTCTTTTTAAAAACCGCTAGTGCAGAGTCTTGCGCGAATACCTATACATACACACAACGAATCGTTTCTAGAACCTTTTTCAGGTCGTATTTTAAATGCCCCGGGACCCTCTACCATTTTTACCTAACCGTTTACGTATAATAAATACCGGTAAAACTGTGATAAAACTAACGCTGAGACCTTTTCCTTTTTTTATTATCTACAAGATTTTTACGATCCCCAAGCTGTTCGACTAACGCTTTCGTCTCTCGAACGACTTTTAGCACCGTTTTATAAAATTTTTTTCAGATCAGGTATTAAATTTTGGCGAAATTGCACATCGACAGATTCGGGATCAAAACCTTTATCGCAAAGTGTGGAAAAATGTGTTTCAAATTTAATTGCAGCATAGCTCGATGACTGAAGGACCGATTTAACCGAAATTTAGTGTAGAATTGGGTTTTGGTGTGAGTCGTATAACTTAATTGCAAGACTTTTGCTTGAGGTAAAATTTCGAAGAGGTATTTGAAATTCTGATGAGATTCAGTCGAGAAAATGACCGCAAAGTGGTTCAAAGCCGATTATCAAAGATTATGAATATGTTGTTGGGATTTATTTCCGCGGTTATGAAGAGGAATCGGGGAAACGGGCTGCCGCTGGACCTCGCGGGAAATCTGAAATCCATTTTGATCAATTTTTTAATGCTTCGGTAAGTGCAGATTGTTCGCGAGTACATAGAGACGAGAGAAAAATTGAGGGAAATGTTGCTACATGTATGTATCTATGTGTAATGGAAAACCAACGCAACTACGACGCGGTTCCGAGTTAATACCGATTATATCAGTTGCTGATGCTGCTGGTACCGCACTAACACAAGCTCCGAGGAACGGTCGGCTTTTTTCGCGGTTTTATTCCCGCAGTTACCTATAACAATGAAAAATATTTCCAATAAAATAACTCACCCCTTTTTACCTGCCGCGTTATACCCAGCGACTAGACTAGACTAGCTTGGGGGAAAAGTTCGTAGAAGAGAGAATAAAAAAAGAAAAAAAGAGTAAATATAAGTGAACTAAAAAGGAATAAAACAAAAGCTGAGGAATCGATTTTTCAAATTGGTTTTGTGCTTTTTAATTTTTTTTTTTTTGGTTTTCCTGTGTTTTTTTATTTTTTCTCTTCGTTTCATTCGGTCGAAATGATCAGATATGCAATGGATATGATGAGAGAAAAAAATAGTTAATGAATAAATTACTTAAGCTAATAATAGAAAATAATGTCAAGGCAAAGAGCCAGAGGTCAAATTTCCGAGCAAACAAGTAAAGCAGTAAATACTGCATATATACCGATAATCAGTCAATACATTATTTTTACGTGTGTACATTTTACTTTGTTCGTATTCTGCTTTCGTTCAATTTTGTTCGCCAATTTTTCATACGAAGTTTTTTCAAACGATTTTAGGATTTCAATATTTTCAGGCACCACAGTAGACCACTCGAATCTGTACCTATATGAGGTATATGTTTACGGAATTTTTACGATACCCTCGCTAGGCTGCAGAGACATCAAGCAATAAATTTTGAAAAATAAACTTGAAAAAATATGTTGTCGTTGTCCATATACATTAGGGTGTGGCATTTTGGGGCAATTTTTTTTTTTTCAACTTACAAACAGGTTGTATACTTGCAGGAAGGAAAAATAAGAAGCCTGTTAAAATTTGAGATCTTAATATTAATATTAAGAGGTGCCTCGTCGCGAATTTCTATTTCCAATTTAAATAACACGGAAAACGTTCTAGTGGCACACTTCAATTTTTATATCTCAAGTACTAATCTACTCAGAATGATTCTGCATAGCTACTTTTGTTCGAAATTGAACGCTCTACAAAAAAGGTCTCTTGGTATTTTTCGATAAATCCAGCTGTTTCCAAGTTGGTTATTGGTTAATCACCATTGATAGCCAACAACCAACTTGGAAACAGTTAGATTTATCGGAAAATACCAAGAGACCTTTTTTGTAGAGCGTTCAATTTCGAACAAAAGTAGCTATGCAGAATCATTCTGAATAGATTAGTACTCGAGATATAAAAATTGAAGTGTGCCACTAGAAGATTTCCCGTGTTATTTAAATGGGAAATAGAAATTCGCGATGAGGCACCTCTTAATATTAATATTAAGATCTCGAAATTTTAACAGGCTACTTATTATACCTTCCTGCAAGTATAAAACCTGTTTGTCAGTTGAAAAAAAAGTTGCCCCAAAATTACACACCCTGATATACATGGACACATACATGTACACCTAGCGAGTAAAAGAAAAGGTAATTTTCGGAATTTTATTTCTGGGGAACTATTGAAGTTATTGAATCGGGGTTTTTGTAGTTAGAAAAATACGTTTCGAAGATGTCTGACCATTTTTTTTATTGAAAAAATTCGTTAAACGGCGGAGATATTGCGTCCTGAAAAGGTATAGTCTTTGAAAAATCCACCGAAACGGAATCAAGTGAATTATTGAAATAGATACTAATACCTTCGTCGTGTCGTAGGGGATTTTAAAAATATTGATTTTTGACAAAATGGCGACCATTGAATTTATTTTGACGATTTTGTTGTAGCGATCAAGACAGAATACACTTTTTTTATCCCTATCGAACAACTCCAATAGTTTCCCAGAATAAAAATCCAGAAAATTACCTTTTTTTTTTTAACCTGCCACGTGTATATGCCCCCTTACAAGGAAGCCAAAGCAACTCTTATATATTATACCTTATAAGTTCTCAAAGTCCCTAAAAGTCTTAAATTAGAGTATATATAGTACCTATATGTATATGTATGTACATACGTATACATATATAAAGATTTGTTTGAATAACAAGGAGGTAGTAAAGAAAATTTTTGTCCGTTTTAATAATTCCTCTTTCTCTGGAAAGGTCTCAGAATAATTTAAACTCAAGGGGAACCAAAGCCACTTGTCATTCCCAGGCTCTCAACCAATTAACCATGTAATACTCTGCTTCTTCTTCTTCTTCTTTTGCAGAAGCTATATGTACAAGTACCTACACATTGTACTAATACCGGAAGTGTCCATGCGGACTAATTTTTCCCAGCGGGGTAAAAAACAGAAAACTTTACCTTCCTCGTTTTATCTACAACGTTTTTTACTTTTTTTTGCGGAACTGCGGGGAGGGGGGTCTCATTTTTCTTCCCCTTCTCTCGTTATTTATCTATTTTTTCATTTTTTTTCTCCGTTCGTTGCGCGTTTGTATGTTTATCTCTATCTAAGGCTATTTACGAGCCATAGCTGCATAGTCTCGATGATCGGGCTAACCGTAAAAAAATACTATGCAGACGTATCGTATAACGAACGGTGTTTAGTACCCCCCGTAGATTTTTATTATTCCCTCGTCGAATATCCGTTATGAAAAGGGTTCCCCTACTCAGCTATCCTATGATGTCCTTAACGCCGCTGCAGGTGGCAGGAGGCGGAGGCCCTTCCCTATCATTGAAGAAGAAAAAGAATAAGAAGAAGCAGAAAAAGAGGAGGAAAGAAGAAGACTGCCGCGCATGTTAAAATTCAAATACCGCGGCTGAAGAGGAACTGTAGGGGTGGAAAAGAGAGGAGGTTAAAGGGAAAGAAGAAAAGGGAGGAGGCGACCAATATGAATACATTAGGGTGTGTTTGCACCACTCGTGCCTCGTAATATCTTTTATTAGAATCATGCCGTGGAATTTTAACACGACACCCACCAAACCGCTCGTTTCCTCTTTCTACTCCTACTCCGCCTCCTCATCCGTGCCAGCCATCACCAAAGCGCGAAGACGCTGTATGAATAAACGATTAATTAACCAGTTTACACCTAGATCGTATATTTACACATGTTAGTCCGGTAATTGATCGATCAGTCACGAATCACATGAAAATCGCATACGAATCGACGTTACATTGCCTCCTTTGATCAAGACCATTTCAATCGCTACAGGACGATTCAAGACTGGATTTCCTGGTGGGCGGTGAAAGACCGTGGGAAAAACTATAAATCAAATCCAACTATGAGATTTTTATTTTTGTATCTCAATGAAACCCTGAGGATCAAGATTTTCTCAGTTTTCGTTACACGTTATTCAAATTTTGTTAAGTTTTCTATTTTCCGTAGCAACTTTTGTAGATTCTAAATACAAAATTCAGTCATAGACAGAAAAAACTGTCGTCTGATTGGTTGATAATAATCAGAATTTGTGAAAAACAATTTTGCGAAGGTCTGTTCTTCCTCCTCTACATGACATCACGAGTTTTGAATTTTATTTACCAACTTGCAAATGAGATAATCCCAAATGTTATGAAATTTGAACGGTAAAATAATATTTTGTACATCTCAGTACCGTTTCTTTTTTTTTTTTCTAATGATCACAAATTAATCAAACATATTTACAAAACAAATCGACTTTTTTTCTTCACTGCAGACATCAAAAGATTTCGTTATGAATATTGAACTTGGCTTTACAAGATTTTCACAAGATTTCTGTTCGCAAATTCCTGCCCCTCTTTTCAATAAGATATCTTCGAGTTCATTTGCATAAAAATTCTCAGTCGTCAGAATCTCTTCATTTTATTTTAGTTTATTTTTTTCTCTTCTCTTCTGCAGCGATGATTATCTCCGGATTGTCTCATATTTTTTGATTTCATTAGGAAACGCAGTAAGTTGTAATGACAGGTACAGATCAGATCTAGTTTCAATACAATTTCTGTTGTTTGTATATCCTATTCGTTCACATTTACTGTTCCATATACCACGTATAGTATAAAGTGAGTATGAACGACGTGAGCAAACTCACGCAGTATAAATTATGTAAAATAGCGTAGATCCTTAGCTGCAGGTGAATGAATCTTGAGATTGAGAATATCGTCCTTGATTCGAGAATGTTGTGATTAAATCCGAGGCTACTCTCGAGATTTGTGGCCTCTGTAGATACTCGGTGTCATATGATATGCTAAAACTCATAATCCGTTCATCTAGGCTCATGCGAAAGTTTAAACTAGACGCTTTGCAACTTCCAGTTTAACCGTGCTTATTTCTCGTGTAGCTACATTCCCCCTGCAATATCTTCTCATTCTCACGATGACGAGAGCGTTTGAAAGTTACAATTAATCCCTCCCAGGTAGAGTCTACCGATACTCGTAATACCACCCAGCGCTGGCCCAGCGTCAACACCCGAGCTTCGATGTTGAGGACTGGGCCAGACTTGAACAACGTTAAATCTGCAAGCGCTATTAATAAGGCCGACTACTGGGCCAGTATTGGCAGCCCAGTGTTGTCGCAAGTCGCTGGGACAGTATTGAGCCACGCTACTGGCCCAGTTCTGGTTACCAGCGTCAGCACGATATTATCATTTCGACTATTCACCGGTATTGATCCGATACTGGGATGAACGACTGCACCGGGATCGCCACCGTCGGCAACGGTACTGGCCCGACACTGGGCCGTTCGTTGAAGTCCACGAAGCAAAAAAATTCGGTTTTAACCATTTTTTACAGTAAATGAGGCTCGAATTCAATAACTGATGTAAAAAATGTTGGAGGGTTGCTGAACCGAAATTCAAAAAAGGAGGAACAACTTTTTTCACATATTCATACGAATATACGTATCAACGGCGATCACCGGAAATCTCCCGCTTCTCCTTCTACTTTTTCTTCTCTGTATACATGTATATTCTATATGTAAATGGTAAATGGCAAGTTAAATCTCTTTCCAAGGATAACAGGGACGCGGGAGAGCAACGAAGTGACGGCTACGTGGCTGATGCAACTGTGTGCAGACACCTTCGAATAATCGTAAATTCCATTCGGTTGGAAACTCCGCCTCAACGGCTCCAACGCTTAAATTTAACGATTTATTTGATCTGAACTGAGGAAACGATGGAGACGCGCGCAGTCACGGAGTTAACTACCATTCCGGCAACGATATCTGTCTCATATACGGAAACGAATTCAAAAGATCGAAGGATGGAGCGAAGACTGATTTTAGGTATCATTATTATTTCTCATTATTGCTTTCTATTTTTTTTTTCGTTTTGCTTTTGGATATAAGAACGACTCATCGATTTCCAATGACATAATCACGAAGACGTTCACATGGTATGATTAAATTTCCGACATCTGATATTCGTTCAGAAATAATAGCGAATAAAAAAATTTAGCTCCATGGGATGGAAATGAGGCGATATCAGCACCGTGAGAGACGTAGAGAGATATAAAAATATCGGAATCAGTGCGTTGCAAAAGCCGTTTTCTCTCGCATGGATTTTTCTCACTTTACCATCGTATTTCGAATGCATAGAGAATTAGATTACATCTCTAACACAAGGTATATATAGGTAAAGACGCGGAGAATAGGTGATTGAATATTTTACTTTGTTGTGTATAGAGCTGCTGCTGCTACTGCTGATGCTGCTGTACCGATGAATGCACGTAATACATTTTTCCATTTATATTATATCTATTTACTATCCGATGGCTATTTTCCCAACAAGAATTTACTCGTTGCAACAATTCAATATCCTTATTATTGTTAGTCAATGTTAATTTCATTTCATTAACGAAGAAATTATTCTCTGCAGCAGCAACCCTTCGATTTTTCATTTATACAGGCATATACCTATATAGAACTTTCTACTCCAAACTCGGAGTTGAAAAGTAACTCCTGTAATAATTCGAGACGTCCTGATTTAATTCTAGCAATTCAACAACCGCCATTTGAATTGCAAATTCATATCAAAGAGCATAAAAAGGGACTACAGATATTTTTTTGTTTCCTTTTCCGCTCCTTTTTTTTGCTATTTTATATTCACCTTAACATCATAACGGCATTGCCAAGAGCAAGATTCACTCATTTGATGACCTTCGTTAGATAGAAATGGGATTAAGCCAAGATTTTATCGCTTTGACATCCCAGGAGACTCCGTTGTTATTCAAATCGGGTAATTTTGCTACGTCATTTATGCTTTTCAAAAAACTTGTAACAAATTGTTTTTTTCTTTTTTTCATTATTTGCTTCTCTTCTTCAGCGACGGACTACAGAATCTCTCATGACCTTTCGAATTTTAATATTATAGACTCAAGTTGTTAGAAAAGAGTATCCCCCCGAAAGTCTGCATGTCGATTTAAGGAGCGGTAATTTTAAGAATTTTTTTTTTTTTTTTTTTTTTTAGGGTACTATTGGATTTAACATATGTTTCGGAAAACTTTCACAATTTTTTTGGCGGCTAAAAGACTTCGAATCGAAAAACACCGACGATCCAAAATTCCCGAAGCTAAATGTCCGAAAGGCCAACACTCCGGAACTCGAAATTTGCGCATGGAGCGTCACACCCCTAAGTTAAATTTTCGGATTCTTGGACTTTCGGAGTTTTCAGCCACCCGCTTTCCGATCTTTCCGAATTTTGATATTCCGAACTTAACGTTTCCAAAACTTCGAAATCATCTCAAATTATAAACTCGGACCTCTGAAACCCGGAACCTCGACTCAGCCTTATCAAACCATATGTAAGAACTTTGTATATGACTCCGTAGTCATGATCGTGGCGTGACGATCTCATTCCCTTTTTCTCTACATATAGTAATTATATCAGACCCGAGAGGGCGACGACACTTTGTTCTTTGTTCCAGCTAATCGTAAGTCCTCTTGTCTACATAGGTATACATTTATGTTTACTGCAAGCTTCACGGTGAACGTGCAACGATATACATACATAAGTATAAATGGACAGTGTGTACACGCACGTGTGTGCAAGTATGCGGACGTGATATATCTACTTTTCACCAACCGGTTCTCGGGTCAACTTCTCTTTACCTCCGCCATACTGTCGACGAATGAGCATATATACAGGTATATACATGCCTGTACATATAGGTAGATGTTAGAAGGCTAAACCAGTTGTTATTTGGATAAATTAGGAAGTATATAACTGTGTGTATGCACTTTATAACTTCTGGGTATGTAGATATGTTTACGAGGCAGTTGCACGAGCTTTTCGTAATAGAATTTACGCACACCTATACATAATACTCGGCGCCATATTTACACGTACAAATTTACGAGCTAAAAGTTACCCAAAAAAAAATCATAAAGTTCAAAACTATGCAATCAAATCCACAATTTATTCATCACCTATCACATTCGTACTATTGAAAAAGTAGTTTCCACTTCTGACTCCGCATTTTAGTATCCAAAGAAAGTAGGGCACTACAGATTCCATCAAAATAACTTTCAATAGAAATATCGTCGAATAATTTCCAGACCCGGTATTAAATTCGAGCAAAATTGGTCGAGCACTTTGGGAAAAGTGTGTTTTTAAAGAATGATTAATATCTCGTGAACCTTTTGCAAATAGTCGTTGATATTTATTTGCTTGGTGTATTTTCAAGCACCGAGCTCTTTCGCCAAATGTGGAGAAAATTTTGTTTGGAATTTGATTGCGGCAAAGCTCAATAGACCGTTGAACCAATTTCACCGATATTTACCGTGCAATTGCGTTTCACCATAAGGAGCACACATTCCATTACACGATTATATCCAAAGCTGTATGTAACACGTGTCTGATTATGTAAATAAATCCTGTTCATATATGATAATTCCGTGAATTCTTAGTTATAAATATACACATACTATAAACCCATTGGTATTTATAGAATTAATTGCACGGGTACCCGTGCAAGACGAGTGATGATCATGGCTCGTGCTTATACGAAGACAATGCCCTTGCGGAGAAAACAAGGGCCTCCATTTACGGACGGCGTACGTGGGTTAGCGACGCGTGGAAATTTCTTACCACAATCCTCGCCTTTCGTACCGGTATATGGTATATATGTATATGTACATAACCTGAACCACACACGGCTATATGGATGTTATACATTCTCGGTATGTATAATACAGCGTGCTCAGCCCACTCACTAACAATGTTATAAACCTTTGTTAGGAGTTATGATCATATGAGTTCATGTGTTCATTGCCAAGGGAGTTCCGAGAGTCAGAGATTCAGGAATCCTGACTTTACCTTCTTTCCTCTCATTGTATTATTCTCTTTCGAGAAATACACTCTTTGAATTCATATTCACAGATATATACCAGCCACTAGGTAAGCAACGTGAGCTTGTGACGTTTGGCACGCCACGCAACGCCACGTGAGGTACCAACATTAAATGCCCGTTATAGCACATCTATCGATCAGAAAGCGGTTATTGGATTTCGTTGCTAGGCAATGTCTCGATAATATCTCTGCTCGTTGTAGTACTTTCATCACTCTCGGAATGTCCACGCGTTTCAAGTTCACGTTTACACTCTCTTCGTGACCATCTCTGACCTCTATTTATCATTCAATTGAACACGGAGTGCTTTGCTCGCAATAGGCATGCGTCGACGGTGGACGGACAAGTTTCCGTCCACAAAAAACTCAAAATTTCCTCTGCATCTAAAAATGCAGAATGCGTACGATCCAGATCGTTATCATAAAGATCGTAAACGTGTTTATCGTTTATATGGATATATGCAGATGTTAAGGCAGCCAGAGAATGCGACGGATCGTACGGATGACGAAGGTAGACGTATGTGCGTATCGGTATAATATCGTGCAGAAAAAAGACATCAAGTATCCGGTCAGTTCGCGAGCTTCAGCTCCAGCTTCGGCTTCAGTTTTAGTTTCAGCCCCATCTTCAACTTCAGTTTCAGATTCTTCGCTGGGTTGTCGCCGCACGCCTGACGTTTCGCTTTAATATTAAAAATTCCGAAGATTCTTCCAGGTCCTCGCGATGCCCGTCTTAAGATCAGCAAAATCTCAAACTGCTGTTGATCAAAATAACAAGAAGAAAAAAAAACTGGTATGGTACCTCTCGGCAGGGCTACGATTCACACACATAATTCACGTGGCCATTATACCTTTCGCACACAGACACCGGCACAGCAGTCGCATCTTTGTGTAAGGATGGATATAATTTACAGGAATCACTTTTACCACTGTCTTATATATCCCGTATGCGTGTAGTCGCATATAAATAAACACATTCTGATCCTTGTGCACACATAGCACACCGGTGTACGGCTGGCTAATCAAAAGGCCCTCATCTCCCACCACCGGCTTCGTCGTCGTCTACCCCAAACCACCGAGTCTCGTTTTATGGCAGATATCTTGCTCCGCACATACTAATTGCACCTCTCAAATCCAGTCCCGCTCCCTTTATACTCCTTCAGCGCCAAAGACTTCTTCTTACGCGTCTGGCTATCAACGGAACCATCTGTCACGTGCTATTCCTCCAGCTACCATCCCGAAACTCGATGTTCATCCGCCAACTTACGTCCAGTGTGTATATGTGCATTATTGTATATGTCCTCACATTATGTAAACGTATATACTTAACAAGGTGGTTCGGGGGAAGTACAGTATGTTTACATGTGAATATCTCCTTTATTAGTATACAGGGTGTTCGTTATTAGAACGAAATTGAGTCTGAGAATAGGTACACATGCTTCAGTTAATACATTACTTTAATACATTATTATATGCATGAATAAATGAACGGTATTAACAGCTAAAGGACTCGGAATTTCTTGTCTTGTACAATTTTTCAGTCTTCGCCGAGTCTTGATCTTGACATGGGGGATGAGAGCCAGTGGCGTTTTCGTTCCCAAAATCTTCAATTTTATTTCATTTTGTATGAATTGATTTCCAAAGTTTTTGGGGCCTCAATGATTACTTGCGAGATGTCAATTCGATATTTCGAATTTTGAACTCCTACTGCAAGTTTTTCTCGTTGATTTCCAATACGGAAATACTACTTATAACCGGTGAATGTAAAACTAAAAAGAAATGGTAGCTCTAAGTATAATTTTCCTTAAAGGTACGCCACTGTACAAATGTATATGGTATATGTAGTATATTTCTACCCACACACGCAAACGCGTGTATACGTAAAATTTTGGTGAGTCGCGTCGTTGCTAGAATGTCTGCAAGAGCACTGATCGCCAAAAGAGTAAGAGAACGAACGAAAAACTGCGATATATCACGAGAAACCGCGCAGTTCTCCCCGCAGGTAGATATATACTATATAGGTACTGCTATACCTGTATAGGTACATTCAAGTGGGACGGGGGAGAACCGCAGCTTTTTCAAGCGCAGATGTCTCTCGCGTACTGTCGAACACGTACGACTAAATGTTCAATGAGTGTGTATTCATGTCTAATCATGAATCTTTTTTCTCTTTTCCGTTATTTGTCTCATTTTTTTTTTATTTTTTATTTTTTGGCCACAGAGCTGTACTAGCCCACGGAATAACGTCTTCTCATGTCTCTCATCATCTCAATTATACAATTGTCTTCTTCGGAATTCATTTGTTCACTTTATTCATTTTATTCATTTATTACAAAACGAATTTGAATCCACTTATCAATTCAGTTAATAAAGGAGAGAATAAGAATCAAAAATATAAAGGCGATGATAAAAGCGAATCTTCGTGACGTCAGTTTCGGCCTCTTCTCTGCAGGGTCGATTCATCAAAGAATTCATTAACTATGATCAAACGAAACCCCAATATTTGCAGAGAAATTTCATCATTTATTTTTGACTACTTTCATCATACATACATACGTGATGAGAGCTTCGAATCGATCATATTCACGGACTCCAATCTGAACTAAATTCGGAGTATGAAAGTAGGTTCTTTCACATTACCTAGCCACGTGATGAGTCGTTGGTTTTCTATTTTTCTTTTCTAGTATCTCTCTGTTTTTGTTTTTTTTTGTTTTCTTCGAACTTCTCTTGCTGCATTCGTGCAGACTGATAGTAACCAATTCCCTTAGTGACGAGAGATCAGACGGGGGTCCAGTGAGTGAAAATAAAGTATTTAAATCCACTTTAGAGAGTCTTTTTTACCAACGATACGACGTAGAAATACACAAGGTGTTTTTGAGGCTTAAACGTATCGTTACTCTCTTTTATGTCTTCGATTTTCCATTATAGATAAAGCGACGTTGTTAAATGTACAAAAATTACACCACTACTCTATCCGATGATTCCATCTTAAGATCGGAATTATACCACTGTTACTATTCTAACGTTAATTCAACGTGTGTCTACAAGATACTTCTTCGTCAATTTATATATTCGTTTTCTATTTTCTTATGGCAATTTTAATACAGAATTTCATTATCACACGACGTAATTCGCGTGTGTAGGATCAGGTAATAATAAGGATTGAATTACGAGATCCATATGCATGCTGTGCAGAAGACCACAGCTCTTCGAATGATATAACACTGCACTGCGATAAAGTGAGAAATGAAAAATAAAAAACCGATACTCGTTGTAGTACGAGAGTTTTGGAATACGTTTACTACCGTGTCTCGGGGATTAATCCCGCGGGGTAGACTTGTAGTAGAATTTAATCAGCAAAAAATAATCACAATTACTTTTGAGTCACGATAACAGTTACATATCAGTTTTTTTTTTATTATTATCCCTGCAATGAAATCGTAAGTACAAACTTCGACTAAATAATGAGCAAACTTTCCACACCTTCTTTTTTGTTTTGTTTTCATCACGTATACCGTATGCCCCAATTGTTTTTTGTCAATTAAACACGGATCTACTTGTACTCTGTTTGTTTTCCTTCGACTATCCGTATACAGATAATACGATTGGTAATTTATTCAAATGCTCACTTACCTCTGTAGGAAAATATAGTTTGATGAAGATCAATGGACAGAGTCTATGAATGAGTTTCGCGATTAAATCGACCTTTTTGTGGGCAATACGTTAACTGGACGGTTCATACCAATCCGTTCGAGTTAAAATCTAACCTCGGAGATCAGCTCATTCAAGTATAAACGGCTAGCGTGGCAATGAGTACCTACCTAGTAGCTACCTTATCACATCGTCGTATTATACATACTGCAGCATAAAAATGATTTAGATGTAAAAATGAATTAAATCCAATTCTTAGCGGTTGCGTAACGCGAACCATTTGCGATATACGCTATACGGTAAAAGTTAATTCAAGACTTTTGCAGACTTTGCAGAGTACGAGTGTTAAGATCGGAGTTAAAACCGAAAAAAAATGAGATACAAGAAACGTAGGAAAGGGGACGTATATAAGAAAAGAAATTCTCTGCGGAATTATTATTGTAGACAGTCGATTTAACTTTTCAATTGTTGACTCGTAATATTTTCAAAAACAATTCCTAAGGCTGCGGGATTAACTTCAATATCGAGTCAACAAATCTTATATCCAACTCATGCACGCGGATAATGGATAATGTAGATTATACCTCCTCGCTGATCGCTGCATCGGTTACGTAACATTTTCATGAAGGTATAAGCAATAACAGCGTTAATTTGAAGGTCGAATTAAATCGTCACGTTGCGTCTAGCTCTGGCCTGACGGGGGTTTTCATGATAATAATTATACGTTTGTCGCCGTGATAGTATTTTTCCGTTTCTTGTCTCGATCTTTTGCTCATCGTGAGGCACGAGGAGGAAGGAAAAGGAACTCGAACAAAATCATTATGCTACTATACACAAAGCCCACGAATAACAATTGTTTAGTCAGAATCGGTCGACCTCTGCATGACCTAAGATTAAACAAAATAGGTACATTCGAAAAAATACCCGCGACCTTAACTCCTACCGCGTTAAAGTTACTCAGCTAATATTCGCCGTGGGTTAAAAGTAGGTTTGACTATAATCTGTTTGATTAACGTTTTAGAAAGTTTTACAAGTTGTCGATTCTGCGTCATATTCCTTTTCATTTATAATCATGCAGGAGATTATCGCAAATTTATGATCGTACACACAAGATATATAAAAGTCTGGAGAGATTTACAGGTACTATAACGTTATTTGATTTTTCCGTTCCGGAGAGCTTATCGCATTCATTCAAAACATGCGAGTTGAGTTTAGATGGTATTATTTATTCGTATAAAACAGTGTAGATATTATTCTTTCAATACAGAAACAACAAACTCGATCTACGGAAATACCTACACGTATTCGCGAGTTTTATTGACTAAATTTTTAAGATTACTTTTCACTCTGTTCAACCTTGAAATAACAACCGTCACAACTCTGTAGCTGTGTTAAGATCATTATCAATCCGAATTTACCAGCGGGACTCTTACTGTCGGTAAACCTTAGTCACATCATACATACCTAAATCTAATAACACTAAATTGAACTTAAGGTGATGCAGTACTCGCGCCTTATCCATAGAATTTGAAAATCATGCCACGTGAAGAATATTCATCACAAAATAAGGTTTTTACTTCGGAGAGTCATTTTGACTTGCATAAACGAAGAGCGGAGGATGAAAAAGTTTGAAAGACGACAAAATTTGAAAGACATTTTTTGATTTTTGGTCCTTTCTCAACATTTTTTTTCTTTTTGATCATTTAGCATTCAAAACGCTTATCGTGAGATTGTTTTTGTTATATTTATAGAAAAGCACGGGTACTTATCTGCATCACCTTAGAACAACAAACCCCGATTCGCCGCAAGGGGGTAACGGGCCGACATCTCGCGGCAAGGAGCCGGCACGAGTAGTCGAATATGAAAAGGTTAAAACATGTCTACCCACCTGTGAGGGGGATGACGATGAGAAGTCTGGTAGTAAAACAATAGTTGGGGTAGAAAACGGAGCACTGTGAAGCCGGTTATAACCGTGTGAATAAATTGCGGTATGCAAACCTGCGGCAAACCCAACGAGTTTATTATAAATACGATAAAAAATCGAAACAAAATAAACAAACGAAAATTCCCTCAACACCACCGTCAAAACACGGATGTAGTCACAGAGCGAACCTACGTCCCCACGCGGAACGAACCAACTACCGACCGCGTCCGCCGTTCCCTCTGTCCAACCCTCTCTCTACTTTAAAGAATCCCACCGCGCCTGGAGCACGATCGCGAGTGGAGCGAGGTTAGAGAGAGATAAACCTCGCTCGAGGACGCGCCGATCTTCAACGATTCTGCGCATGGTCAAGGTATGTCTCTACGTACGTTTACGTACGTGCGCTCTAAGCGCCTGGCGCCGGCCGGTTGGGCTACCGACTACGGTAGAAACGGTGTCGGTAGTCATACTCTTCACTAGCTCAGCAGCCACGAGCCACGTGTTATCGATTACAAACCAGATTTACAACAATATTACCCTGGTTTAGTTACACGCGGATTATAAATGCCAGTGAACTTTGATTTCGAGTCAAAGAGGCGTGGCTTCATTAACAATTCAAATTAACCGTGGCAGAGACCGTAATGGTCGGTTTGAGGTAGACCAAGGACCAAGGACAGGTAAGCCCGAGGAAGAAATAGGAGAGAAAAAAGCGCGTCAGAGATGCTCGCTACTCTACGGTAGATTCCTGTTTTATTGTCAACGAATTGTCCGAGTCCACGCGGTACCTCTTAATGGCAAAACTGGCGCCCGGGAACCAGTTCTGATGATAAGCGAACTTACAGTTATCTACATTATCGAGACGCTTATCTCTTGTCCTTATCCGAATTAAGTACGGGAACTCGTTTGCCGCATTTTTATGCAAATTAGATTAGATAAGCGAATTGTCTGCTCATCATAGTCCTGGCAGTTTCGAGTGTCTTATCAGACTGACTTATCTTGCACGATAGCGCGGAACTGACGTGATTTACAAAATTACAAAGCCAAGATTCAACAAAATGAAAATTTGCACTCAGATCTGTTGCATAGATGAACATTTGTTGCAAACTGTTTCAGTTCAGGGTAACAAAAACCACGGAACATCTTATACACATGATCGATATACACATCGAATCGTTTATAACAAAAATTTTGACGTTACACACACGACAAGTAATCTATCCTCACGGAAAATGGCTATATGGTTCACTACCTCTTATGGAATTAGATTTACCACCAGAGTCAAAGTCATCATGATTGTCACTCAACTTATTTCACTTTCCTGGAATGAAGCTTCTTCTGTGTCAACGTGGGAGTTTTTCAAGTAAGCTGATTATCTAAAAACAGAATAGAACAATAATTATTACATGTTCGTACACATAGCTGTGCTAAGGCTAACGAATCGCCATCGATTTTTGGTAGAGTCGTTTCATTATGAGTGTAGTAACCGAGGAAACCCATGGCAACTGTACATTTAATCAGGAAAGCTAGAAAGCATCATAAACATTTCTGATTTGAATCAGTGCTATATGCATCGGTGTATTTAACGCGAAAGTTTTCCCCGGATAGTTGGCTGGTTAATCCTTGAATCCTTGAAACATGGTTCTGCGCCATGGTTTGTAGTTACGTTCAAACCACAGCTAATAAGCTTGAGAGCTAATAAGCTGGAGTAAACATTGGTACCAAGTTTCTGGAAACCCTTCAGGAGATGAGATCAGCGCATTCGACAACAAATTGCAAAACTTTTGCCGGTCGTACCGCAGAGAATCGTTGTACTCTGTGAACCGGACCGATTCTCAAACCCGAGATTTCCGGTAAGTGGACACTCTTCGAAACCGCAGTTAAACATCTATTCAAATGAAACAATGATGACCTGCTGTTAGAGAAGAAAATTTGGGGAAAGGACAACGTGAAGTAAAATTGAATTATTAAGAAAAGCGCTGCACCGAGAGGGGCGTGTAAATCACACCAAAAAATCACTTTACTTGGAAGAAGTACGTGACCCTGGATCCGGATGGGTTTCTTGACATTTTTATTAAAACAACAGGGTGTGTTTGACTAGTGCCAAGACTGTGGATCTCCGTGTCAGCTCAGTATCGAACTGGTAGGCTACAGGCACACGCTTTTACCGAGATTATAAATTGTGAATTACGAATATAAACGGCGAAAAAATGGTATGAGAAAATGTAAAGTGAGACAAAAAAGAGAAAAAGCGAAAGAAAAGACAGAGTCAGCCCTTCGTTCTCACGTACCTAGCGGAACGTGCAGACGCTGATATTCGTCGACGTAGCAAAATGAAACGCATCACTATGGGGTGGAGTGAAGTTCGCTCGTCAAAAGGTTCGCGGGGGTCCTTCCAGCCACCTACCTACCTACCCGATCAAAATTCTACCAGAAGAGCGAGCGGAATTGAGAGACTCGATAGTCAATGTGGGCAGACGGGCATGTATTTGGAAAGCTGTGATATGAAAGCCCAGGCAATAACCAGACCGTGGTTGGAAAGGGCGAAAGCTAGGCTGCACAGTCGACAATCGATCCAATCCACATATCGGAGAGCTGGAAGAGAATGAATTCGTCTTCTATCCCTCGATATTACCGAATATTACCCGATATTGCTGCCCGATAGATGAACATTTACCAAATAATAATGAAAACCTCCGCCATCGCCGAAAACGAATCCACTTTTTCTTTATTATTCACGACTATGTACCGCGCTGATTGCCTTTCCATTTAATTCATCATTTCATTTGCATAGATTTTGTCATTTGTTATTCAGTACTTGTCCAAATATGTACATACAGTTTCATCTCCATGCCTAACAGTTGGTAAATGCAGTATCACTGTTTCGAAAGCCGATTGAACCGTTACAAAAAGTTCAAAAAATCGCTTGCACGATGTCATTTTCAAACATTCATTAATCTGACTGCAATTAGTGATAATTACCTCTATTCGCCGCTTATCGATTCGCTGATTTAACCATTCGATGGGTCTGCCAGAGCAGTCGCGGGTCTCTCCGCGTTTCCTGGGATCAATTTTGCGTACATCAGATAGTTCAGACTCCCCAAGATTGATCCGAGAGTTGGCCCGACCCAGTAAACCCAGTGATCCTTCCAGTTGTTGTTCCACAATGCGGGTCCCAGTGATCGTGCAGAGTTCATACTGCATCCGGAATAAGGTCCAGCCGCCATAGCCAATGCAGCAACTGTCAAACCAAGCTTGATGGAAATTCCTCCACTCCATTTTTCGTTGCGACTATCCCATACTGCGCCGCACACAAGGATCAGGATCCATGTGGCCAATATTTCAACGGCCAAACCCTGGACACTCGAGATATTCTTGTTCACCAGGGTAACGCATAAATTGTCTGTCATCTGCGGATTACCGTCATGACGATATCCGTACGGTGTCACTATCTTGAGGGGAACGAAATGGAAAATTATTCCCTTTTACAAAATTAGACATCGGAGAAGAGATTTTTTTGGGAGAAGTTACATAGCCCATTGTCAGTCAATATCGCAAAAAAATTTCTGCCGTTGTTAGAACTGACTCCAATTTTTCTTCGAAGCGTTCAACTTCATGGGGAAGAATTTGTGATGAGTTTTAATTTACACTAACCCTAAGAAATCCGTAGCCAAGAATGCTTCCCAAGCATTGTCCAAGTATGTAGATTCCCCCCGTAGGAATAGACATCTTGCCTAGAATGACTGCTGCGATTGTCACTGATGGATTAACGTGGGCGCCACTGATGTGCCCAAAAATCTGCACAATCAAATCCAAACATACAAAATCGAGATTTCCAGAAAATCGAAATCTCTCAAAACGGTTAATTGCACATACTGATCACAGTATTGGAAAAATTATCAAAAACTTCATACCGTAAGGGAAATAGTAATGGCAAGACCGAAGGTAAGGGCGATTTGCATGTGAGGAGATGCGCTTGACAGGGCGCCAACGCAGCCAACACAACCGACGAAGATAAGGATGGCAGTTCCTGTTATCTCCGCAGTGAACATCATGAAACTCTCCAGTAATGATCCATCGAGTTTTAATAGGCGTTTGAAGCCTGTAAGATATTCACAAAATTAATGAACTGATTGAACATTGAAAAGACTTGTCGTATTCTCACTTCATGATTCCAGTAAATCCAGTTTTTGCGATTATTGTAATGTGGGGCAGGATATATTTGACCGATTTG
Organism: Macrophya alboannulata; assembly: GCA_949628255.1. Classification (NCBI taxonomy): domain Eukaryota; kingdom Metazoa; phylum Arthropoda; class Insecta; order Hymenoptera; family Tenthredinidae; genus Macrophya; species Macrophya alboannulata. The sequence continues at coordinate 1,231,547 of OX451208.1, forward strand.
GCGTTAACGATGGAATTCCTTACCTGTTGATTTTTCTGCAGACATTGCAGCCAACTCTCCTTGCGTTTTATAAAATATACGATGATTGCTGTCAATTACGAAGATGTGGAAATGATGCGAGGTCCGAGACCAACAAATGAACGAAATTTTATATCGCAGTTCGACTGCGATGTAATCGTGAATACGATCTCGAACTGTTCTCGAAGCAATCCGTGTGACCAAAATGACACAATTACGCAAGTGCACTTAATAAAACAAAACAGCCGTCAAGCTTCAATCAGGATATTTCAAAGTCCAGATTTATTACAAATTCCAAGCTCGTTGTACACAATTAGGTTTCGCAGACTGGGCATAACTGAATCCGTTCGAGCTGTGTTGATGAAAGTAGGGCGACTGAAGTTGAAATACAAAAATAACCAAGTCAGATATTCAACAACACAACACTTTTGAAAATTTCTTGATTTAAAATTAGAATAGCATTGCGACTTCTCGATTACCTCGTCCAGCGACGATGCTGCGACCAGTTTATTTTTGGCATATCATATTATTTATACTGCCCTTGAATCGAAGGTCAAATTACACCATCTATTTCGACCCATCGAAACTATTTCGATGAAGCTGGAACCAATTTGTGGAAAATGAGCAACAGATTCGATCGACAACACGCAGAGTTTATCGACTAACCATCGCCAGGTATTGGTAGCCATTTTGGCTTCGGTCATCCAGAGTAATACATCTGGGCCTGGGTAGATTGCACGATGTGACCCAACGCCCGTTATACTATATTAGAGACTGATTGCCCGCGATGATAAGAAGAAGAAGATTGCAAATATGCACTTGCACCATTACTGCAAATGATGAATTGCTACGATAGGCATGCATAGGAAAGTTCAGGAGGCTCATACGTCTCACAGTCTCCAAGAAAGCGATTTCCATTTATATATTTCAAGCCCTATCCATATTCGGTCATGAAAAAGCGATAGTGTCAGAAAAATCTTGTTTTTGAACTTTGAGCGCGCGATATCTTAGGAACCGCTTTACCGATTTTGATCAGCTTTTAGACAAAAATTGTCTACGTTAACCTCTTCAGAATGACGATCCAGAAACTTGATACATCAATGAGTTCCTATGATACACAATTAATTGCTCGCTGAAAATAACTGATATTTCACAAAAGTACCTAATTCAACTGTCGATTATTCAGTTTTCAATATATCGAAAATCTGGTTCGTCATTTTGACAATACAATACTACTGTAATGTGGTTCAAATTCAAGCTCAATCCGATGACTGGTTCTTGAGATATCCTGCGCTCAGCATATATTCGAGTTTTTGCATTACATCACTATACCAGCTGATATGTGTATGTAGTCGAAAATAACTGATATTTCACAAAAGTACCTAATTCAACTGTCGATTATTCAGTTTTCAATATATCGAAAATCTGGTTCGTCATTTTGACAATACAATACTACTGTAATGTGGTTCAAATTCAAGCTCAATCCGATGACTGGTTCTTGAGATATCCTGCGCTCAGCATATATTCGAATTTTTGCATTACATCACTATACCAGCTGATATGTGTATGTAGTCAAAAAATGGTGCTAATTACGGTTGCAGGCAAAAGTTTAAGCTCTCCAATGCAAGTATAGTTGGTCTCATTAAAATATCAATGATAGTTTCACTTTCTAAAATTACTGACATGCATCATCGTTGAAAATCGAAATTGTTACCTGAGTAGCAATCTATAAATCGTCGCTTGAATATAAAAATAATAATTGATATTGATGATGATGGTAATAGTAGAAATTGTAACAACCACGGGGATAAATATTTATTATTTTTAATAATATCAATAATTAATAGTTGTAATAATAAGTAGAATGTGATACATACAGTATATTCAACATTAGCAGCCAATAGGTATGTACTATCCAGGCGAGGATAAAAATAACGAAAATAATTATTATAATAACCTATTATTATTATTTGTAGCGATATAGACCGGGGCAGGCCAAACCACCCCCGAAAATTCCAAAGAAGATCAAGATTAATGAAAATTAACAAATGTTAAAAGTAAATAACATCTGTTAATTTTTTTTCGACTTTTATTTTGATGCTTGAAAATTTCGGGAATTGTTAAGGTGGGCCCATTTTGCCCCAGGGATTCGTTTTGTGTAGATACACGTAAGGCTAGAAAAATACATATACTATATCTATACTATAAATGATTTTTAGATAAGTCTTGTTATAGTTTAAACTTGTTATCACAGAGTATTAAATATTCTTTACAAAACGATAGATTTATCTCACCCATTATCAGCGTATAAGATATGGGTACAATATTTCTTTTCGATGTATGAGATTGTCGGATGGTTTCAAGTTGGATATAACGAATAAAATATAACTGAATTATCCTTGAGTTTAGATATCTGAAACGTAACTGTGTATGGTATATATATTTAACGATAATATATAATGAGGTTGAAAAATATGTTTCGTGTAAGTAAATACAGTTACATTACAGACGCCTTGAAAAATGTCACATGACGATGCTAGATGTTTTTTCACTTATCTAGAAAATTTCTGAAACACCACATCAAAACGTGAACTGTGACGTTTCTAAAATCGTGACAAGATTTTAGTGCGACGTTACAGATAACATGTCTGAAACATTACGTGCCGTGTTGGTAAGGCTATAATAATACTTATCGAGGACGAAGGAATCGAAGCTAGGACTCTTTACGTCGTGCTGCAGTCCAAGAGACGCGAAAATCCACGAGGATGCGCAGGTTTAGTTTTTCACTTCAGCTGAAAACAATTAAAAACGTGAACTATAATGAAATACCCGGATATCCACTTCGAAGGTACCGTAATTCGAAGAACCTATGCAATCTCCTATGCAATTTATGATCGGTACAAACCTCAGGGCTTGTCGCCATCGATTGAGTTGAGTGCAGTTGCCTCAGGGATATCTTCATCCAGCGGTTTCTTAGGCCAGAAGACAGTCTTGTAGACAAAGCTGACTATGACTGATCCTGCGATTGGTCCCAGCCAGTATACCCATTGGGATGACCAATCGTCGTTCCATAAAGCCGGTGCGAATGATCGTGCAGGGTTCAGGCTGCACCCGGTATAAGGTCCGATGGCCATGGCCAGCATGGAGACCAGTAATCCAAATTTAACTGGCGCAGTTGCCGCGTCATTCTTGTTACGGGGATCGACTAATGAACAGACGAAGAAAATCAGGATCCCAGTACCCACAGCCTCGACTACCAGACCCTGGAACGATGAGATGTTTTCGTTTACCGTCGTCACACAGAATGAACTCGTAGCCGACGAATTACCAGCGTGGAGAAATTTCGCAGGAGTCACGACCTGGAACAAGAAGCAACAAAAAATAACAAGGATTATGGATGAAGGTCTCTATTTATTCATCACATCATTTCAAAGATTAATTTAGTGGATGTGAGTTTGATCTAGACTCACCCTTAGCATCCCATATCCAATTATGGCTCCCAGAATCTGTGCCAGTATGTAGATTGCTGCTGTAGTTATGGATTTGAGGCCGAGTATCACAGTGCAGATGCTTACAATTGGAGTAATGTGACCACCGCTGATGTGTGCAATTAACTGTACAATAAAAAGAATACCATGTAGTTTTACCTCGAAAAAAAGTGCAGATACTTAATGAGACATATGTTTCATTTACAGCAGATGATTTTCATGACTTATAGACTAGGCAAAACGGTTATTAATATGCACGATTAAATCTTCGTCTCATTAGCCACTGGTCTGAAATCTTGGGCAGCGAACATTGAATCTGAAAACGATGATCGAATGGTGAAATATTCCGCATATTGAGACATTGCTTTATGTTCCACAGTATTCGATGATGTTTCCAAAACGCATACAAACTTCGGTTTGGAACATTGATATCGTCACTCGATCTCATATTGCTTACGTGAAGTAATTTTATTCCTGATTCTTCAATATTATAATTAAAGCTTGCTCAAAAAATTCTTTTTAACGTACTTGGCGCGGGACTCTACCGAGTCTCTTGATTAAATTTATAAAAGCATGGAATGATTACACTGTATCAATGTAATACAATTACCACGCGAAGAGTAAAGACCGTCGTAACTGGCTTCATCATCTCGGTACATAATTAAACTACAGTTAACCATAATTCGCACTATCAGAGTGATAACCTTTCACATTTGAATTCATATCTTACATTGCCGTCCCCATTTATAGACACTCAGTTTATTAACTGATTTACCGATTTATTTCTTTGATTTATTAACGACGCTGTTCGTATTACATACGACTATTACACAACTTTTATTCGATAACCCTGTGGGTTAACGATAAATTCCCGAACTGTAACAACAGTCTGCTGATCTGTAGCGCAATTTAATGGAACACATAGCTGTCCAACGGGGCAAATTAGTTTCTTTAAATTACGACGAATTGTTCTTTAGTTTGAGGCTCAAGATACCGGAGATCATTTAAACCGGAAGTGACAGTTTGATCTAGTTCTATAATGGCTGGAGTGAAAACTTCCGGTCTGAAATGATGAAAAGAAAAAGAAAAATCGTCGAGGAATTAGAACAGAAAAATTCTTACGTGGACTATAGTTGCAATAGCAAATCCAAAAGTCAGAGAAACTTGCAAATGTGGTGCTGGGGCAGACAGCGAACCCACGCAGCCCATGCAACCGATGAAAACTAGGATTGCAGATCCTAGAAGCTCGGCTAGCGCACACACCAAAGTGTCCCACCAGGAATCGTCGGTCTTCAACAACTTCTTGAAACCTGAAAACAGAATTTGAATATCGGGGATTATTTTGGAATGTGGGATTTTTGGTTTATTCTAAAAAAATTGTGGATTATTTATTAGAGCCCTTCGAGATACGAATCTGAAGTATTTCGAGCTGAATTTTTAATTCATAAGGGTCCCAAAACAAAAATCTAAAATTAAACAAATTAATTTCGGGTTCGTTGTGGCCATGTATAAAGTTAGGAGATGATTTATGATCGCGAAGCCCCTGCAGACTTATTGTTAGTTAATAATTGATGCAATCACCCAACACATGCGTTTTTCGAATTAAAATTCTAAAAATATTTTACAAGCGCAGTCGGGGGCCTTCTCAATTCGGCAAATTATAGCTACAACCCGTCATTGCATCCGGTCACTCAATTGAAAAATTACTATCTAGTAGTAGTAAGTTAGACATATTGAGACAAGAGTGGGAGCACGACTAACAGACGAAGTAAGTAAATATATACATACATACATACCTAGATGCAACATGCATACAGAGATAGAAATACATCGAAGAAATGACATTTTTGTTTTTTTATACCAGTTAGGGTTGAAGTTCCGAGTCTTGGAAGTTTCGAACGGTTAAAATTTCGAATTTCAATATTCCCGAGTCACAGTTTTTGGAAAGAGTATTTCTCCGAAAGTATTTGGATAGTTGATTTAAAAAACTTCAAATCGAAAAACACCGGAGGTTGATAAATTCCGAAGCTAAAGATATAACAGACCAAAACTCCGGAACTTGAAATTCACATGTATGGAGCGTCGTGCCCTTTCATTAAATTTTCGATCTTTTGGAATTTCGAAGTTTTACACTTCCCGAGTTTCAACGTTTCCGAAACTTGAAATCGGCACGAAGTGATTCCTAATTCTAACCGTTTGGAATTTTCAAAATTCGGAACTTGAACCCGGCCCCGGTAAAGTAAATTGAAATTGAAAACAGAGATGGTGGAGGTAAACTTCGTGTGACTATAAGAAAAAGCCATAAAAAGATAGACAAGCTAGCGATAAATAAATCGATAAATAGATCAAGATTTTTTATTCCAAGCCAAACAAACTGACGATAAATTTTTGCAATGATTGATTCGTGCAGGGCAGTAGAAATTAGACATAGAAAGCGGAAAGATTTAATTAAGCTCACGAAGTAAGGAGATTATAGATAAATAATCAAAATGAATTTACCTTTCGAAGAGCTTCCAGTAGACATGGCTGTTTCACGTGAAGCAAATCGCAGTATATCTATATGTATATCAGAAAAGGTGTTCGTTCACGTGCTATTTGCTACTCGCTATTCGCTTATACTGACTACCTCCTCAGATGGACTGTCTGTCTGGTGTCTGTACGACCGAGTGGTGTGTACTGAGCCGACACTTTTATCATGAATGCCACAGCTGGGACAGATAATAAGTGTGTTCTCAATGTATGATATAATTATTTATATGTTAGAGTATATAAAAAAAAAAAAATTGAGCTTGTTAAATGACGGTCGTAAGACATTCGCACTTGCGAAAAATTCGATATGCAAATACCAGTTGGGTACACGTTGAATCCGAAGATCTATATATCATCCATAAATAATGGATGTTTACACTATTGTGGGATCTGCAATTGCGACATTCCCGTAATAACGGGTTTGAAATATTTTTAATTCTATCACTTTATATTGCAAAATTTTTTCTAATTGATCTAGAATTTGGGGAGGGCTGCTGAAATGCAAAAAACTAACGAATTTTCATACCAGATTCAAACTGGGTCACCCTAATCGACAATATTCTGCAGGATATCATTTGCGATCATTCTGATGAATTGAAATTTGAAATTTTGAATTTTGGTAAGCCGAAACTTGCCTCGTGACAATTAATTATTATCTTCGTACATACAAAAAATTCGAAAAATCGTAAAATAATTCAGCTAGAAGCTATAAAACACCGCAACATTACAATTCCTTCAAGTTTAAGTATATACATGGTATAACTGAGAAACTGATTTCAATAAAATCAGCATAAATGCAGGAAATGCAGGTAGTTCTGCATAACCATATAACCTCGATACCTACCGCCAGTGAAGGTCTGTTTCAACGTGACATTGCAAACCGCTTTAAACAATGTAAGAGTAATTAATCTACGCGTGTGATCAGACTAGCCATTGAGATTCCGGTAGATGATATCGTAAAAAAAAAAAATTTAGCAATACTTTGAAAACGAGTGTTGATCCTATTAGTTGATTTCGATGCATTGGAGGTCTGTTCATAACTGTATATAAGTTCCCACAGTTTAAAATTCACATTCTCTATTAATTTTATTCTCTAGCTGTTACTATGACGCAACTATTTTTGCATATAATGGTAATCGCAGTTAAGGTGATTGCATAAACTTATAACGTGCGCAAGTTGAATTGATTTCGTAAGGTGTTGGTCGATGTGAGGAATTATACGATGAACAAGGAAATGCACTGTGTCTATATATATGGGGCGTTCTTTTTAAAACTTAGACACTCGTGGATCGCGTGGTCTTCGATCGGATTGTAACTCTAAGTATATGTTAGTATTTATAGTATCTTGAGACTTGTGAATTTTTTTCGGATCCTAAGGGCTGATTTCAATGCCTGTTTTTTTTTTTTTTCTAAGTAATTCTCGAAAATATCCCCAAAAATTTTCACAGATAGTCGTACAGAAGAAAAAAAGTTTTTTTTTTTTTTGTTATTTTATTGATATTTTTCAGATTTTATAATGACTTTCTTGGGGTTTGATCCGATCGGAAATAGGTTTATCATAAAGCTGAGACTCTTCTACATAAGAATGTGAATTTTGAAAATTCTTGCGATTTTTTTTCATGTGAAAGAAGAAAAAAAATGTAAAATAAGCTTCGAGGATGACTTGAAACCAAAAAAAAAAAACATATGTGTTAAAATTAGCCTTAAAAATCTGACAAAAATTCACATCCCTCAGGACACTATAAACCAACATATCCGGGAGTTACAATCCGATCGGAGACCGTGATTATTGGTTCCTTAACGGTTTATGAACGCGTTTTACCTGAGTAAATTCACTTTATTTTCACTGATCCATTAACCACGTTGTTCCACGCGTTACTAACTCCCGCACTTGCGCTTAAACATCACAAGTACAGCAGTCACTATCATTATTTCCGTTCCACTTAAACTTATTTACATACCCGCCTCTATGCTCACTTCGAATTCGTATAATTATGTAAAGATCTAATGTCAACCATATTTTCATTCATTAACACGTCGAACTAAGAAATTATTTCATTATATCGCATGTCACAATTCGTTCAAAAACGTTCACTGAAATTTCCCGAATCTTGTAATCGGTCATTCGGATTGGTAAAAAGTGTAAACCAACGCGACGATTTCGGTATACCTACGATATTTGCAAACGTGCAGAAATACGTAATCCCAGATCGTGACATTCGCCATTTAAGTTTCTTGTGCTAATAATTTTCAAAATACGCGCGGATTACTCGTTTCAAAAATCAAACCCTTTTTCATAGATACCTACTTGTGGTCAGTTTTTAACTTCCAAATGATCGAAGCAACGGTCTCTCTAAATGCAATAAACGCGTCAGGATCAATGCGCAAAGTTGTTTCAAAAAAACGTTCATCGATTAAAAAAAAACTTGTAAGAATCTGGCCAAATTTTAGATCAATTTTTCAGCGCTTAATGGAAATTGATTTTATCTTATCCGAAGTGAATCGGAGCTGATCCTCGACAGCCAAGGCCATAAATGAAACAAACACTGGGTATATTTCGACAAGTGTCTAGGTATAATAATACAGGCAGTAAAAGTTCATGACTACAATAACTCTATTCAACATATGAAACTTCTTTAAGTCTGATCTCATATTGTTGATCTACCTTGAGAAATTACTATATACTTAGTCAAGCATGTCTCACTGAAATTTTTTAAGCTATGACAAAAAAAAAATTGATTTCGTTATCGCGAAAATGTGGAATATAACAACGGAATCATTTGAATAGTATGCAGCATGTCGTTGTACACTTCTTTGCCATCTGACTGCTGTACTGTACGTATTAGATGGTCAAACTAGTGGCACCATCTCTCAGTCAAACTGCCGACTGCGTCACGGAACACCTCAGACGGTAATCATAACACACCACGTCGGAATCAGCAGATTGAGATGACAAAGTGTTTTAATGGAAAATAGACGCGAACTACAGGTTGAAGGAAATGAAACTATCTATATTCGAAGTTTCAATTATTCAATTGAAATTAAAAAAAAAAAACAACCTTAATCTCACACGTGACCGTCCGTCACCCTTAAAAGCGCGCGCAGACAGCTGCTTGAAACGTTCTACAGTAATTATTAGGGAAAGATAGTTGCACAAAACGTATATGTACCCTGGTGAAAATAATTCTACAAATTTTCACGAATTTTTGTGGAAATTGAAACAATTCTACGAGGTTCTACGAATTTTTAAGGAATTAGATAACTTTTTGTAGTTTTTCAGAAGAAATTGAAATAACTACGAAGATCTGCAATTTTTTTCTTCAGATAGGTAAACTATGAATATTTACAAGTTTTCATGAAAACAACGAAAATCTAAAACTTTCAATGAAAAACAATATTAAATGTTCCAATTTCGCTAGAAATTCGTAGAAATCCTTGAGAGTAGAAATTTTCACCAGAGTAACTTTCGCGGATTTCTACCGATTTTTAAATTTTTCAGAGTTTGAAAACTAGATTGAAAGACAAAAAAATTAACCATATTGGGAGCCATAATTCCGCGAAATATAACGGGCTCGGCGTCAATTCCAAAATGTGCTACTTTTTCATGAAAAACTTGTTTTACTTTTTAGCAAATCTCGCAAAACGGCATCGCATCGGAAAGGCAAAAACTGGCTGAATTTTGAAACTTTAAGAAATCATGACCCGGCCAAAAGAGAAAAAAAAATGCTACAAAGCTAAAATTTTATAGAAAAGATGTTTTTTTGTTATGCACTTTAAGTGAAAAATTGGCGGCCGAACCGGTGACATGCATGCGCCTTATTTTTCTTTTTGTTTCGAGTACTGGAAAACCTCATATACGTACTTATATGGATGGAAAAAAAAAATTATACGACGTGATACGTAACAACGGAATTTATATTCTGAATCAGCAAACTAAAATCTACTTGAATTATTTCAGGCGTAATTCCTTGTTTTCATCATACTGTATGTATAACGAAGGCCACGTACCGCGTACGCGTCTATTTATCCAGGTACAATCGTATCAAAAACTTTGGGAATGATGTAAATATCGGAGGATGAGTACAGGTCATTAAAGGAACCAGTACAGCTTGGTTTGGGAAATTTGGAGTACTCCAAAATTTATTTATTTGTCAACCAAAGCTTATTTCATATCAAAAGAAAATTTTCTTCGAAAAACTTTGTCGTAAGGTTTCAGGCACATCGTTGGTCCAATTCAACCTCTCAAGGTCCTGCTTTCTTCAGACAGCAATTCTACATCTTATGAACGTAGGGATCGGTAAAAAAAAAATCATGTGGAAAGTTACGGTCAATTATCCAAAATTTCCAATACTTAGGCTACTAATTTGCAAATAACTTGGCCAACACGAAATTGTAAAAAAAATCCCTCGTTTACATGATGAGGATTTCTTTTCTTAACAAAATTTGCCCTCAACAACCTTAATCGGAACAACGATGTGCCTGAAACCTTACTTCGAAGGTTTTCGAAGAAAATTTTTTTTTATGTGAAATAGACTTTGTCTGAGAAATAAATGCATTTTGGAGTACTCCGAATTTTCAATTTTTTTTTAATCAAGGTGGGGCTCAAGCCGATTTTTACCGACATAAACTATTTTCTCGGATTTCTCCGAAACGTAGGTTCCAATCGGATTGTCCTTTTGGCAGCTGGTGTTTGGCGAGGAATGAATCTGATCTAGTAGGTGAAATTCAATGATTTGATAAATTTTTTTTATTTACTTTTTTCATCGCAAAGTATGGGTTTGTCACTTATTTCGAGTTATATCAAAGCCTACCCATCAGGAATGCAAGGAAGCGTTCCTGAGTCCAATTCTATATGGAATATCGAACACATCCATCCAAAAACATCAGGAAATTCCCGCTTTTGGCACTAAATTTATAGGCAAATAAATGAGGTCGAAGAGTAGATAATGATATAGAATACTCATGATGAGTCTTATCAGCTTATTACGGAGACAAGAAATTTCTGGCACCACAAAATGACGAACGAGAGTTACGAATGTCTATCAACGAATGAATTCTGTACATGCCCCCAAGGAAAAAACCTGGGAGAAAACATATTGCACACAACTGGATGATATACTTGCGGGGAAACCCAACGGACTACAACAGCTGGGCTGATCTAGGGATCTAAGGGTGGAAATGAAAGGAGGTTAAGAAACCTTTTATGAAGATGAACCTAGGAACCAAATCAAACCTAGGGAGTACAGTTTTCACGTAGATCGTTTCTTCCAATCATGGCTGGTTGTGAGAAATGAATACCTTCATTCGATATCTATAATATTCGTTCAAACTACGGATTTTTAATTAAATTGTTTGTATAATCGCGGTGGGTTTGGCTGATCACGAGGTCGACATTTTATTATTTACTTGAATTACTTTATTCGTTATATATCTCTCTATCAATTGACACAGCTGAAAGCTCTGTACTCACGTCATTAGATTCATTAATATTGACACGAAAGTCGACAAATAATCGAACTCGTGCGTCAACCGAGTTTCTAAGAAACTTAACGTTTCAGAGAAACTAAATGATTTTCTAATTACTTGATAAGGCGCTTGAGCTTTTTAAAATTGTGATCAAATATTTAACGAGAGTGACGATTGCTATTCAAACAACTAATAAGACACTGTCATAAATTTAATTTCCTAATAGTTGTTGTATAGTTTAACATGATGTAAGAATAAAGTACACGTTGATACAAAACTTTATCACTTTCATAAATGCGTTCAGCGTTATCATCATATTTCCAATCGCCCCGATCCTGATTAACAAAAAAAAAGAAGCAAAATTATCTGCAGGATTTTTCCAATCGATTAACTGCTTCCTCTGTGGAAAATGAAAGGCGTTGGTTGGGATTGCAACGATCATTTCTTCAATGAAAAAGGTCCAAAAAATTCACCACTGAAAAAGGTTTGTCTATTTTTCCTGCTTTTTGTACAGAATTTTAAATTTATGTACGAATTGCTTGGGGAAGAGTATTTGGAAAATGCTGAAGACCTAGGTCTGAGTAACCGGAGAATGATACTTAATCCACAGGGCGGGCCAAAAAAAAACGTGAATAAAATACGACAGCGTCGACCGATATTCAAAAACTTTATTTCGCTCGAAACTAGAAGAATAACCTTTCGTTTCGCGTTTAAAAATCCGAAAAATCTTCATTCCTTGCTGAAATATATCCTTTTGAAAATCGGAAAGGTTTATTCTTCTAGTTTCGAGCGAAATACAGTTTTTGAAAATCGGTCGACGTGTTCGGATTTATTCACGTTTTGAATCGACCCGGTTTTTTTTTTAGCCCACCCTGTATATTCCACCACCTGGGACTACTGATTGTACTCACACCTGAATTGACATAGTATGAATAGCCCCGAATAAATAACCAATCTAAGGTTCAAAGTTCTCTATATATAATCGGAAACCGAGGAGTCGAAATAGCACACTCAAAAAAAAAGAACGCGCTGAAGAGAAACTATATCGGCGTACTCGCAGTTTGAAAATCTGACAAGACTTCTTCCAGGGTAAGTTGAAAATCTCTCTATTGGAATCAGGTTAAATTTTCCCTGGCTTTGAAGGTAAAAAATAGTAGTCGGTTTGATTTTGCAGCCAAATTTGGTTGGTCTTGATTCTATTTGCTCATCCTATACGTGTTGAAATGAACATTTCGAAGTTTTGAGTTGAACAGTTGGTCGTATTCTAAAGGCATTTCAGAAATTGAGTATTCTCCGTGTTCTCGCCTGTCCAATATTGTGTCTTCTATCTTAGTCCGTGAAATCGGACACTAAGTAGAGCTGATTCAAAATGCAAACCCAGTGCCGACCGACGTTCGTACTACTGACCATATTAGCATTTGCTGGGTGGTCTGTAGCTGCTGAACTTGAAACCGTTTACGAATGGAAATACATCGATTACGTGTGGCACAGCTGGTATCAAGAAATCTTTGCCAAATATTTCGGAGGGTATAACTACGAGAAAATAATTCCTACCGATTTCCAGAAAATCTCAGGTGATCATAAAAGTTTTCACCGATCTCGTACGACTTTAACCGAAACTCGACGGTTCTAGGTGAACGAGTTTTGGTCGCAACCCCAAGATATTACCACAATCCTGCAAGTTTATCAATCGTTTCAACCGAAACTGGCCTAGGTGGCCCGTTGCTGGAGCCTTACCCCAATTGGGATTGGCATAAAACAGGAGATTGTGATGGGATTACAAGTGTGAACCGAATCTTCGTGAGTATCAAGTGAATCGAGTATAACCGATGCATGATTTTTCCATATTTTTGACATTCTTGATACGGAAGTTGGACGAATGCAACCGACTGTGGATCGTTGATTCTGGGAAAATCGAAAACGAACAAATCTGTCCGGCTCAGATACTCGCCTTTGATCCAGAAACCGACCAGCTGATTGAACGTGTCAAAATCCCAGATTACTTGACACATAATTCCGTGAACTCGAGCAAGGGTCGATTGGAGGTACAAGTCGTCGAGACGCGGGGAGAGTCTTGCAACCAAACTTGGGTTGGTAATTTTTTGGCTGCAAATTTCCGCTTCTCAGGAAGACTTGAATAATTTTTTACTCCCCACAGGTATATATCGGAGATCCGGAAGGATATGGCCTCGTGATTTGGAACGGTCAGGACATATGGCGGTTGGAAAATGACATCGTTTACAGCCCCGATCCGACAGCGACTACCTTCAGCGTGGCCGGAGAAAATGTTACCCTCGAGCTTGGAGTTTCTAGCATCGTCATGCCTCCTCCCGGGTTCATCGAGGAAGACTACTTACTCTTCAAGCCCTTGGCATCACAAAAAGGTTACGGAGCGACACTCAAGGACTTGCACAATTCAAAAACAGGAAACAACGTCACGTACTTCAAAAGCAACTTCACAATTCCGAGCCAAGAACTTGCCAGGGTTTATTCAAAGTCCGGCATCTTGATAGGCGGTTTCGCATCACAGCTGGTTGTGGCCTGCTGGAACTTACAATATCCCTTGAATACAGAGTACATAGTAAGTATACAGCCACGACGCGGGTGCTTTTTCAAATACAAAGATTCTTCAACGTTCAATAAGAGAAAAGCTTCTGCGGTAGTGTGGTTTTATCATCGGACCATAGTCACAACGGCCGCTGATGAAATCTAATGACATTACTGTTGATTGTTACAGGGGATGCTACTTGAGAATGACGAGGCTCTGCAATTCACCACTGGGGCTAAGATCATCTCAGGATCTCAATCCAATTTCGAAGATGAAGAGTATTGGCTAATGACTAATCGGCTAACTAAATTTGTCCTGGGCACTATGGACTTCGGTGATACCAACTTCAGAATCCTGAAAGCCAATCTCGCCGCTCTCGTCAATGGTACTGTTTGTGAACCAGTCTCGCACACAGTCGTCGATACTATCGAAGATAAATTTTTCTTCGAATTTGAGACCGTATAGATATACTTGGCCAGTTTTATCTGTTTTCTGTTATCCTTCTACTGAGTTCAAAGTTGGCGTGATTCGGATTAATTCTGGATATACTATGAGGGAACGCATTTCAGTGATGACAGATTTCAATCTTTTAGGATTGTAATTTTTGGAATAGTACGAATTATTGTCATTTATCTCAAGCGTTGGGAGTTTTTGGGGTTTATGTTATACAGAATAAAGTTCTATACGTATTCACAGCCGACTGTTTCAGCATTCGAATTTACCATCATTTTATAATTCCCAAATTTTCCACGTTTCCAACTAGATTATGAAACGCTCCACTCTAACATAAGCAAAAGATCATTAGAGACAGAGGACGGATCTCTTTATGGCCCTGGGTTGGCTGATTAACCAGTAAGTATCAATAATTCGATTAAAACCATCAAAACCTCATGGAAACAGTACGAGAACTTTGAAGGCGTTTTTTTCGAAACTGTGTTTTTCGAATCAGTACACAGCATTTCTCGAGAACCAATGGACCGATTGATTTGAAATTTGATTTACATCTTTAGTGAACTGTTTTTGAGCAACTGAACTTCAAAAGAAATCTACATTTTTTTTTAAGATTTGACAAATAGATTCGAAGACAAAAAAAAAAAAAAAATGAGGCGTATTGGAAGCCATTCGACGAAATATATAACGGGCTCGGCGTCAATTCGAAAATGTGCTGTTTTTCATGAAAAACTTGTTTTACATCTTATACATACACGCATACAAAAAATTATGACTTGATACGTACAAACGGAATTTATATTTTGAATCAGCAGACCAAAATCTACATGTGTGTCACGTAAAAGTACCTATTCAGACAAACTTTTTCATCGCAGACCTGTATAATAACAGTAATGATAACAACAATAATAACGATAATAATGGTAATGATCGTGATGATGATAATGATGGTAACAACAACAATCATAATCTTATTCAGTCAGCGTGAATTTCTTGTTAAGTCGATGGAACTATCAAATAATTACGAAAATCATTCGGACAAGGGTACTCATAAGTCAGACGTGATTGTATGTATGATACAGGTAGGTATAGATGTTCGGAAATGCATAAACATGTTTGTATTATACTGAGGTATATATAGGGTGTTCGAAAAGTCAAATTTTGATTTAAAAAGAGATTTCGAATTTTCATGAAAAAATTAAAAAGATTTTAGATCCAAAGAAATCTACATGGATCTGAGTAGATCTAAATAGATCCAAATAGATCTATGGAAAGTAACGTAGAACTGAGATTTTCAAGAATTAGGTATACCTACTCAAATCTAATTAGATATCGTTAAATCTGAATTGTTTTTTTCCGGTATGTTCGAATTGTGCTCCACGTGGGTCTAAGGTCTTGACAATGTGCTAATCCAACGTAGAAACTGTTTATCACTTTTCTGTAAGTATCCACCAGTATACCATTCACCACATCAATTATTCTTTGACGTAGATCTTCGAAGTTCTGAGTCATCGTGGTGTGAATTTTGCTTTCCAAATGGCATATACGAGAAAGCTACCACCCACGCAACTTCAAACGCTTGTAACTCCCGTTAAACTCGTGATTCAGAAAAAATATTCGGAACAAAAGTTTCTTTTTTCCACATGTTCATCCTGGATATGCAATAAAAAATGGGGTTTCCCATTTGAAATTTCAAAGTTGTCCCCCTCCTTTCCCCAGGGGGCTGTGGGGGGACTTACATTCTTACGCCATTAAATAGTGTTTTTGAAATCATAAAACTTTTATTACAAACATTTTTTTGTGCAATGCGTATTTTTCGAGAAACTCGGCTATCCCATGACTTCTCGAACACCCTGTACAATATATTATAATATCATGTATTTTCATGCGTAAAATTAATTGTTATCACGAAATTTTTTATATTTTTCACTATGAACGAGAGATTTATCAGTTTATAACTGCATGCGATTCATGGATCGGCTCAAGTTCGATGATGAGTATATAATAAAGAATATAGTAGTACGAGAGCCCACGACCAAAACCATGTCTCATCGCTTCCCGGCCAAAACCGTATAAAATCGATGGAGTAGATGACCCTGGACCCGACTAGATGGGCAGTAACGGTCAGAAGCCTAGCACATTCGTGGGGGGGGGGGGGGAGGGGGCTAACTCATTCTATCGTATCCAGGCTAACTCATTTTATCGTATCCAACAGTTTTCAGACGAGATATGCTACAATATACTTAGGTCATATTCTGTAACGTTTTCGAAATGCTCTAAAAATGTAAGGCGGTGAGACTTTTCTTTCTGAAAATTGATTTTTTCGCATCAACTGACCCTAATTTTACTTTCCGACGTGTCCGTTTTTGGGACGAGGCCCTTGGAGGCAACGAGCCGCCCCTGACAGTCGACAATCTTGACCGGTTATGCGTGCGGCCAACGATCTCTGGTCACTACTAGCGACTCCGTGACATCACCTTTTTGGCACAAAGCAAGCTAACTTGCCGATTCTCGCCCACCTTGGAATTTGTCAAAAATCCAAGATGGCCGGGACTGAAATGCCTGTGATCAGCGAGGGGAAAGGATCGGGAAATCAATAACCCTGGTCGAACCAATATCTGCCAAACACACAGTAAATTATATTCTAGCGACAGAATACAAAAACCAACAGTAATAACAAAATTCATAACAAAGGTCAATACATACTGGCCGGTCGTGGCTAATGAACAAAAGCAAAATCAGTTATCAGCGCTCTGTTTTTACCGGCACGTTGGACCGGTAACCGATTCGATATACAAAAAAAAAATAGGTAAATGTATAACCAGTTCGTAAACCTAATTTTCTAGTTCCAGACCTGCCTACGCCTCTGTGACCTGCGCCAGAACTAATAACACTGAACTCGAGACACTGCGCTGCAGGCTTCCGTCTCCGTGGCCTCAACCGTGGCTTCTATATTGACCTTTGGCAACTTAAAAGTTCTCTGAATAATTAATTAAAACAAAATACAGACTGTTGCGGTGACTTGACTCTCTATTTTGATTAGAACTAGCTACGCCTCACTGTATCGGAAATCGGCAGTAATTAAAACCGGTAACTAGTCAGTATTGTTTCTCGAGAAAGAAGACAGCCGTAATGGCCTATCAAAATTACTGGGAGTCAACCGATCTCTGAACTCACCAATACTCGGTCTTCTGTCTACTGGGACATACTGGCCGATTCCAGGAACGTTTGTGCCAGGTTCTTCTACTAATTCCGGCCTACCGGATCACTCAGACACACACCGGACAAATTGTAATTAAATTAGTCAAAATACCGTTACTAGAACCTGGTCTAAATACTCGGTCTGGACGCTAACAGTTCCCTAAGCAGAATGTCCTTTCTCCCACATGGCGATCGCTTGCGAATCTCTCAGGATTCGATTGCGATCCGCACCCACGTAGCTTCGCGCCGTTGTCCTTGGTGCGGCGTGACGTCATGTTCAACCGGCCGATCGCGATCGGCCAGTGGTGCTTCGTAGGCGACGGGATTCTCATCCACCGCCCTCTCTTCTCCATAGTCAGCTGGTCTCGGTTTGAGGACCTCTGTCTCACATCGCTGCGTCTGACTCGGTGCCTGCGTCGCATCCGTGGCTGTGTTCTCGCCGAGAGAGTAATGATAAAGAAAACTAACAAAAATCAGGGCAAATTTGGTCGTTAAAAGTCACGGTCATTCGTTCAAAAATCGACTTAATTATCCCGGCCAGGGGGCAGAGGATCTTCTGTAAATGATTTTCTGATAGGATGCTACCTCAGATATCTAGTGGTCAATTGCCTTAAACACGACTGCAGATCAGGGGTAGGTATAATCTAAATTGTCAATGAGATATAACGAATCACAACTGAATTCCAGACACGTTGCTAATTTTTTTATAATACGTCAGCAGACGTATTTACTCGTCTGGAATATTTTGGCAAAGCGTCAATCAGTAACCGTGACGTTTCGATAATCGTGACAAGATTTTAATGCGACGTTCCAGAAAATCTGTCTGGAACATTACGTGCCGTGTTGGTGAGGCTACTTGACAAGGCCGAAGGAATCGAAGGACTCTTCAGGTCGTGCTGCGGTCCAAGAGCCGCAAGGGTCCCCGGGGAGGCGCAGGTTTAGTTGTTCACTTCAGCTGAAAATATTTAAAGACGTGAGCTATGAGATAGACGGACATCTACTCGAGAAGTCTGAGATTTTAACACGATCCGAGGTGGGCTTCTTTGCTCGATGTATGATCGGTACCTACCTCAGATTTCTCGACATCGACTGAGTTGAGTGCAGCTACCCCTGCGATTTCTTCTTTCAGCGATTTTTTCGGCCAGAAAATATTCTTGTAGGCAAGACTGACCAGGACTGTTCCTGAGATTGGTCCCATCCAGTATACCCAGTGCAACGTCCACTTGTTGTTCCATAAAGCAGGCGCGAACGACCTTGCAGGGTTCATGCTGCACCCAGTGTAAGGTCCACAGGCCATGGCCAGCATGGCTACTACTAATCCAAATTTAATTGCCTTGGAGTCTGAGTGTTTGCTGTTACGAGGGTCGGAGCATGCACAGACGAAAAGAATTAAAATTCCGGTAGCCATGGTCTCGACTAACAGACCCTGGATCGACGAGATATTTTCGTTTACCCTTGTCACGCAGAACGCGTTGACAGTCGTCGTATTACCCGTGTGAAGAAATTCAACTGGAGTAATGACCTGCGAAAGGAAAAGAATTTGGCTGTTTGATATAGTATCCAAAAGTGTAATATGCCTATGTGATGAAGAGGATGTAGAAGAGGAACCTGATGAAGATAGTGGAAGAAGGAGAACGGATAAAAACGCACTGGGAATCTCTCAATGGATTAAATAATCCTAAAAGTAAATTTTGTGGATGTAAGTTGGATCCGAAACTAACCCTTAGCATCCCATAACCAATTATAGCTCCCAGAAAGTGTGCCAATATGTAGATTGCCGCTGTAGTAATCGACTTGAGGCCGAGTATAACAGAGCATATGCTCACAACCGGATTGATGTGAGAGTCGCTGATGTGTCCGATAATCTGCAGGACAAAAAAAAAAGATTCCATGTAATTTTACTCACCTACCTTGTTTGGTTTACACCATAGAAGGGTTTTTCAGATCTGCAAACCATCGCAGGAATGGAATATTTATACTTTTTTGATCCATCAGCGCATGCGTGGAAAAAAATCTTGTAACGCTCTACCATCTGACAGCAAAACTAAACCTCGTCCAACTATTATTCGGACCATCAACGCGATAATTAACTTTCACATTCATGATATTCGTATCTTATACCCATTTCCCCATATTTGGGCCTACGTTTTGGCGCTCAACATATGTGTAACATATAAATATATTAATATATTTCTTCACGATCGTGTTATTCATGTCATGCAATTTGCTACGCATGATAATTGTACAATCATGGTCTCGATAACCCTGCTGACTCACGATACCCGGACGCGCTGCACAGAGCGATGTACTGATCTATTGCGCAAATTAGTGGAAAACCACTAGTCAAAGCGACGCATTCGTTATTCCAAGCAAACTGCGGTGAATTATTGTTCCGCGTTTGTGAATCTCGCGATAAATTGATCTTATTTAACCGTATAACGACTTGGACGGCGATTTTCGCTCTCCGAAAAATCCCTTTTCGGAGGTTATGAATAAATTTGACAAAAAAATTCTCACGTGAACGATTGATGCGATGGCAAATCCGAAAGTCAAGGAAATTTGCAAATGAGATGCCGGTTCGGAAAGTGAACCCACGCAGCCCATGCAACCGATGAAAACAAGGATCGCAGATCCAAGAAGCTCGGCCAGGGCTGCTACCAAAAGTTCCCACCAGGATCCGTCGTTTTTTAACAACTGCTTAAAACCTGGAAAATAAATTTTAAAGTTTACTGCTACGAACTGAATTTGGTCGAATCAGTCCCCTCGTATCTTGCTCGTGAGATATCTTCTGGACCCAAACTTGCCACCAGGGTATACGACTCATAATTCGTTATTGGGATTACCAATCGAGAAACCAGAATCTCCCAAACGGCGTACAAAATCGGTGACCTATGTGCAGAAATTTGCCCCTCGAGTTATATTTATGAAATTATCGAGGTTTTATAGTCGGTTAATGGTAATTGTAATTAGGCAGTCATGAGCTGGACATGAGATAACAGTAGAAATACAATTAACGGATTAATTAAATATAAGCTGAGATTATTAACCCATCGAGGACATGAACTCTTCAAGAGTGTGGATAAATTTTTTTGCAGCGCCGCCCCCCAAATCGTCTCCAAATAATTGAAAAAAAAATATTTCAAAAATTTCTACTTTCTATTTCAACTCTAAACCCTCCCGCAAAGGGGGTAAATTTCGCTATTCAAAATATATACGGTTTTGCAAGGGGTTGAGTGAATAATTCGTCATTTCACATCTCACTATCTCACAGTCATAGAGCGCCCCATTGCTGGTGATGACGGTTTTTCCTAAATTGCAACATCTATGCCCGCTAATTTCTCGCGATTACAAATTTTTTAGCAAATAAATGATAGACTCTTGATCAAATATTTACCGAAAGCATTGAAAAAACGTGTCTATTTGAAATGGCATCATCCATCCCTTTATTTGCGGGAGGGTTTAAGGTTAAGATAGAAGGCTGAAATTTTTCAGGATTTTTTTTCAAGTCATTTGAAGTCGATTTGGGGGGCGGGAAGGGCGTAAAGAGCTTTCTTCTTCGTGTTTCGCTGCTCCAAAACGAAAACTCCCCGTCAGAATTTTGTCCGATTTTGTTTCCTCCGTTCAAAAATAATATATAATATACAAAGAAATAATGAATCGATAAATAAATCAGAGTTTATTATATTCCAGATCGTTGAACCGTGAAAAGAAACGCACGTACGTAACGTACACAAATACGTCTGTAAAAGATATTTCGCAATTGCTGATACGTACTGCGCAGAGAGCTGATCAGCAACAGAAAGATACGTAAAGCAATAAAGCATTATGTATGTTAAAAATATAATTAAGTTCATATAATGATAGAGTAATGTTTATTTACCTGCCGGGGATTTCCGACGAGACATTACGCTGTTTATCGTGACGTCAACGATGGCTGAAAGATGAGATAACGATTTTTTTTTCTCCACGTGTTACAAATCGCTGCTTGCTATTCGCTACTTGCTCATGTGCGTCAGGAGGATCGTCTCGTTTCTGTGTGAATTATGTAGTGTGTTGTGTGATGAGCTGAGATCGTTTTATCATCACATACGAATACGTGTGACAGCGTATATTAGATAAGCGTTACTTTTCGAGCCCCTCGATTGCGACGAATGTTTTCTCATTCAATCCACGATAATTATCTATGAAATTATCAACGAGAATTGGACCCTGAATTATGTCAGACGTAAAATATACGTCACACTATTATACGACTTCGTAGTAATTTGATTCGAGATTTATGGTATACATATATGGGGCGTTTTGCGTTTGCAAATCATCTGCGAAATATTTGCATACCTTCGATCCGAAATTTTTCGCTCTCTCACGTGAAAACTGTAGCAAATTTTTACGTCAACTCCATTGCGAAAAGCGCAAAACGAATTTAACACTCATTTTTAACGATTCTCAAAATACAGCCCACGCGTTTAAAAATTTGGAAAAATCGGTAGGGGCATATTTTTCAACGCGATTCTAATTTTCCGCATTAAAAGTTGATGTAAAAATGTATATTTTCGAGTGAAAGATCGGAATATTTCCGATCAAATTAACCTCGCAAATATTTCTCAGATAAATAAAATGTTGCTAATTTCTTTATTGAATGAAAATAACGTGCGAAATTTTGGTGGCTGCAGGCATTGACGTGAAACGTGCCATATCTATTTTATTCGAATCATCGCCAAGCCTCAAAACACAAATGTTTGTACATACAGTGTACCGGAATTTGCGATAACGATACGCATTTTCCATAACGGGGCAATAAACATTATAAATTCGATTATATACTGACATAAAATGACAAAAATATTTTCATTCTCTTATTATACTATCGCCACGGCGGTTTCGGGATCAAAGGTTCAACTCTCTTACGACTCTTTGGACTTTGTCCAACATCAATATATGTATATGTATAGAGGTCAAGATTTCAGCACACGGTTTATTACGTGCAATTATTATAGGGTGTGTCGTTTTTAGGGCAAGATCAATTTTTTTCTTTTCTTACTCCCACCACTTAATAAAATCCTTGAGAATCATGCCAAAAAAAAAATAATGATAATAATAATAATCCTCGCGAATGCATTGCGCCAAAACCGGATTTTACAAGGTAACTTAATGAATCATGAGTTTTCCCATTTAAATATCACAGCTGGGAATCCCTCATTTTTATTTTTCAATTATTGGTATTAATCTGCCGGGTTTTCGATACGGTACTTATAATTTCGCGGATTGGGATTCTATGCAGGAACTCAATAAGTCTCTGCAAAAAATCTCCTCATAATTAGCTCGAGTCTGTAAATTCAACGTTTTAAAAATTAATTATAATCGTTGAAAGTAATTACCTTCGAACGATCTTCACGGTTAAACTATCGACTTTATAAAAACAGTTCTAAGGACACTTTTTGCGAAGAATTCAATCTTCTACAAAACAGCGATCCGCGAAATTTTTTATCGCCAAATCCGGCCGTTTAATACCGATCGAAACGGAATACCTCATCCTTTCACAAGGATTTTTTTAATGTTTTTTCGATTTATTTTAAACAATTTTCGTGAGGAAGTGAAGCAAAAAAAAAAAAAAATGGCACACCCTGATAATTAGAAGGCACTGATGATAAATCGATAATTTGTTGAAAAAAAAAGAGGAAAAAAAAGTAGAAAAAAACGTTATAACACGTATTATATAACCTGATTTGAAAATTATATAATTTTCAACCGAACAGACTTTTGAGATTCATATATTTTTGCATGGTAGTACATGAATCATTGAATATTGACATTGTACGTAAAATTATCGTTGATTAAAGAAGATTATACAATATTATGTCGAAGGTCTTTATAATACATTATTTCGGTTCTATACATACATACGTATGTACATACATACATACAGTACATATATACATAAGTGCGTAATGTAACACATGTGGGGACCGTATTATAGCTGCAGATTGTTTACCATTTGTTTAGCAAATTCAAAAACTTCTCGTTAAAGTTAAGTTTTTTTTTTTTTTTTTTTTTTTTTTTTTTTCAACGATATTAATACAACCGTTTATAATACGCAACGATATATTAATACGACGTTAGCAAAAACATTTGTGCAAACGAATCAGACGGCGAATTAAATATGACAAAAAAAAAAAAAAAAGAAAAAGAAAGAAACGAAACACTAGAAAAAAAAAGAGACATGTGTAAAGTTAATCAGTAATATTAAATTTGAAACATATTCGAATGACATGAGTTTGTTTTTGTTTGATTTTTTTTTTTTTAGTTTTCGATTTTTTTCTTCTATCCATCGATTAATTATATACTCAGCCTCGATCGCTGCTTTAAATGTTGGATTTAGCAATGTTTGTATATAGCAGATATAGATACGTGTACATACACGTTATAGCAGTAGTATTTCTTTGTAGACATATGTATATATGTATATTACGTAAAACGAGTTTGCGAAATTTAATAATACGCTCAAAAAAAAAAAAAAAAAAAAAAAAAAAAAAAAAACGGGATTCTGAATAAAATTGCGATCTCGCAATTATCTGCACTCTCTCTAAATAATTATTATGTATATGTAGTACATACAAGCAAAGATATGTAGACATACCAAACAGTACAATACCGCAATAAACTAATGATCCAGTCAAAACTAATGAAATCAGTATCATATAGGTCAAACAACGAAGATTTATTTATAAGTATAATCAACAGTGATCGCGGTGAGAATTGACCCGATGATATTTTATATGTACGATTTTTTTTTTTCTTCTTCTTCTTATATCTTAAATACGCGAAACGCGAACTACGAACTGAGAATAAGAATAATCAGCGGTGCGTTGAACTACTACAAGGTGATCAAGGTCGTATATAATTGAATCGCGAAAAATTCACTTGTTTCCCCGCGTATAAAAAAATAAAAAAATAAAAGAAAAAAACTATATCAGATAAAACCAAAAAAAAAAAAAACGGTTCAGAAACTTATACAGAAAAATTCCCACGAGGATTAATTAATTATATCGGTAAACTTCACTGATCGTTATAGCAAAAAAATAAAATATAAATCTATTTAAAACAAAAAAAAAGACATCGTCATCGATAATTATCGTCGACCGTGACATGTCGATGAAAAACCCGGCGATTCTTTAAGGTCGTTGAATAAAAATCGAAGAAACTTTCTCTGCGGTATTATAGTTATAGCCGTATACGAAATACCTATATTGTATATCGATTCAGGTTTATGTTTAAAGAAGTCAACGTATAACTGCAGCCACACGTATATCGATTCATATAATCACATTATACAGAATTGAAGTTAGTATAGGTATATAATTAATAGCTGAACTCAGATTTCTTTAATTTGTTATCTAAAATTCGGCTATTTTGCAATTATACAGTTTTTCATTTTTTTTTTTTTCTTCTTCTTTTTCTTTGAGAAAGAGTAAGAGACACATTTTATTTCCGTTACGTTGATTTAGGAGGGTTGACGTTAAGTTGTTCGTTTCGTTGAAAGAAAATGACTAGCAGTTGCGTAGCTATAGGTAGACTGACACATGACGCGCGCATGGTTTCGTTAATTTCATTAGAAGTATATACCCTGTGCACACGCGTGTATGTTATGTCGACATACGCAATTATCTGACGAACAAGGAAAGGCACTCTTCAATGTATAAATACTATACAGGATTGATGGTTCCTTAATTGTCCACGAAGACATTTTTCACAGAAAAAAGAAAAAGGAAGAAAACGGTTTTTCACGAATCGATAATCACAGCCACGTAATTACACTTAGCTTAAGCTTAAAAACTGCAGAAGTCACTATCGTTATTTCCGTTCAACTTAAACTCATTTACATATATCCATTGACGCACATTCGAAATCATTATAATCACGCGAAGATCTAACGTCAAGAATTTCGTGCGTTACAGCGCAGTAGAATTTTGAAAATATGTATCCGCGGATGATTGCTCGTTTCCAAAGATCAAACCCTTTCCCATACAATTGCAGTTGTCAATTTTAAACTTCGGATAAAAAAAAAAAAAAAAAAAAAAAAAAAATTGATCCGATCTTATCTGCAGAAGTATAACGTCGGCCGATTCGTGACGAGAGTAAGCTATGTAGATAAAATAAATTCTGAATCACATCACGTGTTACTATTGTTAGAAATTCATTAAGTAATTCCTATCTCAACGAGACGTTGTATGTATACCTACCTCGTCGTAAAAATAAGTGACTGCACTCGTAAAAAAAAAAAAAAAAGGAAAAATTTCAGCTTCTTCGAACCTTGTCTTATCAGTTATTGGATGCAGTGAAAAAAAATTCAAACTCAGGTTTCACTAAAATTCTTGAAAACCTTCTCGACAAACAATTCCAAAATCACGAAAAACAAACAAGATATACCTACACCAACGATCAGACAACGATACACCTAATTTCTACTATTTTTTCCATCAACCAAAGATTTAAGAAATTAATCCAAATCTTCTTCCGTTTCGAAGCTTGATTATCACTGATCTGGTGACGTAAGG
This sequence comes from Macrophya alboannulata, assembly GCA_949628255.1. Classification (NCBI taxonomy): domain Eukaryota; kingdom Metazoa; phylum Arthropoda; class Insecta; order Hymenoptera; family Tenthredinidae; genus Macrophya; species Macrophya alboannulata. Next base: position 1,257,802 of record OX451208.1, read on the forward strand.
ATGATGCTTTAGGGAAACATCCTCTGCAGCTATGCTAACAGCCTTCAGTCTTCTTAAGGAATTTAGGCGATTTTTTTAATATTTTGGGAAATTTTAGGTATATATAGGTTTGAATTTGAATTAATTTTACACAAGATACAGAATTATGTGTAAGTATTGAAGATTTTTAATAAAAAATATCATAACACTTATCGAAAATTTTTATTCTATAATAAATCTTACCGCAGTAATAATAATAATAATAATAATAATAATAATAATAACAATAATTAAATACTTAGAAAAATCATCGATATAAATAATATATATATACATATACATATATAATAATATATTATATATAAATATATATACCTATAATAATAAGTACCTATTATATACAGAATATATTTTATTTCGATGTTACGGGCGATGTAAGCAGCTGGAGATTGGCCTGTATATATTGGCGAAAGTTTGATGCCAATTAAATATGTAACGACTATATAATAATATATAAGTATAATATCGGAAATCACAGATTTCAAGAGTACCTGAATCATCGCTAATTGTAAGTCAGTTTTATTGAAAACATGACTGAGAGGTAGGTATCTAAAATTTACCTGAAACGTGCATAAAACATTTCAGATATTTATGTATAAAATTGGTTCTCGGTTTGATTCCACAAAACGTCGATACGTTTTTTTGGCTGACATTTTTCACGTCCATCTGGAATATATTTTTGCAACGCGTCGATAATTAAGTAACCGTGACGTTTCTATAATCTATGACGATCGATTTTAGTGCGTGACGTTACGGAAAACCTGTTCATAACATCACGAAGGAATCTAAGGACTCTTCACGTCGTCACTGCAGTCCGAGAGACGCGAGGATCCACGGGTTTAGTTTGTTCACTTCAGCTGAAAATATTGAAAAACGTGAGCTATGGGATAGACGGATATCCACCTCGGAAGGTATCGTGTATCGGAGATCCGTTGCAACGTCTCTCGGAAAATTTTACGTCACTTTTTTGACACTACTGAACATTCGATCGATTTATTAATCTGAAATTTTGATCACGATCCGAGATGGGTCCATTGGTCAAGATATCGTCGTTACAAACCTCAAATTTTTCGGTAACAACTGAGGTGAGTGCAGTTGCCTCCGGGGTCTCTACTACCGGCGATTCCTTGGGCCAGTAAAGAGTCCTGTAAATGAGACTGGACAATATCGATCCAGAGACTGGTCCCAGCCAGTAGACCCAGTGGAATTTCCATTCGTTGTTCCATAAAGCTGGCGCGAATGATCGTGCAGGGTTCATACTGCACCCGGTGTAAGGACCGCAAGCCATTACCAGCATGGCGATTACTAATCCGAATTTAATTGCCTTTGAGTCTGCGTTCTTTCTGTTACGAGGATCGACGCATGCACATACGAAAAGAATCAGAATCGCGGCAGCCATGGTCTCAATTAAAAGACCCTGGAATGGCGAGATCTTTTTGTTCACAGCTGACACACAGAAAGCGGTTACAGTATCCGGATTGCCGGTGTGAAGGAGATCCATTGGAGTCACGACCTAGTGGGAATAACATCGATAGTCGTAATTCGAATCAAAGAAAAACTAGCGGAAAAAAGAAAGTGACGGGGGATCAGTGTTGACGGGTCAAATTATTATGTGGATTTGTGTTAAGATTTGAAACTAACCCTCAGCATTCCGTAACCGAGTAGGGCTCCCAGGAACTGTGCAACTATGTAGACCGCTGCCGCGCAAATTGATCTAAGTCCGAGTATCACAGAGCATATGCTCACAATCGGATTAATGTGACAGTGGCTGATTGGTCCGATAATCTGCACAATAAAGAAAAATTCCATATAATTTTACTTACCATAGTTTCTAGACGATACGACATATCAGTCTGTTTGGTTTACGATAGAAGGTCTTTTGAAAACTTATTAGTCTAGTCAAAACGGTGATTGAAATCTTAGGTATCGAATTTTGAATCTGAAAACGATGATCGGATGATGAAATATTCTGCATATTTTGACCAGCTTTGGTTTGGGAAATTTGGAGTACTCCAAAACTTATTTATTTGTCAACCAAAATTTGTTTCACATCAAAAGAAAATTTTCTTCGAAAAACTTTGTCGTAAGGTTTCAGGCACATCGTTGGTTCAATTCAACCTCTCAAGGTCTTGCTTTCTTCGGACAGCAATTCTACATCTTATGAACGTAGGGATCGGTGAAAAAAAATTCATGTAAAAAGTTACGGTCAATTATCAAAAATTTCCAATATTTAGGTCACTAATTCGCAAATAACTTGGCCAACACGAAATTGTAAAAAGATTCCCTCGTTCACATGATGAGGATTTCTTTTCTGAACAAAATCAGCCCTCAACGACCTTAATCGGAACAACGATGTGCCTAAAACCTTACGACAAAGGTTTTCAAAGATAACTTTTTTTGATGTAAAACAAACTTTGGCTGAGAAATAAATGCATTTTGGAGTACTCCGAATTTCCAAAACCAAGCTGAGCTGGTTCATCAAAAGATAGATGCGCTTCCACAGTATTCGTCGATATTCTCAAAACTCTTGTAAACTTAGGTTTGCAACATTGATATTGCCCAGCTCGTTCTCATATTATCGCTCGCGTCAAGGATATATATTTCTTTTTTAATATACTTGGCGCGAGACTCTACCGAGTCTCTTGATAAGTTTCATTCATATTGTACTTTAATGTGTTATAAACTAATTGCTCAATACTTGACGTACATATAGCGATTAAATGAAATTTTACGCAGAAATGGAATATTACACTGTCTCAATCTATCATCACGATTGCGTGGAGTAAAAATCTTTGGAACGTTGCACCATCTCAATCGAAGAAACAAATAAATAAATAAATAAATAAATCACAGCTATAACTATTATTCACACTATCAACCTGATAACCGGTTACGTTTCCATATACATCTCCCACTATAATATAAATTAGTCTTCGACACACATCTTTTCACAATTCCCAATTAGATTTACACATTTGGCAAAATATTTTTGTATTCAGTCGCTATACATCCTGCGTTAATAACATATTCGTACAATTTGCCAAGCATAATAATTATTACACAATCGTGCTTATATTTGATAACCCTGGGAGTTTACGATGCCCTGAGGCACAGACCTAGACGGGGCGAACTTCTGATCTGTTGCGTAAATTAGTGGATCGCGGCTGTCCAAAGTAGATTGAAATTCAGTTATCGCAGAATTGCGTTAAACCAGTTTGGCAGAGAAGTCGCGTTTGATATCATTTTCGGACAATCCACGTGGCAATTGTCGGTCTTAAAAAATTATTAATAAAAAAAACTGAAAACCTGATACTAAAAAAATTTTTCCTACCTGGACTATAGACGCGATGGCGAATCCAAAGGTCAGAGCAATTTGTAAACGAGGTGCTGGCTCTGACATCGAACCCACGCAGCCCATACAACCGATATAAACGAGGATCGCAGATCCAAGAAGCTCGGCGAGCGCCCTCGCGAAAGTTTGAGCCCACGTTCCCTCATTAGTGAATAACTGTTGGGATCCTGAAACGGTGGTTGAAAATATAATGAAAACACTGTGTATATAAATAAATAAATAAATGAACAAATAAAAACAAAAATATTATGAGGAAAAATTTTTTTTTTTTTTTCTAACGGACGTAAATATTTTGCAAATTTTTATACAGATAATAATACCGATGTTTTTTTTTTTTTCTTTTTCCTTAATTGAAAAATAATTCATGGCGCCGGGAATATTTTTCTGATAGTAACAATCAAAGATACGTATATATCTTTCTTTTCTTTTTTGTAATTAGTATTCTCGTATCTCGTTAGTCAGATATTTTTTTAACTATATACCGATATCGATACCAGGGCGTAGAACTTTGAATTCCTTATTCGCGATTGGCTATATTTAATATCGAAAGTTTTTTTTTTTTTATAGAGGCATTAAAACGAGTCTGCACCCACGCTCAGATATCATTCCCACGTATGTACGTATGTACATACCTACATACATTATATCACATAAATATCTTGTATCGTGTGTTCGAATTAAATATCTCTTGAAAATTAGACTGATTCAATTATAATTATATGCAAAAGTGCCGAATTACACCTGAACCAACAATTAAAAAGAAAAAAATTTATATACGCTATAGCTTTTACGAAGTTATATATATATAAATTATGCTGAAAAGAACCGTAATTATGCACGCACAATATTTTTACGCAATATTTGCGTGGTTCAGTTTCTTTTTTTTTTTTTTTTTTTTTTTGTGTACTAAAAATTTGAAAAAAAAAAACGACAAGAAAAAAAAAAACGGATTTCAATTCCCGTGCGGCGGCATAGCTGCATAACTTAACGACCGCGCGTCGTCGTGATTCGCTCGGCGAATACCTATCACCACATGTTCATGAATATTTGCGTGGACACTGTTTAAAAAAATATATATATTCAAATGTATTTTTTCGGAAGCCGCAGTCGTGTATATAAAATGTACGAATAATCTTTGCCTCGGCCAATTTTTGTCGCGGTATAATTTTTCGTTTTATCATTATACTTTAATCAAAATTTACAAGTTTTTGAATATTTATTTATTTTTTATAATTCTCCATAACTTCCGGAGGCTCGACTTTTTTAACACAGACTTTGATTTCCATATCAGGCCATTTTTTTTTTTTTTTTTTTTTGGCAATATAAACCAACCTTCTGAACTTCTTTTTTCTTTCAAACTATACGATCCCAATTTTTTTTTTTTTTTTTTTTTTTGTTTTTAACGATTTAGCAATTAAAAATTTGCGAAAATTGCAACGATTTTTTACCTTCGACAGGGAGCCCTTGGGACGTTAAAAATCTTCCCCCCTCCCTCTCCCACTTCCCGTACGTCGGTTATAAATAAATTACGGCTACGCTTCGCCTGCGCGAAATCCGCGCAGCCACGCGGTAACCCGACGAACTAAAATACGTAAACTAAATTCAGTATAAATTCAAAGAGCGAAGATGAGTTTGAGGATGATTAATTAATTTTATAATGTCATACTGCAGCAGTGTTGTATAGTGTTAGTCGAGTGGTGTTAAAGAAAGAAAAAAGAAAAAATTAACTATATTTAATTCATGAATAATTTATCCGTTTTATATAAAACTCATCGTTCACGTCACTATAAATCGAAGCACAACATATGTTACATTAAACCGGTGAGCACAGACGCGTGATATAACTTCCGAAATTTTTTTATTTTCTTTTTTTTTTTATGGAAAGGTTACAAAATTCCAAATTTTTTTTTTTTTTTTCTTTTTCTTCTTCTTTTTATTACGATCAGACAAATTTTGGGTAAGTGTGTCAGACGATGGACTATACAGGGAGGTCAAGCTTTGTTATAACAGGTCACTGATCTGTGGGGAAAAAAACCATAAAAAAAAAAAAAATAAATAAATAATAAATATTTATAAAAACAAAAAATATACCTATATACCTATAAATATACCTATTATACATGAAAAGCGTGAAAGTTAGCTGAACTTAATCAAGTATACGATAAGAGAGAGAGAGAGAGAGAGAGAGAAAGATAGAGAAAGAGAAAGATAGATATAGGGTAGTGATTATATATAGTAAATAAATATCAATTTACCTCCTGGTGAGCTGCGACGAGACATGGCTCTGTTTAGCTTGACGTAAACCGCGGTAATAGAGAGGCGCGCTCTGTACGTATATTCAAAGGAACGGTTATTTTCTGCACGTGCTATTTGCCGCACGCTATTCGCAACTGGTTATACTGCTTCGTTCGGCGGAGAAGCGTCTCGTGTACTGTGCCGGGTGATGGTGATGAGCTGATGCTTTTATCATGAATGCCCCGGCGTATACGATACGCCGATAAGCCTAATTTTGCGAACTCGCTTCCCCGCTGTAATAATATATACGCCGTATATACGCGCGGGGGGATAGATTTTAATGCACGATAATTATCATTGCGATTATCCGTACAGAGAGAGAGAGAGAGAGAGAGAGAGAGAGAGAGAGAGAGAGAGAGAGAGAGAGAGAAAAGAAAAAAAAATTTCTTTTTCCTCAATTCAGCTGCGCTACGATAGTTGAACAGCAGTAGCAAACGCGAGATATACGGACACACACGTGCATACCGGTCATATGTATATATATACCTACGTCATTCAAATTTATTTACGACGTAGCCCCCGGATTCGAAAGATCTTTCGCCTCTTGCCTTGCCTTGCTCTGGCGCGGTGCTTTGCCTTGGAAATTGATACGTCATATACCCAATCCGACGTAGATATATATATATATATATGTACATAATATACGTTGATTCGAGAGGTGTATCCGCTTTTGCCTTCTAGGCGAGCCTTTAAAACGCACGTATTTACACAGGTAATTTATTTTTTTTTTATTTTTTTTCTGGGATCTCTGAACCCGCTGTGTGCGTGCGCATGCGTGTATACCTGTACTAAGAATTATTACATGGCTGAAATGAGGTGGATTTGAATAATTTATTCATACCCTTTTTTTCTACTTCTTTTGTATGTTACTCACTACTGCACTTTCAACAAGTTTGACCAGTCAGTTTTTCGTTTAGCCCAAATTAACACGTTTCAAATTTTCAACTTCTCCGTTACACGTTAGACCCTGATTATTTACAAGATTAAAAAAAAAAAAAGAAGGATGTTATATGCTTTTTGATAGACTTCAATAATCGCAATGTCAGAGTTGAACCGGTCAATCGATTTTGTCAAACTTTTTGACTTAATGAATTTTATAAAAAAAAACAACGAAAAAACACATCAAATTCTTATTTATTTATTTTTATTTTATTTACATACGTACTTAGATATAGCGCTGATTGTAAAACACGCTTGAATTCCGTCTGAGGCAACGATATGTTATTATAGTGCTTAGAGAAGTTTGAAGAATCGATTTTTTTATCATCTAATTACATAAAAATTAACAAACGATCTGAAAACATCGACGTGCGGGTATATATTATACGTTAAAATCGTACCTACTTATAAAAATCGTGGAATATTATTTCTCTATTGAACAGCGACGCGTTTGTATATAAATTTTCGACGAAGAGGTAACGAGATTATACTGCGAATGAACTATAGGTGCAGGGTCAACGATTTCTTAATTGTGTTTATGAACGCGTTTCAACGGAAAAAAAAGGGTTTTCACAAATCGATCAGACACGTAGTACCACGTATCACTAACTCCCGCACTTGCGCTTAAAACTTCACAAACAGTAACTCTAATTATTTCCGCTCCAATTCAATTCATTAACACACTCTTGACGCACTTCGAGCTCATAATCATGCAATACCGAATGTTTACCGTTTCTTTCACATTCTCGAAATAAGACTATGAAAGGATTTTATTATGTTCTATGTAAGAACTCGGTTCGAAAACATATTTCTGCACTGCAATCTCGTGAATCTGTTGCAATCGATCATTCGGATTAGTAAAAAGTGTTGAATAACGAGCGACGACTTCGGCAGGATATCCGTTCTAACCGTTTAGAAACACGTGATCAATGCAGATCGTGGCGTATTCGCCGTTCCAGTTTCTTGTGCAAATAATTTTGGAAATATGTGCGAATTACTGGTTTCAAAAAATCAAGCCCTTTTTCGTAGATACAATTGGGGTCAGTTTTTAACTTCCAAACGATCGAAGAAACGGTCTCTGTAAATAGAAACGTGTGACTAGCCAATTATACGCGAAACTGTTTAACCCTTCAGACCGTTCCTCTTCACATGTCAAAATATATAGCTTTTTCCAAACGTGCACTATGCTACTATTTTTTTCCTGGAAGTACCATGTCTGACGAGTATTTTCGTTAAAATTTTACTTGAAAATATTGAAAATTGAAAAAGTTATTATTTTTTTAGTGAAAAGGTGTATTTTTTGACAAATCGACCTACTTACGATTTTTTTTAGACGTGTTGTGATTCTCATTTTCATATATCAACTTTGAACACATGTTGTAGAATGTTCAGAGTATTTTTGAGTATTTTTTCGATCCCGATCGGACCGATAGTTTTCACACAGCAACCATTTGAAACTTGGCTGGGTAAATTTTACCCGGTGTGACCACGAAGGGTTAAAAAACCGTGACAATACAATTGTTATACCCGTTCATTGATGACCCCCATAAAAAGTGATTTGATCTTATATCCTGAGTAGGATATATCGGCTGATTATTGACGGATAAGGCTATAAATAAAATAAACCTATATATCTGAATCAAATCACGTGTTGCTATTCTTAGAATATACCATTACTTCATATCTCGACGTGTATCTGGCGCCAAAAGTTAATGACACATTCCACCCAACATTTCGGCTTCTTCAAATCTTGCGTCTTATCTATCAAGAAAATTGTCGTAGGTATGTTACAAGCTAATTTGTTTTTTTTTTTCTCTTAAAAATTTCATCATCGTAAATGAATCATTCGATTCTAATCACCGGATCTTTTGATAGGATGGTCTATTTTTGTAACATTTTGACAATATTTCGGTGTATATATATCCTTATTGTAAAACAATAAATCAGATAAGACGAATATATATAATTATTATCATTCAATTTTGATTCATATGTGTTTAATTTTTTTTTTTTTTGCTGATTGTAAAAGGTGAAAATAAAATTGAAAAAATTCTGATAAATCTACTGCAAGCTAACGCATTAATACGCAATTTTGAAAAATATCGCATCGTTATAATCGTATATATCGAAAATGAGGTATATAATCGCGCCACAAAGTCTGCTGTTTCGCAAACTCTCTTAAAATAAAAAAAATAAAAAATGAAAAAAAAACGTTTTTAAATTTTTGTAAAACCGAAGTTTGTTTCAAATCGCGTCAGACTTCAACATCAACCCTAATTGACGCGACGAGTGTGAGATAAATAAATTTCTCAAGTTCAGACAAATATTTGCGCCTATAATACATACACTTGCGGTGAATGAAACTTTATTTGCGGTAAATATGTTTACGCAAATAATTATAACTTGTTTGTTCGAAACTAAATTTTTTCTGTTTCGGTCCTTTTTTCTTTTCTTTCTTTTTTCTTATTTTCTTATTTTCTCACAATTGCAGTGCGTGTATGAAAAAAAAATAAGACTTAGGACTTAGGACTTAGCAGCTAGGACTTAGGACTTAGGACTTAGGACTTGGGACTTAGAACTTGGGACTTAGGACTTAGGACTTGAGACTCAGGACTTAGGACTTAAGATGTATAGATATAAGTATATTTTATACAGGTTTTGTATGTCAATCTCACATTTTCGTTGCACTTGAAAATTTTCGGTCCCCTGCCAAAATAAGTTTCACTTCAAAAATCTTACTGATCGAGATACTACGATGTGTAACCGTATATAATCGTATCTGGTTGATATTATACCGAGATATGTACCGATTCGTGCTGATCATGAGTAAACCTACCCCCGCATTATGTAATCCCCAAAATCTCGTGTATTATTATATACGGTGTGTTTCACTGAATACCATAAATTTCCAAAAAAATTTATGAATTTTGTTTCAATCGACCAAAATTTTCCTTGAGTGTAAATATACGGGGGCAAAAATTCTATTGAGTTGATGGTATAATGACGATTCATTGGCAATGTGTGTCAATGAGAGTACAAAGATCTGCAAATATATTTTGCAAAGATCCAAAGTCCTAGCTGAAAGAATGTCCAAGAAAGATTTTGAGCTCCTAATTGATCCGTACAACTGAGTGTAAAAAAGAATTTCGAAATACTGTTTTTATTTGTATTTTTTGTTAAGGAAATTTTTATACGAACGTCAGGTTTCAGCAGCAGATGAAAAAAGTGCGATTTTAATACAGAAAAAAAATCGCAAATTTTCAACGACTCGAATTAAATTTTTTACATTATAATTGAAATTTTGAAAATATTTCACGATTCATAATGGTTTTGGATTAAAATTGCCTGTACATGTTTCTTTTTCTTTTTGTTGCAATTTACTTATATTTTTCTATAATCTGTTTCACTCGATCGAAAATATCCCAAAAAATGGAATAGAGAATTTGAAAATATTATATCTGATATACCTATACATATACTCAACACTGATTATCTGTAATTTGATTTAATCGCTCTTTATAAGTATCGAAATCACGATATTGATTTACAACTCGATTGTTCTGAATTTATTAATGAATTATATATCGTATATATACCTATACAATGCTCTATTTTGAGACTTCAATTCATCCCAAAATAATCTTATCGAAGTATAAAGATCCCGATGAAGTGATGATCGTTCTTTGATTGCTTGTGCCAATGATATCGTTACTGCGCTCACCGTACGCCTGTGATTGCCTGTGATTAAATCCTCCTTCTTTATTTTTGTTTTATAAGTAATATTTGATAACGATATCGCTCATGCACGCGATCAATCAATCATTCAAACAAATTTTTTTCATTCATTTCTCGGTTTTTTCGTTCGTCCCTTCCATGCAATTTAAATGTTTAGGAAATGTTAAAGGAAAAAAAAAAGAATATTGGGCTGAAGTGAACAAATTGTTTCGTTTTTTTTTCAATTTTGAACACTGAAAGAAAAAAAAAAATCTTTTATCTCACGAAACGAAAGAAATTCTTTTAATTAACCAAATCGATCACATTTTTGTATCAAATTCAGAAATTCGAATCAAACACAGACGAAAGGTTACATATTTATCTTGTGAAAAAAAAACTTTGCTACAAAGTTCACCCAAACTCTTATCCCAAAAACGAATAAATTCTCAAAATTAACGCTGATAGGTATAAGTAACAATTGCATAAAATTGGCAATACGTATATGGTAAAAATGTCCATACCTATAGCTGCACACACGTAAATATATTTTCTATGATTTGACTGTTTCATTATTATAATTAAACTAATAACGCTGAATTTATAGCAATTAAAATTCACTGTATATATCTCGTTGTTATATAGCTGCAGTGATAATGATAAAATGCCGATATATACAATAATTGTGTTATATATACTGACCTAGAAGTTTAAAGTGATAGTATACTGTATACAGCTGTAATTATACATATAAATATTTAATCACTTCTCGTTATCCGAAAGTAGTTATAGTTTATCTTATTATAATTTACATTACATCCGTATATAACAGAAATATTTCTATATTTCTATTTTTATCAGTCTAGACGCGACATAGAAAAAAAGAAAAAAAACAACAAAAAAAACCTCTTATCTACGGTACTAAAACTTTCCATGGAATTTTATATTTCCTCAATATACATACGTATACTATATATGTTCTTGGTGCATATCTATTTGGCACAAGATCGTATATATAGTTTCTGTATTAAGGTTATCAGTTCGCTTCCGAGCAAAAGTTTTCACAAAAACAAAAATCGAAGCCTATAGTATAATACACGTCGTCGAAGGAGAAACTAGAGATTAAAAATTCCAGTCCATTTGTTAATTTCCATAAAACAAAAACAATATCGAGGACCAACCTAAATTTTTCCAAATGCAAACCAGTTTTTAAAATGCTGTAACTTCGTTGAAAAACAACGGTTTTGAATGTACTAAATCGTTTTCCAAAGCTGAGAGTCTCTTCTTTCAAGCGCTTCTCTTAAATTTTGCTTTTAACGATATTTCAGCAAATTATCCGACTTTGAATCGACAGCTGTAAAATTATGCAACTTTTTTTTCGAGCTGTTCCCCCGTGTGCAAAAAACATCGTAAAAAAATTATAGTAGCACAGTTTTGAAGCTTGGAGTGTCTTCTTCGAAACCCTTTTTTTATCATTGCTCTGCGATTTTTATTCACCGAGTTATTCGAGTTTGAATCCATAGACTGCACCATTCGTACATGGGTAGAGCCCGAGTACAGCTGATATCCAAAATCTCGTGTTGACTGTCTTATTTTGAACGACCTCTTACAGTTGATTTCGCACATTTATTTTTAGCCCGATTATTTCCTATTAGAAATCGTTTGAGGTTATTCAGATTATTAGGCCGTTTGCCTTGATCTAGAATTCTTCGCTTAGATGATAACTTAGAATCCTGTTTTACCGGCCGGTCAAGATCATCCCTCTCTTATGGGAAGGAAATTATAAAATAAGCATTTTGAAGCGAACATTTCAAGCTTTTAGAACCCTTATGACGCGTTTTGTTCTACGATTTTATTACTTAA